>CAKJTW010000040.1:17500000-18750000 GCA_917880005.1 Nanger dama | reverse complement strand
CTGTGAAGTTATTAATGGCTTTCTGAGCAGTATGGATATCCCCGAGAGCTTCCTCATTAAAAGTGGTAGTGAAGGGTGATCTTGGCAAACGCATATTAGTTAGTGAGGTACTATATTTGTGCCTTTGATTTGCTCACATCCTATTCCAGAGCCTGCTTATAAAGAGAGTCACCTCTCCAGCATGCATTCATGAGTTGTGTCTACACTTCTTGACAAGTATTTCATATCATATCAATTCCAACACGTGCCTCTTATTCCAGTGGGAGTTGACCTGGGTCAGACATCAAGGATAAGACTGGGGGTTGTATATCTGAATAAAAATAAGATTTGAAGGTGGAAGGAACCCACTTTGTAGATCATAGGAAAGATCAGTTCAGTTCTAGGTGGGTTTCTCTAAAGGCGATTATCCATCAATTTGTTCACATGGAATCTCTGCTTGTGCCAGAACGATGACTCCTGATTAACTTGGGCTCTACACATGGAAGAGGGCTTCAGGACAAAGTAAATGAGGTGTGTGTAAGTGTAGCTAAGAAATTAAAAGACGCTTACTCCTTGGAAGGAAAGTTATGACCAACCTAGACAGCATATTAAAAAGCAAAGACATTGCCAACAAAGGTCCGTCTAGTCAAGGCTATGGTTTTTCCTGTGGTCATGTATGGATGTGAGAGTTGGACTATAAAGAAAGCTGAGTGCTGAAGAATTGATACTTTTGAACTGTGGTGTTGGAGAAGACTCTTGAGAGTCCCTTGGACTGCAAGGAGATCCAACCAGTCCATCCTAAAGGAGATCAGTCCTGGGTGTTCATTGGAAGGACTGATGTTGAAGCTGAAACTCCAATACTTTGGCCACCTGATGCAATGAGCTGACTCATTTGAAAAGACCCTTATGCTGGGAAAGATTGAAGGTGGGAGGAGAGGGGGACTTCAGAGGATGAGATGGCTGGATGGCATCACTGACTCAATGGACATGAGTTTGGGTGGACTCCAGGAGTTGGTGATGGACAGGGAGGCCTGGCGTGCTGCAGTCCATGGGGTCACAAAGAGTCAGACACTACTGAGCAGCTGAAGTGAACTGAACTGAAGTGTATAGCAAGTTGGGTCTTTTCATCTCAGCCACATGATAGTAACCTCTGATGACGTTTACTCATTTGACAAATATGAATTGAACTCCTGTTATGTGTCTGTCCAGAGAAGGCAATGGCACCCCACTTCAGTACTCTTGCCTGGCAAATCCCATGGATGGAGGAGCCTGGTGGGTTGCAGTCCATGGGGTCGCTAAAAGTCGGATACGACTGAACGACTTCCCTTTCACTTTTCACTTTCACGCATTGGAGAAGGAAATGGCAACCCACTTCGGTGTTCTTGCCTGGAGAATCCCAGGGATGAGGGGGCCTGGTGGGCTGCCGTCTATGGGGTCACACAGAGTCGGACACGACTGAAGTGACTTAGCAGCAGCAGCAGCAGCAGCATACTCCAGTGTTCTTGCCAGGAGAATCCCAGGGACCGGGGAGCCTGGTGGGCTGCCGTCTATGGGGCTGCACAGAGTCGGACACGACTGAAGTGACTTAGCAGCAGCAGTAGCAGCATACCTGGATGATAATAAAAATATTGAACTACTTACTAGTAGGGTAGACAACGAGTGACCACAGTGCTGAAACAACATCTGTGATAGTCAGTGTAGCTAGTCTGACTATAAAATAGTACCCAGTTATGCAAACACTAATTTAGGTGTTGCTGTGAAGGTGTGTTGCAGAGGTAATTAACATTCATGATCAGATGATTTTGAGTAAAAGAGATACCCTATACAATCTCAGTGAGTTTGATTCAATCAGTCAAAAGGCCTTAAGAATAGAACTGAAGCTTCTCAGAATAAAAGTTCTGCTATAGACCGCAGCTTCAGTTCATTCTGACCCTTCTAGTCTGCCCTTCCTGCCCTACAGATTTGTGGCTTATCTTGCCAGACCCCACAAGTGCATGACACAGATCCTTGCTATAAATTCTTTATTATACTACTCCTGCTGGCTTTGTTTAGGGTTTACAGCCCTCGCATAGAGTCAGGCATTACATCTTTAGGAGTGTGGAGATCTAGGACATTCCAGGAAAGGGGCAGGATGGATGAATATGGGAGTGGGTAGGACATGGGGTATTATCACTTCCCAAGGGGGTAGCGAGGTATTTCCCTGCTTTCATGACCAATGCAAATGTATGAGAGTATGCTGGCTGAATATCAGCTAAGTTTTTCAAAAAGAGGGAAAAGAATGTATTTTGACCCTGAAGACAGAAAGTATCTGGAATATTCAGAGAAACTAAAAGGAGGGCAGAGAGGCTGGATATTGTAAGCAAGAGAGAGTGGAAGGAAATGAAGGAAGACAGGGCCAGGTGGTACAGGGGTGAGCAGTACAATGGCTCTTATCTAAAAGCTCAGTGGAGTAATTGAGAGGCTGCTTCCTGGGTAATAAATTAGCCTGGGGCTATAGGGAAGCCACCTGCAGGAGGACATAGAGTGCCTAGGCAAGAGTTTATAGTGGCTTAGGTAAACATGACAACGATGAAGATGCAGAGAAATGGATGGTTTCAAGATATATTTTGGAGATAACAATGTGAGTCATGTGAGTGCTTTGCTGATAAACAAAATAAAACAAAACAGTAGAGGGAGCAGATGAACCCCCATTTCTACAGGGGGTGATAAAGAGATGAGTCTCTGTGAACATCTTGGAAAGGCTTTGCAAGTCCCAGTTGGTAATCCACTAAGTGTAGAGAGAGGAGTGGTGTTGTTTAGGGTTGGGGGTGTGACAAAGAGCCTCCTGCACTGTGACCAGGCATCTTATGATTATGGGATGGAGATTTCACCTCCCCTTCAGATTTCCACTCATTCTTGCCCACACCCAGTCTTTGTTCCTCTAACCCATTTCCTTCTGCCTTGCGTGTAAAGTGCTCATTTCCCCACGGTGATTTCCATGTTGTTGTGAAGGAGTGTGTTGTATGTTTGATTGCTGGACTTGTTTCATGTTATGGAACTTTTAAAACACCAAGGCTGTTTCTATATGACTGCCAGAAATATTGGACTAGGCCCAAGAAATGTGTTTTGTCTTCATGCAAAATGAGTGAGGGACTCTTTGACATCCTCCAGAAGAATGTTTTGTGCTGAGATTTTAAATATACCTTAACTAATCCTCGAAAAGATTAGAAGCACAGGGTTAGTTGACATGGACCTACTTAAGCCTACTTAAGAAAAATATCAGTGATATCATCAGGATGATGATTTTAAAGGCTCTGTGGCTACTATTGTGATTTATACTCAAATATTAAGTGTTATGTGCTGAATTATGTTACTCTAAAAAAAAAAAGATGTGTTGGAGTTCCAACCCTCAGTACCTGAAAATATAATCTTATATGGCGATAAGATTTTTATAGAGGTTATTACGTTAAAACAAGGTCATTAGGAAGGACCTTAGTCCAATATGACTGGTGTTTTCAGAAGAGGGGAAATCTGAACACAGGTGTGCATAGAGGGAAGGTGAAAGGAAGAGACAGAGAGAAGACTGCTGTCTACAAGCCAAGGAGAGGGGCCAAGAGCAGTCCTTCCCTCCCAGCTCTCAGAAAGGGACTACCCTGGTGACACCTTGAGCTTGAACATCTGTCCTCTAAACCATGAGACAATACATTTCAGTCATCGAAGCTACCCAGTTTGTGGAACTTTATGAAAGCAGTCCTAGAAGACTGATTCTGTTAAGCCTATATATTAAACATTCAAAAAGATAGGCCAGTGCTTGGACTAATCAAATTCAGGCTCTTTAACCTAGAATATCTAGATCAGTGTTGACTTAGAAAAGAAGTGCACTCATGTAGTGTTATTTTGCTGAATGAATTTAGATAAATGTTCTATAAAAATTGGCTTCATCTGATATAAATTATGTAATTACTATGTGTGATTAAGGACATTTCTGGATTTTCTATATGGTCATACAGATCAACTTTGGTAGCGATGCTGTATCATTTTAATGTCTGTTATCTTACAATATTAAGATGAGTTTCTTCTTTTTTTCTTTCTTTCTCATGTTATTATTTGATACAGCCCAGTGTCATGGCTAAGTATTCAGTCTTTAGGTATACTGATTAGCCTTGTGGACTTAGGCAGATTCCTTTAACCTCTTGGTGCTTGTACTCCTTGAAAGGTTGCTATGAAGAAAAATAAATAAATATAAAGTAATTAGAACAATGCCTCATGCATAATAAACACCCAGTCAGTGTTACTTATCATTGTTACTATGAGCCATGCATTATTCTAAGGTCTTTGCAACTCCAATAGATGGTACAAATAAAACACCTGTTTATAGATGAGGCAGTTGAAGCCATAGAGAGGCTCAGTAGTGAGTGATTTGGGATCCAGAATTTACCTGGGCTATTTAGAGGCTATTATCTTCACTAGTATACAGTAAGTCCTCATGAAAAGTCTCAAAAAAGCTAGCTATTTTTTAAAAATCATATCCTTACATGTTTATTTTCCCAAATTAACTCTAGAATTTTCTAGAGTTCTAAAATACCCTGGTTGAATTTCTATTGGTTTAGCTTTAAATTCATGAATTAACTTGGAAAGTATTGATACCATAGTATTTGTGTCTTCTTTTGTATCCCTCAACAAAATTATTCTGTTTTTTTTTATGCACATCCTTTTCTAAATGCATTCCTAAATATTTTATGTTTTGTTATGTCAACTATTTCCTTTTTATTACCCTTTTGTATTTCCTAGAGAATGAAATTGAAGGAAAAATAAATCATTAGGTGTGAAATTACCTGATACATGCATTATTTTACACATTAAATCTCAATTAACCCTCACAAAACGTTGGCTAAGTACAGCTCATTGCTTACTTTGTGCATACACCTGCCTGTGCAGTGGCTTCATGTTGTCAGAAAACGCACAAAGCTCTTTTGCTTCAGTTGTTTTCAGACTCACAAGCAATAATTCCCAATGGGATTTTTATGCTGCCTTGCAATTCTGTACATTTCTTCAGTCCTTGCCCTCTGTGTACTCTCCCTGCACAGCTATTAATACTGCAAATCTGTGCTTTTTAATCAAACTCCCAATACCTCTTCCTTATCCTCCTTCTCATTTCTACTTATCTGAGAAAAAAATGAAGAACTCAGAAGAGACCACACATCTTTTCCAATCCATCTACCAAGTACCCGCCTGTGGTCCACACACTCGTTTTTCGCTCCTGTTTCCCTGGATGTACTGCCGTACTCTGACCTAGGCCAGCTCTTCTCTTTGTATACCATTGCCTCTCATCTACTCTTGAGAATTGTTCCAATAATTCATTGTTCTTCCTCTGTCCTGCATCATCAGTTTCCCCTTCTCCACTGGATCACTGTCAGCACACATAAAGCATATTATAACATCTCCTGTATTGAAACAAAAACAAAACAAGAAAACAAACGTCTTTCTACTCCACACTCCCCCTCCAGCAATCACAGTGTTTCTCTTCAAGGGACTGTGAATTTTTATTGTTTCCAGTTTCTTTCCAGTTTGTATTCTCTTTCTTAAGTGTATTATAAATCTAAAGATGTCTATATATTAGACGGTTTTCCATCTATTGCAGCTGCTATTCTTTTTGATTTTAATATTGTCCCTCTTTCTTCTACAGTGAGAGCCCTTTCAACTTGGCTCCTGTGTTCTTTTGATAATAACCCATTACTCTTTTAAAAATTATATCATGAGTCCATACTGCTTTTAAAAATTGAAATGTAAGATTACAGACTCTTACTTAGCTTCTTTGACTTTTTATTTGTATCCTATTTGAAAAAATTTTGATTCCTAATAGTAATATTGACCTAATTATTTATTTTCCTCTCACAATATATGATTTTTATTTCAAAGACAAAATATAAATACTTTAAAAATATAAATAATTAATATAAAATAGTAAATGAACATCAATACTAATGAATGCAATTCAAGCTTTATCTGTCACTCATTTTGCTCTTCAGTTCAGTTCAGTCGCTCAGTCATGTCTGACTCTTTGCAACCCCATGGACTGTAGCACACCAGGCTTCCCTGTCCATTACCAGCTCCCAGAGTTTACTCAAACTCATGTCCATTGAGTCGGTGTTGCCAACCAATCATCTCATCCTGTCTCATCCCCTTCTCCTCCCGCCTTTAGTCTTTCCCTGCGTCAGGGTCTTTTCCAATGCGTTAATTCTTCAGCTTCAGCATCAGTCTTTCCAGTGAATATTCAGGATTGATTTCCTTTAGGATGGACAGGTTGGATCTTCTTGCAGTCCAAGGGACTCTCAAGAGTCTTCTCCAACACCACAGTTCAAAAGCATCAATTCTTTGGCCCTCAGGTTTCCTTATGGTCCAACTCTCACATCCATACATGACTACTGGAAAAAACAGTTTGGGCTAGATGGACCTTTGTTGGAAAAGTAATGTCTCTGCTTTTTAATATGCTATCTAGGTTGGTCATAGCTTTTCAGCCAAGGAGCAAGCATCTTTTAATTTCATAGCTGCAGTCACCATCTGCAGTGATTTTGGAGCCCAAAGAAATAAAGCCTCTCACTGTTTCCATTGTTTCTCTGTCTATTTGTCATGAAGTAATGGGACTGGATGCCACAATTTTAGTTTTCTGAATGTTGAGTTTTAAGCCAACTTTTCACTCTCCTCTTTCAATTTCATCAAGAGGCTTTTTAGTTCCTCTTCACTTTCTGCCATAAGAGTGGTGTCATCTGCATATCTGAGGTTATTGATATTTCTCCCAGCAATCTTGATTCCAGCTTGTGCTTCATCCAGCCCAGCATTTCTCATAATGTACTCTCCATACAAGTTAAATAAGCAGGGTGACAATATACAGCCTTCCCTGTTTGGAACCAGTGTGTTATTCCATGTTCAGTTCTAACTGTGGCTTCTTGACCTGCATACAGATTTCTCAGTAGGCAGGTCAGGTGGTCTGGGATTTCCATTTCTTGAAGAATTTTCCACAGTTTGTTGTGATCCACACAGTCAAAGGCTTTGGCATACTCAATAAAGCAGAAATCAATGTTTTTCTGGAATTCTATTGCTTTTTAGTGATCCAATGGATGTTGGCAATTTGATCTTTGGTTCCTCTGCCATTTCTAAATCCAACTTGAATGTCCGGAAGTTACGGTTCATGTACTGTTGAAGTCCAGCTTGGATAATTTTGAGCATTACTTTGCTAGCATGTGAGATGAGTGTAATTGTGCAGTAGTTTGAACATTCTTTGGATTACCTTTCTTTGGGATTGAAACGAAAACTGACCTTTTCCAGTCCTGTGGCCATTGCTGAGTTTTCCAAATTTGCTGGCATATTAAGTGCAGCACTTCCACAGCATCATCTTTTAGGATTTGAAATAGCTCAACTGGAATTTCATCACACTTACTAGTTTTTTCATAGTGATGCTTCCTAAGACCCACTTGACTTCACACTCCAAGATGTCTGGCTCTAGGTGAGTGATCACACTATCATCATTATCTGTGTCATGATCTTTTTGGAATAGTTCTTCTGTGTATTCTTGTCACCTCCTCTTAATATCTTTTGCTTCTATTAGGTCCATACCATTTCTGTCCTTTATTGTGCCCATCTTTGCATGAAATGTTCCCTTGGTATCTCTGATTTTCTTGAAGAGATCTCTAGTCTTTCCCACTCTATTGTTTTCCTTTATTTCTTCCCATGGATCACTGAGGAAGGCTTTCTTATCTCTCCTTGCTTTTCTTTGGAACTCTGCATTCAAATGGGTGTATCTTTTCTTTTTTCCTTTGCTGTTAGCTTCTTTTCTTCTCTCAGCTATTTGTAAGGCCTCCTCAGACAACCACTTTGCCTTTTTTGCTTTCTTTTTCTTGGGAATGGTCTTGATCACTTTCTCCTGTACAATGTCACGAACCCCCGTTCATAGTTCTTCAGAGCACTCTATCAGATCTAATCCCTTGAATCTGTTTGTCACTTCCACTGTATAGTCATCAGGGATTTGATTTAGGTCATACCTGAATGGTCTAGTGGTTTTCCCTACTTTCTTCAATTTAAGCCTGATGTGACAATAAGGAGTTCATGATCTGAGCCCCAGTCATGTCCTGCTGTTGTTTTTGCTGACTGTGTAGAGCTTTTCCATCGTTGGTTGTAAAGAATATAATCAACGTGATTTTGGTATTGACCTTCTGGTGATGTCCATGTGTAGAGTCTTCTCTTGTGTTGTTGGAAGAGGGTGTTTGCTATGACCAGTGTGTTCTCTTGGCAAAACTCTGTTAGCCTTTTCCCTATTTTATTTTGTATTCCAAGGCCAAATTTGCTTGTTATTCCAGGTATTTCTTGACCTCCTGCTTAGGCGTTCCATTCTCCTGTGATGAAAAGGACATTCTTTTTGGGTCTTAGTTTTAGACGGTCTTGTCGGTCTTCAAAGAACCATTCAACTTCAGCTTCTTCAGCGTTACTGGTTGGGGCATAGACTTGGATTACTCTGATAGTGAATGGTTTGGCTTGGAAATGAACAGAGATCATTCTGTTATTTTTGAGATTACATCTGAATAGTAAATTTTGGAATCTTTTTTTACTGATGGCTATTCCATTTGTTCAAAGGGATTCTTGCCCACAGTAGTAGATATAATGGTCATCTGTGTTAAATTCACCCATTCCAGTCCATTTTAGTTCACTGATTCCTAAAATGTTGATGTTCACTCTTGCCATCTCCTCTTTGACCACTTCCAATTTCCCTGACACATGGCCCTAACATTCAGGTTCCTATGCAATATTGCTCTTTACAGCATCAGACTTTACTTCCAACACTAGTCACATTCACAACTGGTTGTTGTTTTTGTTTTGGCTCCATCTCTTCATTCTTTCTGGAGTTATTTCTCCACTCTTCTCCAGTAGCATATTGGGCACATACTGACCTGGGAGTTCATCTTTCATTGTCCTATTTTTTTGCCTTTCCATACTGTTCAACGGGGTTCTCAAGGCAAGAATACTGAAGTGGTTTGCCATTCCCTTCTCCAATGGACCACGTTTTGTAGGAACTCTCCACCATGACCTGTCCATCTTGTGTGGCCCTACACGGCATGGCTCATAGTTTCATTGAATTAGACAAAGCTGTAGTCCATGTGATTGGTTTGATTAGTTTTCTGTGATTCTGGTTTTCATTCTGTCTGCCCTTTGATGGATAATGATAAGAGGCTTATATAAGCTTCCTGACCAGAGAGACTGACTGGGGGAAAACTGAGTCATGTTCTGATGGGTGGAGAGATCCAGGATGGTGGAGTAGAAGGATGTGTGCTCATATTCTCCTGTGAGAACTCCAAAATTACCATTTGCTGCTGAACAATCATCAACCGGAGAATGTTGCATCCCACCAAGAAAATTATCCTCCTTCCAAGGGCAAAGGGAAGCTCCAATCATGTTTAGAATCAAGCCCCATAGTCACCAGTGATGCTTGGAGGCTCAAACAAAATCTTGTGTGCACCAGGAGAACCCACAGAGACTGAGCCAGACCTGCTTTCGAGTGTTTGAGTGTCTCCTGCAGAGGTGTGTGTCAGCAGTGGCCTGCCACAGGGACAGGGGCTCTGTGTACACCAGAGCTGGGTATGGCATAAGCCCTTTTGGGAGAGGTCACCATTAACCCCACCATAAAGCCACCAGAATTTACTTAGGAGTGGGGGAACAGATTCCTGGAGGGCACAAATAAAACCTTGTGTGCACCAGGACCCAGGAGAAAGGAGCAGTGACTCCACAAGAGACTGGCCCAGACTTGCCCATGAGTGTCCAAGATTATCCAGCAGAAGCATTCCTTGGTGGTGGCCTGTTGCAGGGTTGGTGGCAGTGAGTGTGGCAGTACAAGGGACCTTTTGAAGGTCCCATTATCTTCATTACCTCCACCATAGTTTGGCCTCAGGTCAAGCAACAGGGAGGGAACACAGCCCCGCCCATCAGCAGAAAATTGGGTTAAAGATTTACTGAGCATGGCCCTGTCCATCAGAATAAGACCCAGTTCTGCCCATCAGAACAAGACAAAGCAAACCTCAGTCAGTTTCTCCCATGAGGATGCTTCCATAAGCCTCTTATCCTTATCCATTTTGCTCTTATAATGTATTTTACTAGAGATACACTAATGATGTTCTCTGAACATTACATTTAAAAGTAATTTGAAAGAATTGTCTGTTTGAGATCTTAATAATCATTTGAGCTCTTTCTTCACCCCTCTCCCCTGCATTATTTTGTAAAATTGTTTTAATCTAAATTTCTTTTCTTATGATTGTTTTTATTATATTATATTAATATTTCATTTAAATTCCATTTCACTTAATTTCTTTTGAATTTTTATTTTATAATTATGTAAAACATTTAAATGGTTCATAATCAAAATTATGCATAAATTTGAAATTGTACAGGACACATTCATGTAAGTCTAACTAAGATCCTGTCTCTTCTATGGTATTTCCTTCCTCTAGCTATAGGTAACTATTTTATAGTTTTATTTTTATTTTCTGTTGTTACTCTTTTTAAAGTATAAGCATTCTCTTACCTCTTCCGCAAGTAGTATTACATGTTAGACTACAGTATAACACTGTTCCACACATTGCTTATTAACTGAACACTGAATCCTGGAGATCTCCCTTAGTAGACAAAGATCTTTCTCACTCCTTTTATACCTGCATAGCTCTCCAGCCTGGTGGGTGTTCATGGGGCCATGAAGAGTCAGACATGACTGAGTGACTGAAGACACACACACAGCATTCCAGCCACTGTTAATGAGCTCTTAGATTCTTTCCAGTCTTGGCTTTTTCAAGTATTGCTGCAATGAAAACATCTTATATATCTATCATTTCCTTCTTTTGTCAGATTATGTTTGAGATAGAGTCCTCAAGCCTATTCCTATGTTTGAGATAGATTTATAGATTGAGATTTTGAGGTTAAAGAGGTGAGAATAAATAAATAAGTAAATAAACAAACACACACACACTATAAATAAATAAATAAATATATATATAGGAATGGCTACTCATTTCTTTCTTGTTTGGAGAATTCTGTGAACAGAGAAGTCTGGCAGGTTATAGTCCATGAGGTTACAAAGACTTGCACAGGACTGAGAGACTTTCATATATATATATACACATATACACATATACATATATATATGTTCATATATATATGTATATACTTGTGTTGTGTGTGTGTGTGTGTGTGTATATATATATATATATATATATATATATATATGTCTGTTTCTCCATAGCTTTGCAACAGAGTTTTTGGTTTTAAATTTTTAGAATTTCACTAAACTGATAAATGGTATCTGAATATGGTTTTATTTTGTACTTCTCTTATTATGAGTGAAGTTGAACATATTTTCTCTGCTTTGTGTTTTATTTGCTACATGCATTTCTTTTTCTGTGAGCTTTTTATGTCCATTTTTCTCCTTTTGCTATTGATTTGTTAGTTTTCCCCTAATGTTTACCCTTATCTTTTGAGCACATGCCTTGTGGTCCTTGGCATCCATCAGTCCACTTTTGCCTCCACTTAGTTAAACTCAGTGATTATTTGCTGCTGCTGCTGCTGCTAAGTTGCTTTAGTCGTGTCCGACTCTGTGGGATCCCATAGATGGCTGCCCACCAGGCTCCCCTGTCCGTGGGATTCTCCAGGCAAGAACACTGGAGTGGGTTGCCATGTCCTTCTCCAATGCGTGAAAGTGAAAAGTGAAAGTGAAGTCGCTCAGTCGTGTTCGGCTAGTAGCGACCCCATGGACTGCAGCCCACCAGGCTCCCTAGGTCCCGTCTTATTTGAGCTCTCAGCAACACTGGACACAGCTGACTTACTCCCTTCTTACTGGCACTGACTCAACCTAATTATACTCCCTCCCAGAAAGCATTCAGTCAGTCTCATGGCCTTCAATATCATCTATAGCCTGATGACTTTCCAGTGGAGACCCTCTACCCTGAACTCTACCTTCATGTGCCTGCAGCTCACTATCTCCCTCTAGATGGCCAATCACCATCTCAAAATTAACATGTCTTATGTCCATCTTCTCTTTACACCCAGCCTCCCCAAGGTTTGTTTTTATCCTTCTAGTAATGTGAACAATGAATTTGAATTCATGTTTGATTCTTTTCTTTCTTTCAGTGAAAGTGAATGTGCTAGTTGCTCAGCTGTTGGACTCCATGAGACTAGATAGCCTGCCAGGATCTTCTGTCCATGGAATTCTCCAGGCAAGAATATGGAATGGGTTGCCATTCCCTTCTCCAGGGGGTCTCCCTGACCCAGGGATCAAACCCAGATCTCCCATATTGCAGGCAGATTCTTTACTGTCTGAGCTACCAAGGAGAGTCTATAATCCAATCTCTCAGCAAAACTCATTGAGTATTTCTTCAAATCATATCTGACTTGTTTCAATGATAATCTCTCCTAGGTTATTGCAAAATCATCTTAACTGGTCTTCTAACTCCCACTCTTACTGCCTTTATACTTTGTTCCAACATGACAGCCAGGGTGATCCTTTTAAAATATAAGTCATTATGGCCCTCCTCTGCTCAAAGCATTGCTTCTCATTTTATTTAAAAAGAAGCTAACATGTTTACAGTGGTTACAGATCTTAGAGGATATCCCCCTGGGTTCCCTCCCTGGGCCCAATCTCACTCTCTTGCTTTGAGTCTGGCTTACTTCCCTCCAGCTCCTGAGCTGTTATTCCAACACACTGAGTATGTTTTCCCTCAAGGAGGTTTGGCTTGCTATTTTTCTGGAATGTTCTTACCCCTCACTTTCTTCACATATCTGTTCAACTATCCTTTTATCAGTAACGCCTTCCTAGGTTACCTTATTTAAATACAAACCCATCTGCCCCTATCTCTTCGAGCTGGTAATACTACTCCCATTCTCCATTTTTCTCTGTAGTACCCAACATACTATATATTTACCATTTATTCATTTATTGTCTCTGTGTGCTCCCTGGGATACAAACTCCATAATGGCAAGAGTTCTCATTTTGTTCATTGCTGTATTCCCAGTGCCTTAAAAGAGTGATGAGCTCCAAGTAGCTGCTCAAATATTTGTTGAACAAACCACTATGAGCACAAATGTTATCCTCATTTTCAACTTCGGAGACTGGGGCTCAGACAGTTTAAATAACTTTCCCAAGGTCTTACAAACGCAGTTGGGATCTGTGCTCAGGTACAGCAGGCTCCAAGTGCTCCCTCCTCTGCTGGTACTGTGCCACCTCTCAGGAGGAGGGCTTTGTAGGTATAGTTTAATTTTGAGGAAACAGAGTACAATAGATACATCTTCAGAGAATCTGGGCTCTGGTCCTAGCTTGGCCACTAAATGATGATGACATCCTGGGGAAGCAATTTAAGCTTTTTGGTTCTCAGTGATCACTTTAGTCTTGAGTAATCTGAAGATAAGAAAAATGTCTATAGTCACTTAAGTTTCTCCCAGAAAGCATAGTCTACAACCCCTGGCATTTACACTAGGCTTAAGTGGATAATATACCCAATTCTTTAGTTCTTAAGGTAAAAAGTACAGAGAGATCTTACTTTAGTTTTGTTTGCTTTGGTTTAAATCCTTTTGCTAAATGAGATGGCAACATACAACAAGGGTTTCATTGTTTTTCTCTGAAGCTAAAGATACAGCTGAGATGCAACTTAAAAAAATAATAATAACTTGCTCCATACCCTTGTCAGTGTTTGATAGGGTCAGTCTCTCTCTGTCTCTCTGAAATAAGACATAATTTCCTATCACTGCCCTCAAAAGTTGGTGCATGTTTTAGAAAATCTGTAAATAATATATCATACCTTGCCAGAAGAAAGGTCTTTACAAAATTTGTTTAAAATACAGGCATGCAAGCATAGCACAATAATTATAACTTGAAAAGCTTCTTTAAGAACATGTGGAAGATTAAAAAGACTGTGAGAGTGACACATGTAGCAACAGATTGGCTGGTCTCTTAGCAGTTACTGGACTCTTCCTCTGTTCCCAGGTCTCCACTCTGCTGTTAAAAGCAAAGAGATGCTCACAGAGAAATCTCAGAACTGACAAGCTGGTTCCCGCCACCACTGGAGAGTGGCACTTGGAACTGGAATGTGTTAGGTGAATTATAAAGGAAATGAATCTCATTTGTAGTCTCTCCAGTCTTTCAATTAGAGAAGAAAGAGCAAAAGCACCACAAGCTGTCCAAGGCCCCATGAACTACAGCTGGCAGAAAGTGATTATTCTTGGAGTCTGTGCAAGTGCTCAGGGGCCAGGTATGAAACCAGCTGCAAACAGGCACACACAGTATTCAACAGCATCAAAGGTCTTGGTGCAGTGATCATGTTTTACTTTCAGAGAACTGGCTTCTTGTTCATTCTTCCTGTATTTGAGAGGGCCAAATGGGAAGCCCCTTCCTCACCTTGGTTTCTAGAGTCTCTTTTGTGATTTAGCCAAGGTAGGATTTCTGTTCTAGAATAATTTCTGGATGAATCTGAAAAAAAAAAAATCCTCTCACTTGTCCACTGCAATGACCCAACAGGTTAGGGGATTCACACCGTGTAAAATTAGTTTCTAAGCTCCTATTTCCTCACTGAATTGTCACTGCTATCAATAACACAGAAGCTAATGGTGCCAGGCATGTAGTTTTGTGGATAATTGGTCAATTCCTTTCAGTTTCTAGTGATCATCAAGATCATTGGTTCATACATTCAAAATTCAGATTCCTAGGCATGTCCCTTAGAGATTACAGGATATTTAGTCTTGTATAGTGCCCAGGCATCTGCACTTATACAGGCAACCTAGGGGCTGGAGGTCACACTGCGTGCACCCTTCTCCCAGACCCTGTGTTGGGTTGGAAGAGGGGGGTGAGAACCACTAAGAAACAAACCAAGAAGTCCGTCTCAGGTCTTCCTGGAGCTCAGTCCAAGTCCTCTTTTAAGAATGTATCTCCCTGATGTTTTTTTTCCCTTGCTAGTTGCTTCCAAGATTTGGGCATTTGGAATTTTTATCTCTGCCCCTTTCTCCACACCAGCACTTATGCAAAGTGGGACAGAGGGCCCCAGGTTCCCCTTCCTTGCATCATTAAGATAAGCAAACATATTCTTTCCACTATTAAAACTTGTGTTGAAAATTCTATGGATAACAAACTGGACACAGATGCAGGGAAATTAAAAACACCCTGAGTTTTATCAAAGGCCTTGTAAGCTTTATAAAGCTCCAAGTCCGCTTCCCACTTGAAAGGACTGAAGAAACTTAGGGTTTTAACCTTAAATTCTTGGGCTTCTCTGGTGGTGCTAGTGGCAAAGAACCCATCTGCCAACACTGGTAACGTAAAAGAAGTAGGTTTGATCCCTGGCTTGTGAAGATCCCCTGGAGGAGGACATGGCAACCCACTCTAGTATTCTTACCTGGAGAATCCCATGAACAGAGGAATCTGCCAGGCTGTGCTTCATAGGGTTGCAAAGAGTTGGACATGACAAATGATTTAGCATGCACACTTTAATTCTTACTCCTGAAACTTGAAATTGCCAGCCTTTTCTTCTTTCCTCCCCTGCTCCTTGCTCCCACTTTGGTAAAGGCCCTAAGATCTGCAGTGTTTCAGGGATCTCTGCCAACTGAATCAGTCATTCCCTTTATTTCAACTGTTGGAGCAGTAAGACAAATACAACCAATTTTCATGTTCTTAGGAGACAAATTTCCTTTGTCAGAGGAGATTTTAATATTGGAAAAATGAGAACTATCAGGAAGAAATAATTTCTTTTAGAAATTGGCCATCTTTGTAACTGGCACTTCTTTATGGTTCTGAGAACAAGAGCCCATTGGGACAAGCCTTTATGTTCCTTGAAAATCTTAACAAGTCCAGATTTTTTAAAGTTAACTTGGCATTTTAAAGCTCAAACACGGCCAGGCAGGCTAAACTGCCAGTTACTTGCTATGCCATAAGGAACTCTTTCCTTCCTTCCCTCCACCCATGATTTTTTTTTTTTTTTTTTGCATTCACATTATGTTAGGCCCCAAAGGAACAGAATTCAACAGGTCAGAACAGATTCCTAAATTAATGGACAGTTTAAAATATGCATAATTAAATAATATTTTTCATAATTATATGTACTTAAAAATAGGAAAATGAGATGGAAAATGATGGACATATCAGTCCATTAAGATATGCAGAAAGTGGAATTTTAATTTAATTTAAAGTACTGATGCTTTTAAACTGTGGTGTTGGAGAACACCCTTGAGAGTCCCTGGGACTGCAAGGAGATCCAACCAGTCCATTATGAACAGATCAGCCCTGGGATTTCTTTGGAAGGAATGATGCTAAAGCTGAAACTCCAGTAGTTTGGCCACCTCATGCAAAGAGTTGACTCATTGGAAAAGACTCTTATGCTGGGAGGGATTGTGGGCAGGAGGAAAAGGGGACAACCGAGGATGAGATGGCTGGATGGCATCACAGACTCGATGGACGTGAGTCTGAGTGAACTCTGAGAGATGGTGATGGACAGGGAGGCCTGGCTGCTTCGATTCATAGGGTTGCAAAGAGTCGGACACAACTGAGTGACTAAACTGAACTGAACTGAATCTAAAATACTTATTTTAGACAAAGGGCACTACTGGAGAAGAGAGACGTGGGAATAGCTATGAAATGCAGGTAAAGGCTTACAGAACTGAGGCTCATGCAAAGGGGAGGTGAGGGTAAGGAGAGAGGAGAAAAGATGTGGAATGAAGCTCTCTATTTTAAAAAAAAAAAAACTACTTTTGATTTGGCTTGGTTTGCAATGTCACTTGGATTCCTTATGATAATTATTTCATAAATAAACATCCGTCTGTAAATAAACATCAACTCTGAAATAATCAGCTCTTCAGTCTGGATTTTCCAGACTTCCAGCTCCATGTCCTCAACAAAGAAAGTCCACTGAGCTCTGCCTGGGATCTCTTGACTCAGCTGTGCCCTGGTAACTCTCTCCAGATGATAAACTGGGTCAATTGTAGGGTTCCTCTAATTTGTTCCCCCTCCATAAGGATTCACTGTCTTTTACCAGCTGATAATCCAATGTCTGGACATTATTATTTCACATGTTGTGCCTATTAAAAAAACAAACAAACAAACTTATTTTAGGCAGGAGAATAAATCTGGTCCATTGTGGCCGTGAATAAAAATGAGTTCTCATGCTTGTACCAGGAACCAAGACTCACTTTGCATCTGGCCACACACAACTGATTCTACTTGAGGTCTGTTCCTGAGCCTAGGATGGCACCTATGGGCTGGCTAGGGAACACTGTCTAATGTTTCTTATACTTTCCTCCCTTGCGGGCGATGAGTATACAACATCCAAGAAGACTGTGGGAACAGAAGGATCAGAAGTCATGGACACGGAAATAACCCCAAAGCCAAGAAGCACAAAGAAAGTGGCAATCAGAAACCAAGTGGGAGAAGAAGCCTCAGGTAAGAAAGAAGCATGGAATGGAGAAAAGGGGAGATAGCTGGCGGCGGGCAGCTTGAGTAGAAACAGAGACAGAAATCAAACTTGAAGGAAGAATCACGCGGAAGCAGACTAGCGATTCTGTTGTGTTCTACATGATTTTCCCATTTTCTCTAAAGCTTGGCTAAACTGCTTATAAGATCTTCCAATGCTTCCTTACGTTCTTCTGAATGTTGCTAGTAATGGTCATCAGTTGAGGTAATCTGACCCCCAACTCTTAAACTCAAAAGAGCTTGAACTCCCCTGTTGGATCACTGGTTATGGCCACTGGTTGAAACATGAGGCAGGGTATCAGCTATGTATACATACTGGTTACCTGTTATAAAGCCATATAATGGAGATCTGTGTAATGGGAGATAGAAATGCGTGCCATTTCATTTCATTAATCATCCCTTCTTTGATAATTAATCATCTCGTTCTTTGATATTTCTATCAAAGAAAGGAAGAAAAAACTGTTTCAGGACAGATGACAGGATATGATACTCAAAGTGTATTCATTCTTCAGATGACAGCTGAAGCATCCCTTCCTCAGAGATACTTCATCTGATCCCTCACTCTAGATAGGGTATCATGTGGTGTACTCTCATACACTTGGTCCCCTTACTCCAGCATTTGTGTGACTATGTAATTCGTAAGCCTCTTCCCAACTAGATTGTAAGCAATAGAGGGAAGGGAACCCATTAACACACTGAATAAACAAATTGATATTTTAGTGCCATGGGAAAGCAGAATCCATATAACAGAAACTGTTAGTTTTCACCGAAATCCCTTTCGGTTTTATCCTGGAGATACCTAACTCTGTATCTCAGGCTCCCTTACTCATAGAAGTGGACATATGCTAAAGAGCAAGTCAGGTGGTCATTGCCAGGCATGGTCTATTAAAATTTCCTATATGCCCTCTCTTCCCTATATTTTCTTATTTTGAAAGTTTTGAATAATAAACTCTGACCTCCCTCCACTACTTTCCCTCCCAAGGAAGGAAAACCTTGGGAGACACATGGTGAAGATGATGGAGCCACAGTACGAAAGGAGCATGGGTATATGAGTCCCCACATGGCATGGAGTTACCTCATTGTAAGGAGCACCTGATTTGAACTATTAAGTAAGTGAGAAACAAGCTTTCATTGTGTTTGAGTCAATGTACATTTGTGATTCTATTAATTATAGCTTAACCTACCCTATCACAATCCATATACATGAAGGTATTGGGAAGCTAATAGGATGGAAAATGCATCAAACATGAAGAGCTGCAATGGCCCTTCCATAAGTAAATGTTTGGAATTAGAAATTACAGTGCTGGATGGTAAGTTAGAGATTACTTACTGTCCAAGGGCTTTAAAGCATCATTTGGCAGAGTACTGGTGAATGAATCAGTGATTTCTTGATATCTCGTACAGCCTTATTATTCTATCTACCACTGCTACTTAGAGGAAAATAATTCATCCTTGTTTATAATCATGGCATCATGAATGGCATCAGGCTCTCTGGAATAATTGAGAAATCTATTATCTTGGATGAAGTGCCAGATTCCATGCCAACAGAGCTCTTGTGGGAGCTTTGTTGACTTCATAAAAATAAAAGGCAAGAGAAAAAATACCCATGCATATTCCCCAAATATGTTTTCAAAAGTAATTTTGATAAAAATTCTTATGGCTGAAGGACATAGGAATCCACCTATCAAATAGGAAGGATCCATTCAATCTACCTATACCAAAAGGAATCTTCATTTTATGTCAAACTTATTTCATGTTACTATGAGGTAAAACAAAATACCATGCTCTGCTTTGGGAAACAAAAGGTAAATTCAGTCATTATTTATTCTTAGAAAGCATATGATGAAATGCCTATGTATGTGGTCTTTTAAAAAATACAAAACAGCAAAAATACCCTACTAACTCAGCCTAAAATTCTTAGATGTCTGTGCCTTACATTAATTACATAATTCAGTTTGCCTATATCTTTTAGATCATGAAAACTTTTATTAGAGAAAATAACATCTTATTTTAAAAATATATATACTTTAAATTTGAAAAAGAATTGATACTTGTATGGGTATAACTGAATCACTTTGCTGTATGCCTGTAACTAACACATCTTTGTTAATCAGATATACTTCAATATAAAATAGGTATTAAAAAATAAACTACATAATCTAAAATGTACATGCTTCATATCAGGCAGTCCACAACTGTCTTTAGCACAATGTACTGTGGACCCCACAGGCAAATGGAATATGGTCTCTCATATAGTTTATAATCCTGTCAGAGAAATCCATTATGAATGTAACAAGGGATAAACAATGTTTAAACTGCAAATTAGAGGTAAGCGTAAAATGAATAATATAAGAATTCAAAGGAAGGAGAGAGAGTTCCTGATTAAACTGAAAAAAGAGTTGGAGAGAGGACCTTTTAAAAGATTTGAATTTGAGATGGACTTTGACTTTGGTGAACTTCCCTGGTGGCTCAGATGGTAAAAGCATCTGCATTCAATGCAGGAGACCCAAGTTCGAGCCCTGGTTTGGGAAGATCCCCTGGGGAAGGAAATGACAACCCACTCCAGTATTCTTCCCTGGAAAATCCCATGGATGGAGAAGCCTGGTAGGCTACAGTCCAGGGGTCGCAAAGAATTGGACACGACTGAATGACTTCACTTGACTTGGATACACTATTTTATCAGTTAAGGGTCAAGTTTAGCTGCATGTAACAGAAACAATTTAAGTAAGGTGGCTTAAATAAGATAGCTTTTTCCTCTCCCACTTTAAGCAATATGAAGATAGGCAATCCAGAGCTGGCCCAGTAGCCCAGGAATACCAGGGCTGTGAGGGATGCTCTTGATCTGCCCTTCTAGTTGCAATGCCTACATTTCCGCTCCAGCCATCTCTTCCTCAGGCCACTGGGCATTTGGGTCAGTCTGTTAAGGCCAGTGTTATTGTCTTTTAAAAATATATATTGGAAAATACCATGGAGCAGTTAAATTTTACCCCCAGGAAAATACAGAGTGCAGCAGCAGCCTTGGGAATCACATGAATGTATGAATAGTTTGCTTTCAGAAGCCATGCTATTAACCATGGTCCTATATTGTCCTATATACTAGTCTTGGCAAATACCATGTGGGCCCAACGTGGTAGTGAGGATAGAAAGTAGAATAAGGTAGAAACAGAAGTTTCTACCAAAATTTCTACTTTAAAGAGGAGCATGGCCTAAAGGTGAAGTTTATAGTGTTTGTAATTAAACAACAATAAAAAATCTCATGAGATTAGAGAAAGACCAAGCAAGGAAGTCATTGAAATATGATGTTCATTTACATCAAAGCAAAAGGAGAAAAACGTAAAGAGGAGGAGGGGGAAAAAACTGTCCAAGTTACTTAAACTATAACCCAAACACTGTTGCCATGGGATTTCAATTTTCTCTGCAGGTTTCTTCTATCTATCCCACCGAATTTGTAATTATTCATCACCAAAAACTTGACCTTTTTTTTTTAAAAAATCGTTGCTCCTTCGTTTTCTTCCAGTTTATCCCGATTTTCAAGGAAGTTCCTTTTGTCCATTTCTTATTTCCTGTTTCTCCTCATCACCCTTCAACCTAGAGGTCTTTCCAGCCTCCTGGGATCTTTCATTTTATTTAATTAATTAACATAATTATTTATCTTATTGAAATATACTTGACATTTAATAATATATTAGTTTCAGGTTATAAAATAATTATTTGATATTTGCATACACCGTGAAGTTATTACCACAGTAAGTAATTAACATCTATCATCACATAAAATTTCACAATTTTTTTTTCTTGTAATGAGAACTTTTAAGATGTACTCTCTTTGCACTTTTCAAATATATTGTCCAGCATTGTTATCTATAGATACCATGCTGCATCTCCAGAGAATCTATTTTTGAACTATTTCACAATTTGAAGGTTTTAATTTGGGGTTTTATCTGTCCTCAGTTACCACCATATCTCTTTCTTGTGCTTCCACTTGTGTCTTTTCCTGACATTACATCTGTCTGACCACTGGAGTGTAGTCATTTTTATTTTGGGTGGAAGTGGGAAGGTATTTGATTCATCTGGGCCATGAAGTTTGGGGTTTTCTCTTCTTAGTATGCATAAGAAGGGGGCTTCTTTGTTAGCTCAGCTGGTAAAGAGTCTTCCTGCAATGCAGGAGGCCCAGTTTTACTCCTGAGTTGGGAAGATTCCCCTGGAGAAAGAATAGGCTACTCATTCCAGCATTCATGGGTTTACCTGGTGGCTCAGACAGTCAAGAATCTTCCTGCATTGCAGGAGACCTGGGTTCAATCCCTGGGTTGGGAAGATCCCTTGAAGGAGGGCATGGCAACCCACTCCAGTATTCTACCTGGAGAATCCCCATGGACAGAGGAGCTTGGTGGGCTACAAGTCCATGGGGTACCAAAGAGTCGGGCACCACTGAGCAACTAAGGACAAGCACACAAACACATAAACAGGAAAACAGGAGTAATCTCATATGTGTGTTTTTGTAGGCTTTAACAATCTCAAATCCGGACAAGTTACATGTTTTATCAGATAATTTGTGTTAGGACTATTAAAACTTGTCCTAAAGAAGCCAAAGTTCAGTTTCTTTGCCATGTCCCTAACATGGCACCCAAAATGATTCATGATCTTGAACTTGATTCCCTCTCCAAGTTCATGTTTTAGCCTGCTGCTTTTCTCCCCTGCCTCTCCAGTTACTGTGAACCATTCAGACCAAAACCCAGTGTCAGTTTATTTATTTATATTGCTGCTTTGGCATCCTGTCAATTTTTGCTATCTTACCACATTGACATTGATTACATATTTATTTGCCCAGTAGCCTGTGAGCTCTTGGAGAAAGAGTACATTTGATCTTTGTATCCCTAACCAAGCATAATGCTCGACACCTGAATGAACTATGAAGCTGTTACATGAAATATCAGTTAGCTTCACACAGGAGAGCCCAAAGGGCTGATTTCAATTATTGTTCAGGGACAAAGTTTACCCAGTCAAAGCACAATTATATTCCAAGAAAGAATCCTGAAAACCAACGGGGAAAAACGCATTTATTCCTATTTTGATTATTTTCAAACTTAATCCTGAGAATTTCATTGCTCTTACCCTCATGGAGGTATCATTTTGATTCTGAAAATCATTACGCTTTGAAGTCAGAACTATTATCACCTCAAATTCAGTCACTGATATATAAAAGAATAGAAAGAAAATTTAGTAAAATAGGAGGGAAAAACCCCTCAGGCTAACGTGCAGTCTTTATATGGCTTTTTGCTGAAAATGACAAAATAACTTCCAAACTATATCTTTCTGGTAGGAATTCAGGAGTGCATTCAAAGGATAATGCAAACTGAGAGTACTTTCAAAGTTCTATTTTAACCTTTTCATGAGATTTCACACCACAAAGAAGAGAGAGTCTGTCAAATAAAAAGCCAGCTTGGCTTTTTTTTCTTTATTCACTATTTTCTAGGCTTCTTTTCTACTTATCACTTCACTTAATTTGTTGACAAAAGATAGGGCAAAGCTGAAGAACAGTGGCCTCCAACATAATTCACAATTTATACAGCTACAGTACTTTCCGATCTCAGTAGGCAGCAAAGATCTAGAGCTGGGCCATTAAGGAAGATGAACGATAATTTAATGGATTTTAAAGGGCTGCTGGTTGGCAGCCTCACATAGATGCTTTCAAAAGTCTTGGCAGACTTGGAGAACAGTAGCTCCAGGTCATAGCAAATCGAAGATGGTGTTGAATTCCCTTGAATCATTGTCTTTTGACGCATTTGGAGATGTTACTGCAGCAACACATTATGTTACCTGAAGTTTAGAAGAACGTTTGAAAATGTCAGAGGAAATGAGTACTTTTACCTGGAGAATTAAAGCAGGTAGCCACACCTCTTACCAGAAAGTGACAGTGGTAACTACAGCACTAATTACCCCTGTCTTTTATTAAAAAGATATACACAGTCATGGCATTTGCTATTAATGAGCAACCATAGAAAATCCATAAGAATCACATTTTAGGCCTTCTTCTCTTCTTTTTTAAAACACACGTAAAGTTCTAATCTGGACATTCTTCTTACTTTAAAAAATGGCCACTAATCTTTTTTCTATTTTGGTCTTTTGTGGTTCACTGTACAAACTTGTTTGCCAATGCATATGCTATAATTTTAACATATCAATATTTTAAGAGGGAAATTATTATGCAAACTGTCTTTTGTTGGAAAGGTAAGGTGAATTAGAATAACTTTCATTAAATTGTGATTGATGATTTTCACTACAAAGTGTTTAAGATAACTGAAAGTGATGTGTAAGATGCTAGGATAGTCTTAAAAACAGAGCTACTAAAGGTGATAGACATACATATATATAAATACGTATACACATATTTACATACTTATAGACCTAAAAGGAAAATTTGTTTCAAAAGTAGGTTGCCTTTATTTGTATGAATGTTTCTTAAATTCATAGATTCAAAGCCAATAATGCATTCTTCATTCAATTCTACTTCAGTTTCTTAAGTTTTGAAATCTATCACTTACACATAGCTCTTAAATAGAAAATACAAATTCAGCTTCTTTGAAAAAGTTGGACTGGCAACTGCAAGGATATTTCTGGAGGCCACAAAGCAACTCTTTATTAGCACCTAAGTAGAACATCAATGGAGAAGGCAGTGGCACCCCACTCCAGTACTCTTGCCTGGAAAATCCCATGGACGGAGGAGCCTGGTGGGCTGCCGTCCATGAGGTTGCTAAAAGTCGGACACGACTGAGCGACTTCACTTTCACTTTCATGCACTGGAGAAGGAAATGGCAACCCACTCAGTGTTCTTGCCTGGAGAATCCCAGGGATGGGGGAGCCTGGTGGGCTGCCGTCTATGGGGTCGCACAGAGTCGGACACAACTGAAGCGACTTAGCAGCAGCAGCAGCAGCAGCAGCAGAACATCAGTAACTGATCACTATTTGACTATTTTGTCACGCCAAACTTTATCCTGGGGAAATTTTTAAAAACTATATATAATTTTAAAGCAATTATGTCCTAGTTCCCTGGACCGTGGTGATTTGTTACGTCTAGACCTGTTTGTAGCCTTCTAAATTATGTCAGTACTGGTTTCATGGAAAAATAAGGATACCTGTTGAAAAATGTGCTTCTGAATTTTCACTTAGGCCAACCAGTAAAGACATACAGGAGGGTTAAAAACATTCCTCAGGGTTAGGTTCATATATGACCCCAAAGGTAACCACTTAAGTCTTGGGGTCAGTGGTGAATAATGCTTATTGTGTTTTTTTTTTTCTCCCCAGCAACAAAGCCATTTTCTCCCCTCACTGTTACCAAGTTCCCAGCCATAAGACTGGGTTAGGTGTCCCATTTGTGAGCGCTCATAGGACCCTGTGCAGGTCTGATGTGGTCTTCTTAACCTATACTGTAATTATCTGATAACTTGCCCCCAGCACATACTTGGCATTTATGACAATTCAATGATTGATTTATTAAATACTGTATTTCAGTTCTAATAGGTACATTTTAACATCACTGATATGTCTTGAAATCAGTGATGTCCCATCATTGCTCTTGAACGGAGGACCATGATCGTAATTGAAATAAAAGTTGTTTATGTAGACCAGTGGAGTATAATTTAGTTTTAGTGAAGCATTTATTCATTATCTGAGGAATAATCACAATGTTCTCTATTCTTGCAAAGCAACCACTGATAGCTTCTATGGCCTTGCTCCTGCAGCTTGTGGTCCATAGACAGCAGCTCACCAGCCGTGAGTGCTCATAAGAAATGCAGACTCTCAGGCCCCACCCTAGACTTCTTGAATCAGAAATTGCCTTTTAAAAGGGATCAAGAATTGCTTTAAGGGACCTAAGAAATGAAGACACCTACAAGTTGATGAGGCTGTGTTAGGAGTATGTTGAAGTGAGGTATGGAGCAGAGTTTGCCTTTCTCCCATGCTGGAAACCATAGCCAAAGGCAGGGGAATGGGTGCAAGCCCTCAGATTACAAGGAAGAAAACTCAAGGACAAACTAAGCTGGTGTCAGCAATTTATATGGCGGGCATACCTTCTTTAAGGCACTGCCATACTGTTCAGTTAAAAGTCATGCTTTCTTTTTCAGTGATATTTAAATTATTTTTCTGTCTTTGAATTCATGATATTGTACAGTTTGATGACACAAGGTATTTCTTTCCTCTGAGGGTAGGGACAGGGTCTTGGCTGAGCACCTAGCTCTGTCTCTAGCAACCAGCACAGAATGGCTAATAGAGAGCACACAATAGCTGCTTATTAAGAAGGAGAGGAGTTTACACTTTTGAAACCTATTTCTTTCTTTGAAAAATATGTGGTAAATGTTTCTGTTTTGAATCACTAAATCCCGTGAATAAGATGGGTATGATATTATAGTTTATAGGTCTCAAAGATAAGCTACGACAAGGAGAAACATTAAAATATGATTTAGTTAATCATACAGGTTCAAGCATAAGACTTATATGGATTACAAGACAGAGATCCAGAACCTAAGTTCCAGTTCTGGGCCCATAGCTTTATGCAAAGCTCCACCTGCTACCCCTGTGTTTCCTGTCCTTCTAAGGAATTAGACCGCCTGAGGTCTGCAAGATGAGCTCTCTGTCTTTTTCCAGGCCCAGCCCAGGTGTGTTGTCTGGCCTTCTAAAGCTCCCATTTTCCATCCTCATCCTACTTGGTGTGTTTCCCTGCCTGTGTATAAATTTGAAATTCTTAGTGAGATAAAAAGATAATACTTGAGAAGGTAAAGATCATTTTTTTAACTTTACAATACTGTATTGGTTTTGCCATACATCAACATGAATCCACAACAGGTGTACACGTGTTCCCCATCCTGAACCCCCCTCCCACCTCCCTCCCCATACAATCTCTCTGGGTCATCCCAGTGCACTAGCCCTAAGCATCCTGTATCCTGCATCAAACCTAGACTGGCGATTTGCTTCTTATATGATATTATACATGTTTCAATGCCATTCTCCCAAATCATCCTGCCCTCTCCCTCCCCCACAGAGTCCAAAAGACTGTTCTATACATCTATGTCTCTTTTGCTGTCTCGCATACAGGGTTATTGTTACCATCTTTCTAAATTCCATATATACGTGTTAGTATACTATATTGGTGTTTTTTTTTTCTGGCTTACTTCACTCTGTATAATCGGCTCCAGTTTCATCCACCTCATTAGAACTGATTCAAATGTATTTTTTTTAATGGCTGAGTAATACTCCATTGTGTATATGTATCACAGCTTTCTTTTCCATTCATCTGCTGATGGACATCTAGGTTGCTTCCATGTCCTGGTTATTATAAACAGTGCTGTGATGAACATTGGGGTGCACGTGTCTCTTTCAATTCTGGTTTCCTTGGTGTGTATGCCCAGCAGTGAGATTGCTGGGTCATAAGGCAATTCTATTTCCAGTTTTTTAAGGAATCTCCACACTGTTCTCCATAGTGGGTGTACTGGGAGAGTTTGCATTCCCACCAGCAGTGTAAGAGGGTTCCCTTTTCTCCACACCCTCTCCAGCATTTATTGCTTGTAGACTTTGCATCGCAGCCATTCTGACTGACGTGAAATGGTACCTCAATGTGGTTTTGATTTGCATTTCCCTGATAATGAGTGATGTTTAGTATCTTTTCATGTGTTTGTTAGCCATCTATATGTCTTCTTTGAAGAAATGTCTATTTAGTTCTTTGGCCCATTTTTTGATTGGGTCGTTTATTTTTCTGGAAATGAGCTGCATAAGTTGCTTGTATATTTTTGAGATTAGTTGTTTTTCAGTTGCTTCATTTGCTATTATTTTCTCCCATTCCGAAGGCTGTCTTTTCACCTTGCTTATAGTTTCCTTTGCTGTGCAGAAGCTTTTAATTTTAATTAGATCCCATTTGTTTATTTTTGCTTTTATTTCCAGTATTCTGGGAGGTAGGTCATAGAGGATCCTGCTGTGATTTATGTCAAAGAGTGTTTTGCCTATGTTCTCCTCTAGGAGTTTTATAGTTTCTGCTCTTACATTTAGATCTTTAATCCATTTTGAGTTTATTTTTGTGTATGGTGTTATAAAGTGATCTAGTTTCATTCTTTTACAAGTGGTTGGCCAGTTTTCCCAGCACCACTTGTTAAAGAGACTGTCTTTAATCCATTATATATTCTTGCCTCCTTTGTCGAAGATAAGGTGTCCATAGATATGTGGATTTATCTCTGGGCTTTCTATTTTGTTCCACTGATCTATGTTTCTGTCTTTATGCCAGTACCATACTGCCTTGATGACTGTGGCTTTGTAGTAGAGCCTGAAATCAGGCAAGTTGATTCTTCCAGTTCCATTCTTCTTTTTAAAGATTGCTTTGGCTATTCGAGGTTTTTTGTATTTCCATACAAATTGTGAAATTATTTGTTCTAGCTCTGTGAAAAATACTGTTGGTAGCTTGATAGGGATTGCATTGAATTTGTAGATTGCTTTGGATAGTATACTCATTTTCACCATATTGATTCTTCTGATCCATGAACATGGTGTATTTCTCCATCTATTAGTGTCCTCTTAGATTTCTTTCACCAGTATTTTATAGTTTTCTATATATAGGTCTTTAGTTTCTTTAGGTAGATATATTCCTAGGTATTTTAGTCTTTTTGTTGCAATGGTGAATGGAATTGTTTCCTTAATTTCTTTTTCTACTTTCTCTTTATTAGTGTATAGAAATGCAAAGGATTTCTGTGTGTTGATTTTATATCCTGCAACTTTGAGAGTCCCTTGGACTGCAAGGAGATCCAACCAGTCCATTCTGAAGGAGATCAGCCCTGGGATTTCTTTGGAAGGAATGAGGCTAAAGCTGAAACTCCAGTACTTTGGCCACCTCATGTGACGAGTTGACTCATTGGAAAAGACTCTGATGCTGGGAAGGATTGGGGACAGGAGGAGAAGGGGATGACAGAGGATGAGATGGCTGGATGACATCACAGACTCAATGAATGTGAGTTTGAGGGAACTCTGGGAGATGGTGATGGACAGGGAGGCCTGGTGTGCTGCAATTCATGAGGATGCAAAGAGTCGGACACGACTGAGTGAGTGAACTGAACTTTACTATACTCATTGATTAGCTCTAGTAATTTCCTGGTGGAGTCTTTAGGGTTTTCTATGTAGAGGATCATGTCATCTGCAAACAGTGAGGATTTTACTTCTTTTCTAATTTGGATTCCTTTTATTTCTTTTTCTGCTCTGATTGCTGTGGCCAAAACTTCCAGAACTATATTGAATAGTAATGGTGAAAGTGGGCATCCTTGTCTTGTTCCTGACTTTAAGGGAAATGCTTTCAATTTTTCATCACTGAGGATAATGTTTGCTGTGGGTTTGTCATATATAGCTTTTATTATGTTGAGGTATGTTCCTTCTATTCCTGCTTTCTGGAGAGTTTTTATCATAAATGGATATTGAATTTTGTCAAAGGCCTTCTCTGCATCTATTGAGATAATCATATAGGTTTTATTTTTCAATTTGTTAATGTGGTGAATTACATTGATTGATTTGAGGATATTGAAGAATCCTTGCATCCCTGGGATAAAGCCCACTTGGTCATGGTGTATGATCTTTTTAATGTGTTGTTGGATTCTGATTGCTAGAATTTTGTTAAGGATTTTTGCATCTATGTTCATCAGTGATTTTGGCCTGTAGTTTTCTTCTTTTGTGGCATCTTTGTCAGGTTTTGGTATTAGGGTGATGGTGGCCTCAGGATCTCATTCAAATATGAAGGAGAAATCAAAAGCTTTACAGACAAGCAAAAGCTGAGATAATTCAGCACCACCAAACCAGCTCTCCAACAAATGCTAAAGGATATTCTCTAAACAGGAAACACAAAATGGGTGTATAAACGAGAACCCAAAACAAGAAAGTAAATGGCAACGGGATCATACTTATCAATAATTACCTTAAATGGGTTGAATGCCCCAACCGAAAGACAAAGACTGGCTGAATGGATACAAAAACAAGACCCCTATATATGTTGTCTACAAGAGACCCACCTAAAAACAAGGGAGACATACAGACTGAAAGTGAAGGGCTGGAAAAAGATATTCCATGCAAATAGAGACCAAAAGAAAGCAGGAGTAGCAATACTCATATCAGATAAAATAAACTTTAAAACAAAGGCTGTGAAAAGAGACAAAGAAGGACACTACATAATGATCAAAGGATCAATCCAAGAAGAAGATATAACAATTATAAATATATATGCACCCAACATAGGAGCACTACAATATGTAAGACAAATGCTAACAAATATGAAAGGCAAAATTAACAATAAGACAATAATAATGGGAGAGACTTTAATACCCCACTCACACCTATGGATAGATCAACTAAACAGAAAATTAACAAGAAGACACAAACTTTAAATGATACAATAGACCAGTTGGACCTAATTGACATCTATAGGACATTTCACCCCAAAACATTGAATTTCAACTTTTTCTCAAGTGCTCACGGAATCTTCTCCAGGGTAGATCACATCCTGGGCCATAAATCTTGCCTTGGTAAATTCAAAAAAATTGAAATCATTCCAAGCATCTTTTCTGTCCATACTGCAGTAAGATTAGATCTCAATTACAGGAGAAAAACTATTCAAAATTCCAACATAGGGAGGCTGAATAACACGCTTCTGAATAACCAACAAATCACAGAAGCAATCAAAAAGAAATCAAAATATGCATAGAAACGAATGAAAATGAAAACACAACAACTCCAAACCTGTGGGACACTGTAAAAGCCATGCTAAGGGGAAAGTTCATAGCAATACAGGCATACCTCAAGAAACAAGAAAAAAGTCAAATAAATAACCTAATTCTACACCTAAAGCAACTAGTAAAGAAAGAAATGGATAACCCCAGGGTTAGTAGAAGGAAAGAAATTTTAAAAATTAGGGCAGAAATAGATGCAAAAGAAATAAAAGTCATGTTTTTGTCTATATTGTTTTCAGCAATACTTACAAGTTTGCAGGGCATCTAGTTGAAAATTATATACAGAATTGAATTGAATAACTGAAAATTGAGCTAAATAGAAAATTCGAGCAATCTTTTTTGCTGTTTCTATAAGCTTTAATCTTGGCATATTTAGCTTTAAGATTTTTTTGATTCTGACTCTCATGGCTTTCTGTCTTTAAACAAGAAATTGTTTCTTTTATACTCTTATAACTTTTTACAGACTGTGGGAAATAATGACAACTTTATTTCTAGAATTCTGCAAAGGTCAAACAGTTCATTTATGCTTATAAAGATGAAGCATAGCTGGGATGACATTGAAAAGAAAAACAGAATTGAACTTAAGTTTCAATCAGAAGAACAGTCAATAAAGATAAGTCATACAGGTGTTAGTTATGATGAATTCTCCAGAACTCTAGTTAATATTCTGATTATTTTCTTCAAAAGATGACTTCATTTTCCTTTGTTTTGTGAATTACATACTTTTCACTAAATTGCTTGGGCTAGAACTTGTATGAAAAGGATTGACAAATGTACATCTAGAATGGATATAGATGACAAGCACTTTCTTTCAGCTTCCAGCAACTTTGATCCTGTGTTCCCGTTTCTGGCTTTGACTTCCAGATGTAATTGTTGCACATATGTGTGGGGCACTTAAAGTAAGTCTAAAGTAACAAGTGTCTTAGGATTGTGTTAAAAACCCCATTTTAGCTGGTTTTTATCCTCACCTTCTTAGAAGTTGATTATTATAACTGTAATTACCCACTCTGCATGATTTAGCATATGTGGAATACAATCTATTTCCAGACAAATGTAAATTAACATGCATCTGGTATTTTTAAAAGAAGATTTTTGAAATATGAAAATATCCTTCAGAAACCCTGATTTCCGGCATTGCCTCTTCTCTATGGCACTTCATCTGGATTTTTTTTTTCTTGCCTCACTCTTGTATTTTAAAAATGTTATTGGCTTCTTACTTCAGTCTTTTTCCTTTGCTGGACTTATACTTCTTATTTCTTTGTCAACTAGTTTACCTAAAGTCTTTTAGCCTAGGCCTGAAAGCATGGGCTCATTGTTAGATTATAGTGTTCTTCCTCAGATAAGTCGCTTCTGAAAGCATACTTCTTTGCCAGATCCAACTGCTAAAAACTTCAAGACAGATGTAAGAGAAAGAAAGGCTAGAGTAACAGCACTAAAAAGAATCTTAAAAATCAGATAGTCCAGAAATTGCACACTGATGACCCTCAGGCTCACACTTTAAGAGTTTTATTGAAATGTGATTTACATATCTTAAAATTCACTTGACTCACATTATTTTTTAATGGATTTGGTTTCAACACTCATAAAATCTAAATTGTTGGTTTATGTTGGAAACTCAAAGCATTTAGGAACACAGGGTCTGAATTTGCATCAGGATGAATTGCATTGGCTGGAGCTGAGTTCATTTATTTTTTTCTGGGTGGGACACGAAGTGTCCAGTTTGATAGTTTCCTCTGTACCTTTTTGTCTTACACTCAGCTTGCTTTGCTTCATTCTTTCAGTTGCTCTCAGGATCCTCTAGGCCTTTTGTCTGTGATACCGGTAGGTCTAGTCCAATCCCCATTTAATAAATAAATGCACTTGGGCCAGAGGTAAAGGGAGTTGCCCAAGAAAATTAAAAACAACTTATCTATTTGGTACCTACCATAAATTACTTTAGAAATATTTAGTTAAACAGGTTCTAATTATAATTCTTGCTGACAAAAATAGAATTCATGTAACAATGCTTGTATATCACTAAATTAGTTCCATAAGCCACTAGTGGATTTCAATCTGCAGTCTGAAAAGCATTGCTCAAAATGACTCCTACATATTTGAATCCATCACAACAGATCCTCAAAATATTCTAATAATCTTAAGTTTTTAAGAATTAATTTAAAAGGTCATAGGTAGGTAGTATATTAGTAATAATAGCATTCAGTTCAGTTCAGTTCAGTCGCTCAGTCGTGTCCAATTCTTTGCGACCCCATGAATTGCAGCACGCTAGGCCTCCCTGTTCATCACCAGCTCCCGGAGTTCACTCAGACTCACATCCATCGAGTCTGTGACACCATCCAGCCATCTCATCCTCTGTCGTCCCCTTCTGCTCCTGCCCCCAATCCCTCCTAGCATGAGAGTCTTTTCCAGTGAGTCAGCTCTTCACATCAAGTGGCCAAAGTACTGGAGTTTCAGCTTTAGCATCATTCCTTCCAAAGAAATCCCAGGGCTGATCTCCTTCAGAATGGACTGGTTTGATCTCCTTGCAGTCCAAGGGACTCTCAAGAGTCTTCTCCAACACCACAGTTCAAAAGCATCAATTCTTTGGCACTCAGACTTCTTCACAGTCCAACTCTCACATCCATACATGACCACAGGAAAAACCATAGCCTTGACTAGATGGACCTTAGTCAGCAAAGTAATGTCTCTGCTTTTGAATATGCTATCTAGGTTGATCATAACTTTTCTTCCAAGGAGTAAGCATCTTTTAATTTCATGGCTGCAGTCACAATCTGCAGTGATTTTGGAGCCCAAAGAAATAAAGTCTGACACTGTTTCCACTGTTTCCCCATCTATTTCCCATGAAGTGATGGGACCGGATGCCATGATCTTCGTTTTCTGAATGTTGAGCTTTAAGCCAACTTTTGCACTCTCCTCTTTGACTTTCATCAAGAGGCTTTTTAGCTCCTCTTCACTTTCTGCCATAAGAGTGGTGTCATCTGCATATCTGAGGTTATTGATATTTCTCCTGGTAATCTTGATTCCAGCTTGTGTTTAATTCAGTTCAATGTTTTTCATGATGTACTCTGCATATAAGTTAAATAAGCAGGGTTAAATATACAGTTAAATATACAGCCTTGACGTACTGCTTTTCCTATTTGGAACCAATCTGTTGTTCCATGTCCAGTTCTAACTGTTGCTTCCTGACCTGCATACAGATTTCTCAAGAGCCAGGTCAGGTGGTCTGGTATTCCCATCTCTTTCAGAATTTTCCACAGTTTATTGGGATCCACACAGTCAAAGGCTTTGGCATAGTCAATAAAGCAGAAAGAGATGTTTTTCTGGAACTCTCTTGCTTTTTCCATGATCCAGCAGATGTTGGCAATTTGATCTCTGGTTCCTCTGCCTTTTCTAAAACCAGCTTGAACTTCAGGGAGTTCACGGTTCACATATTAACAGCTAACATTTATTGAGTACCTCCTACTCTGTGTAAAACATTGTTAAGAGATGAGAATAAGAGAGAAAACTTGAAAAGAGTACATAACAAGATAGGACAAAGAAATCACTCTATTATATTTATGTGATTTAATTTTAGGACATTAATAGAAAAGTGGGCTCTTCATTTGGTTTGAATTATAGAGATTAAAGATTTCAGAACTGTGCTATCCATTATCTTAGTCACTAGTCATATGTAGCTATTTAAATTTTTATTTAAATTAATCAAAATGAAATAAAATAAAAAATTCATTTTCTTTGTTACATTGGCCACTTTTAAAATACCCAAAAGAGCTGTGTGTGGCTAGTGGCTACCATTTGGACAATACAAGTATAAAACTTTTCCATTATCACAGAAAGTTGCTTTAGACAGTACTGCTCTAGAATAGTTATATCTTTTGAAATATTTGAATCATATTTAGAGAAAATTTTAAATTGTTACTTGTCACTGTTTACAATAGCCAAAATGTCCATCAGCAGAGGAATGGATAAAGAAAATGTACATACATACAGTGGGCTATTACTCAGCCATTAAAAAGAATGAAGTGATGCCACTTGCTGCAACGTGGATGGACCTAAAGATTACCATAGTAAGTCAGCCAGAGAAAAGTAAATGTCATATGCTATCATAAATATCATATGCTATCACTTATAGGTGGGATCTGATTTAAAAAAAAAGATTAAACAAATGAGCATATTTGCAAAACAGTAACAGGCTTACAGATACTGAAAATAAACTTATGGTTATCAAAGGGTTAACAGTGTGGGGAGAGATCAATTAAGAGCTTGGGATTAACATACATATACTACTATATACAAGCTAGATAACCAACAAGGATCTACTACTGGGAACTATGATCAATATTCTGTGCTCTGTGCTTAGTGGCTCAGTTGTGTCCATCTCTTTGTGACCCTATGGAGTGTAGCCCACCAGGCTCCTCTGTCCTTGGGGATTCCCCAGGCAAGAATACTGGAGTGGGTAGCCTATCCCTTCTCCAGGGGATATTCCCAATCAGGAATTGAACCAGGGTCTCCTGCATTGCAGGCGGTTTCTTTACCAGCTGAACTATCAGGAAGCTCCAGTCAATATTCTAGGATAACTTAAATGAGAAAAGAATCTAAAAAATAGCAATTATATGCATATGTATAATTGAATCACTTTGCTGCACACCCCTAACACAATACTGTACACCCCTAACACAATATTGTACTGTATAAATCAAACTCTAATAAAATTGAAATTAAAAAAATAAAAATTGCTATGTGCCAGCTGTATACAAATGAACCCATGCATATTTCATAGTCTTTTTAAAAACTGAGTGTTAGCCGTCATCAGCCAGACAATATTCATTTCCTTTAGAGAAGTTTAAAAGTAAACTAATTGGAGTTATCTTAAATGGGTTTCTTTAAGCCTATATTTCAAACTTTCCTCCACCTTAAGAAGTTCAAGTGTTTGACATGATTAATGATCATTAATATCAAGTAATTCTCATTTCATGAGAAGTACTTAGAGCAAAGACAAGTGTTGATAACTTTCATGGAATTTTCCTAAAACTTAAAATATAAGCTGCAAGACAATGCAAACCTCTCTGGTCTATCAGAATACTAAATCTCTTGCAGTAGGTTCTGAAGGTGAAAGCTAAAGTGGCAGGTAGATGCATGCCTTGTTTCACTCCAATTCTCAAGCCCCCACTGGCTTGTTAGAGGTGGAAAAAAAAACACATTACTTTGGTCCTAACGTCAGGAACAGAAGAAACGATCTTAAAGCTACTAGAATTCTTCTGCTTAAGGCAAGTGACATAGAAAAACTGATCCATCTCACCATTTTCCCCTAATATGTTATCCTGATTTAGAGAACAAGGGGCTAGATGTACTGAAATTCTGCGAAGTTTCTCTGGCTCCAACTTCAGACTCAAGGCTTTCTCTTTTCATCTCTATTGGAATCTAGTTAGAACTCACAACCCCAGACCAATGCTTCTCTGCCTTTTCAACTACTGCTCACAAAAAGAAATACCTTCCTCATTGGAACAAGCAAAAGCACACACCTGGAACAGAAGTTTTACAAATAATATTTGTCTTTAATACTAGATGCTCGCTGACATTTTATATTTATTTGGTGTCGTTATTTTAAAATGCTGGTTAAGACCCATAAATTGCTTTCACGACCACAAATGGGTTGCCAGCTGCAGTTTGAAAAATATTGCCTTGAGCAATACTGGAGTTATCTTTATCCATTCTTGGATATGAAGCCTTCTTGAAAATTGGCTAAAATATGCACAAACGTGATAGCTCATGCCGATTGGTTGATCTTTCTGAAACATGGATGGAAATACTTCTCTGCAGTTGCACTTTTGACCTGAGCTTTTCTGATGATTTGTTGGGACTGATGTTTCCACTTGCCAGAAGTTCAAAAGCTCTTCTTGAAACCGGCCTGTTAATGTTTCCACTTGCCAGAAGCAAGTTCAAAGGCCTTTCTCAAACTAGCTCATTATGGCTCGGGAGATAAATGGGCTCCCCTTTTGTAGAGAGCTATTATCATGAATTATTTTCCCCTCTCCTTATAGTCTATTCCAGTATAGTTATGGTAAAATTAGAAAAACAAAAGTTGATTTTTTTGAGAGGCATGGAAAACATGCCATCTGAAAGACTGTTGAATATGACACAAAGAAAATATACTATCTGATTTTAGAGAATAAAATTCTTTCTAAAATAATTTGTATTCAAATAATCTGTAGCTAAAAATATATTAATCTAACAACAATACCCATTTTAAAAATTATTCCCCCCAAAGTTCAGTTACTATCTGATTTATTTCCAATAATTATTATAACAAGTTTTCAAAAAAGAAAAATGCTTTATAGGTCTTTGTAGTTCTCTATTATCACTTTGTTTATGGTAACTTGTGGTCTATAACATAATTTTTATATTGATTAATATGACCAAATAATAGTAATAATATTCTCAAAATAATCCCAAGGTCTCAAAGGGTAGGTATTTTTGTGTCTATTATGAAGTAGAGGAGAGACAGGAATTGACTATAGCAAATGAAGGTCCTAAACTTTGCCAGTTACCAGGTAGGTGGGTGATGCTGGAGAAGTCACTTGATTCCCCTACTAAATATGCAGGGTGTTCTGTAATTTAAAGGAGATCATTCAAATTGCCAGGCTCAGCAGAGGAGCATGGTAGGTCCTGAGATATTTGTTGTGCTGAATCGGAACGTGGAGCAAGTGGATTTTTGAAGCTTCACAACCTTCTTTCTTTCCCCTTTTCAAGGCTTCCTCTGTCTTCAGTGACATTTGTAACATAATTTAATGAAGAAAATCCACAAGCTAAGTCTACATATAAGTTAAGAAAATGAGAAATCAATAAAAACTGTACATTTTTTACAGAAGGAGAAGTAAAGAAAGATTATTTCATTAAACTTCATTGATTTGGGTAATGTGGTTTTCTAGTTTGCTGAACTCAAATTGGTTTCAAACTGTTGTCTTGATTTGCATTCTATTGAGAATAGATGGCAGAGAGAGCCAGGAGTAAGAATCACAGATGGAAAAATAATATGCTGAATCCACCCTGCAATGTAGGAAAACTGGGTTCAATCCCTGGGGAAGGAAATGGCAACCCACTCCAGTATTCTTGCCTGGAGAATTCCATGGACAGAGGAGCTTGGGGGTCTACAGTCCATGGGGCCCCAAAAGAGTCAGACCAACTGAGCAAATAACACTAATGCTTCCCCAAATATATCATTGATTCCTGACAAAGAAAAAGGAAAGTATATTCAGTAAATAAAAACCCAAATGAGGTTATTAACAAATCAATGTGTACATACTTCATACTGGGCATATCACTGTTTGCTCTTACATAATAATGGTGATTTCAATTGCTCGGTTGTGTCTGACTTTTTGTAACCTCATGAACTGCAGCATGCCAGGCTTCTCTGTCCATCACTAACTCCCAGAACTTGCTCAAACTCTTGTCCATTGAGTTGGTGATTGAATTCTTACTATGTCCAAGGCATCATCCTAAATGTGCATAGATACTGGTGATACTGTTGTTGTTTAGTTACTAAATCATGTCTGACTCTTTCGTGACCCCAAGGATTGCAACCCACCAGGCTCCTCTGTCCATGGGATTTCCCAGGCAAGAATATTGGAATGGATTGCCATTTCCTTCTCCAGAGGATCTTCTTGATCCAGGGGCTGAACCATGTCTCCTGCATTGCAGGCAGATTCTTTACTGCTGAGCCAACAGGGAAGCTCATATGGATATTAAAAAAATTAATCCCCCAGTGATTTATAAATGGCCATTATTTTTATCTTGATGAGGAAATTGGGGCAGAGAAAAGTTAAATATCTTACCCAAGATAGTAAAGAAGCTGGAATCAGGCCCCTAAATCTGACTTCAGAGACCAAATTTTTCACCACTAGTATAGGTGTTATGTACTTAATCCTTATAATAGCCCTCTAAGATGAAGTCTAAAAGGCTATTTTTACCATTCTACAGGTAAGCAAACTGAGGCTTAGAGAGGAGATGAACCTGAAATATCATTAAAAATTTTTTGTAAGAGCTTAGCTAGAATTTAAGCCAAGATTTTCTGACTTTAATTCCCACATATTTTTCATATAGCATATTCACACACATGCACATAAATATATACATACATCTATATATCATATACATATATATGTAGTATATTTATATGTATATATTCACTGGTAGAACACAGAAGAAATTTAAAGAAACCCAAATAATGAAACAAATGGAATATTTCCTTCTATAATTTAAGAAATTTCTATTTTCATACTTCTTTAATTAGAGAGTAGTTTTATTCATTTCATTTCTGAGATAGGACTTTTCAGAGTCAGAAACAAAGGTACATCTTGGTTTTTTTTTTTTGCTCTTGATCTGAACATCTTACAACCTGAATTCTGAGACACCCTTTATCATTTCTAGGCTAAAGACATCAAATGCATTTAAAAATACACCTGAATAATAAAATAGTTGCTTTTTGACAATTTTATCACAATTCAGTTCTCAATGGAACTACTCTGATTCAATTGATTTCTTTTTATAACTCAAAGGTGTAAACATTTGGTTTTTACCTTTTCCATACAGCATATAGCTGACATCCGTGATACTGAATATAGACCTCTTCATTTAGAACTACAATCTTAAGGGATCAGCCACAGCAAATCTAACATCCAGATATGAACATGCTCCGTAAAATCATAAGACGTATTTTGTTTCTAGAAGTTTATCTGTGAAACGGAATGAACTTATACATAAGAACAAAGACGTAATATAGATAACCTCTCCTTCACCCCTAAATATTTGCTGAAGTAGATTGATTTCTAGTCAAGGACGTTCAGCTCTTTTTACTGCCTAACCCATCTTTTTTGTTTTACATCTTTCTCTTAACTTTCCCTTAAACTCCTTTGCCTCAAAATTGTAACACTTGACAGGCAGTAGCAATAATTCTGGGAGAAATGACTGGTGCGCTGAAAAAATTTCATGAAGGTCACACTGTTCGCCTGAGAGATGAATTTTACTGTTTTTGCTGAGAAGTTCTTTCTACTCGTTGGTGAGGATAGAAGGGGAAATGATACTGCGATTCATGATTTGTTTTTCTGCTTAGAAATGTGCACAGAATGAATGCTATGTTGTTTCCCAGTTTACTTCTTCCTGGTAGGATCAGTGACCCTAGGGAGAAGCCAGAGTGGAGTGTGATTTCTCGGCAATCTTGTTATCTGTCTGGAAAACAAACCTCCCTTTGCTTCACTTCCAGCTTTTCTTTGTTAAGACAACAGTGTGAAGTGACTATAGGGCTCTCCCTAAGGTTTGCAGCAGGCTCAGTCTCACCTGGAGTCTGCTTTGTTCAGAGCAGGTTGTGCAGGGAAATTTTGCTGTGACCCTTGGTCTCCTCTGTCCATGGGATTTCCCAAGCAAGAATATTGCAGTGATACGCCATTTCCTTCTCCAGGGGTTCTTCCCCGTCCAGGGATCGAACCTGCATCTTCTATGTCTTGTCTCATGCATTGGCAGGTGAGTTTTTGCTAAGGAGCTGTCAAATTCAGAGCGTTAATAAAGCAAATTAGATGGATCCTCTAGTTGAGTACACAGGGATTGGTTAACTGTCTCATTCAGATGAATAGCTAAACTCACAGGGAAATCTAGCTCTTGTACAACTAGATTAATCTAATAATGGTCAAGGAACTAACTTTCCTTCAGCTCCTTCCCTTACTTTTTCCCTCCTTTCTAGCCACTAGTCAGAGCAGAGCAGAATATGGCTAATGAAAGAAACTGATTGACACAGAGTTGAGAAGACAAGATTGATAGACTATTAGGTATTAATTTTGTAATAGAGCTTTAGGGTTGTCTTAACTTCACCAGGATGATTATAGTCATCCTTCTTTGACTTGAAAGAACTAAATTTCCTTTCCACAGGAATACACCAGATGAAATACTGGTAAATCAGAAACATATGTTAACACAGCTTATCATATTTTGAATAATTAAGTGTAAACTGTTGAATAAATATTAAAAGTTCAGTGACATGATACCAAGTTTCTCTAGGCTTAAGTAAAATGATATCCTAATAGAGATAATAAAATATGTCATTACTTGTCAAAAAAGAAAAAAAAAAGAAAAAAATACAATATAACCTCTAAAACTTATTATCCTCCAATCTAAAATTTCTCTGTTTACTCTGTAGCCTGTAGAAGAATGATATAGATCTGTATGCAGAAAAGATTAACATAAATAATAAGTGAAAAGTCCAGACAATATGCATAGTATGAATTCAGCTTTCCAATAAGAGCAATATTCATGTTTGAAAATCTGAAGACAGTGTAAGGATGGATTCCTCATCAGACATGTCTCCTATAAGAATCCAGGTCCTCTCAGCCTCACCCATCTCCTATTCTAGATACTGCTGGATGGATGTCCTGAGATGTACTTTATAAGGCTTTCTAGAGAATGATCCTGAGAGATGAGAAATCAGTAGCACTTAGCTATGTCTCCCAAGTACATAATGTCCTTCTGTGAGAAATCCCTCTTCCCCAGCTTCACTCCCTTTCTCAATTCCTGTCCCATGGACTGCACACCTTAATAAAGGAGAATGTATGTACCTTTGTCTAAGAACCACACACAAATTGAGGAATGGTCACATAAAAGAATAAGATTAGGGGTGAGGAATTTTTCACCTTTATTTTTCCATACTGTTTTCACTTTAGTTTTGATGAGCAAATACTACTTTCCTTTTTCTTAGAAGCTTAAATCAACATACAGGTACTATATCATAGTTCCCATGGGTCAGGAGTCTTGGCATAGCTTAAGGAGGTCCTGTGCAATTAAGATGTCCTGGGCTTTGTCTCATCTGAGCTCAGAATCTTTGTCCATCTCACGTGACTGTTGGCAAAATTCAACAGGCCTTGGTTTTGTTTTCTTGCTGACTGTCATCTTTCTGGGGTTCACTCTCCACTCCCAAAGGCTGCCTGCAGTTTCATCATATGTGACCTTTTCCATACGTGAAACTTTTCAGTTTCATCAGATAAAAGTTTTAAGGAGAACTCTTTTCTATTTCTAAACAGATTTCTGGGTTAAGAAAAGCTTCCATGTTAATATTGCTCATTTTGTATGTTATTCAATTGTGTCCAAATGTCATCATCCCCTCCAATCTACTTACTGTCCTTAGCCAAAACAGACTTAAAAAAACAATCACAGCCTGTATCTATTCCTTGATCTGCTTATAGTCAGTGATTTAGGACATGTTTGAAAATGAACCCTTGCTCTTGAAGCCATAGTAGGAAAAAGAAGCAGAGACAGGTAAAAATGTTATTCTTTGGGTCTAGGTTCCCTTTGTTGAAATATTTTTATCAGCTCTTTCCTGGCTAGTACTGGATCAATGGCTGGTAGTGACTCCAAGTTGTGAAGCAAAGAGAAAATTCTATGAATACTGTCTACATCTTCTAAAAATTAAATGCTTCTAAATGTGAATAAATCTTATAAAACATAGTCAATCACTATCCTTTAAACCTTGTCTTGATCATCATTAAGAATCTCTAAGTTTTATAAACTTAAATAATCCTTTGATTCTGTCATCAACTATTGGAAAGCCATCATTTTCAAGATCCTTTGTTAGTAAGAAATTCCAGATAAGGAATCATACTTACTATGTCACTCAGACACATGGGTCTTCTCCACCACTTAAAGCCACAATGTCTAACAGAATCTTCTGTAATGATGTAAATGTTCTCTATTTGCCCTGTGCAATATAGGAACCACTAGCCACCTAGGAATACCTAGGAGTACTGAGCAATTGAAGTATGCAAATGAAATAAACTTTAAATTTTATGTAATTTTAAATAGCCACACATGGCAGTTTATTACCATATTGGATAGCACAGACTTAAAACAATTGTTTTCAAACCATGTACCCTACTTGGTAGGGCTCATAGATTATTTAAAAATAAATCCATAAATACTGTTAAATGTATAGGCTTAGAATAGAGCAGTATGCATTATGAACTTGGGCAAATTACTTAGTCTCTTAGTCTCTCTAAATTTCTACTTTTATTATATTTGGAATAACAAAGATGCCAACTACATAGAATTATTGTGAAAATTACATAAATTAGATAATATTTGTGAACACAGCATAGTGACTAGATTTTAAGAAAGAACTGAAGAAGACAAAGTGGTGAAAAAAACTTTGGATGCATATAAATTTGTTTTGAATTTTAAGAACTTTTATTTATAAGTTACTGATCTACAAAATATTTTTGTCAATTTGTATTTTCTCCATCAATAAATATGATAACTGTAACTTCTAGGTATAAGGACAGTTTTTAGCACTGGAGTTGTACTTATGAGTAATAAATATACTGAAAAAATGCACTGTCTAGAAATATTATATTGGAAAATAAACAGAAAGTCAGGTCTTTTTTTTATGATTGTAAATAAGTCACTGACTTTGGGGCACTGAAACAGGCTAATTTGAGCAAACATAAAAATTCAGTTAATTTTACTGACACATATTCTAGTTGATTGTTAATCTAATACATATAAATCTCTAAGATAAAATGTAAGTCAAACATACAGTTTTCAACTTCCTTCTCTTAAATGTATAATTCGTTTTCTACATTGTTGGATTTGATTTGCTAGTATATATTACTGAAAACATTTGCATCTATGTTCATGAAACATATTGGTCTGTTTTCTTGTGATGTCATTATCTGGTCTTGATATTCTGGTAATGTTGGCCTCATAGAATGAATTAGGATATATTATTCCCTTTACTTTTATATTCTGGAAGATGTAGTAAAGAACTGGTATAATTTCTTCCTTAAATGTTGATAGAATTCACCAGTGAATCAATATGGGCCTGGTACTTTGTGTTTTTTGAAGGTTATTAATTGTCAATTCAATTTCTTTAATGGATACAGGCCTATCAAATGTCTGTTTCCTCTTGCATGTGTTTTGGCACGCTGATTTTAAGAAATTGGTCAACTTAATCTAGGTCATAAAGTCTGCACAGAGTTGTTCTCAAAATTCCTTTTTATCCTCTTAATGTTTATGGGATTTCTAGTGATGCTCCCTCTTTTTTTTTTTAATTGGCGAACAATTGCTTTATAATGTTGTATTGGTTTTTGCCATACAACAATGCAAATCAGTCATAACTATGTATGAAAGTGAAGTCGCTCAGTCGTGCCCGACTCTTTGTGACATCATGAACAGTAGCCTGCACCAAGCCCCTCCATCCATGGGATTTTCCAGGCAAGAGTACTGGAGTGGGTTGCCATTGCCTTCTCCAGGAATCTTCCCAACCCAGGGATCAAACCCAGGTCTCCCGCATTGTAGACAGACACTTTACGGTCTGAGCCACCAAGGAAGTCCAGCTATATATGAGTCTCCTGCTATTCCCCACCCAAATCCCACCCATCAGGGTCATCAGAGCCAGGCTGGACTCCCTGTGTTATATAGTGGTTTCTTGACTAGCTAGCCATTTTCACACGGTAGTGATACATATGTCGATGTTACTTTCTCAATTCATCCCACCCTCTCCTTCCCCTGATGTGTCCACAGACCTATTCTCTACGTTGGCATCTCCATTCCTTCTCTGCAGATAGTTTCATCAGTACCATGTTTCTAGATTCCATGTTGTCGTTCAGTCGCTAAGTTGTGGACTGCAGCATGCCAGACTTCCTTGTCCTCCACTGTCTCCTGGAGTTTGCTCAAATTCATGTCCATTGAGCTGGTAATGCTATATTACCAACTCATTTTCTGCTGTCCTCTTCTTTTGCCTTCACTCTTTTCCAGCATCAGGGTCTTTTCCAATGAGTTGGCTCTTTGCATCAGGTGGTCAAATTATTGGAACTCTAGCTTCAGTATCAGTCCTTTCAATGAATATTTGGGGTTGATTTCTTTTAGGATTGACTGGTTTAATTTCCGTGCAGTCCAACAGACTCTCAAGAGTCTTCTCCAGGACCACAATTCGAAGGCATCAATTCATTGCTCAGCCTTCTTTGCAGTCCAACTCTTACATCCATACATGACTACTGGGAAAACCATAACTTTGACTATTCAGACCTTTATCAGCAAAGTGATGTCTTTGCTTTTTAATACATTTGTCTAGGTTTGTCATAGTTTCCTCCTAAGGAGCAAGGGTCTTTTAATTTCATGGCTGCAGTCATGGTCTGCAGTGATTGTGGAGCCCAAGAAAGTAAAATCTTGTCACTGCTTCCACTTTTCCCCCATCTGTTTGCCATGAAGTGATGGGACTGGATGCCATGATCATAGTTTTTGAACTCTGAGTTTTAATCCAGCTTTTTCATTCTCCTTTTTACTCTCATCAAGAGGCTCATTACTTTCTGCCATTAGTGGTATCAGCTGCATATCTGAAGTTGTTGCTATTTCTACCAGCAATCTTGATTCCATCTTGTGATTCATCCAGCCTGACATTTTGCATGACATACTCGGCATAGAAGTGAAATAAATAGAGTGACAATATACAGACTTGTCATACTCTTTTCCCAATTTTGAACCAGTCCATTGTTCCATATATAAGGTTCTAACTTTTGCTTCTTGACCTGCATACAGGTTTCTCAGGAAGCAGGTAAGGTAGTCTGGCATTCTCATCTCTTTTAAGAATTTTCCATAGTTTATTGTGATCTACACAGTTAAAGGCTTTCACGTAGTCAATGAAGCAGATTTTTTCTGGAATTCCTTTGCTTTCTCTATGATCCAACGGATGTTGGCAATTTGATCTCTGGTTCCTCTGCCTTTTCTAAATCTAACCTATACACCTGGAAATTCTCAGTTGAAGTACTGCTGAAGCCTAGCTTGAAGGATTTTGAGCGTAACCTCACTAGCATATGAAATGAGTGCAATTCTACAGTAATTTGTACATTCTTTGGCACTACCCTTCTTTGGGATTGGAATGAAAACTGACCTTTTCTAGTTCTGTGGCCACTGCTGAGTTTTCTAAATTTGCTGACATATGGAGGGCAACACTTTCACAGCATCATCTTTTAGGATTTTAAATAGCTCAGCTGGAATTCCATCACCTCCACTAGCCTTGTTTTTAGTAATGCTCCCTAAGACCCACCTGAGTTCAGACTCCAGGATGTCAGGCTCTAGGTGAGTGACCACACCATTGTGGTTATCTGAGTCATTAAGACCTTCCCTCTTTGAGGTTTGCCATTCCCTCCTCTGGATTCCACATATATTAATTTAATATATGATACTTGTTTTCTCTTTCTGACTTACTTCATTCTATACTAAGAAGGCTCTAGGTTCATCCACCTCACTACAACTGAGTCAAATTTGTTCCTTTTTTTTATGGCTGGGTAACCTCTTTGATTTCTGATATTAGTAATTTGTGTTTGCTTTCTTTCTTAGTTTGGCCATAGCTTGTCAAAATTGGTGACAAAAATCACTGATATTTTCAAAGAAACAGCTTTTTTTTTCATTTCTAACATATGCATACATATTATTCTATCATGTGCATTTAATATTGTCAATGTCCCTCTGTATATTTCACTGCATTTTGCAAATATTGATAAATAATCTTATTTTCATTTAGTAAAAAATATTAAAAAATTTCTCTTGAGAATTCTTCTTTGACCTATTATTTTAAAGGGTGTTGTTTAATCTCCAAATATTTGTGAATTTTCCAGCTATCTTTCTGTTATTGATCTAGTTTAATTCCACTATGGTCTGAGAACAGACATTGTATGTTTTCTATTCTTTTAAATTTGTTAAAATGTATTTTATGACACAGAATGTATTCTCTCTTGGGTGAATATGCATGTGAACTTGAGAAGAATGTGTATTCTGCTCTTGTATGAAGTAATCAATCGATGTCAGTAGCGCCTAGTTATTGTCAGTATTATTGAGTTCAAAGATGTCCTTATTAATTTTCTGTCTGTTGTATCTGTACATTTTTGATAGAAGGGTGTTGAAATCTCCAACTACAATAGTGGATTAATCTACTTTTCCTTATAGTTCTATCAGTTTTTGCCTCACATGTTTTGATGCTCTGTTTTTTGTTACATACAATAAAAATTGTTAAGTTTTCTTGGAGAATTGAACCCTTTGCTATTATGTAATGCCCCTCTTTACCTCTGATAACTTTCTTTGCTCTGAAGTGAGTTTTGAAATTAATATACTTACTCTTGCTTTCTTTTGATTATTGTTAGCATCATATATCTATTTCCATCCATTTGTTTTTGACCTATGTGTATCTTTTTTAAAATTTTATTAATTTTTAAAATTGAAGGATAATTACTTTACAGAATTTTGTTGTTTACTGCCAAACATCAACATGAATCAGTCACAGGTATACATATGTATACCTATGTGCATCTTTATATATAAAGTGGGTTTCTTGTAGATAACATACAGGTCTTGTTATTTTGATCAGTTCTGACAGTCTGTCTTTATATACCTGTTCTAACCATTGCACAAAGTAGTCAACATGTTTGTTTTTCTGTATTTTTGAGACCTCCTTACTTCTAGCTTCTAATCATGCTTTAATCCCTTAAAATTTGCTATGATTATTTTCTCACTGTTAGTATTTGTCTTCCTTCAGACTTGTTTTCCTTTTACATATGTCTTTTAATGGATTTTATTACTTTCTATATTTTATCTTCTCTGCCTATTTGTTAGAGTATATTCATATTTCACCTATCACATTTCCACACAGAATATTTTTTCCACTGACCATCTCACATAGCTCTAGAAATAAAAGCCTTACATTAGCCTGGAAAAGTGCACATTCCAATATACTGGAACCACTTCTTGAGGAGGTGTCAAAGTGAGTCACTAAGTATCTGATAAGAATTTCCTTCTAAGTTAAGCCATCAGTCATATGTGGAGCAACACTCCCTGATATCAATGCATTAGATGACTAGGAAAGCACCCGCCATCCTGAATACACATAAAGGAAAATCAAGCAGTAAATTGGTTTGAAAGTCTCATGATGGTCAATGACTTACAGTGATTTTCCATCCAGAGAGTACTCTGTCTCTTGCCTCTAGATAGTTAAATAAATGAAAAGGCTCCATACAGTCCAGAAATGGTAACCTTTATCTTTGACATGGTAAACTCCTAAATAGCAACTTGTCATCTGAAATTTCTAAATCACAAATGTGCAAACCATTAGGTACACACAGATTTCCATTTCATTTTATGGTCAACTTTTTTTTAAGGTTGTTCTCAAGGTTAATGTTGTACACCATTACATCTGAATTTTAGAGAAACAATAAGTTGTTATTTATGTCCATTGCAATATTTGGTACTAACTTATACTAAGAAATATTAATTGTTTTTTTTTTTTCTGTGGCATTCAGACTTACTTCGGTGTCCTGTATTTTGTCTTGCAAACCTACTCAGGTTATACATATGGTTGGCAGATGTTTGGGGAATTGATGCTCCTATTGTTTAAATTAAGAGTTTGATTTCATTTGTGTTAAGAATATCATGGATGAAAGAATGAGATAAGTTACATAGAAGCCAAAGAAGTAAGTGAGAATTTCAGTAGGAAGAATTTTGATTAGGGTTAAGGAAAGCTATTTTGATTCAACAGATACTTGGTTTTTGATATCTTGGAATAGAAACATTCTCAACCTAACTTTTTAAAATCCCATATCCTCCAAAACATTATTGACTATAAACTCTAAGGCACCTTAAGAAAGTAGACTGAATCTTTATGAAAACTTAGATTGTTAATGATTTCCTGGTTATGTCTCACATGAATAGATGAAAGAAATTGAAAGCATCTTTCAGTAGAAATCCTTGTTTGTAAGTGAAGACTCGTTTAAGAGAAAATAGCTCAAAAATTAAAAAAATAATTTTGAATTTAGGATTTCACCTGACAGTTTTCCATTTGAAAATAGATCGTAAGCTTCAGATGGCATGTCTTTATCTTCTGCATCTTCGAATCACCCACAGTACCTTGCAAAGCAAATGCTCAGCAAATACTTTCCAGCTAAGAAATCCAAATCCAAAATTTGTATGGAAGGAAGCATCTGCCCTTGATGACAATGTGTGCCATAATAGCTGATCTTCCAACCATAAATATGGATAGATTACTCCCCTATTCATAGTATTGATGAGCTGTCAAATCATCTTTGAGCTTCTTTGGTTTGTATGTTCCAAGTTTCATTTATTTTGCACTGATGTCATCTAAACAGTCTTGTTTTTCTGGTTCTTCTTTGAGCACTTTGATATCCTCCTGCTTTCCTCTAGCTGTTTCTAGCATCCATTATGTTCTTTTGGCCTTTCTGATTTATCACTCCCATTTCCTGCTTGTGTTCCCAGAGTGGTGTTTGCTTCATTAGAGGGATTTCCTTGTGGACAGTTCTGCCCAGAATATGTGATGCAATATGGACAATGGAGAGAGTCTGTTCAGCTGGCCTCGTTTTTTTTTTTTTTTCCTCTTCCTGCACCTTCAATTAAACGTGTTTATCACTAACTAGTGTTTCTTAAGGACACTCATGCTCAGCACATTTTATCAGTAACTGCACTTGTCAAAGTAAGACAATCTTTCCTGAATTTTATGTTGTTTACACAAGACTGCTTTGACAGTTAATTTTCAAAATGACATTTCCTTTGGTCCTTTCTTCCATCAACTCTCTCCTTAAAAGCACAAATCCTTACCTCTCCCCTCAAGTCTTTTTATAATTTTTTTATTTATGTCTTTGAACAGGTAATGCAAGTACATCTTATAATATTCAAAAGGCGCAGATATTTTGGAGAGAAAGTAAGTGCCCAACCCCCAGTCCAGCCACTGTGCAGTTCACTTGGCAAGGAATTGCTGTTACAACAGGAATCTCCATGGATGAGCTACACATATACAAGTATAAACATTTTTTTAAAGCAAAACATAGTATACATTAAACACTGCTTTGCCATTTGCTTTAAAAAATAATATTTATCAGGAGTATAAAACCACTTTTGTGTGTATATATATATATATCAAGCTTCTCCTTTTTAAAAATGACTGTATAGTATCCTGTTTTATAGCTGTGTAGTGATTTGTTTCACCAGGCACCTTTTAACAGGCATTAAGAATATTTTTAATTTTTGCTATTACACAAAATATTGCAGTAAATATCCTTAAACACATGGTATTTCATGTATGTTATTGTTGTTTAGTTGCTGAGTTGTGTCCAAATCTTTTGTGACCCTGTGGGCTATAGCCTGCCAGGATCCTTTGTCCGTGGGATTTCCCATGCAAGAACACTGGAGTGAGTTGCCATTTCACTCTCTAGGGGATCTTTCCAACCTGGGGACTGAACCAGGTTCTTTATCACTGAGCCAACAGGGAAGTCCATTTCACATATGCAAAATGTTGGATCAAAGTCAAAATCTCAACAAGACTGCTTTAGTAATTATTGCAAAAGAATATTCTCAAATAAACTTATGTTATTGTCATTGATCACATTCATGAAATACTGTCTTTATAGTTTTCCTTCCCATGGGGTGCACCTGAGAGGTGAAACTATAAAAGTGAAAGTCTTTCAGTTTTGTCTGTCTCCTTGAGACCCCATGGACTGTAGCCTGCCAAGCTCCTGCTCCTCTGCCTATGGAATTCTCCAGGCAAGAATATTGCAGTGGATAGCCATTCCAAGGCTATCTTCAACCTCAAGGGGATCTTCTCAACCCAGGATGGAACCCAAGGTGCACCTTAGTTTGGTTATTAATCTACATTCCAAATACATGTAGAATTAGATAAAATTTTAGATGCTCTGAGAAAGCTTACCATTCAAAGGAAACTTAAGGTGAATTTGTATCAAAGTGTAAAGGGTGAAAGGCAATTTGTTTAATTTTTAATTTGCTGAAATTTCTGAATTCAGTTTTATTTTTATCTTTTTAAACTTTCTATGGACCCTGGAAGAAGACACTTGGGAGATATTTTAGATGTAGAACTAGAGAGATCTACAGATCGCATTTGATCTACAGGTCAGTCCTAACACTGCCTCAGAATACCCAGCCACATAAATCCATTAAACCCACCACAAGAAGAAATTCTCGTTGTGTTTCTCTTTTCACCTCTCTTTATAAATGGCTTGTGCAATCCACAGGGGCCTCCCTAAGTGCCTCAGAGAATCTTCTCTCCCTTGTTTTCAGAGGGTAGCTTAGATCCTTGAGCTACAGCTTAGCTTCTGCTACCACCCAGATAGATCAGCCCTGTGCTGACTTTCAGCAAGGAAGCAGGAATGGAAACCTTTTATATGAACGATTCTCTATAACAGAGATTTCATTAATCCAGAAAAAATATCCTTTTTCTCCTTCTATGCTCAGGGAATGGATACGGGTCAAGCCATTGTATTAACCATGTTTAAGCCTATTCCCTAGACTTCAATTTACAGTATTCAACTGAAGTAGGTGTTTTGGGAGATGAGTTTTCTTATGACACTTCCTACATGTGTGTGGCATGTAATTAAAAAATAACAGGCCAAAGTGAGACTGGTTTCACATCAAGGTTGTACTAGTTGTGCTAGTTACTGTCACAGGCCTCTTGTGCTATATTTGCATATCACCTGCAGAGAGAAATATGATGAAACTTACAGTAACATTTCCTCTTCAAAGGAAGTCTAAATTTGCTTAAGTTTGGTGGCTTCCAGAAGGTCAAAGCCTGAGAAGCCCCTTGTTCCTTCTCATCCAGAATGAAAGAGAATATTGAGCCACTCTCAGTCATATGGTCCCTGCTGTATGAACTTTTGGGAAAATAGGAACAGATTATACAGTCTTGAAAAAGAAATTACAATGGAAAATGGCAATAGATATACCTCAGAAGAAACAAGCTCAGGTAACTTCCAGTGATATTCCTTTACTCTTTCCCTTATAAATCTTCATCATTGTAACTTGAAAAATTCCTGAGTTTAGAATAAACACCATCATATTCATGTGCAGTTTTGGGTAAGGAAACACACTTACCTGAGGCTCCCTGATCACTGAGTCACTGTCATCATCCATCAGGTAGCCCTCTTCCATTCGGTCAATGTAGAGTCAGCCCTTTACTCACTGGGGCAATCCTAGACAGTTTATCTAAAATATGCTTTGTATCAAACACAGTACTGACTTAGAATGGTTCAGAAAATTACATTAGAGCACGTTGCTAAAGCTCTTGAACTCACAGTACTGTCTAATAAAAATATAATGCTAGTCACAAATGTGAGCTACAAATATTTTTCAAAGTTTCTGATGCATGAATTTTCCAGTTTTGCATATTCACATACATTTCTGAGTAGTATTTTTCAATAATATTGATGGTTTTTAATAGATTTTTCTTTTTAATTAATAAGCCATGGACTTAAACAGTAATGGCAATATTTGATTCAATATTCAATTTGATTAATAAGAGAATTTAGTCATAGATCTTTCTTTGTTAATATGCAGAGTGATTGCTTCACTGATGGATTCTTATAAGATCTCCTTTGCCACTGAGAACAGTAAATGTGGCACTAGAATATCAACTGCATTAGAAATAAACAAACAAAATTAGGCATTTTTATGTAGTGTTTTAACTGGTTAAACAAAATAATATGAGGGTTCTGGACAAACTGTAATAGCTATACAAATGTTGCTGCTGCTAAGTCACTTCAGTTGTGTCCGACTCTGTGCAACCCCACAGACGGCAGCCCACCAGGCTCCCTGTCCCTGGGATTCTCCAGGCAAGAACACTGGAGTGGGCTGCCATTTCCTTCTCCAATACAAATGTTACTTGTTGCTAATATTTTTGTTAATGGTCTATCATAGTTGTTACTATCTGTTTCATACACTGTATGACAAAATATTTGGGAGAAACCAATGAGGAAGTCGATGCTTCCCACACCATGTATATCTCAAAGTAGTAGATGTTTTTTGATAAAGCATAATCACTATGTTCGAGAAGGAAATGGCAAACCCACATCAGTATTCTTGCCTGGAAAGTCCCATGGACAGAGGAGCCTGGTGGGCTACAGTCCATCGGGTTGTAAAAGAGTTGGACATGACTTAGTGACTAAACAATAATCACCACCTACAATTTTTATGTGGTATTATCTTTGTATTATACATATGCAAAATAAAAAGATTTTGTATGGATCATCTGATAAGATGATAGCAGACAAAAATTATTATGCACTATGAATAAGATATTCTCATCACAATACAAATGCCCAAGGAATAGAATACATCTTACAGTTTACTATGGGGACCTTTAATACGCCTTTTGTTCTATTCCACCCAAAATGCTCCACATAGAGCATTTACCAAAACTGAATACACCCTGGGACAGAAATCAAGTCTCAAATTGTGAAGGATTAGAGTCACAAAGAATTGATTCTAAGGCATAATAAAGCTAGAGATAGATAACCATATTTCTCAAATTAAAAAAATAACAATATGCTTTTAAATAATGCATTGATCAAAGAACAGAAAATTGGAAAACATTTTGTGCTGAATCAGTTCAGTTCAGTCACTCAGTCGTGTTCAACTCTTTCCGATCCCATGGACTGCAACACACCAGGCTTCCTTGTCCATCACCAACTCCCAGAGCTTACTCAAACTCATGTCCATTGAGTTGGTGATGCCATCCAACCATCTCATCCTCTGTTGTCCCCTTCTCCTCCTGCTTTCAATCTTTCCCAGCATCAGGGTCTTTTCTAGTGGATCAGTTCTTTGCATCAGGTGGCCAAAGTATTGGAGTTTCAGCTTCAGCATCAGTCCTTCCAGTGAATATTCAGGATTGATTTCCTTTAGGATGGACTGGTTGGATCTCCTTGCAGTCCAACGGACTCTCAAGAGTCTTCTCCAACACTACAGTTCAAAAGCATCAGTTCTTAGGTGCTCAGCTTTCTTTACAGTCCAGCTTTCACATCCATACATAACTACTGAAAAAAACATAGCTTTGATTAGATGGATCTTTCTTGGAAAAATAATGTCTCTGTTTTTTAATATGTGTATAGATACATGTATACAATATGTATATAGATACATGTATACCTATAGCTGATTCACTTTGCTGTTACATCAGAAACTTAGATAACACTGGAAAGCTACTCTACTCCAAAAAAAAAAAATTCAAAACATTAGTGTTGACAGGGGAAAGATGCATTTGTTAGGGAGGCTGATCTAATAAAACATGCATGTTCACATTGATTGAGAGTATACATATTCACGTAGGTGGAAAGGCTAGGACAGCTACACAATGCCATATTTTAACAAGAATAATGAAATAGTAAACTATCAAATAATTGCAAATTATTTACATTGTATATAATCTGCTCTTACTTGCATTCTAAAATGTTTTTGTCTATTCAAAAGCATCAATTCTTTGGTGCTCAGTTTTCTTTATAGTCCAACTCTCACAACCATACATGACTACTAGAAAAATCATAGCTTTGACTAGACAAACTTGTTGGCAAAGTAATATTTCTGCTTTTGAATATGCTGTCTAGTTTGGCCATAGCTTTTCTTCCAAGGAACAAGCATCTTTTAATTTCATGGCTGCAGTCACCATCTACAGTGATTTTGGAGCCCAAGAAAATAAAGTCTGTCACTATTTCAATTGTTTCTCCATCTATTTGCCATGAAGTGATGGGACAGGATGCCAGGATCTTAGTTTTCTGAGTGCTGAGTTTTAAGCCAACTTTTTTCACTCTCCTCTTTCACTTTCATCAAGAGGCTCTTTAGTTCTTCTTTGCTTTCTGCCATAAGGGATATCTGAGATTATTTATATTTCCCCTGGAAATCTTGATTCCAGCTTGTGTTTAATCCAGCCCAGCATTTCTCATGATGTACTCTGCATAAAAGTTATTTAAGCAGGGTGACACTAGCTTTGACGTACTCTTTTCCTGATTTGGAACCAATCTGTTGTTCCATGCCCAGTTGTAATTGTTGCTTCTTGACTTGCATACAGATTTCTCAGGAGGCAGGTCAGGTGCTCTGGTATTCCTATCTCTTGAAGAATCTTCCAGTCCGTTGTGATCCACACAGTCAAAGGCTTTGGCATAGTCAGTAAAGCAGAAGTAGATGTTTTTTTCTGGAACTCTTTTGCTTTTTCTACGATCCAACAGATGTTAGCAATTTGATCTCTGGTTCCTCTGCTTTTTCTAAATCCAGCTTGAGCATCTGGAAGTTCACAGTTCATGTACTATTGAACAATGGCTTGGAGAATTTTGAGCATTACTTTGCTAGCATGTGAGATGAGTATAACTGTACCATAGTTTAAGCATTCTTTGACATTGCCTTTCTTTGGGATTGAAATGAAAACAAACCTTTTCCAGTCCTGTGACCACTGTTGAGTTTTCCAAATTTGCTGGCATATTGAGTACAGCACTTTCACAGCATCATCTTTCAGGATTTAAAATAGCTCAACTGGAATTCCACTATTTCCACTAGCTTTGTTTATAGTGATGCTTCCCTAAGGCCCACTCGACTTCTCAGTCCAGGATGTCTGGCTCTAGGTGAGTGATCACACCATTATGGTTATCTGGGTTAATCATGAAGATCTTTTTTGTATAGTTCTTCTGTGTATTCTTGCCACTTCTTCTTGATATCTTTTGCTTTTGTTAGGTCCATTCCATTTCTGTCCTTCATTGAGCCCATCTTTGCATGAAATGTTCCCTTGGTATCTCTAATTTTCTTGAAGGAATCTCTAGTATTTCCCATTCTATTGTTTTCCTCTATTTCTTTGCATTGATCACTGAGGAGGGCTTTCTTATCTCTCCTTGCTATTCTTTGGAACTCTGCACTCAAATGGGCCTTTCTTTCCTTTTCTCCTTTGCTGTTAGCTTCTTTTCTAATCTCAGCTATTTGTAAGGCCTCCTCAGACATACATTTTGCCTTTTTTCATTTATTTTTCTTGGGGATTGTCTTGATCACTTTCTCCTGTACAATGTCATGAACTTCCATCCACAGTTTTCAGGCACTCTCTCTATCAGATCTAATCCCTTGAATCTGTTTGTCACTTCCACTGTATAATTGTAAGGGATTTGATTTAGGTCATACCTGAATGGTCTAGTGATTTTTTCTACTTTCTTCAATTTACTTCTGAATTTGGCAGTAAGGAGCTCATGAACTGAGCCACAGTCAGCTCCTGGTCTTTGTTTGCTGACTGTAGAGAGCTTCTCCATCTTTGGTGGCAAAGAATATAATCAATGTGATTTCGGTATTGACCACCTGGTGATGTCCATGTGTAGAGTCTTCTCATGTTGTTGGAAAAGGGTGTTTGCTATGACCAGTGTGTTCTCTTAGCAAAACTCTGTTAGCCTTTGCCCTGCTTCATTTTGTACTCCAAGGCCAAATTTGCCTATTACTCCAGGTATCTCTTGACTTCCTACTTTTGTATTCCAGTCCCCTATAATGAAAAGGATATCTTTTTGGGTCTTAGTTCTAGAAAGTCTTGTAGGTCTTCATAGAACCATTAAACTTCAGCTTCTTCAGCATTACTAGTTGGGACATAGACTTGGATTACTCTGATATTGAATGGTTTGCCTTGGAAATGAACAGAGATCATTCTGTCATTTTTGAAATTGCATCTGAGTAGTGCATTTTGGACTCTCCTGTTGACTCTGAGGGCTACTACATTTGTTCTAAGGGATTCTTGCCCACAGTAGTAGATATAATGTCATTTGTGTTAAATTCACCCTTTCCAGTCCATTTTAGTTCAGATTCTTAAAATGTCACCGTTCACTCTTGCTATCTCCTGTTTGACCTCTTCCAATTTGCCTTGATTCATGCACCTAACATTCCAGGTTCCTTTGCAATATTGCTCTTTACAGCACTGGACTTTACTTGCATCACTAGTCACATCCACAACTGGGTGTTGTATTTGCTTTGTCTCTGTCTCTTCATTCTTTCTGGACTTATTTCTCTGCTGATCTTCAGTAGCATATTGGGTACCTACTGACCTTGGGAGTTCATCTTTCAGTGTCTTATCTTTTTGCCTTTTCATACTGTTCATGAGGTTCTCAAGGCAAGAATACAGAAGTGGTTTGCCTTTCCCTTCTTCAATGGACCATATTTTGTCAGAACTCTCCATCATGACCCATCCATCTTGGGTGGCCCTACACAGCATGGCTCATAGTTTCAATGAATTAGACAAAGCTGTGGTCCATGTGATCAGTTTGGTTAGTTTTCTGTGACTGTGGTTTTCATTGAGCTGAATAATTGATACTCAAGAGAAGAGTTAAAATATCCAAATATTTTAACTGTATAGCTTAAAGGATAGAAAGAAAAGCAATAGATTAAGTCCAGAAAAAGTAGAAAGAAGAAAATAACAATGGACAGAAGTGAATGAAAAACATAAAAGTACAATAAAGTAAATTTTTAAAAATTGGTTCTTCAAAAGGTATATAAAGCATTAAAACCTGTCAGATAAGAAAATAAGAAAGACAAGAAACATCCTACAGATATTAAAATGTTAACAGAGGATGTTATGAATGACTTTCTAACACAAACAAAATTTGAAGATTTTGGTAAAGTGAACATATTCTTTAAGAAATTACAAAACTAAAGGAAATTTCATTGAAATAATTTTACATTTACTAAATATATTAAATATATACTTTAAAATCTCTCTAAGAAACTCCAGGCTCTGATGGCCTCACTAGAGAATTTTTTTAATATTTAAGAAAGAAGAAACATTTATCTTACACAAACTATTTCTGAGAATATAAAAAGGAATGTCCTCAACTTGTTTACAGATGTAAACAGAGATGCAAAATTCCTAAGAAAATATTAGCAAATCAATTTCAGTTGTATATGCAACAAACTGGATTCTTCTCAATAAAAAAAAAGTTGTTTTAAAATCCAAAAACCAGCTATTATAATTTACCACTTTAATAGCAACAAAAAGACACTAAGTAGATGGTCATCTGAGTGGATGGGGGATAAAAGCATTTGATAAGGTCCAACAGCTATTTGTGATAAAAACAAAGAAAGCAAAACTCTCAGCATACTTGGAATAGATGAAAACTTCCTAAGTTGATTTAAAAAAATACTCAGAAAATTAAAACCAACATTTCATAAGTTTAAAAACAGCTTCCCTGGTGGCTCAGGGGGTAAAGCATCTGTCTGCAATGTGAGAGACGCAGATTCAATCCCTGGGTTGAGAAGATCCCCTGGAGAAGGAAATGGCAACCCACTCCAGTATTCTTGCCTGGAGAATCCCATGGATAGAGCAGCCTGGTAGGCTACAGTCCATGGATCGCAAAGAGTCAGACATGACTGAGCGACTTCATTTCACTTCACTTCAATACCTAGGAATGAAAAAGTAGTTAAAGTGTTAGTTACTCAGTTCTGTCTGACTTTTTGTGACCCCATGAACTGTAGCCCTCCAGGCTCCTCTGTTTATAGAATTCTCCAAGCAAGATTACTGGAGTGGGTAGCCATTCTCTTCTCCAGGGGATCTTCCTGACTCAGGGATTGACCTTGGGTCTCCTACATTGTTGGCGGCTTCTTTACCATATCAATCACTAATGAAAATTGTACAAGATCAATACACACACACACAAACCCATTAAATCTTCAGAGAAATTAAAGAACAAAATAAACGAAAGAGTTAATGTTTATGGATTGAAAGAATTTTATTGTTAATATGGCAGTTTTTTCCCCAAATTGACCTAAAGAACAAATGCAATCACAAGTGAAAATCCAGCAGACTTTGAGGGTAAAATTTGGGCAAGTTTATTCTAAAACTTATGCGGACAAGCAAAAGGCAAAAAAAAAAAAAAAAAAAAAGCTCAAATATATTGAAGTAAAAGAACAGCAGTGTATGACCTGTTTTGCCAGATGTTCAGTTCAGTTCAGTTCAGTCACTCAGTCGTGTCCGACTCTTTGCATCCCCATGAATTGCAGCACGCCAGGCCTCCCTGTCCATCACCAACTCCTGGAGTTCACTCAGACTTGTGTCCATCAAGTCAGTGATTCTATCCAGCCATCTCATCCTCTGTAGTCCCCTTCTCCTCCTGCCCCCAATCCATCCCAGCATCAAAGTCTTTTCCAATGAGTCAACTCTTTGCATGAGGTGGCCAAAGTACTGGAGTTTCAGCTTTAGCATCATTCCTTCCAAAGAAATCTCAGGGTTGATCTCCTTCAGAATGGACTGGTTGGGTCTCCTTGCAGTCCAAGGGACTCTCAAGAGTCTTCTCCAACACCACAGTTCAAAAGCATCAGTTCTTTGGTGCTCAGGCTTATTACAAAGCTACAGTAATTGTGACAATATGGGATTTGCACGATTAGACAAATAAACCAATGGGATAAAATAATCTAAAACCAGACCAATATATAAACGGAAATTTGATTTTTGACAGAGGTGGAATAACTATGTGGAAAAATAGAACTCTTGACCCCTATCTGATACAATAAGTAAAAATTAGTTCTAGGTTAGTTGTAGATTTCAATGTAAAAGGTAAAAGAAGAAAGCCTCAATACAGTAAAACATAGAATATTTTTATGGCCTTACATTAGGCAAAAATGGCTTAAATAGGAAATAAAAAGACTAAAGAAAAAAGAGTATCAGAAAATTGGGATAAGAACTTATTATTTGTTCACCTACACCATTAAGAGACTGAAAACATCAGTTCAGCTGAGCGAGGGCAGATATTTGTAATCTGTAATACCAACAAAGCTCATACCAAGAAGAATAGCACAATACATTTACTTTTAAAAAGTATTCATTGTTAGTCATCTGGAATGCATATTAAGCCACATTAGGATACATCTCTCTAAAAACCAGAAATTGCCACCATTTGAGAACCACTGGTTTCCATGATATGGAATTTTGGTTTTAAAGTTTATCTTTTGGACAAAGACTTTTTCATGTAAAATGATAACAATATATACTCAAAAGTGTTTTATTTTTACTTTCTGTTTTACATGCCAACTTCAAAAGTTAAGTTCTATTTTTTGGATGTTTTTAAATGAAAAAAAAAAAAAAAATCCACCCTACATTCCAGGCAGTGAATAGAAGGGATTTAACATTTGGAAAACACATTTTAAAGCTTGAGGCCAGGTTATAACTCTCAGTCAACCAATGTGTGTTTTATAGTTCCCATTTGTGGAATAATGTGAAAATATACTCAAAAATTTGTCACTATAGTGTTTAATAACTAGCAAATTTAACTTTGCTATTGAAACCATTGGCAGTGTATTATTTACCACTGGAGCCACCTGGGAAGCCCAAAATCAAGGGAGGAGCAGCCAAGAAACCACCTGAGGCAAGAGTAAAGGTCCTGGAGAAGTTCATTAAGACTAGGAGACCTACAACCTGAGATGCACACGCTCTGATCTCATCAGCAACCCCACACTTGAACTACTGCTATAAAACTCCTCAACAAATCTTCCTGGGTTACCTTAATTTTTCAAGATAAGAGCTCCCTGTCCCCCTTTGCCTGGCAAAACAATAAAGCTATCCTTTTCTGGGGGCTTCCCTGGTGGCTCAGATTCTGAAGAATGTTTGTAATGCAAGAGATCTGGGTTCTATCCCAGGGTCAAGAAGATTCCCTGGAGAAGGAGATGGTAACCCACTCCAGTATTCTTGGCTGGTGAATCCCATGGGCAGAGGAGCTAACTCTATTGCTGAGGTGAGCTTTGGCATCGGTGTACAAGTATACAGAAAAGCTTAGCTTTCAGCATTGCTTTGTTGTTGTTCAGTCACTACGTTGTGTCTAACTCTTTGCCCACCCCATGGACTGCAGCATGCCAGCCTTCCTGGTATTTCACTATCTCCTGGAATTTGCTTAGATTCATGTCCATTGAGTGGATAATGCTAACTGTCTCATCCTCTGCTGCCCTCTTCTCCTGTCTTCAGTCTTTCCCAACACCATGGTCTTTTCCAGTGAGTCAGGTCTTTGCAACAGGTGGCCAAACTATGGATTCATCTTCAGTCCTTCCAATGAATATTCAGGGTTGATTTCCTTTAGGACTGACAGGTTTGATCTCCTTGCAGTCCAAGGGACTCTCAAGAGTCTTCTCCAGCAGCACAATTAGAAGGTATCAATTCTTTGGTGCTCAGTTTTCTTTATGGTCCAACTCTCACATCCATACACGAATACTGGAAAACCACAGCTTTAACTATATGGACCTTTGTTGGCAAAATAATGTCTTTGCTTTTTAATATGTTATCTAGTTTGGTCATAGCTTTTATTTCAGCATAGCTTTCAGCATCACTATGTTAACATAAAATAATTCTTGGACCAGAGATTTTCCTGTTAGTTTTGTTACATTTTTGATATTTTGGTCAATATCTATTAATTATTAAATATATATTTACAAATGCACACATTCAAGTGCCTAGTATAATACTTATATTTTTGTTTTTGTACATATAGAAATTATATTACTGACTTTGAAAGCCTTAACTCAATTATTAAAGCATTTGCTAATTTGAAAACAATTTTTAAGACTTTCAAAGTCTCAAAAATTTCATTCTTTTTTCATTTTTATCCTCTTGTAAAACTTTACAACATTCAATTTTGAATTCTTGCAACATAAATGCCTAGGGGAAAACTATATTTTACACTGCTATCTCAGGATTGTAAAGGCCTGGGGGTAGGAACATATGGTTGTGGGGAGAAATAGAATCTATTACTGAAAGTTCTTTGGAAAGTACCAATTATCCTAATAACCTGAGAGTTTCCTTTCCACTCTCTGTGAAAACTGTCCAAACATTGTATACAATGTACTTCCCATTTGGACAATATTGGTACAGAGAGAAAAATGGGCTTTGAAATTAGGTAGACAGGTGACCTTGGTTTTAAATGCAGGCTTTCTACTTAACATTTGTATGCTGCTAGGAAAGTTCTTGGTTTCTCAGAATGTCAAGTTACTCATTAATTAAATCTGCAAATTATATATCATTTACCCTTCTTTTCAGTTAGAATAATGAATGGGAGATACACAAAGCTGTACCTAATAGATGAAAATATGGAATAATTAGAAAATTTCTTATTCTTCCTTAATCTTCCCTATCTTCTTGGATAGTCCTTGCAGTCCTGAAAGGTGTTTTGCATCCTGGCTCCACTTCTCTTCTTTAATAGCCATTTCTCAGACTTATCTTGTATTAGCTCACTGTGAGAATTACCTTCCTTTCAGCTTTTAAAAATTAACATAAATTAGTAGAGTCTATTCCTTAATTTCTTAACTGCTTGTACTAATTTCCTCTTCCATTGAGAAGCAGTTATATAGTCCTTTAATATGAAATCCACTTCAGCTTCCTCACTTTTTTCTGAAAGTTAACACGTTCTTCTCAAGGATTTGTGTGATTTTTATGCCCCTTGCTATTTCAGCAGTATTTCCACCAGCTCAGAATGAGTTCTGCTGTTACCTATTTTCCTTTCTACATGAAAGCTCAGTGGGAAAACAATGCAAGACCTCCAAGCTGAGACTGAGATGCTGAAACTGTAATTAAAATTGGGGCTTGAACCTACACGGCAGGGACAAGTTCCAGCCACCGTTCAGAGAGGAACTGTAGCCCAATAGGCAAATAGAGATCATGCCCTTTGAGTCTCCACACTGGGCACCAGAAAAGTTGCTGCAGGAAAAGAGGTGGGGCATAGACGATGATCACATCCCAGGTCATATCTGAATCCCTGGGGAGGCCACCAAGTGTAGGTTCTTGACTAAGTGCAGGAGAGAATTCAAGAGTGAGTCACAGTAAAGTGAAAGAAGGTTTGTTCAGGGAGGAAACACTCCACAGACAGAATGTGGGTCATCTCAGGAGTCAAGAGAGGCATGGGAGTCCCCAGGGTAATGGCGTTGTCAGTTTTTATAAGGGTGGGTATATTTATAGGCTAATGAGTGGGAAGATTCGGCTGGCTATTTTTGGGGGAAGAGAGAGGAATTTCCAGGAATTGGGCCACCACTCTTACGGTTGGCCTTGGGTCTGTGAGGCACCTTCAGGTGTGTCATTTAATATGAAATGTGTGCTGATGTATGTGTTAAACAATGAACTTATGCTGAGGCTCAAGCTCTAGTGGAAGTCAACTTATCTGCCATTTTGGACCTATTTGCTGCTTATCCGTTTATGTCATGTCCTTGGGCTATGCCATTCTTTTTAAAGCTTGTGCCCTGCCCCCTTCCGTCTTGTTTTAATGCCAAGTGGTCCTTAGAACAACCCAGCCACTCACGTCTTAATGTCTTGATAAGCCTTGATGTTTCTACTTAGGGAGAATAGATTGACATTCTTAGACTTGTGTTTCTAAGATATATTTCTTATGAATAACTATTCCTTGCAGCAACATGAATTGGTGGGCAGAGAACATATTGGTTGTGCAATGAGACATCAAACCAAAAATATTTTATATGATTCAATAAAAAATATATGACAAATGTCTTGAGATGACTCTGTATTTTAAGGCTGATCTTCATAGTGTTTTTAAGAGAGAAGAGAACATTCTTTGCCTAATTACAATTTTTGCCTGTAACTTGATGTTATTGCTATGGGTGTCTGCAACAATGAATCCACACCTCCTTTGTTGCAGGCCCCTGAGATGCTTGGCTTCTGGTGCCAAAATTTTCTTGAGGACTCACAAGTCAAGTGCCTTGAGGAGCACATACATAAATTTAAGAGATCCATGGAACTATAAGTCAAAACATATTTCATTCAAATACTCAAAGTAGTTATTTTCAAATAAGCAAAATGGAAAAAATAATGGCTGCCTCTGATTATGTAATAAAAGCAGGGGAAAAAAGATGAGCTAAATATATGAGTTTAAGGAACTAGGATTCATTTCTCAGAGGCATCTGACTCAACTGCTTGTCAAAGGGAAAAAAAAGTTACATTTAAGTTAGTTTGTCCAATTGGACAGAAATTTTTATAAGCTGTTTCAAAGTAAACTTTACAATGAGCAAATTTCAGAAATAATCTCATGAAGTATATTTAAGGGAGCATGGAATGCGGCTATATTCTTCAGTATAAAACAGTATTTTACTGCCTAAGCAAGTGTGGTATTTGCTGAGATACTGAAAGTTATTTTGCTTTATCAACAATTACATCTTCATCTGTATAGCCCTCTTTGAAGGGCAGATGGAAAATGCTCCAGAGTGACACCAAAGCACAAAGTCCACCACTTGTAGGCTAGGTTTGCATGAGGTAATGGAATAAAAGTATAGCTGGGTAGAGGTGGGGGAGATAGCCCAGAGTGCCTTGTAACACTGGTTAATTATTAATAATAACTGCCATTTCTTCAACTTTGTAAGTAACATCTCTTTTTCTTCCAATACATTTCTAAGGTAGACATTAAGAACATAATTTGCAGATGAGAAAACAGATCAACTAAATATGTGACTTGCATTTTCAATACAAACTGTAAGGCGTCAGAGCAGGATTTGAACCCAAGGTTCTCTAATAGGCCTTTTCTTTCCACGCTACCATGCTTCCGCCACATTATATACATTATTATATGCAGTAATATACCCTCTTTATTATTCATATAATATAATGGCTTCCCTGATGGCTCAGTTGGTAAAGAATCCGCCTGCAGTGTGGGAGACCTGGGTTCTAACCCTGGGTTGGGAAGATCCCCTTGAGGAGGGTGTGGCAACCCACTTTAGTATTCTTGCCTGGAGAATCCCCATGGAAAGAGGAGCATGGCAGGCTGCAGTTCATGGGATCTCAAAGAGTCGGACATGACTGAGTGACTAGCACATCGTATTATTCACAAATTCTCCTAGATACATGTCTCTCTCTGCTTCCTCAGCAGAATGAAGAACTGGACTGAGTCAATGAACTTCTTCAGTGAGTTAATCAGAGTCAGCCGGGTTTGAAGGAAAATGGTTCTCCAGCCTCAGAGGGACTGCATGGAGGAGGCAGCGGTCATGCAGAAGACAGCAGGCTCTCAGAGGTGGAGTTCTGCTTGGTCTGGCCATCACTCCTCTTCAGCTTTTGTTTAGAAAGGAATGGGGAAATGGGAGGATCACAGTTAGAAAGACATCCAGGCTCCAGAACAGCCTTTCTGAGTCAGCACAAAGCCTGAATGAGCAAGTGCTTATGTGCTCAACTTCCCATGAAGCTCTGCATACTCACTTATACATCTGTTGCGTGTGGGCAGTTGCTTTGCTCAAAGTTATGTTTTGCACTTGTAGTAGGATTCCATTTGAGTCACCATGGTGCTTTATCTATCCTACCATAATACAATCTTGAATTAATGCAACTAATCCTCCAGAAGGCTGCCATACAAATATTAGAAGGAAATTGGATTATTGTTGAGTTTTTTTTTTTTTTAACTTGAATGCCAATGACATACTGACTCTTAAATTCAACAAGGGTACACTCTGTATTAGTGATGACTACTTTTTCAAAAGAGTAACCAGATTTCAGACCTCATTCTATTCTAAAGAAAGATGAACACGAATCAGGTGAAAATGATGGCTAGTTTAAAAAATCGTACAAAAATGATACACTGTTGCTTTTAAAAGTTCCTTCTCTTAAACACAGTTAAGAAATAGTCCAGCAAGTTGTTTGAAAGAGAAAAGTAATGGAAGAGGAATATTAATTCAGCATAACTTTGAGTCCAATAATTGAGGTGAAGTTTTTGAAAGCTTCAGAGGGTGCAATGAGACATCATTAAACTGAGGAATAGAGGCTGCTTCTCTGTCATTTACCTTGTCTCAATCACAGGAAGTCCCTAATTTATCAGGTCCTATTGCTCATTATGGGTTTCCTTGGTGGCTCAGAGGTAAAGAATCTGCCTGCAATGCAGGAGCCACAAGAGACACAGGTTCAATTTCTAGGTTGGGAAGATCCCCTGGAGTAGGGCATGGCAACCCACTCCAGTATTCTTGCCTGGAGAATCCTCATGGACAGAGGACCCTGGCAGGCTACAGCCATAGTCACACAGAGTTGGACACTACTGAAGCAACTTAGCATGCATGCAGACATTGCTCATTATATTATTTGGGTTGTGCAGACATTGCTCATTATACCTTTCTCATTATTTGGGTTGTGCCTGTCTTCCTTTGTGAGCTCTTATGTTGAGGCTAATGATTTTTTATTGTTGGTAGAGTAGGGAGTTGTCTCCACCTTCAAGTGTTTGTGAATTTATGTTTGCTTTCACCTGGAGCTGCAATACTGGGATAACCCCAGTGTGCAGAAGTGGAATGAGCAGAACTCAACTGCTATTTCCAGAACTTCAGAGGAGTGATTTTCTTTTAACTAAGTTCCCATTTTCAATGGAAACTGTAAAAACATATAAAATGTCAAACTAGGAAGTCTTTTTAAAGTCTCACATCAAGTCTCAGAGAAAAACATTTTGTTAAATTGCATTTCTCGATCTGACAATAAGTCAAATGACATGACTCAAAATAGAGCTTTTATCAAAATTTTTCCCTTAACAAGAAGATTCCCGGTTATCCCCGATGGCCCACTTGGAGACAGAAAATCAATCAAGAACCAAATGGGTTGGCTTCTTAGAATCTGCTGCTGTATCATTTGATCAGTTTGCATCTTTCACAATTAAGACCCTGCTAGTGCATCGGTTTTACTGTGAAGCTCTTAGGAGTACAGATATCAACTGTTAAGTCTTCACAACTCATCCCCAACCTAATCCTGACACTACTTTAGCAGATCTAGGGCATGACTTGGGGGATCTCGGTTTTAAAGAAATCTGAAGGTAATTCTGGTTGTCAGCCAGATTGGATTTTGGCTTAATCACTCAGTAGCCATGTGATTCTGAATCACTGAGCTCTCATTTCTTCATCTGGATAACACGTGCTAATTCAGATTAAGTAATAAGTTATATTAGAATGTATAAATATAATTTCAAGGTAGCTTTAAGCAGTCATTTGGTTCATGATTTTAAAGTCTCATCAACTTACTCCTAATGTATTTGTAGTAACATTTGCACTCAAGTTTACAGAATGAGTGGGGTTACTTATCCTCAGAACTAGGAAAATAATGAACTGTTTTTTGTCCACAATGTAGTGGAGGGGAAACCTTCCCAAGGATTTTCATCTTGTTTTTAAGTTCAATATCTAGCAATGCTCAAGATTGCATTGCCCATGAGAACCTAATGGTTGAGTACATCAACTAAATTCTTGGTGCCTGGGGTTTTGTTCAGATTCTACCACTCTCTATGTATTGACCTTGTATAAGTTCTTTAACTAGATATTCTGATTGGACATATTTTGTTCTAATGTTCCATTCCATGTACCAATGTATCTTCAGAAATCATTGTTAGTCAAATCTATTGACCTTGCTATAAGTCAGTATTTATAATATCTTTTATGACTCAGTAGTTGACTTACTATTAGTTACTATGACAGATAGACTCCTTTTAATATCTTCCATCATTTAATAGTTTTTAACCTCCTTATGAAAGATGGGAGTGCTAATTTTTCTCTCTTTGGCCCCTCCCTGACTCCCATCTCCATCTATTCTCTCTGCTCTTCCCTGGAGGCTGCCCACAAAGGACTGGATCCCCCTGGCTCCTGCGCCTTCTGCTGCCCTTTAGGCCTGGTCAGTGAGAGGTGTCATCAGGAAAGCAGAGTGTCTCCTACAAGAGTCAGAGCTCTTGTCATGTGGCCACACCCACCTCCCCCATTTCCATCTCTGATGGCATTTGATAACTGTTTTCTCATCTAATTGTTTTAGCTCCAGGGCTGGTAATGGTTTCCTGTTGGTGCTAGTTACTGGGCTATTCATCATGTGTTACTAGTTCCCTAACCGTACTCATTCTTTGTATTAATATATGTTCCCTTCACCAATATATTTGAATAAACCTTTAGTGTGTATCATCAATTTTCTCCTGAGACCAATAAACAACAAACATTGTCCTTTATTCAAATCACTGGCTTTGCATCCTCCTGGGCACGGAGGAAAAGAGATGCTGGAATGTTTTCCCTTCCTAACATTGTCTAAGCCAGTGTATTCATGTGAGGGTAGTGACTACAAAGTGTGGAGACTCTGCTTTACACATCCCCTGGAAACCACTTCCTTCCAAAATGTAAGAACATTTGGAGGGACAGTGGAGGGTGTGTGGGTAAGGCAATGGCAGGGGGAAAGGATAGTTAACAGATGTTATAGCTGTCTATTCACCAAGGCGAGACTTATCACCCACCATCTTCTGCAACATTTCCATTCCTCACAACTTGACCAGCCTTGAAACATGTAAGAAGCTATAAAAGATGTGCTTGCTGTCATTCTGTAGACATATATTAGTTGGGTCTTCATCCAGAGAAGTACTTTGTTATTCCCTAAGTCAGTCCTGGTTCATCTCCTATATATTCCTATGCTTATAATGTTACATTAATGTACTGCTTTTGCATCTTAAAAAAAATTAATTTTATATATTAATAAGGATTATTTTTCCTGGTAAAGGATTTAAAAGCAAGTTACCTGGTTTTTTGCATGTAAATTCTAAAATACCTTAGGCCAGTAATTATGATTAGTCTACTTTACATGCATTAAAATGTATCACAGGGATATAATCTTTATGTATGGTTCAATTCCCTTCCGAGTATATACCACATCTTGTGCTGGGTTAGTTGATCCATATTGCAAGTGTGCCCTTCAGCTCCAGGTATGGGGGTGGAGGCAGAATCCGTTCCAAACACAGGGCAAACATCTGTACATGAAATTTATAAGTATGAGCATTCAGCTACACGAAGTAGCAGGGACAAGCCACATGGACAGTTGATTAAAAAAAATATTTTTGAGAAATAGTGGTATAGGCAAGGGTGACATTAGCTATTTGAGGAAAAGTAGTATAAAAGTTAAGATTAACTCGGAAAAATTTATGGACAGACTTGACTACTGTTCTCTACAGTTGAGATCATAGTAAAAGGAGCCAGCTCTAACAGAGAAATTCATAAATGGTATATAACAATTACTACTTATTTCCTTTAGCATACACATACCAGTGTCTCAAAGAGACAAAAGAGCAACACCAGGAAATTTGATACTGTGTTCTTTGGGCAAGGAGGAGCTGTTAAGTGTTGTTGGAGCAAGATGACCTATGCTGTGCTTTATAATTATTTGGAATGATGGGTAGGATTTAGTGAATCAAGGATAATCTGGATGGGGAGATCAATCAGAGTGGTCCGGGCATGAGGTAATGAGTATCTGAATGAAACTGTTTGGATGTAACAGGGAATAGGGATGAAGAAGGGCAGGCTGTGGTAGGAGTTAACCAAATGTGAAGCTGAGGCTGGGTGGGATTGGGGGCAGGAGGAGAAGGGGACGACCAAGGACGAGATGGCTGGATGGCATCACTGACTCGATGGACGTGAGTTTAAGTGAACTCTGGGAGTTGGTGATGGACAGGGAGGCCTGGTGTGCTGCAATTCATGGGGTCGCAGAGTTGGACACGACTGAGTGGCTGAACTGAACTGAACTGAAGCTGTATGTGGTAGCTTGGGTCTAGTGAGAGAAAGAGGCCAAAATATTTCTGGGATATTTTAGTCTGTGTTTGGAACGATAGACAGAGAAGAAAAGGTAAATGATGAAGAGAATAAAAGGTAAACTATGAAGAGAAGGTGGGGGGATGGAGAAGATAGTAAAAATGTTTCAATTTTTAAAAAAGTCTTTATTAAATTTACTATACTCCTGTTCCTGTTTTTTTATGTTTTTGATTATTTTTGGCTCTGAGGCATGTGGATCTCAGCTCCCTGGCCAGGAAAGGAACCCACTCCACTGCTTTGGAAAGTGAAGTCTTAACCACTGGGCCACCTGTGAAGACGTTTTAAACCAGCTGATTTTGAAAGGTTGGCAGTATTTGTTGCCTATGAAACAATTGGAAGTTCTGATGTGGAATTTGAAAAAAACGATTTGGAGCTATAGATGTCAACCTGAGAATCATATGCCTCAAGGGGAAATCTTAAGCCATAAGGACTATTGAAATCACCAGAGAAGAGAATATAATGCAGGAAAAGAAATGAGGTGAGGGTAGAAGGAAAAACTTTGGAGAATGCTTATCACTTGAGGACTCGATAAAAAGCAGGTGCAAAGAGATTACATTCCACTTTTAAGCTTTAGAAGTGTTTCCTCATGCATTTCCTAATTTGACCAACAAGATAACCTTGAGAGGGCAAATGGTATTAACCCCAAGAAAGGAATGTCCAGGCACTTGAAATGACTTGAAATCTGAAAAAGCTTGCCAAGAGAATCTCAAAAAAGTATATTCCTTCAACAATTAAAAGCTTTAACCAGCAGTAGAACATATTTATATACAGAAAAAAATTAGACTCCCCAAAGTTTTACAAAGTTTTACAGGTTCCACCAAACTTTTAATGAATAATCATTCCAAATTTAAGTAAAATTTCTGGAGAATAGAAAGTGAAGGAAGAGTCCCTAACTGATTCTAAGAGATCGATATAACCTTGATACAAAACAAGAATAGAATTAGAAAGGAAAATTATAATATCCAGTTTCTCATGAATATAGGTGCAAAAAATCCTAAACAATATGTTTACAAATAGAATTCAGCAACATATAAAAAGATAATACATAGTATCCAGGTTAGGATTGCATACATATATGCCAACTCACTTCACTCATGCCCAACTCCTTATGACCCCATGGACTGTAGCCCACTAAGGCTCCTCTGTCCATGGGATTCTCCAGCAAGAATACTGGAGTGAGTTGTCACATGCAATACCTCCAGGATCTCTTCATGACTCAGGGACAGAGCCCACGACCTTGCCTCTCTTACATCTCAAGCATTGGCAGGAGAGTTCTGCACCATTTTGCTAAAAAGGAGAAGTCAAAACTCTGAGAAGCCAAGGTTTGCAACAAAGAGAACAGAGAGGGTTTATTTACAAGGCAAGCAAGGGGGGAGACAGACAAACATATCTGAAGCTTACCTCCCCGGAGGTGAGGGCCTGGGTGTATTTATGGACTAAGGAATAAAGTCACGGGGCATTCTGAGGTGTGGGACAGAGTTGGGGGGTGGGGGAAGGTGATTGGAGAAAGGTATGATAATCATCCTTCTGTGCAGATGTAACTAATCTACACGCTCCCCCACTCCTGCCCCAGCCCCCCACCCCCACCACATTCAAAAGGTCATGGAACGGCCACACATGCATGCCCAGTCGGAGGGTCAGTGGTTCTATCCTGTGTTAACCAGTTTAGCTCAAACTAGACATAGCTGGGACTGGAGAAGGCAATGGCACCCACTGCGGGCCGGAAAATCCCATGGATGGAGGGCCTGGGGCGCAGTCCTGGGGTCGCGAGAGTTGGACTGACTGAGCTACTCACTTTGACTTTCACTTTCTGTTGGAGAAGGCAATGGCACCCTACCTTGCAGTACTCTTGCCTGGAAAATCCCATGGATGGAGGAGCCTGGTGGGCTGCAGTCCATGGGGTCGCGAAGAGTTGGACATGACTGAGCTACTTCACTTTGACTTTTCACTTTCATGAATTGGAGAAGGAAATGGCAACCCATTCCAGTATTCTTGCCTAGAGAATCCCAGGGATGGGGAGCCCGGTGGGCTGCCGTCCATGGGGTCGCACAGAGTCGGACACGACTGAAGCGACTTAGCAGCAGCAGGAGCAGACATAGCTGATTCCAGGTTCCTAGAAAATAACTTGGACAACATCTTGTTTAGGCTCCATGCCACTCGGAGTAAGTACATGCAAGTGTTAAAATGACCTAGATTAGTGAAAGCAGGTGAAATGGATTTGACTAATTACAATGTCAAGTTCCCCCTTGGGTATAGGCTCTCCATTCCCTCACTTGGGGAAGATAATAAAATATGTATCTGTGTATACATATACATAGATATATATTTAAATTAAAAATTCTTTTTACATCTAGTTGCTATCCTGCTGCTACTGCTGCTAAGTCGCTTCAGTCATGTCCGACTCTTCGCGACCCCATGGACTGCAGCCTGCCAGGCTCTTTCGCCCACGGGATTATCCAGGCAAGAGTACTGGAATGGGTTGCCATTGCCTTCTCCGAGATGCTATCCTAATACTAAGCAAATTAGTGGACTGACTCTTTTTAGTTATATAGAAAGTGACAGACTGGCCATAAGAAACAAAAAATGACAAACTCAAAATGGCTAAATCAATTTGTTTTGAGCTTTCAGCTGACATCAACTGACTGTAAGTCTTTGAAAGGCAGGACAAGACGGGCAATGACCATGTGGATCTTGGAAGGCTCCCTGGGTGCCCTCTGGGTTTTCAGCAACTCTTCTGGGATTGCGGTTTCCTTTTCTTTCCTGGACTACCCTGTTACTTTTTATTCCAAGCTTAAAAGATCAAGTCTGTTTCTTAGATTTCAATTTTGCCTGCCTGGGATTCATTTCTTGGCCGGTGTACTCGAAAGTTTCATTTCAAAACTTCTTCAGTGCTTTTTTCATTTTACTGAGCTTTAAAGACTAATTATGAACTCAACATTCCCTGAGGGTCTCAGGCTATACTGTGGTTTACTCTTTTTTCACAGGATGTGCAGAAAGTATACTCTTGGCAAAAGACCTCACATTCACTTCTGAATGCTTTTCTGTGGCTTTCTTTGAGCATTTCAAAAGAACACTCAGCAGTGTCAATTTGAGAATACATAAGAGAAATTGACTCTTTGATCAAGCACATATGAACCTCCAGAATCACTTGAGTGAAAAACTAGTAAAGCATTGGTTTTCTATTCAATACTTGGTGTGTTTTTCACATTTGCTATTCATATAAATGGAAATGAGGCTTAAAGAAATTAAAAATATCAATCACAAACTACCAAGAAGACAAAAAAGTTTCTTTTATTAACTTTTTATTATTTGTATTATTATTGTTTAGTCACTAAGTCGTATTTGACCCTTTTGTGACCCAGTGGCCTATAGCTCACCAGGCTCCGCTGTCCATGGGATTTCCCATGCAAGGATACTCTTCCACCTCCAGGGGATCTCTCCGACCCAGGGATAGTACCTGCGTCTCCTGCATTGGTAGGTGGGTTCTTTACCACTGAGCCACTTGGGAGGCCGTTTATTATTTAGGCTTTTATTATTTATCATTTAGGCTCTGTGCTGCTTGGAGGACATGCAAGTGTTGGAAAAAAAAACCTTGATTAGTGAAAGTAGGTGAAATGGATTTGGCTATCAGCCATTTCAGTTCCCAAAACCAACAAATCAAGCCAATTAAAAAAAAAACACTTTTATTTTATATTGATTAACGATGTTGTGATAGTTTCGGGTGGACAGCAAAGGGATTCAGCCACAGACACACACCCACACACATATATATATATTCATTCTTCTCCAAGCTCCCCTCCTGACCAGGCAACACTGAGCAGAGTTCCAGGTGCTCTACAATAGGTCCTTGTTATGTACCCATTTTAAATATAGCAGTGTCATAGGAAGATATAGGCACTTGGAGGCAGCAGTTTTGTGGGATGTAGTCTAGCATATATGGGGGCAGATAGATCTAGTTCCAAAGATGATAGTGCAGGGGACACACTTCAGGGATACAAATGCATCCAGTGACTGCGGGCACTGGAATCGGGGTTGAAAGTCGGGAATCTCCACTGGGGTAATTCTGTAATGTGTTTTGGGCATCGTTTCTGAAGTATAGCTCCTTACCAGTTCTTCGACCATCCAAGAAATCCTTTAGCAACCCAATATTCTTTCATATATGTCATTTTTAGAGTTTGTTTCTGTTTTTAAAACTTAGGTCCTTTCATATACAATAATGCAACACCTGTTTATGATCCTCACCTGTTCATGAACCACTGATGCAATGAAATAAAGGCTCCATTCTCATTGGGCACTTCATCTTGAAGCCATCCGGAAATTTTTAAGATGAAGAACCAAGGGCTGGGCAGGGGCTATCAGGCACAGAAAGCTGGAAGTGCTGTTGAAAGTGGAAAAACATTTTGAAAATATGACCTTGTTTTTGCTGCTTCATTTCAAGAGTACACTATGATGAATATGATATTTAAAAAATTTGCATGATAATTATTTTAATGGAATGAAAGAGCAATCATATAGACTAGATGACAAGTTGCTTAACTGATACCAAGAATTTGAGAATTAAGTCAGTGATCTGGTACATATTTCCACCTTAACTTCTAATGGCAAAACATTAATTCTTTTTAGCAATAAACATTTGGGATAAAATATAAATAGGTGAATGGTCGAGAATCAGAAAAAAATTCAACTAGTTATTTTCAAGATCATTTTATTATATGTGTCTGTCCTTTTTTCTTTTTATTATATGTTTTTTCCTTTACAAACTTGAAAGGGTCCTTCAGAGCATTTGATCAAGCCCTATTTCACTCTATTTTACTAAGTAATCTGGACTTAGGAAGGTTAAATGAACAGTTCCAATACAGGCATCTGGAGTCTCAGAGTATTTTTCAGCAAGCTCACCTTATTTATTCTATTACTTAAAAAAAAAAAAAAGCAACATGATTAAGTGTATTTTGCTTCCATTTCTCAAATGAACTATCTCCATTTAACAATAAGTAATAGAAACTAGTAATTTGAAAAATCATCCTGATATTGTTCAAGGAAACAACAGAAGAATTGTTAACTGGCTCTCTTCCAATTTTCAGCTCACCTAACAGCTTTCTTGATTTTTGGAAAAATATTTTGAATGATTTAAATTTGTATTATTCCTTAGTTTATTATCTATTGTTTCTGCAATCTCTCATTTTTCCGAAGCCATGTGCACAGTAAGAAAAGTGATTGCACTTGTTTATAGCACATGTGGGCTGTACGATTCCACAGAATTGTTTGTGAAAAATCTAAAAAATACTTCAATTGCAAAAACTCAGAGTCCATCTAGTTCAATGAACACTTTATTTGATATTGCAAAGCCTTGAAAGCTTTATGGCAGAGCTTTTTAAAAATTGTGTAAAATGACAAGATTGTGGGCTTTTAAGTTACCTCTACCTTTTGGGTGGAAATGATGATAAGGTGCAATATACCAAATATTTTAATTCTCCTTAATTTTAGCATTTTATATTTTACCTGAAGAATTAAATAAGTAAAATAACAATGCACATAAGACATGTGTAATAATCTGTAATAAGTTATGATGAGACATGTTTAATTCTGTAAAGAAAATTATGTTTGAACGCTATTTTGCACCACAGTTACTTTAGAATCACATTTTTAATTGCATTCTAAATATATTTTAAAGTTTCAATAAAACCAATTTAACCTTATTAAAAATCTTATTTTTAAATACAGACCATTTTCTTTTATATTGCATGTGAGCTCAGTTGCTCAGTCGTGTCCAACTCTTTACAACAATATGGACTGCAACCCGCCAGGCTCCTCTGGCCATGAGATTTCCTAGGCCAGAACACTGGAGTGGATTGTCACGCCCTCCTTCTGGGGATCTTCCTGACCCAGGGATCGAACCCACATCTCCATGTCTCCTTCATTGGCATGCAGATTCTTTATCACTGTACCACCTGAGAAGACAGATGACTGTAAATAATAAACTCTTACAATTTAATTTTAAACAAAATTATTTGAATCAAGTGACTTCCCTAGTGGCCCAGTGGTTAAGACTCCACACTTTCACTGCAGGGGCACAGGTTTGTTCCCCAGTCAGGGAACTAAGATCCTGTGTGTCTCAGGGCCAATAAATAAATAAATATTTTGAATCAAGTTTTGTGCTCTCTTTTATGTGTACATATATTTGACATTATTATATTTGAAAGAAATTCTTGACTAGCTGCTAACTTATCTTCAACATATTTTTCCTTTTTAAAAAAAGACTTTATATTTTGTATCGTTGTATAGCCAAGTAACAATGTTGTGATAATTTCAGGAGAACAGGAGAGAGACTCAGCCATACATATACATGTATCCATTCTCTCTCAAATTCCCCTTCCATCTAGGCTCCCACATAACACTGAGCAGTTTCCTGTAGTATACAATAGCTCCTTGGGGTGATCCATTTAAAATGTAGCAGTGTGTACATGTCCATCCTAAACTCCCTAACTATCCATCCCCCATCCTCCCCACCTTCAGGCAACCATAAGCTTGTTCTCCAAGACTATGAGTCTGTTTCTGTTTTGTCAGTTCATCTGTGTAATATTTTAGATTCCACAAATAAGAGATGTGATGCCACATTTCTCCTCTGACTTACTTCACTCAGTATGATACTCTCTAGGTACATCCATGTTACTGCAAATGGCGTTATGTTCATTCTTTTCAATGGCTCAATAATATTCTATTGTATATAAATACCACATCTTTATCCATTCCTCTGTCAATAGACATTTTAGGTTGCTTCTGTGTCTTGGCTATTGCAAACAGTGCTGCAATAGACAATGGGGTACATGTATCCTTTCGGATACTGTTTTTCTCCAGATATATGTCCAGGAGTGGGATTGTAAGGTAATATGGTAGCTCTATTTTTCATTTTCTAAGGAACTCCATACTGTTCTCCATCATGGCTATATCAATTTACATTTCCACCAACAGTGTAGGGAGTTGGTTCCCTTTTCTCCATACTCTCTCCAGTATTTATTGTTTGTGGATTTTTTATTCAATATCTATTTTTAAGAAAGGTTCCCATAGCAAGAGTAAATAGAAATTATTTAAACCCAGAAATACAATATCATAACCAGACTCGGAGAAGGCAATGGCACCCTACTACAGTTCTCTTGCCTGGAAAATCCCAAGGATGGAGGAGCTTGGTAGGCTGCAGTCCATGGGCTCGCAAAGAGTCGAACACGACTGAATGACTTCACTTTCACTTTTCACTTTCATCCATTGGAGAAGGAAATGGCAACCCACTCCAGTGTTCTTGCCTGGAGAATCCTAGGCACGGGGAGCCTGGTGGGTTGCCATCTATGGGGTCACACAGAGTTGGCGAAAAGCAAAGGGGGAAAGGAAAGATATAAGCATCTGAATGCAGAGTTCCAGAGAATAGCAAGAAGAGGTAAGAAAGCCTTCTTCAGCGATCAGTGCAAAGAAATAGAGGAAAAGAACAGAATGGGAAAGACTAGAGATCTCTTCAAGAAAATTAGAGATACCAAGGGAACATTTCATGCAAAGATGGGCTCGATAAAGGACAGAAATGCTCTGGACCTAACAGAAGCAGAGATATTAAGAAGAAGTGGCAAGAATACACAGAAGAACTGTACAAAAAAATCTTCATGACCCAGATAATCATGATGATGTGATCACTAATCTAGAGCCAGACATCTTAGAATGTGAAGTCAAGTGGGCCTTGGAAAGCATCGCTACGAACAAAGCTAGTGGAGGTGATGGAATTCCAGTTGAGTTCTTTCAAATCCTGAAAGATGATGCTGTGAAAGTGCTGCACTCAATATGCCAGCAAATTTGGCAAACTCAGCAGTGGCCACAAGACTGGAAAAGGTCAGTTTTAATTCCAATCCCAAAGAAAGGCAATGCCAAAGAATGCTCAAACTACTGCACAATTTCACTCATCTCACATGCTGGTAAAGTAATGCTCAAAATTCTCCAAGCCAGGCTTCAGCAATATGTGAACTATAAACTTCCAGATGTTAAAGCCGGTTTTAGAAAAAGCAGAGGAACCAGAGATCCAATTGCCAACATCCGCTGGATCATGGAAAAAGCAAGAGAGTTCCAGAAAAATCATCTATTTCTGCTTTATTGACTATGCCAAAGCCTTTGACTGTGTGGATCACAATAAACCGGAAAATTCTGAAAGAGATGGGAATACCAGATCACCTGATCTGCCTCTTGAGAATTCTGTATGCAGGTCAGGAAGCAGCAGTTAGAACTGGACATGAAACAACAGACTGGTTCCAAATAGGAAAAGGAGTACATCGAGGCTGTATATTGTCACCCTGCTTAAATAACTTTTATGCAGAGTACATCATGAGAAACGCTGGGCTGGAAGAAACACAAGCTGGAATCAAGATTGCTGGGAGAAATATCAATAACCTCAGATATGCAGATAACACCACTCTTATGGCAGAAAGTGAAGAGGAACTAAAAAGCCTCTTGATGAAAGTGAAAGTGGAGAGCGAAAAAGTTGGCTTAAAGCTCAACATTCAGAAAAAGTTGGCTTAAAGCTCAACATTCATGGTATCCGGTCCCATCACTTCATGGGAAATAGATGGGGAAACAGTGGAAACAGTGTCCGACTTTATTTTTTGGGCTCCAAAATCACTGCGGATGGTGACTGCAGCCATGAAATTAAAAGACGCTTACTCCTTGGAAGAAAAGTTATGACCAACCTAGATACTATATTCAAAAGCAGAGACATTACTTTGCCGACTAAGGTCTATCTATTCAAGGCTATGGTTTTTCCTGTGGTCATGTATGGATGTGAGAGTTGGACTGTGAAGAAGGCTGAGTGCTGTAGTATTGATGCTTTTGAACTGTGGTGTTGAAGAAGACTCTTGCGAGTCCCTTGGACGGCAAGGACATCCAACCAGTCCATTCTGAAGGAGATCAGCCCTGGGATTTCTTTGGAAGGAATGATGCTAAAGCTGAAACTCCAGTACTGTGGCCACCTCATGCGAAGAGTTGACTCATTGGAAAAGACTCTGATGCTGGGAAAGATTGGGGGCAGGAGGAGAATGGGATGACAGAGGATGAGATGGCTGGATGGCATCACTGACTCGATGGACGTGAGTCTGAGTGAACTCCAGGAGTTGGTGATGGACAGGGAGGCCTGGTGTGCTGCAATTCATGGGGTTGCAAAGAGTCGGACACAACTGAGCGACTGAACTGAACTGAACTGAAGTGACTTAGCGATAACCAGACTGCAGAGTTTTCAAATATTGGAAGATTTTCTATTTTCTACCCTTTGGAGTTTTGATTAATATAAAATCATTTTCTTATGTCAAAGTATTAATTTTGCTAGACTTCTTTCACATAAATAATATTATTAAACTTTGAAGGCTTCCATTATTTCCCAGTAATTTATAGGAAATAAGGTGTCATATGAGGTCAGTGGCAGTTATTTTTAAAAATAGAGTTAAAAAATACCTTTAAATATAATTATGGAAAAAATTTATTGTGGAAAGTTTGGAAGAAACATGAAAGTTTAAAGATTATAAAATTTAATTTTACCTCAATGGTAAAAAAATGATCATTCATGCTGCTTTTCTCTCTAATATTTAATTCATATTATACCTAGTGGGATATATATATGTACTTATATATCCTTTAATACTATTAAGGTCATATATATGTATATAGGTATGCTGCTACTGCTAAGTCACTTCATATATACATTTCTTTTTATACTGTTAGGATTATATACATATATTTCTGAGTATATTTTCACTTCATATATACTCTTGACATTCATATTATTAAAATTTTCCCTAAAGCATGATTTTTATGGTTGTAATGAATTCCAGAGTATAGCTCTTCCACTATTTATTTGGTCATTTTCCCATTATGCAACATTTATGTCTTGAATTTTTAACTCTTTGAACTAATACTATGATAGATAACTTTGCTTTCTTCTCTTAATACTTTTAAGGATATGGAATTACTGAAGCAAAGCCTATGAATCATTTACAGACTCTTGATATATTGCTGCATTGCTTTTGAGAAATGTTTACCTTGTAGCACAGCATGTTGTTACTAAGGTAGCTAACATGCCACATTGGGGAGGTGAGACATTGGACCAAACCATCACTAAATGTGCCTCTTTACTGCTGAATCGTTCCTTTGGGCCTTGATATGTTTCATGAATGGGCTGGTTCATCCCCGATTGGAGACAACAGCTTTCCCTATTTATCTTGCATAAATAATTAAAGGATTAATTTAGAGAAAAAAGAATTCCATTTCAACTGTACTATATGTTATATTAATACCTGGTATTATAAATTTTCATATTTTTCTCCCTGCTATTTTTCTTTTTCTTGGTGAAGTATAGAATTCACCAAACTTTGTCTGTTTAGCAGTTGAAGTGACAGTAACACATGATGCTGAAGATCAATTAAAATTATGAATTGTGTTCATATTTTTGGCTTCTGAAATCTTATTTTGCAAGGCAGATATGGTTAATTACTAGTCAATAAATATATTAGCAATAATTAATGATAAACACATGTGACAAAAGAACAACAATGGGAATAGAGATATATTCTGTGGGCTGTTTTCAATAGAGTTGTATAAGCTGGTTCTATATGGTTTTGGTAAGTTTTGTGCAGAATGAAAATATGTGTTGTAATATTGACATCAGGCACTTGAAACACAGCTGCAAACATTGTATTTTTTATAATTTCAATGAGAGCTAAAGTGCATTTCCTTTCTACTAAGGAAGATGGTGAGTGAAAATGTGGGGCTGGGACTTCACTCTAGTTTTCCAGATTTCTCTGAGTTTGCTCAAACTTGGCAGATAAACTGTGTGTGTGTGTGTGTGTGTGTGTGTGTGTGTGTGTGTGTGTGTGTGTGTTGTGTTTATGTGAGGAAGGAAGACAGGAATTCCTTTCGGAAGAGTGACAATCAGTCTTGGTTGAATGCTAGTTTAGGGCAGATGTTCTTAGCAGAAATCTGCTGTCTGGTTGCCAGAGCTCAGGCTCACATTTCTTTTGCCTTAATTTCAAAATGATGATACTGTTTCAGAAGAAAATAAATAATACCCAGTCTCCCCATATCACCTCTCTTCCCTTTCTCCCACCCCATCCTTTAGTGAAGAGGGAACACACTTTATTTATTATGCATGAATTTGTTCGTTTAGGTGAACTGCTGCTGCTGCTGCTGCTGCTAAGTCACATCAGTCATGTCCGACTCTGTACGATCCCATAGACAGCAGCCCACCAGCCTTCCCCATCCCTGGGAGTCTCCAGGCAAGAACACTGGAGTGGGTTGCCATTTCTTTCTCCAGTGCATGAAAGTAAAAGTGAAAGTGAAGTTGCTCGGTTGTGTCTGACTCTTAGCGACCCCATGGATTATAGCCTACCAGGCTCCTCCGTCCATGTGATTTCCCAGGCAAGAGTACTGGAGTGGGTTGCCATTGCCTTCTCCGTTAGGTGAACTGAGTCTTCTTTAAATCTACTAAAATTTCTTCACAGCCATAGTAAATCTTGGAAATGTAATCAAAGTTATGAAAAGTAAGAGACGTCACAAATCCTTTCTGAAAATTTTATGCACTAAGACTATATAGCCCACCTTCTCAGTATCAGTTTTGCTTTTATATTATTTTTGAACCTTAAAATTAACAGCATACTGGTGTGGATATGTGTTTTGTTTTTTGATAAGTCCTTTCTTTTGAAAGAAATATTTTTGTATCTCATATTTGTCCCTAGAGTTGAAGTTACTTTGTTAAGACTAGATGACCTCATGCCATTGTATACAGTTTGGCTTTTATGACTTTATGGGAAAAAAATCATTAAATTTTATTTTTTGAAGCATATATTTTTCATTTTTGGAAGGATTTGATATAAATAATCACAGCTCGAGCAATCACCTCATCTCCTTTTCTGCAGAGGAGAGGAATAGGCCTGTTGAAATTATGATGCATTTTATGAAAACAAATTTGCCTTTTATTTTTGAATCATCTCATTGTTTGAAAATTTAAACTGTTATCGTATGTCCTAATATAAAAAGCAGCGAAGAAATGTTTTGCTTTCCTTTTTAGCCATGAGAAAAATGATGCTGTCCTCAGTATAATAACAGTGAAATTTTATAGAATCTCAGCATAGAATTCTCATACATCCCTTTTTCTCTTGCACCTCCTCTCACTAAATTGTGAACAAATGTATAATTCAACAAAAGTTTATACTTGAATAAATCTACTTCAACTGTGTATCTGTTCAGCCTGAGGAAGTCATTTAGTTTTAGGATCCCCTAAAGAAGGAAAAGTGACAGAGTTGTCTTCATGATAATATGTGCAAAAGATTATTTACCAAAAACAAACAAACTTGAAAGCATTTCAGCCTTAACACTATGAAGCATTCTGAGATATTGGATTTAATTAAATGTAGCTAAATACTGTTTTCAGATGTTCTTAATAGAGGCAGGAGACTCTAGGGTAGTTTCAGAAATGGGAATGGGTTGTCTCTCTCAGATTTTCCATGTGTTGCCTCCACACATGAGCCAGCAGCAATCTGTGCTGATTTCCCATTGGAGGGATAATGAGAGGTCGGGCAATGCTCCTGCAAGACAGTGGTTTGTCTCCTGTGACTTACTGACTCTGACAGTCCACACAGCCACATGCTTCAAAGCAAAGCAAACTTTGTCTTCTGTGCATTTCAATTATTGTGCACCAATTACTGTGAAAATAAATGAAATATCTTCCCAAACTTGGCTAGAAATACAGACTTTCAACAAGGAGATACTGAAAACTATCTCTACCTGCCAGTACCCAGGCCTTGTCTCTAACGAAGCTAAAAAGTATGCCTCTCTGGTTCTTGGAATATTAAGTCAATGTTTAAAATACTGAAGAAAATAATTCATTATGTTATTACATAAACTATGTTAGTTTTTTAAAGAATCAGTTTAATTCAGTTACTCAGTCGTGTCCAACTCCCTGAGACTCCATGGACTACAGCATGCCAGGCCTCCCTGTCCATTGCCAACTCCCGGAGTTTACTCAAACTCATGTCCATTGAGTCGGTGATGCCACCCAGCCATCTCCTCTGTCATTCCCTTCCACTCCTCCCTTCAATCTTTCCCAGCATCAGGGTCTTATGACTCAGTTCTTTGCATCAGGTGGCCAAAGTATTGGAGTTTCAGCTTCAGCATCAGTCCTTCCAATGAACACCCAGGACTGATCTCCTCTAGGATGGACTGTTTGGATATCCTTACAGTCCAAGGGACTCTCAAGAGTCTTCTCCAACACCACAGTTCAAAAGCATCAACTATTCAGCGCTCAGCTTTCTTTATAGTCCAAACCTCATATCCATACATGACTATGGAAAAACCATAGCCTTGACTAGACGGACCTTTGTCTGCAAAGTAATGTCTCTGCTTTTTAATATTTTGTCTAGGTTGTCCATAACTTTTCTTCCAAGGAGTAAGCGTCTTTTAATTTCATGGCTGCAATCACCATCTGCAGTGATTTTGGAGCCCCCCAAAATAAAGTCTCCCACTATTTCCACTGTTTCCCCATCTATTTGCCATAAAGTGATGGGACTGGATGCCATGATCTTAGTTTTCTGAATGCTGAGCTTTAAGCCAACTTTTTCACTCTGCTCTTTCACTTTCATCAAGAGGCTCTTTAGCTTTTCTTCGCCTTCTGTCATAAGGGTGATGTCATCTGCATATCTGAGGTTATTGATATTTCTCCCAGTTACCTTGATTCCAGCTTGTGCTTCCTCCAGCCCACCGTTTCTCATGATGTACTCTGCATGTAAGGTAAATAAGCAGGGTAACAATATACACCCCTGATATACTCCTTTTCCTATTTGGAACCAGTCTGTTGTTCCATGTCCAGTTCTAACTGTTGCTTCCTGACCTGTATATAGATTTCTTAAGAGGCAGGTCAGGTGGTCTGGTATTCCCATCTCTTTCAGAATTTTCCACAGTTTATTGTGGTCCACACAGTCAGAGGCTTTGGCATAGTCAATAAAACAGAAGTAGATGTTTTTTTCTGGAACTCTTGCTTTTTGATGATCCAGCGGATGTTGGCAATTGGATCTCTGGTTCCTCTGCCTTTTCTAAATCCAGCTTGAACATCTGAAAGTTGATGGTTCATGTACTATTTTTTAGAATAAATATCCACTGCAAATTACTATTCTAGTATCAACATAAAAAAACACAGACACACACTCAAAGTCCAGTGTGCCTTGCAGAGCTGAAACTTGATAGCTGTTTGATTATTACTTGAATATGCTCTTTACTCAAATAACCATCAACAAATCGTTATACTACTTCATTTCATTGGACAGTGAATTGATTATAAAGGAGAAAACGCAGTGTTTGGAGTATTAAAATAGCCTAAATAGTATAAGTAAGGTTGAGGAATATGTGATAATTACATATATTTATAACTACCCTTGGTAATTCCTTTGTATCAACTGTAGGAAGGCTGTAAACACTGAAATCCCATTAAAGGAAAGAGGGATACTCTTGCTAGGAAGCAAGAGGAAATAACACCCTCTACAGGTGATGACAATCCCTCATATGTTAATTGGGTGGAATGGCCAACTGAATGCCCCACAGTATTTACATTTTTATTTTTATTTCAAAAACAATGTTCTTGTAGCATGTGCAATTGAGTTTTGTAAGTCAAATGTGTGTCTAATGGCAGTCCAGTGAATAATTTTTATTATAAATTTGTGTTTCCCAACAGCATGTCTTTCATCATTGCTTCTATTCTCCTTCCAGCTTTCACATTCAGAACCATGTGTTTTGGAAGGTAGCTTAGCTTTGATTACTTCTTTTGGTTAATTTTCTGCTTTCATCTAGATTATAAATTTCTTATAAGAAATGTCAGTGTCAGATGTTTCTGTAAAGTAGTTTTGTCCAATAAGTGCTGTTTTACAGGCAGATTAACCTTCGAATATTTGGTGGGGTACTGTTAAAAGAACATATCTTATTTGCCTCTTCAGTGCATCTTGCTTTGTTTGGTATTCCAGTATTTGATTTTCCCCCTTTCTTTCTCTTTCCTGTCACTACACTTTTCAAATCCCACAAATCCCAGTCTTTGAAATTTATTTACTCAACAGATACTGAGTGGCTTCTAAGTGTCAGGAAATGTGCAAAGCACTGATCAATGAATGGGCATAACTCTTTTATATTGTTTCCAGTGCATATGATTGTTAAACAACAGTCAGGAAAGGGTCCTTTCACTTCTTATTTTAGACCTGTAGTGTTCATGGAAAATGAATTAAAGCCTGTACCAGATTCAACCCATATGTACCTAAATCCCTCAAGGGAACATCAGAGGTCATCTTTTCACCCTTGCTCACTGCACAGGTGGGTGGGGGAGGAGGGGGGACGTTGTCATGAGACACCCACATCCACAGGATGGAGAGTTGCCAAGTGCTTTGCTGGGTCCCTGCTGAGGCCAAGGTGAGCAGGAAAGAGGCTGCAGGAGTGACGCAGGGGAAGCTGCCGGAGCTGCCCAGCCTCTCGCTTGACACAAGCTGCAGAATGAACAGCCAAGACTGTGCAGATGGAGGTTCATGACCTCGAGGGGCCCTTACAAAGTCAAAGGGATTCTACCTTCCAGATTGCAACGGCTCTTAATGAATAGAATCCGCACCCTCTCTGACAGGCTAAGGATAGGAAAGGCTCACTCCAGAAGAAATTGAAATCAAGCCAACCAAACTGTTGATTTTTTTCCTAGTGACTAGCACAGTTTTCTACTATCAAGTATGATTTCATCCATGCAAACAAGGCCAAAATCCAGCCCCTCATAGTTTGCAGATGAGGACATTTTACTATCAGGCTGGCCTATGAACTTATATTTCCCAATTCCATTGTTTAGAGTTCCACTTTGAAATGCAAATATTTATGTGTGCAAGACTTACCGGCTTTGCTTTCTTTAGGACTGAGAGGCCTAGGATGGAGAGGAAATAGAAAGGAGAATGGAGAGAAAGGAGACATATGTGAGCAAAGAAAGGACAGGAAGCGGAGCTGGATAAAGTTCATGAAGACAAATTCAGACTGCACGAGTTTATTAAGAAAACTGATGTCAAGAACAACTTAATGTGAAGCTATCAGACATGGAAGTGTCATTTTAATCTCCCTTGACATCTGTAAAACATAAAATAGGTATCTTCATGATTGATGTGTGTGTGCTCAGCCATATCTGACTCTTTGCAACTCCATGGACTGTAGCCTGCCAAGCTCTTCTGTCCATGGGATTTTTCAGGCAGGAATACTGGGGTTGGTTGCCGTTTCCTACTCCAAGGGATCATCCCAGCCTAGGGATTGAACTTGTGTCTCCTGCATTGGCAGGTGGGTTCTTTACCAACTGCCACCTGGGAAACCCCTTTATGATTGGGAACACTGATTTCAAGTTCCCTTTAAAGTTAAAAAATCTTGGAAGTATCACTAAGGTAAATGGCAGAGATTTATGTGGGAATTAAACTTTCAAAAAGGCCAGAGATTCTGCCAAATGAAACATATTTTTCATGTTGACCGACACACTCAACCAGACAGTTATTGTGATTAGTTTGGTTTAACCCACATGACACATGCCTTTACCAAATCTTGGCCAGCAATTATTGCCGCAAGTTCCATGCTTTAATTTTTGCATTTAAAAACATGTAATGCTAATTGGCATTGATGCACACACAAGGTTTATTTTACTTGATTACTTCAAATCAGGTATGTCTTTTATTACTATTATTTTATTTTGGTGGCTTTAGGAAGTACAATGAAGGTATAAGTGATTGCGAGGCTACCATTTACCTTCATTCATTCAGCGATTCATCAAGGATCTCAGTTCACTGTGCAAGATGTCAAGAATTTAATGAGGGGCACATCTAGGCAGAGTTGCCCTTAAGCTTTGCAGTTTGAAGGAGACACTGCATTTAATTAGGCTTTCCTGGTGGCTCAGACAGTAAATAATCTGCTTGCAAGGCAGGAGACCTGGGTTCAATCCCTGGATCAGGAAGATCCCTTGGAGAAGGAAATGACAACTCACTCTAATATTCCTGGCTGAAGAATTCTCTGTGGACAAGAGGAGATTGGTGGACTACAGTCCATAAGGTCACAAAGAGCTGGATGCGATTGAGTGACTAACACTTTCACTTCACTTTCAATGCATTTAATCAAATAATTACCACCTTAGAGGTATCTACAAGGGAATCTTGGCCTCAATTTGGGGATCAGGTTGATTCTTATACTTCTGTGTCTGCATTCTCTGAAAATGGCAAGTGTTTCTTAGAAACCATCTTCAACTTTTATTTCATTTTTATTTTATTTTTTAGAAAAAACACTTATTGTGAGTAGCCAGAAGAACCTATCATGATATTTAAAATAGTACCATTTATTAAATATTTTTTAAAAAGCTGGCAGTCCACTATATTAATAGCTGATACAGTGAAGCAACTTGAATTTATTAGTTTTTAAATTAATTTATTTTAATTGGAGGCTAATTATTTTACAGTATTGTGGTGGTTTTTGCCATACATCAACATGAATCAGCCACAGTTGCACATGTGTTCCCCCATCCGGAAACCCCTATCCTACCTCACTCCCTACCCCATCCCTCTGGGTTGTCCCAGAGCACCAACTTTGAGTGCCCTGATTCATGCATTAAACTTGCACTGACCATCTATTTTATATATTGTAATATTAATGTTTCAATGCTGTTCTCTCAAATCATTCCACTCTTGCCTTCTCCCACATAGCCCAAAAGTCTGTTCTTTACATCCGTGTCGCTTTTGCTCTCTCACATATAGGGTCATCATTACCATCTTTCTAAATTCTATATATATGAGTCAGTATACTGTTTTGGTGTTTTTCTTTCTGACTTACTTCACTCTGTATAATAGGCTCCAGTTTTATCCACCTCATTAGAACTGACTCGAATGTGTTCTTTTTAATAGCAGAGTAATATTCCTTTGTGCATATGTACAAAACTTGCTTATCTATTCATCTGCCTATGGACATCTAGGTTGCTTCCATGTCTTAGCTATTGTAAACTGCTGCAATGAACATTGGGGTACATATGTCTCTTCCAATCTGGTTTCCTTGGTCTGTATGCCCAGAAGTGGGATTGCTAGATCATATGGCAGTTCTATTTCCAGTTTTTTAAAGAGTCTCCACAATGTTCTCCATAGTGGCTGTACTAGTTTGCATTCCCACCAACAGAGTAAGAGGGTTCCCTTTTCTCCACACCCTCTCTAGCATTTATTTTTTGTAGACTTTTTGATGGTAGCCATTCTGAAGCAACTTGAATTAAAAAAAAATGGTACATAGCTTCTTTTCTTTTTGGACACTCTTAAGTTTGCATTTCTGTGAATATGTCAGAATGTTATGAATGCTCTAATTACCACATCAGTTCAGTTCAGTCCCTCAGTCGTGTCCGACTCTATGTGACCCCATGAATCACAACACGTCAGGCCTCCTTGTCCATCACCAACTCTCGGAATAGCCACCAATAAATTGATTTATTTTTAAAAACACAGAGTAATTATTTATTAATTTCATGAAAAAATTCCAGAACGGACTGGAAACATTTCCTACTGAAGGAGGTGGACTCTAAAGCAGATAGTTCTTGATAAGAAAAATTGTGTTCCTTTAAAAAATAATCTGTGATTACTTTTCCCTTTCTATGACATTCTGATGCCATTTATTTCTTCCATTTTCTTTTGTTCTTTCTTGGAGCTATGTGTGACTAATGCAAGTCAGATGGGCCTGTAGCCATGGAAACTATAGAAGGCAGAAACATAAGTCTATTCTCTTGGAGGCATCTTTCGTAATACCCATACCTGTCAGTTTCTTGGTCACTGATATACTAAAATATACTTTGTTTGAAATTAAAAATGGAAATTGTTGTGACTATTCTTTCATTTTGTCAACTTCCTGCCTTATTCTTTAAATAGAAAATATTGGTGTTTTATGAATTATTAATGTATCCAGGCTGCCTTGGGATTACTAAGGGAAAGGTGTTATATTCAGAGATCAGTTTCAGGTTGTGATTTCCATGAAAATGTTGAAAAACCACACAAAACATACCTTATTGGTATATATTTGTTGAACTAGTTACTTCTGGGATTTAGAGCTGTCTTGGGAATAGTTCATTCAAAAAACCCTCTATATAAATTAAAGCACTTGGAAAAGTCATTCATGAGCAGGAGATTATTAACTTCAATGTCATTTGATAATAAGAAATTTACTACTGAGCATTCATTTTGAAAACTTTTGTTTTAGCTTTCATGAAAACCTAAGTTGTACATATCAGATAGGAACTATTCTATTCTTATTCCATTTTCGTTTCACCTCCCATTTGTAGCAAATTACTTTTGTCTCTTTTCTAAATGAATGCCTTTGTTCATCTCCATTGAAAATTAATTTGGTTCTCTTTCCTACTCTTTTATTCTTGAGTTTACAGTTTCTTTCATCTGCTTTGACTTTAGTTCATAGCATCACAGAATATTGGAATTGGAAGGGTCTCACCAATAAACCAATTCAACCTATACATTCTACACTGGAGACCGAGTTCTAACCTTAAATGCAATGGCCTTCTCCATGCCTCCTCTCTGATCACAGGCTAGGCACACATAGTCTGTTCCAGCATGAATCCTGACATTCCCCAAACTTGCTCTTCCCACAGCGTTTCCAGTCAGAGAAAGGTCATGAGCACATACTCAATTGTTCAGGCCCAAATTCCTAAGGCCTCTCATGTCTCTTGTCTCTCCCTCTCAGCCTCACATCCCACCCACCAGCCAGTCTAAATTCGTGCCTCAGTTCTAAATGTGCAGGCTGTCCTTAGAAAGCCATCCCTGACTCCCATTCCCCAACCCATTGCATCTCCACTAGGACTTGTTTTACTCTGAGGAACTCTTCACCATCTGCGATTGTGATGTATGTCAATTGGCTAACACCTTCAGTACCCTGTAATGTAAACTCCTTGAGGACAGGGACTATGCGTGCCTGTTCATCACTGTGTCTCTAACTGCAGAACTGCTGATGCACAAAATGTGCTCAGTAAATTTTAACTGAATGATTGAAAAACTGCATTAGCTGAACCACTGAGCAGCTGTGTTATATAACTATTTAGTAGCAAAATTGGAAAGAATTTCAAAATTCTTTCCTTTCTAGTGCTTTCCTCACTCTAACAAGCTGCTTCTCAGTGTTCCCTCATTTTGTTCTTACATCTTTAATATTTTGCTTATAAAATTATTTTTTTGCTTCAAATATAAAGAGTAATCATGCATTTATAGAATTAATTTTATGGAGCTTCACAGATTCCTTGTTTTTTTCTAAACGCTACCCTATCTTCACAAAATCTAATGATGTCATGTTTTCCTGTTCATTCCACACCTAGTTTCATCCCCTTTCCCTAAAGGGAAAAAAAAATAGCTCTGTTATTGTAAACCAGTATCCTTATTTCTGGGCTTCCCTGGTAGCTCAGATGGGAAAGCATTTGTCTGCAATGCGGGAGACCCGGGTTCGATTCCTGGGTTGGGAAGATCCCCTGGAGAAGGAAATGGCAATCCACTCCAGCACTCTTGTCTGGAAAATCCCATGGGCGGAGGAGCCTGATAGGCTACAGTCCATGGGGTCGCAAAGAGTTGGACACGACTGAGCGAGTTCACTTCACTTCATCCTTATTTCTGGCTTCGCCTATGGCTCAGTGGTAAAGAATCCACCTGCAATGCAGGAGCCATAGGAGATGCGAGTTCAATACCTGGGTCGGGACGATCCCCTGGAGGAAGACATGGCAATCCACTCCAGTATTCTTGCCTGGAGAATCCCATGGACAGAGGAGAGCGCTGGGCCATAGTCCATGGTGTCACAAAGAGTTGGACATGACTGAAGCAATTGAGCATTCATGTACATCCTTAATTCTTTATCCAGTCCACTGATATATCTTTGGATGGAATAGTTAATATATTGCAAACCAGGGATGGTTATTATTTTAGTCTTGTAGTCCTCTTCTGAGTTCATTCAAATTATTGGTATAACTCAGTTCCTTGTGTTATAGGACTGAGGTCTCTGTTTTCTTGCTAGCTATTGCCAAAGAATTGCTTTCATCTCTCAGGGACCTTTCTACAGGCAGTTTATAACTGGTGTGGAATTCTAAGCTACCAGAAGAACAGCCTCTTGGATTATTTCTCTGTAACCAGCCAGGAAAAAGAACTCTTTTTAAAGAGTTCAGCTGATTAGGGCAGGCCCACCTTATATACTTTCCTTCTGCCCTACAACATAAGCACAGAAGTCATGCCTTATTATATTCATAGGTTCTGACCACATTAAAGAGAATTATACACAACATGTATCCCAGGGTGGGACCCTTAAGGGCCATCTTAGAATTATACCTAAGACTTCACAATTTTCAGTGAGAGTCAGAAGTGCTTAGAGTATACAGAGAAGTAAATAAATCAACAGAATCAAAATCCAAGCACCTGATTACAGTCAAAAAACTTTTAAGACTGGATGTTTCCTTTCCCTCAACATCTCTATTAAATGTGTCTTATGAGATGCTACTTAATGTTAACAGAAACATTCTATGAACCCATTAGTTTGGAAAATCTGTCAACTGGTGTTGGTTCTTAATTGCATGGCCCTTTAGAGACTTTCATAATCCTGCAGAATCTTTAACAAGAAGCATTTCCAGAACTTATGTGACCAAAGGATATGTTTTCATACTAGAGTGTTGGGTGTTTGGCTGGCTCACTACATGGCTATCTAGCTATTTACGACCAGAATGCTGCTGCTGCTGCTAAGTCACTTCAGTCGTGTCCGACTCTGTGCGACTCCATAGACGGCAGCCCACTAGGCTCCCCCGTCCCTGGGATTCTCCAGGCAAGAACACTGGAGTGGGTTGCCATTTCCTTCTCCAATGCATGAAAGTGAAAAGTGAAAGTGAAGTTGCTCAGTCGTGTCCGACTCTTCGCAACCCTATGGATTGCTGCCTACCAGGCTCCTCCATCCATGGGATTTTCCAGGCAAGAGTACTGGAGTGGGTTGCCATTGCCTTCTCTACTACCAGAATTCTTCCTGATTAATCAAGTTTTCTTTCTAACTAAGGAAGAGGGGTGCCTGTGGGGCACCTAAGTATTTTTAATATCACACCTGCTCCAGAACTGTAGTTCTCAATTCTGTCTTCACATTAGAATCAATTAAAGAGCTTGTAGAAATAACCATTACCTAGGTCCTAACTTCAGCTCTCTCATATGTATGAACTGAGGCCAGTATTCTAGGAACATGTTTAAATACTACAAATGTTTGAGAGTAATAACAATACCTATGCTTGTTGAGAATATTCTGTATATTAGGCAATATGTTACATGGTTTGAATCAATGGCATTTTATTTCATCTTCACCTCAGAATCCTATGAGGTTAAGACCACTACACTGATTTTACAGAAGAGAATGTTGAAAATCTGAGAAGTTGCTTGTCCGGGGTCTCATGGAGTGAAGACAGGGATTGAAACTAGCTTGTCCTGTCTCTAAAATTCATGCATCTATTGCATCATTCTGCTACATTTCTCAGTAAACTAGACTTTTGTGAAAAGAGCATAATATAAAATTTGCAACAATTTCAAAAGAGCTCCTCTCTCAAGACCTGTGATTACATGATGACAGGAAAAGAAAAGCACCCTGCCAGAATCTGGCATTGTTGCTCATTGAAGCAGGAAATCTGGTCTTGCTGAATTGAGAGCATGGGGCTACCACAGGATAAAGAGAACAGATGGAACTTGGGCCAGGAACAGAGTTTGCCCAGTATACATTTCCATCTGGTTTAAGCCTGCTTCCTTCCACCATAATGTTGAGCTAATACGGAGTCACTTTCTAGGCAAATATTATGTATCTTTTGCCAGGGAGAACCATTCCATTTTCTGTAAAAGGAGTTTAATTTCCGTCCACTCTGACTATCTCAACAGAGCACTTGCTGTTGGAGATTTGGAGTAAAACTGTTGGGCGTCAAGACATGGTAACATAAAAGGCATCAAGGGTAAATTTATTTTATGTTTATTAAATTTTTCATGTCCCTTTTAAGAGACTTAGTAACACATCACTGGTGAACACATCACCAGTTTCAGCAAGCCATGGCTAAGATATCAGATTAATATTTACACTTTCGAAGCATCCTTCTTTCAGACAATCTTTGGTATGTCACACATATCCTTTCTCTTATACTATTTCTAGAAGATGGAGAGTCCTGAGGCCTCCTACTAGGTAATGGTAATAAAACCACAAAGAGAAAAGAAGCCCTAGACTCCATTCTCAATGTTTGCAATAATTCACCATGTTTCCTAGAACAAATATGTAGAATAGAGTTACAGCTGTCTTCTACCTTGTAAAAATGTGGTGAACAAAGTGGATTGAAGGTGATCTTGTCTAATCTAAAATAGTAGGTGTTGGCGATCCAGTTAGAATCAATAGGACATTTTGTTGAACATCAAGGGCACTGTGAAGCTAGTAAAATTAAACAAGAACAGAGTCTTGTTCAGGGACTTGAACAGAGTCCAGTCTCACAAAACTCAAAACCTAGGTAAGCAAGGTAAATAAGTAGAGTATCTGAGAGAATTTTATAAACTCTATTGTAAAAATGCTAATACAAAGTATGTTGGGGAGATAGCATAGTTGATACCAGAGCTTTAAATCCTAAACTTGATATTTATTTGGATGAGTACATATTAAATGACTTAATTCAAGTGAGCCTCTAGTATTATCAATCGAGGGGCCATAATTATATCAATCTTCAGGAATGTAGTGAGGATAAAGTAAAAAGTGAGCTAATGAAGGTGAAGAAAGTAGTCTGAAAAATGTAAAGCTCTTTACAAATTTATAAATGCTGGTTGTTGCTATAATCATTGCTATTTGGACCTAGAAGTGAGAGACTCACGGAACCTTCAGAGAAGAAGTGATATTTAAAAAATAGATGTCTTCATACCCTCTTGATGATTGGTTGCTGTTCACCTATAACTCAAATGTAACTAGGTGTTCTGTGTTTTATCTGGCAGTCCTGCCTGGAACTGGGGGCCCAGCATTGTGCGAGTAACCCAGGCTGTGTGAACCAGGCACACTGCACCGGGGATTATTTTGTTCTTCCCTCCCTACCCCTTCACACTCCACACCCCAGCATCAGGCCAGTTTCTTTTTGAACAGCGCATATTGCTGACTCATGCTGGGCTTGCAATCACAGGGCCAATGAGTAGGCAAGACTGTCCTTTGTCACTGATTGAAGAACAGAGATGCAAATGCCCTTGGAGAGCAGCCTGTGCAGCTACCTGGGTCACATTCCAAAGGAATGAACAGAGCACAGTGTGAGATCCCTCTGAACTTGGGAAAGTCCCTCTGAAGAAATCTGACACTTTAAACACAGGGAAAACTAGCTGTTACCTAATCTGGATTCAGTTCAGTTCAGTTCAGTCACTCAGTCGAGTCCAACTCTTCAACCCCATGAATTGCAGCATGCCAGGCCTCCCTGTCCATCACCAAATCCCGGAATTCATTCAAACTCATGTCCATCGAGTCCGTGATGCCATCCAGCCATCTCATCCTCTGTCGTCCCCTTCTCCTCCTGCCCCCAATCCCTCCCAGCATCAGAGTCTTTTCCAATCAGTCAACTCTTCCCATGAGGTAGCCGAAGTACTGGAGCTTCAGCTTTAGCATTGTTCCTTGCAAAGAACACCCAGGACTGATCTCCTTTAGAATGGACTGGTTGGAATTCCTTGCAGTCCAAGGGACTCTCAAAAGTCTTCTCCAACACCACAGTTCAAAAGCATCAGTTCTTTGGTGCTCAGCCTTCTTCACAGTCCAGCTCTCGCATCCATACATGACTACTGGAAAAACCATAGCCTTGACTGGACGGACCTTTGTTGGCAAAATAATGTCTCTGCTTTTGAATATGCTATCTAGGTTGGTCATAACATTCCTTACAAGGAGTAATTGTCTTTTAATTTCATGGCTGCAATCACCATCTGCAGGGATTTTGGAGCCCCCAAAAATAGTCTGACACTGGTTCCACTGTTTCCCCATCTATTTCCCATGAAATGATGGGACCGGATGCCATGATCTTTGTTTTCTGAATGTTGAGCTTTAAACCAACTTTTTCACTCTCCTCTTTCACTTTCATCAAGAGGCTTTTAGTTCCTCTTCATTTTCTGTCATAAGGGTAGTGTCATCTGGATGTCTGATGTTACTGATATTTCTCCCAGCAATCTTGATTCCAGCTTGTGCTTCTTCCAGCCCAGCATTTCTCATGATGTACTCTGCATAGAAGTTCAATAAGCAGGGTGACAATATACAGGCTTGACGTACTCTTTTTCCTATTTGGAACCATTCTGTTGTTCCATGTCCAGTTCTAACTATTGCTTCCTGATCTGCATATAGGTTTCTCAAGAGGCAGGTCAGGTGATCTGGTATTTCCATCCCTTTCAGAAATTTCCATAGTTTATTGTGATCCACACAGTCAAAGGCTTTGGCATAGTCAATAAAGCAGAAATAGATGTTTTTCTGGAACTCTCTTGCTTTTTTTTATGAACCAGTAGATGTTGGCAATTTGATCTCTGGTTCCTCTGCCTTTTCTAAAACCAGCTTGAACACCAGGAAGTTCATGGTTCATGTATTGCTGAAGCCTGGCTTGGAGAATTTTGAGCATTACTTTACTGGCATGTAAGATTAATGAAATTGTGTGGTAGCTTGAGCACTCTTTGGCATTGCCTTTCTTTGGGATTGGAATGAAAACTGACCTTGTCCAGTCCTGTGGTGACTGCTGAGTTTTCCAAATTTGCTGGCATATTGAGTGCAACACTTTCACAGCATCATCTTTCAGGATTTGAAAGAACTCAACTGGAATTCCATCACCTCCACTAGCTTTGTAGTGATGCTTTCTAAGGCCTACTTTACTTCATATTCCAGGATGTCTGGCTCTAGCTGAGTGATCACACCATCGTGATTATCTTGGTCATGAAGATCTTTTTGTACAGTTCTTCTGTGTATTCTTGCCACCTCTTCTTAATATCTTCTGCTTCTGTTAGGTCCATACCATTTCTGTCCTTTATCGAGCCTATTTTTTACATGAAATGTTCCCTTGGTATCTCTAATTTTCTTGAAGAGATCTCTAGTCTTTCCCATTCTGTTCTTTTCCTCTATTTCTTTGCATTGATCACTGAGGAAGGCTTTCTTATCTCTCCTTGCTATTCTTTGGAACTCTGCAGTCAAATGCTTATATCTTTCCTTTTCTCCTTTGCTTTTCACTTCTCTTCTTTTCACAGCTCTTTGTAAGGCCTCCCCATACAGCCATTTTGCTTTTTTACATTTCTTTTCCATGGGGATGGTCTTGATCCCTGTCTCCTGTACAATGTCACGAACCTCAGTCCATAGATCATCAGGCACTCTATCTATCAAATCTAGTCCTTTAAATCTATTTCTCACTTCCACTATATAATCATAAGGGATTTGACTTAGGTCATACCTGAATGGTCTACTGGTTTTCCCTATTTTCTTCAATTTAAGTCTGAATTTGGCAATAAGGAGTTCATAATCTGAGCCACAGTCAGCTCCTGGTCTTGTTTTTGCTGACTGTATAGAGCTTTTCCATCTTTGGCTGCATAGAATATAATCAATCTGATTTTGGTGTTGACCATCTGATGATGTCCATGTGTAGAGTCTTCTCTTGTGTTGTTGGAAGAGGATATTTTCTATGACCAGTGTGTTCTCTTGACAAAACTCTATTAGCATTTGCCCTGCTTCATTTTGTATTCCAAGGCCAGATTTGCCTTTTACTCCAGGTGTTTCTTGACTTCCTACTTTTGCATTCCAGTCCCCTATAATGAAAAGGACATCTTTTCATTATAAACAATGAAAAGATAAATAATCTGGATTCATAATCTGGATTATTTATAGGCAAATTTTGTTACTCTCTGAAGCCTGTGATTAAAAAAAAAAAAATTTTATTCTCTGAATGTATCAGACACCTCGGAAAGTGAGTGTTTCTGTACGTGTGACTGTTGTTTTAGTTGTGTTTGATTTCATTCTCTAGATGAAAGAACAGTGTCTGTAACCTTTGGCTTGAGGGGGAAGGTGACCAGAAGCAGTGAGGACACCCCTCTTTATATTGGAGTCGAGGGTTCCCGTCCAGGCAGCCGTCTGTGCGAGTGATCCCAGAGGGACCAGACTTTAGAGCTGCTTGTGTTTTGCCATTGAGTTTTTAACTCAATTGTTACAGAGCAATAAAAACAACCACAAAGTTTCTAAAGATGTTTTTATGCAGGCTGTATGTAAGTATGGGAAAATGACAATTGTTCCCATGAAGAGCTTTTATTACATTTTTTAATTTGAGGCAGTAGTAAGTGAGGTCCCAATGGAGCACAGTGATGAAAGGCCCCTACCCTTCACCCAGCTAGCCCTGGATGCACTCCACTGAGAGGAAATAAAGGAACCAAAAGTAACAGATATGCTCAGTAGCTCTTCCTAACAAACAGCAATCCAAACAGCTCAGCTAGTCCTCACAACACCACTTCTCCAAATACTTGCTGCAAATACCATTAGGAAAGTTCACAATAGAGGGACATTGGAAAAAACCATCTGACACTGCCACACACACAAAAATCACTTCTTTCAAAACAGTGGGAATTTCAGGAGATATTGTGTGCCGAGGGAGTTTCATTTGTTAAGCCCTGTAACAATGCCCTCCGAATTAAGTGCTTTCTGCCAGACATCTGCCATGGCTGGAAAAACATCTTAAAAACGATCAGGGTATGTGCCTGCTCTTTCAAGAACAGGAGTCTGAGTGATTTATGCTGGTTGCCACCTTGACCATGAGAACAATTAGAGAAAACAACTTAGTCTGGAAAATGGCTCACATCAAGACCCAATGAACTTCAAAGACGTTGTTAATTACACAAACTTTTTGCAGTGTTCGTTTTCAAGTCTCTCAACCTTATAATTTTTGGGGCAGAGCAGCATGGTGTTCAAAACACTGGAAATACAGATTTCACTAATATGCACAGGACTATAGGCTTATAAGCAATTATAAACAGGGGTTTACACATTTTAAGTTGTAGTCTAAAGTTCATTAATCCAATGTACTAGGGTTGAAGTACAGAAAAACATTATTTTCCAGGTTCCTTTTAGATTGTTTTTGTGCATATGTGGGTATATATGTGCGCGCGTGTGCACACACACACACACACACACACACACACACACACACCTACCTCTTTTCTAAAAAACAAAGTACTTGCTAATCAACAAAGGAAACTTTGAAAATGGAAACATGTCTCCAGGGTTCTCCATCACTAGTCTGTTCTAACTTTGTTCCCTTAGTACATATTAAAAATAGGAACATTTAGGTCTAACAATAATACTGCAGCTTTATCACTGGAAAAAAGTAGGAATCATAGTTAGTCATACCAAAGAGGGGTGGCCTCCCTACCTCAGTAAATACAGGACTAAACAGATTCTCAAGAGTTCTTTCTCTGGTGATCCCAGAAGATTATGTTTTCTGATACCTGCTCTCAAGGGGTTCTTCTTTCTGACCTAAAGCTCTTTGCCTGGGAGTTGCTGTTATTCAATTGCTCAGTTGTGTCTGACTGTTTGTGACCCCATGAACTGCAGCATGCCAGGCTTCCCTGTCCTTCACTGTCTCCTGGAGCTTGCTCAAACTCATGTCCATCGAGTCTATGATGCCATCCAACCATCTCATCCTCTGTTGTCCCCTTGTCCTCCTGCATTCAATCTTTCCCAGCATCGGGGTCTTTTCCCATGAGTCAGTTCTTCACATCAGGTAGCCAAAATATTGGAGCTTCAACTTCAGCATTCCAGTGAGTATTCAGGATTGATTTCCTTTAGAACTGACTGGTTTGGTCTCCTTGCAGTCCAATGGACTCTCAAGAGTCTTCTCCAACACCACAGTTCAAAAGCATCAATTCTTCGGTGCTCAGCCTTCTTTATGGTCCAACTCTCACATCCATACATGACTACTGGAAAAACCATAGCTTTGACTAAATACCAAAATAATTATGACATGAGTCTGAGTGGAAGGTAGGGGCCAATGGACCCATAAGCAATGGGCGCATGGTCCATGATACATTTAGGCCCACAGCAAAATGTTTAATAAAAAAATCAAAGCTAAAAAATGAACAGCATCATAATAATGGATATACAATGATGCATCCTGCTCAGATTACATTTTTCTTTATACTAATGCAGTTATAAAGTATAATTTTTGATATTTTCAAATGGAGAAAAGAGGCTTATGAGGCAAAAGTGGTGAGAGGCCAGAGAAGCCACCCAGCCAATCTGGGAAGGCACCTCAGAATAGGGATTGGTCAAGTCCTGTACGGGCTCAGAGGAAGGAGGCAATTTACAGCTAGGGAGTAGCAGGGAAGTCTCAGTAAAGGAGGTGATGTACAAACCAGGCTTTGCAGCATGGATAGACCCTTACTTGTGATGATATGGAAAAGACATTCCTAGCAGAAGAAAGATAAAAACAGAGACTTAGAAATAAACAGCATGGACTAATAGTTTCTTAGAAAACAAAGCATGCTTTTTAAATTTTCTTTGAGTATAGAACATAAAGGACACTATAAAATGGTGCGTGTGAGCTGGTCGATTTTCTTAGGATGATGTTCAAATTTTTTCCATCTATTCCAGTTCTGCCCTTAAATGAGATGTCACAGCCTTAATGCAAAAGTATTAAATCGGGTCTTTGAAACAAAAAATCCAAACATCTCAAACATGCACCTCCTTTGAAATGGGTGACAGAAGATGCAAAACAAATCAACCTTAGGGAAAAAACCCATCCTTTTCCTTGCCCCACCCCGTCTTTTGTCTGCGCCTTCTGTTGGCTTTCACAGAATTCAGGCTGTTGATATGATCTTACATTTTTTAATAGAACTGAAACACAATATAAGGATACTTTTAAAAATGCTGACTGACATGGAATGAAGTATGGGACTTTCCACCTTAAATCAGAAGTTGATGCTCTTTCAGAGTTTGTTTAAACACTGTATTTGATTTTACAAAGTTCTTAGACTGGGCCTTTAGCCAAAAATGTATTTCCCTTTATCTTTTGAATGAAGTACATCTTAGTGGAAATTTAATGTGACTGTGAATGTTTTAGGCTTATTAAGTATTTTTCCTCAGCTATATCTAGTGTTTATAGGAGATACCAGGTAATTTTGACAAATAGGAAACCAAGTACTTTTTTTTTTTTTTTTGGATAACTGAGGTAACTTAGTGCCTCAGAAACATCTTTAATAAACTGGACTCAGGGACATTACTTCTTTGTTTATGACCCACTCAAATTTGAATTGTTGCCAAATAAATAGTACCGAAAACACACACTACAGAAATTCAACTGGACACCTATGGGGTGACTGCATGACAGAGATAGAACAGTGGCTAGTGTTTCTCTTACAAACAGATTCAAATTAGTGTTCCAGTTTCTCACTTATTCTTGGGAAGAAACAAAGTGCTTAGAGGGAGAGGAGTAGAGATCAAATATCTAGATGTCAAATAACAGAATCATAGCTTGATGTGAGCCTTCTCTGAGCCAAGTACTGCATCGTGAGTTTTATATACACTCCATTTAAATGCTAACAACAAACCTGCGAGATAAATATTGTCTCCCTTTTTGGTGGAAGGATGAAAGTATTTGAATTGTTGCCAAATAAATACTACCGAAAACACACACTAAAGAAATTCAGAAGATAAGGAAAAAATTGCTGAAATAGGGTTTCCCAGGACAATCTCATGGTAGAGCTTGAAATCTGTGTATTATCTGGAGTAGAGAGGTCAAGGAAGGAGTATTTCAAAAGATGAGTTAGAGATCAAAAGGTGCTTCTGGGCCCCAGTGATCTGGGATTTGAGTTTCTATAGGGGAAAAATGGAAGAGAGAAGGCTAGTCAGTTTGGGGACACATTAAGGGGATGATTCTGATCATGTTTCCGAAGCAAAGTCTGAAGCAGGGATTAGGATCTGAGTCTGGAGTGTTGGAAGAAAATTCAGGTGGACACATCCAGAAGGTAATTAGCAGTCTGTTACTGGTGCTAGGAGAGCAGAGATGTGGATTCAGCATTATGAGTAGGAAAGGATGGGTGAGGCTGAGAAAGTCACCATTACATGCAGAACACTGCCTGAAGCATGAGGGCTGGCCTCACCTCTCTGTGGGGTGTGCTCTGCCTGTCTGTTTTTCCTCTTATTTGGTGCAAGACAGCACCTACTCAAGGCTACACTCCAAGTGTTCCTCTAACTCCTGCCAGTCTCTCCTTCCCTGTGATTCACAACTTCTGCCATACACAGTGTGGGCCCACCGCCCCTCTTTCTTTCAGATCCCAGCCTCATTCAGTCTTGTCCCCTTCCCCTTTCACCGAGCATCCACTTTCATCATGTCTAATCCATTACCCATCTTTTCTCTTCTTTGCAAAATGACTATCTAATTATGGGCTTTATTTTTCTTACCTGGTTGCCTTGATAGGAAACACTGTCTTATCGCATGCTGTGGGTTCTTCCCTCATTTTCTCTATCAAAGCTAGAATAATGGGTTCATCCACTTTTCACTCTTGCTGTTCTCTCAGACCAGTGAAATACAACTATTGCCTCAAAGTTCTTCTTTTGAAATCTAGAAGGACTATTTATACCCGTATCGCTCTTCATTTCTAAAACTCTCTTCTGCTTTGTCTTTCCTGAATCTGCTTCCAGCTTGTTACCTCTCTGGTTTTCCATTCATGCAAGTATAGATTCCAGCTTGTCAAGTGCTGTATCTTGACAACATCTGATTGCACTTGAATCTCTACTCAGCTATAGCATCATAATATGAGTTACATTTCTTCAAGGTTTCATGTTCTGTACTCAGTCCTATGGGATATGAGATGAATCTGACACAGTCCTTGTGGTTAGCAGGTTCACAGTCAAGTAGACAAGTATACAGCAACTATCATGGACATAGAATATGCTTCAGTGAAAAGAGAAGGCTAATTGGTGAGAATCTTTGGAGTATAGAGAAATCACTGTAATGAAGGAGGGATCAGGGAAGGCTCAAATGAGAAGGTGGCCTTTGAGCTAGATAGGATATAATCATAGAAAGAGAAGGAAAGGGTATTCTGAACTTAGGACGTATTATAGGAAAGGTAAGGAACGTGCAGGACACAAATATATCAGTTTTGCTGGAATTCATGTGTTCAGGCTGCCACACACTGGGTGTCTTACAACAGAAGTTTATTTTTCCACCATTTTGAAGGATGGGAAGTTCGAGGTCAAGGTGCCAGTGGATTCAGTTCCTTGACGGGGCCCTCCTCCTAGCTTGCTGATGGCTGCCTTCTTGTTATGTCTTCACATGGCAGAGAGACAGGATCTCTCTCTTCTTGTTTTTATAAAATCACAAATTCCATCACAAAGGCCTCACCCACATGACCTCATCTAATCCTGATTACCTCCCAAAGACCTCATCACCAAATACCATCACACTGGAAGTAAGGGCTTCAATATACAAATTTTACAGGTGACACAATTCAGTTCATAGTACCATAGAACAAAAAAGGAAGTAAAATGGAGAACTAGGAAAGATAGATTGGGGTTACAGTGTAGAAGGTATTAAAGACTTTTATTTTATTTGACAAAAAATGTGTAATCATTAAGGCTTTTTGAGCGGACAGTACAATTATTCAGTCCACAGTTAATTCAGTAAGCACTTACGATGTGCTTGCTGTGTTTAAGGTACTGCCCCTAGTATGATGGCTGCAACTCTATAATATGATTTTAACTTTAATGAGCTCAATTTTAGTGGAAAGACAAGATGACATATATGCATAGTTAATATGTGAGTATATATTATGAATGACAGAGTTATTAATGAAAAGTAATTTTAGCCTAAAAAGTCAACAGTGGTGAAAAAGGATCTCTTTCAGAGCTGCATCTGGGGGGCATTCATGGGCCAACTGTTGTTAGCAAGGTTTGGAAGGGTCAAATAATGGAGGCAGAAAGTAAGTCTGGCTTTTATTAAGCAGTAATCTAGGTGGAAAGTAACTAAGATATTAAATAGAGGGTTAGCTCTTATAAATGAACTTGGAGACACTGAAGTGACATGTGATTTGAAAACTACCTAAGATGAAGGGAAGGGAAAAAACAATGGGATTTATTATTTTAATGTTTCTCCTCTGGCTGCCTAGTTAAAGAAAAGTGTCATTAGTAGAAGTGAGAGGGTTGGAAGCTTGTGTTCAGGCATAAATTGAAATGGGATTTGAACTTGAGTGTATAGTGACACAGGATATCTAGACATGGGTGTTGGAATATAGCACTGGAGCTTAGGATAGTAACCTGGACTAGAGGTGCAGATTCAGGAAGTATCAGCTAGAAAGGATTGCTTCAGCCACGGGAGAAGCAAGAAGAGGAGTCAAGGGCAGAGCTTGGGAAACACCTACATTTATTGACCTGGAAGAGAAACCAGAAAGACATTAGGTAAAAGGCAGCCAGAGAGATTGGAATAGAACCTAGAGAGTACATCACAGAGAGAGGAGTTGTCATATGGAGGGGAGCAAAGGAGAACGATTCAGATCGAAGAGGTTGAGGAGAAAGCATAGGTTGCTGCCTCGGCTTACTTTGTGCTTTGGGTTACCTTCGAAACAATATCAGCAGGTTGTGATAGATTGTATTCTGAGGAGTGTCTAAGTGCCAAAAAATTCAGGTATAAGACTATCTTCAGCATTTTGATAGCAGGAAGGAATGAGTGAGTAAAGATCAAAGCTTGATTTGTCTGAGAATAATAATAAACAATTGGGTACTTAGAACATATCGGACTTTCTGATAAATGTTTTATATGAATTTATGTATTTAAATATTTTCATGAGGTAAATTACTTTTGTTACCTCCATATGAATTACCTACCATACAGCTGAGAATCAGGTGTATGGTGATGAAAGTGAAAGAAGAGAGTGAAAAAGTTGGCTTAAAGCTCAACATTCAAAAAACTAAGATCATGGCATCCAGTCCCATCACTTCATGGGAAATAGATGGAGAAACAGTGGAAACAGTGTCAGACTTTATTTTTGGGGGCTCCAAAATCACTGCAGATGGTGACTGCAGCCGTGAAATTAGAAGATGCTTACTCCTTGGAAGAAAAGTTATGACCAACCTAGATACTATATTCAAAAGCAGAGACATTACTTTGCCAACTAAGGCCCGTCTAGTCAAGGCTATGGTTTTTCCTGTGGTCAGGTATGGATGTGAGAGGTGGACTATGAAGAAGGCTGAGCACTGAAGAATTGATGCTTTTGAACTGTGGTGTTGGAGAAGACTCTTGAGAATCCCTTGGACTGCAAGGAGAACCAACCAGTCCATTCTGAAAGAGATCAGCCCTGGGATTTCTTTGGAAGGAATGATGCTAAAGCTGAAACTCTAATACTTTGGCCACCTCATGCAAAGAGCTGACTCATAGGAAAAGACTCTGATGCTGGGAGGGATTGGGGGCAGGAGGAGAAGGGGATGACTGAGGATGAGATGGCTGGATGGCATCACGGACTCAATGAACATGAGTCTGAGTGAACCTCGAGAGATGGTAATGAACAGGGAGGCCTGGCGTGCTGTGATTCATGGGGTCACAAAAAGTCAGACACCACTGAGCGACTGAACTGAACTGAACGGAAGTAAGTTGCCCAAGACAACACAGCTAGTGATAACTGACAGAGTCGGGGCTCAAGTTCATGTATAGTTGACTCCAAAATCCTAAGTCAGGAGAAGAATTGTACTCCTGTGCAAACTGTTTAGCATGTCTGCAGATTTAGTGAAAGAAAGAGAAAAGGAGTGCAAAAGACAAAGCAGAAAGGATGGTCCCAGAGGTGGTCAGCCACTTCCTGCTCTTTATAACAAAATAGACCCCAGACTCCCCTGCCCCTCTGATCTCCTCCCTGTCTGCCATGCCAACTTCCTGTCTGATATCACTGCAACTTTATTGCTTTTCAATTCCCACTTTCCTTTTTTTGAGAAATATGCAAAACAAGCAGATTCCATCCACTGCATTTTTAGTAATGAGCTATTTCCTAGGAATATTTCTTGTCATGTCATCTCTTGTGGGTTACCTCACTGGTTCCCCACAATAGCCAACTGAAAAAGTTAATTTTCTGAAAAGCAATAAATTTATATACTCTATCTTATCTAATAAATGCCACATACTATGACCAGATCAACCCTACAGAATAATATCAGCTCCTCTTTGGAAACATGAAACATTTCCCCATTGCTTACGAGATTTCTGTTTAAATTTCTCATCATGTAATTCAAAGCCCTCTTAAGCTTGATCTAAGCTTTCCTATTCCTTATATTTATTATTCCCCTACATAAACCATCCAGAATACTCATTATTTCTGAAAGTCTGGCTGTGTTTTTCCCTCTTGGGGTCTTTTATCTTGCTATTCCTTTAGTCTTGTGTGCCTGTTATATCATTTTTATTCATTGAAATGCTAACTACTCTTCCACTCCAAAGTCAAATGCAACCTCTTTGAGAAGTTTGATTACCTCAATAAAGAAACTACCCCTTTCTCTTCTGAACTGAAAATCAAATAGGCAAAACACAGATCTTATTGCCATAGAACTTTCATACCATTGCCTTTTCACTTACTTGGTATAATAAGCCTGCTTATTAAAGGGTCACAGAGCAAGTGGCACAGGGTAACTATTTAAATGCCCATACCATTTATATATTCCAAACTATTTTAAGAGTATGCTGTAAGCTTAACTTATTCTTTAATGCCCAATAGAACTGACCAGAGTGATTTGTCCTAAGCCAACTCAGTAATGATTTATTGAATCAAAGAATGAATGAGTGATGCTTTTAGCTATAGAGGAATGATGATGAAAATAACATGATTATTGTTGTTGAAGTTAATTTTATACTAGAGTGTGGAGGAATCCTCCCCTCCCTCATTGTTGTTTTTCAGTCATTCAGTCCTATCTGACCATGACTCCATGGAGTGCAGCATGCCAGGCTTCCCTGTCCTTCACCATCTCCTGCAGGACATCTCCTGTAGGACATCTCCTGTAGCAAGCTCATGTCCATTGAGCTGGTGATGGCATCCAACCTTTTCATCCTCTGTCATCACCTTCTCCTCCTGCCTTCAATCTTTCCCAGCATCAGGGTTTTTTCTGAAGAGTCCACTCTTTATATCAGGTGGCAAAATATCAGAGCTTCAGCTTTAGCATCAGTCCTACCAATGAATATTCAGGGCTGATCTCCTTGAGGATTGACTGATTTGACCTCCTTGCAGTCCAAGGAACTCACAAGAGTGTTTTCCAGCACCACAATTCAAAGGCATTAATTCTTTGGCACTCAGCTTTCCTTATGGTCCAGTCCCCACATCCATATATGACTACTGGAAAAACCAAAGATTTGACAAGACAGACTTTTGTCAGCAAAGTAATGTCTCTGCTTTTTAATACATTATCTAAGTTTGTCATAGCTTTTCTTCCAAAAGAGCAAGCATCTTTTAATTTCACGGCTGCCATCACCACCTGCAGTGATTTTGGAGCCCAAGAAAATAAAGTCTGTTACTGTTTCCCTTGTTTCCACATCTATTTGCCATGAAGTGATGGGACTGGATGCCATGATCTTCATTCTTTGAATGTTGAGTTTTAAGCCAACTTTTTCACTCTCCTCTTTCACTTTCATCAAGAGGCTCTTTAGTTCCTCTTCGCCTTCTGCCATAAGGGTGGTGTCATCTGTATATCTGAGGTTATTGATATTTCTCCCTGCAGTCTTGATTCCAGCTTGTACTTCATTCAGCCCAGCATTTCGCATGATGTAATCTTCATATAAGTTAAATAAACAGGGTGACAATATATAGTCTTGACGTACTCCTTTTCCCAACTTGGAACCAGTCTGCTGTTCCATGAAAGGTTCTAACTGTTGCTTCCTGACCTGCATACAGGTTTCCCACGAGGCAAGTAAAGTGGTATGGTATTCCCATTTCTTTCAGAATTTTCCACAGTTTATTGTGATCCACACAGTCAAAGGCTTTAGCATAGTCAATGAACCAGAAGTAGATGCTTTTCTGGAATTCCCTTGCTTTTTTGAAGATCCAGTGGATATTGGCAACTGGATCTCTGGTTCCTCTGCCTTTTCTAAAGTCTCGCTTGGAGATTTTTGAGCATTACTTTGCTAGCATGTGAAATGAATGCAATTGTGCGGTAGTTTGAACATTCCTTGGCATTGCTCTTCTTTGAAATTGGAATGAAAACTGACCTTTTCCAGTCCTGTGGCCATTGCTGAGTTTTTCAAATTTGCTGGCATATTGAATGCAACACCTTAACAACATCATTTTTTAGGATTTGAAATAGCTAAGCTGGAATTCCATCACTTCCACTAGCTTTGTTTGTAGTGATGCTTCTTAAGGCCCACTTGACTTCACACTCCAAGATGTCTGGCTCTAGGTGAGTGATCATACCCACTGTGGTTACTGCATCATTAAGGTCTTTCTTGTATATTTCTTCTGTGTATTTTTGCCAGTCTTCTTAATGGCTTCTACTTCTGTTAGGTCCATACTGTTTCTGTCCTTTATTGTGCCCATCTTTGCATGAAATGTTCCCTTGGTATCTCTAACTCTCTTGAAAAGATCTCTAGTCTTTCCCATTCTATTGTTTTCCTCTATTTCTTTACATTGTTCACTTAGGAAGGCTTTCTTTTCTCTCCTAGCTACTGTTTGGAACTCTGCATTCACATAGATATAGCTTTCCTTTTCTCCTTTGCCTTTAGCTTCTCTTCTTTTCTCAGCTATTTGCAAGGCCTCCTCAGACAAACATTTTGCCTATTTGCATTTCTTTTTCTTGGGGACGGTTTTGATCATCACCTCCTGTACAATGTTATGAATCTTCATCCATAGTTCTTCAGGCACTCTATCAGATCTAACCCCTTGCATCTATTTGTCACTTTCACTGTACAATTGTAAGGGAATTGATTTAAGTAATACATGAATAGTCTAGTGGTTTTCCCTGCTTTCTTCAATTTCAGTCTGAATTTGGCAATAAGAAGTTCATGATCTGAGCCACAATCAGCTCCTGGTCTTATTTTTGCTGACTGTGTACAGCTTCTTGCCCAAACTGTTGAACACTATCTATTGTAAAACATGGTAGGATTTTCTATGAATTCTGCCAGTTGCTAATAGATAAGAAGCACCAAGTTATATCAGTATTTATATGATAAAGACATAAGTTACTTAACTTATAATTCTGGTAGGGAGAAAAAAACTAGAGAAAATTTAAGCCTCAAACTCATAAAAGGCAATAATGTCCTTTCATGTCAAAGTTTTTAAATTTTACAAATTTAATTCAGAAAGTCATGTTTGACTCATAATTTTATGAAGTCTATTGAAAATTAATCTAAATAAAATTCCAATAGCTCTGTTTTAATCTTTATCTCCCAGGACCTTTTTTTTTCCCCCTGACAGTAAATACTGTTGGTGCCTTGTACAAATTAAGTTCGACTTTGCTAATTTCATTCTACAGAAATGTGCCAAATGATTAAATTTTGAAGCAAAATTACTGTGTAATTACATCCAGTGTTCAAAGTACATATGAGAGGGTTATATGAATTCCATGATGGTTAATTTATTTCCATCAAATTATTTTTCCCATGGTCTCTTTAGAGGAAATGACTCCAAAATTTTAAACTAATTACAATCAAACATCAGCTAACTGGAACCTAAAATTGGATAATATTTGCTGCAATCAGCTTTTATGAGAAAGAAGCAAACACCAAGAAAATAGTTCAGGAATAATTTATCCTCCCTGGACATGCAAATTCCATGGTGTGTCTTGGGTCCCATACCAGTTTATTCTTTATTGCTATAGTTATTTCATCTTCAATTTTTTTTTCAATATCATATATACTGAAGTTACTCTACACTATGTACTATAATCCCATGTTGAAAAATTAGTATTTGTAATAAACATTCTCAAATACTGCAAGGACCTCAAACAAACATTAAACATATTCAGTGTACTGCACTTACAAAGGTTAAAATATGGATTATAGCAACTGTTTGGGAGAAGGCAATGGCCCCCCACTCCAGTCCTCTTGCCTGGAAAATCCCATGGGAGGAGGAGCCTGGTGGGCTGCAGTCCATGGGGCCGCTAAGAGTCGGGCACGACTGAGCAACTTCACTTTCACTTTTCACTTTCAGGCATTGGAGAAGGAAATGGCAACCCACTCCAGTGTTCTTGCCTGGAGAATCCCAGGGACAGAGGAGCCTAGTGGGCGGCCGTCTATGGGGTCGCACAGAGTTAGACATAACTGAAGCGACTTAGAAGAAGAAGAGACCTACTGAGTTAGAATCTGCATTTTAGCAAGGTATTAGGTAGTTCCTATGCACAATTAAGTTTAAGCAGCATTGGTGTAAAGTATGGGCTAGTCCAAACAAGTTGACCATGTAAATGGATTTCCTTATCTTTAAAATACCATTTCATAAGGGTATATGTAATCAGAATATGTACATAATCTGCCTTAATTGATATTTGTTATAGAGAACTTGAATAATGACAGAAAGACAACATTACATTTTCTTGTTTCAGAATCCAGCTCTCAGTTCTATAAGGCCAGATACACAGCTTCACTCGGTTAATTTGCTCTTCGTTTCATTTTAGACTCACCAGCTAGATCATCTGCCAGATCTCGACTCACTGCCAGATCATCCTTCAGCATGTTTCTTCTGCTCGCCAGTATGATACTTATGCGATTTCTCTATTTTCCATATATTCAGATTAAAATGTGGTAAAGACTTGGTTGCCTACATCATCACCTACTCCCCCTTCTCCTTAAGGACAAAACCCCAATTTTTGCTTCTAACATTACCATCAATGAAAAAAGGAAATCCACAGATAAGAACACAAGCGAAAGGTATATTTTGCAATTGTCTTGACTGCTAGTGTGGGAGGTGAGTGAATGCGTTGTATGGAGTTTGCAGGAAGTGATCGTAAAAGGGAGGGGCACACCCTACTCATCTTCCTTCTTCCTGCTATCTGCAATGCAGATATGATGGCCAAATTTCCAAAGCCATCTTGGGCTATGAGGCAATGTGTCAAATAGCAGGAAGATAAGAGGAACCTGGATGCCTCATGAACTTGGAAATGGCTGTATCAGTCTTAGACTATCTCTTTTGGAGTTCTTTAATGTGAGATGAAAAGAAATTTCTATTGTTCTTAAGTCACTATTATCTTGTCTTTTTCTGTAACATGCAGCTAATTCTAACATAAATCATACAACTACTAGTAAGCATATGCAATGACATTTTACGTTTTGTGTTAGACAAACATAGATGGAAATTTTGGTAAGGGAAGTTAGAAAAGCAAATAGCAGGCAGTGTTATAGAATTTAATAGCAGTTTTTAAAAAATAATATTTATCTTTAAGGATAATAAACATGTGCACACTATTGAAAAATAGCTCACAGTAAGAGAAAAACAATGATTTCTATTCATTCATTAATTTATTTGTTCATTATGACCAACCTACATAGCATATTCAAAAGCAGAGACATTACTTTGCCAACAAAGGTCCATCTAGTGAAGGCTATGGTTTTTCCAGTGGTCATGTACGGATGTGAGAGTTGGACTGTGAAGAAGGCTGAGCACCAAAGAATTGATGCTTTTGAACTGTGGTGTTGGAGAAGACTCTTGAGAGCCCCTGGACTGCAAGGAGCTCCAACCAGTCCATTCTAAAGGAGATCAGTCTTGGGTGTTCTTTGGAAGGAATGATGCTAAAGCTGAAACTCCAATACTTTGGCCACCTCATGTGAAGAGTTGAATTATTGGGAAGGACTCTGATGCTGGGAGGGATTGGGGGCAGGAGGAGAAGGGGATGACAGAGGATGAGATGGCTGGATGGCATCACCAACTCCATGGACGTGAGTCTGAGTGAACTCCGGGAGTTGGTGATGGACAGGGAGGCCTGGCATGCTGCGATTCATAGGGTCGCAAAGAGTTGGACACGACTGTGCGACTGAACTGAACTGAACAGAAAGCATTCAGTGAAACAAACATAAAGTGCCTATTTTGTATTAGATACTATACAAATCATTGCAAATTAAAAAAGGACAAATTTCTTTGTTTAGGAGATAATAAGTTGGACACACATATAGATTATTAATATTTTGTGGAAAATGTAGCAACTCTAATGCAAAGACTGGCTATGTTGCCTTAGATACTTGGTAAAGACATGTAGGAATTAGCCAAACAGACAGGAGACACCAAGGGAGCAGGATCAACAAAGGACAGAAGTCCTGAAGAACAAATGGCTTTATGTGATAGATGAGGCTGAAGGATTCAGCAGGACTTTATATGCCATTCTACAGATATACACATGTGTATATATACAAAGTCCTATACATGTATATATGTGTATACATGTACACATATATCCTACATATACGTATAAAGCATATCATGCGTACACATACATGTATACATATACACATGCATGTATACATACATACCCATACATGTATACATATACACATATATACATGTGTATATACACAAAGTCCTATATATGTGTGTATATGTATACATGTATATCCTACATATATGTATAAAGCACATATGTGTGCTTTGTATGTCATTCTACAGAAGGTGGACTTTACAGCACTGCAATCAGGAGCCACTGAAAGACTTTATATCAAGAGGAACATTGTCAGATTTGTGTCTAATTAAAAATGCCTTGTTATGTTGTGGCCATGGTTTGAGGGAAACAGTGCTGGAAGCAAGCAGTAAGAGGTTTTTTCAGTCATCTAATCTAAATACAATGTTGGTCTGATTCATGCAGTGTTTAAAGGGCTGTGGAAATAAGGAACACAGATTGAAGACCCGTGTAGCTCCTGAAATCACCAGGAGTCAGTAATTTATGTGCTGTGGAAGGTGAGGGATGAAGAAGAATCTAGAATCAATCAATGGTTTCTGAGTTGTGTGATGGCTAGAGGATGGTGTCATGCATTGTTATTTATGAAAAATGAACTCCCAAATCTCAACATGCAACCCAGGACTTATGCTTGACCATAGATGTCTCAGGTTAAAATCTTGAGTCTATTTCTGTTGGCTGTGCTAGTTATTTAACCTCTTTTCTTTGTTTTTTCACCTATAAAATGTTTGTTGTAAAATAAAGTGTGTATGAATATTGGGTTAATACATGTAAAAGAGAACAGTATCTGGTACAAAGTGCTCAATAAATAGTAACAATTATTATTATTACTACAGTAACAATCTCATGCATCCAGAGTGAATTGGTTACCTAGGAACGTAAATAAAGAAAGGTTGTTTCTGTATAAAAATCCTGGAAAAATCAATATTTATGGAGTTTCAAGGAAGAAAAGCCTTTGCAAGATTTGAAGAAGAAAATTATTAGAGAAATAGAAGAAAATAAAACAAAACAAAACAGAGGGGTTGGAGCATAAAGAACCCAAATAAGTAATCTCAAGAAGAAAGATATCTACAGTGACCAATACGGTACACCAGTAAGATAGCAATACACACATGCTGATTGCATTGTACAAGATGAAGATGAATCGATGAACTCAGAGCAAGTTTAGTGGAGTGGGAGGGCTGAGACCTGGTGGCAGAGGGTTGAGGATAAAAAATGAATAGTAAATAGAGACTAGTCTTGAGAAGCAGAAGCAGGTGGGAAGTCAACTGAATAAGTGGGATTTGTGTCAAGGGACGGCTGTTTTATGGGAGAGAGTGAATTATAGTGGCAGGAAGGTAGGAGAAATAGAATGAAGGATACATGTAAAGGGGGCTCTGTGCGAGAGATGCTTTGTGTTCTTACAGTGAAGGGACAAAAGCTGAGAAAGGGAAGCATTGTAGATGTTTCCAGGTGTGAGAGGAGGGAGTCAGGATTGAAGGATATCTTTCACAGTGGCCACAAACCTTTACGTCTGGTGTAAAATGTAAATTCACTGGCCAGCCATTGGTACTTCCATTGTTCTATCACTCTAGATGCCCTAAAGAGACTCAGTGTGTGTTAGACTCTGTTGGAAATACCAGTTGTTGTAAGGTAAATTGTTGACCTGTGAGGAAAATTTCAATCTAGCTGGCACCAAGATCTGTACATATAAAAAGTGATGCACAATGAAAGGCAGAATATGACCACTGCCAAGTAAATCCAGCAAGTAGTGAGCACTCCTGAGATTCTGTGGAGAGGAAAATTCACGTGAACTTCTTTTCTGAAGGAAGGCTTCTGCTGGGACTTTGAAAAATTGATAGGCTTCAGTTAAACAGAAAAGAAGTGAGCTGGGGACAGACGGAAGAAATCAGCGTACGGAGAAGATGTGGCATTTTCCAAGCAGAAAGTCCTTAGAATAACCTAAAGACCATAGTGAAGGCGTGCACATTTGGCCCGAAGATGAAAACTTCAGAATGATTCAGAGGAGATGGATGCTGGGGTGGATAATTCTATGAAGTCAATCTGAGCAGAAAAAGACACTTAGAAAGGGTGCTAATTGAAGGTTTTGATCTCCTGACACTGAGTCACTTTAAAGGAAGTGACAGTTCCCTGGAGAGTGACTGATGGAACAGGATATGGTTTGGGGTCCCTTTTAGTGTGTGAGGAAGTCCGGGAAAGAATAGCTGTGTACTACATTCTTGGTTCTCATCAAACACAGCCATTATTGTCTGAGGAAATACCATAGTGGCGCTGGGTTCTGTAGCACTGAACAGTCTGCCTTCAGGTCCACAGATCTGTTTATAATCACGCCTACTTCTCTTATGCTACCATCACCAGTACAGCTATGGATGCCCCAACACAGATGGATTAGTATTGTATCAGCATTAGTGACATATCAGGGATCCTTTTATCTTGTGATCAGGTTTTTTGCCTTGTGGATTTGTGTTTTTTGTCATTTCTCTATCTAAGGAATTCAAATGACTAATTCTCAGAGCCAGGGTTACACATAGTAAGTAATAGGTGAACGTCCACGTGAGCAGACCGTAGCACACTCTTGATCCCCGAGTCAGCCCTTAAGCTGAACAAAAGTTGTCTTAAGATCCCAGGGTATCTGAACAAACTTTAGAGTCCTGGTGGGAGAGGGGTGAGGAGAATGCTGGCTGCAGAATGCTGGCTCCTGAGACAGGTGTTTGGAATGGGAGTGAATGAATGAGTGAGAAAAGGACTTATACTCAGCAAGAATTATTAGTATTGTATTAATGAGACATCTAAGCAGAGGACGTGGCAAATTCCCTTGTGTTTCATTATGATGTGGGCTTAAGAATTTACTCTGTGTAAAAGAAATGGGCTGCATTAGGAAAAAGCTGCTGGTGCATGTGGTCTTTTAGAAGCTGTACTGAGACATGTATTGACGCTGGCTTTATATGCAAAATGCCTGAATTATAATTCTAGTCATAGGCAAAGCACTTACCATCAGGGCATATGCATCTTTGTGCACATGTGGAGAGTGAGGTTACTCTGGAAAGAGATGTGATTTCCCAGCCAAGATGGCTCATTTATTTTGATAGCTGTAAACGCACAAAAGAGAATGGGCATAGCCTTTAGCTGCAGGTGTTCCCAGAGAGTGCAGATTGGCGGGGGGCTGGTTGGTGGAAAACCTGTAGACTTCCTCTCCAAAGAGAAGCTGGGAAATCATCCAACACGTCCCACTTTCCTGACAGGAAGCAAGATGTGGGGACAGGAAGGCTGTGTCAATACAGCAGCAAGGCTAAGCCTTTTGTGATTGTTTTTGCATCACAACTATTCCACAGCCAAGCTTATGAAATTTTGCTTCTGAACAATTGTAATGTGCTGATCTTCAACAAAATGGAAGAGGAACTGAGTTTGCAGTCCTTTCCCGTGAAATCTTCTGTAAAACAACACAGAAAGGAAACTTCAGAATGGGAGCCACCCTTGTCACACCAAGAGTGCTAATTAGGACATCGAAGATCACCTGCTGCGTCACAACTGCCCAAGAGAGGAGGATGTGCGCTTCTCAGGAGGGGTTTCCTGCTGGGGCTGGTCGCTTCAGCCCTGGGACCTTCCTGACCCTGTTCTTTTTTTTTTTTTTTTTTTCGTGGTTACTTTTATTTTTAATACTTTATTCTACGTTACAATACTGTATTTGTTTTGCTATACATTGACATGAATCAGCCACAGGTGTACTCGATCTCCCAATTTCGAAGCCCCCTCCCACCTCCCACTCCATATCATCTCCCTGGATCATCCCGTGCACCAGCCCCAAGCATCCTGTATCCTGTATCCTGTATTGAACATAGACTGGCACTTCATTTCTTATATGATAGTATACTTATTTCAATGTCATTCTCCCAAATCATCCCACCCTCTCCCTCTCCCTCTCCCTCAGAGTCCAAAAGTCTGTTCTATACCTCTGTGTCTCTTTTGTTGTCTCACATACAGGGTCATCATTACTATCTTTCTAAATTCCATATATATGTGTCAGTATACTGTATTGGTGCTTTTCTTACACTCTGTATAATCGGCTCCAGTTTCATCCATCTCATTAGAACTGAGTCAAATTTATTCTTTTTAAGGGCTGAGTAATACTCCATTGTGTATATGTACCACACTTTTCTTATCCATTCATCTGCTGATGGACATCTAGGTTGTTTCCATGTCCTGGCAATTATAAACAATGCTGCAATGAACATTGGGGTACATGTGTCTCTTTCAATTCTGGTTTCCTCGGTGTGCATGCCCAGCAGTGGGATTGCTGGGTCATAAGGCAGTTCTATTTGTAATTTTTAAAGGAATCTCCACACTGTTTTCCATAGTGGCTGTACTAGTTTGCATTCCCACCAACAGTGTAAGAGGGTTCTCTTTTCTCCACATCCTCTCCAGCATTTATTGCTTGTAGACTTTTGGATTGCAGCCATTCTGACTGGTGTGAAATGGTACCTCATTGTGGTCTGATTTGCATTTCTCTGATAATGAGTGATGTTGAGCATCTTTTCATGTGTTTGTTAGCCATCTGTATGGCCAGAATTGGGTCCGCGCGTGGACAGGCAGCCTGACCCTGTTCTAAGAAAGAATCCACTCCATGTTTCTACAGTTGCTTCCCCAACCCCTCTACTGTGCTTCCCAAAGAGTTTAAAGTAGCTCACCTTTACCCTCACCAGCCCATTCCCCCAAACACACAATCTCTCATTTCTGACAGTCAGTTCTTCAGAGTGATGACTCAGTTAATCAGTAGAGTCTTTCCCAATTCCATCAGCCTCTCCACTTCTTCCTCTGATTGTAATGGCCTCACACATCCCCCACTCATCATCCCTCTTAACACAGCTGCTAATGGGAGCAAGAATTATTCTGCTTCCCACGGCTCCCATGGCTGTGCCTAGTCTAGGAGGGGAGATATGTTAGGATGGTTGAAAGAAGGCTCTTGGGCTGGGGACTCAAACCCAATGTGAAGATACCTGAATCACTTTGATGAAACCCCTGAACCAAAATAACTTGGTCTCTGTAGCAGTTTAGTTCCCTCTTTAACAAATTGAGGATTTAGCACCACGTTGCATCAGAAGGGATGTGTCTTGAGAGAGGTATGGACAAACAGTACGAGCAAAGCTATTGAAGGAACATATTGGGTGAAGATATAATAAAAAAACTGGTGAAAGGGTTTTTAGACTAGGACCCATAGAACTGCCTCATCTATTTGCTCCTGTTCCTTCATCTAGCCAACAAATTTCTATTGCACACAAAGTTTATGCCAGATATGGTTCTGAATAATGGTAATACCAGACAAGGCAATATCAGACCAAAAAAAAAAAAAAAGAACAGAGCTTCTATTCTCATTCAACATGTTTTCATAGAGCATGCTGCTGCTGCTGCTAAGTTGCTATAGATGTCCCTATTTTGCAGGGATAGGCCTGGTTTCACCCTACTGTTTCATAGAACTATTAGTACTTTACCCTTTCACTCCAAAAATTTCTCTGTTCAGTCAGTAATTTACATGGGCATGCTCACTCATCTCCCAAGAGCTCTAGCAGGATGAGCTGGTCTTCGGGAAAAGGTGGAGCAGGGTAAACAAGCAGACAAAACAATTAACATTCAAAAGTACAAAGTACAAGTTGCTGAGAGCACTTAGCTCTGGTAAAAAAATACCAGCATTTGACTGAAAGATAAGGGGAAAAAGGTAAAGAGGCAGGATGAATACACTAAAATTACTATTTTGTTTTCTAACTGGAATAGTCAGAAAACACAGTATGTGCCCCTAAACAAACAACAATGGAGGAAAATGATGTGTTTGGGAATGTGTATCCCGTTCAAGGCCCAAATGATCTGAATATCACAAGAAACCAGAATTTGCTGAAAGGAGAGAATATAGTTGATATAAATATATTTTTAATGTATGCTTTTAAATATCTTCTGTTCTTTTTCACACTCTGGACCCCATCTCTGCTTTGTGTATATACATATACACACACACAGTCATATACAGCTGAAGAATGAAACATATGTATATGTGTATACATCTTTATGTATATTTCCATATTTACACATATACTCTATTCTTCAGCCATGTGATGATCTAAGGAAAGGGATGCTCTATGTAAGAGAGACCCAGAGAGCACAGACCTCCTGAGTGCTTTCCAAACATCACCCTTTATTTTGATTTTGCCCTCCCTTTTTCTTCTTGATTATTTTACTTTCCTTCTGCTAGGAATTTTTGCTTTTTCTCTTTTTAACTAGAAGTATATTTTAATTTGTAAAATTGTCTTTTACTTAAAATTTTTTAGCTTTATTGATAATTAATTGACAAAATTGTAAGATATTTAAAGTAAACATCATGGTGATTTTTATACAGCTTTTAAAGATTACTTTCCATTTGCAGTTATTACAAAATATTGGCTATATTCCCCATGTTGCACAATACATTCTCGAGCCTATCTTACACCCAGTAATTTGTACCTCACACTCCCCCATGCTTAGATTACTGCCCCTCTCCACACACACACACCGGTAGCCACTAGTTTGTTCTCCAGATCTGTGAGTCTGCTTCATTTTTGTTATAGTCCCTGTTTTTTTGTATATTTTAGATTCCATACAAATGATATCACACAGTATTTTTCACTTTTATTTTTTCTTTTAGAAATAGCTAAATTACACTAACCAGTCCTGTTGCTGATGGAGAAGTCCTTCCTACTGCTTTCTAAACAATGAATAGGCCTTCCCAGGTGGCACTAGTGGTAAAGAACATGCCTGCCAATGCAGGGAAATGTAAGAGATGTGGGTTTGATCCCCGGGCCAGGAAGATGCCCTGGAGAATGAAATGGCAACACACTCCAGTATTCTTGCCTGGAGAATCCCATGGACAGAGGGACCTGGTGGCCTATCTATAGTCCATGGGGTTACCATGAGTCAGACACGACTGAAGCGACTTGGTGCATAGACAATGAATGAGAGGGGACTGATGTGTGATGTTTCCAGGTCTGTGCTCTAAAAATTTTCCCTTTATTGGCCATGAGCTGCCAACTGGACCTGGACTTCTCCCACGTCTCCTTTCTTGACATGAGGGGAAACGGCAATGTGACTATGCTAAGCCACTGAGATTTAGGCAGTGTTTCTTCCGGCAGCCAAGTTGATTACTTTAAATAACACACCTTCCCTTCCTCCTCGCCTTTTCCGGATGCAGTTCTGCAGCATCTTAAAAGGTGCATGTGGGTGGTTAGAGAAGAATTCTTCTGGTCGTCCTCCCATACGTTCTTTTCTTACTCTGGAGCTGACTGCGGTAGATGAAGGAGTCCTGGGTCTTTGGTTTGCTTTGTTTTTCTGTTTCAGTCGTGACCTACTAGAAGATATCCTCTCATCACTGGGCCTGGGTGACTCCTCAGCTGACCAAATCACTTTATCACCCAATTCTTCCTTCAAAATTTACCAGAGAAACAAAACATTTAGTGAGAAGACAGCAACTTCCACTTCTTCCATATTATTCAAATTTTATGAGCACAATTAATGGAAAGTGCAATGAACTGGAATTTGCTCTTGGCCTCTCTCACTAATTAGGTACACTCTGGGCCCCACCCTGAACCCTTCTAGTATGGTTCAAGTTGACTGCTCTCGTGCATTGCACCCTCTCCCTTCACTCCACAGCACACTCTCCTGTTAAAGATGACTCTGCCTTGAGGCAGAAGCCAGAATTCATTCATTTATTAAACAAACTTTGAGCCTCAGGGACTAGAAAATTCTTGGGATCCAGAGATAAATAAAACAAAAACCATTCCCTTAAGGATTCTGAAACGTGGTGGCAGAGAAAAACATGCCAACCATGAATGATAATAAGCATTTTGATGGCAATATGAACAGCTAGTAAGAGATAAGCCATGCCTAATGCCTAACCTTACCCAGGGTTCTCTGGAAAGGTTTCACAGAGCACTTGGCATCTCAGCTGGTTTCACAGAGGGAAGGCTCCATCAGGTGGAGCAGGGAGATGAAGGCAAGCTAGACAAGTGACATCACAAATTTGAAGGAAACAAAAGCAAGCATACAGAGAACTCTGAGGACTGTTTTATTGTTGGTGCATAATATTTGTACAGATTGAAGAAATGGTTGGGTCTAGACTGAAAGGCTGGGGGAAGCAGCCTAAGGAACCTCAACTTTATTTGGTGGGGGAGGGGTCAGGTCTTTACATAGTGAAGCTGTTGCTAGACATCCATGATTTTGTTTATACTCTTGTGGTTGACACCAGTTTGTCATCTAAGCTGTGTGGGTCAAGGGTTTCCCGAAGTCCCTTTGAAGCTTCCTTAGCTATGATTTCATGTTTGGTGAGTCAGAGGGAACCAGTAGGATCAGGAAGTACTGAACAATGGGACTGGGACTAACCATTCTCCCAGGTTGAAGGCAGCTGATAAGGTCAGAGGGTGGGGCCCCCCTCACCATCCTGCACTGGCCCGGCAGAGGCAGGGCTGGGGAAAATCCTGCTCTTCCTTGGATGAGCAGCAATGTGGGAGGATCTCAGACCCAGGGACATCTACCCACTTAATATCATCATCCATACTGTATACACTTAAATGCAATATTCACATTGTGTGCTCCACATATATGTGCTATGGACAACTATACTGATTTTTCTCAAAGTCCTTATAAAAGAAGTAAGACAATGAGCAACCTTCACGACTAAGACTCCCCCAGCTAAAACATATTCGCAAATATGTGTGTCTGAATAACTTTCACAGGTATAATGAGTACTTTCTTGTCAAATAATGTGCTTTAGTCTATAAATTTTGGAAAGGTATAATAATGGATCTATTATAGGAGCTGGAAGGAAGCCAAAAGTTCATCTAACTCCTAATTTTTTTATAGATAATGAAATGAAAGCATGGAGATATTTTGCCTGGTACTAAAAACTTAATAGGACTTTAATATAAATGGAATTAATTCCAGTATATTTATGCAACCTCAATCACTCAGTTGTATCCAGCTCTGTGAACACATGGACTGCAGCCTGCCAGGCTCCTCTGTCCATGGAATTTTCTTGGTAAGAATACTGGAGTGGGTTGCCATTTCTGCCTCCAGGGGATCTTCCCAACCCAGGGATCAAACCCAGGTCTCCCATGTCTCCTGCATTGCAGGTGGATTCTTTACCGCTTAGTAACTGGGGAAGCCAGTATGTACATCTGTTTCCAGTAAAATCAAAGATTCCTATAACCACACAGAAGTACCTTTAAAAATATTGTCAGTAAGGATATCAGGATTCTTCTTGGCTTATTATTTTTTTTCTGTTAACTACAGCTAGATTGGTTTTCTACAATACTGAATCTCTATGAAAGGAAGACATTTACTCTTGCGAATAGTATGTAGCAAATGTTATGTATCCAGAAATTATCAAGTAAGGTTTAGTTGTACCTTCTCCAATTCCTGCAAAATTCTAATACTTCTATTAGCTAAACATTAGAGATATTTTTGAAGCACATTATTCTATGAAGAAATAATTCATGTCTACAATATTGCTGTGAAACACTACTTTACAATAATCTTTCACACTATCCAGAAGTTTTAACCTAGTGGATTTATACGAGAGAAACTTCTGGTCTATCTATGTTGACTCTTGTGGATTTCTTCATGCTCTTGTGATGGCTGATGATCTCTTGCATTTATAGGAAACATTAAGATGACCACAGAAAGCTGCTGATGGGTTTCTTTCCATCCTGAGTGTTTAGATCCTTTTATGCTGACCCTAGAATAGACAACACTTCCCTTAAATGAACTTGGCCCTCAGGTGTCCTATAGAACTTTGTAAACATTCTAAAATCTCTGAGCCAGTGCATTGCGAAAAGGGTGGCACCAGATGCTAAAGGAGGCACACTATTTGGGAGTCAAGGCAAATATGGTTGAGTATACATTGAAAATGATATTAAATAAAATGCAAAACCTGTTTAATCTACCTTTTTCTGCAACACATACTACAGAAATTCAAACTGGAAAGAATTTTGGCTGGTTGGGAGAAGCATACAATAGTCATGAGATGGGGGTACTGGGGATAAGCAACAGTATGTAAGTCCACTAAAGCCCAGGGTAGGAACTGGCTTCTAGGCAGAGCCCACAAAGAGATCAAAACTGTCAGTCCTATGCTAAGTCTTGTTCATACCACCCAGCTCCTGCTGACTGCTATTTATAACAGGTTCAGCTGGAGAACGTGATCCATCTTCAAGGATAAGATCAAGATGGCTCAGGAAATCGCTGTCACATTGTTGACTTTCTCATGACCTTCCCTCCGATGTCACCCAGCAGGTGCTTTCAGAAGAGTTAGCCCAAGGAGCGGGGGTTGGGGAGGGTGGTGCTGAGTCCTTAAACAATAACAGTCATGCATGATTTTCTCAGTTGATAACCTTGGAACAGGACCCCATGAAAGGAATCAGAATAAACACCTTCACACCCAGGAAGTAAGGCGTGTAACATGCTGATCACAACCTCTTGCTCCAGCCCTGTGTGAGGAAATTATAAAGCTAAACTCTTGCAAGTTTTCCAGATTCTCAGGGTTTACCTCCAATGACTTAAGTAAACTCAAAGCTTTAGGTCAGTTACATCTGTCACAATAACCTTTGTAACTGTACATGTTGCAGAAATAATTAGGAAGTGGGGTGTGGTTCAGCTTTCATAGGAGAACAGAAAAGAAAGCAAAGTCTTGCTTTGGAGCCAAAGTTGAAGACTGTTTTTGGGAGGAGTGGTGATGGTTAGAGCTGGGGAATGAATGACTTTTTGTTTATAAAACTTATTTTTATAACTTTGCTGTTTGAGTAGAATAGATTGAAAGTGTTTCCATTCTATTAGCACTCCTAAAATCTTATTGAGTCATTTCTATTAATCACATCACTTTTTTTCAGGAAATAAAGTAGTATCTTGACAAATGACAAAGCTGATTGTAAACAAACATTTGCTAAACAGCACAATGGTAGTAAGTTCCACCTGTAGTCTGCAGAATGTTTTGAATCTTACTTAGGGGTAGGGCCAAACTTCCTCTCTGTTGGAAACTGTTATGTAACAATAATATCAGCTATTGTTTGTGAAGTTCACACTTTGCACTAGGCACTATATTAAGCACTTTACATTATCTCAGTAAAGTCTCATAACAAACCTGTGAGGAAGGAAATATTACTCTTTCCATTTGGTCAATAAGAAAATTAGCTGAGAGAAGTTCTATAAGTTGCTCACGATCATGGAGATATTAAGTGGCTTGGGATGGCAGTATGCAGAGAAGGTGAGGGGGAGGTGAGATTCTAACCAAAATATATTACACTACACTTCCTACTTTTGATTTTCATCCTTCTGGAAGGCAGTAATCCCTGGGAGATGTAAATCGTTTTACTTGTCTGAGTAGCCATAAATTTTATAGTCTAAAATAAATTCTTGATTTTAGAGTACTTAGCTAACTGGAACAAGGCATTGTGGTGAGGGCTAATTCAGTTAGTCCATCTAGGGGGAAATTTGTTCCCAGAATTATGGCATGATAATGTTGTAGGTACAGCTCTGGTGGTGGAGGAGTTTGATATGACTTTGGGTAGTACTTGAGCATAAAAAAAAATAGTGATGTATTTTATTGCTATCTTTAGTTTACAACTATGGTAAATGATCTATATTTGTCAAGTTTTCTTTCAAAGTAAATTTATTTTGGCTAAAATTCCAAGTCAGTGTTAACTAAAAATATTAAATCAATTATAGTATATGTGGTTTGCAAACTACAGACCTACAGCAAGCTGTGTGAAGGTGGTGGGGAGTGAGTTCATTAAAAGTGCTCAGTAAATCCTGCTGGATTAAATGGGGCTTCCAAGGATCTGTGCAGAAACTTACTTTCCGAATCCTTCAAAAATTATCTCTAATGAAGTACTCTGAAGTAAACTAATATTCATTTTAAATGAGCCAGATGTATAGTATCAAACATATAATTTGAAAATGAAACAGTACATTAGCTGTTGGCCTTATTTTTCTACATGTTTATTTTGCTTTTGCATATTACATAAGCACCAACTAAAAGAAGTCAAGTAAGTATGCCGTCTATGTTAAAAGGAATTAAGGAATTTTAAATGCCTATATTCATTTAATTATCCATAGTTCCACCTCCAAGTGATTTGGAACAGTGGATTTTCTCAGGGGATTATGAAATTTGTTTTGTTGGTGTAAGGTTGGTTGCTTCAGAGATGGATACTTTTTGACAGCTCAGAATTAAAAAAAAAAAAATCCCAAACCACAGAAGCATAGCATCTCAGACCTGTTTAACAAGCCCCCTGTACAGCCACTTCAGTTTACAGAAGAAGAAACTGAGAAACACACCCAAAGTGAAAGTGAAAGTGTTCGTCCCTCTGTCGTGTCTGACTCTGTGACTCCATGGACTGTAGTCTACCAAGCTCCTTTGTCCAAGGGATTTTCCAGGCAAGAATACTGAAGTGGGTTGCCAGTTCCTTCTCCAGGGCATTTTCTCCATTCAGGGGTCAAACTCAGGTCTCCTGTATTGCAGGCAGATTCTTTATCATCTGAGCCACCAGGGAAGCCCAAAGGCATTCAGGTAAAATGCAGCAGCTTATTAGCTATGCAAAGAATTTTGAAAAGTAGAACTGTTACATTGTTTATTAATCTTCTAAAAGAAAAATAGGCTGGTGAGAAAAGGTAGCCTTCAGAATCCATCAGACTCCTCTTTTTGGCATATATGGGGTATTCTTTCTATACTTGTCTCCTATTTCCCGTAGGGATTTTTTTTTTTTAATCATAGACTTGAAGAAAGGATTGAATGAATTGACATCAATAAAGCTCAGAGCACACTGTCTCTCAAGAAGTTAATTCTCCTTCCTCTCTACATTTAGGGTATACATAATAAAGAAAATATTATTTAAGGTTTCAGAAAAGGATTAAGGAGAATTTGGTAAGTGGCTTTCTTATTGCCAGCTAAAACATTATAAGTGAAGGTGAATTTATAAGGAAAAATGATCAAATAAATTTTAGAACTCTTTTCATGAGCATAAATATATTTTACATAGTTATAATTAATATGCACATATTATTTAGTTTTTACTTTCATACATGACTTTCTATATACTTCCATGTTGACTCCTCAGTTCAGTTGCTCAGTTGTGTCTGATTCTTTGTGACCCCATGGACTGGACCCCACTCCTGGCTTCCTTGTCCATCACACACTCCTGGAGGTTGCTCAGACTCAGGTCCGGCAAGTCAGTGATGCCATCTAACAGTCTCATCTCTGTTGCAAACTTCTCCTCCTGCCTTTAATCTTTCCCAGCATCAGGGTCTTTTCAAATGAGTCGATTCTTTACATCAGGTGGCCAAAGTATTGGAGTTTCAGCTTCCGCATCAGTCCTTCCAATGAATAGTCAGCACTGATTTCCTTTAGGACTGGTTGATTTGATCTCCTTGCAGTCCAAGGAACTCTCAAGAGTCTTCTCCAACACCACAATTCAAAAACATCAATTCTTTGGCACTCAGCCTTCTTTATAGTCTAACTCTCACATCCATACATGACTACTGGAAAAACCATAGCTTTGACTAGACGGACCTTTGTTGGCAAAGTAATGCTTTTGCTTTTTAATATGCTATCTAGGTTGGTCATAGCTTTTCTTCCAAGGAGTAAGCATGTTTTAATTTCATGGCTGCAGTCACCATCTGCAGTGATTTTGGAGCCCAAAAATAAAGTCTCCCACTGTTTGTCCATGTATGTGCCATGAGGTGATGTGACTGGATGCCATGATCTTAGTTTTTTTAATGGTGACTTTTAAGCCAACTTTTTCACTTTCCTCTTTCACTTTCATCAAGAGGCTTTAGTTCTTCTTCACTTTCTGCCATAAGGGTGGTGTCATCTGCATATCTGAAGTTATTGAGATTTCTCCCTGCAATCTTGATTCCAGCTTGTACTTCATCCAGTCCAGCATTTCGCACAATGTACTCTGCGTATAAGTTAAATAAGCAAGGTGATAACATACAGCCTCGACATTCTCCTTTACTGATTTGGAAACTGTTGTTTCATGTCTGGTTCTAACTGTTGCTTCTTGACCTGCATACAGATTACTTAGAAGGCAGGTAAGGTGGTCTGGTATTCTCTCTCTTGAAGAGTTTTCCACAGTTTGTTGTTATCCACAGACAAAGGCTTTGGCATAGTCAATAAAGCAGAAATAAATGTTTTTCTGGAACTCTCTTGTTTTTTCCATGATCCAACGGATGTTGGCAATTTGATCTCTGGTTCCTTGGCCTTTTCTAAATTCAGCTTGAACATCCTGAATTCTACGGTTCACGTACTATTGAAGTCTTGCTTGGAGAATTTTGAGCATTACTTTGCTAGTGTGTGAGATGAGTGCAATTGTGTGGTAGTTTGAACATTCTTTGGCATTGCCTTTCTTTGGGATTGGAAGGAAAACTGAACTTTTCCAGTCCTGCGACCACTGCTGAGTTTTCCAGATTTGCTGGCATGTTGAGTGCAGTACTTTAACAGCATCATCTTTTAAGACTTGAAATAGCTCAGATGGAATTCCATCACCTCCACTAGCTTTGTTCGTAGTGATGCTTCCTAAAGCCCACTTGACTTCACATTCCAGGATGTCTGGCTCTAGGTGAGTGATCACACCATGGTGGCTCTCTGGGTTATGAAGATCTGTTTTATATAGTTCTTTTGTGTATTCTTGCCACTCTTCTTAATATCTCCTGCTTCTGTTAGGTCCATACCATTTCTGTCCCTTATTGTGTCCATCTTTTTCCCCTTGGTATCTCTAATTTTCTTGAAGAGATATTGCCTCCTGGCCACATTTTTCTTGCTTTTGACTGCCCAGGAGGAAACCTGACTCCTCTCTTTGATCTCCTGAGTACAATGGTGCTTCCACTGAATCACACTTGTCCTTAGGCACCTGCTTTTGAAGGTCTACTTTCAGAAGCTCTCAGGAGGGAGGGAGAACAATTGATTTGCTTCTCTACTTCTGATGATTAGCATACTGTTAAATTTTAGCACACTGTTAAATACATACCCAATAAGAATTCTTTGACTGAAAGAAAATTTCCCAGGGAGCATATCTCAGTATCCTTACTTCTTTTAACTTCTATTATGGCACCCTACTCCATTACCTTTGCCTGGAAAGTCCCTTGGACGGAGGAGGTTGGTAGGCTGCAGTCCACGGGGGTGCTGAGAGTTGGACACGACTCAGTAACTTCACTTTCACTTTTCACTGTCATGCATTGGAGAAGGAAATGGCAACCCACTCCAGTGTTCTTGCCTGGAGAATCCCAGGGACAGCAGAGCCTGGTGGGCTGCCATCTATGGGGTTGCACAGAGTCGGACACGACTAAAGTGACTTAGCAGCAGCAGCAGCAGCATAGTTTACATACGAAGGTTAAATTGTCTCACTAACCTCTTTTAAAAATACATACCCTCCTCAGTATTGTGCTAATTCTTGGTTGTCAGTTGGTAAATTCTTCTAATATTATTGTTGTTTCTGTTATTGCTTAGTCATTAAGTCATGTCCATCCTTTTGCTACCCCATGGACTATAGCCCACCAGGCTTCTCTGTACATGGCATTTCCTAGGCAAGAATTTTGGAGTACAATGCCATTTCCTTCTCCAGGGAATCTTCCTGACTCAGGAATTAAACTTGAGTCTCTTGTCTCTTCTGCATTTCAGGTAGGTTCATTACTACTGAGGCACCAGGGAATATACTCAGTCTATTTATTCCACCTCATTTCATCAGTAAAATTTGCTCTTGGAATGAATGGGGTGCAGTTTTGACCATCATTGCATTTAAACACATTTTACACAGAATAGAGCAAGGTCAGTGGCATTTGGGAGATCCTATATTACATTGTTCCCTGAAATAAAAAATGTTTTAAGAACTTAGAAAGTTTAGGTGGAACCAAGGTAGAAAACAGGATATGAAAATTAAGGTGAAAATACAAAGGAAAAAAAGTTAACATTAATTCCAACTTCAGAAAGTAATTCCACATGATAAGGACATACTTGGTTGTGACTTACATACTTTAATCTACATTGTCTCATGAATTTGTTTTCTGCAAGAAAAGACAATCAACCTACTTTCTTTCTGGACTCATAAAATAAATAAATAAATAAATAAATATATATATATATATATATATATATATATATATATATATAAAAACAGGGATGAGGACAAGTTGCCCTGAAAAGTAGTATAATAGTGGTAGATTTCTTTTTCATTATTTGTGAATTTTCAGATGTATAAAGTGAAGTCAAGTCTTCCCTGAAAGGGAGAAAATACCATGTGATCATCAGAAGATAGGATTGTTGTCCTGGAAACCATTCCTTTTTTAAATTGTGAAACTGACAAGCCTAACATGCCAGAAACTAGGTCCTAAATCTGAAGACTGACAGTTTGCAAAACCATAGTATATATTTAGCCACAAGGTCATCTGTTTCCCAGATGACATCAGCAAGAGGTTTGCATGTTTCAGCTGAGACTAACAAAGAAGAGTTTATGTCACAATAGCTGGGACAAATATGAGGAAGTCTGAGGAAATAGACACCTACAAGCAGGGTGGTTGTGACAGGATTGCTGAGAAGTCCTGGGCTTAGCCCAAGAGAGGCAGGGGCACATGCAGCCCAGTTGGAAAATAATACATTGATTCCTGGTACTATAGCTGCAGATATATAGGAAAGCATTTTAAAATTAGCAATAAAAGTATTTATTTCCATTTATGTGAATCGAAAGTTCTTTGCTTTTCACAACTCAGGTGTTCATATTCCTTTACTAAACATCTACTAACCACGAATGCCATGAGAACATTTAGGCTGGTTTTCATGATATAACACAGGCTTGATTCAGTTCAGTTCAGTCACTCAGTTGTGTCCGACTCTTTGTGACCCCATGAATCGCAGCATACCAGGCTTCCCTCTCCATCATCAACTCCCAGAGTTTACCCAAACTCATGTCCATTGAGTCAATGATGCCATTTAACCATCTTATCCTCTGCCGTCCCCCTTTCCTCCTGCCTTCAGTCTTTTCCAACATCAGGGTCTTTTCAAATGTGTGAGCTCTTCACATCAGGTGGCCAAAGTATTGGAGTTTCAGCTCCAATATTAGTCCTTCCAATGAACACCCAGGACTGATCTCCTTTAGGATGGACTGGTTGAATCTCGTTGCCGTCCAAGGGACTCTCAAGAGGTTTCTCCAACATCAATTCTTCTGTGCTCAGCTTTCTTTATAGTCCAACTCTCACATCCATACCTGACTATTGGAAAAACCATAGCCTTGACTAGATGGACCTTTGTTGATAAAGTAATGTCTCTGCTTTTCAATACACTGTCTAGGTTAGTCATAACTTTCCTTCCAAGGAGTAAGAGTCTTTTAATTTCATGGCTACAATCACCATCTGCAGTGATTTTGGACCCCCCCTCCCCCAGAATAAAGTCAGCCACTATTTCCACTGTTTAGAGAAATAGAATTATAATATAGAATATATACTTATGACACAGACTATACAGAGTAGAAGAAAGATTGACCATCAAGAACGTCTATTGATGGATAGATTAGCAGTACAACCCAACTTCCTGTTGAGAACTGTAACTGATGGGTTGTGTAAAGGCCTGGTCTATTGGCCTGTGACGCGTGAGTATGTGTGTTGGGGGAAGGGTGAGAGCTGCCACGGCCTCTGCAAGGAGAGACTATGAGAACTTCACGTTGAGTCTGCCTCAAGTCACACTTCCTTGTGCATATTCTGTCTACTCTTGTTGGATGTCATTTAGAAATGTCAATTGTGGATATAAGGTCACATTCATATGTCTCTCTTATAATAGTAGGAGCTGTTCTGCTCTGTAGTTAATACAGTAATAATCTCAGCTATAGGACCAGGTATGTCCCTACTCTGTCCCTCACCTCAAACATACTCACACTTGAGACTGAATTTATGAAAAAGATTGAATTCTTGGCAGGGTAGAGTGGTTTAAGAGACAGGATATGAATGCCATATAAAGTACAGTATTGTAAGCCAAGGTAATTCTGGCTATGTTATGTTCCCTTCAAAGATCTTTTAAAGACAAACTGACTTATTTTTCTACAAATTTATGATTTTGTAAGTTGTTCTAGTTGAATACTGGCATTTTCATATTTCAGCCTCACATACCAGTCATAGGGTTTGTGGTCAGAGTGGAGAATGACAAGTAAGCATTATTTAATCTTAAGCTATATAATGCTATAAAAATATTTACTATACTTTTATGAACATTAAGTTTCACATGTTTGAGGGCAAAAATAGCTGCCAAGTTAGTATTTTTTAAGCGGCCTTATTTTTCATGAGCTTTACTTTCAGAAAAATCCCAAAACCTGAGATAGATATTTCAAGGTTGAATTCAACCCTTATAAAATGACTAGAGTTAACTTCATGGGATGCCTCTGCAAATGCCTTAAAAGTCAATATATTTCTTTTTAGGAATATTACTAATTTTCTGACTTAAAATTTTCCACAAGTGTTTCTGAAGCAATGCTAGATTACAATACATCAGGGAAAGTTAAATAGCTAAAATTTTACACATTTTAGCCCGATGTTTGACTAAGTGGCTTTGAAATAATCACTAACCTGTCTTGACGCATGCCAAAGACTTTTATACAAGAAAGTACTAGTCTGTTTTATTATCCCATATCTAACAGACACAGAGAAAGCATCACTACCAGTTCCCTTTCCTTTAGTGTTATATATAATTGACAACTGAAGTTCCATGTTCCTGTGCTCGCACATTATATACAAGCCTAGTGTATACATAGCGCACAGTAGGACACATCTGGGGACCATGACGTCTCATGTGAGGAAGCTTTTCCTTAAGGATCTCTCAGGAACTGATGGGATGAAAAAACACACGACTTAGAGGGCCTGATGGAAAAAACACACGACTTAGAGGGCCTGATGTCTCCCTGGGGCCCAGCCTTCCTTGGAAGACTTCTATGGCAGCCTTCATTCACCCAAGAATCTCTCCACCCCTCTACCACTCTAGATGCACTAGCTACTTCTGGTTCTAAGCAACAGCTTTCAGAATTTGCATTGAATCATCCTAGCCACTAAAGAAAGGGCCATTAACGAATCCAAATTTTCCCCAACTACATATCCTATCACTGGGCTTTTTGGCTTGTGGCCTGACCATTCCCAAGGCTTTTGAGAGCCATCTTATTGCAGAAATAGTAGAACCTGTTACTCTATTTGCATCTTAGCTGCTGAGAAGAGGACTATTCTCATTGTGAGTCAAAGGTTTGAAAATGAAGAGAAAAAAAACCGAGTTATTTTTCTTTGAAAGAGAAAGAGCTACCATTTTCCTTATCTCAGAACATAAATATTTTCATGACAAAAAAAAAAAACCACAAATGCATAATCCTAGTGATAAACATATTTTGCTATATATAACATTTTAGTAATATAATAACCCTTTTAATATTTTCCTTTGAAATCACATTATGATTATATAACTAAAAATCTTTAATGGCAACAGACTCATTTCTATTTAATAATCTTTTAAATTTGATGGTGTATTATGCGTATCTTTGTTGTTGCTTAGTCACTAAGTTGTATCCAACTCTTTTCGACCCCATGGACTGTAGTCTGCCAGACTCCTCTGTTCATGGGATTTCCAAGGCAAGAATGCTGGAATAGGTTGCCGTTTCCTTCTCAAGGGGGTCTTCCCAATCCAAGGATTGAACCTGCATCTCCTACATTGGCAGGTGGATTATTTACCGCTAATCACCAAGGAAGACCTTGTGAGCATTTTACATGTCAAGAAAAGTTCTCTGGCTACAGAATGTCCTTTATGGGATTACACCATCATTTATATAAGCAATTTCTTATTGCTGAGCATTTAGTTGACTGTATTTTATGCTACCATAAATAACATTGAAATGAAAGTCCTAAAAGATCCATCTTTTCAATTGTCTCTTTCCTTACTATATATTCCTAGAAGTGGCACCTTCTGGTTAAAATATGATATATTAAGAGCTTTTGAGGTATGTTACAAAACTGCCCTCAAGAAAGGATATATGTGTTTATACACCCATCAATAGTGAGTGTGGGAGGTTTCCTTTTGAGTCAGCCTTTATCATGTCATGAATTTATTTCTGTAGGGTCAGCTTTAACCTCTGAGCCACCAGGGAAGCCCCTAGGGTCATGACAGAATATAAACTCAATGGAGTTAGGGAGATCTGAAAAAAAAAAAAATTCTCAAGAGAAGTTGGGACCATGCTGTGACCCACTATGAGTCGCAAATGTGAGCCTTCCTTCCTGCCTATGCTTTTGTAGGGAGCAGGCAGTGTTAGGGCCTTGTGTGGCATGCTAATGCTTTCTGGCATATGTTACATCTTCACTGGAGTTTGATGTGGATCCAGGAGAAAGTGAATGAGGCCTACAGTCTTTACCAGATACACCATGAGAAAGTAATCCTCATCCTGCAAAGTGGGCTCCAATGGTCAAAGCTGTGTGAAAGGGTCAAGGGGATTGAGACTCCTTCCTCTAGCTCATGCTTTAAGGATATAATAAACACAAAATAAACATTCTGAGATAGTCTACAAAATAAGGCATAAATAAGCAGGAACTGTATTCTTAAACTAATACTCCTTGTCAAACCTCTAGGTAAAATATGAATTCAAAAGGCTAAATTAAAAAAGAATGGAAAATGTATTACACCATTGGCAGGAATATATTTCTGTTAAAATGACAAAATCTGGGAGCTGTTAGTAGAAGCATTTTGTTGATAAATTTTCATCCTTCTCTGAGACTCCTGATGAGTGAATATTATGAAAATCAAATTCCTGTAATAGTCTAATCATTTTGATATTTCAGTTTTGATCCATCATTTACATTATCTTGTAACACCACAATTACCGAATTGAAAATCAATTAGGAGGAGACTTGCTGAAGGTAATTGTTTCTACATTCTGTATTGCATCTTTTTAGAAACGCCTTTGTACAATAGGCTGTTTTTCGTTTCTGACCATGGCTAGCTTGACTGGCTTGTTGTGTCTGGGTCTTACCTTAACTGTGATGAGAGGTTGTTGGAGAACTGCAGGCAAAGGAGTGACGTAAATGCTTACTTTCTCAGGTGCGTCTTTATTGTTCTTTTCTTCAGGGCTAGTGGAAAGAGTGAAGCTCTCTCAACATGCTTGAGACAACTGGACCCCTTAGAACGTCCGTTAGAAACTTGTTGTTTAGTTGCTCAGTCGTGTCCAACTCTTTTGCAACCCCATGGTCTGTAGCCCACCAGGCTCCTCTGTCCATGGCATTTCCCAGGCAAGAACACTGGAATGGGTTGCTATTTCCTTCTCTAGGGGATCGTCCCAACCCAGGGATCAAATCCTTGTCTCCTCATTGGCTGGCAGGTTCTTTTCCACCAAGCCACCAGGGAAGTCCCTTTGGTAGTTTAGGGAATGAAACTAAGCCAAAAATATAGTGACTCAGGTTGATCAAATGGCTGATACTCATTCTGTTGTTTCTCCACCTATAAAAGTCAGGGGGTGGAATCCCACCACTAATATCCACCTAGTGGAAGGTCCAGTTCCATAGCCCATTCTGAAGCATCTTTCAATGGCCTTGCCAATTTTTCCTCCAGCTGCCACTGTCTGTGCTCCAGCCTTTTCCTCTGCATTTCTGTGACGCTTGTTCCTTTTATCTCTTCCTGCCCTCATGGTTTACTATCACATCCTGTGGTTCAAATTCCTATCATTGCTTGGGTCATTCTGTATTATTTCAGATGAGCTGCTTGGCTGCATATCTTTTTGTATCCAGTGAGAGTCCAGCTCTGCATCATTGTGGTAGAAATGTACAGCTGTAAATTTTCTCCCTCTGGGATAGAATGACAGATTTATTCTTGTTAATAACTTCACTCTTTGTACTCCTCTCTATTATTTTTGGTATGTTAAGCAAGGTGAGAATAGTTGTGTTTGACTCATTAAATAATGATAAGATGCAAATAATGTAAGTATCAACCAAAAATTGGGGGAGAGGATTTCAATATCATCTAATATCCTGTTTCACTTCAATACTCAGTAGTAATAATGGGCTGATAGAAATTGATAAGACCCAAAATGGAATCTTCTTGAGTTTATCCAAATGATAATTCTGCTTGGCTTGGAACAAGTTTTACTTACATGAACCTCTCACAATAATATGTGTCATTCCCTCACAGAACAATATGACGCTAATTGCAAAATATTTATCCTTCCCTAAGACCAGGCAATTTAGGATCTAACCTATGTCAGTAGCAGGAAGCTGGTAGACGGTCTCTTTATAAATTCAGACGATGTACTCAAATAGTTAACCACAAACTATTAAAATGTTTGAGCCCTAGTAATACACCTTCAGGAAAAGGAGGAATACAGGTAGGACTAAAAGAAAAGGCAATAGCTCCCCACTCCAGCACTCTTGCCTGGAAAATCCCATGGACGGAGGAGCCTGGTGGGCCACAGTCCATGGGGTCGCTAAGAATCGGGCACGACTGGAGCGACTTCACTTTCACTTGTCACTTTCATGCATTGGAGAAGGCAATGGCAACCCACTCCAGTGTTCTTGCCTGGAGAATCCCAGGGACGGGGGAGCCTGGTGGGCTGCCATCTGTGGCGTCGCACAGAGTCGGACACGACTAAAGCGACTCAGCAGCAGCAGCAGCAAAAGAGAAGAAAATTGATCTTATATCTATACTGCCTTTGCAAGGGATTAGAGATATAAAACCAAGTGATTTCAATAGAGACTCTTTATTGATAAGGTTTTCCCAGTAGAATTTATAAGTAGTATAGTCTCATGACTGAGGGTACAGAGTCTATAGCCAGACTGTCTCAGTTTGGACATAAAGTCAGCCATATACCAGCTGAGTTATCTTGAGCAAATTGTTCAACATATCTATGCTCCAGTTTTCTTCATTAATACAATGGAGATCATGAGACCTACTTCTTTGGGGCTTTACAAATATTCAATGAGGTAAATCATTTGAAGTGCTTAGAGTAATACCTAGCCTAGATTGAATAGTTGATAACGGCATCATCATGATATTTATCACCAGATTTTACCTAAAGATGGATAAGCCAGTTTTAGCAGGGGAGGGCCCAAAATACTGAAGAAAAAAGTTTTTCATCAACAGTCAGAGTATTCTTCCTATGAGATTCCAGAGGAAGGGAGGGTAGTAAAATACTCTTTTAAAGTATTTATTATTCTTTATAATAAATTCTATTTTTTAATTATAATAGAGTAGAATAGGCATTTTGTTTTGTTATATAGTTTTGTGAATGTTAATCCATGAATAGATTTGTGTAACCTTCTCTCTGCTGATTATGTTACCACAGAAAATTCCACCCCCACCATGCTGCTCCCTTACAACCAAACACTGCTCCATCCCTAACTCCTGACAACCACTGATCTGTTCCCTATCATAATAGTTTGATGTTTTGACAGCATCATAAAAGTGAAATCATAGGTCATCTTTTGAGATCATCTAACTTTCACTCTGTGTAATGACTTTGAGATTCATCCACGGTGTTGTATGTAACAACACTTTTTTTTCCCTTTTCATTACTAAGTATTTCATACTTCAACTTGTTCATCCATTCCCCTGTTCAAGGACATTTGTAGATAGAGCTGCTAGAAATATTTGTGTACAAGTTTGATTTTGTTTTTATTTTGTTTTCTGTTCAATCCCATAACGGTGACCTCTTCTTTAGCTGGGGGAGAAACTAGAAATCAGAGAAATGACCTATGTCTATAAGTGGATTTCAATTGTATCAGTGATATCCTAACTGATACTCTCATAGTATAAGAAAGTGAAAGTGTTAGTTGCTCAGTTGTGTATGAGTCTTTGCGACTCCATGGACTGTAGCACTCCAGGCTCCTATGTCTATGGAACTCTTCAGGCAAGAATACTAGAGTGGGTAGCCATTCCCTTCTCCATTCCTGATCCAGGGATCGAATCTGTGTCTCCTGAATTACAGCAGATTCTTTACCATCTAAACCACCAGGGAAGCCCAATAATAAGATTTGTTAAATGTGTGGACACTATAAATAGAAAAGCTTAATGAAAAAGTATTTAGCTGATAGTTTTCTTCCTTAATGTCATAAAGAGTGTATATTCATTGTCCATTTTGAGTTCATTTTTGTTTTGTTTCTCTTTTCAAAAGCAAGGTTTTTATCTAGAATTTCCAAAGGTAGAACAGTGTATTGAAATTCTGATTCAGTAATGCAACTGTTTTCTAAGTTCGATAATACCCTTTTCCTTTTCCAGTTCTGAAAGCAAGACTATTTTTAATGTTTTCACCAGGATTATCAAAACAACCTTTCACAAAAACAACTCTGGACTAAGGTTACTGCTTGTCTCTTTGCTGAGAGTTCAGAAATAAAGTAAAATTGTTCACGTGTTAGGAAACTAAAATTGAATACAGCAAGAAGTCCAAATATTGGTGTTTTTTCCTGTTGGGCTAAATAAAGCTTCTGCTGATTCTTCAGTGTTTCCTATAACATGTTAGAACCTGGGTTAAACAGTTAAAAACTCTTTCCTCTGGTAGTTGGGCAGTTTAGTTTCCAACATCACTGACTCCACTATAAAAGAAAATTCATCACAAATTGTTTTCATCTCTTGAAACATTTTTATTGGCAAATGAAGTTGACAGTTAATGGATTCTTATTCAAAACAGAACAACAGCAGTATCAACCAGTGTGTTTCTAAAAACAATAGGAAACTGTTTAGATTTTAAAAATAAAAACTAGCTAGGAGAAGGAAGGTATGGGGAGTTCGGGGGTTGGTCTGCTTTAGAAAATCTTCAGTGTCCCCATGGATCTGAGCAGAGTTTATCAGGCAATTTCTACCTGGGGAAGACTTGATAGAAGGTTCAGCCTCTGTTGCAACTGTTATCCTATCATGGGAATTTTATTTTGTGTGGATGAATCCCCTGGTGGGGGCCATGTCTTTGACTTTTTTTCATATAAATAATACTTTATAGAAAATTATAAACAGAAAATAATTAAAAAGACCCAGAGAAAAGAGGTTTTCTTCTAGTGGTGGCTCAGAGGTTGAAGTGTCTGCCTGCAATGCGGGAGACCTGGGTTCCATCTCTGGGTTGAGAAGATTCCCCTGGAGAAGGAAATGGCAACCCACTCCAGTATTCTTGCTTGGAGAATCCCATGGATGAAGGAACCTGGTAGGCTACAGTCCACGGGGTCGCAAAGAGTCGGACACGACTGAGTGACTTCAGTGTCACTTTCACTTTTCTAATCCTTTAGGATCTCCTTTTCTAAAATAGTCCTATTTGTAGAAAACCTATTTGATGAGAGCAGGTTGTCTGTAAGCCGTAACTTTCATAGCAAAAATTGGATTGTCTTTCAGGATATTTTCAACAAGCTGTGCTAAACCAAGTTGCTCTTCTCCATATTAGGAAACTGTCTCAATGGTTATTACATGAAATTGCACAATTATATCACCTAAGGATTTTACTGTTTTTCTCTTCCATATTTTGAGTTCTGTAAACACTACATGCTTTTGATGCTTTTGAACTGTGGTGTTGGAGAAGACTCTTGAAGAGTCCCTTGGACTGCAAGGAGATCCAACCAGTCCATCCTAAAGGAAATCAGTCCTGAATTGGAAGGACTGATACTGAAGTTGAAACTCCAGTACATCAGCCACTTGCTGCGAAGAACTGACTCCTTTGAAAAGACCCTGATGCTGGGAAAGATGGAGGGCAGGAGAAGAAGGGGACAATAGAGGATGAGATGGTTGGATGGCATCACCGACTCAATGGACATAAGTTTGAGCAAGCTCTGGGAGTTGGTGATGGACAGGGAAGCCTGGCATGCTGCATTCCATGGTGTCACAAAGAGTCAGACACGTCTGAGTGATTGAACTGAACTGAAACATTACATTGATAACTAGTTTCTCATCTGTGGAAACTCAAAACCTTCCATGTTGCCAAACTTAAATATACAGAAAGAAGTCTGCTGTGTAGTACAAATAATACTTGAGGATTGAAAATCCTGGTTTCTTAACTGGGCTCTTCTGTCAGTAAATTGACCTGCAGTTTTCTATAAAGTGAATTCTAAAGTTAGTTAAATGTTGGTCTGAATCCTAGTATTGGCATCTAATAACCATGATTTGGGGGTAAGTTATTTAATTAATATAATCTTTATCTTTGAAATGGTGAAAATTACCCATTGTATACCTACCTAATAAAATAGAGGCAATGCATGCAAGAACACTTAGAGAACAACTCAAGTTCGTACGATGAGTGGTATCATTTATAACTGGAGCTATGCTGAAAGGGAAGCCTGACTTGGGCCATAGACACACTTCAGGGCAGGAATCTGGTGGTGCTGTTGAAATGGGTGGTATTTCTAGACTGTTGTTGTTTGAGTACTTCTGCAAATAAACTCTGATTTTCTGAATGCTATGGTCAAGTTCTAGAATCTTTTTTTTTGTTGTTGTTGTTGTCAAGTGATTAGAGACAGCTTGGGACAAAAACTCAGCCTTCGGCAGTTGCACTCACTTTTCCACTCACAAGTCAATCTTACATAAACATTGCTTACTGAAGTGAGGATTGTTCACAGAGAAGGATCTGGCTTAATATTTCTTACACTGGAAAATACTTACACTCTCTCTGGCCTGACCAATTCAAGGTCAGCATCTATGATCTGTACAACTGAACGATGCCCTTGACATGGAAAGTAGGAGCCTTCTTTATCCTAGTAAGTTGACTGATTCTTTGTGATCTGAGGCATGATTCCTCTTTGTGTAAAGTCTTGAAATCCTCTCCAGACCATGGAAGAACTTCCTAAGCCATTACATAATAAGGCAATGGTAGGCAGACACCAAGTGAGCCTGAAGAGAAATGGCTTGGGTTTGCCCTATTTGGGATTTATCACAGAGACAGGGCTATAGGTCAGGAATCCAAAATCAGCAGTTTGGAACTCAGACAGGAATTCAGGATGAGCTTTCAGCAGGGCCAGGCAGGACACAAGGAGTACTCTGAAGGAGCCCTGGCCTTTTTGTCTGGATAAGTTTAGACATGATATATTGGTCATTTTCCTGGGCACTGCTGCTGGTCTTAAATGATTAAGATCAGCTGAGGCAGACCTAAGTTTTATAAGGAGGATGGAATATTCTCATTCCCATAAGTTTCCTTGCTCTCTACCAGGAGAGAGAGTGATTTCTCTAGAAAGATTTTGAGCTTTGGATCTTAGGTTGTAAACACCCAGGGTGAAAGGCATGGGTGGTAGGAGAGACCTCACCTCGTCTGCAGTCTCCACCTCCAGGACCACACCTCAACCACATGGCTCTGGTGAGAGTCACGAGAGTTGTGAGAACTCTAACCATTTCTAGAGCAGGTGTAACCGTCCTGCTGATAAGGAGGTAAGACTGACTCCTGCCATCAGGGTCCTTCGCTTTATACTCGCCTTTGCACCACTCACGTCTGCTCATATTTCAGGTTGTCCTGCAGAAAACAGCCAGCCTCCATTGCTAAAACCCGAAATTATAATACATAGTTCTTTTTCAAAATATAATGTTCTTCATTTTTTTCTGCCAAATTTGCACTTATGGCAGGCACTGAATTCTATATGATTAAATAATTAGAGTTGGAGGTGAGGTGAAAAGATTACTTCTAGAGAACTCTTCAGAATTCATCCCTCAATTATACACATTAATTTTTGCCTTTCTCTACCCCAGTCTAAAGTAGAAAGATTTTTAAAGGATTTCTTTTCTAGAGTGTAGATTATTCAAGTGACTTTCTTCACTCCTCTTTTTAGATTTATTTTCTCATTTCCTTTTTCTTGAACCCTAACTCAGTAAGAAAGTAAAGGTAATCAAGTAGCAGAAGAAAGAAGCCATTCATTTTTCTGTCAACAGCATTGTAGAAAGTTTTGATAGAGAACAACAAAACTAATAACTAAATTTAGATATTTGTGTTACTTGGGAATTTTCTTCTATTTGTTAATGTCTGAAATCCACCTAGAGATTTAGCAGAATGCAAAAATAACTATAAAATTCACATATGTAGAACAAATATCTTGATGATGCTAACTGGAATAAAGTGGAAAAAGACAACATAATGGCTTGTGCCTGTGTATGTATTTGAGAAAAATCAACATGATAAAGTGACAAGGTGATTATATTTGTGGCAAGAAAATTGGCATGAGTCCTAGCTCTTGTAGTTACTAACAATTTTACCATGGACACATGAAAACATTTAATTTCTCTAGACTTGAATTTACTCACAGCAAACTGGAGCCCCAACATTTAGCTCTTTAACCAGATTACTGTGAAAAAAATGAAACAAAAGAAATTAAATCATTATTAAAACTAAAAGGCATGAGGACATTCCTTGGAGTGTTCTTGTGCCTCTCTAGAAAGTGATGCATCCTATTTAGAGGAAACATATAGAACTTTTACATGAAAAACATTTCAGGTCTATGTTAAATGCTCATCAGCCCCTCTTCACAAGATTAGAAAGTAACTCACCCCAAATCAATCAACGGACACTTGGATTTTACTTCTGACATTTCCACTAATTCATTTTGTAAACTTTGCCAAGTTATTTGACCCTCCCTTCGCCCCCAGGATTGTTAGGACTGATCACCTAACATGCCCCAGGTTTTCTGAGTCCCAGTCTTACCTTAAGTCAGTGGACAGAGTGCTGTAAACCACACAAGAGACAGATCCTGTCTTAGACTTTGGTCCCCAAGAAAGCAGATGCTGAGACAAGGACTTGAGTCCAAGCAGTTTATTTGCAGAGTGCTTCCAAATAGCGGGATGGAGAAATGAGAGAGAGAAGAGTAAGAAGTCAATACAGAAAGCGTTAATGAGCAGGTTAATGGTGCAGACAGCGGAGGCTCAATTCTTCTGGGAACTTCCGGAATGTTATGTAGAACATATAGGCAGAGTTGTCCCATTGAAGAAGAGAGGAAAGTGGATTATGTTCTTCTCCAATTCTTTTTCTTCATCAGTTAAGGGTTGTTCTGGACCCAGCCCCTCTGGACTGCTATGCACGCTAGTCAAACATGTTGGAGAAATCCTGCAGTGACTTCTCACAGGCATTTCCACAAGGAAGTCATCAGCATGCACGGGGAAGGGAGGCCCAGGAGATGAGGGTGGGGCCGTGGCAGGGAGATGCAGATCCCCCTCAAGGCAGGACAGCTGCTTAGCACAGGAATGGTTAGCTGACAGCCTCCTGCTGTCAGTGCTTTCTGGGTCCTCCTCAGGTTTAAAGCTGAGATTCTGGTCTGCTTGGGGTGACCCTTCAGCTAATGACTGAGCTCACTGGTGGTACAAGGGCCTGTCCATCCTGCCCCAAGTATGACTCTGCTATTGGGTGATCTTTGTTCCACTGTTCCCACCCCCCCACCCCCACCATAGTTCAGTTCAATTCAGTAGCTCAGTCATGTCTGACTCTTTGCAACCCCATGAATAACAGCATGCCAGGCCTCCCTGTCCATCACCAACTCCTGGAGTTCACTCAGATTCACGTCCATCAAGTCGGTGATGCCATCCAACCATCTCATCCTCTGTCGTCCCCTTCTCCTCCTGCCCCCAATCCCTCTCAACATCAAAGTCTTCTCCAATGAGTCAACTCTTCACATGAGGTGGCCAAAGTACTGGACTTTCAGCTTTAGCATCATTCCCTCCAAAGAAATCTTAGGGTTGATCTCCTTCAGAATGGACTGGTTGGATCTCTTTGCAGTCCAAGGGACTCTCAAGAGTCTCCTCCAACACCACAGTTCAAAAGCATCAATTCTTTGGTGCTCAGTGTTCTTCACAGTCCAACTCTCACATCCATACATGACTACTGGAAAAACCATAGCCTTGACTAGATGGACCTTAGTTGGCAAAGTAATGTCTCTGCTTTTGAATATGCTATCTAGGTTGGTCATAATTTTTCTTCCAAGGAACAAGTGTCTTTTAATTTCATGGCTGCAATCACCATCTGCATTGATTTTGGAGCCCTCCAAAATAAAGTCTGACACTGTTTCCACTGTTTCTCCATCTATTTCCCATGAAGTGATGGGACTGGATGCCATGATCTTTGTTTTCTGAATGTTGAGCTTTAAGCCAACTCTTTTAACTCTCCTCTTTCACTTTCATCAAGAGACTTTTTAATTCCTCTTCACTTTCTGCCATAAGGGTGGTATCATCTGCATATCTGAGGTTATTGATATTTCTCCCAGCAATCTTGATTCCAGCTCATGTTTCTTTCAGCCCAGCGTTTCTCATGATGTATTCTGCATAGAAGTTAAATAAGCAGGGTGACAATATACAGCCTTGATGTACTCGTTTTCCTATTTGGAACCAGTCTGTCATTCCATGTCCAGTTCTAACTGTTGCTTCCTGGTCTGCATACAGATTTCTCAAGAGGCAGGTCAGGTGGTCTGGTATTCCCATCTCTTTCAGAATTTCCCACAGTTTATTGTGATCCACACAGTCAAAGGCTTTCTTAGGTTCATTGCAGCCTGACAGCTGCATCTGCCCGTCATACTTTATCCCCTTTTCCTTTCCTAGATGTTACTACCTAGTAAGCCTTTTGCTGTCTTATGTTTACTCCATCTCAGTGCCTGCTTCCTATGAATCCAACTCATGACAAATACCTAACTCCAAAGGGAGGTTCAGAAAATGTCAACCTCTGCTCTGAAACCAAAGAAGAATCTACCTTACATGGGGACCCAGGAAAGGACTGAAAAGACTTTTTCTACAATAATGTTAGACAAAGTTTCCTCCAAGCATATCAGAAATCAGGCAAAAATACAATCAATGAAAACAAGTAAAAAAAAAAAAAAAGGACATGAAATAAATGGTAGGCAGACACTGGAGAGTTGTTAAATACTTGAAGGGGGTGATGGAATTTTCCTGTCTAAGCATTTTTAAAAAGAATAGACTATGTATTCCACTGAGGTGATTGTCACTTCCAAATTCGTATAAATAATATTATTTATTATTTTTTTGAAGTCTTACAGATGACTGTATCTCTTAAAAAAATAACAGCAGAAATACTCAGGACAGAAATGCATTAGTCACTGGATTTATGCACATGACATTATAATAGTGAGAAAGCCTTGAGCAAGAATCTGTATTTAGATTTAACTGCTTGAAAGGAAGGGAAGGAAAGGAAAGTAACATGTTTTAGAGAGCCTATTATATACCAGAAACTCAAGCAGGTGTTTTCCTTATTGTTCACCAAATATGTTTTGAGTACTCTCCTTTGCCAGGCACATTTCTAGGTATTGAGATACAACAGGAATGAAGCTACAATTTCCTGCCATTGAGATTATATTCTGGAAGGAGAGAAATAGATGATAAATATTAAAGTGAAATAAATACATGATAAAGTATCTCGGCTTCCTTGGTGGCTCAGCTGGTAAAGAATCTGTCTGTAATGCAGGAGATCTGGGTTTGACCCCTGGGTCAGGAGATTCCCCTGGAGAAGGAAATGGCAACCCACTCCAGTATCCTTACCTGGGAAATCCCATGGACAGAGGAGCCTGGTAGGCTATAGTCCATGGGGAGCAAAGAGCTGGACACAACTGAGTGACTAACACATACAAGTATCTTAGATGGTGGTATACAATAAGTAAAAATTTTTCAAAAATCAGGGAAATCCAGAGTTCCCCATAGGATGTAAGTTGCATGTAAATAATGGGGACAGAGCAGGCCCTACTGAGAAGATTTGAGAAACGACTTGAATGAGATGAGGGAATAAGCCACGTGGATGCTTGCAGAGAAAGAGTTCTATACCCAGGCAGGAGGCAGAGCAAACTCCTAAAGCTTGTCAGAGGAAAAATAGAGAGGCCAGGCTTAACAAATCAAATTTCTCTCCTTAATCTCCTAGCTAGTGATCTCAGATTCTAACTTAAATCTGTCTGCCTCCTGTAATCATCCTCCTATGATCCTGGCTATGACATTCCATAATGGGGAGGAAAACCACCCTACTTTCATCTCTCTGAAGACTAGTCCTTTCCCTTTTAACCCCCAACCAGATACAGTTTGATGAGATGATTGTTTGGCTGCAACGCATGCTCACACTGACAGAGGTAAATATAGATTTTCTTTGCTAAACCAGAATATACGTAAATACTATGAAGCTGATTGGAAAGCAGAGTTTTGACAGGAATCCTCTGCAATCACATTGCATCTTCTGAATTATTTGTTTTATTTTCCTAGAACATTCATTAAATGGTAAATGGGTAAGTGTGTCTTAGAAAACCAAACTTCATACTTCAGATTCTTTTTCACTGAACCAACTGGAAGGATTGAATGCTCATTTTGATATATGGAGACCAGACTAACTCTCAGGACAATCCTCCTGGAGCATCCCAGCTCAGGCTGAATATTTGAAGTGACATATTTCATAATTGTTCCTAGCAGACAAGTATTTACTCCTTTTGTGGAGACCAGTTACAGTGCCTTTTATTGAAACTAGCAATATCTCAGCTTACTTGCTGAGAATCATTCAAAAAGTATACACCTTATTCAGTTTAACTGGAAATACACTAGTTGATCATCTTTATCTGAGGGGAATTTTATACCAGACTTGACAGCTCCACATCCCCATGGAATATCCACTGTTTGACTATCTTAGACCTCTTTTAGGGCTTCCCTAATAGCTCAGTTGGTAACAAATCCATCTGCAATGCAGGAGATACTGGTTCCATTCCTGGGTTGGGAAGATCTGCTGGAGAAGGGTTAGGCTATGCACGCCAGCATTCTTGAGCTTCCCTTGTGGCTCAGCTGGTAAAGAATCTGTCTGCAATGCAGGAGACCTGGGTTCAATCCCTGGGTTGGAAAGATCCCCTGGAGAAGGGAAAGGCAACCCTCTCTAGTATTCTGGCCTAGAGAATTTCATCGACTATAGTCCATGGGTCACAAAGAGTTGGATGTGGCTGAGTGTCTTTAACTTCAGACCTCTTTTAAGCCATCTCTTATCTTTTGCTTCCTCAAGAACTCTACAATGCAGTGTCTCCTAATGAACATCAGTAGAATTAGACACAAATTAGAGAGAGGATGTCAGCAGTTTCTTGCTATGAGAATGAAACTGAAAAACTTCTAGTTATGATATGTGTCTTATATAATAGGTGCAACGGATTTTTAAAATGAGATTCTTTTTATGCACAAAGAACAATTTTTGGAGCTCCTTAGAAAATAGGTACTGCATACTTTGAAATTGCATTATGTAACCTATGGCAAAAGATAAAAACATCTAGTGTTTCTAAAGTGTCGCTTCCCAGGGATGTTCAAATGTACTAAAGATATGAACTCATTGATCATCCTACTTTCCTTTTAGCAGTGAGAGTCAGGTATTACTGTCCTGATTTCATAGATAGGGACCCAGTGAAAACCTCTGGCTGCTCAGTGAGAGAGGTATCTAGGGATTTAAGCTCTATCACCACACGTTTTGCTTTACTGAGGTTTAAATAGCTGCTTGTCAATGATATATGTCAGTACCATAATTTCTTCCGTCTTTTGGAAAGCAAGTACTCACACATATACACATACAATTTTTTTCCTGTTTGTAAAACAAAATTTGATGTGGAGGTCACTCTTGTGTTGAAACTTAAAATAGTTTTATAAAAATGAATGAAGTTCATTTTTACCCTCAGCTTCGCAAAAACTCAAAACTTGATAGTATCCAGTGCTGACAGTGGTATAGGGAAACGGTCACTGATCCTTGGTTGATGTGAAAATGAATTGCCACAAAACTTCTGGAAAGTAAACTGGAAGTCTCTATTAAATGAATATATTAGTGTACTTGTGCCTTGGGGAATCTATTCTATAGAAATAAATGCACCAAAATACATGCACAAACAGGTTAATTTTAGCATTACTTATAGTGGCCAAAAGCAAAGAAAGAATCCAAAAAGCACAGGAAAAATGCAGTTTCTCATCAATGGCTGAATGATTCAAACATTTCTAACTCCAGTGAATCTAATGATTTGTAATTTCTAATGCATTAGAAATTTAGTATAACCATTAAAAGAACTAGTTCTGTAAACATTCACCTGGAGAAATAACCATGGAAATAAATGGAAAAACAATCAAATTGAGGATAACACAAATAACGGTTTACTTTTTAAAATAGAAAAAAATTTTCATAAGGAAAAATATGTGTTTATCTATATATACATATTTACATGCATGGAGAAAACTTCAGAGAATAGACCCTAAATTGTTCATAGTGAAAAATTTTGTGAATTCTTAGGCTGGTGGAGCTTAGAAGGAGAGGAAGAGTGAAGGAGGGGAGCCAGAGAGACTTGGGACTTTACTTTGATTAACCTCTCTACGTAAGCATGGATTGCTTATAAAGTTTAGAATAGCTCACAAAAAATTTTTAAGAGAAAAAATCATGACACAGAATTGTGAGGTAGAAGGATAGAGATTCAGTCAGATGGTGTTGTCTCTGTTTTGCTTCTTGTTGCTCTGTAACCTCCGGTATATCACTAACTCCTCTGAGCCTGCATTTCCTCATATGAAATAGAGATAATATGTAAAGCATAAGGCTTTAATTGTGGGCAAGTAGTTGGCACAGAACAAATGCTACCTTTTACTATAGAGAAAGAAAGCTTTTAGGTGGAAATAGAAAGAAGCAGGAGAGAGAGGTTGGGAAGGATGGAAAGTAGATTCTCCTGGGATTGCTAGGTCAGTTCATAGAATTAGGAATTTAGTTCTACTGTCTCAAGACAGAGCCCACTGGGCCAGACATTTAGGCTCATCATTTTTGAATGACTGTGATTTTCTCAGCAGCCCTAGAATCTCAGGCTGGAAGCTGAGAAGAACTGATGGATTCTACTTCTAAAGTGTCCACTTTTCATCAACCATGAGAATCAAATAGCAAACTGTTAGTCTCTCTTGAAAATCAAGACTCACAGTGAAAGATTTTTGTCTCTAACTTGGAAAGGAAGGACAGTCATGTTGCTTCTAAGATTATACTACAAGTCAGAAAACACATGATAGGGAATGGGGGTGGGGGACAAGGGACAGAAATCTTGTGTGTTGGTCAACAGAAATGATTAAATTGGGCAAATATTCCTATCAAGCTGCTGTGAGTAAATCACTGCTAGAAAGAATTTATTCCAGCCCTGATAGCCCTGCCTCAATGCCTTATAGTTTTATTCTCAAAAGATACTAGTCTCAAGATAAAACCCAAGGCAGAGATAAAACCAAAGTTTTGAATAAAGAAGATGCTGTGGCCTCACTGCCAAAGCAAAAGAAACCAGTCTCGTAGAGTAAGCCAGTTGAGTCAAGGTAAGTAGAAGGCAACATGTCCAAGATTGCACCAGAAGCTGAAAGAAATGAGAGAGTGTCCTTCTCTCAGACCTTCAGAGAGAGCATGGCCAGGCCAACACTTGGTTTTGGACACCTAACCTCCAGAAATATGAGAGTGTAAATTTCCATTGTTATAAGCCATCCAGTCTGTGGTACTTTGTTAAGAGAGCGCTAGAGGAGCCTGGTAGTCTACAGTCCACAGCGTCACACAGAGTCAGACAGAGTGAAGCGGCAGAGCTCACAGGAAACTAATATAGATTTTGTTGGATTCCAGAGATACAAAGATCCAAGATATGGTGTCCTAATCCATTTGGACTGCTATAACGGAATACCATAAGGTAGGCAGCTTATGAACAATAAATTTATTTCTCATAGTTGTGGAAGTTGGAAGTCCAAAGTGCCAGCATTCCCAGCAGTTTCAGTGTCTGGTTCATAGACAGCTGTCCCCTGCTGTGTCCTCATGAAGAGGTGGGGGCAGAAAGCTCTCTAGGGTCTCTTTTCAGTTCAGTTCATTTCAGTCGCTCAGTCATGTCCAACTCTTTGTGACCCTATGAATGGCAGCACGCCAGGCCTCCCTGTCCATCACCAACTCCTGGAGTTCACTGATTCACGTCCATCGAGTCAGTGATGCCATCCAGCCATCTCATCCTCTGTCATCCCCTTCTCCTCCTGCCTCCAATCCCTCCCAGCATCAAAGTCTTCTCCAATGAGTCAACTCTTCACATGAGGTGGCCAAAGTACTGGACTTTCAGCTTTAGCATCATTCCTTTCAAAGAAATCCCAGGGCTGATCTCCTTCAGAATGGACTGGTTGGATCTCTTTGCAGTCCAAGGGACTCTCAAGAGTCTCCTCCAACACCACAGTTCAAAAGCATCAATTCTTTGGTGCTCAGTGTTCTTCACAGTCCAACTCTCACATCCATACATGACTACTGGAAAAACCATAGCCTTGACTAGATGGACCTTAGTCAGCAAAGTAATGTCTCTGCTTTTGAATATACTATCTAGGTTGGTCATAACTTTTCTTCCAAGAAGTAAGCGTCTTTTAATTTCATGGCTGCAATCACCATCTGCAGTGATTTTGGAACCCCCAAAATAAAGTCTGACACTGTTTCCACTGTTTCCCCATCTATTTCCCATGAAGTGATGGGACCGGATGCCATGATCTTCGTTTTCTGAATGTTGAGCTTTAAGCCAACTTTTTCACTCTCCTCTTTCACTTTCATCATGAGTCTTTTTAGTTCCTCTTCACTTTCTGCCATAAGGGTAGTGTCATCTGCATATCTGAGGTTATTGATATTTCTCCCAGCAATCTTGATTCCAGCTTGTGCTTCTCCCAGTCCAGCGTTTCTCATGATGTACTCTGCATATAAGTTAAATAAGCATGGTGACAATATACAGCCTTGACGTACTCTTTTTCCTATTTGGAACCAGTCTGTCATTCCCTGTCCAGTTCTAACTTGCTTCCTGGCCTGCATACAGATTTCTCAAGAGGCAGGTCAGGTGGTCTGGTATTCCCATCTCTTTCAGAATTTCCCACAGTTTATTGTGATCCACACAGTCAAAGGGTTTGGCATAGTCAATAAAGCAGATATAGATGTTTTTCTGGAACTTTCTTGCTTTTTCCATGATCCAGCGGATGTTGGCAGTTTGATCTCTGGTTCCTCTGCCTTTTCTAAAACCAGCTTGAACATCGGGAAGTTCATGGTTCACGTATTGCTGAAGCCTGGCTTGGAGATTTTTGAGCATTACTTTACTAGCTTGTGAGATGAGTGCAATTGTGCGGTAGTTTGAGCATTCTTTGGCATTGCCTTTCTTTAGGACTGGGATGAAAACTGACCTTTGGCACAAATCTCATCCATGAGGGCTGCTGCATCTTCATGAAATCCAAAAATCCTCTCCAAGGCTCCACCTCTAATGTCATCACATTGGGCATTAAGATTTAGTATGTTAATTTTAGAGGAAAAAAAAATATTCAATTTAGAGCATATGGCCTCTTCTTTTAGGATGACATTTTAAAATTTGTATTTGGAGAGGCTGGTTATTGATTTAAGGAAAACATCAAGATTCCACTGCTTATTCTAGACAGAGCAGGTACGTCATTATTCTCCTGCCCAGGGCATGTAGGAGAGCAGACAATATCATATATTTGAATTCCTGTTTTGTTGATGCTAAGCTGTGAATCCCAGCATGAAATCATTTTCAATGCATTAACTTACATATTTATACATTTAAATGTTAGAGATCACAAGATAAACTTTGAGAATCTGCTAATTCTCCCTGACTGAGCTTAGTGTCCTATCCAGTTCTGTTAATCTGCTTCTGGGTGAGTCCTGCAGGTTTCCTGTCTGATGTAGTTCTATGATGGAAGGTATCTGACTGATGTCAAGGCCTCTATTACTATTTGAAGATAGCATTTAGTCTTCAGCACACACTCAAAATACTTTTTATAGTTTTTATAGAGACTGTGCTTACCTTCAACATGTTCTGCAAAATATGGCATCTTTCCCTACTTTCTTGAGAATGGCATTTTTAATCTTTTCTTGAAGTTGAACTTCACAGTAGCATAAATACTGTGTTTTCTTTGCCTGCTGTGTTCTTTTTCACTAGTTACCTTCAGATTCTGTTCCTTGACAGAATATATCGTGCAGCACCATGACACTTCCTGTGTGATGTCATTAAACACCTGAGAGCACCCTCGACTCAATTCACATCTACGGGAACTACAACAAAAGACAGTCTGGCTTTATTAACCCTCTTGCCATTCTACACTGTAACAAATAAACAAAATAACTCTTTGTTCTTATTAAATTGTCAGATATTTTAAATGACCCTATCCTACACATAGAGACTATTGTCACTGTATTATTTGTCCATAAGTTTAACGCTTTGAATTCCTTTAATTTACCGTGAACTGATGTTTCAGGTAAGCTGCAAACTCTTATTTACTCAAAGCAAAATACCCAGTCATAAGCCTAACATGTGATCAACTGACAGGACAATAAAATGTAACAAAAATCTTAATGTCAACAGGGTTATCAGTCTCCCTACATCACAGAGAAGCCTAAAGATTTATAGCCTGTACCTGGAAATATTTTTCAATAGCAAATTTCCTTTTTCCCACTTACTATATAGAATCCTGTTATAATATCTTTTTGCCAAGCAAAATAGAGTTATTATTACAAAGTATTTGTAGCAAAAATGATTCGATGTTTGCAAGAAATGACATTCATGCTGTTGATATTCCCTGGAGATGGATTGAAAGACAAAAGTGACAAAAAATGATTTTCTGGAATGGGACTTATTACTACTCATTTTAACCTTTTTCTTGAAAATAAAGGGAAGATAAATATTTTTACCGATGATGATTGAACATTTAATGGTATTACAGTCGTTTTATTTTGAGAATTTAAATAAGCTATCATCACATTTACCATAATTTTCTCCCCTGAATGGTTCTGGTTGTTTTTGAGTGTTTTCCTCACCAAAAAGAGAGAAACTTAAAATTTTTCCCTAGCTCTTATATCCATCACCAACTGCCGGAGTTTACCCAATCCCATGTCCATTGAGTTGGTGATGCCATGCCATCCAACAATCTCATTCTCTGTCATCCCTTTCTCCTCCTGCCCTCAATCTTTCCCAGCATCAGGGTCTTTTCAAATGAGTCAGAAAACATGACTATAAAGTAATGAAGAGTAGTACTGGACCACCATTTCTAGTTTGGGAGGCATTTTTATATACTTAATTCCAGTGACCTCCCTTACTGACAAAAAAAGCACATTGACACGGGCAACTGTATCTTCTCCCCCTTTCATTCCTCTATGCAGCCCATGTGAGCTAAGACTGCCTTTGGAGGGATAGGAGGAAATGCAGCCAACCCAATGGAGAAGAGTTAGAGAACGAGATGTGAAGCAAGGTAGATTGCTTCCATAAACAACTAAACCTGAAAAGCACTTGCATTTCCAATTGCCTTGGTTTAATGAACTCTTTTTTTCTTGGGGATGGTCTTGATTCCTATCTCCTGTACAATATCACGAACCTCCATCCATAGTTCATCAGGCACTCTATCAGATCTAGTACCTTAAGTCTATTTCTCACTTCCACTGTGTAGTCATAAGGTCACATGGTAGTAAAGAAATGCTCAAAATTCTCCAAGCCAGGCTTCAGCAATATGTGAACTATGAACTTCCAGATGTTCAAGCTGGAAAAGGCACAGGAACCAGAGATCAAATTGCCAACATCTGCTGGATCATAAAAAAGTAAGAGAGTTTCAGAAAAACATCTATTTCTGATTTCTTGACTATGCCAAAGCCTTTGACTGTGTGGATCACAATAAACTGTGGGAAATTCTGAAAGAGATGGGAATACCAGACCACCTGACCTGCCTCTTGAGAAACCTGTATGCAAGTCAGGAAGCAACAGTTAGAATTGGACATGGAACAAGAGACTGGTTCCAAATAGGAAAAGGAGTACGTCAAGGCTGTATATTGTCAACCTGCTTATTTAACTTATATGAGGAGTACGTCATGAGAATCGCTGGGCTAGAGGAACCATAAGCTGGAATCAAGATTGCTGGGAGAAATATCAATAACCTCAGATATGCAGATGACACTACCTTTATGGCAGAAAGTGAAGAAGTACTAAAGAGCCGCTTGATGAAAGTGAAAGAAGAGAGTGAAAAAGTTGGCTTAAAGCTCAACATTCAGAAAATGAAGATCATGGCATCTGGTCCCATCACTTCATGGGAAATAGATGGGGACACAGTAGAAACAGTGTCAGACTTTATTTGGGGGATTCCAAAATCACTGCAGATGGTGATTGCAGCCATGAAATTAAAAGATTCTTACTCCTTGGAAGGAAAGTAATGACCAACCTAGACAGCATACTCAAAAGCAGAGACATTATTTTGCCGACTAAGGTCCATCTAGTCAAGGCTATGGTTTTTCCATAGTCATGTCTGGATGTGAGGCTTGGACTATAAGGAAAGCTGAGCGCTGAAGAATTGATGCTTTTGAACTGTGGTGTTGGAGAAGACTCTTGAGAGTCCCTTGTACTGTAACGAGATCCAACCAGTCCATCCTAAAGAAGATCAGTCCTGGGTGTTCATTGGAAGGACTGATGTTGAAACTGAAACATCAACATTTTGGCCACCTCATGTGAAGAGCTGACTCATTGGAAAAGACTCTGATGCTGGGAAAGATTGAGGGCAGGAGGAGAACAGAACAACAAAGGATAAGATGGTTGGATGGCATCACCAACTCAATGGACATGATTTTGGATAGACTCCGGCAGTTGGTGATGGATAGGGAGGCCTGGTGTGCTGTGGGTCGCAAAGAGTCAGACATGACTGAGCGACTGAACTGAACTGAATGAACTCTTAAACAGATAATATGCTGGAGGAGTCCCAATACTAGGTTGACCCTTTTCTTATTCTCTTCTTTTTTTTTTTTTTTTTACTATTTTCCATAGTTGAAAGAAATGTGGCTATAACTCCAAAATTCAAAATTGTGATAATCATGAATCTTTAATACTGATTTTCATTTTTATGTCTTTATCTAATGAGCATGACAATATATTTAATATTTTAAAGAAAAATCACTGAAATGACTCCTGTGTAGAAAAAGAATTTTGGAATAGGAAATCGTGGTTCCTAGACTATGTCTGCCACATTTTCATGTGCGTATGCCATTTAAATTCTTCGAGTTTCTTCAATTTCTTCATCTATACATGGATGGCAATAATCCATACTGCATAGAGTTGATGTGGGTGATAACATGATGCCATATGTCATAGAAGAGACAGACATTACAAATTCAAAGTAGATGCTCATCCAATCACAGCTGAGTCTCCATCCCAGAGGTCACATGCAGTCATATTCTAATGTGCAGTTGCAGTGGAAGGTACTTGTATTTGAGTAAAAAGTGCCAAGTCATTCATTTATTTCCCACATTTTAACAGAAGCAGTAAGTGCTGCCTTTAGCAGAGATTTAACAGAAATTGTTTTGTGAATTTTGTTGAGGAATAAGGATCTGTTCCTATGACTTTACAGTGAAGTCTCCACTTCTGCTTTCCCTAAACAAGTATTTGATATATATTTGTTCTACAAGGCCTCAAATGTACAAATATACCCCAATCAAGTCATTGCTTATAAACCTTGGCATTTTAACTAGCCAATTATCTTTTTAGCCTCCTGTGACACCAAAGGCCCTGAAAAGACTGGTTGACTGGAAAGCATGGATCTTTCTTCAAAAATACAGCATGATGGCACCACCTGATGAGGACTGCCCACATGACAGTTTTCAGGTCCCTAAGTTCTCATCCCTCTGAGGTTCTCTTAGAGCTCCCCTGAAGGCCTAGTGTCCCCGTTTAGGGGACACTTCTGGGAGTCCTCTTCATTACCTTCTGTCCTGACTGACTTTTCTGGCTTTTCATTTCCACCCCTGTGTTCCTGTCCCCAGATTTCAGTGCATCGATCCATCAGACACAACAATGACTTCTGATGGAAGGGGTCCACATTTATCATCTGTGTGTAGGAACCATGTCAGATATTCACATATGTCATTTAATTGAAAGAGCTTAGATATTCATGGAAGGCAATGGCACCCCCACTCCAGTACTCTTGCCTGGAAAACCCCATGGATGGAGGAGCCTGGTGGGCTGCAGTCCATGGGGTTGCTAAGGGTCAGACACGACTGAGCGACTTCACTTTCACTTTTCACTTTCATGCATTGGAGAAGGAAATGGCAACCCACTCCAGTGTTCTTGCCTGGAGAATCCCTGGGATGGGGAGCCTGGTGAGCTGCCATCTATGGGGTTGCACAGAGTTGGACATGACTGAAGTGACGCAGAAGAAGAAGAAGAAGATATTCATGTACTTCCTAGAAAAGTGCCTTTATGGCATATAGTTTCTAACAGTGACTATAAAATATAATTTTGGGCTCAGTGGGGCTGGTTGTGGTTGGGAGAACTTGTATGCCACTTGGAATCTCATCTTAGCATAGAAAGATGCTGACTCTCCTAGGGGTGGGCTAGTGCTGGCTAATGTGGTGCTCACTCAAAATGTGTGTGTATCCTCAAATGATTGGCAATTCCTGCCTCTAAATTTACCCACAGCTCCCCATTGCTGCCCCTTAACATGAAAGGTGAAATGGAAGGAAGACTCCTGGTACAAGTAGGTTAGGGGAAGAGAATGTTAAACATGGCTTTAACATTGCCTTATAAGAACTACTCATAGTTTTTTTTAATATCATCTCTCAGAAAAAGATCCCCCCATTTCTGATTTCTACATACTGCACTGATCTCTCTAATCCTGTTGTTTGTTTTCTTGTCTAAACTCCACTACCATCTTAACATCAATGCTGAATGAATCCATCAGAATAGGACCATGACAGTTTTTTTTTTTAATATATGAGGACAAAATAATGCCATTTGCAGCAAGGTAAATGGGCCTAAAGAATATCATACTCAGTGAAGTAAGTCAGACACAGAAAGACAAATATATGATACCACTTATATGTAGAATCTTAAAAAAAGGGTACAAGTTTATTTATTCTGTTTTGTCAATTTATTTACAAAACAGAATCATGGATGTAGAAAATAAACTTATAGTTACTGGGAGAGGGTAAATTGGGAGATTGGGACTAACATACATACAGTACTATATACAGAATAGATAACCAACAAGGACCTACTGTATAGCACAGGAAACTCCACTCAGTACTCTCTAATGGCCTATACGGGGAAAAAGTCTTCAAAAGGAGAGTGGATCTATGTATTGAATCCATATATAACTAATTCACTTTGTGGTACTCCCGAAACACACAACATTGTAAGTGACAATACTCCAATGAAAATTTAAAAAAAAAAAAACAAAAAAACCATGACAGCTAATGAAGAAGGGCATAGGAGAGGATGAGAATGACTCCAACACCAAGTCACTTCCAGTTGACACAGCCTCTTTCAAGGACTTCGGCACTGCAGAAATCACCTCATTTGTCTTGACTGCATCCCTAGTGACAGGAGGAGAACTGCAATTATACAATTTTACCTTAAAAGGAATGCAGTCGCAGTGCAGAGACTGTGACTTGTCCAAAGTCAACCAGTTTTGGGAGTAGACTCGACAGTGGACTCTACAGTGCATTTTAAAGTATCTTCTGAATACACTTAATGAAGACTGCAAGCACTCATTTAAAGAGCAGGAAAAGAGGAAGACTGAACTAACTTTGATTCTACTCCAACTTGTGTCCTGCCTTCAGTCACTTACTTCTTATGTCCTTCCATAACAAAATACAACTTGACCCTAATGATAAAGAACCTAATTATGCCAGGCTGGAAAGCATCCGTGGCTATAATCACATTAGAATAACCCAGTTGGGCGAAGGAGGGAATAGCATGTAATAGAAGACACTATATCAAACAAACAAGTAAGTGTATTTAATAATGTGAACTGGGGTCAGTGATTTTCAAAGAACACTGAACATGAACTACTCAATATATTGATGTCACTGAGACAAAAAAAAAAAAGTATAGAAAATTCTAAAATGTTGTTTTATCTATGTATATCATTAGTGATACTGAACCCTTTGGCTCACCCAACTTTTGAATTCAGGCATCCCTGTTGCCCCAAGAGTTAGATTAAAAATGAAGTGTGTTATTAAAAGCATGTAATCTGGGAAAAGAGTGGAAACAGTGTCAGACTTTATTTTGGGGGCTCCAAAATCACTGCAGATGGTGATTGCAGCCATGAAATTAAAAGATGCTTACTCCTTGGAAGAAAAGTTATGAACAACATAGACAGCATATTCAAAAGCAGAGACATTACTTTGCTGACTAAGGTCCATCTAGTCAAGGCTATGGTTTTTCCAGTAGTCATGTACGGATGTGAGAGTTGGACTGTGAAGAAGGCTGAGTGACGAAGAATTGATGCTTTTGAACTGTGGTGTTAGAGAAGACTCTTGAGAGTCCCTTGGACTGCAAGGAGATCCAACCAGCCTATTCTGAAGGAGATCAGCCCTGGGATTTCTTTGGAAGGGATGATGCTAAAGCTGAAACACCAGTACTTTGGCCACCTCATGTGAAGAGTTGACTCATTGGAAAAGACTCTGATGGTGGGAGGGATTGTGGGCATGAGGAGAAGGGGATGACAGAGGATGAGATGGCTGGATGGCATCACTGACTTGATGGACGTGAGTCTGAGTGAACTCCGGGAGTTGGTGATGGACAGGGAGGCCTGGCATGCTGTGATTCATGGGGTCGCAAAGAGTCGGACATGACTGAGCGACTGAACTGAACTGAATCTTTCTAAATATCAGAATTTAACCTTTAAAATATCAAAATGGTTGTTATTATTTTGGGTTGAAAACTTACCAAAACCTATAATACAGAGAGGATGTACAGCAGAAGCTCCTGTTTTCTGGATGAAATTCTGTCATGGTTATAAACACATATCACCCCAGCAATGGCAGACAGTGATGCCCTGAGGGGATACTGAGGTGTGTACGGCAACCTTCTGTTCTCTGAAATGTCCCGCATGGAGTGTTTCTAAGTGTTTATTAGATGTGCTTTTAAAATTTCTCTTGCTTCCTTCTGTGCTGTCACGTCATATTCACAACTGTCTAGCTACTGTTATTACCTGAATCTAGTAATCCCAATCCTTGCCTCATCCCCATGCTACCCACCGCTACTCTTGAAAAGCACGTGAGCTTTAAGGCATATATAATGGATAGCACAGACACATGAGAGGAAACTTTATAAAGGCAGCATCCTAAAAACATGCTTCTTAACATTTGCAAACCAAGGGAGCATCAGAAAATCTAAAAACAGATTGTGACTACTCTCCTCATATTTACATCTGCATGTAGTTTGTCAGCAAGATTTGTTAAATACATCCATAGGAATTTAGATAAATGCATAAACTCAATCTGGAAACAAGAATTTTCCTAGGTACCCTGTGGATTTTTTTTTCTACCAAAGGGTGGTTCTTTGGTGACCTGCACTTCTTTGAGCATCAAAATACTTCCTGCCTCTAATGATCAGTTTAGAGGTTCTAATTCAGATGCTGGTATTAGGAAGCAATCAACAAATATTTGTTAAATATTAGTATATAATATTAAGATTAAAATTACTTGGTATTAAAAGTTAACATGAGATGTTATAAATGCAATGAAAGATCTGGGAAGTCTGAGCCCACGCCATGAATAGAATGAGAAAAATACACAGCTGACCCAATCATAAAAGTCTACATAACTGACAGATATTCTGATTAGCTCTGAATTTAATTTTAACTCTATTTGAGGCTGATGGCTATGGTGATTTGCCCTAGAGTCCTTTCTTCATTCCTCACTCAGATTTGGCTTCCTTCTTCTATCCGTGCCCTTTTAGTTTTGAAGTGACCTTTCCTCCTACAGGGATCTTACTGCTCCTCCCAGGGACTCATGGATTCCAGTTAAGTTGTTATCTTTGCGACCTGCATTTCTAAGACCTAGCAAATGGCACAGATTCCCCAGATGCTGAAATTTAAGTTTCGTCACATTATAATGTGTTTTCCTTGTATTTACTCTGCAATTACTTTGAGAACAGTATTGTTTGACTTGTGTTACTCTGGGTTCTCTGTTTCTCTGAGCACTCTGAGAGCTTTTGGATTTTGATGGAAGAATAGTTTAAGCAAAGTCGAACTAAAAAACTTCTCTTTGATTTGAAGAGATTGCATTTCACATCTTCTCTTTGACTGTGACCATATTCTGGGTACTTTTGTGAAGACTATTATATCAGTCAGTGTAAGATAGGTTATGTTGCAATGATGAACAACCCCCAAATCTCAGTGACTTAAGACAAAACTCTGCTTCTAGCTCATGCACAGAAACAGAAGTGCTGCTTCGTGGTAGTTATTTGTGTCTCAAGACTCATGGAAGCTTTGTCTTTACATGTGTTCATGCATAGTTCACAAATGAGTCATACATAGAAATCACACAATTCATTGCCGAAGCAAGTCACAAGAAGGTGCCCAAGTTAAAAAAAAGATGAGTATTACAGTCCTATCATATTCTAGGAAGTAAGAAAGCTGGATGACTTGTGAATGACCCAGAAGACCTCCACACAGCTTTATGCATGGATGTTCTAATTCCCATTGTTGTTATTCACGGACTTTTCATATTTTACACTATCTTTTAGATAGAAGAAATGACTGAATAACTTGTTTTTGAATAATTAGGTGTTTGTGTGCTTATTTGAAGGTATCCTAGAAATACCATCTTTGTCATAGTCTTCCCTGGTGGCTCAGATGGTAAAGCGTCTGCCTGCAATGTGGGAGACCTGGGTTCACTCCTTGGGTTGGGAAGGTCTCCTGGAGAAGGAAACGGCAACCCACTCCAGTACTCTTGCCTGAAGAATCCCACAGGTGGAAGAGCCTGGTAGGCCATAGTCCATGGGGTCGCAAAAAGTCGGACACGACTGAGCGACTGTTTTTGAAATACTTCAGCTTGACACTGTAACTGTTTAGGGTCTGACTCTCTCAGTTGACAGTTTGTTAAGTCCTGTGAATAAATTTTCCCCTTTAACTTTTTCCACATGACAGAAGAAAAACAGACTGGTTCCAAATAGGAAAAGGAGTATGGAGATTTAGCCTCCAGACTACCTTTGGACTCTGAACTGTAACAGCACTCCAGCACCCTCACTGTGCTCTGTTAATTTTGAACTTGCAAGCCCCTATAATTGTGTGAGTCAATTTCTTAAAATAAATACCCTTCTCTCTCTTGTTAAGTTCTATTTGTCTGGAGAACCCTAACTAATACCAGTGGATTTGAGTAGGCTGAAAGTAAGATGAGGGGTTCAAGATCACTGCAATAATTCAGGAAATCATGAGGGCTGAATTATAGCCATGGTAGCGTGGCTTTGGGAACAACAAATAAGTTCCAGAGATGCACTGAGATGGAGCTGATAACTCTTTGACATTTTGGATATGAGAGCTTGATGGAGATAAAATACTTGAATAATTCTAGTATTACTTGTTTGGGCACTAGTAGTATCTTTAAATGAAATATCGATAAATGGAGGAGAAGGATCGCTTAGAAGGAAGGAAAAAAAACCCTAAATGCATTTCAATTATTTCATGTTTGAACTCTCTGTATAATATCTAGGAAGATATCCTAGAGGAAGGTGGGAAGTTTTAGGTTACTTTTAGAAGTGTCAGTGGCTGATGATGGTTGGGATTGTAGATGAGAATGAGATGACTCAAGAAAACAGGCCAAGTGAGAATAGGATAGAGAATCCATTTTATTCGGCAGAAGCAGAGGAATAATTTCTTAAGTTTCTGGGCCATGCATTCTATTACATTGAGGCATTTCTCTCAGTATGCTGAGCTACACCGTCCCTCACTCTGTATTTCTACAAGGACCATGAAGCAAGTGAGCAGGTGTTGGAGAAGCCCCTACTTCAGTCTTCAGGAGAATGTCTGTCCCACGACAGTTGTTTGTGAACAGCTATAAACAAAAGTCAACCTTTGTGCCTACCTTGAAAAACCACTGAGGAAACAAAATCATAAAGTAAATCTTATCTGTTTTTATTTCGTTTTTTACTAAGAAAGCTTTAATTTACAGGCTCTATCAATGCACTGTGACTGCGCTACAACTTGTGCTTTGCTCAGTTCTAGTGAGACAGAATGGCCATCTTTGATGTTACGGTTGTTCATGGAAAGCATCTCCCACTAATAAAGTATTGTAATTGGAGGATACTGAGGTACACGGCTCCAAGGACACACATTGTGTGTGACTGAAGACAAATGAGGAGGGAAAAGTTCAAGTAGAGAATACAGTTGATAAAATTTGGCTTCTGGGTAGATAATGCTCATCCTATACTTATTTTTGTTGGCAAGCACAAGATGAAAGACTCTCAGGACAGCTTTTATTTCACAGATGCTAGTCACATAAAATTTCAAGCTGACCCAATGTGCTCACTTAACAAAGTCATTTATTCCCTAAAATGCACTTTTATTGCCTGAAACATAATAAATAAAGCCTAAACATGCCCTAGAAAAATCAGAGTAGCTTAGATCAGGACTAAGTAGCTCCAAGGACTTCTTAATATATTCAACAAAAAGACTTCCGCAACCAGCTATATATGCAGAGACAGACTGGACAGGGAAAGTGACATGGAGAGGAGAGTTTTTGAGAGTTTTCTTCACTTACAAGTTATTGTGAATACTTTTATGAAAACTATGAATTAAAAACATTGTAAAAACTTAAAGAACATTACAATATTCATATACCCGTAACCAATATTAACTGTCATAAACACTTTGTTAGTAGCTCAGTTGTGTCCAATTCTTTGTGACCCCATGGACTGTAGCCTGCAAGGCTCCTCTGTCCATGGAATTCTCCAGGCAAGAATACCAGAGTGGGTTGCCATTCTCTTCTCCAAGGGATCCTTCCAACCCAAGGATTGAACCCCAGTCTTCTGCATTGTAGACAAATTGCTATATGTCACTTAATTTTTTAAGCATTTTAACACAAATTATAGATGGCATAAGGCTTCCTGGTGGCTCAGACTGTAAAGAATACACCTGCAATGGAGGAGACCTGGGTTCAACCCCCTGGGTTGGGAAGATCCCCTGGAGAAGGGAATGGCTACCCACTCCAGTATTCTTGCCTGGAGAACTCCCTGGACAGAGGAGCCTGGTGGGTTACAGTCCATAGGATCACAAAGAGTTGGACACGACTAACGACTTTCACTTCATATTCATATAGACAGAATATTTTAATTATAAATATGTCAGTTTGCATCCCAAAATGAGTATTTCCTAACATACCTAATATACCATTGTCACACACACCTAAAAAGTCATAATTTATTTCTACCATCTTAGTCCCAGTTCATGCTTGATTTCAGATTTCTGAAATCTCTCATTTTCCCGCAATTTTTTTAAAAAATAGCTCTTTTCTCTAGACCAGAATCCAGTTAAATATTGTGAGGTATATTTAGTGGTCATCTTTTAACCCTAACCTTTAAAACATTTCCAATTATATTAAGAAGCTATTCCTAAATAATATCAAGAAATGGTCTCCAAAAAGAAAAGACTGAACTCCTACAAATGTTTAAGTGACTTGATGTGAAGATTCTTTGTAATCATCAATGCATGGATGTGTGCAGTGGTTTCCAGATGTGATTTGTCATCACCAGCACCTGAGAAATTTTGGAAAACTAGATTCAGGGATCCAGCACAGATCTACTGAATCAGAAGCTCAAGAGCTAAGCAACCTGCTCACTTGGGGAAAATGTTACTCTAACTCATTTGAAAGAATCAATTACAACATGGGCTCTTTGTATCTATGGTTGTAATTCCATTAACAATTATAGCCTCCTACTGTTTGTTTAACTTATATTTATGACATTTTACTGCCACAAAATATTTGAGAAGGAAACAAAGATTCAGAGTCTTGTCCAATTAGGATTACTAAGCTGTTAACTAGAGGAATTTCATATATTTTATGGGGCATTTAAATTAGTATTGTCACTGTGAAATTTTATTACACTAAGTTTATTTCTAAAGGCCACAGTGATTAAGTGTTAGAAATTGGGAATCAATAAAATAATTTATGGACTTCCCCAGTGGATCAGTAGTAAAGAATCTGCCTACAATTCAGGAGCCGCAGAAGACTCGGGTTTGATTCCTGGGTGGGGAATATCCTCTCGAGACCCACTCCAGGTGTCTTGCCTGTGAAATCCCATGCACAGAGGAGTCTGGCAGGCTACAGTTCATAGGGTCTCAAAGAGGTGGACACAATTGAAGTGACTTAACACACACAAAATAATTTGCAATGAAAATACTTGTATAATTCTTTAGAATTATAAACATAATATAAACCTGATCACCTTTCAAAGCTAAAATATAAGCTTTCCTGTTTCTCTGCAATAACAAGCAAAATTAATTCAGTCCTTTTGTTTTCTAAATTCTTGAAACATTTGACTTCTAGTATGTTTTGACGAATGTCTTAGGAATTGCGTCTCTTGTTATAGGAACAACTCTGTTGCTATTCTTTTGGTTTATGATGAGTTTTCTCAATAGCATCCTAGGGGATTCCCCTGCAAAACTTGTGTTGCTGTTATTCAGTTGCTAAGTTGTGTCCTACTCTTTGTGACTCCATGGACTGCCTCGCGCCAGGCTTCCCTGTCCTTCACAGTTCAAAAGCATCAATTCTTTGGCATTCAGCCTTATGATCCAACTGTCACATCCCTACATGACTACTGGAACAACTAAAGCTTTGACTATATGGACTTTTGTTGGCAAAGTGATGTCTCTGCTTTTTAATATGCTGTCTATATTTGCCATAGGTTTTCTTCCAAGGAGCAAGCATTGCAGAGCTCCAAAATCAGACAAAACCAGAAGTTATACTCCCCAAGCTAGCTAGCTAGAACAACATAGAACAACTATTTTGGACTACACCTTCATCTGATAATTGTGTTTGGTGCTACCCCTAAACTGATGGTAGCTCTTGTCCTCTGAGGCAGCCAAGCCATGACTAATTTTTTGGATATTGACACTCTAGGAAAGGGAGGCCTCATAGGGTAGCCACAGAGGTTGCAGAATGTTTTTTTGTAAAGTTGAGAATATTGACTTCGGGGAAGGAATAGTCCTGTTGAGAGTGCAGTAGAGGAGAATTACTGATGCCATCTTGGAAGCAGTTGTTCTCTGAAATCCCTGTTTAAAGCCTTTGTGATAGTGAAAGTCATAGCAATAAAGTTTGCTGCTGCTGCTGCTAAGTTGTTTCAGTCGTGTCCGACTCTGTGTGACACCATAGATGGCAGCCCACCAGGCTCCCCTGTCCCTGGGATTCTCCAGGCAAGAACACTGGAGTGGGTTGCCATTTCCTTCTCCAATGCGTGAAAGTGAAAAGTGAAAGTGAAGTCTCTTCAGTCGTGTCCGACTCTTAGTGACCCCATGGACTGCAGCCTACCAGGGTCCTCCGTCCATGAGATTTTCCAGGCAAGAGTACTGCCTTCTCTGAGCAATAAAGTTTACTGAGCCCCTCAAAAGAAAAAGAAAATGTGAGTATCATGTTTCCATATAATAATTCCATACAATTACTATCAGGTGACTTATTTTAACCTTAGATTAGGGAAAATAAAATTTGTTTGTAATTTTATTAAATAAATATTAAAAGTAACTTAAATGGTAAATTAAAATCCTTAAAGAATAACTATAGGTGGGCATTTTAGTAAACTTGCAGTGCTATTTTAAAAAAAGTGCTATAAACTGGATGTTTGTGAAGAGAATATGAAATTCTGAGATTGTGATATCAGCACATTGGAGTTCTGATGAGAGCCCTCTTCCAGGATATGGCTGCCAACTGACTTCTCACCAAGTCCTCACACAGCAGAAAAGGAGCATGCCAGTTCTTATCCAGTTCTTAAAAGGGCTCTAACCCCATGAGTGAGGCTCCACCATTATGGCCTGATCACCTTTCAAAGGCTCTACCTCCAAATACCATCTCACTGGCAATTAGATTTTAACATATGGATTTGGGGACGGGACACAGTTATTCAGTCCTTGACAGTGGAGAAGAAAGCTTTTTGTAAGAGTATGAGTATTTTAATGAATCTGTTAACTTATTTTTCCTCACTTGCAGTTTTCAACTTTTCAGAATGCACACTGGCAGTGAGGCTAAGCTTTGAGCATCAGATCAAGTGACGTGATTAAGTGCATTCCCCCTTCATCCCACAGATGCCAGGACTAGGGCAGATGTGAAACTCTTTGATACACTTTGCTGTCCTCTGATTAAACTTCACCTCTTGGTGCTTCTGTTTTCGCATTTGTAAAGTGGGGATAAATAGATCTGGTATGAGGCTTGGTACAGAGGTTGGCCCTTGATGAGGGCCTGCTCAATAAATTGTTTACATCAACATTATTATGGCTTGGAATGAATGTATTATGGCTCAAGAGACTGTAACAGTTACAACGTAAGAACGTGCTTCTTTCCTTCCAGTCTGAAACTCCATCAACCACCACATGAAGTGATAAGATAAAGAAACTGGAATTGTACTGTAATAAAAGGAATCCTAGACATGAAACTCTAGAAATCTGGGTCCACTTTGGACATGCACACATGCCATGTACTGTTCAAAGAGCCTAACATACATTAACTCAACTTATTACAAAGACCTGCTAAGGTAGATGCTATGTTTACCCCACTTTACTGATGGGAATACTGATACAAAAGAAGTTAAACAACTTGTCACAAATCACACACATTTGATGAGCTGTGGAGTCAGGATTTGAATCTCCAAAGACAACTCTAAGTCTGGGCTTCATAGCCTTTTAGGCCTCTTAGCTTCAGATTTCTTAGTGGTAAAACTAAGAGGAATAATCCTGAACTAGAACGGGTCATACAAGTGTAAAGGATGATTGCTACTGAGCTACTTAACCAAAGAGCATCCCTCTCTATGTAATGAAACAGTATGAAGTATTAAGAATGTCACTAAAGCTGTGTTCAGATTATTCCAGATATCAAATGCCAACAAAAATATTTTTCAGTGAACCTCAATATTATGCCCTGAAAGAGATAATGAAAATATTTTACCATCTTTTGAAAAGATTATTTGAACATTTACAATCCTTTACCCTGTCAGTTAGGGGTAATATTTTTCCATGATGTACAGGAAGTCCTTCTCAGAAGTTCAGAAATGACTGTGGCAGCACATGTCTAAATGGGCATGTAAAAATGTGCTGTTATGAGTGGTAAACTTATGTATTAGGGTGAGTTTATTTTGCCTCATGGGTCAATGCCTATTGATTCTTAGGAAGGCCAAAAGAAAAAAAAAAGTGACATTAATCACCTTTGCTCTTTAATTCTGAGGAGAATTAATAGCTTAAATGGAAATATGATTTTGTTTTTCAGGTGGCACCTTTTAGAGACAGAGCCAAGACTTTTCCTATAATTGGTACTCAGTAAACGTTCCTGGATTAAAAGCTTAACACTGTGTAAATTTGTGCTTCATTAGACAGATTCATATTGCTTTCCTGATCTGATAGGTAATAGGCAAACTTTATCTTTCAAAATTAAAAAAATTATGTTCTAAGACCAATGGGCATTGGCATGCTTCTGTGTTCAAAACTATATAAGGAATTTCAGTGCTCTCAAGTATATACAGAAATTTACAGTCCATAGCGTCACAGAGTCGGACATGATTGAAGTGACTTAGCATGCAAGCATATACAGAAACTAAAAAGCTGTATCTCTATATAGAGTTTGAAATTGCTTTGAGCTAAATAATAGACATTAAGCTCAGCAGTGGTTCTCTTGCCTTCTTAGACTTTAAAAAGGCACTGAACTTTGTTTTGAATAAGACCAGTTTTCTTAATGAGCAAGAGTGATAAGGAGAGGAGGAGAGAATGAGAGATTGGAGAAAGAAGGAAGGAAAAAGAAAACATCTGGGGATATTGGAAGTAAAGCTTCCCCTGTGCACTACTGGTAAATGTCCTTGTATCAAGTAAAGACTTTGACAAAAGCACCGTTGACCTCAGAATTGTATTATACCTGGGAATCACACCTTTCAAGATAGTTTTGTAACATCCCATGACAGCTTTATTAAAGATGTCAGTTGTGAAGGATTGAGTGATTGTTCATTTGAATCTCCACATCTTTTCTATTGTTTTATTTTGATTTGTACATACTTCTACGGAATTTCTAGAAAGCACCTTATTCACACCTTTAAAGGTTATATGAAAAAAGCGAACATGATCTAAATATACCATGTGCCCAAATCATTGAATAATGTAGTCATCATGAGTCCTATATGTATAGTATCTAAAAATCAAAGTATAATTATAGAACTCTATCTACTCCGGAACTATAAATAAAATGTAAATTTCATTTTGGAATAGAACATTTGATGAAAAAGATTTTTTAAGATGTATATATCTCATTCAGAGTTTTCAAATATCTCCATGAAAACATCTTTATTCCTTAGTAAAACATTTGTTAACTATGATGCATTTATTAACTCATGCGATGTTTTTTACAGTTTCCTTGAGAACGTCTCATCAGATGACTCTCACAGTCTTACAATGACCTTGGGCCTTCCTAATCAAACATGTTCCACAAACCAATTCCTCTTGTCTGTGACTCTGCACTGGACTGCAACAAGACAGTGAGAAGTTTAACCAAAATGTAATGCAATGATACCAGTAGACTTTCTTTGTATAACTTTCCCAATAAAGGAAGGAGAGTGTAAACTTACATTCTCTCTTGTCCCTGTAGAGAGGGACCATTGCTTACGGCCCGGCTACATTGTGTGACCCAGGTCAAGTACATTTTTAAGTACAAGCTGCTCTATTGTGATTCTTAAAATCTTGGATTCTGTAGGTGGGCAAACCTGAGTTTGAACCCTGGCCTGGCAACTCATTAGTCAAATGACCTTGAATGAACTTCCTAACATCCTCAATCTAATTTCTTTATCTATAAAATTGGGATAGATCTGTCTCAGAGATATTGAGGATACTTAAGATTAAGCTAAATAATGCAACATTAGCACAAAATCTAGCATATGTTAAGAGCTCTGCTCAAAGTGTGCCATGGTCTTAGTTGCTGGATGGTGGTGGTAGTGGTTTAGTCACTATGTCCTGTTTGACTCTTGAGACTCCATGGACTGCAACCCATCAGGCTCTTTGGGCCACGGGCCTTCCCTGGCAAGGATACTGGAGTGAGTTGCCATTTCCTTCTACAGGGGATGTTCCTAACTCAGGGATCGACCTGAGTCTCTGGCTTTGCAGGTGGATTCTTTACCATGAGCTACCAGGGAAGTCCCTGTTAGTAGTTACTTCCACATAATTGAGAGAATTACTATAACTGTGCTCTCTTTTATGTGCGTGACTAACAATCAAAACCACTTGACATATTCAGACCAGTTAGGATGAAAATTCCCTTGAGTAATAATGCTTAATAGTGACTAAATGCCTGAAAGGTGACACCTGGGCATAGAACTATTCCCTTCTGAAAGAAGGAAATGGATGCCTGTCCCAGAGAGAGCAGGCATGGTAGCATGACCAGGATTGAGGAAAGGGTTGGTGTTTCATATCAGACTATCCAGGGATGAACCCCGATTTTAAATTTTAGAGGCTGCTTTAACTCAAGATAAATGAAGCCTTAAATGAGAAAAATATGTGTTTACTAATATAAACATACATTGCACATTGCTTGAGGCAGAGAAGTTGCTCAGAGTATTTTGTTTATTCAGTCATCACAAACTGTAACACAGTAGACTGGACCACATGCAGAAATATATTTCTTATTCTGGAATCAAGTGATCTAAATGTTTAAGTCAATATTTGCATTTATATCTTCTTACTTTCCACCACTGATTTTACTAGCTTAACCAAACAATTAATTAAGGGAATCCCCCAAAGTCTTGCCACATCTAAAATACCTTGAGTTGTATCAATATTCTGTAAATCATTGACAAGCCCAGTTAATCCCAAAGTAACTCATGACGTGTACGGGTAGCCACTGCCTTTTTTTTTTTTTTAGTACTTGTTTGGTTTAGTTTCAAGCAAACACAGTAAAAATCAAATCTGAATGGGAGAGCAAGCATTAGTTTGGGGTTTCGTCATCTCTGTTTATCTACTCAGCTCATAGACCATGTTCCAAGTAGACAAGTAGAAGGCCCTGAAGAAGACCTTCATTCATCTCTTTGTCCCAAATTCACTTTTATGGAAATTTCCAAAAAAAGTAGTTAAATCCTGTGCAGAACTATACACCAACACCTGTGCTCAGGAGGCTGTTTAAAAGATGCACAGAAATAAACAAATCGTGTCTATTAGTATAGACACATCTCGTCAAGAAGGGCACGGATGTAGTTCGCGTAAGCTCTGGTGTGTGCACTGTGTACGGCTGCTGTTCACATTCCACGACCACTTGCACTGTTACGTGTGTGCTTTCCACATTTCTTCCTCTAATCATAATTACTTCCCAACTATCTTGGCCTGCCTCCTAGGTAATCTCCCTCTACTTTATCCTCCCTGAGGCTGTTAGAAAAAAATTTCCAAACTGCCAATTTGATTGTGTCATTTCCAATTAGAATCCTTCCATGGCTGCCCATCTACCCGCAGGATAAAACCCAAATTCCTTTGCATGATCTGGTGCCCCTTTCTCTGCTCTCATCTCATATTATTCTCTTGCTTACTCTTAACAAAAGCACAGCATTGCAACTCCTCACCTGGTCCACACTCTCCTAGTGCCTCTGCCGATTTCCTCCCTCCTCAGAATTACTCTCCTCTCTCTCCACGTTCTATTTGGCGAATTCTTCATCATTATCTCATACAGAGATCTTCCATACTACCCTCCTCAAACTCTCTAAGGGAGCCTAAAGTACCAGCTCTTACCTCTCAGGTCACTTGCAGATTCCATAATGAGATGATCACTGTTCAACTCTGAACCTCCCATTAAATTGTCAGATGTCCTAGGGCAGGTAGGGTTTTCTAATTACAATATCTATCACAGACCTGGCACATAGCAAATGTTTAATAGATTATAAGTTAACAAAAAACATTCGAAGTGCTGAGCCAAAACTGCACTAACTGCATAGCTGAGAAGTACCCAAGCAAAATGTAAAATATTCTCTCTGGAATCCTTAATGTTCAAAGTCTAAAATAGCCGATACTTATTCATCTCCAGTTCTAGGTGGTTTCTATGGTAAGGGGGAAGGGTGGACACAGTACTTATCACCAGTTTATTTGCTAGATCCTTACTCTGCATCTTAAATAGTGTAGATGAACTTAGTTTCCCACCTGTATTGTTTTATGCAAGGAAGTACATACATATCAAGTGTGGGCACAACCCATAAATAGTCTGTGTTACTAAACATCCTTTTACATTAAATAAAAGATCACATTCTTTTTCAAAGGTCATAATTATAAAAATAGTGTTCTAGTTTTCAGGCACTTAACATTATCCACTGAGTTGCATTAGGGGATTTTTTTTTTTTTTTTTGGATGACTCAGACTGGGAATCTTAATTTTAACTGTTTGTTTAATAGCGTCAGTGTTTCAAGGATCTCAGCCCGACTTGGAGGTTAATACCTGGCCTAGTAAATGAATAATGCGGTTTGCTGCCCCCACTTCCTGACTCCTGAAGCATCACTAGGGGCACAAAGCTTAGCATTTATGGAAGCTGCCTTCTGACTTGTCTTCACAGCTGCAGGCAGATCCAAAACAAATACACAGAAATGACAACTCGGCTGGAGTTTGCACACCAAAGGGGAAGAGGGCAAGGGCCAGTGCTTTGTGCTAGTGGCAGTCACGCGCCGGAACTTCTGAACAACACAGGGCTACGTGATGGAGGAAGTCAGTGGCTGGATAGACTTGAGGGCTTCTTAGCCATTATGTGTTCTCCCTAGAGAAGGCTGGATCTGTGCTACTTCTTTAAGAGTCTATGGCCTTAAAGATCAGATATTTGGGTTGGAGACAGTTTTATCCGTAAAGAGATACGTGAACATTTTCTAGATGTAGAATGAAGCACATTATGTGATTGGTTCCCTCTGACTTTGTTAATTACAGAGCATGCACATTTCCCCCATCTTGGGCAGAGCAAGGCTAATCTTGAGTTGTATTTCCTGTTCTGTGTCTCAAAAGATTAGGAAGCATATAGTGTGCATTAGATATCAAGCTAATTATTCTCTAGACAGTACTAAGAGAGATCTAAAGTTTTCAGTTTTATATCCAAGAATATCCTACAGGTCTCTGCTACTCAAAATAAATGGCTTCTCCTCCTGGGGCAAATCCTGTTTCTAGTTTACTTGTCTGTCCTTCCTTTCTAACCACCACAAGGAAAACCTTTCTCTTTGGTAGACACTAAACAAGAGCTGTGGCTCCCAAGGAAGTTTGCTTAGAGATGAAAGATAAAGAAATGCAAACAATCACATTTCTCCAAAATGGAGTCTTAGGCCTCCCTGCCGAAAGGGTTCAGCATTTTGCAGGTGAGCTGCTTGCTGACTGCTCATTACCTTTGAGTCAAAAACAACATCTGTCATAGTAAAGCCAGGAGGAAATCTCCTGGCTGCTTATTAGTTTTCCTTTCTCTGCCTCATGTTTAATGATGAGTGATGTCTTTAGACAGTCCGTGTTTGTGGGCTGGAAGAGATTTGTCCTTTAGGAAGAAGTTTAAGTGTTAAGGACTTTTTGGTCAAGTTCTGGAAAAGCCTTGTACCTGTGGATTGGCCCTCCTTAAAGGGATGTTCCCTACCAGATGCTGCCATCCCTGCTCACTGGACACTGGCTTCCTGAGGAAGAACAAGGTGAAAATGACCCCTACACTACAGTTCAGAAAGGGTAGAAATGCCCTCAAGGGTATCGGGTATAAAACTAAACTAAGCAGTGATATTAGGTCCAAATCCAGCTTATTCTTTCTTTGGCCTCAGCAAAGTGGAAGAGGAAGGCCGGGCATTCACCGGTCAGTACTTGAAATATCGGAACTCCAACACTGAGAGCCTAAAGCAAATCTAGGGCCATATGAAAGAACGATTGCATTGCTTTTACTAGTTGCTTATAACAGTGCTGTCAAAGAGGTGTCCTTGGCTGCCTCCATCAGAACCACTCGACAAGGTTTGCAAAAATACCTGCTGCTGAATCAGTCTTTGGGGACAGGGCCAGGAAGCAGCATTTTCTGTAATTCTTATGAACAATCTTCTTTCTAAAACCCCCTTTTATATAGCATACACTGTTACATTTTTAGTTATGTAAAAAAACTGCTATAATTTCTGTGTGAGGAAGACATTTTGCAGGATTAGGGTGTGAAACATTTGCAGGATTAAGGTGTGAGAGTACATTCACCTAATTCTTCTCAAAATATTAATTTGTAGTGTTTGAGGCATTTGGGCAATTTTATCTTGAGACACTTTTTGTCTTTGTTAGACTTAGGAAAAACAAACTACAAAAAGAAGCTATTTGGTTGTTAGTCTAAGAAGTTGGTAGTACTAAATTGATCTAAAACTTAACTTTAGAAAGCTCAAATAATAAACTTACTGCTGCTGCTGCTAGGCTATCCAATTAAATCCTTGAAATGATCCCCATGTATAGATGAAGCTATTGGTTATTAGACCACCTTGAATCAATACGATTTATCCATTCTGATACTAAATAGACATACTTCAGATTATGTAGACAGTAAACATTATAGCAGCTTCCCTGGTGGCACAGAAGGCAAAGCATCCGCCTGCAACACAGGAGATGCAGTTTCGATCCCTGGATCGGGAGGATCTGCTGGAGAAGGAAATGGCAACTCACTCTAGTATTCTTGCCTGGAGAATCCCAGAGACAGAAAAAACTTGGTGGGCTACAGTCCATAGGGTCACAAAAATCAGACATGACTGAAATGACTTAGAATGCATGTATGCAAACATTTTAGCAAAAGAGAAAATTCAAATATAAAATGATGAATTAGCATTTCACTTAAATATTGGCTTTCTGATATTTAAATTTATGGGAGTTTGCAGGGGAAGCTTAAGAATGTTAGGTAAGCAAAGAATTTCTAGTGAATTTTGAAAACTATCTTGCCCTCAATTCAATTTGAAAGTTATTATACACAAAATCATATATGTCTTAGAGACCACTAACTACATCTTTTATGAGTCAAGGAAATGAAATCATTTGGAAGACCCAAATCTACAAAAATTTTATTCACTAATGTCATCACTGCACTTTGTATAACATCAGGGCACACTCTGAGGCAGGCAGATTGCCCAATCCCTTTCTTAGTATTCTGTAAAAATAAACTTCTTTTTTTAATAGGCAAACATCATAAACTAAAGACAGTTGAATAAAAACATATGACATAATCAGAGCCAGTTGACAAGAGCTATAGCCTCCAGCAACCTACTGCTTATTCTATAAGCTACCAACAGTAGGACTGATTATTTGTACTGATTCGTTTCCCAGCCTGTAGACACAACTGAAGTTTAACACACCAGAACAGTGCCAATCAGATCTTAGGAAGAAGTAGGAAATTATAGGGGAGGTTACTTTTCGGATTTTAAGTTAATATATAGATTGAAAAAAATGTCCTGTGACTATTAATTATACCATATTTAAGGACAGGTATGACTGACTATATACAATAAATATATACTATATATATACACTACAATAAATACTACAATATATATACTACTATATATATACAAATATATACTACAATATATATATACTATATACAATAAATATATACTATATATATACACTACAATAAATACTACAATATATATACTACTATATATATACAAATATATACTACAATATATATATACTATATACAATAAATATATACCTTAGGCATATTGTACTTAGACTAAGAGAAATTCGCTGAATAAATATGTATCACCTATACTGTAGTTTTATCAGTACAAATTGAAGTTGATATGATGTAGAAGAATATCCTCATAAGAAACTTATATAATTATCCAAATTCAATAACCAGAAGAATTAATAGTGAGATGAGGAAAAGGAACCTAGCTTAGCCCATTCTGAAGTTTTTCAGAGTGGCCTGTTCTAGAATGCAACAATTTGTTTATTGTGCATACCACGGGCAACTTTTTAAATTTAAGGAAAAGAATTAGCAAACCCATTTGACCACAGACCCATACCTTGTTCTTATTCAATAAATACATCACTGCTGCTGCTGCTAAGTCACTTCAGTTGTGTCCGACTCTGTGTGACCCCATAGACAGCAGCCCACCAGACTCCCCTGTCATGGGATTCTCTAGGAAAAAACACTGGAGTGGGTTGCCATTTCCTTCTCCAATGCATGAAAGTGAAAAGTGAAAGTGAAGTCGCTCAGCCGAGTCTGACTCTTTGCGACCCCATGGACTACAGCCCACCAGGCTTCTCCATCCATGGGATTTTCCAGGCAAGAGTACTGGAGTGGGTTGCCATTTCTTTCTCCAAAACAGTATCACTAGTATTATAAAAACTATATATGTATATTAAAAATAATATATGTATGTATCTGTCTGACCCTTTCTCCTTTTATGTTGGTTCAGAATTTAGAAGAGAAAGATGAAAGTGTATTATTCCCCATCCCATCCTATTCTCCATTCTCATGCTAAAATCTGTCATAATTGAGTTCAGGAAATTTTAGATCTCTACTCAACTGCTCTAGCATTAGACTTTCCCCTGACTTAAACATCCTTGCCTCTGGATTTCTGAGATTCTGACAGTCTCCACTTCTCCTCTTTGTTCATTTGCTCCTCAGAGCTCCTACAGTGAGATTACCCTTGGACTCTTCCTCTTTTAGACTCCTGAAACATCTGTCCATATAGGCTGCATCTATACTTCCTATTTGAATAACAAATGTCTAGCCTAATAAGCCAAATCTTTTTCACCCTTCTTTCCTAGGTCGGGGTTCCTTCTTTTCAACTTAGAAACATTTTGCCATTTTGGTAATAAAACTTTACGTCTCTTATGTTAACAAAAATACTTTCAGTTCAGTTCAGTCACTCAGTCGTGTCCCACTCTTTGCAACCCCATGAATCACAGCACGCCAGGCCTACCTGTCCATCACCAAATCCCGGAGTTCACTCAGACTCACGTTCATCAAGTCAGTGACGCCATCCAGCCATCTCATCTTCTCTCGTCCCCTTCTCCTCCTGCCCACAATCCCTCCCAGCATCAGAGTCTTTTCCAATGAGTCAACTCTTCGCATGAGGTGGCCAAAGTACTGGAGTTTCAGCTTTAGCATCATTCCCTCCAAAGAAATCCCAGGGCTGATCTCCTTCAGAATGGACTGGTTGGATCTCCTTGCAGGCCAAGGGACTCTCAAGAGTCTTCTCTAACACCACAGTTCAAAAGCATCAATTCTTTGGTGCTCAGCCTTCTTCACAGTCCAACTCTCACATCCATATATTACCACAGGAAAAACCATAGCCTTGACTAGACAGACCTTTGTTGGCAAAGTAATGTCTCTGCTTTTAAATATGCTATCTAGGTTGGTCATAAAATTAGATCCTTACAGTGAGCACTAATCCAATATGACTGGTGTCCTTATAATGAAGAAGACTTTTAAAGGCAGACGTGCACACAGGGAGGGCACCATATGGATACTGAGACAGAGACCATGGCAATGCTTCTGTGAGCCGAAGAGCACCAAAGATTGCCAGGAAATCACCAGAGGCTACAGGAGAGGCTTGAACAGAGTCTTCTCACAGCTCACAGAAGGAACCAGCACTGTCAGCATCTTGATCTCAGACTTTTAGTTTCTAAAACTGTGGGACAATATATTTTTGATTAAACCATCCAACTTGTGACACTTCGTTATGGCAACCTTAGCAAACTTACACGTGTGGACTTTAAGCCTTTTAATTGGATAATTAGTGTATAAAAGCTGTGGTCTTATGTCATTTAGTGAAAGAATTTTTTATATTACTTAATATTTGATAAATCATGATATCCTAGAGTCAGAAAAGATGTGGAAGAATTTCTCTTTTTACTCTATATGTATCCACCAATTCACTCAAATCCATCCAGTGGAGAAGATGCTTATCTTTAATATTTTATATTTTATAGAAAGGATAAAAAAGCCACGTGCTTGCTATTGCTATGAATGGTCAGTCATTTATTTAGCAAGTCAGTGTTGAGTGCTCAGTATATTCCAGGCATTGTATTAGGCCCTGGGGATAGAGCAGGAAACAAAGACAGATGCTATCTCTGGTTTCATGGAATATATAGTCAGTCTAGTGAAGGAATCTAACAATGAGTACACAGATATAAAAATATATTATCACAATTGTGAAAATATTAAGAAAATATCTAGTGTGCTTTGGTGCAATATAGCAAGAACCTAGTTAGTACTTGGGTATCAGGCAAGAGGTCCTTGAGGTTCTGGCATTAAACTTGAAAAAGTTCAGTATGCGTAGCCAGGTGAAAAGAGTCATTCCAGAAAGTGGAGAGTCTTCACAATGTTGAAAGTAGTGAGAAGTGTGATTTTATTTTTAAGAGATACTCTGATGGTTAAAATTAAAAAGGATAAAAAGGGTCAAGGATGTAAGTAGGAATAGCAAGTTAGGATGCTGCCAAGGTGTCTAAACACAGATGATGTCCTGCACAAGGATGGTGAGAATGATAACAGAAATAGGATTCTATGAATATTTTGAGGTGGAATCAACATGATTCAGTGTGAGAGTGAACAAGAGATAGAAGGGATGCTATCAAAATTCTAGTAGAAGAAGGGATGATGGAGGGCTCACCTACTGAAATGGGACAGGTTTTTAAGTTGCAAGTTGTACTCCATGTTCTATTTTACTTTAATCTTCACAGAAGCTCTGAAATTTAGGAATTAGTGTCACCTGGTTTATTGATGAAATAGGAAGTTCATAATCTCCTTGAATAATATATCTCTAAATCTTATATTCTTCTAGTTTCATGATTTGTTAAAGACCAAATTGATTTATCCAACATTGAGTGAGCACTTACCTTGTACCAGGTATTCTATAAGAATGTCTCAGCTGCAGTCCTCTAATTAGGGAGACAATATATACAGAGACAGAAATTATAACTCAATGTAGTGACTACAATAGTAGAGATATTCAAGGGATATTTTGGAAACTCAGAGGAGAACACTTACCTTAACCTAGAAGAAAAAGTAGGAATGAGAGAAGTTTCCTTGGTTATATCTGATTTTGGCTTAGATTAGATGATACAGAGACAAGGGATTGAAAAACAAGCAAAATTAATAAAATACACAAAGTTTTGTAGCTTGGCAAAAAGATAAGTGCTATCCCATGAAGATGTAAAGAATGCAAGAAATTGGAGTTTATTATTTAATGGATGACAAAGGCACATTCCTGGGTTCTCAGTAGAGAAATAACATTGCCAAATATCCAATTTTAGACATACCGCTCTATTAGTTGTGTTGAAGATGGACTCGAAGATACTAAAGTAGACTACAAGAAGTGGAAAGATAAGAGTCTCAGTTAGGCTGATAATTGTTCCTATGGAGAGAAGCAAATGTAATGGAATCTAATTAAAAGGCAAAATTGGCAGGAAATGTTAATGCACAGAAGAGTTAAATTTGAAGATCAAGGAAGGGGAACACAGATGTTCAGCTCAGATAGCTAGGTGGCAATTAAAGGAAGAGCCAAATAGGGAAGAAAACAGTTTTTAAGATCAGACTTTTTGAGACTAAGGTTCTAGATGAGATAGAACTAAAAATAGATCTGAAGACTTCTCAGATTACAGTTTTTGTCTTAAAGAATAGCCTATAAAATAGCCACTTGTCCATTTTTAAGGCACAGTCAAGACTTGTAGTGAATAAGAAAGAATGCCTTTCTCTCTCTCTCTCTCTCTTTTTTTGTTATATTCCTGTGAGGGCAGGCAGATCAATAAAATTCTGTAGGTGGTTAAAATTTTGACCCTTCTGGATAAGACTGAAGAATTTCATTGTACATGATTCATTAACAAAGTTACAAATTTGATATGTAACAAGAGCTGTCTTTATCAGTGAAAGAAAAGATTCTAGAGGAAAATAGATGTGTTCTTAGTTCTTTTCCCAGCCAGAAAATTCTTTGGGTGTCCAACCACTTAATCCAGCCAGGAAACAAAGATCTTTTTCTTTACAATAATGGATCACATGCTGAGTTAACTCCTTGGTGCAGAAGAGCTTTTTTTTTTCATTAAGATTCTTGAGAACAGAGCACAACTCAAAGACAGAGGGTCTGAAGACCAGATAAATTTGTAGAATTTTGTCAGAGAAGAAAGATTTGCTATAAATCTTATGATGCGTAAACATAAGTGAAAAATTCTTAAATGGTATATTCCAAGGATAATTCTTTCTCTGCAATTACTGTCCAATACAACCAAAATGTTAATAGAAAAATATAAAATACAACTTATAGCAAGTCTCTAGAAAGTATTGAATGCAACTTAGAATACATTGTGAGTTTTATATACAAGGCATGTAAATATTTTCATAAAGCAGAGTGCTTTGAAAAACCCCACACTATGTAAAATTGATTTATATAAAAATATTAAAATTGGCATATGATTCTAGAATCTAGAAAATAAAATATTTTCTAAATGTATTAATAGCAAGAACCTACTGTTTTAAATCCCTGCCACATTAATTAAATAGGTTTAGGTAATATAAAAGATGCCCTGGATTTGCTAAAAGGGAAGTGATTGAAATTTCTTTCTGTTCCACCAAGATCCAAGGATGTACACTGAGACTCATTCTAAGTCATTATTGATTGATGCTGTGTTTGTTAGTCACTCAGTCGTGATCGACTATTTGTGACTACAGCCTGCCAGTCTCCTCTGTCCATGGAATTCTCCAAGCAAGAATGCTGGAGTGGGTTGCCATTCCCTTTTCCAGGGGATCTTCCCGAATTAGGAATCAGACTCTGGTCTCCAGCACTGCAGGCAGATTCTTTACCATCTGAGCCACCAGGGAAGCCCAGTTTACAAGTTCTAGTCATTATTTCCACATAAATGGAAAACAGCTTGTTAATAAAAAAGTCCAGTGTCTAAATATTTCCCAAGAGTCATATTCCACTAACAGACATGAATAATGGCACTGACCACTTGTATTTATAGCTTCGGTGATCAAGCCACAGTGTACAGGTACATTACTACCCTTCAGCCTTTGAAAGGTCACTACCAAGAAGAAATTTACACTGCATCAAAGAGATGCTGTACAAAGGACCTAGCAACAAGGCCATGCGCTGCTGCTATATAGAAACGATTTGTTAGCTTCCAGTTGTATTTCTGGAAAGAAACTAAATTCATTTTCACAGAGTTTTTGTTGTGTGCTATTTTTAATTTTTTTTTGTCATTTTTTAATTTTGTATATGGGTACTTTTATTTGAAGAAAGGTTAGGACATCTTCCCCTCAAAGGACAGATTATCTGCTCATATTACCATTTCTTTTGTACCCCAAATAAAGTAACAATCTTCTCTCAGTACCTAACAAACAGTGATTAAGCCTCTTGTTTTGGTCTGCACATTAAGATCAGCTACTGAACCAGCAATTTTCCTAAGACCTATAATAGTAATGCTAGTTTATGTGGGAAGCACCATTCATCACTTTATTTCAAATTGTATTAGGTTTGGTGAGCTTTGATATTAAAAAATTACTTAACTAAGTTTTAGCCCTAGAATTTCATTTTTCTTTATATTTTTTATTATCTTATCAGAATTTTTGTATAAACAAAGATGTATCCTATATTTTGGTTAGTCCAATAACAGAATGGGCTTCCCTAGTAGCTCAGGTGGTAAAGGTTCTGCCTGCCATGCAGGAGACCTGGGTTCAACCCCTGGGTTGGGAAGAGCGCCTGGAGATGGAAATGGCAGCCCACTCCAGCATTCTTGCCTGGAGAATTCCACAGACAGAGCAGCCTGGTGGGCTACAGCCCATGGGGTCGCAGAGTCAGACACAACTGAGCAATTAACACACAATTACAGTATAGTAGTAAGCTGTTAAATGCTATAAATTTCTCTCTTGTAAAGTACTGACTTACAGATTATATTTGGTGATGATAAAAATCAATTCACTGTGGATGTGTGGTATTTATTTGTTAAATCTAAATAAATTGAAAATTTTAAAAAGGGGAAAACTACAGGTCAGTTTATGAAATAGTTGACACTATTATGAAACTTTCCTTTTAAAACAAATTATATTTATGAACAAAACCTAATCTTAAACAATTAGTTCTGTCACGCGAGTGTATGTTCCTCAGTTGTCTCGTCACAACAAAGATTTGGAGCGACAGACATTAAAGCCCTCGGCGCATCACAGCTCTCAAGTCTTGGACAAACCGAGTTATAGCTCTTAGGCAAGTCAGTGTTACAGCTCTGTTTTATTTAGAAGATAGCAGGAGAATCCATCCTCAAAGCGAGGGCATGCCAACCCAAAGACTTGAAGAGAAGAGAGTGGAGGAGTGCATGGGGGAGGGAGAGAGAGGGAGAAAGAGGGAGAGAAAGAGAGAGCACACGCACTCAGGAGAGGAAGAGAGAGAGCGCGCTTTGGCTCTTCCTTGTATATGTTTTCTTCCACCTGGGCCCGCCCTATGCAAATTGGGCTTAGCCAGGAGTGCTGTTTGTTCCACCTGAAGTCTTCACTCTGGTCCTCGGACCTTCCTTGTTTTTTAGCCACCGCCATTTTGGACTCCGTTTCCCTATTCTACCTACCTATCAATGTGAAACTGAATTGAGAGAGGCAAATATATTTTGCATAAATCTGTAAGTTGATACTACTCTGAGAAACAAGCAGCACCCCTTCACTCTTTAAGCCCCAGATACTCACACATGCACACACCACATCATTGCAACCCTGAGACTTTAGGGTTGAGAAATACATCAACACCAGGGAACACTGGCAATATTGAAATTTGCAAAGTTTGCCTGTTGAACTTGTGCATTGAAGGTATGATTAGAAATTCATGGTGCTACCTAAAGGAACTGAGCAATTTCAGTCTAAGGAAAAAGGTGTGAAGGAAACCCTATCTTTCAGTTTGGGGTCTAGGAACAGTGGTCAAGAGGATGCCAAGAGTCCAGTTTGCTCAAGCCAAGAAAATCAGTGCTGCTGAGATGAAAACTGAATTACATTTAGAGTTGTGTGTTTTACACTTCACTTTCTATCTAGAAATAAGGAAAGGGACAGAGGATATGTTTTCTTTTTTTTTTTCCCTATCCAATCTCTCATGTTTATTTTTTATTTTATTTTATTTTTTTATTTTACAATATTGTATTAGTTTTGCCATACATCAACATGAATCCACCACAGGTGTACACATGTTCCCCATACTGAACCCCCCTCCCACTTCCCTCCCCATACCATCCCTCTGGGTCATTCCAGTGAGGATGTTTTCTTTAAACTTTAAAAAAAAAAAGCTTTGGTGTTTCCCGGAAAGATCTTTTTCCTTGGGATGACAATGCTCTGCAACAAGAGGCCACTGCAACGAGAAGCACGTGCACCCCAGGGAAGAGGAAAGTCTGCTCCCTGCAACTAGAGAAAGCCTGTGCAGAAAGCAATGAAGACCCAGCACAGTCAAAAAAATAAATACATCTTAAAAAAAAATCTTGTCATATGCTAATAAGTATCCCTCAGCTAGAGACCATAAAACTCCCTTTCCTCCAGCAAGTACAGAGGTTTACTTTGACAAGGAATACTCCTCTGTACCAGACTCCAAAGGCATAGCAACTGATCTCAGAAAGACAAAGAGCTGGTTAGGAAAGGAATGCTTGGGATAGCCTGGGGTGGAATTCCAGTACCACCCTTTGTCTCAACAGATAAAAGGAAAGGAGTTTCAACTGTAGAAAATTTGGGAAACTCCAGTTTTGCCTAGGGATTTCCAAAGTCCTCCCAACAAAACGTTGGGTTTCTGTATCTACCTCTTTTGTCTTGAGTGCAATCCCTTCCTCTTAAGATACAGTCTTTCCTTATATCCTGTGAACTTAAATTTAATAAAAAGACCCTAGCAAGAAGTCACCTTTTGACAGATTGTAGATGTACTATTTGTCCCTAAAGTAGTTTTACAAAACTAAGTCCACCTAATAAGTTCTTGGTGTGTCACTTGGGTTTCTGTGGTAAAAGTGAGGTTAAAATTACTGTAATCAAGAGTTCTACCATTTGCTCAAATTCTTTCTGCCTGGGAAATGTTAGGGTGAAGAATAGTCTCCTAGGAAGATTCTGATTCCAGAAATCTTTCTGCTGCTTTTGATAAAGAAGGATGAGGTTGCTCTTCTTTGATGTAATTTGTACTAGTGTCTCTTTTCTCTGCAGCTGGGGAGGATGAGGAAATAGAGGCTATATACATGCAAATAATGGAGAAAACAAATGAAAACCCTACATATCCTAGAGTTTGATTGTAATGCATTTCTGTCCCTTGATTTCAGTAGCTCTATAGTTTGCTGGGGCTGCTATACAAATTACTAGAAGTTAGGTAACTTCAACAATAGAAACACACACAGTTCTGTAGGCTAGACATTTGAGCTCAAAGTGTGGTCAGTATTGGTTCCCCTTGAGGTCTTTGAGGGACAGTCTACTCCGTGTCTCTCTCTGGGCCTCTGGTGTTGCTTGGTTTCCAGATGGTGCTTTCCTGTGACTTCACATTCTCTTTTCCATGTCAGATCACATTCAGGTACTGGGGGTTAGGACTGCAACATCTTTTGAGGGGATACAAGTCAACCAGTAACAGTAGTACAGAGATTTTTTATTTTACTTTATGCTAATACAAATGTTACAAATATAAACAAAATAAAATTCACGAAAGAAAAAACGAAGTGAAAGTGAAAGTCATTCAGTTCAGTTCAGTTCAGTTCAGTTGCTCAGTCATGTCCAACTCTTTGCAACCCCATGAATCACAGCACGCCAGGCCTCCTTGTCCATCACCAACTCCCGGAGTTCACTCAAACTCATGATCAGTGATGCCATCCAGCCATCTCATCCTTTGTCGACTCAGTGGTGTCCAACTCTTTGCAACCCCATGGACTATCCAGTCGATGGAATTCTCCAGGCCAAAATATTGGAATGGGTGTTCGTTCCCTTCTCCAGGGGACCTTCCCATCCCAGGGACTGAACCCAGGTCTCCTGCATTGCAGGCAGATTCTTTACCAGCTGAGTCACAGGGGAAGCCCAAATGAACTGAGTCCACCATTGAAATGCCCCATACTGTGTTTTAACAGTCCTAGGTAGTTAAAGAGTATGGGCCTTTTTTTTCCACATGAAAACAAAAAGCTAAACTAAGACTTCCTGGAAATCAAAATCATTCAAAGTAGGGATTGCTGCTTCTGACTCAAAAGAGAATATAGCATCTGTTTCCATCACAGAAGATTGTTCAACCTATTTGCTTTGGCCCTGAGGAAGAGAGCCAGATATTGAGAAAGAATAACATTAGGGAGGGAGTTACTGTTATCTCTGTATCTTAAGGAAACTAAAGACAAACTAAAGTTGAACTGACTTCATGGCCGTCATGACTCAGATGCTTTTGACTCGGAGAAGCTGTGCAATTTGGAGGGCCCAATGTAATATAGAAGTTTTATTAAAAATCTGGGAAGAGTTTCAAGATGGTGACAGCAGAGCATTACACCAAGCACAGGGCCATTGTAAACATGAGCACTCTGGGACTGCACATGGTCCACGCCGGAGAAGCCCATCCTGTTTCCTGCTCTGGGGCATAGGTGTATCTGGTGGGTGTAACCTGGGATCATCTTGTCTGGAATAGCAAAGTTTCCAAGACTGGGCCAACTCTATTGGTTCATGGTGGCTACCTGGAGCATTTAGTTGGAATGCCTAGAAAGCTGAAACACACACCATAATTGGCTAGCAATATCCACCATGAGCATAGGATATGCTGTGTCATCCCTAGAAATGATATCTGACTTTTGGAAGGATATACTTTTAAATCTGCTTTATGGAGGTATAAATTACATACAATATATAATACATTTTAAAGGTATAAGTGAAAGTCGCTCAGTCATGTTTGACTCTGTGACCCCATGGACTATACAGTTCATGGAATTCTCCAGGCTAGAATACTGGAGTGGGTAGTCTATCCCTTCTCCAGGGGATCTTCTTGACCTAGGAATCAAACTGGGGTCTCCTGCATTGCAGGTGGATTCTTTACCAACTGAACTATATGGGAAGCCTCTAAAGGTATAGTTCTCTTATTTTACAAGTGTACTTTTCTATAATTACCAATCCATTCAAGTTAGAATATTTTTTATCTTCCTAGAAAAGTTCCTCACGCCCTTTATAATCAGTCTTTCTCTTCCCCCAAATGACCTCTCATCCACTCTCTAATGACCACTGTCCTGTTTTTCATCATTTTTTAATGATTTTGCCTGGTATAGAATATCATAAAAGTGATCATATAATCTGTACTGTTTAGTGTATAGTTCCATTCACTCAGCATACTAACTGTGAGATTTATACATGTTGTGGTCTGAATTAGTAGTTCATTTTACTTTATTGCTTAACAGAATTTATTGTTAGAATATACCAGAATTTATCTATTCACGAGTTGTTATGCATTTGGTTTATTTCTAGTTTGAGGTTAATGGATACAGCAGATATAAACATATGTACACACATCTTTTTATTAATGTATATCTCCTGTTCTCATGGATTAATATCAAACAGGAGAACTGCTGGGTAAGTGCATGTTATAACTTTATGAGAAATAGTGGTTGCACCATTTTATACTCCCACCAGTAGTGTGTAAATGTTCTAGGTTCTTTGACAACAATGAATACTGATGGTATTTTCAATATTATCCATTCTGTTGGGTGTGTAGTGTGGTATCTTATCGTAGTCTGAATTCCTTGGTGACTAATAATGTGGAGAAATATTTTCGTGTGCTCATTGAACACTTATTATAAAATATCTGTTTGTTCAAGTCTTTTACCTAATTTTTAATGTACTATTTTAGTTTTTGGTTCACCGCAAAACAGCCTCAGTTCAGTTCAGTCACTCATGTCCAACTTTCCAACCCCACGAACAGCAGCATGCCAGGCCTCCCTGTCCATCACCAAACTCATGTCCATTGAGTCGGTGATGCCATCCAACCATCTCATCCTCTGTCGTCCCTTTCTCCTCCTGCTCTCAATCTTTCCCAGCATCAGGGTCTTTTCAAATGAGTCAGCTCTTCATATCAGGTGGCCAAAATATTGGGGTTTCAGCTTCAACATCAGTCTTTCCAATGAATACCCAGGACTGATCTCCTTTAGGATGGACTTTTGGATCTCCTTGAAGTCCAAGGGAGCAAAACAGCATAATGTTGCCTTATACCACCTCCCTCAATGCACACTGACTCCCTTCCCATCAACATTCCACAACAGGTGGTACATTTGTTACAATCAATGAACTAATGCTGTCATTATCAACCAAAATCTATAGTTTACTTTAAATTTCACTTTTGATATTCTGTGGTTTCTGCCTTGCTTTATGTTTGACAAATGTATAATGAGAAATCCATTGTTAAAGTATCATAGATAATAGTTGCTGCTGCTGCTTCTGCTAAGTTTCTGACTCTGTGCGACCCCACAGACAGCAGCCCACCAGGCTCCCCCGTCCCTGGGATTCTCCAGGCAAGAACAGTGGAGTGGGTTGTCATTTCCTTCTCCAATTTATGAAAGTGAAAAGTGAAAGTGAAGTTGCTCAGTCGTGTCTGACTCTTAGTGACCTCATGGACTGCAGCCTACCAGGCTCTTTTTCCATGGGATTTTCCAGGCAAAAGTACTGGAGTGGGGTGCCATTGCCTTCTCTGAGATAATAGTTACACTGCTCTAAAAATCCCTAGTGCTCCATCTCTTCATCCTTTCCTCCTTCCTCCTCCAAACTCCTGGCAACCACTGTTTGTTTTAATGTCTCCATAGCTCTGTCCATTTCTAGAATGTCATATAGTTGGAGCCATATAATAAGCAGCCATTTCAGATTGGCTTCTTTCACTTAGTAACATGCATTTGTTTCCTCCATGTCATTTAATGGCTTGACAGCTTATTTCTTATATTTCATTATATAGATGTACCACGGTTTGGTACAATTTGAAGAATACTTTGGCCACCTCATGCAGAGTTGACTCACTGGAAAAGACTCTGATGCTGGGAGGGATTGGGGGCAGGAGAAGAAGGGGACAACAGAGGATGAGATGGCTGGATGGCATCACCGACTCGATGGACATGAGTTTGGGTAAACTCCGGGAGTTGGTGATGGACAGGGAGGCCTGGCGTGCTGCGATTCATGGGGTCACAAAGAGTTGGACACGACTGAGTGACTGAACTGAACCGAACTGAAGAATATCTTGAAGATGTTCTATCGAAGAACATCTTGGCTGCTTCTACCTTTTGGAAATTATGAGTAATCCTGTTATAAACATCCATGTGCATAAGTTTTCAGTTCATTTGGTTTTTATTCATTAAAAAAAATGCATTGTCTTTTTCCTCAGTTTTACCTAGAAAGAAATGTTTAACTTGAAAGCTTTTCTTTATTAACCTTGGTAAGGAAAATAGTGATTACTAAAAATAAAATTTAATGAATAATTTGTGCTTTAAAAATTTCTCTAAAGTATCAAAAAATTCTAATTGCAACTAACAAATTAATGATGGCAGCTAGGTATACAATATTCTACTAATAGGATCCTTTCAGACTCCTGGTGAAATGTGACAAATCTCCTTTCCATACTGTATAGCTTAAAGTACAATTTCTACTTACTAACCTTTGTAGACTCCATATAGAATTTTTAAAATGAAAAGCTCACATACTCTGAGTAAAATTATTGCTACACTATAGACGGAGGAGCCTGGGAGGCTGCAGACCATGGGATTGCTAAGAGTCGGACACAAATGAGCGACTTCACTTTCACTTTTCACTTTCATGCATTGGAGAAGGAAATGGCAACCCACTTCAGTGTTTTTGCCTGGAGAATCTAGGGACGGGGGAGCCTGGTGGGCTGCCGTCTATGGAGTTAAACTGAGTTGGACACAACTAAAGCGACTTAGCAGCAGCAGCAGCATGGGGCTCAGTCAGTCAAAGCAGAGACTGGCCTTGGCATGAGAACAGATTGCTAGAGGACCACTACTCTTCCAGTTGTTACCCCTCTAGATCCTAGATTATTGGTGTATTATTTATTTCTGTGTAGCTATTATAAATTATATAGACCCATAAATGGAGATGAAAATGGCAACCCACTCCAATATTCTTCCCTGAGAAATCTCATGGTCAGAGGAACCTGGTGGGCAACAGTCCATGGGGTTGCAAAGAGTCAGACACAACTGAGCATGCACACACATACTTATAAGTGTGCAATAAATCTTCCCGTGTAAGAAACTATCTCAAAATCAATGGGTTTAAAATAGTAACTGTCTATTTAGCTCATAAATCTTAGGGGCAGTGGTTTGGGTTAGGCTTAGCTGGCTGGTCTTCTGCACTTAGCTGGGCTGCCTCCTATGTCTTTGGTCAACTGCCAGTCAGCTTAATCTGAGATGCCCTGAACTGAGATAGTTCTTCTCTATTTCAGGCTTCCCAGGTGGCGCTAGTGGTAAAGAACACGCATGCCAATGCAGGTAGACTTTAGAGACATGAGTTCGATCCCTGGGTTGGGATGCTTCCCTGGAGGAGGGTATGGGAACCCACTCCAGTATTCTTGCCTGGAGAATCCCATGGGCAGAGGAGCCTGGCAGGTTACGGTCCCTAGGATCACACATAGTTGGACACAACTGAAGCGATTAAGCACACACATGTCTCTTACACTTGGTTTCTCATCCTTCTCCAGTGTATGTTGGACCTTTCCTTATGACTAACGAGCATGTTTCCGAAGAGAGAGAGTAGATGTGCATAAGACTTGTTTAGGCCTAGGTTTATAATTTTTCTAACATCATTTATATTGTATTCTATCGGTGAAATGAGGTGTTAAGTTCAGCCCAGATCCAAGAAGTAGAAAAAAAAAAAAATAGACTTTACCTCTTGTTGGGAAGAATCACAAGTCAGATTACAAAAGGATGTGGATGAACAGAAAAAGTCAACAGGACCATTTTTGCAAACAATCTGCTATAATGATGAGTTCAGTGGGGAAAGGGCCCAAGAGAGGTTCTGTGTCACCTCAGGTTCTAGGAGGGTGCGGGGAGCTTGAAGCAGTAACTCTTTACTAACTTTTGTGCAGATATTTCAGTATTTTAACAAGCAGTGTAGCCACATGGTAAGCACAGGTCAGATAATAGCTCTGAAAAGAACATTACAATGTTGTGTTTTTAAAAATGAAAATACAGTCAGAGGACATCTGGACTGCTTACATCCAGAGAAATCTCAATTGGACTAGTGATACCTAAATTATTTAACTTCAGTCATAGGTCCTAAAAGAAAACCACCAACCTTTTTAAGGTTAATATTGCTAAAGGAAAATGATGAACATAGCTAATATTATTTATTCCAGAAAATGAAATATTTCATCTAGTTTATATGATCTACCTGCCACTGGAAATATGGAGCATGAGTGGAAACCATACAATTTGATTAACATAGTTTACTTACTACTTTTTTTCAGGTTTAGAATAAGTTTTAACATTTTAAATTTTTAATTGGAGGATAATTGCTTTATAATATTGTGTTGGTTTCTGCCATAAAACAACATGAATCAGCCATAAGTATATATATATATATATATATATATATATATATATATCTCCTCTCCCTCTTATCCAACTCATAGTTCTCTTTCTTTTAGACAACACAAACCATCTGCTCTCAAATTAAAAAAAAAAAAAACTTTAATCCTGTAACTATATTGGGGTTTTGACTCCAAAATATCATTCTTCCAACAAGGAACATAGTAATAGAATTCTTCTGGACTCCTGCTGAAATGTGTCATCTTCTTTCCACGCTATAGAGCCTCAAGCATAATTTCTACTTACTGGGTTTATAGTTTCAATGTAGAAGTCCTAATGAAAGTATCACTGAAGTCACTTCCTTTCTCCACAGCTCACCAGCACAGAGCTCCCCAGCCATCACAATGCTAGACCTGTGTGTGGACTGAGGGGAGACCTAGGACTGAGTAGGTCAACCGTGGCATGGCAATAGAGGCCAAAGGCTTCCCTTTTGTGGCTCAGCAGTAAAAATCTACCTGCAAACACAGGAGACGCAGGTTCGATCTCTGGGTCGGGACGATTCCCTGGAGAGGGGAATGGCAACCCACTCCAGTATTCTTGCCTGGGAAGTCCCCTGGACAGAAAAGCCTGGCAGGCTACATGGGGTCACAAAAGAGTGGGACATGACTTAGCCACTAAACAACAATAACAGTAATAGAGGCCAGTAAGTTTCTCCTCCACTCACTAAACCATAATTTGTTCGTAGGTATAGACCCCTACAAGCAAAGAAATTATAACTCTCTAGCTTTTGAATTTGAATTTCTGACACCCACTCATCACTTTCCATAATGCTCTACATTCAGCAGTGATTAAGCAAGTAGTGATTAAGCCAGACCAGTGCTTCCCAGGTGGTGCTAGTGGTAAAGAATCCATCTGCCAATGGGGAAACATAAGAGATGAGAGTTTGATCCCTGGGTGGGGAAGATCCCCTCGAGGAAGGCATGGCAACCCGCTTCAGTATTATTCTTGCCTGGAGAATCCCATGGACAAAGGAGCCTGGCAGGCTACAGTCCATGGGGTCACAAAGAGTCAGACACGACTGAAGTGACTTAGCATGCACACACCTAAGCACATATCAGACTGGTCATATCTACAGCCATGTCCACAGCAGGAACCTGGCCCACCTGCACAACACAAGACCACAGTTAGACTCAGTGTCCCTTAACTCTTATGCTGGAAATCAGCAGATGATGATAGTCACATGGCACAAGTGGCTAAGTGCCAAAGGATGTTTTGTACTTTGAATTAATTCAAGAGATAAACCCTATTAGGTTAGGGCCAGAGAAGCAGGATTTAAACTATACGTTAGTTTATAAGATATTAGGCTGCAGGCAGCACATACACACACACACGCACACACACACACACACACACACACGCACACTTGCTCGTGTATATACAGCAAAGGCAAATGAAATTATGAGCCACCACACGGACATTTCACGATGGTCTCACTGGTCAGTAATATTTCCTGTGGCCAGTCCAGAAAGATGAGTGAATGGATCTCAGGAAACTGCAGTGTCTGACCTCACCAAAATTAAGGAGGTAAGCCATGTATGCATGCCACTGCTCATCATTTTTCTCAGATGAAAGGCCCATGGTCAGCAAAGTTCCTATGAGAGAGGAAATCAAGGGGCACCCCTTACTTGGCTCTGCTCCTGTGGGGATCTCATTTGCAGAGATGTGGCGGAGATGAGGTGAATCCTCAGGAGTGTGAAGCCTTATGTTCCAGAGTCAGAGGTCTCACTGTGTCAAGGACTCAGTGAAATTTCTAGTCCCTCAGTATTTATTCCAAGTGAAAGCAGCAACTGGGACATTCCACTCCCATCAAAATTCCTGAGCTTATTTTCTTGTATAAGAAAATTTTACATTAATACAACATTTTACAATTAGGACTTTAAAATTATCATAAAGGAACTTGAAGCAGAGGGAGTGGATTTGTTTACAAAAATACTAGTGAAAATGAATTTACTTGTTACAGCTGGGAAACAATCTTACTGAGTTCCTGTTATGTATACAGGATTATGCTAGACTCTTTACATGCATTATCTTGTTTAATGTATTTACTAGAATTTAAGGAAATGGGTAGGGTCTTCCCTGTAGCTCAGACTTCCTTGGTGTTTCCAGACGGTACAGCGTCTGCTTACAATGCGGGAGACCTGGGTTTGATCCCTGGGTCGGGAAGATCCTCTGGAGAAGGAAATGGCAATTCAGTCCAGTACTCTTGCCTGGAAAATCCCATGGATGGAGGAGCCTGGTAGGCTATAGTCCATGGGGTCTTAAAGAGTCAGACATGACTGAGCAACTTCACTTTCACTTTCACCTGTCGCTCAAACAGTAAAGAATCTGCCTGCAACACAGGAGACCTGGGTTCGATCCCTGGGTCAGGAAGATCCTCTGGAAAAGGCAATTGGCAGTCCACTCCAGTGTTCTTGCCTGGAGAAGCCCACGGACAGAGGATCCTGGCAGGCTACAGTCTGTGGGATCATAGTCAGACATGACTGAGCCGCTAACACTACTGCTACCGCTAAGGAAACTGGTACTATTGTCCCCGTTGTTAAATAAAAGGAAAGAAGCCTCAGGTTAAATATTGCTGGTCTGTTTTGTCTGTGTAGCTAATAAGTAGCAGGGTGAAGCTATTACCCACATCTTCATGTTCCTGCGTGCATTCACTCTCCGTTGTCCCTTGGTGTTCACTGCAGGGCCATCCAAGGTAGAGATATGTGACTCTGAATTCATTCCATCCCACAAAATGTCTCTCTACATTTTCCACCTACCAAAAGCCAGTCTCAAAAGATCATCTGAGCAACAAGAATTTTCATTTGTTCCTGATAGGCATACAAATGATACAGTGACTTTGAAGACATTTTAACAGTTTCTGATGGAATGGAACACACTCATACCATGTGATCCAGCATTTGTACTTCTTGACATTCATCCAAATAAATTGAGAACTGAGGTCCACGCAAAAACCTGTGTATGCATGCCTATAGCAGCTTTATTCATAGTTCCCAAATGTGGAAACAATGAAGATGCCCATCAGTAGGTGAATAGATAAACTGTTGTATGTCCAGGTCATGGAATGTTATTCAGTAATAAAAAGAAATGAGTTCTCAGGCGATGAAAAGACACAAAGGAAACATAAATGTATACTGTTAAGTGAAAGTCTGAAAAGGCTACATTCCAACTATGACATTCTTAGGAAAGTAAAACTATACAGACAAGACAAAGTCCAGTGGCTGTCTGGCTTTGGCATGTGGGGGGATGGGTGGAGGGATGAGGCAGGTGAAGCAATAGAGGTTTTTAAGGCAATAAAGCTAGTCTGTATGACTCCAAAATGGTACATACATGACATTATGTACATATGATGTACATATGTTTCAAAACATGTGAAATGTACAAACAGAAGAGTGAATCAATGTGAACTATGGACTCTAATAACTAATAATTTAAGTATCAATATAGGCTCAATTACAACAAATGTTCCACGCTAATATAAGATACCAACAGTAGGGAAACTGGGGAGAGGGTAGCTGGGGAGAGGGTAAGTTGTGACTGGGGGTATAAATGGGAACTCTATATGTTCCAGTTTTTTTCTTATAAACCTAAAACTGCTCAAAAATTTTTATTAATTCTGAAAATAAGCATCTTCAAACTACAGGTATTTTTAAAGGCCTCTTATGTGTTAGAATCTGTTGCTCATGCCAGAGGCTCCTGATTATGTCACTGTCCCAAGTACATAAAATATAATGGGGAAGAGTATGTACACCCATCAGACTATCAAGTGATAAACCAAGGATTCACACAGTTACATGCAAAGGTGAATGGAAAAGAAAACATTCAGCATGTGGTTAAGAAGGTGAATTTAACTCTCTCCTTAATACTAACTCCAGAAGGAAAGGGAGGGTGGAGACCCTGTCTGGCTGTGGATGAAGATATAGGAGATGAAGAAAGATCACTGTCAGTAGTAGGAGAAACCCCAGAAGTGGTGGTTCACAGATTCTGAAGCAGAGAAAGAAATTTCTGATTGTGGAGTTTCCAGTGGGAAGTGGTATTTTGGGGGATGTGGGGATCTTCCTAATCACTACATTTCTGAACTCCTTCCCCTCTCCCGCCCTCAACTCTGAAGCTGCTCCTGTTATTCTAGTTTATTCCTGGGAAGAGTCACCAATTCACAAAAATGAAAACCAAGGCTTTCATAGGCATTGCTTCTGGGAACACCAGCCTTGCTCCCTGACACAGGCATTGCCTGCCGAAGCTGAGGGCAAGTGGCGTGAAGGGAGTACTATATACATGCCTCTTGGTATGTTTCTTTGGTCCTAAAACCCACCTCACCCTCACCCTCCTGAGAAGCCATGGAGAGAGAGAGGGAAAGAGCGAGAGATGGAGTAAACACTTGAGTGAGACTCAAACAAACAAGAAGAAATCACAAACAGGTTCTTTTTAATACTAGTCTAGACGAGGTTTTGCAATGTTGCAGGTTGCTAATTGCAGTAATAACTGCCTGAGAACAATTAAGCAGACACCAAACATTTCTATCAGGTGAATGCCTTGTCCTATTAATAAACAGCCAGGAAGGTAACCTGGAAAAACCTCTTTGACCGGTTCCATCCTACCTAAGGCCCAAGCCCGGTTTGTTCCCACACATTCTGGCTGTATGAAGCAGCCGAAGCCACAGTGGTCGCTTGGGTCTCTGAAGATCTGCAGAGGTGGGCTTTGTAGCCGCTTGCTGCAATGACTTGTGTCTGTCTGTTCACTGATTTAGACAATAGCGGTGAATCAGTATGTAAGGCATGGTACCCATCACTCATCAACGGATGACCTGAATTTGCCTTCTGGAAATCCTCTTTTCCCCTAGCTTGGTTGCTTGCAAACTGACTCAGGGAAGCAATTTCTTTTAATCTTTAAGATCAAAGCCCCGATTTGATTTATTTTTAAAACCATTAATCATATCCTAAACCATCTCTTTCTCTACAGTAATCCACAATAGCTGTCCAGCTGCTCAGCATCTTTCCCTTTTGCTCTTCTATGGTGGATACATTATTTCAGGAAGGCTTCCTTCAACCTGGGTCTTCTTGCCCCTCAATCCTTGCATCCTCATCATCACCCCTTAGAATGGTAAGGCTCCCTGTCAGTCAACGCACTCCTTGCTCCCAGTGGGGCTGAGTCAGTGTAGCCCTGAGAGGAAGCTTGAAGGAGGCTGTTAGAATCTATTCATAGATGAAAGCGACGTTCCTGCCACAGCGAGAGGTTGCTAATGACGCATGTATACATTGGGAGTGGCACAGAGGAGGAGGAAGCTGGAGGAGGAGAGTGTGCAGAAAGGGGGTAGACATAGGAGCCAAGAACTATGACAAAGCTTGATATAGGTTCTGTCACCTTTTGGTGAGGACAGAATTCCAAAGAAATAACTTGCTAGCACTAGCTGCCTTGACACAGATCCCATGTGCTTTGTCAGAATTCCCATGTGAGGCAGCAGTCCCTGTACACACACACACCCCCCATGAGGCTGCACACACACACACACACACACACACACACCCCATGAGGCTGCTCAGCTCCATGACACCTGCAAGATTTCTGCCAAACTATTGAGGACCCCTGAAATGAGAGGTGAGGAAAAGAGGAGGGTGGGGAAGGTGTAGAGGAAAAGACAGTCCTTCATGCTTCAACCATTCAATTGTAATACACTATGTACCAGGCTCTGTTCTAGGTCTGAAGAGATATAACATAGTCTGTGTCCTGAAAGAAACTGTAGCATGTTAGACTTTGGAGAGTCGTCCAAGATGAATGACAAAAACAAAATCCCTCAAAATGTTACTCGAGTTACATGGAAGAAAGAACAAAGACTTTAGGGCTGTTTGCCACACAGGACTAACTTATCCTGAATAATGCAATATGCAAGAAAATAGTCCATGGAGTTCATGAAAAGGCAGATTCTCTATTATGCCATCGGTGAACCATTTATTCAGAATGTACTAGTCCCCAGAACTATCTTAGCTGTTGGTATATAACAGAAGCCAACCATTTCTTGTTCCCTTTTCAGAAACTCCAAGAGCAATGAAAAAGCATCCGAGGATGTGGAGAATGCTATGGGCTGAGAGTAGATGCTTTTGCTCCACAGAAAGTCCTGCTTTCTGTGAAAAGATTAGGGATCTTATAAAACAGGCCAGGAAAGCACGTCAAGGACTTAGGAAGTCAAAGTAGCAGATGGCCCACTGACTTTGATCAAGTTGGGTTTTAGTCATAATTCCACCATGATTAGGCTGTATTCAGGGGACTCATTGTCTTCCTCTGGAAACTAGATTTGATAAACTCATATGTCTCCCAATTCAAAAGCTAATTATACTAAGTTTCTCAATGCCCCCCCACCAAAATAACTCTTTAATACGCTAGTATTAAAGGTAACATAATCCCTGCCTGTACTTTTCCATCATATTGGTGGCCTCTTCTTCAACTCCCACCCCTGTCTTGATTCCCCACCCCTCTTATTGCTCATTTTCCTAACATGTCAGGTTCTGCTAAGAAAGTTGTCCTCTCTTAACTCGTGTTAAAACTTGAAGAGGGAATATAATGTGGAATAGAATGGGGAAGTGCCAGGTGTAGAAAGAAGACTCTATCCTTCTAACTTCCTGTGATTTTGAGAAAGTCAGTTTACTCCTGTGGGCTTCAGTTTTCCCTACCTGTGATCCCCCACACCCATCCTATGTGCACACACACACACACACACACACTACTGTGTGTTAGAAACACACATACTATGAGCAAGAAAGAAACCTGCCAAGTTCGGGAATTATTTGCTGAAAATGCCTCATCTATCTTGACAAATACAAGGTTCAGAAAGAAAGCTTAGACGGTTTATTAAAATGAAGATTCTCATCCCCATGCTGACTGAATTAGAATCTCAGGTGGTAGGGATGTGGCATCACAACTTTGAAAAGCTTAGTCAATTTGATGCACAACAAAAATTAAGAACTGCTGCAGACAGGTATTTGCATCCATTGATTACACTGGAAGCAATTAACAGAGCCTCTGAATCTTCTCACTCAGGAGACTCACAGAAAATAACACCAGTTAGGTGACCAGCCAAGGGAGCTTCTTATTCCTAGAAGCTGTGTGGGGTAAGGATGAAGGAGGGGTGGCCCCCATGGTGGCCCCCATGTCCCCTATGACAGACCTTGCCTGTCCCCCAGATGGAGGCCATGACTATTTCAGACCACCCTTCACTCCTTCACACAGTTTATGTGGTGGGGATACAGGGTGGGGAGCCTTGATATCAGACTGGTGGTCTAGGGCACAGTGCGAAGGGGATGGGACACAGCAGAATGCACTAAGTCTCACCCTGGAAACCCCGGTGGAGGATTCTGCCACGCATGAAAACTGCCTTCAGAGCCACAGAGCTGGATTGAAAGAGTAAAAGAGCAAAGTAGGCTGGGCGGACTCGGCTTTAATAAGAACAGTTCTAAAAGCATGGCCAGCTTTATAGTTCTGTGTATTTCTAGCCCCAGTTAAATGTCTGTTTTATGGGAGGACCCTGAGCCAGTGGGCTGAGAAGCAGCTTCATCCAACCCACAACCCTCTACACCTTGGGCCAAACACTGTCCCCAGAAACAAAGCAGGATGCACACACAGGACCAGAAAGTTTCCCACCGGACTCCCCACATCGCCTGGGGTCTTCTGCATAAGCCCCATCTTGGCCCACACCTGCTTTACAGCAACGGCAGCTTCCCTCTTTGCCTCACACTACTTGCTTGTCCAAGTCTGAGCTTGGCAGACTAACTCACCTATGGCAGGGGTATCTGAGGGACAGCCCACGGATGAGCTCATCTGTGCACTTTCCACAGATTTCAAGAACGCTTTTGGTCTTCTGCAACCACATGAGCACAAAGTACATGAATGTCCGAAAAATATGGGTGTATCTGTGCCCCTCTGGGCAGGCACAGATTTGGGACACTTTATACTAGAAAATTCTCTGATCTAAGAAAGGATATGTTGCTGCATGGCTAATAAAATACATCATCTGTGTATTAAAGAGCCCTTTCAATCCTTAATTATTATCATTATACCCAAGTAGTTAGTGCTCTGGAATTTCATACTGGGATGAGCTTTGTAAACTAGCACTTCAATTTCCCCAAATGGCTGGCTGAGGGCAGCAGGAAACAGGCCCACTGAGATTTGGACATTACCACAGACAATTCCTTTGAGAGGAATTGTTTGGAATTATTTTAGCAACAACTGTGGATGCTGAAACTATGTAAATTCAGTGGTAACAGGCATTGGTATTCTAGTTCCATTGTTTCAGCTAGATAACTTGTTGACTGAGGTTACCATAGTCATCCTTCCAAAACCACTAAAGGGAATTCCCCAAATTTCCCTAATATATTGAGCATCCCTTAAAGGCACAAAACAAAAGTTGTCAAAAGAGATTGTTTGACTTGTATAATCAGTTCACTCATGCAGTAAATGAAAGCTAGGGCTATTTGCATTGCTTATGGCACTATTCTGCTTCAAGTTCATGTCTATGCCAAACCTACCGTTCCATGATTGCACTGGATTCCTGCTTCATGCTTAAGTCTATGTTAGGTGCTGTGGGAGTTTCAGAAAAATAGAGGCTCAACCATGGAGGAGCTTAGGAGTCTAAGAACAAGACAAACATTATCTGGAGAAGTATAGAAAAGGGGTCAGAAACACCAGATTCATGTCAGGCAGATTGGGTTCAAATTCCCGTCCCCCTACTTTCAGTTTGTCTGAACCTGGGTGCCAAATGTTTTCCCGTCTTGTTGTCATTTAGTTGCTAAGTCGTATCCAACCCTTTGCAATCCCATGGAATGTAACACACCAGGCTTCCCTGTCCTTCACTATCTCCAAGTTTGCTCAAACTCACGTTCATTGAGTCAGTGATGTCATCCAACCATCTCATCCTCTGTCATCCTCTTCTCTTCCTGCTTTCAATATTTCCCAGCATCAGGGTTTTTCCAATGAGCTGGCTCTTCACATCAGGTGGCCAAAGTATTGGAGCTTCAGCTTCAGCATCAGTCCCTCCAGTGAATATTTAGGGTTGATTTCCTTTAGGATTGACTGGTTTGATCTCCTTGCTGTCCAGGGGACTCGGAAGAGTCTTCTCCAGCAGCATAATTCAAAAGTATCAATTCTTCATTACTCAGCCTTCCTTATTGTCCAACTTTCACATCCATACATGACTACTGGAAAAACCACAGCTTTAACTACACAGACCTTGGCTGGCAAAATGAAGTCTCTGCATTTTAATATGTTGTCTAAGTTTGTTCTCCCCTGAGTCTCTATTAATATTTTATCCAGTGCAAACTAAGGATAACAGTACTACATTGAGAGTGATTATGAGAATTAATAATGCTCAAAATGCATTGAGCATGAACCTGACTCTCACTACATGGGAGCAAAGATGATGAGAATGATGAAGCAACAGTAAACAATAGAGTATCTGCTGCTGCTGCTGCTAAGTCGCTTCAGTCGTGTCCGACTCTGTGCAACCCCTGGATTGCACCCCACCAGGCTCCCCTGTCCCTGGGATTCTCCAGGCAAGAACACTGGAGTGGGTTGCCATTTCCCTCCCCAGTGCAGGAAAGTGAAAAGTGAAAGTGAAGTCGCTCAGTTGTGCTCGACTCGTAGTGACCCCGTGGACCGCAGCCTACCAGGCTCCTCCTCCGTCCATGGGATTTAGAAAAAATTATAAAATATCGATGATAGTTTGATAGGAATTTGGAAAAGTGAGAGCCCCTTGGGGTTGAAGTTTAGGGGTAAAGGTGGACCAAGTTGAGCCTGAAAGGCTATGTAGAATCCAGATAAGGGAGGTCAAGATTCGAGATTACAATTGGACAGAACAGATACTGGTAGCAGAGACTTGCAAAGTAGTCATCATGACATGTTGTGGCATTCCAGCCACTTTCAGTATATGACCTTGTCATGTTAATAATGCAATCCATGTAGCTCCCACTGAAAAGCCATTCAAACTTAATTTCCTAGTGGCCTCTCCTAATTCTTTGATTCTATTTCCAGAGGTAACACCCTGATATTGCAAACAGCACACTTTAAAATTGAAGGTTACAGATGAGATTAAATTTGCTTAATCAATTGACTTTAAAATAGGGAAATTATCATGGATTATCTGGTTATCTGGGTGGGCCCAATGTAATTATGAGAGTCCTTAAATATGAAAGAGGGAGGCAGAAGAGGAGGTCTCAGTGTTATAATGTGAGAAAGACTCAACTCAACATGGCTGACTTTAAAGATACAGGAAGGGATCCATGAACCAAATAACAGGAATGAATTTTAGAAGGGCTCTAGAAGCTAGAAAAGGAAAATAACTTGCTTCTCTCTCAGACTGTCGAGAAAGAAGGCTGACAACACTGTGATTTTAGCCTAGTGAACATCTGGCTTCCAGAATTGTAAAATAATAAATTTGTATGTGTTTTAAGCCACCAAGCTTTGATAATTTGTTACAGAAATGACAGAAAATTAACACATCTGGAAAAGCTTATTGATGCAGATAGTGCAAATCTTTTATTACATGTTTAATTTTAGCTACCATATTTAAATTTCTGAGAGCTCTTTCTCATACCAAGAAGTTTTTTGTTTCCTACTATCTTATTCTTGCTTTATTTGTACAATAAAAGCCAGAGAAAAGAAATGCTATCTTTGTTATAAATAACTCTCAATCTAGAATTGTATATGCAGCTCAAATAGCTTCAGCATTCAGGGTGAAGCAAATACTTTGGCAAATATTAGAGGTGCTTACCATTCAGAGACCCTGTAAAATGTGATGAAAATTGCCAATAGATATACATTTAAACAAAGAAATTTGAAACAGAAGCAAATAATGAAGTGCAACTAATAAATTGCAATTAAAAAAATGATCAATATATGGAAAAATCTAAATAATCATTAACTCTTTAAAACCCTCAAATAGTAACAACTTGGGAGATATAACTAGAAAGTGACATAGAAATAGTAGAAAACAATATCATGTAATTCAGAATATAAGTGGTTAGATTTAAAGCTTTCTAAAAGGCTTTTACATTGTTTGGGAGGAGAGTAGAAACGTTGATGAATTTGGTGCTTTAAGTCAAGTATTCACATCAAGGTGTACAGATAATACAGATCTTCTAAAATATTTTTGCATTCACCACCATAAAGGAAATCAATCCTCAATATTCATTAGAAGGACTGATACTGAAGCTCCAATATTTTGGCCACCTAATGTGAAGAGCTGACTCACTAGAAAAGACCTTGATGCTGAGAAAGATTGAAGGCATGTGGAGAAGGGGATGACAGAGGACAAGATGGTTAGATGGCATCACTGACTCAATGTATGCGAGTTTGAGCTAGCTCCAGGAGATGGTGAAGGACAGGGAGGCCTGGAGTGCTGCAGTCCATGGGGTTGCAAAGAGGTGGACAGGACTGATTGACTGAACAACCACTTCAAATGTGTGGTAGTTATTAGACCTGCTACTAGATCATTACTTAATATGTGATAAACAAGTTCATATATTACTGTACTATATTTAAAATTATTGATAACTAAATTTCTATATGACTGGCTTCCTTTGTAATCCTATGTATATTAACATCCTTCTGAGAAGAGGTCCATAGGCTTCCTCAGAATATACAGTGCAATTTATGGCACAAAAATTAGAGCACACTTAGTACGTTAGGACCTCTCATTAGCCTCTTTAATTCAAACTACTACAGAAAAACTAGAGATTTCTTTTTTTCCTTTATATCCTGATAAATTTGTCAAAGCTTCAGTGGCTTAAATCCATATTCGTAGAGACTGCCTACTATGAAATAAAAAAGATTTCAAGGAATTCCCTGGTGGTCAGTGGTTAGGACTTTTTGTTTTCACTGCTGAGGGCCCAGGTTCAATCCTTGGTTGGGGAACTAAAATCCACAAGCCACATGGACACGGTGTGGCCAAAAAGAAAAACACGAGTCCACATATAGAAGCAATATTATGCAATATTATGCCTATATAAAACTGACTCACTTTGTTGTACAATACAAAGTAACACAACATATTAAATCAACTATACTCCAATTAAAAAATAAGAACTCTCTGGTCAGATTAAGATGTCCTCCATGAGTTGCTCATATTGTAGATTTTAAATCAAAATATGGTCATGATTTGAGCCCTAAGCATAATTAGTCTAATGCTTCATTTGTCAAATGGAGAAAATCATAACCATATGTGTCAGAAAATTTAGAGCACATAGTCTTAAAACCTATTTGTCTTCTTGTTTTACCCAAGATTATATTATAACATGGAGAGCTTTAAGAAGGTAATGATTGTAAATGAATTAGAATATGGGCTTTGGATTAGATAGATGAGGACTTGAATCCTGGATTCACTACTTTCTTGTTCTGGATGGTTGGGAAATTATTTTTCAACTCTTGTCAGTGCTCAGTTTTCTCATCTTTAAAACACTAATGATAAAAATTGCATCACTTGGTCAAACTAAAGGAGATTGTGGTACTTACCAGGTAGCACTAGTGGTAAAGGGCCCACCTGCCAGTGTAGGAGACATAAGGGTATGGGTTCGATCCCTGGATCAGGAAGATCCCCTAGAGGGGGCGTGGCAACTCAATCCAGCATTTTTGCCCAGAGAATCCCAGGGACAGAGGAACTTGGCAGGCTACAGTTCATAGGGTCGCAAAAAGTCAGACATGACTGAAGTGACTTATCACGCACAAAGGAGATCATATATATAAAGTATGTGGCAAGTTACTTGGCTCATATATACTATTTTCTGTATTCATGGAAAATTTGCATTCAAACGAAATAGATACGCAACAAACTAGACATGCGTATCTGAGAGTAAGTGACCTAACTAGAGAGCAAATCTTGACTAAATTGAGATACTATCGTCCCATTTTGATTTCTTTCTATTCCTCTGATGGGGTTTCAGTCCTACTAATGAACTGATACATGAACATTGTACTTCTGTTTCTGGTTGTTTTTATCACAGTGAGTGATAGAGATTTTATCTAATCAATGGAAATAAAGTTGGGAATGTGTTTCTCCTTTGCCACCCCACTACCCAAAGCTTCTGAAATGATTTACTTAGTTCTAGGCAGATTGATAGACACCGGAAACACACTCTTTTCCATTTCAAGTTCAGAGGAAATTGTGTCTCTGCTTTGATCCTTTTTCGACTTCATAGATTTAGACAGCTGCTAGACTAGCCCTTTCACAGTGCAGATGAAGAGGCTAGGACCATGCTCAAGCACAGTTTAATTAGCTTTACATCTGTTGTCAGAAACAATACATTCAATCCAGTAAGACATGAAACTTGGTGGTCTGCCTCAAAAACAAAGCAAAAAGCCTTTAGATCTACCTTTCATGAAGTAGGCATTAAGGACTAATTTCAAGAAGGGTCCCCAAGTAGACAATGCCTATTAGTTTAATGGGAATAAGTACCATCTGCCAGTCATGGGTGTTAATAATCTTAAAATTGGAATGATCCTGACAGAAGGTAAAACAACTGCTCCTATTTTTTTTTTTTTAATGAGGAACAGGATTTATGTGTTCAGTAAAGAAGAAACCACATATTCCCATACTTCACATTTTCCTCAAAGCTATTTCTGTTAGGTGTCAATTGTAGATACTAATTAAATTTCTACTCAAAGAACTAGATGCTATCATTTTTTGATGAGCTCTTATAGAACTGGACACTTGAGATTCTGGTCCTTTATCAACTGGAACTGTGAATAAAAGGTAAGTATTTATTATTTATTTATATTTAAAATAGTACCTCATATTTCCTAATGAAAAATGACAATAAATCCTGTAATACATACTGACAGAAAAATGAGACAGATTGCAGAACTATTTTAAGAAAGATCAGTGCTGAAGACAAAAAATCAAATAAGATACCTCAAGGTCCTTTCTCTTTTACGCATCTAAGATTTAGTAAACAAAAGCCAGAGAAAAAGTGTTGCAGCTTAGTACATACAGCAGAGGTGTCAGCATCTTAACACAGGCTTCCTCCTGTCACTTGATACACTATGTGAAAGCTGGATAAATATTATCCTGTAGCTGTAGAAACAAGAATGAACAGCTTGCTTGGGGTATCACTTCACAGTCCTCATGGAGATATTGTGTTACCTCTGCACCATCTCTCGATCTTTTTCTTTCTGAATCATTTTAATTCAATTTATGAAAGTCACACACACATGCAGTCTGAAGCAATGGGCAGCTTTTCACTGTTGAAGCCTTTCCTTGGCAGGGGAGAGACAGCCTCTGCTAATGGCTTCCCAGATAGCTATTCAGGAGCCTTCAACCAGCCAGAGGAAATAAAGTTGAAGAATTAAGTGAGATCAATGACTTCAAGTGGAGAAACTGAAAGAAATGGAACAGAGTGATAAGCAGCTCACTCTGGGTAGCAATGGAATCCATGGGCTGCACTTGCTTCTAAGCAGGAGTGACCGGTGATGCTGAGAACACCGAAGGGAGAGCTATTGCAACCAACCCCAGTAAATCCACTCTCGTTTATTTAATTCCGCAGGTCTCTCAAAGCTGAGTTCTGACTATTGAAAAATAAGCAAACTCCTCATTCAAAGACAGGCTACAGAAAAGGAGACACACTGCAGTTAGAGGTACGGTGGTGGTGAGTGGTAGGAGAAATAAATAGAAGGCAAATATAGATTACCATGGAGAAATCAGTTCTCCTTTCTTGAGGTTCTTTATGCACCGTGATGACTTTATGCTAGTAAAGGGATGCTTGATCTTATTGCTCACTGAGGAGCCCCAGGTATAGAAGAAGACTGGCTCCATTCAAATTCTTCCATTGAGTAAACTTGACTAAATTTTCAAAGCCTTAGTTTTCTTATCTGCAAAAAGAGGATAATGAGGTTATATCTATTCCATTAACTAATTCTCTGGAAGGTGCTTAGCACAGTATTGTGTCATTTGTAAACATTCGATATATGTTTACTATTATAAGTGCTTCCTTAATAGTGATTATGCCATGCAAATGAACTATAAGAATCAATAATATTTTAGCAGCTATTATGTTTCAGGTAGTGAGCTAACAATTTTACATGCATTGTTGTTAGCCCTCTTCGGAGCTCAAGGCAGAACACAGCAAAAATTGTATTGAGGGTCTGAGATCTGGGAAAGTCAATCTCTTGCAGCTGGTTAGATGCTGTCAGTAGCTAATAAAATGGAGAAAACTTGCCCATTTTAGAATGAATTCAGGAGCTTATAAAGGAAAGCTATTAGAGATGCTACTCTTCCTACCACGGACCAAGAATGGAACAGAACCACTCAAAAAGGCACAGTTTTATCTTAGAGCTTCAAAAAATAATTGCAGTTTTTAAATGGAAAGTTATCAGATTAAAGCATTTTAAATTAGGGAAAAGCCAACTCCAAAAACTGTAGGTTTGTCAGTGATCTTGGGTTTCTAAAGAATTGTTAGGCCAGATAATGAAACTCTTTAATAATCAGCTTCTCAAACACCTGAGAGTTCATTCAGCACCAAAAATATAAGTACACACAGCTCAGTAAAATCCCATTCTTCCCCTGTTCAAGTCATTGTAGCAGTATGTAAGTACACAATCGTTTCCTCTTCCCGCAGCAGGCTCAGTCTAAGTAAAAGTCTTTCAGGAGCACATTGGAAAGGTGTGACTTTTTTTTTTTTTTAATGTTGTTTAAATATTGTTTTGAGAAAAAGGAGGGAAAATTAAAGAAATAGTACTTTGACAATATTCATCCACATAGTCCATTCATTATAGGTTTTGTTAGGGGCAACAGATTACATTTTTAATGTAAATATCAGTGAGAGATAGATGCCTGCTTTTGCACCTTAATGGTCACTACCCCTGTCAGAAAATTTAATATAATCATGAAAACAGAAAAAGGTAAGAAAATGAGAAAGTTGAAACAATAAGGGTAGCAAAATTGGGTTGAGTTCATCTGTGAGGAGTGAAAATGTTACATGGGCCATCGAGAGTCTAGAAAATATAAAATAACAGCTTCTTAGGAGGAAGGGAAAGTTTTCCAAAAACGAACAATCAAAGGAGCTATTTTTGTTCAGTCGCCCAGTCCTGTCTGTTTGTGACCCCATGGACTGCAGCATGCCAGACCTCTCTGTCCACTCTCTCCCAACATTCGCCCAAGTTCATGTCCATTGCATCAGTAATGCCATTCAGCCAATTCATCCTCTGACGCCCTCTTCTCCTTCTGCTCTCAATCTGTCCCAGTAACAGGGACTTTTCCAATGAGTTAGCTGTTTGCATCAGATGACCAAAATACTGGAGTTTCAGCTTCAGCATCAGTCATTCCAGCAAGTTTTCAGGGTTGATTTCCCTTAAGATTCACTGGTTTGATCTTGTTGTCCAAGGGATTCTCAGGAGTCTTCTCCAGCACCATAATTCAAAGTCATCAATTCTTTACCAAAGGAGTTAAAAAGAGTCAAAAAGAAATTTATCTATTTACAAATTCTATGTAGCAATAATGCTAGTAACCAGGTAAGTTCCTTGCAAAACTATCATCTTACTTTGGGTAAACAAATCCCTAATAATGTGCTCTACTGTATGAGTAATAAATTCAAGATGAAACTAAATATAAGCGGCTTCTGATCACTCCTTTACCTGCATGCACCTTGTTCCAAGGAGCAGGGCTAATACCACTGTTAAAGACAGTTTAGTTAGCTTAACTCAATGATTTGTAGTCGGAGTTCCCCCAAGGTAGACAAGAAACCGGCATGAGCAAGCAACTGTGAGAAGATGATAGATATGAGATATTACTGATGATTTTTAAAAGAACATAGAATATGTGAAGTTAATGACTGTACAAGATTCAAATAATACAAAAATAAATGTGAAGCATCACTGACTCAATGGACATGAATTTGAGAATACTCTGGGAGACAGTGAAGGACAGGGAAGTCTGGAGTGCTGCAGTCCATGGGGTTACAAAGAGTCAGACATGATTTAGCAGCTGAACAACAACATATATTCCTCACCTCCTACCTCAAACTTTCTCCTTTTTCTAAACATATATGTGAGTTCATAGCTTTGTGTCTTCCTTCTTGATTTCTAAGATTTTGGTAAGGTTTATTTTCTACCTGAAGAAAATAAATTCTCTTATACTGTTTTCTAATATTTTTATAATTTTATTTGTAAAAGTAGGTTTTAATCCATATGTAATATATTTTTATGTATGGCATGAGGTAGAACTTTTTAAAAAACAATAGGCAATTGTTCCTACATAAATTATAGAATGATCTATCTTTTCTCCACTGATGAGAATGGTCACTTTAGTCACTGGAGTAATAATCATACTTGGGCCTGTTATTGGACCTTTATTTTGTCCTATTGGTTTACTTACAGGTACTGTAAGTAAAGCCATTACCTATGACTCTTATACTTATCATAGTTTAATCTATGTTTTGCCCTCTTTAAGGCAAGTCCCCTTCATTGCTACTGTTTAGGGGAAACAATTAATAATAGATATTCTTGCATACCTCTATCAGATGAAATCAAGAAGCACTTTCAAGTTTCACTTTCTAAAAATCTCATGGAGTTTAGAATTTTTTTAAGATAAACGTTGGCAAAATTGATACTTTATGATTGTTTATTCTCATTGAGTAATGTAGACTATCCCTAAAATATTCAAGTCTAATTTTTATGATCAAGTATTGTAGATTTATTATATAAATATGCTCATTTTTTATTATATCCTCTCTAAAGTGTTTTGAAGTTCTGCTGCTATTTTAATGGAAATATCTTTATTGAATTTTTTGTTTTATACATGCATAATGGTTGGTTTTAAGAATATTCATCTTCTTTGCAACTTTTTAAGAGTTATTTCATTAATAATTTATTAGTTTACTATAATATATTTTGTAAAATAAGGAAAACAAAGATTAAGCTTTACAGAATGAATAACAGCCTCTTGCCTCACCCGCTCTCAGCCTAGAAACATTTTCATATCCTTTCTCTTTTCAGTGTTTGAGTTCTTAGTTTTTCTGGTACTTTCCACCATAACTTTAACTATTGTAATTGGCTTTTGGCTTTGTTTATTGGTTTACCAACCTTGGGTGCTACTACACATTAGCTCCTACTTCAAGGATGATATATGAATGAGTCTGCCTCTTGTTTCATGTGGGTACCTGAGAGCTGTTGAGTTCACCTGTGAGGAGTGAGAATGTCACATGGGGCATTGAGAGTCTAGAAATTATAAAAAGAGAGCTTTATAGAAGGCAGAGAAAGTTTTCAAAAAAAAACCCAAACAAACAAGCAAAGGCGATCTTGTTGCTCACTGTTGAATGCCATCTGCTTGGAACACTGACTCTGATGATTTGGGGCTGCACAGCATGTCTTACTGGGAATTCTGAGGGTCCTTCCTCTGGGTGTGGTGGCTTCATTTATTTCTTCCTAGGACTACTGGCTACCTACAGCACCACTCTCCTCTCTGTGTCCTCTGCTCATTCTCACTGTTTTAGCCTAGAGGAAAATCCTACTGCTCTGATGAACACAAATGATGATCCTTTTCATCACCCATGGTAACTTTCCTTTTCTATTTATTGATTGGATTTTCAAGTTTGAGCATTCCCAAAGCAACTGGCCAATCAAGCCTTGCAGTATTTTGGGCTTTGATGCCTGCTAGTCTTGTGTCTCTGCCATTCCATCCTGTTTAATTTTAGAAACTTAAGACTATCTAGTTTACTTGGAAGATTATTTTCTAACAGTTCAGTTAGTGAGTTTTCCTTTCAAGTATACACACACACACACACACAACACACACACACACACACACACATATATATATATATACACATATTTTTTCCCCTCATTCCAAAGTATTTGAGGATACATATACATTTAGTCATCTTAATCTAATCCTAAATAATATTTTAAATTTTTTATGAGTGTAATTGTCTTACAATGTTGTTTTCTGATATACAGCAAACTGAATTAGCTATATGTGCATATGTATATATACATATGTATATACATATATACATACACATACATATATATCCTCTCTCTTTTGGACTTCCTTCCTATTTAGGTCACTGCAGAGCACTGAGTAGAGTGCCCTGTGTTATACAGTAGGTTCTCATTAGCTATCTATGTCCAAGATCAGGGGCGGTGGCCTGGAGGAGCTACCCCTCACCCAAGGCCATGGGCAGCAGCCGAGAGGAGCAACCTCATGTCCAAGGAGTGGCAGCTGCGCGGGTGCAGGAGGGCAGAGAGGAGCTACTCCACGTTCAAGGTCAGGAAGGGCGGCGGTGAGGAGATACCCCTTGTCCAAGGTAAGGAGCAGCCATGAAGATATACCCCATGTCCAAGGTGAGAGAAACCCAAGTAAGACGGTAGGTGTTGCGAGAGGGCATCAGAGGGCAGACACACTGAAACTGTAATCACAGAAAACTAGCCAATCTGATCACACTGACCACAGCCTTATGTAACTCAATAAAATTAAGCCATGCCGTGTGAGGCCACCCAAGACAGGTGGGTCATGGTGGAGAGGTCTGACAGAATGTGGTCCACTGGAGAGGGGAATGGCAAACTACTTTAGTATTCTTGCCTTGAGAATCCCATGAATAGTATGAAAAGGCAAAATGATAGGATATTGAAAGAGGAACTCCCTAGGTTGTTAGGTGCCCAGTATGCTACTGGAGATCAGTGGAGAAATAACTCCAGCAAGAATGAAGGGATGGAGCCAAAGCAAAAACAATACCCAGTTGTGGGTGTGACTGGTGATAGAAGCAGGGTCCAATGCTGTAAAGAGCAATATTGCATAGAAACCTGGAATGTCAGGTCCATGAATCAAAGCAAATTGGAAGTGGTCAAACAGGAGATGGGAAGAGTGAACATCAACATTCTAGGAATCAGCGAACTAAAATGAACTGGAATGGGTGAATTTAACTCAGATGACCATTATATCTACTACTGTGGGCAGGAATCCCTTAGAAGAAATAGAGTAACCATAATGGTCAACAAAAGAGTCTGAGATGCAGTACTTGGATGCAATCTCAAAAATGACAGAATGGTCTCTGTTCGTTTCCCAGGCAAAGCATTCAGTATCACAGTAACCCAAGTCTATGACCCAACCAGTAATACTGAAGAAGCTGAAGTTGAACGGTTCTATGAAAACCTACAAGAACTTTTAGAAGTAACACCCAAAAAAGATGTCCTTTTCACTATAGGGGACTGGAATGCAAAGGTAGGAAGTCAAGAAACACCTGGAGTAACAGGCAAATTTGGCCTTGGAGTACAGAATGAAGCAGGGCAAAGGCTAATAGAATTTTGCCAAGAGAACACATTGGTCATAGAAAACACCCTCTTCCAACAACACAAGAGAAGACTCTACACATGGACGTCACCAGATTGTCAACACCGAAATCAGACTGATTATATTGTTTGCAGCCAAAGATGGAAAAGCTCTATACAGTCAGCAAAAACAAGACCAGGAGCTGACTGTGGCTCAGATCATGAACTCCTTATTGTCAGATTCAGACTTAAATTGAAGAAAGTGTGTAAAACCACTAGACCATTCAGGTATGACCTAAATCAAATCCCTTATGATTGATTATACAGTGGAAGTGAGAAATAGATTTAAGGGACTAGATCTGATAGATAGAGTACCTGATGAACTATGGAGGGAGGTTTGTGACATTGTACAGGAGACAGGGATCAAGACCATCCCCATGGAAAAGAAATGCAAAAAAGCAAAATGGCTGGGGAGGCCTTACAAAGAGCTGTGAAAAGAAAGGAAGTGAAAAGCAAAGGAGAAAAGGAAAGATATAAGCATGTGAATGCAGAGTTCCAAAAGATAGCAAGGAGAGATAAGAAAGCCTTCCTCAGCGATCAACGCAAAGAAACAGAGGAAAAGAACAGAATGGGAAAGACTAGAGATCTCTTCAAGAAAATTAGAGGTACTAAGGGAACATTTCATGCAAATATTGGCTTGATAAAGGACAGAAATGGTTTGGACCTAATAGAAGCAGAAGATATTAAGAAGAGGTGGCAAGAATACACAGAAGAACTGTACAAAAAGATCTTCATGACCAAGATAATCACGATGGTGTGATCACTCACCTAGAGCCAGACATTCTGGAATGTGAAGTCAAGTGGGCCTTAGAAAGCATCACTATGAACAAAGCTAGTGAACGTGATGGAATTTCAGTGGAGCTAAAATCCTGAAAGATGATGCTGTGCAAGTGTTGCACTCAATATACCAGCAACTTTGGAAAACTCAGCAGTGGCCACAGGACTGGAAAAGGTCAGTTTTCATTCCAATCCCAAAGAAAGGCAATGCCAAAGAATATTCAAACTACCACACAATTGCACTCATCTCACACGCTAGTAGAGTAATGCTCAAAATTCTCCAAGCCAGGCTTCAGCAATACTTGAACTGTGAACTTCCAGATGTTCAAGCTGGTTTGAGAAAAGGCAGAGGAACCAGAGATCCAATTGCCAACATCTGCTGGATCATGGAAAAAGCAAGAGAGTTCCAGAAAAACATCTATTTCTGCTTTATTGACTATGCCAAAACCTTTGACTGTGTGGATCACAACAAACCGTGGAAAATTCTGAAAGAGATGGGAATACCAGACCACCTGACCTGCCTCTTGAGAAACCTATATGCATGTCAGGAAGCAACAGTTAGAACTGGACATGGAACAAAAGACTGGTTCCAATATACGTCAAGGCTGCATATTGTCACCCTGCTTATTTAACTTATATGCAGGGTACATCATGAGAAATGCTGGCCTGGAAGAAACACAAGCTGGAATCAAGATTGCCGGGAGAAATACCAATAACCTCAGATATGCAGATGACACCACTCTTATGGCAGAAAGTGAAGAGGAGCTAAAAAGCCTCTTGATGAAAGTGAAAGAGGAGAGTGAAAAAGTTGGCTTAACGCTCAACATTCAGAAAACAAAGATCATGGCATCTGGTCCCATCACTTCATGGGAAATAGATGGAGAAACAGTGGAAACAGTGTCAGACTTTATTTTGGGGGGCTCCAAAATCCCTGCAGATGGTGACTGCAGTCATGAAATTAAAAGACGCTTACTCCTTGGAAGAAAAGTTATGACCAACCTAGATAGCATATTCAAAAGCAGAGACATTACTTTGCCAACAAAAGTCCGTCTAGTCAAGGGTATGCTTTTTCCAGTGGTCATATATGGATGTGAGAATTGGACTGTGAAGAAAGCTGAGCACCAAAGAATTGATGCTTTTGAACTGTGGTGTTGGAGAAGACTCTTGAGAGTCCCTTGGACTGCAAGGAGATCCAACCAGTCCATTCTAATGGAGATCAGTCCTGGGTGTTCACTGGAAGGAATGATACTAAAGCTGAAACTCCAGTACTTTGGCCACCTCATACGAAGAGCTGACTCATTGGAAAAGACTCTGATGCTGGGAGGGATTGTGGGCAGGAGGATAAGGGGATGACAGAGGATGAGATGGGTGGATGGCATCACCTACTCAATGGGCATGAGTTTGAGTGAACTCTGGGAGTTGGTGATGGACAGGGAGGCCTGGCGTGCTGCGATTCATGGAGTCTCAAAGAGTCAGACATGACTGACTGAGTGACTGAACTGAACTGAACTGACTGAAATAATATTTTAATATTGTTACCTTTAAAACAAGACAGCAAGAGAATTTTCAGGAATCTCCTAAACAGGGATAAGGTGTCAGGAGAGCTCTGATGTGTACAACTAGGACCTAGCTAAACACCTCTAGTTCCAATTACAATTGTGCAGCTTCAGTGCCCTTAATCCATTGACACTAATTGTTTACAGTTCAGACTTTTAACTGATCATTGCTGAATGCAAACAGCATAAGAACTTTGATCTTGGAATATAAAAGGACATAAAATACCAATTCTAAACATTTGTATCGGTGATCTTTGTCTTATCTGTAAGTTATATCTATATAATAAACCTTTTATAGAATATGAAGATGGATTTACGACTTCAAAAATACATGTTTAAAGCAAAATATATAATTGTTGTATACAATTTAGAAACAAAGATTGATCAAGAAAAAAGATAGGCCACATCAAAAATGAGCTAGCTATATGCAAAGAAATGTTTGCATAGCAGTTTAAAATCTCCCTCATGTGATATTTCAAATACAAAGCATAAACATAAGCTTTGCTGACAAAGCTCTGTCTAGTAAAACTTATGGTTTTTCCAGTAGTCATGTCTGGATGTGAGAGTTGGACTATAAAGAAAGCTGAGTCCCAAAGAAATGGTGCTTTTGAACTGTGATGTTGGAGAAGACTCTTGAGAGTCCTTTGGACAGCAAGGAGATCCAACCAGTCCATCCTAAAGGAAATCAGTCCTGAATATTCATTGGAAGGACTGTTGCTGAAGCTGAAGCTCCAATACTTTGGCTACCTGATGCAAAGAACTGACTCATTGGAAAAGACCCTGATGCTGGGAAAGATTAAGGCAGGAAGAGAAGGGGATAACAGCGATGGTTGGATGGTATCACTGACTCGATGGATATGAGTGTGAGCAAGTTCTGGGAGTTAGTGATGGACAGGGAGGCCTGGAATGCTGCAGTCCTTGGAGTTGCAGAGTTGGACATGACTGAGTGACTAAACTGAACCGACAAATTTCCAAAATTAAAAAAAAAAAAATTTCAGCTTATTTCTTAAGTTACGAAAGCAAATTTAGTCTTTTTATTGTTAAAACTTGTTAAATTTCTACCTACAGTTTTGTTCATATTGTCAGCCAACATAATCTGTCATTTGACAATTTGTCCAAAAGTCTACAGCATAATTTGACTTATGAACAATCATGAAGTGATTATCAAAAGTTTAGTGAGTATTCATCATCTCATATAAATACTAAATTAAAGAAACAGAAAAAAGCTGTGTATGATGAGAACTCTTGGGATTTACTCTCCTAGTAATTTTCATTTATAACATACAGCAGTTAATTATGTTTATTATGTTGGATATTATCTCTAGTATGTATTTATAACTGGAAGCTTACAGCACCTTTTGATTGCCTTCATCCCGTCTCCATCCAGTACTCATGCCCTCCTCTAGTAACCACATACCTAATCTCTTTTCCTATAAGTTTATTTTTTTGTCTTTGTTTTGGGGAGCATGATTGATTTCCTATTATACAACATAGTGATTTTTTTCCCTATAGATTTCAAAATAATCATAAGTCTAGTTACTAATTTTATCATACTACTTAGCTGAATATAGTCAACTACTTAGTTGCTGACTATATTCCTCACACTGCATCTCTCATATCCATGGCTAATCTATTTTGCAACTGGAAAATAATCTTCCCTCACCTATTGCTTTCCTTCCCCAAAACCCCTCTCTCCTGCGACCACCTATTTGTTCTCTGTATTCATAATTTTGTTTGTATTTCTTCATTTGTTTTGTTTTGTAGACTTTTCACATAAAAGGGAAATCCTACAGTGTTTGTCTTCTCTGACATTTCATTTAGCACGATAACCTCTAGGTCCTTCCATGTTGCCACAAATGGCAAGATTTCATTCTTTTCATGGATGAATACTATGCTATTGTACCCATATACCAATCTTCTTTATCCGTTTGTCTATTGATGTGCCATTTGATTGCTTCTGTACCTTGGTTATTGTAAATAATGTTACAGTGGCCATGGAGGTACATATATCCTTTCTAATTACTTTGTTTTCTTTGGATAAATACCCAGGAGTGAAAATGTTAGATCATATGGTAATTCTCCTTTTAAAATTTTGAGGAATTTCCATACTGTCTTTCATAGAGGCTACATCAGTTTACATTTCCACCAGTAGTACATGAGGGTTCAGTTCCCTTTTCTTCACATCATCAGCACTTGTCATTTGTTGCCTTTTTGATGATAGCCATTATGACAGGTGTGAGGTAGTATGTTACTGTGGCTTTGGTTTGCACTTCCCTGGTTATTAGCGACACTGAGCATCTTTTCACATGTTGTTGGCCATCTGTATGTCTTCTTTGGAAAAATATCTATCCAGATTCTCTGCCCATTTTTCAATCAAGTTGTTTCATTTTTGTTTTTTGATGTTGAGCTGTGTGGATCTTTTGTATATTTTAGATATTAACCACATCAGATACATTGTTTGCAGATATCTCCTATTCAGTAGGTGATTTTTGTTTTGTTGATAGCAGTTTGCTTTTTATAAAATACGGATATTACTAAAAATTACAATAAATAAAATTTTCAGTTACACTTCTAACATCTTTAAATCTTATATATACTAAATAAAAGATCCTTATTAAAATGCTATTTTTTATTCAGTAACCTGCAAAAATGATGAAAAACTAAAATTGCTAAGAGGATTTGGAACATGAGGTTAGTTTAAGAAATCACTATTTAAAGTAAACCTCAGGAGTGTCTTACACACTAGAGGAGAATAATGAAGTTCTAGTAGAGATTGTATGGAGAAGGCAATGGCAGCCCACTCCAGTACTCTTGCCTGAAAAATCCGTGGACGGAGGAGCCTGGTGGGCTGCAGTCCATGGGGTCGCTAAGAGTCAGACACGACTGAGCAACTTCACTTTCACTTTTCACTTTCATGCACTGGAGAAGGAAATGGCAACCCACTCCAGTGTTCTTGCCTGGAGAATCCCAGGGATGGGGGAGCCTGGTGGACTGCCATCTATGGGGTCACACAGAGTCGGACAGACTGAAGCGACTTAGCAGCAGCAGCAGCAGGATTAGAGATTGTTATTTGGAGGCAGCACTTCATTGCAATGATTTTAATTTTTTGACATTTAAATTAATCCCACTGGTAAGTACTTTAAAAAGAAATCACATAAACTCCTATCTAGTTATGATCAATCTAAACTTACTGGGAAACAAATATAAAATAATAATTATCAGCAATTCAGCATTGACCCAGAAAATTAATTAAGTTAATGTGATGAAAATTTTTTTAGTTTATAGATATAGTCAATTATCAGCCATCATTGCTATAAGTTTTTCTTCTGAACAAGTTTATTAATAAAATGTGTTCAGTATAGTTATGTGGTATTCATTAGTGTAAATTTCTCCCTTTTGATTACCATAGCCTAGTAAAGTGAAAGTAAAGTGAAGTCGCTCAGTCGTGTCCGACTGTTTGTGATCCCATGGACTGCAGCCTACCAGGCTCCTCCCTCCATAGGATTCTCCAGGCAAGAGTACTGGAGTGGGTTGCCATTTCCTTCTCCAGGGGATTTTCCCAACCCAGGGATCGAACCTGGGTCTCCCACATTCCAGGCAGACGCTCTAACCTCTGAGCCAATAAACACAGCTTGTGTAGACACAAATTCCACAATGATAAAGTGGAAGAGAGAACTGACGTCCTGAATACACAAGTCATTTAGGAAACAGAATCTCGGGTGAAGCAATTTCTTTCAAGATGGGTATGTTATGACTGTAAGTTAGAGTTTGAAAGTCTCTTGGGCTTCCTGGTGGCTCAGAGATTAAAGCGTCTGCCTGCAATGCGAGAGATCTGGATTCGATTCCTGGGTCGGGAAGATCTTCTGGAGAAGGAAATGGCAACCCACTCCAGTATTCTTGCCTGGAGAATCCCATGGACAGAGGAGCCTGGTGGGCTGCTGTTCACGGGATCGCAGAGTCGGATGCGACTGAGTGACTTCACTTTCACTTTCACTATATGGAGAGCAGTGGTGACCTTTTTTTCTCTATACCACAGGTCAGATGACAGTTATATGTGCTAAACACTTCACTAAGTCTACCCGAGGTGGTTGCAATTTCAAGCACATCAATTCTATTCCCATCTATTTCGATTCCATCTACTTCATTCAAAAAAGCATATCAGAATTTAAATGTGTGAGAGTCCTTCTGGATTTTATTATAGCGAGAATTTTAACCAATTATGTCAGAAAAGAAAAAAATTAATATTTTATCACTTTGAGTATTAATTAGAATAATGATATATGCTAGACCTCACAAAGCAGCACACAATAGTACGTTGAAATGCCAGAACTGACAACCAGCCACTAGAACACTACAAAGTATGCCTTTCCCTTTAAGATTTGAGATACTCGGTATTTAGTTTGTCAGGGCTACAGTTCAAAATGCCAAAACTGAGTGGCTTATATAAACAGAACTGTATTGTCTCACACTTCTGGAGGCTAAAGGTCCTAAATCAAGGTGCTGACAACGTTGTTTCTTGCTGGAGGGCTGTGAGGGACGGATCTGTTCGGGGCCTCTCAGGCTTGTAGATGGTCTTCTCCCTGTGTCTTTTCACATCACTGTCCCTCTATGCATGTGTGCGTCTTGTATCCAAGTTTCTCTTTATTATAGACACTGGTCCTTGGGCCCATCCTACTGACTCCTTTTAACTTGATCACCTGTGTAAAGACCCTGTCTTCAAATAAGGCCACATTCTGATGTACTGGGCACTAGGGCACCAACATATTTTTTTAGGAGGGTAGGGAGAGACACAATTCAACCCATAACACTTGATCTGGAGCCAAAAAATGCTCAGAGTAATAAAATCAGTCACTGAGAAAACTGACACCTTGACTACATAGCCACTTGCATCGAGACTCCCAGCTAGCACCAACCGAATGAGAGGATGAAGAAACTGCCACAGTGAGCAGCTCTCACCGTGAGTGGCTGACATTATACCCACAATCTCAAATCATGAAAGATCTAGGAATAAATATAGGGATAGGGAGTAAGAAAGTTGGTTTGGGGAAAGCTGCTGAGATCAAACTTTTAATTGGCTTGACAAATGTAGGGGATGTCTTTATGCTATTTTTCCAAGCCAGGCTCCCTTCAGGTCTGGACCTCTCAGTACCCATTCCTCCCCAGACTGCTCCCCAAACTGCAAATGCTAGAGGCACTTGTGTTCACATATTTATAACTGCTGTCCTTATTATCCTCAATTAGTTTCTCATTTACATGACTTTTCATGCATTTTCTCTTCACCCTCTAAAACTGGGCAAAGAGAAAATATTTTGATTAAGAATAATATAAAATATATCAGGACTTTCCCTGAGGGCTCAGTGGTTAAGAATCCACCTGCCAGGGCAGGAAATATGAGTTCAATCACTGATCTGGAAAGATCCCACCTGTCACGGAGCAACTAAGCCCGTGTGCCTCTAGAGCACCTGTGCTGTAGAGCACAAGGAGCTGCAACTACTGAGTCCACATGCCTCAACTGCTGAGCCTTCTGGTCCTAGAGCTTGAGCTCACAACCAGAAAAGCCATCATAATGAGAAGCCCGTGCACGGCAACTGGAGCGTAGCCCCTACTCGCTGCAACTACAGAAAAGCCCTCGCAGAAATGAAAACCCAGCACAGCCAAAAATAAGTAAATAAAAATTTAAGAATATAAACTATATGAAACCTAGACGAAGGTAAGTTGACAAGGTTATAGGTTCTAAATATAAGGATATGTTTATTCTTACATTTGTATTTATTCTTTTGGGAAATAACACTTCCTTGACAAGGATTGTACATATGCATACAATTTTTTTTTTTTTTTTTAATGGAAGTAGCAAGGCTGTAGACTGGAGCTTGACATGATGTCTGGCACCAGCTATATAGTTGTGAGGCTCAGTGTGAAATGAAAGTACAGGGTCCTTTGTCCACAAATTTTTGAGAATGGAAATGTCAAGACACTAGAGTATTAAACCAAGTGCAGGCTTTTCTAAGCATGGGATTCTTCCTAAGCTTTTACACCCAGGGAATAATTTTCACTTCAATAGACTTTTCTCATTATATAATACAGAGAAGTATCTTCATTTAGGGACAGACTAGCTAATAATTAGGTAACAATTAGAAATTTGCAGCTGACATGAAGAGCAGGATGTGACCTCACTTTTGTACTCTTATCAAAGCCTTTACTCTTGCTTACTGTTCTCTCTTATCTCCCTTCCCCCATCAAACCACAGTAAGGAGTGGAAGCATGATCTCATGTGTTTGTGTACTTATGAGAGCATTGGTTTGTATTTTATTTTGAAAGAAGTTGAGTCAATAAAAAATAAACTTTGTATAGCACTTCACAGAAATGGGCTTGACATATGTTACTCAGCTTTGCATTACTCACATCAAAGAATATTCACACCAAAATATTCATAATGTTATGAATAATTATGCCTTTATAAAGGTTAAGTGGGACTTTTTAGTGGGATAGAGATAGGTCAAATGACTTGGATGATTTATTTGTTGTTTAAATTTATATATATATATTTTTTTGTTAACTTCATGCTGTTGGATCACACCGAGTTGTAGAGGCTTGGCCTCTAGAGTTCCTAAGAATGTGTTAAGCGAAAAACAAACCTCTTGGGTCACAAAAAGTCTGTCACTGTATCTATTTGCCCTGGGATCTTCTCTAAGCTGCAGCTCTACTGGCAGCTGTTCCAAGGGTTTGGGAAAAACTCTGCCCTTTCCCTGGTATATTACTTTCCTATGGGACTGTACCTATTTAGCAGATATAGGATGGCCCTGGGAGGTAGATGAAGAGGTATAGGGAAAAAGATTGACATGTATAAAGTAACTGAATGTTAATGACTATTGAATATAAAAGATTTGTATTTGTATGATATGAGAGTATTCACATATACAGGTTCAGGAAAGTAGCCCAATCTTTTTTTGTTTTGTTTTTTAATATTTCAGGTGAAATGAGAAATGAGAATGTTTTTAAGTGTTAATTCTCTGGGTATAGTTTGTGTCTTGAGGAGGGAACAGAGAAGAGACTTCTCACAAAGAGGGGATGTGTAGGTTTCTCTGTTCTCTCTCAGGCTCCAGATGGCTTCAAGGTGACAGGCACAATCTTGAGGAGCAGGAATTTTTGACTTCTGTGTCTCTGCTGCAGCATCACCATCTAGCACAGAATGTGCTAGGCTTTAACTTTCTCATCCAACAAGTGAAAGAAGTGTTACTTGTCCTACATGGATCAAATATGGAACATATATGAAACCACCATCTGTGTCATAAATAGAGATGATGGAATTTTGCTGCATGTAGCTAAATATAATATTGATAACAACATATAGTATAGACCCTAGTGGGAAGATAAGTACTGAAATATTTTCTGATTCTCTAATTTTGGCCTAAGACCTCCAGTACCTTTTCAACCATCAGGTTGCCTGAAGGGCTAAAAAGGCTAGATGACTGTTTACACATTTATAACTGTCATTCCTATTGTCTTCAGGATGTGAAACAGAATTATACCATGTGAGGTTCACAGTCCTAATTCCATCACCCCCAATTTTATCCTTTCAAAAATGTATTTTATCTTAGTATATAGCTGTTGATTTACAGCGTTGGGTAGCTACTGAGAAGAGTGTCTGGAATGATGGACTTATGCCTGGGTGCTGAGGAGGCAGGGAAAAGGAGAATGGTGTTGGACTCTGAAAGGGCCATTTTCACCAAACCCTCTGGAAGGACATCTACAGCAATATTTTGCACCCATATTCTGAAGTTTAACACTAAAGCTGGAGGAGAGACCATTTTGTTTCTACTTGGAACACAGATTGATTTAGCCCCTGGAGAATGCCAGTCTTCTCAGACTCGTCTGCCACCAGGATGACTTCCCAATATCGGTAGTAGCCAAAACATGTGGGACGAACCGCCAGAGGCTGATGTCTGGTGGGAGCACACGGTGGACCTGAAGTCCAGCAGCAACAGCACCAAAGGGGCCTAAAGCAGGAGAGACTGCAAAAGTGCCCAGGCCACATGGCCACTGGTGGGCCTCATCCTTTGCCATGTGAAGATTCAGGGGCTCTTCTAGAAATGCTCCAAGGATACCTCACTGCAGGTGGAAGTCAAGTGGGAATGGATGGGAGCATTCATAGAGGTGGACTTTCTCTCTTTTTAGGGTCACAGCATTTACGACCTCCAGGCTGTGAAACTTAAGGAATCACAGATTATATCCATGTTGTTATGCAGTGAATTAATTCTCTTAAGAACTGAAGGGGCTCTTTAGTAAATGTGTCTACTTATGTGAGTTGTTTTTGCACTTTTAGACTATTCTGGAGAGATACTTGCCATGAGGAAGGGCATTGTCCTGTACATTTCTTTCAAACATCATTTAGCCTGTTTTCTCCCATTAATTTCCATTCTGTGCATGTATCAAAAGCACGATAGAAAATGGGCATTTATACTTTGGTCCACTATTTGAAACTAATGTTTCTAATAATCACCCTGTCTTTCTAACACAAAGTTCATATAAAAATTTTCTCAAAACATGGTTCTGAGACTTGTTTTCTTTTGAAATACTCACAGATATGAGCTTTGAGTCTTTTGTGATAAAAATAGATGTTTTAAAACTATATTTAGAAGACACCTACCACCAAGAACTTGGGAATAGAAGAAATAAGACTGCCTTTGAGACATTAAATTAGCAAAGCTCTGCTGCTAAGTTGCTTCAGTTGTGTCCGACTCTGTGCGACCCCATAGACAGCAGCCCACCAGGCTCCCCTGTCCCTGGGATTCTCCAGGCAAGAGTACTGGAGTGAGGTGCCATTGCTCACTCAACCTTTTTGAGAACCAATGCAAGAATTTGCCTGCAATTATGTATCTCTATAATTTCTCAGGGACCAGGGGCTACAATAAGAATGTAGTTTAATAAGAAATAACCAACTGTGTAAAACCCTATGTGGGGAGTGACAGAAGAGCTCTCTGGTTTTCTGATTATCTATCCAGCCTTGGGATTAAAATTCTCATTTAATTCTTCCAACATCTTTGATAGGTAGGCATTATTGTACCCGTTTTACAGATGAAGAAACAGAGCCTCCAAGAGATTATTTTACTCCCTCAAGTTGATTTTTCTAAGTGACAGGTCCAGAATTTTGATTCAAGTCTGCCTGAATCAGAGAGCTTGGGTTATCAAATGCTAAGGCTATCTGTGTTATCAAATGCTAAGGCTATCTGTGTTATCAAATGCTAAGGCTATCTGTGTTATCAAATGCTAAGGCTATCTGTAGGCTTCCCTAGTGGCTCTGATGGTAAAGAAGCTGTCTGCAATGTGGGAGACCTAGGTTCAATCCCTGGGTTGGGAAGATCCCCTGGAGAAGGGCATGACAACCCATTCCAGTATTCTTGCCTGGAGAACCCGCATAAGCAGGGGAGCCTGGTGGGGGTACAGTCTATGGAGTCGCAAACAGTTGGGCAAACAGTTGGCCATGACTAGGCAACTAACCACGGCGTAAGCCTATCTGATTGGAATCCCCTAAACAAGATTCCTGAGCCGCTCCCATTATACTTCAGTTGCTCTTCAGGTAGACAGGCATGGGAGATTAAAGGATTTAACATTTCAAAACTTAGTAAGACATTTTGCTGCTCCATCAGGCTTGGGAACCACAAACCCACAGTTTGCAAAATAAACCATACCCGTTTGGCGAGTAGTGCCTGTCCAGGCTGGAAGGGGTCTACACTTTCAATATATAGCTGACATCTCTAAATGCTCATGATAGCCTGACACTACTAAACACTCCTGCTTGATAATGAATTCCCTTTGCTCTGGTTCTAGTTCAAACCTTATGAAAACTTATCTTCCCAAGTAGCTTGTCTTCTAGGAGGGGGTATTGACATACCAGTTCAAACATTCTAACATTTCAGCCCTTTTCATTGAGTTAAATTCAGTAGTCTCTGTGAGTGTGCTTATTGTGCATTCTCAATGTCCACACAATTTGTGTGACAAAAAGATCAGCCTGTAACTTTGAGGGCTAGATCTTGGACCTCCATGTTTTCAAAAAAGCAAATGCCACCTTGAGTGTACATTTAGGGGCAGCCCTTTCCTGGTGTTGCACGGCCCTGCTCTCAGGGGCACAGGCAAGCTTTCCTCTTATCCTTGCCACTCTTGGTGTTAGAATATGGTGAGGAAAAATGTCATCCATCCTTTTGTCAACAAATGAAAAGAATTTTTTCCAGTTTGCTTGTTTAGTCGCTAAGTCACATCTGACTCTTTTGTGTCCCTAAGGACTGCAGCCGGCCAGACTCCTCTGTCCATGGGATTTTCCAGGCAAGAATACTGGAGTGGGTTGCTGTTTCCTTCTCCATGGGATCTTCCTGACCCAGGGATCAAAACTGCACCTCCTGCATTAGCAGGCAGATTCTTTACCACTGAGCCAAATATTTACAAATAAGAGAGTTGGACCATAAAGAAGGCTGAACACTAAATAATTGATGCTTAAGAACTGTGGTGCTTGAGAAGACTCTTGAAAATCCCTTGGACAGCAAGGAGATCAAACCAGTCAATCCCAAAGGATATCAAACCTAAATATTCACTGGAAGGACTAATGCTAAAGCTCTAATACTTTGGCCACCTGAATCGAAGAGCTGGTTCATTGGAAAAGATTCATGGGAAAGATTGAGGGCAGGAGGAGAAGAGGGTGACAGAAGATGAGATGGTTGGATGGCATCAGCTGACTCAATGGACATGAGTGAGTTTGAGCAAACTCCAGGAGATAGTGAAGGACAGAGAAGCCTGGCATGCTGTAGGCCACGGGGTTGCAAAGAGTGGGACATAACTTAATGACTGAACAACAATAAGTTAGATAACAGTTTACACAGACTTCCCTCAAATAAGTACAGTGCAGTGAAGTTGCTGCTTGCTTATATGTAATCTTATCTGACTTAGCCTGGCTCCGTAAGATTTCCCCATTCTGACAAGAGTCCTGGATGGGGAGACGTGGGCTTACAGAAAAGTTCTTAGTTAATTGTCACAGATGGTCAGTAACACAGAGTATGTTGTGTCTTGCCAATTTAACTCTGAAATGACAGTATTTTCTCTATCTTTAAGTTATGGGACATGGGGTACTCCACTATTGCTTGATTTTTAAAAAATGTATATTAAAGACTTGAAAATATTTATCCTAAAACTTTTGCATTCCAATCACCTTTGACAAAAAGGTGTTAGTTCTAGAAGGTCTAGTAGGTCTTCATAGAACCAGTCAACTTCAGCTTCTTTGGCATCAGTGGTTGGGGCATAGACTTAGATTATTGTGATGTAGAATAGTTTGCCCTAAATGACAGAGAACATTTTGTTATTTTTGAGATTGTACCAAGTGCCACATTTCCGACTTTTGTTGACTATGATGGCTACTCTATTTCTTCTAAGAGATTCTTGCCCTCGGTAGTAGATATAATGGTCATCTGAATTAAATTCACTGTCCATTTTAGTTCATTAATTCTTAAGATGTCGATGTTCATTCTTGCCATCTCCCGCTTGACCACATCCAATTTACCTTGATTCATGGACCTAACATTCCAGGTTCCTATGCAATATTGTTCTTTACAACATCTTACTTTACTTTTACCACCAGACACACCCACAACTGCCACTTCAATCCAGCTGCTTCATTCTTTCTGGAGCTATAAGTAATTGCCATCCACAGTTCCCCTGTAGAATATTGAACACCTTCTGACCTGGTGGGGGTTGGGGGTGGCACGCTTGTCTTCTGGTGTCATATCTTTTGCATTTTCATACTGCTCATGGGGTTCTTGCCCCAAGAGTACTGGAGTATCCCCATTCCCTCCTCCAGTGGTGCACATTTTGTCAGAACTTTTCACTCTGGCCTGTCTTGGATGGCTCTGCATGTCATGGCTCATAGCTTCATTGAGTTAACAAAGCTCCTTCACAACAAAGCTGTGATCCATGAAGGGGATGTAAATTTGAGCAAATTCTGGGAGATAGTGGAGGACAAGGGAGCCTGTCCTGCTACAGTCTCTGGGTTGCAAAGAGTCAGACATGACTTAGTGACTGAACAACAACAATCCTGACACTAAGAGGTAAAGTCATATCAAAGTTTTGTAGATATTTTAACAATATTAAATTGTAGCTGATAAATGGGCTAGAAGGGTAATTGTTAGAAAGTGTAATTATAAGTGGTACTTATTAGGGTTATCAATGAAAATTTTATCTTGTCTGTCTTTGGTGGAATCACTTAGGTTTGTTTCAGTGTTAGCATCAACAAGAACCAAAATCTCAAAACAATGTTAAGTTGTTCTCAAGTGTGGAAAATGATCGGATCCTTCAGGCAAAGCAAATGTTTGATGAGGAAAGAAGAAACCAATGACATGATATTTTCAAGAGGTGGATTCAACTCTGTACAGAAAGTCGGAATGAGCAGAAGATGAACAGGTAGCTGTTTCTTTCCTTGAGCACTGGTGCCTTGGCAGCCCCCATGCGGGAGACCAGCTTTCACTCATGATCCTTCCTTGCATTCTTCCCCTTGAGCCAGGACTGAGCCAAGGTTGTGGAGTTGCTGGGGATGAAGAAGCAGGGCTGGAAGGAGAGGGAAGTTGAGCATTGACAACTGTTTTCAGCAACTAGGGTAACTTCCAAGCACCAAATCACCTGAGACTTTTCTATTTGAATGAGGATTTGGGGGTTATTAAAAGGGTTTTTACTCTATGCCTATTTTTAACCTTTTTAAAAGAAATACATGTAGGTTATAGAATTTTTAAAATATATTTCCAGAAGAGAGGAAAGACAGTTACTTTAGAGCAATAGGATATAATCTCTAGACTCACATTGTATGGCCGAACATTCTCAGTATTGGACTCCTTCATTTTATTAGGCTAAATCGTAGTTCAGTTTTCCTGATGAACTATATTTTAGTATCACCAAGATCAAGAAGCATAGGATTGGCAAACTACTGCTGTAAGGTCCAGATATAATCTGTGGTCTGCTTTTGTAAATAAAGTTTTATTAGAACACAGCCATGCCCATTTGATCAGATTGTCTCTGGCTGCTTTGGTGTTACAATGGCCAATGCATGATAGAGACTATATGACCCACAAAGGCTCAGGTGTTTACTATTTGACCCTTTACAGAAAATATTTGTCAAGTGCTTAATATGATGTTTTTAAAAATGGAGGTATGAAATATGCCTTCTCCACAAAATAATTGGAGAAGGCAATGGCACCCCACTCCAGTACTTTTGCTTGGAAAATCCCATGGACAGAGGAGCCTGGTAGGCTGCGGTCCATGGGGTCGCTAAGAGTCAGACATGACTGAGCAACTTCACTTTGACTTTTCACTTTCATGCATTGGAGAAGGAAATGGCAACCCACTCCAGTGTTCTTGCCTGGAGAATCCCAGGGCGGGGGAGCCTGGTGGGCTGCCGTCTATGGGGTCACACAGAGCCAGACATGACTGAAGCGACTTAGCAGTAGCAGCAGCAGCAGCACAAAATAATTATCCTTTTTACCATAAAGCTGAAAACAGTACAGCAAGAAATTATCATTAGCACTGAAACCTAGGGCACTTAGAAGTGCCATACGAATACAAGGAACAAAAGAATGTAATGACTAGCTTGGTTCTTTTATTTCTTTCATGGTAAACGATAAGTTTGAAGGATTCAAAAGCACTTCACAGTGGTTTCACAGGATACATTTTGAACTCTCAGCTTTACATCCAGTGTCTATTTCTGAGAATGTGCTGAGGAAATTGTGATAAGGAATATTCAAAGAATAATGGAGACACTGGTTAGAAACTATTCAGCTAAGATATCTATATCCCCACGTGTACAGCAGCATTATTCACAATAGCCAGGACATGGACACAACCTAAGTGCCTGTCAGTGGATGAATGGATAAAGAAGATGTAGTGTGTGTGTGTATAATTATTCATCTTTAGAAAAGAAAGAACTCGTCATTTGCACCAACTTGGATGGATGAACCTGGAGGGCTTTATAAGCCAGAGGAAGAATATTGCATGGTATCATGTGTAGAATTTTTTTTTTAAGTCTGCTTATATAAATAGAGTGGGAAAGTGGTTGCCAGAGGCCAGATTTGGGAGAGATCGTAGAGGTTTGTGAAAGGGTACAAACTTTCAGTTACACAATGAATAAGGTCTGAGGATCTAGTGTGTACCATGGAGAGGATAGTTAATAATCCTGTTATTGTATAATTAAATTTGCTAAGAGAGTAGAACTTAAATGCTGTCTCACTCAGTCACACACACATGTAGACACAGACAGGTAACTATGAAAGGTGATGGATGTGTGAATCAACTACATGAGAGAAAGCTTTCACAGTATGTATATATATCAAATCACACTGCAACCTTTCTTATAATTTTGTCAGTTATGTCTCATTAAAACTAAGGAAGTTGTTCAACCTGTTCTAAAGAAACAAGATTCAAATTGATATTTCACAAATGTAAGTACTTCATCTGAAAAACGAATAGATTTTTCCTAATTAATTTGGACCCTTCTGTTCTTGATTTAGACTTTAGTGACACCAAAGTAAAAGATTGCTTTAATAACATGAAGGGTTTTATTTATTCCACAAAAGTGCACTAGTGAGAATTGATGATGCAACAGGCACTGACCCGGGCACTTGAAGTGTAACTTCACAGAAGAAAGAGTTCCCCGTGAAAAGTGGAAATGCACCTGGCCCTGTATGACTGGGAGATGGCCAGGAATTAGCCATGATTTGCAGAGGGATGGCCTGTCAACACATTCTCCCACTTGTGAGTCCAGACATCTACCACCCAGAACGATTTAAGGGGATCTGTGAGTTAATGTTTACCATTTGCTTTAACATCCCAGGATTAAAAGGGCACATCAGAAAGAAGTGGCCGTGCTGGAATTTGGAGGCCGTTCAAAAATTCAGCCTGGCAAGTCTAATGGTTTGTTTTCAACATTTATTTAACCTCCTTCTGCTATCAAGAAACCTGAGAGTGCCCTGAGGAAGTTTATATCGAAGGAAATGGAGAAAATGTACATTGTTTTTGAGTGTTTTGTTAAGGCTTCTGGACGGCAAAGAGAGTGTGTTTTATAATTATGAACATTTGCCCAGTCTGAGGAGATGCCGTAAGCATACGTCTTTGAGCCAACCAAATTGGAGTACCATGCAGTGCCTCCTTAGGAAAGTAAATATCATTAGAGCACTTGAAATAATCTCAAGTCTGTCCATGAAATAGCTATAAATGAACTGGGCTTCTGTTCAACATAGGCCAGCAGAGAGAACATGCCAGGGGGAAATGTTTCCGTCCACTCTGGAATGGCCAGCTGTCACTGAGCGCACAGAATTGCCGGATCTGTGGGAATAAGCAAACAGTTCTGTTTTCCTCGCAGAAACTCATTTCCCTGGGCTTCATATAGACAGTGGTGAGCTATGTTTACAAAGAGGTTTGCATGCAAAAGAAACACCCACTAGGGTAGGGGCAAGTATTCACCCCAGCAAGTCTTAGTTTGCTTTATAATAGAACCAGGTGAAACCACATTTCAGAGTGCCAGTTTGAAAGGCAAATATTTACTGGCACAAAAGTGTTCTTTAATTAGTATTTATGTCAGAGCCAGGATGACATAAGTTGCTAATTATGCTGATACCAGAACAGGTTGAGATATTCTTGTATGTAAAAGAGAGAGGGGTAATAGGCATGCCTTGTGGATTCAGAGTATATGTGGTTTAATTTGACCCCAAATTAGTTTGGATTCTGTCTGGCCTGCATTTAAAATAGCCTTTCTCATAGTTAAAGGAGACTGCACTAGCTTCTGTCTTGAATGGTAGGAATTTCAAACTGTATGCATGCATGCTCAGTCATTGCAGTTGTGTCTGACTCTTGGCGACCCTGTGGACTGTAGCCTGCCAGGCTTCTCTGTCCATGGGATTTTGCTGGGAAGAATTCTGGAGTGGGTTGACATTTCCTCCTCCAGGGGCTCTTCTGGCCCAGGAATTGAACCTGCATCTCCTGCATCTCCTGCATTGCAGGCAGATATTTTTTTTTACCGCTGAGCCACCAAGGAAGCCGTTAAACTGTATATTGCATCGCTAATCTCTGAGTTTCATAAAGGTTATTTTTATCCCAACCTTGATTAGTGGAACTTTTGGACATCTCTCAAGAGCTGATTATCCCTAAGTGCTAAAATAAGTTTTTAACTAAAAATTGTGAAGGGAGGTATTTTTGTTTTCACCTAAGTTCAAATAATATTTCATTAAAATCTCAATTATATGGTAAATGACTCAAAATACATGCACTACTTATAGAGGAGTCTGTTAATTAGTAAGAACTCAACTAGCCATATATACATTATTCAGATATTTAAAGGAGGATTATTTATAATATGTTTTTTTAAAAAAGAGAGTCTAGGCCACATTGTCAGTTTTTCTCATTGCCAGTCATGATAGTTAATCCTTGCATACCATGTTATGTGCTCCTTCTTATTCTAAACACTTACCGTGAGTACTGATAATCTATTTATTTCTCAGGCAGCCCTCTGAGATGGGTATCAGTAGTCCCCCACGTGCTCTGATGAAGATGCTGAGGACTGAACTTCCAGAAACTTGCCTGGGCTCACTGACTAGTAAGCAGCACAACTGAGATGGGAACCCAGAGAATCTATGCACTTTATACTTTGCTGTTCTTCCAGTTCAAGAAGTCTAACGTTTTCAGGTACTACAGTAAAGCCATGCCCTGTAAATTCTCCCTTCTCCATTCTGCTAAACACTTATTGTTGAAGTGAAGTAAAGAGAAGTTGCTCAGCTGTGTCCGACTCTGCAACCCCATGGACTGTAGCCTACCAGGTTTCTCCGTCCATGGGATTCTCCAGGCAAGAATACTGGAGTGAGTTACCATTTCCTTCTCCAGGGGATCTTCCCAACCCAGAGATCGAACCCAGGTCTCCCGCATTGGAGGCAGACGCTTTAACCTCTGAGCCACCAAGGACTATGATACAATTGTGGTAGGTGTTTATTACAGGAATCCACAGATCCTGAATTCCTTTTGAATCAGTAACAGGCTGCATCATATTTACTGTGATATTCACATTTGAGAGGGTAGTCAATAGAGAGCATCATAGAATTGATTTATTAAATATTTTATGAACTAGGACTCCCTACTCTTTCAGCAGGCCAGATCATGCTGATATGTTATGAGAATAGGGTAACTGTGGAACTCACTTTCAGACTAAGTTTTAACCTCACAAGAAGCACAGAGCTGATAACTACTGATGAAGGATCTTGCTGGCCTCAGTAGTACTGCATGTTTATTTTCAAAGCTGTTTGATGATTGGTGTATTTCTGGAATCTTCTCCTAAGTGAACTGGTTCTCATTTCTCTGTTAAGAACTTTCTGTTTAACTTCTAGCAACTTGGGTGACTGAGACCTGTAACATGTCCCCTGATGACTTTGAAGTACTTATAGACTTTCGTCTGCATATATTTTCACTATCTGTGTTTTATATTCTCTGCCGATTTCAGAACAGAGTGCATGCCCCAAAATGGTACTCATTCAGCCAATTTTTATAAGGTAGAGATTAAACTATTGTATAACAGCAAAGGAGAAAGCTTTCACATTATTCATTTATTTCTATTTGTAGTTTTATTTCAACTGTAAGATTTACTTCCAAAGCACCTGAGTCTCTTTGGACACAAGACGAGGTATGTGCTAGCCATACAATACCAGACTAAGCTGATCTGATTTCTCATCTTTTATAATATGATGGTGGTAGAGTAAGATTTTCTAAGAAGGACAGTGAAATATTCTATAGGCTGTGGGAAAGGATTAGATTTCTTAATTACCACTGATTTGAATAGTGTCGTCCTTTTCTGAGTTTAGGATAGACATTCAATCTACACTGTAGATCCATGTGCATAAATCCTGGGCCACAAGCTTTTATTTGTAAAGGACATTTACTTATTTATTTTGGGGGGTGCATTTCAAATCTTTATTCTACAGAAAACAGAAAAACACAATCAATTATACTTAAGCTAATGTCATATTTCAGGTACTTTTTCTTTCTTTTTTTTTAATACTTTATTCTGTGTTACAATACTGTATTGGTTTTGCCATACATTGACATGAATCAGCCACAGGTGTACATGATCTCCCAATGTCGAAGCCCCCTCCCACCTCCCACTCTGTATCATCTCTCTGGATCATCCTGTGCACCAGTCCCAAGCATCCTGTATCCTGTACTGAACATAGACTGGCACTTCATTTCTTATATGATAGTATACATGTTTCAATGCCATTTTCCCAAATCATCCCACCCTCTCCCTCCCCCTCTCCCTCAGAGGCCAAAAGTCCGTTCTATACCTCTGTGTCTCTTTTGTTGTCTCACATAGAGGGTCATCATTACTATCTTTCTAAATTCCATATATATGTGTCAGTATACTGTATTGGTGTTTTTCTTTCTGGCTTACTTCATTCTGCATAATCGGCTCCAGTTTCATCCATCTCATTAGAACTGATTCAAATGTATTCTTTTTAAGGGCTGAGTAATACTCCATTGTGTATATGTACCACAGCTTTCTTATCCATTCATCTGCTGATGGACATCTAGGTTGTTTCCATGTCCTGGCTATTATAAACAGCGCTGCAATGAACATTGGGGAACATGTGTCTCTTTCAGTTCTAGTTTCCTCGGAGTGTAACATCTCGTTTTCTATTTTTAGCCATAATCCCACAGGACTGGCAGGATTTTTAGACCAAAAGTTCTTTTCATGGATTTTCTCACCTTCATTTCTGCTCTAAAATCAATATAGACACCTTATACAGCTTGTTTATTATGTTAGGGGTCTTCTGTTTCCAGTGGTGCCCAAGCAACCCTCTTCTTACTTCTTCCCTGACCTGAAGGAGAAGAACCACCTTTTAATTTAATGAGGAAACTATCCTCATTTCTTTAGATCAAGAGATTTTGCAATTGTTTTTCTTTGTTTTTAAGAAAATAATTTTTCCTTCACATAACTTTATATGTATCTGTAAAAGCTTGGCCCTTTGGAAAACAAAAGTCATTTCCAGTTTGAACTGCAGGTGGTGAGGGTGAGGGACAGTTTACAAACAGAAAGCAGAAAGTCCAAGGGAAACAACATGATGTTTCAAATGTTATCCTGTTCTGTGTGCTGATGGCCAGTGGAGTGTGGGGATTCAGACAATAGACTCTGAAGTCTGACTGGCTGGTTTAAGTCTCAGTTCTTCCACTTATTAATTGAATTGCCTTGAGTAAGTTACTAGATCTAACTAGATCTACCTGTGCTTCGGTTTTCTCAATTGTAACATGGGGATGCTGCCAATAGTACCTGGCTCATGATTATTGTGATCAGTAATATGTGAGTTAAAAGACATAAAGTGCTAAGAACAGTGCCCAGCAATGTAAGTGGCACATAGTAGTAGTGTTAGTCACTCAGTCGTGTCTGACCCTTTGCGACCCCATGGACTGTAGCCTGCCAGGCTCCTTTGTCCATGAAATTCTCCAGGCAAGAATACTGGAGTGGGTAGCCATTCTCTTCTCAAGGGTATCTTCCCCACCAGGGATCAAACCTGGGTCTCCTGCATTACAGGCAGATTTTTAACCATCTATTGCCTATACAAACAAAAAATTCAACTTGTAAAATCTGAAGTGAAGTGAATTGAAAGTCACTCAGTCATGTTTGACTCTTTGCAATCCCATGGACTATACAGACCATGGAATTCTCAGCCATAATACTGGAGAAGGTAGCCCTTCCCGTCTCCAGGGGATCTTCCCAACCCAGGATTGAACCCAGGTCTCCCGCACTGCACGTGTGTTCTTTGCCAGCTGAGCCACAAGGGAGGCCCATCTAATGAATGTTACATGTATGTTTTGAAAGGACGTGTATATGGAATATATACTTAGACTCCAGAAAGATTTATTTAAGGTTCAGGAAAAGCAGGAGATTTTGGCTGAAGGCTCAAGGCTGTCACATTTAACCAATACTTAATTCTTCTTAAGGAACAGAGAACAGTCTTATTATTATCTCTCATGAGGAAATGTATTTGATGGGAAGCAAAGCTTTGAGAAATAAAAAGTCCTCAATAATAAGTTCAGTCATGTGCACACCATGAGGCTCATTGAAAGGAAATGGCATAAGTGCATTGTATCTAATAAAGGAATTAGCTAAAGTGATACATTTTGTGTTATAGTAATAAAAATTTCAGATATTACTTGATTATTTCATGGTTCTTAGGCACAAGGCATTGTAGGAAAGAATCCTTCAACAAGAAAATTATTTTGCTTTATGGAGTTCTGTCAAATATTTGTATAGTTTTTATTAAAATAAATGTTTTTGTCTTATAAATACATCATTGAGCATTTTTAAACAATTTAATTCTAAAAGTTTTGTTTTACTTTAAAAACTTTACCTGCTATTCCCACATCCAGTTTTATTGAAATGTAATTGACATATCACCTTGTATTAGTTTAAGGTGTACAACATAATGATTTGAATTGTATATATTGCAAAATTATCCCAATAAATATCCAGTATATTGGAGGTAATATCTATCATCTCATATGGCTATAAATTATTTTCTTGTGAGAAACTAGGATCTACACACATGACAATTTATAAATATATCAGTTCAGTTCAGTTTAGTCGCTCAGTTGTGTCTGACTCTTTGCGACCCCATGAACTGCAGCACGCCAGGCCTCCCGGTCCATCACCAACTCCCGGAGTTCACTCAAACTCACGTCCATCGAGTCAGTGATGCCATCCAGCCATCTCATCCTCTGTCTTCCCCTTCTCCTCCTGCCCCCAATCCTTCCCAGCATCACAGTCTTTTCCAATGAGTCAGCTCTTCTCATGAGGTGGCCAAAGTATTGGATTTTCAATTTCAACATCAGTCCTTCCAAAGAACACCCAGGACTGATCTCCTTTAGAATGGACTGGTTGGATCTCCTTGCAATCCAAGTGAATCTCAAGAGTCTTCTCCAACACCACAGTTCAAAAGCATCAGTTCTTTGGCGCTCAGCTTTCTTCATAGTCTACCTCTCGCATCCATACATGACTACTGGAAAAACCATAGCCTTGACTAGACAGACCTTTGTTGGCAAAGTAATGTCTCTGCTTTTCAATATGCTATCAAGGTTGGTCATAACTTTCCTTCCAAGGAGTATGCTTCTTTTAATTTCATGGCTGCAGTCACCATCTGCAGTGATTTTGGAGCCCCCCAAAATGAAGTCTGACACTGTTTCCACTGTTTCCCCGTCTATTTCCCATGTAGTGATGGGACCAGATGCCATGATCTTCGTTTTCTGAATGCTGAACTTTAAGCCAACTTTTTCACTCTCTTTCACTTTCATCAAGAGGCTTTTTAGTACTTCTTCACTTTCTGCCATAAGGGTGGTGTCATCTGCATATCTGAGGTTATTGATATTTCTCCCAGAAGTCTTGATTCCAGCTTGTGTTTCTTCCAGCCCAGCGTTTCTCATGATGTAATCTGCATATAAGTTAAATAAGCAGGGTGACAGTATACAGCCTTGACGTACTCCTTTTCCTATCTGGAACGAGTCTGTTGTTCCATGTCCAATTCTAACTGTTGCTTCCTGACCTGCATATAGGTTTCTCAAGAGGCAGGTCAGGTGGTTTGGTATTCCAGTCTCTCTCAGAATTTCCCACAGTTTATTGTGATCCACACAGTCAAAGGCTTTGGCATAGTCCATAATGCAGAAATAGATGTTTTCCTGGAACTCTCTTGCTTTTTCCATGATCCAGTAGAAGTTGGCAATTTGACCTCTGGTTCCTCTGCCTTTTCTCAAACCAACTTGAACATTTGGAAGTTCATGGCTCATGTATTGCTGAAGCCTGGCTTGGAGAATTTTGAGCATTACTTTAACAGTGTGTGCTGCTGCTGCTAAGTCGCTTCAGTCATGTCCAACTCTGTGTGACCCCATAGATGGTAGCCTACCAGGCTCCCCATCCCTGGGATTCTCCAGGCAAGAACACTGGAGTGGGTTGCCATTGGATAAGTGCAATTATGCGGTAGTTTGAGCATTCTTTGGCATTGCCTTTCTTTGCGATGGAGAGAAAACTGACCTTTTCCATCCTGTGGCCACTGCTGAGTTTTCCAAATTTGTTGGCATATTGAGTGCAGCACTTGCACAGCATCATCTTTCAGGATTTGAAATAGCTCAGCTGGAATTCCATCACCTCCACTAGCTTTGTTCGTAGTGATGCTTTCTCAGGCCCACTTGACTTCACATTCCAGGATGTCTGGCTCTAGGTGAGTGATCACACCATTGTGATTATCTGGGTCATGAAGATCTTTTGTACAGTTCTTCTGTGTATTCTTGCCACCTCTTCTTGATATCTTCTGCTTCTGTTAGGTCCATACCATTTCTGTCCTTTATTGAGCCCATCTTTGTATGAAATGTTCCCTTGGTGTCTCTGATATTCTTGAAGAGAGCTCTAGTTTTTCCCATTCTATTGTTTTTCTCTATTTCTTTGCGTTGATCACTGAGGAAGGCTTTCTTATCTCTCCTTGCTATTCTTTGGAACTCTGCATTCAGATGCCTATATGTTTCCTTTTCTCCTTTGCTTTTTACTTCTCTTCTTTTCACAGCTATTTGTAAGGCTTCCCCAGGCAGCCTTTTGCTTTTTTGCATTTCTTTTCAATGAGGGTGGTCTTGATCCCTGTCTCCTGTACAGTGTCACGAACCTCTGTCCATAGTTCAACAGGCACTCTGTCTATCAGATCTAGGCCTTAAATCTATTTCTCACTTCCACTGTATAATCATAAGGGATTTGATTTAGGTCATACCTGAATGGTCAAGTGGTTTTCTCCACTTTCTTCAATTTAAATCTGAATTTGGCAATAAAGAGTTTGTGATCTGAGCCATAGTCAGCTCCTGGTCTTGTTTTTGCTGACTGTATAGAGCTTCTTCATCTTCCATCTAGTCAAGGCTATGGTTTTTCCTGTGGTCATGTATGGATGTGAGAGTTGGACTGTGAAGAAGGCTGAGTGCTGAAGAACTGATGCTTTTGAATTGTGGTGTTGGAGAAGACTCTTGAGAGTCCCTTGGACTGCAAGGAGGTCCAACCAGTCCATTCTGAAGGGATCAGCCCTGGGATTTCTTTGAAAGGAATGATGCTAAAGCTAAAACTCCAGTACTTTGGCCACCTCATGTGAAGAGTTGACTCAGTGGAAAAGACTCTGATGCTGGGAGGGATTGGGAGCAGGAGGAAAAGGGGATGACCGAGGATGAGATGGCTGGATGGCATCACTGACGTGAGTCTGAGTGAACTCTAAGAGTTGGTGATGGACAGGGAGGCCTGGCGTGCTGCAATTCATGGGGTCGCAAAGAGTCGGACACGACTGAGCGACTGAACTGAACTGAATATAATCAATCTGTTTTTGGTGTTGACCATCTGGTGATGTCCATGTGTAGAGTCTTCTCTTGTGTTATTGGAAGAGGGTGTTTACTATGACCAGTGTTCTCTTGGAAAAACTCTATTAGCCTTTGCCCTGCCTCATTCCATATTCCTAGACCAAATTTTCCTGTTACTCCAGGTGTTTCTTGACTTCCTACTTTTGCATTCCAGTCCCCTTTAATGAAAAGGACATCTTTTTGGGTGTTAGTTCTATAAGGTCTTGTAGGTCTTCATAGAACTGTTCAACTTCAGCTTCTTCAGCATTACTGGTTGGGGTATAGGCTTGGATTACCGTGATATTGAATGGTTTGCCTGGGAAACGAACAGAAATCATTCTTTCGTTTTGAGATTGCATCCAAGTACTGCATTTCAGACTCTTTTGTTGACCCTTATGGCTACTCCATTTGTTCTAAGGGATTCCTGCCCGCAGTAGTAGATATAATGGTCATCTGAGTTAAATTCACCCATTCCAGTCCATTTTAGTTTGCTGATTCCTAGAATGTCGATGTTCACTCTTGCCGTCTCCTGTTTGACCACTTCCAATTTGCCTTGATTCATGGACCTGACATTCCAGCTTCCTATGCAATATTTGTCTTTACAGCATTGGACATTGCTTCTATCACCAGTCACATCCACAGCTGGGTATTACTTTTGCTTTGGCTCCATCCCTTCATTCTTTCTGGAGTTATTTCTCCACTGATCTCCAGTAGCATATACCAATCTGGGGAGTTCCTCTTTCAGTATCCTATCATTTTGCCTTTTCATACTGTTCATGGGGTTCTCAAGGCAAGAATACTAAAGTGTTTTTGCATTCCCTTCTCCAGTGGTCAGACTGGCTTGTTTTCTGTGATTATGGTTTCAGTGTGTCCACCTTCTGATGCCCTCTTGCAATACCTATCGTCTTATTTGGGTTTTTCTCTCCTTGGACGTGGGGTATCTCTTCATGTCTGCTCCAGCAAAGCGCAGCTGCTGCTCCTTACCTTGGACAAGGGTTATCTCCTCACAGTCACCCCTCCTGACCTTGTACATGGATTAGCTCCTCTTGGCCCTTCTGCACCCATGCAACCACCACTCTTGGATGTGGGGTTGCTCCCCTCGGCTGCCACTCCTGACTTCGGGCATGTGGTAGCTCGTGTCAGCCACCACCCTGACCTCTGGTGTGTTGTAGCTCGTCTTGGCCACTGCTATATAGTACAGTATTAAATAGTCACTATGCTACATAATGACCTTGTAGATTACATCCCCAGAACTTATCTTATAATTAGTAAATTTGTACCTTTTGACTTTCTTCAATTTCCCCCATCCTCACCTCCTGTGGCAACCACCATATAGCTTTCATTATTATTTAATATGTTACAGCTGCTGCTGCTAAGTCGCTTCAGTCGTGTCTATGCAGCCTAACAGGTTCCACCGACCCTGGGATTTTCCAGGCAAGAACACTGAAGTGGGTTGCCATTTCCTTCTCCAGTGCATGAAAGTGAAAAGAAGTCACTTCAGTCGTGTCCGACTCTTCACGACCCCATGGACTGCAGCCTACCAGGCTCCTCCATCCATGGGATTTGCCAAGCAAGAGTACTGGAGTGGGGTGCCATTGCCTTCTCTGGAGTTGGTCAGATCTCACTAAAAATCCTTAGTATACTAGGACCCTGAACTAGAGAAGTTAGCTTGTTCGATGTTACCTAGTTACTGAGTGACAGGTGCTGTGTTTGCATAAGAGAAGCTAGCTCTTAAATCACAGACTCTGGAAGACAAAGGTTCAGTCTGAATCTCACCTGTGACAAACAGTTCAATTTAACATGGTTCTGAGCAAAATGTGGGTATTATATATACATTTTTCAGACTAAATACCTTATATGAAGCAACTGTTACATAAGCAGATAACAGGTGCCTGATGGGGTTTCCCTGGTGGCTCAGCAGGTAAGGGATCTGCCTGCAATGCAGGAGACACAAGAGACGTGGGTTTGATCTCTCAGTCACGAAGATCCTCTGGAGGAGGAAAATGGCAACCCATTCCAGTATTCTGACCTGAAAAATCCCGTGGACAGAGGAGCCTGGCAGGCTATCATCCACGGTGGTCACAAAAGACACAACTGAGCAACTGATGCATGTGCTGCACAGGTGCCTGATAAAATATAGCTACCTGGGCAAATATTTTGTGAGGATATAACCTAGGTTGTTTGTGTTTTGCTTATACTGAAAGAACTTGTTGGATGATGTTTCTCATGGCGGGGGTGGAGTGTGTGTGTGTGTGTGCACTTGGGCTGGAAACATAAATGAGTGTACTAAGACATATATCCCAATATCAGCTTAAGGGATATTTTACAGAAATTGATGGATGGGAAATTACAGAGACAACAGATACTATCCTGCAAGCTGCATGAATCTCTATGAATAATTTCTTTGAAATTTTATGGATCTTAAAGAATCTGACTTTTTGGATTCAGTTTGTTATTCATTTGATAATGTGAGCCAATCCTGTGTGTTGCCCTGACAACGAATTTTAGTAACATAAAGAAGTGCTAGCTGCTAATTGGTATTCAGAGTTAGTAGCTGGTGTCCTTGCTCTGTTTCCATGGTAACCTAGCTGTCACGTTCTCATCTCTAGCACAATGTTGAGATTTCCTATGTGTGTCTTAATCCACATTGTCCACAGCCTCTGGCACAGTGTGATCACAATGTGATCACTTTTGAGCTATTAGCACCATTGCTAAAAAACAGTTGCTCTCCTGAAGTCAATTTCATCCTCCATACATTGCAAACTTCCATTTTGCAGCTTGTGTTCCTTGAGGTGTTTGTTTGGTTGTCTATACAGAGAAAGTTTTGCATAATTCCATACTGTGTATGGAATATGGATATTTTAAATATGTAAAATAGGGCAACACTGAATAAATAAGGAATACTTTTTCAAGGATGTTTAGCTGAGGTTAGAGGTAATAAGAGAGAAGGAAATGGCAACCCACTCTAGTGTTCTTGCCTGGAGAATCCCAGGGACGGCTGAGAGTCGCACAGAGTCGGACACGATTGAAGCGACTTAGCAGCAGCAGAGGTTTTAAATATTGATGGGAGGGATAATTGCCAAATGAAAGAAATGAGGTCTAATGCAGGGGTCTTCAACCTCCAGGATCTGATGCTGGTGGAGCTGAGATAATAATGATAGAAATAACATGCACAATAAGAGCAATCCACTTGAATCATCCCCAAACCATCCTGCCACTCCCTAGTCTACAGAAAAATTGTCTTTCACAAAACCAGTCCCTGGTGTCAAGAGTTGGGGACCATTGTTATTTTCTGTACTGAGAATATATTCTAAACTTTGGTTGGATAATGCACAGATGTGTCATATACCCATTTTCTAGCAATTTCCTATTAAATAGAAAGTAGGGAAAGACTAGAGATTTCTTCAAGAAAATTAGAGTTACCAAGGGAACATTTCATGCAAAGATGGGCTTGATAAAGGACAGAAATGGTATGGACCTAACAGAAGCAGAAGATATCAAGAAGAGGTGGCAAGAATACACAGAAGAACTGTACAAAAAGATCTTCACAACCAAGATAATCATGATGGTATGATCACTCACCTAGAGCCAGACATCCTGGAATGTGAAGTCAAGTGGGCCTTAGAAAGCATCACTATAAACAAAGCTAGTGGAGGTAGCTGAGCTGATGGAATTCCAGCTGAGCTATTTCAAATCCTGAAAGATGATGCTATGCAAGTGCTGCACTCAATATGCCAGCAAATTTGGGAAACTCAGCAGTGGCCACAGGACTGGAAAAAAATCAGTTTTCATTGCAATCTCAAAGAAAGGCAATGCCAAAGAATGTTCCAACTACTACACAATCACACTCATCTCACATGCTAGTAAAGTAATGCTCAAAATTCTCCAAGCCAGGCTTCAGCAATACGTGAACCGTGAACTTCCAGATGTTCAAGCTGGTGTGAGAAAAGGCAGAGGAACAAGAGATCAAATTGCCAACATCTGCTGGATCATGGAAAAAGCAAGAAAGTTCCAAGAAAACATTTATTTCTGCTTTATTGACTATGCCAAAGCCTTTGACTGTGTGGATCACAATAAACTGTGGAAAATTCTGAAAGAAATGGGAATATCAGAAGACCTGACCTGCCTCTTGAGAAACCTATATGCAGGTCAGGAAGCAACAAATTAGAACTGGACATGGAACAACAGACTGGTTCCAAATAGGAAAAGGAGTATGTCAAGGCTGTATACTGTCACCCTGCTTATTTAACTTATATGCAGGGTACATCATGAGAAACACTGGGCTGGAAGAAGCACAAGCTGGAATCAAGAATGCCAGGAGAAATATCAATAACTTCAGATATGCAGATGACACCACCCTTATGGCAGAAAGTGAAGAGGAACTCAAAAGCCTCTTGATGAAAGTGAAAGAGAGTGAAAAAGTTGGCTTAAAACTCAACATTCAGAAAACAAATATCACGGCATCTGGTCCCATTACGTCATGGGAAATAGATGGGGAAACAGTGGAAACAGTGTCAGACTTTATTTTGGGGGGCTCTAAAATCACTGCAGATGGTGACTGCAGCCATGAAATTAAAAGACACTTACTCCTTGAAAGGAAAATTATGACCAATCTAGATAGCATATTCAAAAGCAGAGACATTACTTTGCCAACAAAGGTCCATTTAGTCAGGCTATGGTTTTTCCAGTAGTCATGTATGGATGTGAGAGTTGGACTGTGAAGAAAGCTGAGTGCCAAAGAATTGATGCTTTTGAACTGTGGTGATGGAGAAGACTCTTGAGAGTCCCTTGGACTGCAAGGAGATACAACTAGTCCATTCTAAAGGAGATCAGTCCTGGGTGTTCTTTGAAAGACTGATGCTAAAGCTGAAACTCCAATACTTTGGCCACTTCATGCAAAGAGATGACTCATTGGAAAAGACTCTGATGCTGGGAGGGATTGGGGGCAGGAGAAAAAGGGGACGGCAGAGGATGAGATCGCTGGATGGCATCACTGACTCAATGGACTTGAGTTTGGTGAAGTCTGGGAGTTGGTGATGGACAGAGAGGCCTGGCGTGCTGCAATTCATGGGGTCAAAGAGTCGGACACGACTGAATGACTGAACTGAACTGAACTGAGGGGCTCCTCTCCATTGCTCTACCCATTTTTTTTTTCTATTTAAACTGCAGCCACCTCTTTTCATTTGACTCTCACTAGTTTTGTTTTTCCAACCCTCAAAGTTAAGGTGGAATTATTTCCCAATCATAACTAGTTAGCTTATTAGTCATAGTTAGTCTTCCTCATCATTACAAATATACTGACTCCATGATGGAGGCAAGGAAAATGGTCTGGGAAATATATAGCTATTAATCTTTTTATGGAGATATACATACTAGAAATAAAGCTAATTTTATATTCATTCAACACTGGTTTTAAATTCTGGATTTCTCGTTTACTAGCCTTGTGGCCTATTAACCTTAGGTTTTAATTACAAATTGTAATGAATATGTAGGAGAACACCTTAATATTCCAAAGTATTGACAAAGAGCTTACAATGCCATCAGGAGGAGAGTTGCTATTTAGATTCACTATTAATGACTTATTAGGTATTAATGGCTCATCATTGTTAAGAAGCTCCTGTGATGTGTCGGTATTTCAAGTGGCTTTCTGTTAATGAGCCATTTGATCAGCCGTAATCCGGGAAGTTCATAGGAAAATATGCTTACACATATGTAACCCAAAGGCTGGCTTCTTTAGATTCCTGGAAACACATGAGGTTAATTGATGAAGTCAATTTGAAATTCCTGGAAACTCAAACAGTAAACTTCAAGACTATTACTGAGACCATTACAGGGGTCACTGGTGCAAGAATGATGATGTATTTCTTTTGATAGAATATCTTCCTTTATGCTTTTCAATCAATAGTTAAGTGGAAATATCTTTGGTGTACTTTGTTTCACAAAACTTTTAAGTAGATTTTTGTTTTGTTTTGTTTTTCTAAATAGAAAAATGTAGCAAAAAAGGGCAGGGGAGAATGTATTTTTAAAAATATCTGGCCTATGTTTTGAGTTTCACACTCTAGACAGCAGATTATCTGATTCATATGCATTTTACTGATGAACAGTGCAAGATTGATGGCAAGTCCTCACATAATTATGAGGTCCAAATACTACCTCTTCAGACTTCTGTGTTTCAACTGAGTACCACTAAGCAGCATAGCAGTGGCCCTAACAATCCACAAGATATTTTGGAGGAAAATTTTCCAATGAATCCTAAGTCAGTGGATCACTAAGTATAGTATGCTAAAGAAATGTTAATTGCTCTTACAAACATATGCCCTGTGAACAGACGTGCACAGATGTACTTGCTAGAGATTTATCCATACTTGGGGAAGAAACAAGAAGACAAAGATATTTTACATTTTTTCATGATGTCCTGTTCAATGTGTTTAGTTCAAAGCTGTCATACAAATTCCAAATAAAGATAAGATGAATTGAGATGGGATAAAACTAAAAAGACTCCCTAGCAAATTAGGCTATTTTTCAACTCTTTGTGGTTAACTACACAAATTGTAAGTGGACTATCTGGTCATATGACAACCCATATATAAGGGTGACCTTTTTGAAATCTGAAGCCACTCTTTTCTGCATTTTTGGCTTTGTTGCAATTTGTTTTTAAAATTACTGCTTAAAAGCAATAGCTGGTTCTGTAGTCAAACGCTTTTTAACAATTGAAACACAGGGACCTATTATTTTGATTCAAGCATTTGTTTTATTGAGAGCTAGGTAGTAGCCTGCTGAATAATTATGTTTTTTAAATAAATTAGTGAGGAATTAGGTGATAGAGGTGAAGCAAAAAACTGCTGGGGATAAACAGGATGCTGACTTCCACAGGGAAAAGTTACTTGACAGCACTGTAAGACAAGAGTTGCAAACCTCACTCTCCAACTGTCTCACTTGCCTTCTTGAAAACATACTTAGCTTCTGTACAATGGAACACCTGAAGTGTCACAGTGTACCTGGTGGTGATTTATGGCCATGTAAAACTGTACCAAAGTCACTCACTGTTGTGTTCATCCAGAGCACTCTAGATAGGCCATTTCTGAAGCAGGTCTAACTTCTTAAATGCCAGTCACATTTGCATGGAAGTTTACCCCTCATGACCAGCATAGAATCTCCCACTTCTAATACCCTTTGAATATCTCTATCAATTGGAAAATATGTATTTTTTCATTTCACTCTTCTCTGCTAATATTTCATCATTTCCTTACATGTGCATCTATTTCAGAGAGGTCAATCAAAAACTATAAAGAAACGAAAAGGCTAAATGAGGTAGTTTAAATGGCCACTAAGTGTACACAATTGTGATGAAGGAAAATTTGGAAACAGCTAATATTAAGGAAAAATAGTCCTCTCTGATTTTTCAATTTAACATTTTAATTTATAGAAATATTCTAATTAAGATTATATATTTGACTCAAAATTTTATTTTCACATACTCTTAATTATGATACTTCAAATCATTAAATGTCATGAACATTTTTGGATGCCCATAATATACATGATACAGTGGGAATTTCCATGGAAATACAAAGAGGAGGAGTAGTTGCGGTCCTTGATCTCAAGGAGCTTACAGATTAACCAGTGTATCCCTTTATTTGAGGGTGGAATACCTTTTGCTGACAAATAAACCAATCCTTAGGTTGCTTTTTACAGAAATCTTCTGAGCATCTTTCTGATCCTTTACATTTTGCTCCCTGTTTTATACTCTATGTGGGGAAATTAATAAGATGGTGTCAGTCAGGCTCTCTCATGCTGTGCTCTCACACACTCTTGCCTCGTGCTCTGTAAACAATGACTAATAGCTGCAATCACTTGTAGCGCTGCACATGTGTGTCACGGGGTACTCACGTGGTCAGGAGCTGCCTTGTGTGCTGCGCCTGCATGAACAGGAAAGCCCTGGCTGCGGCTGCATGGGGGCTACTTACGAGCAACATTGTGATGATGTTATGTATGAGGTTAGTGTTGTGGCTATGTTATTGCTACATGATGATTATGTCTTGGCTGCTGCTGTGGCTGTTTCAGTCAGCCAGGAGAGAGCCCGTATAACGACTGCCACGCCAGCCGGGAGAGAATGAATGTGTCTGCAGTTCCTCGAGTCTCCTTCCAGCCTCTGTAGCTCACACCTTGCCTACACTGGGTTCAGAAAACAGTGTGGACACTGTGAACAGTAAGACAATTGGTGCCACAAACAGGACCAGCAGTACACTCTGAAAACATGAAATATCCACACGCCTTCTCAACATACGTTGAGTGCCCAGCATGTGTGAGGCTCTGCCCTGGCTTTAAGGGTGTAAGATATTACTACCTTCCAGGAACACTCAATCTGTTTCCCAAAAATCAACTTGAGAAGGGGTATTTGGTGGTTTAGCACGAGTTGGATCCCTGTACACAGAGGATGTCCTATATTCCTCAGCACTGGGGGATAGCTAACTAGGGTATGTGCTTACAGCTTTATAGGCATAATTTTATGAAAGGCAGATATAAACTACAGTTAAAGACAGAGGGTTAGATCATGGCATCTGGTCCAATCACTTTATGGGAAATAGATGGGGAAACAGTGTCAGACTTTATTTTGGGGGCTCCAAAATCACTGCAGATGGTGATTGCAGCCATGAAGTTAAAAGACGCTTACTCCTTGGAAGGAAAGTTATGACCAACCTAGATAGCATATTCAAAAGCAGAGACATTACTTTGCCAACAAAGTTCCGTCTAGTCAAGGCTAGGTTTTTCCAGTGGTCATGTATGGGTGTGAGAGGTGGACTGTGAAGAAAGCTAAGCACCAAAGACTTGATGCTTTTGAACTGTGGTGTTGGAGAAGATTCTTGAGCATCCCTTGGACTGCAAGGAGATCCAACTAGTCCATTCTAAAGGAAATCAGTCCTGGGATTTCTTTGGAAGGACTGATGCTAAAGCTGAAACTCCAGTACTTTGGCCACCTCATGTGAAGAGTTGACTCATTGGAAAAGACTCTGATGTTGGGAGGGATTGGAGGCAGGAGGAGAAGGGGATGACAGAGGATGAGATGGCTAGATGGCATCACTGACTCAATGGATGTGAGTCTGAGTGAACTCCAGGAGTTGGTGATGGACAGAAAGGCTTGGCGTGGTGAAATTCATGGCGTGGTGCAATTCATGGCGTGGTGCAATTCATGGGGTTGGACACGACCGAGCGACTGAACTGAACTGAAAGAGGAATGGCTAGTTCACCCATGAGGAGCTGGTAGAGGGTTTTTAAGGGAGGTGGAAGTGAATAAGAAACATGGAAGTCTTCTATAGAGCTGCTATTTTAGCAGGACATGAAAGATGAAAAACTGTTTGCCAAACAAGAACAGGGGAAAGGATATTTCAAGCAGAGGGTGGAGAGGGTACATGAAGTCAGTTAGGAAACACTCAGTGAGTCTGAAGAGTAGATGTTCTATGACTGAATTGTGAAATTGTCTGGGGGTCATAGAAAGGATCTAATGGGGTAGGCGAGAAGAGAGTTGTTGGGATATGGGGCATGAACATATGTAAAGATGAGAGTATGTGAACCATGTCATATGATGGCTGTTCAAGATTTTCAGCAGTAGAGTGACATGATAAAATATATTTTTATATGAAGATACTGCAGTGTTTGGGTATAGGTGAGCAGCACTGTGGATGGACCACACTGTGACCTTTCTTTCTGGAGGACCGCTTAGCAGACTACAATTGTCTACATATTTTCATTCTTTGGAAGAGGTGGCAGAAAACATGGTTCCCAAATGGACATGTTATAGATATATACAGATGAATATTTCTCTGGGTATGAATTTCATATTACTTTTGGAGGGACTCTGACTTGCTTCATTAGATAGCCTCACCAACTCAATGGACTTGAATTTGAGCAAAACCTGGGAGACAGTGAAGGACAGGGAAGCCTGGCGTGCTGCAGTCCATGGGGTCGCCAAGAGTCAGACACAACTTAGCAACTGAACAACAACTGACTTGTCCAGTTTGGGGGCCTGGTGTCCACTCTTGGAACAATTAGTTGTAGCCAAGAAATAGGGTTACATGGTAGGGAAGATGGCAGCTAGAATCCTAGCTCTGTGGAAAAGCAAGGGTGTTCCCAGAGAAGGGACACTGATTTGGGAATTTGAGAAGACAACTCAGGAGGTTTCCACTAGGATGTATAGGTGAAAAATTCAACTGGGGCACAATGTCCAAGCTCTTCATGGTTGTTATTTAACCTGGATTTGGCACCAGGTAGATTCAGAACAGACACAGATTGCCTTCAAGTATTTGAAGATGAGGTAGCTTTGGTGATAATGCTTAGCTCCCCATTTGAGGTGAAAGGTAACCTCTTTTGAAAATAGAGATAGATGATTTCCAGGAATTTTCCATTCTATGGCTTAAAAAGTCATCTTTTTCCTTTTGCTTTTCCTAAAGAATGAGGGGCACCCTGCCTTTCTAAAAGTGTAACTAAAATCTTCAGCTTGGGATACATACTGGGAAATAAGTTTTAGAGATTCACTTTATAAACTTTTTTTTTTACTGCAAGTTTTTAACATCTTCACAGATATTGAATTTACACAGATATCGGAAGCTTGATTTGAGTTGGGCTTTGCTTAAAGTCTACAGACCTAGATTCCTAGGGCCAAAGTGAATATTTTTTAGCTGGATGTATTGTTTCTTTTATCTTCTGACCCTGCTAAACATTTTCAGTAATGAGTTTCCCACACAGTTTATCTAGCTTATGAATTGTTTGATGTGGAATAATATACATTTTTTAATTGGAGATTTATTCCCTCATTCTCTCAGAAATTTTGGTTTGCAATCATTCTACCCCTTCTTGAACACCTAGGAGATATATTTTGAAAATCAGGCTAAATAAACACAAGATATTTATCTCATTCCACTCCTAAATAACCACAGAATACATTCCAGACAAAATGAAAGGTGAAAAGACACTTGGAAAAATTTCTTTAGGCTTTCAGACTTCAGTTTCTTAAAGTGACACTTCACATATATAATAAGGAGCCGTAACAATATTATACAGGTGTAACCCCACATTTTAGACAAGATTATTCTTTTCTATGTGTAGATAGCTTGGGTAGGTAACCCTTAGTGTACAGGGTTTGAGAGGAATTAAGTTATTGGTGTCTGGTATGCTCTAAACTATTTTCTTGGGCTCCAAAATCACTGCAAATGGTGAGTGCAGCCGTGAAATTAAAAGATGCTTGCTCCTTGGGAGAAACGTTATGACAAACCTAGACAGCATATTAAAAAGCATAGACATTACTTTGCTGACAAAGGTCCATATAGTCAAAGCTATGGTTTTTCCATGTATGGATGTGAGAGTTGGACCATAAAGAAGGGTGAGCACCAAAGAACTGATACTTTTGAACTGTGGTATTGAATAAGACTCTTGAGAATCCCTTAGACTGCAAGGAGGAGATCAAACCAGTCAATCCTAAAGGAAATCAATCCTGAATATTCACTGGAAGGACTGATGCTGAAGGTCCAATACTTTGGCCACCTGATGCAAACCAGCTGACTCATTAGAAAAGATCCTAATACTGGGAAAGAGTGAAGGCAGGAGGAGAAGGGGATGACAGAGAGCAAGCTAGCTGGATGGCATCATTGACTCAATGGACATGAGTTTGAGCAAGTTCTGGGAGAAGGTGAGGGACAGGGAACCCTGGTGTGCTGCTGTCCATGGGGTAGCAAAGAGTCAGACACAACTGAGCGACTGAAAAACAATTGCTCTAGAAGATTCCTACAGCTTACAAGTGGAGTATCATCCCTAATCATAAGAGACTCTCCACAAAAAATTTGTAAACTCTTTGCCGAGACACAAGGCCAGGAAAAAGAACAAACTGAAGCAGGGACTATGGAATAACACTCATGTTCCAGAGAAAACAGGAGTGTCATAGAGCACGTAATTAAAACCCCTAGACAGGCAAGAGTCAACACTTACAGAAAAGCCTACAGGAAGCCTGGTGACTCTACTAGTTAATCTATACTGAAATACTTCCAGGCTGTGCTTTAAACAAGATGTGAGAGCAAGCCAGACAGGAGTCAGTTACCCCAATGCAAACAGCATATTCCAACTAAAACTTGAGACCCAAGACAGACTATAATGGGTTCAGCAGGAACCGTACTGATATCACAACCCACCATAAATCTTTATGGTTCATTGGATAGAAGCAGGTAGAGTATTTTGTATAGTGATTCAACTGTAGGGTCTGGGCTCAGTGATTCCCCACTAGTCTGACTGCCCTTCTTGAAAATCCACTGGTTAACTCATAAGGGGTTATGAAGGATGACTGGGTGGAGGGAGATAGGCTCACCCCTTTGCTGGCATTCTTGCATGCACTGTGGGCAGAAACATCAACCTTCTGTGCCTGTCAGAGCATCTGGTACTTGTTTGGTGCTCAAGTGAACAAACATATTATTCTACTTCCCTAAATATTTTTCTAGGTTAGAAAACAGTTGTTCCCCCCCTCCCCTCCCTGTTTCTAGGCTGAGAAAGACCCATCTCCTGCACCTGAGTACTTGAAGAGTGTGATGATATGAGCATAAAAGCAGAGTTGATATTCTAAGAACTTTGAAAGTTCCATATAGTGGGACATTGTTTAGAAGCATGATTGGGGTTTGAAAAATGATTAGATTACAGGGAAGTCTATGGAAGGCCCTGATGGGGAAGCCCTCACGAAACTGAAGGTTAAATTCAGGGAAGTTCTGAGGGCTAAATTTGGAGATGCCTGCAAACTGGCGCTTTAGAGGAAATAAAGGTCAACTTAGAGTTAGTGGGAAGGTCTGTTGCCCAGACACACAGAAAGGACATGGCTTGGAGACAAAGGGATTTGACACTTGCTCTTACAGTGAACACTGTTAAGTCCCAGTGAGACTGAGCAAACCAGTAAAGTCAGAGCAAACAAAAGGTAAGAGTTGCTGGTAAGAGTTGGTGGATGACTGGGTGAGAGAGGGCATCAAGGAAAAGGAGAACTGAAGAGAATAAGCATCACCTTGGAGGTCAATCAAGTTATGTTAATGAAGAGACAGAGGCAGTGTGCTCTCAATAGGTGACAGGAGTTAGCAATAACTGAGTTGGTGGGATGCACATGTTAACCAATTTATGCAAGTATCTCATTTAATCCTTACAACAGCTGGAAAGAAAAGCATACTTTTATCATAACTTAAGGCTATCAAGTCCCTAATAGGTGCAATATAGGAAGAATAACTCAGAAGAAGTAAGATAAACTATGCTTTTTGGGTCATGTTTGTCAGGGTATGCAAGGTTCCGCCGGGAACCAGAGGATGCTCTCAAATGGGACGTGGTTAAGAGATGTGGTCAGACTTTTCTGAAACCAGTGGAAGATAGTCTGATACCTTACAAGGAGCACCAGAAAGGAGCATTTACCACCCAGAGCCTAACTGGACAAAAGGATGGTGTGATTCCTAGAATCTGGACATTTGTGTGAAAAGGGCTCCCTGACAGTCACTCGGGCCTTTGGGTACAGGAGGCAGCCAATCTGCAATAAACAGATAGGAAGGGAGCCTGAGGGCTAAAGACCTTATCCCCTCCCGTTTCTGCCTCCCTGATCTCTTGCTAATGCCCCCAGCCTCCCTTGTCTAAAGTCACCTGGAAGTCAGAGAGCAAGGGAGCCTGCTTGAAGGAATCCTCCAGAGGGTCTAGAAGAGGAAACCTAACACCCAGCCTTGAAAATGAATCTTGTCTGACAGCACAGGTCAATGGTTAGAGACTTTCTAGGGTATAAGAAAAGTGAGGGTTCTGTTGTTGCTGTTATTTGTTTTTTTAAGTGCAGATAGTTAGGCTTCCCATTCATTACAGAAGTTCTGAATTATTAGGTCTGGGGTAGGAAGTGAGGAGAAGGCAAGGCACCCCACTCCAGTACTCTTGCCTGGAAAATCCCATGGACGGAGGTGCCTGGTAGGCTGCAGTCCATGGGGTCGCGAAGAGTCGGACATGACTGAGTGGCTTCACTTTCACTTTCCACTTTCATGCATTGGAGAAGGAAATGGCAACCCACTCCAGTGTTCTTGCCTGGAGGATCCCAGGGACAAGGGAGCCTGGTGGGCTGCTATCTCTGGGATCACACAGAGTTGGACACAACTGAAGCGACTTAGCAGCAGCAGCAGCAGCAGGAAGTGAGGAACTCATGGACCTGCTTTTTCAGAGGGGCGAGATCCTCAGCAGATAGTCATTGGATCACACTATGAGAAGTAGCTCCTTAAAAAGAAGAGGGTCCTCTCTGTGCAGACTGCCTTTGGGAGCCAACCTTCATGACAAGGTCTTTCCAAGGAATTTCCTGGGCGAGTAGCCATCCCGTAACAAGGTGATTGGTCAATCTATCCATCTACTAATGAATAAAGGCTTTGAGAGTAGTCAGTGATGGAGTCTGAATTCCTACTCTGTCACTTAAAATGTGATATCTTCTCTAAGCCTGTTTCCTTATCTCAATAGTGAATGACAGGACCTAGTTCATAAAGTTGTAATGAGAAATGAGTAGTTAAATGTAAGAAAGAAAAATTTAAATAACTTTAGCTCAGTCTTTGGCATTTGGCACAGAGTAAATATATAACAAATACCTGTTACTATTATAAAAAAAAAAAAGTGAAGTCACTCAGTCGTGTCCAACTCGTTCCTCCTTCCATGGGATTCTTCAGGCAAGAGTACTGGAGCGGGTTGCCATTTCCTTCTCCAGGGGATCTTCCCGACCCAGGGATCAAACCTGGGTCTCCTGCATTCCAGGCAGACGTTTTAACCTCTGAGCCATCAGGTTACTATTATAAGCTGTGTTCAGTTCGTGGTGCTTTGTCAGGATCCATGCTCTCCACTAGCATTAGATGTGCTACACAGAATCCAAAGCTGCAGAACTGAGCAGACTACATGCATTTTACTCAAGTTTCATAATGCAGATGATGATTCAGTTTTTTACCTCAAAGATTTAGATGTAAACCTAAGAGAAATGGCAAAATAAACAAGAAGACAAAGACCTAGAGACCTAGGTAACTTTTCTTTGCCTACTTATTCAAAGGCATTTTAAAAGCACTCCCGGCAGGCTTCTAATAAGTTGGGGAATAATGAAAAGCCTTTCTAGGGGGCGGGCAGGACAAGAAAACTGTTAAATTTGTTTTTGAAATACTTTGTCTTAAAGTTAATTGACTTGCATTAACCTAGGAATACTCGGAAATAAGGTTCTGCCAAGTTGGTGTGTGGAAAATAAGTTTCTACTATTATCAGTAAGCAATCAGTCTGATTCCTTGTCTTCTTTGAATTCAGTTGGCCCACACAGTGGGAGTCTTTAAATCTCTTCCAATTTTCTCCACAACCGCCCCTTCAAGCTTAAGTCTCAGAATCTGCTAGAACATCCCTTCAAAGCATCTTTCAGAGCCCTTCCAGCTGGGAAGCTGTGGGACACAAAAATCCTAGCTTTGGGAGACCTGCCACCCTGAAAGCAGCCCGTGTGTCCCAGCGACAAGACTAAGGGCAGCACAATATGAAGGAGCCCTGCTTTAAAGGGGAGCGGGCTTTTCTCCCTGTAGAGAGTAGGGGGTAAGCAGCCTCGGCTGGGCGACAGACCAAGCAGGGAGGTGGGAGCCTATAGGACTCATCTCCCACCTAAAGAAGGACAGTAAAAAAAAAAAAAAAAAAAGTCACGTTCGTTTTTCAGAGATAAAAGGAAAAACATGGGATGTTCAGAAGTTATTGTGAGCTAGCATAAGAGGAAAAGGAAAAATGAGATTGCAAAAGCTGAATTGTCTTTCTGCAATGATTTAAAATGGTGGTTCTCAGCTAGGGGTGAAATTTGTCCCTGAGGGGGCATTTGGACATGTTTGGAGATGTTTTCGGTTCTCAACTTGGCCAAGGTGGCTCAGATGGTAAAGAACCCGCCTCCAGTACAGCAAACCTGGGTTCAGTCCCTGGCTTAGGAAGGCCCCTGGAGGAGGGCGTGGCACCCACTCTAGTATTCTTGCCTGGGGAATCCCGTGGGCAGAGGAGCCAGGTGGGCTGCAGTCTGTAGGGTCGCAAAGAGGAGGACATGACTGAGTGACTAATACACACAGGACTGGACACTTGATGGGTAGAGGCCAGGGCTGCTGCTAAGCACTGTAGAGTGCCCCGGACAGTTCCCCACCACCAGCGGCAAAAAACTACCAACCTAAACATTTCTGTAGGGCCGAGATTGAGAAAACACTGACTTAGAGTATTTTAAGTAGCTGTTTCAAGTCTTAGTGATCTTCAGAATTCTATCAAGATAACTGGGTCTCTAGATACATTTTGATTGACATAGTTATACTTATTTAGAACCAGTTTTGTCATGGTTTTGTACTACCCAATGTCGAATTATTTAAACCATTTTATAACTGCTGTGTTATCTTCAGGGAAACTTGATAGCTAATGTCCAAGCCCCTCCTTATGCTAGTAAAGTTTTAAAAAGAAACAGAAGTTCACTGAGAATAACTAAACTAATATAGCATTTAAGATTCCTTAGACCCAAGTAGATAACTGATCATCCACATGTGTGAGAGGAGGGGGAGGAGCGCTGTGGTGTAATCCGCCGCACAAATAGGAGAAAGCGCTTACTTTTTAAATTCTGTCTTAAGCACCCCACAAGGTCATTTAGAATAACAAAATATTTAATTAGCTTGTTTTTCATCACCAACAAGCTAGGGTTATTAAAGGTATCTGTGTTGCCAGTTCTCTGCAAGGGTAAGACAGACTTCTTTTATATTTTGTCTCCTTTCTTTCAAAATGTTCGTCAGTGGCATTTTCTTGCTCTTTGGGGAAAACTTTTCACTTTAGGGAATACTTTCTGATATGAACTTAGTTGGCGCTTACTTGGGCCACAGTGCCTTCCTTGAGCTATGGTTACCACTCTCAGTTTTTTACACTTGAACCACACTGCCCCTTGCAGTCAAGTTGGATTAAAAAACCCTCCTGGCCTTTTGAGGATCTTACTATGAGTTTTGCAAATGGGTTCCATCTCCTGTTGAAGTATGCAGAGAAAAGAAGGGGTAGCAAAGGAGGAAAATTACAAATTAGCCACAGAGATCATCACTTTCAGTAAAGATCTGTGAAACTGGCTATGTAAACTGAATTCCTTAGCCTCAACCTCTGTGTTGTGCTTGCCCCCTAATTCCAAGTTTTTGAGAGAGAGAGAGCTGAACTAAAGAAACAAGAGAAAGATAGGTTCCATTGATCTATATTTCTGTCTTTGTGCCAGTACCATACTGTCTTAATGACTGTGGCTTTGTAGTAGAGCCTGAAGTCAGGCAAGTTGATTCCTCCAGTTCCATTTTCTTTCTCAAGATTGCTTTGGCTATTCGAGGTTTTGTATTTCCATACAAATCTTGAGATTATTTGATCTAGTTCTGAGAAAAATACTGCTGGTAGCGATGGGAATTGCATTGATCTGTAGATTTTTCTCATTTTCACTTATTTTTTCTTTTCCCACCCGTGAGCATGTTATTTTCCTCCATCTATTGTGTCTTCTTTGTTTCTTTCATCGTGTTTTGTTTTCATATATAGGTCTTTAGTTTCTTTGGGTAGGATATTCCTGTTTTTATTCTTTTCGTTGCAATGGTGATGGATTGTTTCCTTACTTCTTTTCTACTTTCTCATTATTAGTGTATAGGATGCGGGTTTCTGGGTGTTGTTTTATATCCTGCAACTTTACTATATTCACTGATTAGCTCTAGTGTTTTCTGGTCGAGTCTTTGGATTTTCTATGTGAGGATCTGTCATCTGCAAACAGTGAGGTTTTACTTCTTCTTTTCCAATTTGGATTCCTTGTATTTCTTTTCTGCTCTGTTGCTGTGGCCAACTTCCGTCGATGTTGAAGGTGTGGTGAGTGGACACCCTTGTCTTGTTCCTGACTTTCAAGACCACAATGAGGTATCATTTCACACCAGTCAGAATGGCTGCGATCCAGTCTACAGCAATAAATGCTGGGGAGGGTGTGGAGAAAGGGAACCCTCTTACACTGCTGGTGGGAATGCAAACTAGTACAGCCATTATGGAAAACAGTGTGGAGATTCCTTAAAAGTTGCAAATAGAACTGCCTTATGACCCAGCAATCCCCTGCTGGGCATCACACCGGGAAACCAGATTGAAGAGACCGTGTACCCCATGTTCTTGCAGCGCTGTTTACATGCCGGACATGGGCAACCTAGATGTCCATCAGCAGATGAATGGATAAGAGCTGTGGTTCATATCACTATGGAATACTACTCAGCCCTTAAAAGAATAAATTCGACTCAGTTCTAATGAGATGGATGAAATTGGAACCGATTATACAGAGTGAAGTAAGCCAGAAGAAAACACCTACAGTTACTGACACATATATATGGAATTTAGAAGACAGTAATGATGACCCTATTGTGAGACAACAGAGACACAGAGGTATGGTGGACTTTTGGACTCTGAGGGAGAGGGAGGGTGGGATGGTTTGGGAGAATGGCAGTGAAGCTGTGTATTTTCCTGTAGGCGGCGCTATCTATGTTTGGTGTAGGATGCAGGATGCATGGGGCTGATGCACGGATGGTTCAGGTGGGTGTGGGGTGGGGGTGGGAGGGGCTCGGCATTGGGGTTGTGTTCACCTTGGCTGATTCGTGTCATGTTGGCAACAAATCGTATTGTTTAAAAAGGAAGATAGGAGAGAGCAAGACTTCATTATGAATGAATTCAGTGAAGCCACCCTTACTCTGATAGAGTATTACAAAAAAAAGTAAAATCTATTGAAAACTGTGAACCAAAAATCATTCACAAAACCTTTTGTTTACTTGGTTAAGATGCCCATTTAGAAAGCTTATTTCCCAGTCAGGCTCATTTTGCAGGAAGACAGCAGCCTAAGTGTTGAGACACCAAGGTTTGCAGCAAAGAGGAAAGAGAGGGTTTATTAGAAAAGTGGAGGAGTGAGGAAATGGAAAAACAAACCTCAAGCCCACCACCTTGGAGGGCCTGGGGGTATTTATGGACTAAGGAATACAGCCACAGGGCACTCTGAGGTGGGGGGGTAGGGGGTGGCAGGGTTTGGGGGAAGATGATTGAGGAAAGGTGTGATAGTCATCCTTCTGTGCAGATGTAACTTAGCTATAAGCCCTCCCCTACCCCAATGTTCAAAAGGCCACCGAGAGGACATGCAAGCATGCCCAGTTGGAGGGTCAGGGCTCCTATCCAGTCTTAACTAGTTCAGCTCAAACTAGACACAGCTGACCTCAAGCTGCTAGAAAATAACCTGGGCAAATATCTTGTTTAGGCTGCATGTTGCCTGGAGGACTGCTGCCGCCTCTGTTTAGCCGTTTAGTCATGGCCACCTCTTCGTGACCCCATGAACTATAGCCCACTCAGCTCCTCTGTCCATGGGGTTTCCCAAGCAAGAATACTGGAGTGGGTTGCTATTTCCTTCTCCAGGAGATTTTCCCGACCATGTCTCCTGCTTGGCCAGCAGATTATCACTGAGCTACCTGGGAAGCTCCAACTGGAGCCGTGCACATCCTAAAATGACCTTAATTAGTAAAAGCGGGTGAAATGGATTTGACTAATTACAGTTTAAAGCACTCATCTAAGTAATATGCTTTCCATTGCCCCACTTGGGGAAAATTATATATATATATATATATATATAAAATTTTTTTACATCTTAGATGCTATCCTAATACAAAGTAAATTAGTGGGTTGACTTTTTCAACTATATAGAAAGTGACCATAAGAAACAAAAAATGCCAAGTCCAAAATGGCTAAATCAGTTTTGTTTTGAGCTTTCAGCAGACATCTTGAAAGTCTTTGAAAGGCAGGACAGTGTGGGCAATGACTGTGTGGGCCTTGGCAGGTTCCCTGGGTGCCCTCTGGGTTTTCAGCAGCTCTTCAGGGGTTGTGGTTTCCTTTCCTTTTTCCCAGACTACCCCATTACCTTTTATTTCAAGCTTAAAAGATCAAGTCTGTTTTCTTAGATTTCAAATTTTGCCTGCCTGGGATTAATTTCTTGGCCAGTGTACTCGAAAGTTCCATTTCAAAACTTCCTCAGTGCTTTTCCTTCTTTTCACTGACCTTTAAAGAATAATTATGAACACAACATTCCCTGAGGGTCTCTGGCTATACTCTGGTTTACTTTTTCACAAGGATGTGCAGAGTGTGTTCTCTTGGAAAGAGACTTCACACTTATTTCTGAATGCATTTTTACCTGGGGCTTTCTTTGAAAGTGTTTTCTCAAAAGAATACTCAGCAGTGTCAATTTGAGAATATATGAGAGAAACTGACTCCACTCATGCACACATGAGCCTACAAAACATTCCCAGACTGGAGTATTAAAAAATATGAAAGGATCGATGTATTTTTCACATTTTCTAATACAGTCATATAAATGGAAACAAAGCTTAAAGAAATTAAGGAAATCAATGACAAACTATCCCGAAGGACAAAAATTTCTTTTTAAAAACTTTTTATTATTTTAAACCCAGGCTTCCACCATAAAAGGTGAGTTTTCAATTCTATATTGTACCAATATAAAAGATTGATTTGATTTTCTGTTGTAACAGGACAGGGAAAAGGATATATAACTAAAATTTCTTCTCAGGACCAAACTTTTTTTTTTTTTCAAATAATAGAAAAGTAGCAATTCAGTCAGTAGACTAGAATCCATTTCCTTCCTCTCACTCATCTGTTTGTGGGAAATCTCCGAAAAGATGAAGAAATAACAATCAGTCAAAAAAAAAAGAGGGTAAAGCAAATGGAGATCAGATGATCTATGAACAAGTGGTCTATGATTCTTGAAGAGCTATGTTGTTCGTGGATGTGCATAAATGGCGCCAAGGAAAACCAGAGGGAGTGGATTCTTTCAAAACACAGTACAGACTGCGTGATCTGATGAGAGCTGCCTTTAAAAGGAATTGCTTTTAATAACTAGGACATTGATATTTACTAGGGAGACACTAAAATGTGGGACAAGTGACATCTCAGACTCTGAGGGGAAAGTGGATTCTACTCTAAAGCTCCAATCCCACAGCATCATCTTCAGCCTTACCCGCCTTCCCTACTTGCTTCCTTTCACCAGCTCCATCCTATAGTCCTTGATACCAAGCCCTGTATGCCCAGTTGTAAATTCTTTCAGCTATGTTTCTCCCAACCCCTTCCCTCATTGCAGACATTAGCTTGTTTTCTTCCAGATCTGAGTTTAATTTACATTTCCTACTGCATAAAACATGAGAAATGTAGACAATGATCCCCCTGTGGGTTATGTGGAATGAAGCAGATGTAGAAATGAATGAGCCAGAAACTCTTCAAAAGAAAATCATATTAAAAGCTACACTTTTAGTACACCATTCAGAAACTCTGAATGCATCGTAAACTTGGGGAAATATAACAGATCAAATATACATCCAGAAATCAGAATGTTCTGAATGACCTTACAGACGATTTGATACAATTGTTCTTAGCCTTTTGGGTCTAAGTTCTCTTAGAGAAACTCAAAAAGACAGGGAAATTCTATTTTTTAAGGAAATGTGAGCACACTAGATGCAATGATGTGCATCCAATCTTAGAAGATTAATGGAGGTCTTGAAGTCTGTTCAAGGTTCCCAAGGTAAGGACTTCTGAATTCTTCTAATCCCTCCATTCATGTGTGAACGACAAAGGTACTGCCAAGTACAACAGCAGACCACACCTGTAGCATAAGCAGGCTCCAGACTGCCAATTCAAGCACTCTCCACCATGCCATGAGTCTCTCTATAGATATCTGAGGTCACAGAATACTGATGATTCCTACAGTGCTTGTACTGATGGAATAGCATCCTCCAAGACCCACGTCTACTTGGAATTTTACAATGTGATGTTATTTGGAAAAAGCATCTTTTCAGCTATAATTAGTTAATTAAGATGAAGTCATGATGGTTTAAAGTGGGCCCTAAATCTGAATGTTGTCGTTGTTTAGTTGCTAAGTCCTGACTCTTTGATGACCCCATGCACTCTGAGAGTCTCTTGGAGAGCAAGGAGATCAAATGTTAATCTTAAAGGAAATCAGTCATGCATATTCATTGGAAGGACTGATGCTGAAGCTGAAGCCCAGTACTTTGACACTTGATGCAAAGAGTCAATTCACTGGAAAAGATCCTGATACTGGAAAAGACTGAGGGCAACAGAAGGGGTTGACAGAGGATGACATGGTTCGATGGCATCACTGACTCAATGGATATGAGTTGAGCAAACTCCAGGAGATTGTGAAGAGCAAGGAAGCCTGGTGTGCTGCAGTTCATGGGATTGCAAAGAATCAGACATAATTTAGTGACTCAGTGACAACAACAACATGGACTGTAGCTCACCAGACTCCTCTGTCCATGGGATTCCCCAGGAAAGAATACTGGAGTGGGTTGCCATTTCCTTCTCAAGAGGATCCTCATGACCCAGGGATCAGACCTTGTTTCCTGCATTGCCTGGTGGAACCTTTACCTCTGAGTCATCAGTTCAGTTCAATTCTGTTCACTGGCTCAGTCATGTCCGACTCTTCACAACCCCATGAATTGCAGCATGCCAGGCCTCCCTGTCCATCACCATCACCCGGCGTTCACTCAGACTCACGCTCATCGAGTCAGTGATGCCATCCAGCCATCTCATCCTCTGTCGTCCCCTTCTCCTCCTGCCCCCAATCCTTCCCAGCATCAGTCTTTTCCAATGAGTCAACTCTTTGCATCAAGTGGCCAAAGTACTGGAGTTTCAGCTTTAGCATCATTCCTTCCAAAGAAATCCCAGGGCTGATCTCCTTTAGAATGGACTGGTTGGATCTCCTTGCAGTCCAAGGGACTCTCAAGAGTCTTCTCCAACACCACAGTTCAAAAGCATCAATTCTTCAGTGCTCAGCCTTCTTCACAGTCCAACTCTCACATCCATACATGACCACAGGAAAAACCATAGCCTTGACTAGACGGACCTTAGTCAGCAAAATAATGTCTCTAGTTTTGAATATACTATCTAGGTTGGTCATAACTTTTCTTCCAAGGAGTAAGTGTCTTCTAATTTCATGGCTGCAGTCACCATCTGCAGTGATTTTGGAGCCCCCCAATATAAAGTCTGACACTGTTTCCACTGTTTCCCCATCTATTTCCCATGAAGTGATGGGACTGGATGCCATGATCTTTGATTTCTGAATGTTGAGCTTTAAACCAACTTTTTCACTTTCCTCTTTCACTTTCATCAAGAGGCTCTTTAGTTCTTCACTTTCTGCCATAAGGGTGGTATCATCTGCATATCTGAGGTTATTGATATTTGTCCCAGCAATCTTGATTCCAGCTTGTGTTTCTTCTAGTCCAGCATTTCTCATGATGTACTCTGCATATAAGTTAAATAAACAGGGTGACAGTATACAGCCTTGATTTACTCCCTTTCCTATTTGGAACCATTCTGTTGTTCCATGTCCAGTTCTAACTGTTGCTCCCTGACCTGCATACAGATTTCTCAAAAGGCAGGTCAGGTGGCCTGGTATTCCCATCTCTTTCAGAATTTCCCACAGTTTATTGTGATCCACACAGTCAAAGGCTTTGGCATAGTCAATAAAGCAGAAATAGTTGTTTTTCTGAAATTCTCTTGCTTTCTCCATTATCCAGCAGATGTTAGCAATTTGATCTCTGGTTCCTCTGCCTTTTCTAAAACCAGCTTGAACATCAGAGAGTTCACAGGGGTAGCCCAAATCTGAATGACAGGTCTTTAAAAGAAGGCCATGTAAAAACAGACATACACAGGAAAGAAGGCTAAGTAATGACTATCACTGAGAACTGCCTTGTCATTTAGGGACTTGAGTGAGATGGAAATTAGAGCTATTCAGCTACACCCAAGCAGTGTCTAGTCTTGCTGGCAACCACCAGACAGTAAGACAGAGAGGCAGGATAGATTCTCCTCGAGAGCCCCCAAAGGAACCAGTGCTAACACCTGATTGCAGCTTTATCATCACCAGAACCAAAAAGAGTACATTTCAGTTATTTAAGAAACCAGTTTGTGGTAGTTTGTCAGGGTAGCCCTAGTACCTAGTATCTAGTAAAAATATTAGTTTACTTCTATTGGCTTATATCTTTATTGGCAATATATTTTAAAGTCTTCATATGTTGCTCCTGTTACTGACCCACTGGGTCTCTCTCCATTTCTTTCAGACTAGCTGACCTGAATACTGATACTGGACAAACCAGTGCCCTTCCATGTCCTTCTAAATTTTCTTCATTAGTGATGAGTTACACTGAGAAAAAATCTTGAGTCTACATTTATAGCACATGGCTCTTGTTACTTTTCAAAAGTGGACCATGTTTTTTCCCATGGTGGGATAGCTGTTGTTGATCTTGCAAGAGAGTCATCAAAAAATCCAACGAAGATTTAAAAGGAAGTTCCATTCAAAGTATGTAGTACAATGGAAGTTTGTTTCATGCAAACAATAAAGAAACCTTAGAAGATAATGTTGTTGACTTCCCTTTTTCTAAAGTACTCTTTTACTTTGGAAGGTACTTCAAGCTCTACCAAGGATAAGCTATCTGGAAATAACTGCCTACAAAGGCCTCTCAGCAATCCAATAAAATAAGTGAACTGACTTACATCAAACTTTTCCCAATTCCACTTATTAAACACTCTTACCTACCATTATAGATTTCTCGTGTTGCTAAAATACTAGATTGATTCATGCATGGAGATAGCTTTTATGCTGCTGTCAGAATATTTTCAGAAGTCCAGCTACAATTAGGAAAAAAAAAAAAAAGAGTTCACTGCTGCTTATACCCTAACTCCTTGCTCTCAGCAGACTGTATACTTAAAAAGATGAGTTACTTTGGTCTTGAGAAATTTCCAATGCCAGGTTATTGTGAGGAGCAAGCTAAGTGTGTGGTCTGAAATAGTATTTCCAGTTCTGCCTATTTTCATTTCCAGGAACTGCTTGGAAACAAACACCCTTGATTTTGTTAGGAAGGGGTGACTCCTCAAAACTTTTGGGAATTGTGCCTTAACTTTAGCCTGTACATTGAACTAGCTTCTATTCTTGGATACCCTTCTGATTTCCTGATATGTTTGCTACAAATTGAATAAATCATTCTGAGTCTCTGTTTCTTCGCTAGCAAAGTGGGAAAGAATAGCATATTGGTAAATTGTGAGGTGAGTTGAATGTCAATATCCATTGGATTTTTTATAAGCCTCTTGCAAATTGATAGCATAAAAAGACTCAGCCCTTTGAAAAGATATCCCATCTCCTTAAGAGGATGCTGGTGAGCCTCCTTTTAGGAAGAGGCTATATGAAAGAGCTGGAGTTATTGGTGTTCAGGTATAAATATGGACTCAGGAAACTAAGGCAGGCATCTGTGGAGCTCCACTGAAAGCTCAGCTGTGCACTGCTTAGTCATGTAGGAAACACCGCAAGGAAATGCAGCACGACCCAGAATAGCTTAACACATATTGCCAGCTGGATAGGGGTGCAGGACAGTGAAACCAGGAGAACCGAGCAGAAGGTGGTCTTTTATGGGAAAAACATAACAGAAAGATTAAGTCAGGAAATAAAAATGTGGAATAGATAAAAGTTGTGAAAAGAATCATAGATAGTCAGACCAAGAAGTCAGGATTGCTTGGTAGCAGGCAGTGTTTTTAATGTGTCATGACGACAAATAATCTCAGAGATGATTATGTCATAGGCTGGCGAGGGGAGAGTGAAGAGACAGGATTTCTTTATGGCAGACCTTGGTTTAAATGTCAAGTGTGTGGCTTGTTAACTGTATAGTATCAAGCATGTTACTCTTCTGAGCCTCATCTATAAAATGTGGATAACAACTGTTTTTTAGGGGTGTTGTGACTATCTTAGGAGAAGGCAATGGCAACCCACTCCAGAGTTCTTGCCTGGATAATCCCATGGATAGAGGAGCTTGGTGGGCTGCAGTCTATGAGGTCTCGAAGCGTCAGATACGACTGAGTGACTTCACTTTCACTTTTCACTTTTATGTACTGGAGAAGGAAATGGCAACCCATTCCAGTGTTCTTGCCTGGAGAATCCCAGGGATGGGGGAGCCTGTTAGGCTGCCATCTATGGGGTTGCACAGAGTTGGACATGACTGAAGTGACTTAGCAGCAGCAACAGCAGTAACTATCTTAATAAGTGCACCTAGGTCCCAAGAAGAATGCTTTAAGTAAGAGTCATCAATCCACCTAATACAGAAATAAAAGGAGGGACAATTAAGAGGAAAAGTTTGCTGCTCTTTATCTCCAACTGTCTTCTCCAAGGGGTAAAATGATGGGGAAGGGAGTCTTAGTCTGATGGCAGGCACCTACATCACATGGACCTATGAGAATTTCTTTCTAGTATCCAGATGTAACCAGCAATAATCTCACAAGTGCAGATGGTGACTGCAGCCATGAAATTAAAAGATGCTTGCTCCTTGGAAGAAAAGCTACAACCAACCTAGACAACATATTAAAAAACAGAGACATTACTTTGCCAACAAAGTTCCATCTAGTCAAAGCTATGGTTTTTCCAGTAGTCATATATGGATGTGAGAGTTGGATTATATAAAGAACGCTGAGTACCGAAGAATTGATGGTTTTGAACTGTGGTGTTGGAGAAGACTCTTGAGAGTTCCTTGGACTACAAGGAGATCCAACCAGTCCATCCTAAGGGAAATCAGTCCTAAATATTCATTGGAAGGACTGAGGTTGAAGCTGAAACTCCAATACTTTGGCCACCTTATGTGAAGAACTGACTCATTGGAATGATGTTTGGCAAGATTGAAGGCAAGAGGAGAAGGGGACGACAGAGGATGAGATAGTTGGATGGCATCACTGACTCAGTGGACATGAGTTTGAGTAAACTCCGGGAGTTGGTGATGGATAGGGAGGTCTGGTATGCTGTGGTCCATGGGATCACAAAGAGTTGGACACAACTGAGCAACTGAACTGAACTGAGCCACATTTTAAGTGATCAATAGAAACATGTGGCTATATATTAATATACAATGTGTGTGTGTGTGTGTGTGTATTTCCATCATCACAGACAGTTCTATTACTTGCACATACTTGACACAGTGGATGATGTGGCCAAAAGGATGTAACCATAGGGGAAATCAGAGTCATAGTGAAAAGAAGCAGGGAGACAAGTTGGAAAAGGAAGACAATGCTTCTGCTGAGGGAAGCCTCACTCTTTTTAAAGCCTATCTGGGGTAAAGGCAGGGAAGAGGGGAACTTAAGATCAGTAGGATGGATAAACCTTAAGCTGTGATGCCCAAGACCTAGGATAAAAGTATCTCAGTGACATTTGAAATCCATCCTAGGAATAGTACTTTGTTCTCTGATGTCAAACAGATAACCTATTCCATGGTGAGTAATATGGAGAACTGCTTACCAAGAGTGACTATGTGGTATCACTAAGAACTACAGAGAAGTAAAACAGATGTAAACATGGCAAATAGACTTTCCTAGATGGATTATACAATTCAAGGAAGGATAGAAACCAAAAGAATATTGGGGTCAAGACTGAGGTTTTTCTATAAATCTTAAGTGCATAAATCAAAGTCCAGCAAGAATTCCCTATGGTGAGTCTCCCTAGAATCTAGCATGCTATGACTAAATCTCAGTGGATGGATAAATGGAGAAAAAGAAATCCAAAACCTGAAGATGGAACCACAGTATCACTGCCATACCTGAAAGAGAACGTAAATGTGCAAGGAGTCCGTGAGGGTAGCGCTTGGGGTCTGAGGTTAATAGTAACTAGAGTCATAGCTAACATTTGTGAGCACTGACCGTGTGCCAGGCCCTGGGCTAGGAGCTTCACTGAATCCTGTCACATTCAATCCTCACAACATTCAGGTGTTTTTACCCCCATTTTATAGAAAATAGAATCTTAGAAAAGTCTAGACATCTGTTAAATTTGAAAATAAAGGGCCAAATTAAGGTTCTTAGTATTCTGTAATTGACAGATGTACAGGTAAGATAAAGATCAGTAATGGGCCAAGAATAAAGGGAGGAAGAGAAGGATAGCAACTTTTAAAACACTGTATTGCTTCCATTCTCTCTGCTTTACCATTTATGCAGAAAACTACATCTAAAAATATATAAATGAAAGATGAAGAGAATAGGAGCCCTTATTTTTGCTGTTTGGGTAGAGTACATTGGAGCTGATCTAATTGAAACTAGGAATGTGCCTGATGAGATTCTGAAACAGAGGTGGTCCCTGAGAATGTTCCTTTCTGCAGTGGCTTATTTGATGATTTTATTACTTCATGAATGATGTCTTGACAGATGGTTTTTACTGAGTATTACAGAGGATTCTTTTCTGTAAGCACAATCTCGGTCCCCAACTTATATTTAATATTTTGTCAAACTAGCATCTCGTTGGACTGTGAAGAAAGCTGAGCACCAAAGAATTGATGCTTTTGAACTGTGGTGTTGGAGAAGACTCTTGAGAGTCCCTTGGACTGCAAGGAGATCCAACCAGTCCATTCTAAAGGAGATCAGTCCTGGGTGTTCATTGGAAGGACTGATGCTAAAGCTGAAGCTCCAATACTTTGGCCACCTCATGCGAAGAGCTGACTCATTGGAAAAGACTCTGAGGCTGGGAGGGATTGAGGGCAGGAGGAGAAGGGGACGACAGAGGATGAGATGGCTGGATGGCATCACAAACTCGATGGAAGTGAGTTTGAGTGAACTCTGGGAGTTGGTGATGGACAGGGAGGCCTGATGTGCTGCGATTCATGGGGTCACAAAGAGTCAGACATGACTAAGCGACTGAACTGAACTGAACTGAACCATCTTCCAGAGTTTATAGAATTAAATATATATAGATGAAACCATATGTTCTGACTCATAACTTTCTACTTTGATCATTTTCACATATATGTTTATAAACAATATTTTAATTGTTGCTTTTCAGTCACTAAACTGTGTCCAACTCTTTGTGACCCCATAGACTGTAGCCTGCCAGGCTCCTCTGTCCATGGAATTCTCCAGGCAAGAATACTGGAGTGGGTTACCATATTCTCCAGGGGATCTTCCTGACCCAGGGATCAGACCTGGGTCTCCTTCATTGCAAGCATATTCTTTACCATCTGAGCCTTAATGACCATGAAATGTGTAAAGAAAAAAATGTTAACTGAAAAGGCTCATGTAAGAAAGAATAACTAAACAAAAGTCAACTTCTTAAAGGAAACTTAAAAAAAAATAATGTTTCATGACAATTAACTTTGAATAGCTTCACAGAACCAAAATAATAAAAACTCAGACCACCACCGATGATGATGGCTGTACCAGGACAATGAGTGATTAATATGAAACTGAAGAAACTTGAAAGTCCTTGGATCTAATATTCAAGTGTGTCAAGACATCAATTTTCATGCCTGTTCAGATATAAGGAGAAAAGGAAAAGGAAAGCAGTGAAGCATGCAAGAAGGGAAGATATGGTTGGGTAGTCATGGAAAGTTCTTAAACGCAGTGCTGATAGATCAAAACCCAGAGCTGAATTCCAGTAAGGAATGGAAATGGATCGTGTGCAACCTGTGGTTCCCTATAGTCCCTCCATCTGAACATGCAGTGCTGAGACTAAGAGGATGTCCCCTAAGAAGTCCCTGGTCCCTGTCTTGGCCCACTTACCATCTTCCTTGGCCTTCCCACTTTTGCTAGAGAATGTAATAACAGTAGCAAATAGTTGCAGTTAAATCACTGTAGGCCTGACACTATGCTAAGGAACATTACTTGTATGATCTCTTTTAATCATCACAACAACCCTCTGAAATGGGTAACCTGATTGTCCACACTGAATAGTCCAGGAGACTGAAGTTTAACAAGGGTAAGTACCTTGTCCGAGCTCACACAGTTGGTGGCAAACACTGGACTTGAATACAGCCCCCTGCATGATACTTTAATGCCTGAAAAGAAGTATTTTGTTGCAGAGGTTAAAAGTAATGGCATATAAACAACGCTTCTGAGACTTTTACTCAGTATCTTCTTGCTATGGTCATCCCTCCATGTTGACAGGCATCATCTGTGACTCCAACAGTGTCTCCTTCAGTCAGCGGTTCACAGGTTGCATTTAGAACCTTCCAGACAAAGTTTTCCCAGATGGCTTAGAGTTTTAAAAGTTTGCCTGCAATGCCCTGTTAATGCAGGAGACACAGGTCAGAAAGATTCCCTGAAATGGCAAGCCACTCCAGTATTCTTGCCTGGGAAATCCTATGGACAGAGGAACCTGGCAAGCTATAGCCCACGGGGTCACAAAGAGTTGGACAAAACTTAACAACTAAACAACAACACAACAACAGATGAAGTCTGCCTCCGCTCATAGTAATGATTCAAAATGAAGCAAATTATGTCCAGAATCTTCTCTGAAAATTAGTCTTTGAACATTCTTCTTACTGGTGTCCTCACTTTTTAATTTTTAATCTGTAGAGCTAACAGGTTGAGACCACTGTTCCCAGGGTTGGGAATATTCTCCACAGGAGTTCCTTCTGTTGAAAGATGTCCCTGTAAAGCTGGGAGCTGAGCAAGGCTATGCTCTAGCTCCTGGGTATCAGTACCATGCTTCTGGGGCAGAGGGCGAGGTTGCTGTACATTTTCAATCTGGAAAGAATGGGTGAATGGAGAACTTGACAAGAGTACTAGGAACTCCACAAGGACAGAAACACTTTTGTGCTCCCAACTTGGTGCCCAGCTGAGGATGATAGGCCCTGTTCTAGAGACTGAGGATGCCAGCAACTGTCCTTGCCTTCCAGAGGCTCACCACCTGCCTCTGAATCCTGCTGAATCCTCAGTATATTAAAAAGCGGAGACATTATTTGGCAAACAAAGGTCTGTTTAGTCAAGGCTATGATTTTTCCAGTGGTCATGTATGGATGTGAGAGTTGGACCATAAAGAAAGCTGAGCACCAAAGAATTGATGCTTTTGAATTGGTGTTTTGGAGAAGACTCTTGAGAGTCCCTTGGACTGCAAGGAGATCCAATCAGTCCATCCTTAAAGAAATCAGTCCTGAATATTCATTGGAAGGACTGATGCTGAAGCTGAAACTATAATAACTTGGCCACCTGATGCAGAAGAATTGACTCCTTAGAAAAGACCCTGATGCTGGGAAAGATTGAAGGCAGGAAGAGAAGGGGACGACAGAAGATGAGATGGTTGGATGGCATCACCAACTCAATGGCCATGAGTCTGAGCTAGCTCTGGGAATTGGTGATAGACAGGGAAGCCTGGCGTGGTGCAGTCCATGGGGTCGCAAAGAGTTGGCCACGACTGAGCAACTGAACTGGACTGAACTGAGTCCTCATTGTGGGAGGGCATGATGTGAGCACCTGGCTCAGGGAAGCCTTCTCAGAAAGTTCCATCAGACTGAGATCTATGGAAGGAGTCCAAGTTTTCCAGGGATCATAGGAAAGCACCCTTGAAGACAGTGCTTCTCAAAACTGCAAGCTCCTAGGGACACTGGAAAAAAAAAGTGATGCCCGAGGCCCATGCATGGGGATGCAAATGTAGGCTAAAGTGTGAGCTAGGCACTGGGACTTTAGGACTTCACCCTTCAGCCAGAGCTGAGCATCTGCACCTGAGCTGGCTGTACTTTACAGTCACCTAAGAAGTTTTCAGAGTCCATCCCCAGAGATTTCCAAGTGGTTTGTCTGGGACATGGCATCTCTAGCCTTGAGAATCACTGCTATAGGTGTTAGTAGCAGCGTGTACAAGGGCTAGAAACAGAACACACGGCCAGTTCCGTGGGTGGGGTGTAAGGAGGAGAAGTCGGTGCTACAGGATGGGGAGGGCCTGGACCAGGAAGAGGCTGGGAGCCAAATGATGACTTTTGATTTTGGGGTGATGATTGGTAGCAAGTGAGAGGTTTAAGAAAAGAAAGTGACATTATAAAATATGCTGTCAAGATACTGGATGCAAGATGGAAGGCAAGGAGTACATTTGGTTGGAGGTGATCCACAGGCAGACTGGTGGAAGATGGGGAAGTTGGATATAAGACCCAGATATTTTTGTCTCAAGTCCCTTTAATTCTGGAGGGACATGGAAAATCAACTTTTTTTTTTCTTACTCAAGTGATTAACAGAAAAGAAAAGCATCTTTCCTGAGACACTGCCGGATCCCTAATAGGGAAAGGAGGGTAGAGGGTAAAAAGAGGGCTGTCTGGAAAGTTCCTGAAGATGGTCTGCTTCCAGTTCATTCATCACAAGAGTCCAGCAACCTCTGTGGAGTGAGGGACAATCTGATTTCACTCTTTAGACAAGGCAGGGGGAAGGCTGAGGTGTTGCAGGAACTAAATTCAAGAACTATGTTAATCAGTGCCCTGGTATGTGCTGAGGCCTAATGAAGATCCAGGTCCACTTTGGTATTTACTCTTAAAATTTGGCTCCTGATGTTTTTTTCTTGGGATGACCTAGGAAAGGAAGAGGTGATGGGGAGAGGATGCTTGTGGCATTTCATCTTTCTCAGGTGACTGCACCTGCGGGAAACAGCCCTAAGCCTGGCATGATTCAGAAGTCTGAGAGAGCAGTAGGCAGTCACTCAAGGGAAGATAATGACCTCTCACCACTCAGCAAACATGACATAAGAATAGAGTATGAGGAACACCTGCACATATCCGGAACACATCCTTCATGCAGGCGCTAGCCCCCCGCCCCTGGGCGAGCCTGCTGAAATCAGCACAAATCAGCATGACATGCGTTATGAGTTCCCTCCCTCCCTCAAGTTGCAGATGAGAAATGTCACCGCAGCTTGGCACTGACGGTGACTGATGCAGCTGAAATGTGCCCTGGGGTGCTTTTAAAGTCCGCTTCCCATGACAGTAATATTAAGTAACTAAATATCAAGCTATATCAATAATTTGCTTCTCAAAATTGGGAAACTTTCATCAGTGTGAAGGTAATTCTGAAGATAAAAGAATCATTGTGTCCTTCAGATGTAGGATTCTCTGTGATCTAAAGGAGGCCAATAGAAAATCAAGAAGGACTCTCCGTTTATAACTTTAAATAGGGTACCATCTAGGGACTTCCCTGGTGGCCCAGTGGTTAAGACCTCACCTTCTAATGCAGGGGCTGTGGATGTAATCCCTGGTCAGGGAACTAAGATCCCACAGGCCTCATGGCCAAAGAAACAGAACATAAACAGCAGAAGAAATATTGTAACAAACTCAAGAAAGACTTTAAAAATGGTCCATATCAAAAAACATTTTTAATAGTAATAGAGTATAATCTATAAAAATATCAAATCACTATGCTGTACATCTGAAACTAATTTTGTAAATCAACTATATTCAATTAAAGATAATTTTAAAAATATTTCATCAAATTGTTTGTGTCCTTGTAGACTTGACTATCTGTATGTGTATATTAATACCACTTCACATAATTTAGCATGTTCTTCAAAATAAAAATAAAATAGTTCTACATGATGGGAAGGGGCTTCCCCAGGTAGTGCTAGTGACAAAGAACCCACCTGCCAATGCAAGAGACAAAAGAGATGTGAGTTCAATCCCTGGGTCTGGAAGATCTCCTGGAGGAGGGAATGACAACCCGCTCCAATATTCTTGCCTGGAGAATCCCATGGACAGAGGAGGGAATGACAACCCGCTCCAGTATTCTTGCCTGGAGAATCCCATGGACAGAGGAGCCTTGCGGGCTACAGTCCATGAGATCACAAAGAGGCAGACAGGATTGGAGCATTTCAGCATGCATACACATAATGGGAACAAAAGAACCCTCAGGGGGTCAGGGCATCAGAGATCTGATCTATATTTTCCAGACGGGTTAAAACACTAGCTCTTTACATTAAACTGTCAGCATGGCTAAGTTTTTACACTTATCTTAAACTCCTTCTATTAGCTCAAAACACAGGGTGGAGTGGCTTGCCCTTTTAGTTTCTCTCTTAAAAATATTTATAAATGACACCATTTACTGAGCTTCTATTTGCCATGTGCTTTTAAAACATTACTCAGTGAATCTTTGTAACAGTTCTTCAGAGTACAGAATTACTTACAATCTTCTTCTTCTTTCTTTTTTTTTTTTTACTGAGAGTAAGGCTTGGAGAGGCTGAGTGCCTTCCCCAATAGGGTGTCCCAGTTAGTGGCAAAGCTGGGTTGGGAATCCACCTCTAACTGGCTTTCCCTTTTTATCTATCATCCTCTTACAGCACCTCAGTATCTCTTCTCTCCAGGAAACCATGTCCCTGGAGGCCAAGGCCAGAATATAAGATACAGCCCCTTCCCCAGGACTCAGCTTTATGGGAAGGAGTCTCCCCTATTCAATTATCTCTTTTTTGATTTATTGGCTATTTAATGAACAAAATTTTTTATTAAAGAGAGAGAGTGATGAATATGTTAGGGTCCTTGCTGTCATGGTGTATGGGGTATCATGGGATAAAAAAGGTGATAAAGGAATCAATATCTGAAATGCATCCAGTGACTGGGGTCGAGGGAGGTAAACTGCGTTTTCAGAGGCTTCTCTAGGTCTTCCTTGGTTAAGGATGTACCTTCCAGTGCATGGGATGTCAGTTTGATCCTTGGCTGGGGAACTAAGACCCCCAGGTGGCAGGGCAACCAAGCCTGTGTGCTGTAACTACTGAGTCCACGTGCCACAGTGAAAGATCTTGTGTGCCACAATTAAGACCTGACAGCCAAATAAATCCATATTTTTTTAAAAGAGCGAGAGAAGACTTCTCTGCTGAGTGCTATTTGAGGTGGGAAGGGAATGACATAAGGAGCCATGAAGGAGCCAGTCATGTAAAAATCTGGGGCAAAAAAAAAGCCTTCCAAGCACAAGGAACAGCCTGTGCAGAGTCATGGAGGCTAGAAAGTATGCGATGACCACACAATTGCCACCCTCTCCCCTCAGACAGACGCACATCTCTTGAGTACTTAAGGTAAGGCAGTCATTGTGTTACTGCGCAGTGATATAGGTGTGCATAATTCTAAACCATTTCCTATGTGAAATATGCGAAGATAATCCTGTGAATAACTGTGAGACATGAAGGAGTTCGATTCTAGGAAGAAAGCAATTTTTGCAGCTAGTATTTCTGAGTGATGTCTTTGTTCCTATCACTGTGTTTTGTCCGTTTCCGTGCATTACCTTGTTAACCCTCATTTAATAGAAGTAGCCATTATTATTTTTATTTTAGAGGTGAAGAAATAAGTCTCAGAGAGGTGATATCAGTTTGGTAGGTCTGCCATAACAAAGTCCTTAGACAATGTAGCTTAAACAATGGAAATGTATTTTCTCACAGTTTTGGAGGCTAGAAGTGTGAGGTCAAGGTATTGGCAGAGTTACATTTTGTTGAGAATTCGCTCTGGCTTTTAGGCGGGCCATCTTCTTGCTGTATCTTCACACTGTCTCCCCGCCATAGGTGTGTGTGTCCAAATTCCCACATCTCATTAGGACACTGCTCATACTGGATTGTGAAAGTGAAAGTCGCTCAGTCACGTCCAACTCTGTGACCCCATGGAGTCCATGGAATTCTCCAGGCCAGAATACTGGAGTGGGTAGCCTCTCCCTTCTCCAGGGGATCTTCCCAACTCAGGAATCGAACCCAGGCCTCCTGCATTGGAGGCAGATTCTTTACCAGCTGAGCCAAATGACGTCATTTTAACTTGGTTCCTCTTTAAAGGCCCTGTGTCCAAATACAGTCACATTCTGAGGTACTGGGGATAAGGACTTCAAGATATGAGTTTGGGGATTGGGGGAAATAATTTAGCTCATCCCTGGAGAAGGAAATGGCAACCCACTCCAGTATTCTTGCCTGGGAAATACCATGGACAAAGGAGCCTGGTGGGCTATAGTCCATGGGGTAGCAAAAGAGTGGGACATGACTTAGTAACTAAACAACAGTTCAGCTCATAACAGAGGTTAAAATGAGTCAAGATCAAATGGAGAGGAAGCAGCTCATCCAGGGTATGAAGTTCCCTCCTTCCCATTCTGTGAGCCTTAGGATGACTTTGTCGTTGTGCGCCTCCTGGTTCCCTGGTTGGTGTTGGCCTTGAACTCCTGCTGTTTGCCCAACTCTGCTGTGGGCGCTGAGGGCAAGTGGCCAGAAGAGCTCCCCAGCTCCCTCTCTGGATGAAGCCGCTGTGTCATGGAAGAGAGATATAGGAAACAGGTAAACAAACATACAACAAGGCAATTACAAACATATATCAAGTACCATACAGGAAATAGATAGAATGATGTGTGATGTGACAAAGCATGACTATGTAGGAGTGGGCATCTCCTTTTGAGAGGAGGGTCACCCTTGTGCTCTCAAAGAAGGTAATGATCTTTTTCTTAAAAGTCATTTTATTATAAAACCATAAGTGCAACATTGGCAAGAAATCATTTAAGCAACTGATCCTCTCTAATCATTAAAAGGATGTCTTTTTGCCTTGGCATCAGCCAACTGGGAAATTATGTTGCAAGAAACTTTGAGGGTAAAGTTTGCTGAATTCTGGACTGGAGCTTTGGGTTATTTAAGGAACCAGGGGTGGAACCTTCCTCTTTTCCTGGGAATGATCCCACTTTAAGATAAGAATAGTCAGGTAAAAACAGGAACACTTGAACAACTCAGTTTTAAATTCTGTAACTTTGTAAAAATCTTTTTATTTTAAGAAGGTAATCTTGACACTGAAACCTGACAGGGGAAGGTGTCAGATCCATGTCAGGTTAGAGATGAGTGATCCTGAGGTGAAGAGATCTCTTTTTAGGTAGATCAGCTGCTCAGCACGGATGCTATGACAGCAGCCTTGTCTTTGCAACTCAGAGGGTGGTGCTCTAGAGAAGAGGTACTTGGGAATGGCCAGAGTAAAAGAGTGGAAATCAGAATCTCTGGGTTCTGATCTACTTCGGCACCTACTACTATAGGGTTTGGAAGGTCCTTCTCTTTAGCTGAGCCTCAGCTTCCTCCTATGGGAAGCAGGAGTTGTAACACACAGCACCCACCCAGCCTGGGCCCAGAGCTTGTTGCTGCGGACAAGTGAGATCACACCTCCCAACAGGGCTCCTCATATTGAACCGTATCATGTGAATAGACTCAGGGCCACAGCAGAGACCTATAGCCAGGGTTCTAACAGGTTCATTTATCTGCATCTTTTTTCCTCCAACTTTTACCCGAAGGTGATCCTTGCTCAGAGTCCCCTATTGCATGAAGTGATTAAACTCATTTGCTACTGTAAAATGTATAAGAAAGTAGGTAGATTATTTCCCTCCACTCATTAAACACTGTAAGAGAAGTTGGTTATTTTGCAGCTGGGAAGGCTCATAGATTGTGCTTGATTTCCTTTAAGAACTCAAGCATGCCAGGTACACCCTGACCTGCCAGCAAGAGGTTTGACCAGAGTTTTACTTACAGGAAGTTCTCAAGATGAGAAAAGTGTGAGTGCAGAACTGCCTGTGGGTGTCCACATTTCTTGCTAACACCCCCAAGGTAAAGGAACACAGTGCTCACCTCTTGATAACCTGGACACTTTTCCATGATGAAGAATTCCAAAACAGGGGAGAAAATACCTTTCCATTGTGCAAGCTACCCAGTCTGTGGACTTCATTATGGCTGCCCAACCAAAGTGATACTACCTAAGATTTATTTCCTCATCTCTAAAATAAAATAAAATAATAATGGTCACTACTATCAAAATGAGGATTAATGAGATAATATATAGAAAGGGGTACAAGACAGTGACAGTAACAGATATCAGTCAGAAATATACCACTCCCTGGTGGGCCAGGGGTTAAGAGTCTGCCTGCCAATGCAGGGGACATGGGTTTGATCCCTGGTCTGGGAAGATTCCACATGACTATGGAGCAACTAAGCCTTTATGCCACACTACTGAGCCCACACCCTAGAGCCTGTGCTCCACAAGAGAATCCTCTGCAGTGAGAAGCCTGCACACCACAACTAGAGAGTAGCACCGACTCACACCAACCAGAAAAAGCCCCCTTGTAGCAATGAAGACCCAGCAGAGCAGTTAAAAAAAAATTTACAAAAAGAAATACTAGCCACAGATTGTCTAGATTTTTCTTTCTAGAATCTAAAATCCTTCATGCATCCCAGTTACCAGTATAATAATCTTAGCATATTTCACACAGGAGATTGTTTAGAATTGCACGCAAACACACACACACACACATCATCTCAAAGTAACACAATGGCTGCCTTATAATCAGCATTCAAGAAATATTTATTGTGTGAATAATCAATATATGAACATAAAAGCATAATTGATATACCGATCTCTATTCTCTTGGCAAGCAGTTCCTTAACACACAGAGTCATCTATCTAAAGCAGAGGGAAAATCCTATTACAATGGACACAGCAAATCCACATCATCACTTTATGTATACATTTAATCGTGAGTCAATCCATTCATCCATGAGAAGAAAGTAATTTCTAAGTCCTTTCTGGAGCGAGATTATACCATGAATCAAGCCTTCCTTTGTCTAAGTCCTGCTTCTTTCTCTCCAGAGAAAAGATGAGTCAAGGACAGCCCTTTCCAAACAGATGTAGAAGCAGGACGTTTCCCATCCCCCTACTTCCTGGCAGAGGTCTCTGCCTCTCAAAAAGTTTGCCCTGTCTAACCACCTCCAGACACCCACACCCTGCATATCCTGTTGGTAATGTCCGTTGGAGTATCTGGTCACTCAGATGAGAGAAAACACACACATACACTCACTCACACACTCAAACACATATTTGTAAGAGGAAGAAAACTTGGGAATTGGAAAGGCCCCTTAATTTATGGTAAGCACACATTGTTATTATTAGCTTACCTTTATCATCATTTGAGAGTGTTTCCATAAGGCAGTTTCTATCTACCTGGAGATCTCCCTTGCTTCTGCACACAACTCTAGATTTAGAAGCTCTTGGCTAGTTTCCCATCTGTCTAACCAAAGAAAACTTATATTTTCAAAAATCACATTAATTAGAAGTACCAGCAAGAAAAGGTGATCAGTTGTAATCCACGTGCCCATAGAACCCCCTCTGCTCCCCGCTCCCTATCCCCCATAAGGCAGCAGCCCCCCAGTCCTTTTGGCACCAGGGACAAGTTTTGTGGAAGATAATTATTCCACAGACTGGGGTAGGGGGGTGGTTTCGGGATGATTCAAATACATTACATTTATTGTGTATTTCATTTGTATTATTATTATTACATCAGCTCCACCTCAGATTATCAGGCACTGGGTCCTGGAGGCTGGGGACCTCTGCTGTAAGAGGAAGGACCGGCTAGAAGGGAGGAAGTGCTTTATTTTTCTTGGCAGTTGACAGCATGTAGGTTTACACAGTGTACCCAGCCAAGTTGTTATTTCCTTTTGGTAAACGCTGAAATTAGATTCAAATGTACTGAAGGAATATAAGAACCATTTGATTTTTTTTAAATGCCTTATCACACATGATAGCTTTCACATAGTCTCTTGCAAAGATGTAAATATATTCAGTGGGCAAGTCATTGTCCATTCCAAAGAAGCCAAAAGCCGGTTTCACTTATTTATTTTGTTCGGTTTGTTGTGTTAGCATCAGATTATTAAAGATACATGTTCTCATTTCCTTTGTTTGTATTTTATTAGGACACTAATGACTGTTATGACTATTATTACCACTCTTCCTAATAACCCCTTACCTTTAAATGCAGTCTTGTGTCTTGAAATATCCCAAAGCTGTTTATAACCTATTCAACAAATTAGACACGGGCCTCACCTCACTCTCCCCCAAAAGTTACCTATTTCCTGCAGTGAAACTCAGCATCTATATTAGTTCGAGCCTGGTTCAGCCTGGCATGGCAGTGAAGACAGAAAGGGCAAGAGAAGACATTCCCAAGCTACCCAGTCCCTAGCCATCCCATGAACAGGCCCTGAGAGACAGCAGAACAAGGGAGTTTTGTGACTGTGGGCCTTGACCAAAGGCCTGAACAGTTGGAGAGATGGCTTGTCTTATCTTCTGGACCCAGGCCTAAATGAGTTAGGAGGGACATGTCAGGAAATATGGTATTCCTGCTAATATGAAAGGAAAAGTTCTTGAAGTTTTATGACAAATCCTCTTTAAGTTAGAGAATTAATACTATCCAGTTATTTAACCTTTGACCTCATCTGAACTGAACCTAAATTTCTGTTTTTTCCTTTTCACCTTTATTATTCATGTTCTGTGATGAGACTATTTGAATTCTGTCCAATTGTATGTGTTGTTTTTTGTTCTGGGAGACTGTTGATCTGACCACCATTAACCTTTTGACATTGCCTTTTTATGCAAGACCACACACAGAGAGCCTCTTGGACTTGAAGGATTTTAGAGGAAGGCATATAAACTTATCATCTCTTTCTCCAACATTTCTCTGCTCCTAAGAATTAGGAGAAGAGTAGGTTTCTTTGTCATAGATGTATTTTTGAGAGTAGGCAGCAGTAGAAATCCATCTATGAACATTCTGAATTCTTCCAAGCAAGGCTCCAAAGCCCTGGCCCAGCCCCCCATCCAACCATCACACACAATAGGCCTAGAGAGGACCAAATACCCCAGGTTCCAAAGGATACTAACTGTGCTCATTCCCTTCAAATCCAACTCCTTCCTCTGCTACCACTCAGCCCTGAGTCTCGAACACTTTCTCTGTGGGAAGAGAACCTCAGCTAGATTTCAGTTTTCAGTCTGAGGAAAGTTTTTCTGGACTGCATTGATAGTGTAGCTTAATTGGAATACCATGCATTATGAGCCTCAGCTTAAGAAAACAAAGCAAGCAACACTCCTTTGAAACTGGATTTATTCTCCCAGCCATCTCTGATAATGACAAGGTCTTCAATCTATTTAGGTATGCTCCTAAATGCATTATAAAACTAGAAAAACACTGGCCCCAGAATTTGTTCTTTCAGGTATTTGAGTTGGAGGGACCATCTAAAGGATAGGTGATTTAGAGCTGATGAGTATACTTTGTACTTATCTATGTCCAGGGAATCTGGAATTTTCTATATGCAAATTAAAAATTGGCTGTTGTAAAGAATAAGTGACTATTCTTTATGCACCAAAATTCAAATTCCTTTTTATGTCATTTAATCATGGTATATTCCTGACTAAATGCAAAACAGTTTAAAGAATTATGTTTGCATACAAGTTTATGAAAGCTCATTGTGAATTTAGAGGGTGATGGTATTGTTATGCCCAAGTCGCAAAATCTCCCAATGACCACCAGGGAGCCGATATCTGATGCAAAAGCAAGAGAGTTTTTATTACTAAGCCGGAGCTGGGGCTCCCACCAATACCGACACAGCAGCGATAGGGAGGAGCCCTGAGCTCTGGATTACATTGCTTATATAGGGTATTCTCGCGCGAGAAATTTGAAAACGGGAGTTTCCCGGTTGGGAGACATCTAATTAGTTACCTTCTGTGGAAGGGTTAGGTGTTGGTTTCTGATTGGTTTTCATTTCCAGGGAAGGCCACAGGTTCTGATTAGTCCGTGGGTAGTGGCGTGGGGTTAAGGGATTTCCAAAGGCTCTTCTTGGATTTCCAAAGGCTCTTTTGCCGGAACCTTACAAAATGGAGTTTTTCTTTTAACAAAATGGAGTAGCTTAGATTCTTCAGTATTAGTTCAGTTAAATATAACTTCTACTGACTTGATTATAGATTGCTATGGATATTAACCAAACTTTAGAATTATCCAAGTTTCTGTAGAATCTAAAATATTTAGGGCTAGAATACCAGAGAATTTCTACTTAGGAGCTAGATTTGATGATGTGGAGAGATTTGCGTCTCATTTGTTTTTCTGTTTTGCCTGGGAGAAGAAAGGCAATGAAACATATAAAAATAATTTGCTAATTCTGAGTCCTCCAAGCCCCCTCAGGTTCTTTTTGTTGTTGTTGTTTTGCTTTTTGAATCATTCTTAATGTAATACATAGATTTTTAATGTCAGTTAAAGCCCTGTTCAGAGAAAAATGATAACTATATTTTCTTGCCTTTCTCGGGTCAATAGTGAAATCATTTAATGAATTAGCTGAGATATAGTAAGAAAAGAATTGTTTAGTTCTGTTCTACTCAACAAAAATACAAGGGTGTGTTGTTTTCAGGTAGTGAGTTGAACAGCCAAAATCACAGTGCCATTTCCTGCTTCACAATGTGCCCCTCTAGGAATACAGAATTGGTCACGATGTTCTTAGCACTTCTTTTTAGGGACACCATGTGCCCTGTGGAGGGGCAGAGTAGGTAGCTGGTTGATCTCTCTCCATAGGACTTCTTTGTGCAACAGAGCTGACTATTGCAATGCTTCCTTAAGCTTTCACTGAGCAGATAAATGGATTGACTCCAGAATTGCCAAAGCTCAGAACCTGGGCAACTAAGCTGGCAATCATGTGGCCTAGAGATGAGTCACTTTTGTTATAGTTGAAAGATATATACATATACTTAGATCTGAGTTTTTAAATCTTTTTGAGCCCATGGGTTGGTGTCACTGGACTTTTCATATTCAGAGCTTGACAGACTAGAAAAAAGTTATAGGCATTACCCCTTTGTACTTGACCTCAAGGTATGGCTTTGATTAGCTGAATGATCCTAGAATCTTCCCTTGGAAATTGGGAAATATTCCAAGATTTCTGTTCTATGCAGATGTTGTAGTGAATATGTGGAGTTGTCAGCTTATGAGAGTAAACCATATACAAGAATGACTTTACCCTACAACTGCCTTATAGCCGGAACAGCCTCATCCATTTGGATCAGAGGAAGAGTGTATAAGCTAGAGCCAGCTGGACATTGGTGGGTACATCTTCTGGTTTCACTGACTCAGTGCCACAGGCCTTCTGAGATTCACTGGCCTCCACCTGGCTACTCACTTTATTACAGAGGCCCATGAAGTTGGACGGCAAGGATTCTCTTCAGGGAAGATTTGCTTTGATAGAAATAAGTCATCTGTTATGTCAGTTGAAACAGAGCACCAAAGGTATTGGGTTAGCCAAGAAGTTTGTTTGGATTTTTCTGTAGGGTGTTATGGAAAAACTCAAATGAACTTTTGGCCAACCCCATACAAGTACAAATAATACCTGAGAAAGATGACAAAGTTCTTGGGGGAAATGTTGGGATTAAAAAAATTTCCCAGAATATTATACTCTCTTCTCATTTAAAAATTTAAATTAACATGTATCATCAAAAATTAACAAAGGAAATTAGTTTCAATAGAATAAGACTGTTCTCTGTTTTAAATAATGAGCTAAACGAGCTCCTCTTGTATGTGGTATTCTGTGCTGAAAGATGGGGGAGGTTTTAAAAAATCATCTTGAAAAACACATGTAATTGCCTGTCTTGGGTGCTTTTATATGTGATTCATATGTAAAACAGAACTATTTATGGAGCATAGAGCTGCAGTAAAAATTAAATCAACTCTTTAGAGAAAAGAATTCTCAACCAAGGTAGAGAAACAATTCTATAACTTTTGTTATATAAGCGAAGCTCTAGGCTTGAGGAAAGTAAGTTATTTTTGCAAATAAGAAATTTAAGTAAGTACCTAGTGTTGTCTTTGGGGAGGATAATGGGAATATTGGGACACATATATTGAAAAGAAAAAGGTAAGCTCAGATAGTTTGAGTCAGGATTCAAAGTTAGAATCTAGAAGAACTAGTATTATATATTGGGAATTTGGGACTGACATGTACACACTGCTATATTTAAAACAGATAAGCAACTGCTCAATATTCTGTAATAACCCAAACGGGGGAAGAATTTGAAAAAGAATAGATAGATACATGTATATGTATAACTAAATCACTTTGGTGTACATCTGAAACTAATATAACATTGTTAATCAACTATACTCCAAAATAAAATTTTAAAAAGTTTTAAATAAGTAAATGAGAAACAGAAAGAATAAATAGGTGAGTTTCCTTGATAGTCTCAGGTAGAAAATTTAGCATCTTACTTTAACTGCCAGTAAAGCAAGAGGAGGAATGTTGTTCAGTTGCAAAGGCATGTCTGACTCATTGAGACGCCATGAACTGCAGCATGTTAGGCTTCCCTGTCCTTCATTATCTCCCAGAGTTTGCTCAAACTCATGTCCATTGAGTCACTAATACTATCTAACCATCTCATTCTCTTCCTCTTCCTTTTCCTCTTGCCTTCAATTTTCCCAGTATCAGAGTCTTTTCCAATGAGTTGGCTCTTCACATCAGATGGCCAAAGTATTGGCGCTTCAACTTCAACATCAGTCCTTCCAGTGAGTATTCAGGGCTGATTTCCTTTAGGATTGACTGATTTGATCTCCTTGAAGTCCAAAGGACTCTCAAGAGTCTTCAACACCACAATTCAAAAGCATCAATTTTTCAGCACTCAGCCTTCTTTAGACTCCAACAGGCCAGAGAAAATATATGTGCCTGAGGATCAGAAAGAAGTAAAAATGGATAAATATCCAGAAACTCCTTTTGGGATACCTTATCTGTGTTTTCAAATGATCTCCCAATTTTGAAATTGGATGAAGAGTTAAATTAACTGGTGAGGTATCTCCTGGGGTCTTTAATGCAAACATATCTTAGGGGAAAGTGATACCTAGAATGTACATGCAAAGAGTATTGTGTTGCTGAATGTTGTTATGAGATTCCTTTGAAAACTTTTTAAAATGATGAAACACCCAATTCACACATGTAATGATCATAAACAAAGGTATATTGTATTTTTCAAGTTTATCTTCTCATTACCTACTACTTGTCACAAAGGGTTTTTCTTTCTAAAGGCTTTTCCTGTAGCAATGAGAATTTGCCAGAATTTGCTGGCACCGTTTGCCAATGGTTCTGTGCCAGAGTCTCTCATACCCAGTTTTTCTTTTCTTCAGTTTTTAAAGAGTAACTGTATTTGAGAGAGTCAGACAGTGACAGAGCCAGAGAGCATTTAATGGAGAAGGAAGGAGGGAAGAGAAGACAAGATCCTTTCCAGTGGGCCTCAGAGGGTGCATACCCAACAGCCATCCGCCACACCTCAACAGCACAGGTCTCCTCCCTGAAGGAGCTCTCCTGTCTTCTCCCATTTAATTTTTAGGATCCTGTTTAAGATATGTGACAACCAACATCCAAGGAGAATGAGATTATTAGAGAACATGTAATCTTAAACTTTGAATTCAGTATGTGTATATTACTTATTCTTTACGGCTTCCCTGATAGCTCAGTTGGCAAAGAACCAGCCTGCCATGCAGGAGACCCCAGTTTCATTCCTGGGTCCAGAAGATCTCTTGGCAAAGGGATAAGCTACCTACTCCAGTATTCTTGGGCTTCCCTTATGGCTTAGCTGGTAAAGAATCTGCCTGCAATGCAAGAGACCTGGGTTCAATCCCTGGGTTGGGAAGATCCCCTGGAAAAGGGAAAAGCTACCCATACCAGTATTCTGACCTGGAGAATTCCATGGACTGTATAGTCCATGGGATCGCAAAGAGTCATACATGACTTATTCTTCAGAGAAGTACATTGTTTGAACTTAAGAACTTTTAGTTGACTCCCATACCCAAAAGGCATAAAATACACAAAGATGACTTATATTTCTAAGAATCAGAAAATTCTATTTCTTAGAGAGTCAATGTCTACATAAAAGAAACTAATGAAATCATTTATTTTGTAAGGCATATAAGAGTTTCACACATAAACCAACTGATGCCTTAGTTCCATGACTCATTCTTTCATGATTAATTAGAATTTACAAGGCTGGTTTTGCACAATTTAATGTGCTTGTGCCTTTTCTGTTACATTGCTGACTATAAATTAGGTGTTCCTGAGGAAGAGAGAACACTGAGTGTACTTGCAACAGCCCCTCGGGTGATTTTAATGCATGACCTTCCCCTGGCCTCTCATCTTCAACAGAAGCCCTGCTCCAGTTCACACCCAGAACCCATAATCTCCACTTTCAGAAAGAATATTGTCTTCCTCTTCTCCACTCTCCCTTTGGTGATGGTGCAGAAATTATAAGTGGAGGAGCAAAGAGTAATTTTAATTCCTTTATTGTTTTACTTATGGAAAATTGCCAAATGAAAATGCTGTTAGAATTGGTTTCTGGAATGAGAACCAATTATTTTTACAAAAGAACCTCTTTGTTCCAGAACAAGCCAAAGATTCATTGAGAAAATCATTAAGTAAAAACTTTATTAGGTCAGAAGTGTAAAATAAAATGAAAAATAAAATAAAGTAAAAAATAAAAAGTCTAACCTATTGTTCTCAAGTCACTACCAGGCTCCACGGGACCAATCCCTACTCTCTCCCTCTCTTGTAGCCTCATTCAGGTACTCCAGCCAAGACAGCTTTTGACCACTCAGACTTCAGTTTAAGTACCCTCTACCCTCAGAAAGCCCTGCCCTGACTACCCTGTCACTGATCACCACATCATCCAAATGTAATTCTGGCACTGTGCTTACATTTTCCTTGTCATTTATTGATCTGATACATGTTTATTCTTCAGCCTGTAGGTTTGTTGGGTTAGTGACTGTTTTCTCCCAGCTGGAAAGCAAGCTCTGTGAGAGGCCTGCCAGTATCTCTCCTCCAGTGCCTAGAACTGTACTGGGATGTAGTAAGAGCCCAGTAAATATAAGTTGAGTTTATTGTGAGAATTCCTCAAAGACTGCTAGACATCAGTTGCTTCAGAAGAGAAATCCTGTAAGACTCCTGCCATTTTGACAAAGAGGAGGAACCAGAATTATACTTGTTTAAACTTCAAAATACATGTCTTTTTATTTTGTGTTCCATTCTGATGAAGTGGAACATACCAGTTAATCATTATTATACAAAAACTATTTTCAAATGTTTAAAGTTATAACCATTTTAGTCTCTTTTCCTTGATAGATAATGTGGTGGTGGTGGTTGTTTAGTCACTAAGTCATGTCTGACTCTTGCAACCCCATGGACTGCAGCCCACCAGGCTCCTCTGTCCACGGGATTCTCTAGGCAAGACTATTGGAGTGGGTTGCCATTTCCTTCTCCAGGAGATAATGTGGACCTGATCATATTAAATTCCTTGCTAATCAACATTAAAAGCCCTGGTCCATTGTCATCTCTGCCAATGTGCTCTTCTGATAACAAGTCGCTTCCCATTCTGTCTCCTGGAATTCTCCACAATTACACTTTTACGGCACTTAGTGCAGTGCTTTGACTACACTGAGTGTCTGTAGCTTGTTACTACTGAACTCTTAGAAGGTAGATAGTTCATGTTATTCACATCTGTATTCTAGCAACCCAGAATTGAACCCATTACCACGTAGCTGTTTTTGTATGAATTAGTAAAGAAAGGAAGGCTGATATTGATAACATGAAATATAAGTTTGGGGTTTTAAACATGTTTTATTTGGGGATCCTCTCAAAAGGAAAGGTATAGAGTTGATTGAACCCTTTTGTAGTAGGCTTTGAAAAAGCATTACTCAAAAAATATTTTATTTCATATCATTACATTTTAAATGGAATGTTAATTAACTGGTATATGATTAATTTTATATACTTGCCCAATTGCATTTAAATTGGTTAATGTTAGTCCAATTAATTTAATAATATAGCTCTGGCCAAGTCTGAATATAAAACATCTGAAGCAATGATTCCAATATATTTCAGGAAGAAAATCTGTACCACAAGGAGCCAGCCAGTTAATCTAACAACATATTTCAGGGAAAAATTTCAGTCTGGCCAGAGATTTATTCATCTGTGTTCTTTTTTTTTTTTTTTTGTATTATATATATTCCCAGGAATATTATTCTCCAGAGTCAGTTCTGACTTCAACCGTGGTTAGAGTTTTAAATCAGGAGATTTCTGGAAGAGATTAGTTTCTAATTCCTCTAGGCTGGACATCTTGTCGCTGGCAGATTTCAATGATAGATTGATGCACTCTCATCCTCTTTAGAAGAGCAGCTCTGGATAGTTAAAGTCTTCAAACCCTTTGAAAATTTAACCGTCTCATGTGATTTTTTTTTTTTTCCCTAGAGCAGACAATCAAATATACCTAACTCTGGATGGTGATGAGTGAGAAGAAAACCCAAAGTTGGCCCAAAGGAGCAGTTACTTCTTTCATCTTCCAAGATACCAGCTGTTTCTGCTCTTCATCCCCAAGAGTGTCCTTAAGGTATATACAAACTGCAGCCACCATGATATCCATGTGCTTCTGTCTCCTTAATTCAACACTGAGCTTTGTGAAGACATATACTGTTTCTTAATCACCTTTGTGTCCCTAGCTCTTAGCCATGCACATGGCATATAGCAGATGTCTCAAAAAATATTTATTGCGTGGAAAAAAGTTGGACCTGGTGGTCTCACATGGTTTCCAGAGGTCTGTCTCTTCCCTACCACTGAAGGATCCTCTAGTAACATCTTTCATTTCTTCTCTTTCCCTTTGGCTGTTCTTGGGCTTTAGTTTGCAGTGTCTGACAGGTCAACCCTGTCTTAATCATTGAATTAAGATTAAGTTCTAACACTTGCTAAAGATTAAGAATATTACCATGTCACAAGGAGGGGAAAAAGCCTGCTTTTTAAAAAAGGGCCCATCTTAGATGAATAATACAAGAGAAACAATTATTATAAAAAATAATAATGACTCAACCAAGAGGATTGGTTTGTCTTTTAAATGAGTAGGCACTTGAATGTGATAAACAAACATTGCCATTGGCAAGAGAGCCTGCTTCCTGTTGCTAGGCAGAAATCAAGCTGGCTTTCCTCAGATGGCAGTTTAAGTTTCTTAGCTGCTTCAGATGCTATTCCAGATAAGCTGAGAAGAAAGAGCATGGATGGATGGACAAGGGGGCTGCCCCCAACCCACTTAATGTATCTGTTGCGGTTGTTATCTGATAATCTTAGAGAAACCCCTTGGAGAAACCAAGTTAGCAATTTCAGGAAACAAAATGAGATCAAATAGGACAGAGAACCAGGGCAATGGTAAGAAAAGAGCTTGATTACATTGTGATTAGACGATTAAGACAGGGTTGACCTGTCAGGCAGTGAACAAAGCTGGTAAAGAATGATCTGGGCCATGGGAAGCACAGCCTCATGGCAAATCAAGCAGGTTCTCCAAGAATAATGAAAGGAGGCACTTATAGCAACTTAAGGGGCCCTGAGCTTGAGTGGGAAAGAGCACAGGTTTGGAATTAGACACACCTGTCTTGGGGATCCTAGTTCTATCCAGCTAAGATACTCAGGGTAATGATAATTCATTTCTTAACTACTAAAGGCAAGTTTCTTAATCTCTCTGAGCCTTAGTTTTCTCATTTCTAAAATGGGGACAAAAACTTGGTTATCAACTTTCTTTAGTGCATATGGTATATTAAGATAAACATTTTTGCATATGCTTTTAAAGAGGTTCACAGATACTCTGCTGCCCATTTAGAATTTTGAGAGTAAAAACACCTACTAAAAATGTTTTCACGCTGAGATAGATTTTCTACTTCACAGAGCTTTTCTAAATGAAAAATTGATGATTAGGAATTTGATTATTTGTAAGTTGGAAGTTTTTGTAACTAGTATCACTATGTTTCATTGCACATTGATAATTGTTACGATGATAAACCATTTTCAATATTATGCAGAGCATGGTCCCAAATCAATTTTGTGTGATTTCGTTTTGTGTGTGTCAGATTTACCATGGTTGCTAATTTTAAAAGCTAGAATGCTACCTTTGGAAATTCTGACCCAGAAGGCTTGCAGGGTACCTTGGGATCTACGTTTTTAACGTAATAACCCTGATCTTCACTCTTATATAAAATTGTAATTCTGGCCCATTTGAGTTTATTGTTACACATAATACTCATTTGTTTGCTTTTCTGCATTTCATGCTCTATTCATGTGAAATCACATAATAAACAAATAGGGCTTCCCAGGGGGCAGTAGTGGCAAAGAACGTGCCTACCAATGCAGGAGACACAGGAGCCATGGGTTCCATCCCTGGCGTGGCAAGACTCCCTGGAGAAGGATATAGCAACCCACTCCAGGATTCTTGTCCGGAAAATTCCAGGGGACAGAGGAGCCTGGAGAGCTACAGTCCATGGGGTCACAAAGAGTTGGATGCAGCTAAGCACAGCACTTATCGTTTTAATTCATTTGAAAGACCCCTTTCAATGCCAGAGTAACATATATCACAATGGCATGTGGAACAACCGAATACAATGTTCTCTAGGGATGGAGTAATCCAAAGAGGTGCCTTAATGTTCATACCCCAGAGTTCATATGTTTTGCTAGTTGGGAGCTCTTAGAGATCTCCCGAGTACATCGAGAGACAGGAGCAAAGAGTAAAAGCGATGAAGAAGGTAGTTTACAAAAGTCAGACAAAAGATCACAAGAATATGGCAGTGTGGGACGACTGATACAAGAGTGAACAGACACAAAGAGCTCCATGGTTCCCAAGGCCTCAGTATGTCTATGGCAGAGAAATATAGTTAAATGTTCAGGACAATTACTTGACATTGAAAAGTCAAAAATATGCGTGGAATAGTTTGTTTTTTTTTTTTTCCCCAAGAAAGAAGTACACAATATGCTTTAGAAAACTTTCTACCCCAAATTTGTCAATATAAAACATTTTATTGTTCAGCTCTCAAGAAAAATGCTACTTTCTGGAATTACTTGTTTTTGAAATATGAAAGTATATGTTATTCCTGACCATCGAAAGCTCACTAAGAACACTATAATAATTAAGCACTCTCAATACAAAAATTCTGGCCCTGCTTTTACACTGCAGCAGAAAAGATGCAGGAAGCTACCCAGAGATACGGATGTTTTTGACAGCAGAAGGCAAAACTGGCAGAGATTCGTTTTCATTCCACTTGAAAAAGTAGGTTGTCTTCACCAAATTTTCTTTTCATAAAAATAGATATACATAGCCTGCCATGAAGGAAATTTTATAGTAACTGATACATAGAAATGCTTTAGACCTCATCACCATACAGGAGGACTGGCAGAAGCATCAGATAGAAGAACACAGAACTTCAGGGAGAAAAGCAGTGAGGAGGAGGATAAAAACCCTGGCTCCCCTCAAGGTGGCTCAGTAACTAACTGCAGTTAACAACCCACTCTGGCTCGGTTTAGGGCAGGTTCAAGGGGATCAGCCTTAGAGCCACTGCAGATACCTGATGGATCCTCTGCAAAAGAAACAAGGTAAACCGCAGAGGTAAATGCTTGATAAATTTTTCTAAAGAAGTGACACCAAAGCTGCTGTCGGGGTCATGTGCCTGCCATTAAAGAGGCTTGAACTAGCTCTACCCAGGAGATTTTCACTCTCCTTACTCTAGGCTGCAGGTCTGAACAGGTTTAGGTCCTTTGGCCTTTTTTATTCCCCCCACAAAGGCCAAGAACATTGGAGAGATAATGGGTCCCCATTCAAGAACGTGAAAACAGGAATTTAATCTGCAACTCCTCTGTAATCCTTGAGCCCCGAGGCCTTCCCAACTGCAAAGCAAAGATTGATGATGGGTAGTACTTTCTGCCTCTATTGGATGATTAAAAGTTCAAATAGGGCACCTAAAATTAAATATAAGGTATCAGAAGGAGAGGGGCTTCCCAGGTGACTCAACATTAAAGAACCCACCTGCCAATGCAGGGGACGCAGGAAACAGAAGCTCAATCCCTGGGTTGGGAAGATCCCCTGGAAGAGGGCATGGTAACCCACTCCAGTATTCTTGCCTGCAGAATCCCATGGACAGAGGAGCCTGGTGGGCTACAGTCTGTAGGGTCGCAGAGTCAGACACAACTGAAGCGGCTGAGGAGGCGCGTCAGAGAGTATTCTCTACTTGGATCAAGTTACTTCTCTTTGACGTAGGAACCATGTTTTCTTGCGACACTCATTCTGGTGAGAGCAGTGAGCTGGGACTGCCAGCTAGTCCCCTATCAGTGAGGTGTGCTGGATGGTTCAGAAGGATCAGGTGGCGTTAATGAGTTTGTTTCTCAGGCTATGTGTCCACTCTGATGCTGCTGTGTTTGTGTGTTCTTCTACATAATGCTAAATGTATTATTTAAACACTTTATCTGTGAAACTGGAAGTCCTGGAGGATTTGCGGAGAAACAAATTGAAATAGTCTCAGAGAAATTAATAAAACCCAAAAGGGAGGTATAGCCCATACGGCATGAGATGGAAATAGACAGTATGAAGAAGGAAAAAAAAATTAAAGAATTTTAACATTAAGCCACCCAACCAAATCAGGGCTTGACTGAGCTTAAATTTGGACTGATAGATATGATTCACAAAGGGCTTCCCTGGTGGCTCAGCTGGTAAAGAATCTGCCTGCCATGCGGGAGACCTGGGTTCAGTCCCTGGGTCGGAAGATCTCCTGGAGAAGGGAATGGCAACCCACTCCAGTATTCTTGCCTGGAGAATTCCATGGACAGAGGAGCCTAGTAGGCTACAGTCCATAGTCACAAAGAGTTATACATGACTCAATGACGGGGGAGCCTGGTGGGCTGCCATCTATGGGGTCGCACAGAGTCGGACACGACTGAAGCGACTTAGCAGCAGCAGCAGCAGCAGCAGCAGCAGCAGCAGCAGCAGCAGCAGCAGCAGCAGCAGCGACTTCCACTGTGATCTGAAGATGGCCCTGCTCCAGGGAGGGATGTCAAAACTCTGTGGGCTGTTGTGCAGGCATCTAGGGGCTAATTTACATGCAATGGAGCCACTGATGTCATCATCCCCATATCCTGGTTGCTGTCTTCATTGTGAAGAACTTATGAGCAGACCCCCAAGTAGCAGAGCACATGAACTGTAGTGAAATGCCTTCAAATGAAATATTTGAGGCTAACAAATTATTCTTAAATTCTCTGAATCTTTAGATACAATCTTCTCACAAAGTCCTCTGTGGTTCAAAAGACACTCCTTTTAGAGTCCAGGCTGTGATAATGTAACAGAAAAGCAGATTAGTGACAGATTATCTCATTTCATGCAAATGTTCTTATTTCTAGTCTATCACATCAGCCTGAAAGCCTGCCCACTAAAGGAACTCCAGAGGAAGAGGAACTGGAAAGTTGTTCCCTGATTCAGGACTGCGGGTCCAGCTGTACTTAGGATAATGAGTCCAGGCTGAATGCCCTCAGGAAAATGCCTCTTTGGGGAAGGAAGATGCCTGGACAGTATATTGAGATTTCCTGTGCTGCCAGGAGCAGTTTGTGACTTAATGAGCATATTTATAGGCACATTACTGGTCCTTTGTCATTTCAGAAATCAATGAAGTAATTTCCAAAGGAAGTTAGAGTGATCTATGGCAATCAGCTGCCTCTCCTTAATCTACCATAAAGAGAGAGAAAAAAAAAAAGAATTCATCCATTAGGGAAAACTGGAAATGGAACAATTTGCCGAAGGAAAACTTAGCTTTGATAGGACTGAATGAAAAGCTGTATAAGGGAAGTTACTACCTAAAATAAGAGTATAGTGCTTCTAGTGGTTAATAGACTTTATTATTATTATTATCAAAACATTCTTTATACTTTGTATGCTTTACCTCTTTCAGTCCTTATATCCATCCCATACTTTACAGATAAGGAGGATAATGCTCTAAGAGCTGTAATAATGATAATTATTACAGAGGGCTAATAACTTGTCTGAGTCACACAGCCAGGGAAAGGGGCAGAACTGGCTTTGAACCTAATTCTGTTTTCCTCCCAACCTGTGCTCTTAATCACTGTACCATATTTTCATCACTCTGTTAAAGTTATTCAACAATTTGGGTAAACAGATATGGTCTGATCTTCTGATAAATTCATTTCACTCTGTATTTGAACTATAAATCTTACACACATCCAATGTACTTATCCATCCTTTGAACAGATACATAAAAATCCATGCTAAGGCCAGGAGATGTAAAGATAAAAACATAAGGACTCTCTTCGCAATGAGTTTATAGCAGGGAGGTGGAAAAACAACCTTTATAAAGTAGTGCGTAAGGTCATCAAACACTGAAAATACAAGGTGATGAAAGCAGAGGAGAGCTGGGGCCTTATTCTCCAAATGCTGCATTAGAAGACTTCCCTACCCCTGTCAGATTACCGACGGTTTTTCCAAAGCTACTGATCTCAACTCAAATTTAAGATAACAGCAAAAGAATTGAGATTGTTTACTTGGTTTTGGGAAAACTCCCATCTGGGTTTCTGCAGAGTGCACCGGAAAGGGTGTATTTCGAGACAAGGGAAATCTCCTTCTCCCAAATATAGAACCTCTAGGAAATTGTGTTCTTAATTTAGAAACCAACATCAAACTTTGGTGCTTGCAGAGTGAGCGGGTGGGTTGAGGTAAAGCACAAGCTTGGAACTGCTACATAGATTTCATTTTCTTCTTTCCATTTCCTTGGCAATCTTAGAATTAGGTCCAAAAACACTTGCAAATGATCATTTTCATATTGTTTGCACATAATAGACTACATGTTCCCTTGGTTGGCAAAACATGTGTTTCTCTTCAAAATTAAAGCTTTCAATGTGATGAGAAATGACTTTCCAAAGCTGTAATATGTTTTCTGTGAAAGCCCCATTGAATAGTCTCTGCAGTAACTAAATCCTACTGTTTGTTCCTAGCTGAAAAAGGAAAATGTCTTGTAAATAAAATGTGAGAAAAATGATAAGGATAGACAGCAGGCTGGAAGGGTGACATGGCTGTTAAATGTTATTAAGATGCACCCTGGTATGGGTTGTCTATTTTATATGGAGCATGCATATATCTCAATCAATCTTCGTAACAGTCTTACAAAATAAGCCAGGTCAATTTTTATTCCCTGCCTTCCAGTGGAGGAAGTAGAGTCTCTAAAATTATCATAATCTCCCTGGAGATTGTTAAGCTAATAAAAAGAATCAGAAGCTGAACCCAGCTCCACCTGAATCTCAGTTCAGTGTTCTCCCTTATGTGGTATGAAAATTAACTGCAAATGCATGTCTAGCTTCCCTGACATGAAAATCACTTCTAATGATGTTAATGGAGTAATGTAAAAGGGAAGTGTTATATTTTATTCATCTAGGAAATACTCACTGAGGTCAGGTCATTGTGTTAGGAGCAACAATAGAAACCCAAAGATGAGCAATACCTCTCATCTTCCCAGGAGGATCATGTGTATGTATATATGAAAACCCATCTTCTCTAAATATGGTCTGAAGTATATTCTGAAACAAATATTATGAAATACGTACAGCTCTCATTCCTGAGATGTTTCAGGCAGCTGATAGACTTAGCTGAACATACACAGTGATAAAAGATTGATAGAATCCTGATTATACTTAAATGTACAACTCTGTTTATTGGTTTAAAATAAGCTTTATGTCACAACTGTCTTTATATTTGCTAGGTCTGGTGGTCAAGGCTGACATATTAGAATTTCTAAACCGTGTTCAGTTGTCACACATCAGATTCAGCCAATACTGTCACCTCCTGACATTTGCTGTCAAGATCAAGCTCATAATTAAGCTGCTGGATTTGGGAACTTTATAATGAATTTCTTGATGGAACTTAGACTGGTGAATCTGACATTTCATTTTTTGTTTACAGACATGCGCTATGGTATCAAAATACTAATACAGAGACAGCTGCAGAATAGAAGATGATTCTTACATGTCAGACCCCAAAGTGACTGCTCTGTCTCCTTCAAGCTGAAGATGGAGAGTCTTCTAATATGCACATCTGTAAACCTCTTTCTCTGTGTTTGCATCTTACTCTCCCTGTATGTTTCACGTTTATCCTAGTTACAGCACTTCTCCTTTCCTAGTCCCCAGTAACACGCCCTTTTGAACATCTATTTCAATGCCTTTTAAATAAAGCTCTTTCCTCCTCAGTACACATTTTCCCCTTTGAATTCATGTTCCTCGGTGAAGCTTAGACATATCCATCAACTCATCAGTCAGAATCTTGAATATAACTTGAAATACATTCCCCTAGGTAAAAAATAATTTGATGAAAGTGCTTTTTATTATTTTCAGTTTAACATTTCTGAATCCTCTTCTTGATTAAAAAAAAAAAAACTCATGTATTTCTAATTCCTTAAAGTTATAGACAGGTACAATTCTCAGATAGTAGGTGAGCCATTGTCTTCAATCACATTTAAAATCATCAGAATAATTATGCAGAATAAAAAGAAAGGATTCGAAGGTTGTTATTTTCCACAATCCCCTTATAATTAGCTTCACCCTAGCCCTACTCCAAAGCTTACAGTGTGAGTGAAAGTCATTCAGTCGTGTCTGACTCTTTGTGACCCCATGGACTATACCGTCCATGGAATTCTCCAGGCCAGAACACTGGAGTGGGTAGCCTTTTCCTTACCCAGGGGCTCTTCCCAACCCAGGGATTAAACCCAGGTCTCCCAAACTGCAGGCAGATTTCTTACCAGCTGAGCCACCAGGGAAGACCATAGGCATTCCTTTATAACTTCTTACCTCATCTTTCTGGTGAGATGCAAAGTTACATATATTTTCCTGGATGACTCTGAGGTAGCAATGTCTCTTTTCATTTCTTCTATATCTAGGCAACATCACCTTTTGGAATACTTGACTTCTATCAGTGTCTGCTTTCAGTTGTAACTTCTTGTTCCAAAGCTTACTTTATGAAACTATGTATTCTATCAAAGTAGACAACTTGTATTCCTATGACCTATGAGACATTAAGACCCTTGCTCAGTTTAAAAGTGATGTAATTTCCTGCATGCCACATTTCCTCTGTTGCACTCCATGCAATGCTTTGGTTTTGAGGAGCTATTGTTGTATTATGAACTATATTATTTCACAAATGGCTCTATTGTCTGGGATGTGGACTCCATATCTGTAAGTAAAGACTGAGAAAGGAAAGGTCTATTTATTCTCATATATAAACTTATGACTCTGGAGAGAAACTGTTAACAGCACATAGTTACAAATGGTAAGCAGCTGATCCTCCTACTAGTACTGGGCAGAAAAATATGTTTTAAAAATATATACGTAAGATATCTGTAAAGCTTACCTTATATCCTTTCCAGAGGACATGAAGATGGAATAGAGTTTTATTTGAATACAGAAAAGTTCACAGCAAATCTCTTAAAATTTTTTTCAGAGAATTGCATCAAGATTATTTGCACTATCACAGGAAATGCCTTTGAACAGCTAGCATATGACGCACATTTTTGAACTGAAATATGTAATTTCAACATATATCTGATATGCATACACAGATATTTCAAAATGTATACATATGTAACTCTTGAAATTAACATATGTTTGAGTGATTACACCAATGGCTAGAGTGAGAAAGCCCCAATATGCATATTCATGATTTTGTTTTCTGTTCTTTAGGGACTGCCAGATTGGTTATTACAAATTACAATGAACAACTTCTGTGCTTAAAGTTTTGGATCTTTTATTGATTGTTTATTTATTTGACTTGAACCAAAAGAATTATTGCTTCAGCATGGTGACCTCCTTGGGTGCTAGCTCTTAATGTGGCTGTGTTGCTTCTCAGTAGATTTTCAGTGTTTTATACTGTCAGCCTTCTTCCACTCCTCACCTACAGCCTGCAACTGCTACTAAATGCCATGGTCTCCCCAATGAAGGGTGGTATTTGTGTTTTGTGACATTTTAATTAAATTAGCATCTGCCTCAACCTAAGCATGTGACGCTTCATGAAAGGCACTCTAGATCTTAAGCAGAATGGAACCCTTTGTAAAGTGCATACATAGTCCACGAGAAGGGAACAAGCTTCAGGAGGTTTCAAGCCAGGCAGTCTAGGGTCCTGCTCCATTCTGCGTTAGCTGCTGCATATACCACAGCGGGTCAGTTATACAAAGTCTGCTGAGGGCGTTTTCAGATCAGGCCTAATTCCCACAAACAAGATGATAAGCTGCCTTAAACCAAAAGGAGTGAACTTCTAGGAAAGAGGTCATTTTCATCTACTTAGATTATTCTGGAAAGAGCAATGAGACCAACATATTTCAGAGATGAATGATATCATTTATCCTCATATCCAGGGTGATGTATTACACTGTGAATACATACACTGAGAATTCATTGGCTAGATTTTTCACCTTCCTCATAAAAGAGGCCATGAACAAAACCTGGATAATCTTACTTAGTGAAAAATGCACAATGGATTCTACTTGTTTGGCTAAAACTACTCTGAAGAGCTCTCAGTTTTGCTCTCAGAAGCGCAAATGCAACTGGTCTTCTACCTTTGCTTGGGTTGTTGCTATATTTACACTTGTTTTCTCCTAGGATGCTCACACAGGCAGAGTGGGAACTAAATCAAGCTCTGATAGGGCTTCCTCATCCTGAGCCGGTTTTCGGAGCACACTGCATTCATAAATAGCCTGCAAGGCTTTGGGCTTCTGAGGTCACCATGCTTCACACAATTGTTCTCTGCAGGGCTACGTGAAAGACAGTGCCTGGGCTGAGGCCTGGAGTTCCTGGAAGCTGGGTTTCTCAGCATTGAAGGGCTATCTCTTCTCAAACAAAAGCACAGCCCGGCCATGGATGGTGACCTTGGTCATTGTTCTTGGGGCCTATGACTTCAGAAGTGGATGTTACTCCCGAAATGAAAGGACCAACCTCTGAGCCGATACCATCTTGCTCTCAGGACACCTCTATAAAGAGCAAATTGATATGTGTAATGGATGAATGCTTGGTAAACTTTCTTCTGTTAGAAAGGAATGTAAATTAGAGTATTATCCAAACACTTTCCGCTCCCACTTCGTTGACACTCCTCAGCCTTAATCCTCCTGGACATCAGGGAGAGTGGGTGAATCAAGTGTAGTGATGACCAGTTGGGGATTAATGAGAGCAATATGTTTTGAAAGATGTGTGGAGAAGGTAAGAAAAAATATCTAGTGTTGAGCAGTTGAATGAGGGAGTCTGAGGAGGTAACAGAAGAGAAAGATGATGAGAGAAGCATTAGGAATTTGCTTATTTGTAAACAGGACTATAATAGGTTGCCATGTGGATATAGGTAGAGAGAGTCTGCAGCAGCAACTAAAGATCACAGCTTATCTTCAGAGTCACATTAAAAATGTGAGGTTTGGGCTCTCCTCGTGGCTCAGGGGTAAAGAATCTTCCTGCCCATGTAGGAGATGCAGGTTCTGTCCAGGAGGATCCCACGTGGCGGGGAGCAGCTAGGCTCAAGCGCCACAGCTACTGAGCCTGTGCCATAGAGCACAGGGGCTGCAACTACTGAGTCCTCGCACCGCAACTACGGGAAGCCCGCGCGCCTTAGAGCGCGTGCTCGGCGGCAGGAGGGGCCAGCGCAATCGGAAGCTCATCACTGCAACTAGACACAGCCCCCACTCAACACAACCAGCGAAAGCCTGCTCGCGGCAGGGAAGACCCAGCGCAGTCTAAATAAATAGATAAATAATGTGAGGTGTTTTTCCAATTAGTTTTTATTCAGAATGGTCTAATGCAACTTACATAAAATCCATGAAATTTTCTGAAATAAATACCCTGAGAGTACTTGGAAGATTTATATTAAAAGGTAAAAAAAAACTTTAAAGTGAAAAAAGGGAAAACAAAACGAACTATCTCACTACTGCTCTCCAGGTCTCCAGTAACTTACGGCAGCTCTCAAACTTTACATAGGTCTCCTTTTGGGAAAGAGCAGACAGGTAGAGGAAACTAAGGATTGATAAACAACCACTTTAAAAATGGGTACAAATATATCTCAGACTCTTTCTTGTCTGTGCAGAGGGCATGAAGTCTTTATAGGCTGTGAAGTATTTAAAGAATTGCCATTAACTATTTCAGATATACAGTGTGATTTGAGATAATAAAATGGATTGCTAAGTATTCAAATTCAGAAAAGGAAGCTAGTCACTTCCCTCTGCATCTCTCTGACAACAATTCCATTCCTCTTTGCAAAGACATCCACTACATATTGCTTTTAAATTTATTTGAAGCCGAACGTTAAATAAGCACTGTAATGTCCTAAACAGTACAAAATGTTGATAATGTTTTTTATACAGTTTCTGATGAAAGCAGGGATGCTAATATGTCCATGTTACAGATAAAGGTGAATCTACTCTTATCTGCCAAACACAGGAAATGTTTGAAAATATAATATAATTCAAAGCAATGCTTTTATTATTGTTTTGAATAGATACTCTTAGGAATACAGACAGGAAATTAAAATACTTTAAATGAAAAAATATTTTCATTTTGAAATAATTGTACTGACTTTTGAACTTAAAAAAAGGCATTTAGGTCACATAGGATTGTAATTGACTTGCTGTGTTTGCATTGACCCTACCTATATTTACACAGAGCCATATTCTTCTCTTAGAGTGAATAGTCTCTCCCTTTCCCCTGGGCAACCCTGGTGGGTATACACAACAGAAACACACAAACATTACACAAATACACAGAAAATAGCCTCATAGGCAATATCTTAAATTCCCAAAGCCCCCTGTCATTTTATTTAAATACATATCAACTGATTATTTGACTAAATAGGCTTGGGATTAGATTATACTGAGATTAAGAATCAAAATGGACCAACTACAGTTTCTTGCCCCAACAAAACAGAAAACAACGAAAATGAAAATGATTAAATTGCTAAGGTCGTTGTTTTTTATTAAGCCAACTTTGACTTCTTCTGGGCTTGGTATTTATTTCCAAAGCTAAACTAAAGGGGCTCCTTACTTTACATAGTCTACAAGAGCGATGCTACCATTTGGCTTTCTGTAACATTCCATAGTCATAAACATATCCTGAAATATGGGTGCAGTTTTGGGGTTCATCTGGAGGTGCTAATTAGGGTAGGATGATGGAGAGACATTTGAATGAGGGGGCAGGTGTGATGTTCTCTGGCATCCTGAAGAGAGCAATGAGCTCCATTGTTTGAGTCCCCAGGTACATGATCTTAGGTCTGGTGCAGCAACTCCTAACTTATTCCTGTAACTCAAAGAATTAGTAACCCAGCATTCTTGCCTGGAGAATCCCAGGGATGGGGGAGCCTGGTGGGCTGCTGTCTATGGGGTTGCACAGAGTCAGACATGACTGAAGCGACTTAGCAGCAGCAGCAGCAGCAGGTCTAAAATAGGTGGCATTTATTTAAAAATTCTAGCGATGCTCTTGTTTAGCCATGAGAGTGACAGTGTAGAAATCATTTGCTAAACTGAACACTATTTCCCTTTGCATTCCCAAATACCGTCTTCCTAATCCACTTGGGACTCCTGGTCACCTAGAGAAAAAAGCAGGGCGGGGGTGGAGAGCTGAATAGCATCCAGCTTGCAGATGTGATAGCTGATTTGTTCACCTGGGAAAGGGAGATTTCTCTACCAATGAAGATGTTATTGCCTTTTTGAAGTCAAGATCTTAACCATCCCACCTCATCACAAAAAAAATGTCCCCTACCCCTGTCTGATGTGTCCACGGGACTGCAGCACAAATATTTTCTAAGAATACCTTAAAAACCTGCTAAGATACGCCAAGACCTAAATAATTTAGGCTGTAATTCAAAGTTGAGATGCTAGTGTACAAGGGAGAATACAGGGTGCCACTCAGCCTTTATTCTGCGGTGCTTCAAAAAAATGTTACATATCTGGATATATTTCTCACCAGAGCTTACCACACTTGAGTTTACCTCATTAGCTCAGAGTTCCATGAATACCTGAAATGTTATCATTCAAGACCTGAAACTGAATTTTCTGCTTTGCTTTAAGTTCACTGCAATTGAATTAGAAGAAAGAACAGGAGTTGACAAAAAAAAAATTCTACTCTACTCTCCAATAGACTTGTGTCTACTGGGCTATGTTAGAGAATCAAGTCTACAGTCCTGCCCAACTCTTTGCAACTCAATGGACTGTAGCCCACCAGGCTCCTCTGTCCATGGGATTTCCCAGGCAAGAATACTGGAGTGGGTTGCCATTAACTTATTGTAAAATAATGAATCTACCGCAACTGGCAAAATACACAAGTTGCTGACAGTACTCCGACTTACTCAAGGAGAAATCTCATACCAGTCTGGAAGACTGAAGAGAATCAACAAGAAACTGGGCCTTAAGGAAGACTGAGTGCCACCCCCTTCCCTGCCCAACCACAGCCATCTGGGAGTGAGGCAAGTGAGAAAAACACAAAAGTAAACGATGCCTTGTTCATTCTTGCCGGGCTTCAGATCTGTCCCTAAAGTTCTCTAGAGACATACAGAGAAATACTTCCTTCCTAGCAATCCCTTACTACCCTTTCAGACTGGAAGCCTTTGTGCTGAGCTAGTACAAGGCTCTGCTGTAAAATATTCTCCCGCACTGTTCTCTAGGGAAATGGCACAGAGCTGCGTATGAGCCTATATGCAGACATCTTTAAGTCATTCCAGGCCAAGGCTAATCAAATAGTCAACTCTTATATTAGCCAAGTTAATAAATATCTCTTGATAGTAGCTGTCTTCTTGAGATGGTCACCCACTCCCACTATCATCTTCCAAGGTAGGATGTTAAGGATGAAGTGAATAAAGCCTATGGTTCAGAAAAATCACTTTTTATCATTTTGTAATTGATCTCATGCCATCTAAATAACCCTAGAGAAACCATGAAGGAGACTGTCTGTTTTTTTCTTGATCCCTTTTCCTTAAATAAAGCTTTCTCTCTCCTTGTCTTCGTGGAGCTTCAGAGATGATCATTTTCAGTCCTTCATGCTTTTTGCAGCCATATTAAATATCAGAGATAATCAGATCGACTACGCTATGATACAAACCAGATGTTAAACCTCTTGATGACTTTTTATTTCCTGTTGATGTTATAGATGCAGCCCAATCCTTATTTTTATTTCCCTTTTCTTTGGGCCCTTATTTTCAAACTTCAGTAAAGTATTATAATATTCTATTTGATTTCATTATAATGATTTTTAAAGAATTACTTAAAGAATATGGACTAGGTATAGCCATTGCTTAAATTAACAGATGCTATATTTTATAATTCCTCTTACTTTTTAACTTGAGGTAACTTGTTACTTCACTTAGTATGAAAATAAGGTGATTTCTTCAGGGTCAACCCTTACAAACAGCATACGATAGGTAAGGTAAGCCCTCTGCAGAAGTTCCTTATAGTTTGCATGCCTATCACCTAGGTATTGTCTTAAGAGCTAGGTTTTATGGTCTCAAATCAGAGATTTTAATGTAGGATTTCTGGTGTGAACTCCATGACTCTATATTATTATTATTATTATTGGAGGATAATTGCTTTATGATGTTGTATTAATTTCTGCTCCACAAATACCATCATCATCGTCATTTGAGGTGCTTGTTAAAAATGTAGAGCGAGGAGACTCTGCATTTCTTAACAAGTACCTCAAATGATGATGATGACAGTTATTATCTGTGACAAAATTTGAGGAACTAAAGCAAGGAATGAGGTGCCACATTAGACAAAGCAGGAAGAGTAGCCAGTGCCAGAAACCTAATCAAAACTTGAGATGTGAAGGGAGCCAGAGGCTAAACAAGGATGAGGAATTAACACCATTGTTCACATGAATGAGGGAAAAAGTATGAGGATAAAAATGCGGTCACTTTGTATAGAGTCTACATGAGCGAAAATCAAAGCACAGGAATTGGTGACCCCACACTCTTTAGAGAGAGAATATCTTGACATCCATGATTTCGTGGGGATTATTTCCCTCTTATAAAGACACATGCATCCAGTTTTCTGTGGCTTAATATCGGTATTCACTCAATAATCTAGTATTCTAACCAAACGTTTGATAATAATTCAGCAACCTGTTTTGACTCTTTACAAGGGAGGAAAAGCCAACACAGATGCCCCAGTCTATTTAACAGTTTTTGAAGAATATTTTGACATTTTTACACATTGGTGTCCCGTGAATATGATTAGCACAAGTCAGCTCATCTGCACTGAAACATGAGCAGAGTAATAATCAAGTTTCTGGGCCTTCAAAACAGGAGAATGTTAACTCTACACCAGAGTGACCCTGTCCATGTCCACCCCTCCTACGGAGACCCGACCAAGTGTTGGGGAACGTCCACTGTCTGCAAGACAGCTCTATCATTCAGTAGACTTTGCATCAGTAAATCAACCTCTTTGAATGCCGATATCCCTTTTGTAAATGGAGATAATAATACTCAGTGTAGAAGTCATAGAAAAAAAAATCAAACAAGCTAATACATTAAAAGAATTTCTTTTATAAGACTAAAGATCTCTTCATGAAAATTAGAGATACCAAGGGAATACTTCATGCAAAGATAGGCACATTAAAGGACAGAAATGGTATGGACCTAACAGAAGCAGAAGATATTAAGAAGAGGTAGCAAGAATATACAGGAAAACTGTACAAAAAAGATCCTCAGGACCCAGATAATCACGATGGTGTGATCACTCACCTAGAACCAGATATCCTGGAATCTGAAGTCAAGTGGGCCTTAGGAATCATTGCTACAAACAAAGCTGGTAGAGGTGATGGAATTCCAGTTGAGCTAGTTCAAATCCTAAAAGATGATGCTGTGCAAGTGCTGCACTCAATATGCCATCAAATTCGGAAAATTCAGCTGTGGCCACAGGACTGGAAAAGTTCAGTTTTCATTCCAATTCCAAAGAAAGGCAATGTCAAAGAATGCTCAGACTACTGCACAATTGCACTCATCTCACACACTAGTAAAGTAATACTTAAAATTCTCCAAGGCAGGCTTCAAAAAAACGTGAACTGTGAATTTCCAGATGTTCAAGCTGGTCTGAGAAAAGGCAGAGGAACCAAAGATACAATTGCCAACATCTGCTGGATCATGGAAAAAGCAAGAGACTTCCAGAAAAACATCTATTTCTGCTTTATTGACTATGCCAAAGTCTTTGTGTGGATCATAATAAACTAGAAAATTCTGAAAGAGATGGGAATACCAGATCACCTGATCTGCCTCTTGAGAAAGCTGTATGGAGGTCAGGAAGCAACAGTTAGAACTGGACATGGAACAACAGACTGGTTCCAAATAGGAAAGGAGTACGTCAAGGCTGTATATTGTCACCCTGCTTATTTAACTTATATGCAGAGTACATCATGAGAAACTCTGGTCTGGATGACGCACAAGCTGGAGTCAAGATTGGTGGCTCAGATGGTAAAGCATCTGCCCACAATGCGGGAGACCTGGGTTTGATCCCTGGGCCAGGAAGATCCCCTGGAGAAGGAAATGGCAACCCACTCCAGTACTCTTACCTAGAAAATTCAATGGGTGGAGATTGCTGGGAAAAATATCAATAACCTCCTTCAGATATACAAATGACACCATCCTTACGGCAGACAGTGAAGAAGAAATAAAGAGCCTCTTCATGAAAGTGAAAGAAGAGAGTGAAAAAGTTGGCTTAAAGCTCAATATTCAGAAAACGAAGATCATGGCATCTGGTCCCATCACTTCATGGCAGACAGATGGGGAAACAGTGGAAGCAGTGGCTGACTTTAATTCTGGGGCTCCAGATTTTTTTGGCTGCACATTGTGACTGCAGCCATGAAATTAAAAGATGCTTACACCTTGGAAGAAAAATTATGGCCAACGTAGACAGCACATTAAAAAACAGAGACATTACTTTGCCAACAAATGTCCGTCTAGTCAAGGCTATGGTTTCTCTAGTAGTCATGTATGGATGTGAGAGTTGGGCAATAAAGAAAGCTGAGCGTCTTTTGAACTGTGGTGTTGGAGAAGACTCTTGAGAGTCCCTTGGACTGCAAGGAAATCCAACCAGTCTATCCTAAAGGAAATAAGTCCTGATATTCATTGGAAAAACTGATGTTGAAGTTGAAACTCCAATACTTTGACCACCTGATGCAAAGAACTGACCCACTGGCAAAGACACTGATGCTGGGAAAGATTGAAGGCAGGAGGAGAAGGATGAAATGGTTGGATGATATCACAGACTCAGTGGATGTTGAGTCTAAGTAAACTCTGGTAGTTAGTGATAGACAGGGAGGCCTGGCATGCTACAGTCCATGGGGTCACAAATAGTTGGACATGACTGAGTGACTGAACTGAATTGAACTGATATATGTACCTGTATGTCTGTGTATGGATAAACCAAAAATGTTTAAGTGCTTATCTCTACATGGTGTATGACGTTTTCTTTTGTTTTTCTCGAGCACATATACAATATTCATTATTTTAAAAATTACCATTAAATGATATTACTCTAATTAAATTATTCTTAAACTTGATTCACACCAGGATCATTTGGGGAGCTTTAAAAAATTCTAATGCCTAGACAGACCCTGGAGAAATTAATCAGAGTCTTTGATGGTAGGATCTAGGCATCAGTATGTTTTTAAAGATCCCTAGGTGATTCCATTTTGTGGCCAAAGTTGAAAATCTTTTATCTAATTCTAATGTATTTATTCTTTAATCAATTCCTTAAAGAATTAAGGGATGGCCCTTAACATAGATTTAAAGTCTAATATCTTGAGTTTTAAATATTTTTCCCAAATGTCTTAAAAGTCATTTATGAAATCTTGCTACAAATCAAAATGGGTGAATTCTCCAAGATCAATATTTAATATAACTTAAAAAGCCCAAGTTTAGGTAAGATTTTTAAAAAGGAATCTGAATCTCTGAAAATATGGATTATAAGATGCTATGTCCCACATAAAAACTGAGGAAGCTCACATGACCAATTCTTTGGGAGAGTTCCTAAGGACCTACTCAAGTGACAGTGATGGTTGATTCCATCAGATTGGAGAAGGAAGGAGCCACTAAGACATCAGAAGGCCTTATAGTAGGAAGGTGCTTGAAGAGACACCAATAGCAGGACACTGGCTGAAAATCAGAGACAGATGGCATGGCATCAGGAGACTGGCAAAATTAAACAATATTATACAGCTGATTAGCAATGACAAGAGTTAACAATGGGCACATTGGGAGACCTCCCAAGGGCAGGATGGGAAATCAAGGTGAGGACTCTATTGGCATGCACGCGTGCTCAGCTGTGCCCGACTCTTTGTGACTCTGTGGGCTGCAGTCTGCCAGGTTTCTCTGTCCATAGAATTCTCCAGGCAAGAATACTGGAGTGGGTTGCCATTTCCTCCTTGATGAGATCTTCCTGACCCAAGGATTGTACCCACGTGTCCCGCATCTCCCGCAGTGGCAGGGGGAATTTTTTACTCCTGAGCCACCTGAGAAGCAGATTCTATCGGCAGAAAACAGCAAACATCCAGGAATATAGATGGTTGACTTAGGGAGACAGAAATTAGGTAACTAGAACAGGACTCCAGTATTGACAGGGATTTGGTCCCAGTTCTTAAGGCACTTTAGAATTTAGTATTTTTAAAAGTCAAGGTTCCAGTTGTTGATGTTTGAGAGAAAAGACAAAAGCCACAAAAACGGAATGGCTATACAAGCTTCAGACTGGATTCCAGCAACGCTGGCCCTGCAAGCGTCTCAAGTTCTGCCTGAAAGATACAAAATCCATGCCTTAACTAGGGCAAAGCTCATCTTCCTGTAGAAGCAAAGCAGCTCTCCTCTGGAAATTGTAAGGACACAGGAAAGGCAATTTCAGAAACTACAGAGAGTGCATGTGGCTTTTGAGGGTGCTGAATGTGGGAAGAAGGCACCACTCATCTGTGATATCCCAGCTGGGACCCTGGGAATCACCCTGAAAGTGACATTTCCCCCATGTCTGACCAGTCATACCCCATACAGAATCAATAAACAAATTCTGGCAACTCTAACTTAATAGTATTGTTTAAAAATATCCATTAACTCAGTCTCTCTATAATTGCCCTAATTGAGGCTGACTTAATCATTCATGTTGATTACTACATCAATCTCCTAATTGGTCTCTCTGCTTCCTCAAATCCATTGTAGGCTAAAAGGGGTTTCTGAACATGATCTGTTTTTTTTGTTTGTTTGTTTGTTTTCTCTCTTTGCATCCTGTTTAATTCTATCTCCCTATAAATGTTTTCTCAATGTAGTTCTGGGACTCCAAAGTGAAAGTAAAAGTCACTCAGTGGTGTCCACCTCTTGTGACCCCATAGACTCTACAGTCCATGGCATTCTCCAGGCCAGAATACTGGAGTGAGTAGCCTTTCCCTTCTCTGGGGTATCTTCCCAACCAGGGATCGAACCCAGGTCTCCCGCACTGCAGGCAGATTCTTTACCAGCTGAGTCCCCCAGATACTTCAAGGGGTGATCCATATGGTACTCATATGGGCTTATGAATAAGTCCAGCTGATTTTGGGTTCTACTGTGTGTAGAAAGAACTATGTCTTTCTTCTGCTGTAGCTATCTCCTGGCAATATCATCATGTCTTCTGGACATGGCTACTCCTACACCTGCTGGAACACAAAAAGTACCACTAGGCCACTGTTTCCATCTATCTCCCCAAATATCTACAGATACCCTGGAGCATCAAGGTATGGTTATCTATACTTAAGGAGGGACAAATAAAAATTAATTTCGGAATGCAGAATAGGGTCATTATTCTTCTGTGGTGTCTGCAAACAAAAGTCACAAGTCCAATTGCAAGGTAGACTACCTCTTATACATCATGGCTGCCACCCAACATGCCCATTTTGTTCCCCAGAGAAAGAAGACAGGCATGTACTTAGCAAGACTTACAGAGAGCCCTGCCTCTTTCTGCATACTGGGTACCTACCAGGGCATGAGTGGTGGACAAATAGGGATCCACAAGCCACCTGAACAGTGATTACTCTTTGAGACTTTTCACTGCCCCACTTGTCCTAGTTTTTTTTAGGGGTGTGTGTGTGTAGGCAGTGGTAGCAAAGTGGTGACTGGAAAAGAAAGCTTTGATTTCACAGAGGTGGCATGAGAATTTGGAATAGGCACCTAGAGGCTTGTCTTACTTCTTTATAATTTCTTTCTTCCCAGATAGAGGCAAGTTAAAATAACCTGAACCTGGCGGTGTTACATAGGTGATACCCAAAGAGTAGATCTGAGGCAGGTAGTGGAGATAACTCCTGCAGCTTTCTTGATCTTGATCTCACAGATCTGTATAGCACAAATCTTACCTGTAGCAAAATAGACATTCTTTTTTTACTTGTGAGTGCCCTGGGGGTTAAATAGAGAGTCATCAGTCACTCAGTGAAACTCAAGTTGAAAATTAAAAAAAAAACAAAACCTGTCCTCTAACTCAAATTATCTAGGTTACTGCCTTTAGTTTATTTCAGTTTGCTTCCTTTTGGTTACACCCTGGTATTTAGCAGAGTCTGTTCGGACATTCAACCTACTCATGGTTTAACTAAAGAATATTAAGGGAAACGATATCCACAGCTAGGACAGATTGCTAATTAAGAATCAAATACCACTACCCCTAAAAACCACATCTCTAAGGGGAAATGCATATTTAAAGACAAAAGGAGGGCAGTGAGGGCTAGTATCCCCTCCTACAGAAAGCTATTCCTTCCAGGGCATCATCTCTGTTTCATCACAGAAGGTGGTGATTGAACGTAAAGAATTGAAGTCCCTTGGGGAACAGTGCAAAGGTGTTAGAATCGCTGGGAAGTCTCAGAGGAAGCTTGAAGATTCTCAGGGCTTTTTGTGAAGCTAGCAGGCTGTTATTTGAGCTCAATAATGCAGTTCCTTCAGCTGAAATGAAAGACTGACTCAATTCAACTCCACAGACAGGGAGAGAAAAGTGGGAAAAAAATGACCCAAGAGACTTTACAACCATTTCCTGACCTAACCCATTGATTTACTATGAGTCTTGGAAAGGGCATACAATTTTGTAATCATTAGGGAAATGTTTGATGAGTAAACAGTTTCCAGCCTCTTTAAGAATAGCCTAATGCTTAAGCCCTGAGAAAAATGTCTCCTACAATCTTGGAGTTGTCCTTGAGATGGCAAATGAGTTCACTGATCTGCATCTCAAAAACAGCATACCAAATGCACTGTGTGCCCAGCTTCCACTTTCTCCCTGGGGCATCTACCACCCTTGGTTTCCTTTCTCCACTTCATGCAATATGCTGCTATCCACTTGATTTCTTAGAGGGATAAACTGGATCTCATTACTTTGCTTTGAGCACACTCCCAGTGAGTTTACAAAGTTCAGAGGGAAAAATAAAAGTACATAAGCAACCCAAGTGAGTCAGCCCATTCCACAGTTACCTCCTCTAAGAAAGAATTAAGAGAACATCCTTCCAAAGGCTATACCACACATTTGTTTTTATTTTGAAATATTTTTCTAAATATTTAAAGTATTCTCATACCTATTGCTTCAATTATACTCCAGCAATGTTCTCTGGATTGCACAAAAATAGACTCTTAACTGCTTTTACCTTAGAACCATAAAGTGATGCTAGTTCCTTTTAATCTACTTATATTTGCAATAATTCATTCTCTCTTGACCCCATACAGTCTCCATTCACCCTGAACACACATAGGTGATCAATGACCTCCATGCTGATGGATCTAGTGGTCATTTCTCAGTCCCCATCTTACTTGTATCGACAGCATGTGACACTGTGGATCAATCAGTTCTTGAAATACTTTCCTTATGTGCCCTTCAGGACATCATTCATTCCTGGTTTTTCTTACACCTGTTTCTCTGTCATTTTTGCTGCTTCTCCTTCATTTTCCTGACCACCATGTATGGGGATAAATCAGGACTCAGGCTTCATACCTCTTTTCTGCTCTATCTACACTAACCTCCTATGTGACTTCATCTAATCTCATGGTCTTAAGTATCATTTATATAGTGGTTGAAATGGTAAAGAATCTGCCTGCAATGCAATTGGATCCCTGTGTCAGAAAGATCCCCTGGAGTAGGAAATGACACTCCACCCCACTGGAGAATTTCATGCCCAGTCCATGGGCGCGCAAAGAATCAGACGTGACTGAGAGTAGGACTAACACACACACATACAGTGTTGCTCAAGTTTCCTTTTCTAGTACTCATCTCCCTCAATTCCTCATTTGTGCAGCCAGCTGCTTACTGGATATCCCCACTTGAATGTTTAATGGGCATCTCAAACCTGTATCCAAAAAGCAAATTTCTGTTTCTAACCATCACATTTTTTTAAATGTCATACTCCATATTGGTAATGAAACCTCCATTTTTCTGGACACTCAGACCAAAGTCCATCAGAAAATTACTTCTATTTTTCAAAACTGCTCAGAGTCCTGCCATGTCTCACAACCTGCGGTGCTGCCACTCTGGTCCAAGCCATCTTTATTTTCCCCCAGTGCTAGTACAATAGTATCCTAACTGACCACCCCTTTCCGTAACATCTATTTTTCAATTGCAATGTAATTCACATATCATACAATTCATCCTTTTAAATGTGCAATTCAGTGGCTTTGAGCATATTCTCAAAGTTTTGCCAGCACAACCACTATCTAATTTCAGAACATTTTCATCACTCCAGAAAGAAACCTCCTACCTGTCACTTCCCATACTCTATCTTCCCACCACCAGCCCCCAGCAACCGGTAATCTGCTTTCTGTCTCTCTGAGTTTGCCTGCTCTATTCATTTCACATAAATGGGTTCATACCATATGTGTCTTGTATGTCTGACTTCTTTCACTTACCAAAAGTTTTCGGCATTCATCCAGGTTGCAGTAGGAATCAGTCCTTCATTCCTTTTTCTGGCTAATAGACCAATGTATGGATATAATGTATTTTATTTACCCATTCATCAGTTGATGCGCACTTGGCTATTTCCACTTTTTGGCTGTTGTGAATTGTGCTGCCAGAAACATTCATGTATCAGTTTTTGCATGGAAATATGTTTTCAATTCTCTTAGGCATATACTTTGGAGTAGAACTTCTGGGTCATATGGCATTCTATGTTTAACTTTTTATAAACTGTTGAATAACTTTCTTAAGTTGCACCATTTTACATCCCCATCAGCAATGTATGAAGCTGCTGTAAATTCTTAACACAGCAACTAGAGCTGTGGTATCCAATAAGGTAGCCACTAGCCATATATAGCTATTGAGCATTTGAAATGTGTATAGTCCAAATTAAGATATGCTGTGAATGTAAAATATATGCCTAATTTCTAAGACTCAGTATGAAAAACTAATGCAAAATATCTCATTCATGATAGTTCATACTTTTTCACTTTGAAAGTATATTTTTTATATTGGGTTAAATAAAATACATTATTCAAATAATTTTACTTGCAATTATAATTTTTAGTATGACTAGCAGAAAATCTAAAATTAATAACTTACTAATTATATTTCTATGATATAATATTATATTCTATGATATAAAAGAATATAACAGTGAGCTGTGATGGACAGAGAAGCCTGTTGTGCTGCAGTTCATGGGCTGGCAAAGAATCATACACGACTTAGCGACTAAGCAGCAACAACAACCATCCCTAAAGAATAGTATGATCATTCTTCAATGCAAAACCCTCCAATAACTCCTCGTTTCATTCAGAATAAGGTCCAAAATCCTCATAGAAGTCTATAGGGCCCTAACAGTCTGGACTGTCACCAACTCCTACTATTGTTCCATCTACTCACTCCTTTGCTACACTGGCCTCCTCAGGGCCTTTGCACTTGCCATTTCCTCTGTCTGGCATGATGTTCTCCAAGATATCCACTTGGCTTACTTCTATACTTTTGTCAAGATTCAGCAAAAATATTACCTTGTCAGTGAGGGTTTCCTGGCCACCCTATTGCTTATATACCCTATCCCCTTTTCCTGCCTTATTTTTATTCATATCTGTTTATTGCCACTTTACAAATATTAATTTATGGATTGATTCTCTTTCCCAAAATATAATAAGCTCTAATATATGATATTTGGCATGTTGTTCACTACTGAATCTTCAGTGCTGAAAACAGAATCTGGAACATGATAGATTTTCCAAAGATATTTGTAGAATGAAATAAGAGTAAGCAATAACTTATACAGGTATATGGAATTACTAGTTTTCATTATTGTTGTTCAAGTGCTAAGTCATGTCCAACTCTTTGCAATCCCATGGACTATAGCATGCCAGGCTTTCCAGTCCTCCATTGTCTACCAGAGTTTGCTCAAATTCATGTCCATTGAATCAGTGATGCTATCTAACCATCTATCCTCTGCTGCTCTCTTCTCTTTTGCCTTCAATCCTTCCCAGCATCAGAGTCTTTTCCAATGAATTGGCTCTTTGCATCAGATAGCCTAAAATACTGGAGCCTCAACTTTAGCATCAGTCCTTTCAATGAGTTGTAGTTTTCATTATTATCTTCTTATAAATGAAAAACTGAAGCACCCTATGCCAGGTGACATGCTTGCCCCAGTCAAGGTTTTAGAGACTTCAACTTCAGAGTGCTCTGAGCTCTGCCATCAAGCAGCCAAGACCTCCCTTTAACTTTCAGTATATTCAAAGCAGTTATCCGAGTGCAAACTTTAAAAACACCTTTGCTGGTTATTTACAGATGGACAGATCATTGCAAAACACAAATGACCAAGCTAAAAGTTTGCTTCTGCAAGTGCCTGTGCAGGCAGACCACTCCAGAGAAGGCAGAAAACCCTCCCGAGGCCATTCAAGCAACAGGCACCTCTCAGCTAAAGTTTCCACCCACCATTTGAACCAAAGATTTCATATTCATATATTCTAGTTTTACTAGGTGCTAGAACACAACACAAAACCTAAGGAGTATTCATCAAATTGAAAAGAGAAAAATTCAGGAAAGGAGAATCAAAGCTGGAAGAATAAACTGAATTATTAGTATTTTTCCCTATTGTTCATTGAATAGTCAAGTTGACAATACTTATTGTGTTCATAGACTTTTATTGTAACTAGAGTATTGGGAACTGGGAAGGCATGTTATCTTAGAAACAATCTCACAAATGCTGGTTAGATTCCCAGGCATCCACCAAGGCCCATTTAGCTGATGATGTAAGGAACTGTGAATGAGAGAAAGTAATGCTGGAGCATAAATATTTCTTTTAAACATAATACATACTTAAACATCACCAGAAGCTAAAATCTCTAAAACACAGGTAGTTGTTGCTGTGCATAGTCACTCAGTTGTGTCCGACTCTTTGTGATCCCATGGACTGTAGCCAGACTCCTCTGTCTATAGGGATTCTCCAGGCAAGAAATTGGAGTGGGTTGCCATGCCCTCTTCCAGGGGATTTTCCCAGCCCAGCTCTTATGCATTGCAGGCAGATTCTTTGCCATCTGATCTACCAGGGAGTCCCAAATATTGGTAGTCTAAATTAAAAAAATAAAATAAAATAAAATTAGTGACACTCTGGTTGAGTTATGTTTTTAGAGTATGGGGGAGAGTCTGTTTGAGACTTCAGCCACTTTCAAGGACTCTAGAGGCTGAGGTTATATATCCTTATTGTGCCTCAGTTCAGTTCAGTTCAGTAGCTCAGTCGTGTCCGACTCTTTGCAACCCCACGAATTGGAGCACGCCAGGCCTCCCTATCCATTACCAACTTCCGGAGTTCACCCAAACTCAAGTGCATCGAGTCAGTGATGCCATCCAGCCATCTCATCCTCTGTTGTCCCCTTCTCCTCCTGCCCCCAATCCCTCCCAGCATCAGGGTCTTTTCCAATGAGTCAACTCTTCACATGAGGTGGCCAAAGTACTGGAGTTTCAGCCGCAGCATCAGTCCTTCCAGTGAACACCCAGGACTACTTTGCTTCAAATTCAGAAGTTTTCTTCCTCTGATAAAAATATCTCAACCACAAATAAATCTCTTGTCCATCAGCTATCTTGGGTGTTTTCTTCAAGTCTATCCTAGTGTTTCTTTTTTTGACCTTCAAGCTTCATTTTCAAGTTCTCAAAATCTGTTGACTTAAGCTTGAGACCATACTGTGACCAAGGAGTCAGAGATCAAGTCACCCTATTTCCTGCTTACCCCAAGTATCCTCCCTCCAGCAGGGCCTTCCAGTTGATTATTGTAGTCTTCGACTCTTTGGCCCTCACCCCATCAAGGTCAAAACTAAACTCTTTTAAGCTAGTGGGCTTAAAAAATGCATTTCATGTCTTTGAGCTTCAGCAGTCTGATCTGTTAAGAGACGACCATAACATGTAGCATAATGTTTATCAAGTCATAAAAAATTACAGGCACATAGACAGAAGAGGTTCAATAAATGCTAGTTTTCCTCTCTTATCTCCCTTCTAATCTCCACTATGAAAACCCAGGAAACCGAGGAAGCTGACACTCATGTGGAAACACTGCTGCAGGAAGCAGAGCCTAAGAGCCCGTTTCCCCAAAGAGGTCCAGTGCTCTTCCTCACTGTGCTGGCAGCAGTTGAAAGGTCCTGGGCCTGGGGCAGGACCAAGAGCTGCAGCGTAGGCTGGTGCTCTGCGTGCCTGCGTGCTCAACAGTCTCCAACTGCGACTCTGTGGCCTGTAGCCTGCTAGGCTCCTCTGTCCATGAAATTCTCCAGGCGAGAATATTGAAGTGGGTTGCCCTTTTCTTCTCCAGGGGATCTTCCAGACCCAGGGATCAAACCCATGCCTCCTGCATTGGCAGGCGAACTGTTTACCGCTGGGCTACCTGGGAATCTCTATAGACTTGTATACGCTGACCTGTACCAGCGTGATTACTAAGGGAGACAAATGGACGCTGAAACCGGGCTTGGTCTCTGCTTGCCAAACCCAGTGCCCTCACTCAGGACTGCAGTCACTCTGGAGGAAGGGAAGCCTTTCATCAAAAGGATTTGCCCAGAAAGACACCTTTTGGCAATTTCTCTGCCTGGAGAGGACATTCTTTTCAAGAACAAAAAGACAGCATAGCCAACTGTTTCTTGTGGGCATAAACCTGATCCTCACTGATCTCATAAGAAAAAGGAATTTTCACTTTTTTGAAGGAGGAAGGATGATGTCAGTCCTGATCCATTTTTGGTATACAATGAATAGTTCTGTAATAGGTATTTGCAAGTAGGGATTAATTATTAGAAATTATCACATACAGGAGTTATTTTTAATCAATAGTCATATTTTAAACTCTGACTTTTTGTAGATCCAAATTGGTAGAGGAAACACTTTTTACCATTTCCATATGTAGAACTGGAAGTCACAAGTTTTTAAATTAACCTTTTGATTTGCAGTAACTATAGATTCACATATGGGCTTCTCTGGTGGCTCAGGGGTAAAGAATCCATCTGGAGACATGGGTTTGATCCCTGGGTCTGGAAGATCCTCCGGAGAAAGAAATGGAAACCCACTCCAGTATTCTTGCCTGGGAAATCCCATGGACAGTGGAACCTGGTGGGCTACAGTCCATAGGGCTGCAAGAGTCGGACATGAGTAGCAACTAAACACACACAGAGTCACATATGCTTGTAAGTAATCATTCGGGAGTGTGTGTATCCTTTACCCAGCTGACCCTAGTGGTAAACCTTATAAAACTATAGTTCAATACCATAGTAGGATACTTACCCTGTTAGAGTCCAGATACAGAGCATTTCCATCACCACAAGGATCACTCATCATGCTCTTTAATAGCTACACCCTCACCCACTCCTTAAACTCTAGCAACCACTAATCTGTTCTCCATTTCTATAATTTAATCATTTCAAGCTTTTAATATAAATGTTGTCATACCTTGTAGATATTTGTGGGTTGATTTTTGGTTTTCTTTTCCTAAACATAAAGAGATTGATTATAGAATTTGATCAAAGTTGTCACATGGATCAATACTTTCTTTTTATTGCTGAGTATTATTCCAGTACATGAATGACCTCAGATTGTTTGACCATTCACCCCCTGAAGGGCATAAGGACTGTTACCACCTTTTGGCTAATGCAAATAGACATTTTCTGCTATAAGCATTTGTGTATAGGTTTTTGTGTGAGCACACACCATCATTTTTCTGAGATAAATGCTCAGGAATGCTAGGTCATACGGTAAGTGCAAGTCTGGTTTTCTAAGAAACTACCATTATTTTTTCCAGAGTGGCTTAACATTCCCACCAACAACGTATAAGTGATCCAATTTCTCCACACCATTGTCAGCATCAATTTTGTCACTACCTTACATTTTACCTTTCTTAAAGGTACATGGTTTTAATCTGTATTCCTCTGCTGGCTAATGATATTAAACACCCAGGTCCACAAAAGCCCTCCTATGTCTAGACAGTAGTTAGTGAAGATGGACGAGACTGTTCAGTATGGGGTATGTGTGTGTTTGTGTAGAAGGTTGTCAATTCTTGGCGATGTGACTCAAATGCACAGACATTTCGGAGATCATTATTTATATAATCCATTTAGGGTGACCTAGATCTTAAAGCTAAAGTTTAGATTGCAAGCACTCTTTACACTGTCAGAAGCCTTGAAATCTTCTTAAAGGAACAGGTGTTTCAAATATCATGTAAAAGTACTGGAAGCATAAGAATATGTTGTGGTGGCTTGTAAGAATTCATTAGTAGTTGTGACAAGAGAGATGGTTGGGTTGTTGGATTTCACACACACTATCTTGTTGGGATGGGTAGTTAATCTCAGAGTTACTAGGACAAGAGGTGATATGGGATCACTCCCACAAAAACAGTTTTTTGTCCTACAATCACTTACCCCTCCCGAAACTAAACAAAACAAGACAAAAGGCCACTTCTATTGCATAGATAGGCATTTCTTTTAAGTTAATTAAAGCATACACTCAGAAGGTATCTCTGGGGGACTTCCTAGGAAAGAGTCATTTTCTATCACATCAACTCCTATAAGAAGGATGATTCATCAATAAAGGATTTTACATTCCCTGAAAGTGAAAGAGATGTATTTGATAAACACAGGTGAGGACCCAAGCCAAACTTTTCCTTCTTTAACCATTTTTTTTCTTTTCCTTTCTTATTATTGACACTGGACATTTTCCAGGCCCACAGTTGCACCCTTTAACAGAAATGCATTCACATTTCTCGTACAGTTATTAATATATTGATCTGGCCAGCCAGCAGAGGCTGGTATGCTGTTCATGCTCAGCAAATGCCAAGTGCATCTTTTGAGCTTTACCAGGAAACCAAATGCCAGTAGGAGGTTTGGCTGTGGATTTAACATCTGACTCTGCTGGGGGTGGGGAAAGCAGGAAGAATATTTTGAGCATTTTTATCTGAAGTTCCCCTCTTACACCTCCCCACCCTCATCATACATCATCACTCTTTGTGCTAAGTCCCCGTGTAGGAATTCCCTGGTGGTTCAGACAGTAAAGAATCTGCTTGCAATACAGGAGACAACGGGTCAGGAAAATCCCCTGGAGAAGGGAATGGCAATCCCACTCCAGTATTTTTGCCTGGAGAATTCCATGGACAGAGGAGCCTGATGGGCAAGGGTCCACAGGGTCTCAAAGAATTGGACTTGACTAAGAGACTAACACTTCACTGTTTTGCTAGAGGTGATGAAGGTGGAATCCACAGTTCTCAAAATGCATTTACTTTACAAAGGAGAGATTATTCAGCAGGCATCCATTGCCCCCACCCTCTCAGGCTAGCAATCTCCTAAAAATTGTATGAAAAGTGATATCTATTTCTGCACCTGTAAACTTTTTAAGGAGAGAGTCTTGGGAGTTTTTTAAATCTTTCAAGTAGCACACAATCTATACAAATGTGTTGCACACTTAGAAAGTAGATGTAGAGATAAAGATGGTAGAAAAGGATGATGCTGCTGCCAATAATTTTGTTGTTCAATCGCCAGGTCATGCCCCACTCTTTTGTGACCCCATGGACTACAGCCCACCAGGCTCCTCTGTCCATGGGATTTCCCAGGCAAGAACACTGGAGTGGTTTGCCATTTCTTTCTCCAGAGGATCTTCCAGACCCAGGGATGGAACCTGTTTCTCCTGCATTGGCAGATGGCTTCTTTACCACTGAGCCACCTTGAAAGCCCCTTGGAAAACATTACAAAAGTTTTTATAAATCAGTTAAGTGTTGTAATATTAGAGATTCTGGAGCAAACTCAAACTTCAGAATTCATTAGAAATTGATCTTTTATTTTAACTGGGGAAGAATGTTTTGATTATGAGGTAATATACTACAGTCATAATCAATGTATCTCTCATCAGCTTTTTCCTCTCCCAACTTTCCTAATTTTAAATTCCTAAGTATTTTGAGATCAGGGTAACACAACTGTTCCTTACTCACTTATATTTCATTTGTTGTGATGTTTAATATGAGCTATTAGAAGTTCCAGATACTTTTAAACTTTTATGGAGGACATTAAGGTTTCTTTTTCTTTTTAATAAGAGTGGAGAATTTTACAAAGAATAAACACAATTCAAATCTCCAAAGATTCTAGTTTAATTTGAAATTCAAATACTTCAAGTGGATTTTGAGACTTGCTACAGTGCATCCTTCCAGCATTCCATCTGAAGATCTCAAAAGGTCTTATCTTCCAGCCCACTGTGGTATTTGTTTCCTTTTAAGATGAAGATGTATGTTTCAGCAAACCCTGTAATTTTGTTGAACAGTGGCATTATTCCTAAAATTAAGTTTGAAATCTCAAATAGATCTCAGAGATAAGTATTAGAAAGTGACTTCTTGAACCAGGACAGAGATAAATTAATTTTAACTTTGCAAAAAGCCTCTAAAGTGAAGTCACTCAGTCATGTCCAACTCTTTGCAACCCCATGGACTATAGCCTACCAGTCTCCTCCATCCATGGGATTTTACAGGCAAGAATACTGGAGTGGATTGCCATTTCATTCTCCAGGGGATCTTCCTGTCCCAGAGATCAAACCCAGGTCTCCCCCATTATAGATGGGAGCCTACAATGCTTTACCATTTGAGCCACCAGGGAAGTCCAAAAAGTCTCTAGGTGCCACTTATTCTCATTATGAATGTAAAATGAATTTAGCAACTCTAATGTAACCAACAACACAAAACAAAAAAATGGAGTGTATTATTTGTTCATAATTTAGACAAAGGAGAGTAAGTCCTAGGATTAGAGAGCCAAAGGCAAACGTTATCCATCTTTTTACTCATTTCTTAAACTGATTGCTTCATCTTCTAGCTCTTTCCCCCCTCAGTCACCAACTGATAGATGAGTTATGGGACATTGTCTCATTTCTTAATAATATTTTAAATTAGCCCACTGCTTACACATCAGATGCCCATAAGAAGTTCGAAGAATGAATAGCCAAGGAAATATTAATCTTTTGAAAATAAGTGGATGTGAATTCAAAAGTAGAATATGCTACATTGCATTTAGATCTCTACTAAAATCTCTTCTTGGTTCAGTCTTCCATGGTTATTTTATTAAAAATAATGTAATTCATGAACACGCTTTGCCTCTTTCAAAGGGTATATCTTATGCAGAGTCTACTTAGATTCTGAAGAGCTTTGAAGCTGGAGAGAAGACAGAGTGATAGTAACAAGGTTGTAATAAACAAGGTCAAATGATGGAGGGGTGATTTGATCAAAGGTGCTAATGACTCAGCTGGTGGGAGCCTGGGAAAGATGACTAGGACCTGAGTAGAGGTTGGGATAACAGCTAATATACTCAAGAGTGCTTGTCCTGTGCCAAGCATTCTTCTAAATGTTTTATATGTATTAATTTATATAATCTTTACAACAACCCTGTGAAGTTACTAGTATTATCCTCTATTTCAGATGAGTATCAACAACCTCAGATATGTAGATGACACCACCCTTATGGCAGAAAGCAAAAAAGAAATAAAGAGCCTCTTGCTGAAAGTGAAAACCAGTTCAGTCGCTCAGTCATGTCTGACACCTTACGACCCCATGAACTGCAGCACGCCAGGCTTTTCTGTCCATCACCAGCTCCCAGAGTGAAACAGCTGGTTTAAAATTCATCATTCAAAAAATGAAGATCATGGCATCCAGTCTCATCACTTCATAGCAAATAGATGGAGAAACAATGGAATCAGCCACAGGCTTCATTTTCTCAGGTTCCAAAATCACTGCAGATGGTGACTGCAGCCAGGAAATTAAAAGACACTTGCTCCTTGGAAGAAAAGCTCTGACAAACCTAGACAGCATATTAAAAAGCAAAGACATTACTTTGTCAACAAAGGTCCATATAATCAAAACTATGATTTTTCCAGTAGTCATGATGTTAGAGTTGGACCATGAAGAAGGCTGAGCACCTAAGAACTGATGCTTTTGAACCGTGCTGTTGGAGATGACTTTTGAGAGTTCCTTGGACTGCAAGGAGATCAAAGCAGTCAATCCTAAAGGAAATTAGTTCCAAATGTTCATTGGAAGGACTGATGTTGAAGCTGAAGCTCCAATACTTTGGCCACTTTATGCGAAGAGCTGACTCATTAGAAAAGACCCGGATGCTGGGAAGGATTGAAGGCAGGAGGAGAAGGGGATGACAGAGGATGAGATGGTTGGATGGCATCACCGACTTGATGGACATGAGTTTGAGCAAACTCTGGGAGATGGTGAAGGACAGGGGGAAGCCTGGTGTGTCCATGGGGTCACAAAGAGTTGGACATGACTGAATGACTGAAAAACAGCAATTCCAGATGAATAAACTGAAGTATGGAGAGGAAGAGGTTCAATGACATGTCCAAGGTAATGCAGCCAGTAAAAGGAGAGCTGCAATTACATTCCACCATTCTAGCTCAAGGCTCTGCACTTAACCTCTGCACCATGCTGTCTCTCACTTGCTACAGGAGAGATACTTAAGGAAAGAGGGGTTAGACTTGCTGAAAACAGAGAATTCAGTTTTCTAAATGCCTGGGGGTAAAAAGGCAGAGGAATTTCCCTCTGATCGCTTTCTTTCATGTGCTCTGTCACCGAAAATTCTCTTACTAAAGGACAAACAGAGGGATAGAGTTTATTCAGCCAGTCAAAAACTATACAAAAACTGATTTTCCAACATTGGAGGTCATATGCATGCATGTGCACTAAGTCACTTCAGTCATGTCCAACTCTGCGACTGACCCTATGGACTGTAGCCCGCCAGGCTTCCCTGTCTATGGGATTCTTCAGGCAGGAATACTGGCGTGGGTTGCCATGCCCTCCTCCAGGGGATCTTCCCAACCCAGTTATTGAAACTGCGTCTCTTATATCTCCTACACTGGCAGGCAGATTCCTTACCACTAGTGCCACCTAGGAAGCCCCTAGATGTTGTATAAGTATTCCCAAAAGCTTAGGGAACACAAAATCAGTTTTACAACCAAAGAAGGCATTGTTCCCAAGTAGTAGCAGCAGGATGATAAAGAAAGCTTTTCAATGAAAAGGCCATAAAATTAAAATTCCCGAACAGATGCTTGTGAGAACAGTGACTACAATGCCCAATCAACACAACTGCACAAGAAATGAAGTCATTGAAACAATGATGTTTGTGTATTGTAGGAAACAGGGGAGCTGAATTTTTGTTTTATGGAGCTTCTATTTTAGTGCAATAAAGAGCAATCTGAGAATTCTGGGGAAATGTCTAGGGGCTTCCCATGATGGTCTGGATGTAGCTGCTGTCTTGAGTATGGAAGGTTACTCCTCTTCCATGGACAGAATGGCGCCACCTGTGCTCTGACTCCCTGCCTCTGTCCTTGTGAAATGACTGACTCAGAGGCAACTAAGCCATATTTGGAATCACCATTTCTTGTCTCATCTAAAGTAAGCTTGTCTTAGAGTATTTCTAGAAATGTTCTGGTCATGCTTGGTTTTACTTTTTGGTTCAATGAAAACAAAGATTATTATCTTTGCTTCAAAGGAATGCCCCGGGGTAGGCTGCTAGGTAAAGATTCAGGACCTATGTTCCCAGTGGGAACATTTGGTAATTTTGTGGCAAATGACTTGGCACCTTGGAATCCAAACAATTCCCACTGATATTTCTGCAGTCAGTAGTTGATACCACCCCACCTGCTTTCCCAAGTGAAAACTTCAGAGGTAATCACTTAACTTTCCTTTGGTTCACATGTTCCTAAAGTAAAAGTATGCTGTCAATTCCAAGGGTGAAAAAGCATCAGTTCATAGACATTTTTTAAACAACTACTACAAACTTAACTGAACCATGCCTTAAATTGCTGAGCATAACTAAGACAACATCCACTGAAGTGGGCTTGATCCTTATAATCCAGTGCTCAGCCTAGCAAGTGAGAGCATCCTGGAGGTCTCATTTCTCAAAGGCATCTTCCATTGAATATAATGAAGTGGACACTTGCTTGTTATTAAGCTTCTCTTTTAAAATATAAAACATACCTACTTCTTTTTTAGCAAAACATGTTTAAATGTTCTTTTCTAGCCCCCCTTATTTTACTTGTGAGAAAATAGAGGGCTTGAGAGGCAGAATGCCTTGCCTCTGCCACACAGCTTATTAGTGGGAACCTAGGTGGGCCGCCATCTATGGGGTTGCACAGAGTCAGACACGACTGAAGCAACTTAGCAGCAGCAGCAGCAGGTACCCTGGTTGCCAGTTCAGTGGTTTCTGGCAGCCTTCTCTATGCATGTTAACCTGACCAAATTACTGAACATAGAGTCAGGCATGCTCAAAGTGGTGGTGAGCATTTCACAAATGGTAGCACACGATTCAATCCCGCTCAGCTCTTTTCTAGGCCACCAGTAGTCACTGTGCTGCTAAATCCAATGGGCAATCTCCATCTCCATTTTAATAGAATTTTCAGCTTCAGTGAACTAACTAGTTGATCACTCTCTCCTTTGGGAAGTATTTTCGGCATCTTGATTCCAGCATACCAAGTTTCAAACGTATACCTTCAGCACCGGTCTCTCCTTTAAATTCAAGACCTGTATATAACTGCTTATGTGACATCTCCACTAGGATATCTACTGGGCATATGAGAATGAAATGACCAAAACTGAACCATTGACCTCTGTTTCCCTCTGTGATCTCTATCTCAAATATGCTATATTTAGTTAATAGCTCAGATTAAAAAAAAATCTGGTGTCTTTAAGCACCTCTAATTGACTCTACCTTCCCATACCACCACCCTAAACATCCTGAAACTAAGAACATCTTACAACTCCCACCACTGCCAACAGAGGCTGTGTCTACTACCCTGGGAACAGAACAACCTTATCTGCCGGGTCTTCCTCATTCTCATTATGGCTTATTCTTCCCACAGCAAACTGATTCTTTAAAATTCAACTCAGAGCATTTCACTTATCTGCTTAAAACTGAACTCTAATACTTTCCCATCTCTCCCAGGGAAAACAAAAGACAGTTTTTACCATAGCCTGCAACTCCCTGCATTATCAAAACCCTGGCTTCCTCCCTAAGTTAAAGAGCTGCCCATAACCTCCTTCCCCACTGAGATTCTATAACCTGAGCTGGCTTACTGCTCCTTAAATATGCCAGGCATAGTCTTGCCTCACCTTGATAAGAAACTGCATTATTAAGAAGTTCAAATCGGTAGAGACAGGAAAATCAGAAATCAAGAAAATAGGTTTACTCTCAGAGTGCAGTGTTGGAAGTCAATAAGTCTTAAAATATCCATAGTCTTAAACAAAATGAAACTAGAGTGAAAACAATTTGGCATGATTAGATTTGATTATTAGTTGGATGTGAGGAATAAAGGAAAAAAGGAACCAAAATGATTCTTGTGTTTTTTATGCGGTCACTGGGAATGGTGGTCATGCTTAATTTACCTGCTTGGGTTCAACTAGGCTGAGTAGAAGCTAAGAGTATCTTCCAGTCTAAGGAATATTACTAACTGCACAGTGTAAATACTGGGAAATAGTTATCTATTTTCAAATATTTAAGCAATTTTCAACATTAGGAACTCAAGTCGCTTTCATTTAGAATATATAAATATACTTTTCTTTAAATCTCTAAAACGGTTTTTCATTTTGATAAATAAAATTAAGCTACATTGATTTAAAAAATAACAATAACAAAAACTAAGGCAAGGAGATGTGCCTCAGGTGTTTCCATTAGATACAGCTGTGGCTAGGAGCTTACTGATTTCTGGCCATTGAAAGAAGATTCTAAATATATAATTATCTATTCTCTGCTTTTCTATTGATATGTGGGTAGAGATTAGTACCTAAAGGAGCCACTTTTCTATGAATCATGGATATGATTGAGTAAGGAATGAAAAGTGTTTATTAAAATCCAAAGTCATCCCTTAGAAGCTTTTTTTGATGAGTTTGTAGCTTGAATGTGCTTTGATTTCAATAGACAGTAAAAATGTAATCTTGCAGCTGAGAAAGCTTATGAGCAACAGTTTGAAGGGCATGGGTCCAGAAGACCTAGCTGGTAGCTGAAACAGGAGTCTCTGGACTATACTCTGAGTTTTCATCCTGACCTGGGGAGTGGGTACAGAAAAGATGGCTGGTTTGGCCAGTCTTGTTGGGCCCTCTTTTCACCCTTCCCTAAAACCATGTTCACCATATTAGTTTTTCCTTCCTGTAGCCACACATGAACATTTAACTGACTGGACTTTCCCCAAGAAATGTGTCCCTCTCCTCTCTGCCTCCAACAGACAAGATGGAAAAAGTTCCATGTACAAAATAAGGAGAAGAGGAGGGATAACTCAGGTGTTTGGGACTAACATATACACACTACTATATATAAAATAGATAACCTGGGGGAGGGAGACTTCAGAGGGACGGGACATATGTATACACATAGGTGATTGGTTTTGTTGTACAGCAGAAGCTAATGCAGCATTGTAAAGCAACTATACTCTAACAATAAAATTTAAAAATAATAAAATAGGTAACAACAAGGAACTACTGTAGACCACAGGAAACTATACTTAACATTTTTAGTAACCTATAAGAGAAAAGAATCTGCAAAAGAAAACACAGACACGCACACACACAGAGACACACACACAAACACACACATACACACACACTGCAGGAGGACATGGGAATCCATTCTGGTATTCTTGCCTAGGGAATCCCATGGACAGAGGAGCCTGGTGGGCTATAGTCTATAGGGTTGCAAAGAACTGGACACAACTGGAGTGACTTAGCAAGCATGAAGATGCACGTGTACACACGCACACACACACACATATTTGTATAACTGAATCATTTTACTTACACCTGAAACTAACATATTGTAAATCAACTATACTTTAATTAAAAATAGAATAATATATCATATTTTTGAAATTCAATAAGTTTTTATGTTAAGGTGAAATTCACACACAGTAAAATATACACTGAACTGTGTAATGTAAAATGTAATCTGAACTGTGAGACTCTCTCAACTTTGCTGTATATACGTTACACCCCTAAGATATGAAGTATATCTATTATCCCAGAAGTTGTTCTCTTGCTGTTCCCATTAATATAACCTTATTTCTCCATGAACTATAACTCTAGTAGAGAAATAACTCTAGAAAGAATGAAGAGATGGAGTCTAAGCAAAAACAACACCTAGTTGTGGATGTGACTGGTGATAGAAGCAAAGTCTGATGCTGTAAAGAGCAATATTGCATAGGAACCTGGAATGTCAGATCCATGAATCAAGGCAAATTGGAAGTGGTCAAACAGGAGATGGCAAGAGTGAATGTTGCCATTTTAGGAATCAGTGAACTAAAATGGACTGGAATGGGTGAATTTAAATCAGATGACCATTATATCTACTACTGTGGGCAAGAATCCCTTACAAGAAATGGACTAGCCATCATAGTCAACAAAAGAGCCTGAAACGCAATACTTGGATGCAATCTCAAAAATGACAGAATAATCTCTGTTCGTTTCCAAGGCAAACCATTCAATATCACAGTAATCCAAGTCTATGCCCAGACCAGTAATGCTGAAGAAGCTGAAGTTGAACGGTTTTGTGAAGACCTACAAGACCTTCTAGAAATAACACCCCCAAAAGTCTTTTTCATTATAGGGGGCTGGAATGCAAAAGTAGGATGTCAAGAAACACCTGGAGTAACAGGCAAATTTGGCCTTGGAGTACAGAATGAAGCAGGGCAAAGGCTAATAGAGTTTTGCCAAGAGAACGCACTGGTCATAGCAAACACCTTCGTTCAACAACACAAGAGAAGATGCTACACATGGACATCACAAGATGGTCAATACCAAAATCAGATTAATTATATTCTTTGCAGACAAAGACAGAGAAGCTCTATACAGTCAGCAAAAGCAAGAGTAGGAACTGACTGTGGCTCACTTCATGAACTTATTGCCAAACTGAGACTTCAGTAGAAGAAAGTAGGGAAAGCCACTAGACCATTCAGGTATGACCTAAATCAAATCCCTTATGATTATACAGTGGAAGTGAGAAATAGATTCAAGGGACTAGATCTGATAGACAGAGTGACTGAACAATAGAGGTTTGTGACACTATATAGGTGACAGAGATAAAGACCATCCCCAAGAAAAAGAAATGCAAAAAAGCAAATGGCTGTCTGAGGAGGACTTACAAATAGTTGTGAAAAAGAAGAGAAGTGAAAAGCAAAGGAGAAGAGGAAAGCTGTAAGTATCTGAATGCAGAGTTCCAAAGAATAGCAAGAAGAGATAAGAAAGCCTTCCCCAATGGTCAGTGCAAAGAAATAGTGGAAAACAATAGAATGGGAAAGACTAGAGATCTCTTCAAGAAAATGAGAGATACCAAGGGAACATTTCATGCAAAAATGGGACAATAAAGGACAGAAATGGTATGGACCTAACAGAAGCAGAAGATGTTAAGAGGAGGTGGTAAGAATACACAAACGAGCTATGCAAAAAAGATCCTCAGGACCCAGATAATCACGATGGTGTGATCACTCACCTAGAGCCAGGCATCCTGGAATGCGAAGTCAAGTGGGCCTTAGAAAGCATCACTACAAAAAAGCTATTGGAAGTGATGGAATTCCAGTTGAGGCATTTCAAATCCTAAAAGATGATGTTGTGAAAGTGCTGCACTCGATATGCCAGCAAATTTGAAGAACTCAGTCACAGGACTGGAAAAGGTCAGTTTTAATTTCAATCCCAAAGAAAGGCAATGCCAAAGAATGCCCAAACTACCACACAATTGCACTCATTTCACACGTTAGTAAAGTAATGCTCAAAATTCTCCAAGCCAGGCTTCAACAAACATGAACCATGAACTTCCAGATGTTCAAGCTGGATTTAGAAAAGGAAGAGGAACCAGAGATCAAATTGCCAACATCCGCTGGATCATCAAAAAAGCAAGCGAGTTCCAGAAAAACATCTATTTCTGTTTTATTGACTATGTCAAAGCCTTAGACTGTGTGGATCACAACAAACTATGGAAAATTTTGAAAGAGATGGGAATATCAGACCACCTGATCTGCCTCTTGAATAATCTGTAGCAGGTCTGGACATGAAACAAAAGACTGGTTCCAAATAGGAAAAGGAGTACATCAAGGCTTTATATTGTCACCCTGCTTATTTAACTTATATGCAGAGTACATCATGAGAAACGCTGGACTGGAAGAAACACAAGCTGCAATCAGGATTGCCGGGAGAAATATCAGTAACCTCAGATATGCATATGACACCATCCTTATGGCAGAAAGTGAAGAACTAAAGAGCCTCTTGATGAAAGTGAAAGAGGAGTGAAAAAGTTGGCTTAAAGCTCAACATTCAGAAAACGAAGATCATGGCATTGGTCCCATCACTTCATGGCAAATAGATGTGGAAACAGTGTCAGACTTTATTTTTGGGAGCTCCAAAATCACTGCAGATGATGACTGCAGCCATGAAATTAAGACACTTATTTTTTGGAAGAAAAGTTATGACCAACCTAGACAGCATATTAAAAAACAAAGATGTTACTTTGCCAACAAAGGTCCATCTAGTCAAGGCTATGGTTTTTCCAGTAGTCATGCATGGATGTGAGAGTCGGACTATAAACAAAGCTAAACGCCAAAGAATTGATGCTTTTAAACTGTGGTGTTGGAGGAGACTCTTGAGATTCCGTTGGACTGTACCAATCAGTCCATCCTAAAGGAAATCAGTTCTGAATATTCACTGGAAGGACTGATGCTGAAGCTGAAACTCCAATACTTTGGCCTCCTGATGCAAAGAACTGACTCATTTGAAAAGACCCTGATGCTGGGAAAGATTGAAGGCAGGAGGAGAAAGGGACCACAGTGGATGAGGTGGTTGGATGGCATCACCAACTCAAGGGACATGAGTTTGAGTAAACTCTGGGAGTTGGTGATGGACAGGGAGGCCTGGCGTGCTGCAATCCATGGGGTCACAAAGAGCCAGACACGACTGAGCAACTGAGCTGAACTGAACTACTACTCTAACCTCTATTACAATAGATTGGTTTTGCCTATTCCCAAAATGTGTGTAAATAACATCCTGGGATATGGAATCATTTTTTAGGTCTGCTTCTTTTATTCAATTTCATGCCTTTAAGATTCATCCATGTTGTCACATGTACCTGAATTTTATTCTTTTGTTGTCTTATAATTCCGGGAGTTGGTGATTGACAGGGAGGCCTGGCATGCTGCGATTCATGGGTCACAAAGAGTAGGACACAACTGAGCGACTGAACTGAACTGAACTGAACTGAATTCATTATAGATTTCTACCACAATTTGTTTCTCCATTTTCCTGTGGTGGACATTTGTGTTATTTCAGCTTTTGAATAAAGCTACTGTGAAAATGTTTGTGTCTTTTTCAGAATGTTTGCTCGTATTTTCTTGAGGACTAGGATTTCTGCATAGTTTAATTTTTTTGGAAACCAGTTTCCTATTGCTCTTGAAACAATACCATGAACTTAGTGGCTTAACAACACAAACTTATAGTCCTGAATGTCAGAACTCTGAGTTGAGTTTTACTGGATGAAAAATCCAAGTGTTAGCAGGATGTCTCTTCTGGAGGCCCTAGGATAGAATCTTTTTTTTTTTTTTTTCACCTTTTCCAGCTCCTAGAGCTGCTCACATTCCCATCTAGTGGCTCCAGCATCTTTTGTGGAAAGCTATCTTTCCTTCAGGCTTCCCTGGTAGCTCAGCTGCTAACGAATCCAGCTGCAATGCAGGAAACCTCTGTTTGATTTCTGGGTCAGGAAGATCCCCTGGAGAAGGGATAGGCTACCCCCTCCAGTATTCATGGGCAAACAGTCGGACGTGACTGAGCGACTCAGCACAGCACAGCACAGCACCTTTCCTTCAGGGGCTTCCCTGGTGGTTCAGTGGTAAATTATCTGCCTGCCAATGCAGCAGACACAGGTTCGATCCCTGGGTCAGGAAGATCCCCTCGAGAGGGAAATGGCAGCCCACTCCAGTATTCTTACCTGGAAAATTCCATAGACAGAGGAGTCTGGCGGGCTACAGTCCATAGGGTCACATAGAGTTGGACATGATGAGCATGCACTCACGCTTCCTTCCTTCACTGAGTTGCTTTTGTTCCTTTGTTTCAAAAATAGTTGACTATATTTGCGTGAACTTACTAGGATTTCAATTTACATCTTCCTGATAAACAGTAAAATAAAAGCACTTTTTCATATATTTATTGACCATTTAGATATCTTCTTTTGTGAAATACCTATTCTTTTTCTCATTCTTTTCTTCCCTTACAGTTGCTCATTTTCTCCTTATTGATTTATAGGAGATTTTAATTTAGTCTCTTTACAGATCCTTCTTTAGGTATTCATATTGAAATACTTTTTCCAGTCTGTGGTTTGCCCTTTTACTTTTTTAATAGTCTTCTAATGAGCAGTTGTTTAGTTATGGTGAAGTCCAAGTTTTTTTTTTTTTTTTGTATTGTTTTTGGCCATGCCTTTCATCTTGCAGGAAGTTCCCTGACCAGAGATTGAACCTGACCCTTGGCAGTGAGAGAACTGAGCCCTAACCGCTGGACCACCAGGGAATTTCTCCCAAGTTATTTCTTTTTCCTATATGGTTAGTATTTTGTGTAGGTGTGTGTGTATGTTCTGTTTAAGGAATCTTTGCCTTCTTCAAGGACTTGAAAATATTTTCCCATCTTTTCTGATAGAACAGTACTGTTTAATAGAAATGTAAAAGGAATCACTAACATGAGCCTAGTAGTCACATCAAACAAAGGTAAAAAGACAAATAGCTTATTCTGCTTAACCCAACATACCAAAATGTTATTTGAAAATCTAATCAATATAAACATTCTTAATGAACTAGTTTCCATTCTTAGCTTGTAATATGTCTTTGAAATCTATGTATATTTTATACTTACAGCACATCTTAATTTGGACTACCACATTTCCAGCATGTAATAGCTGTATGTGATTAGTGGCTGCAGTGTTTGATGGTGTAGTTAGAAGTTTGTTTGTTTTAGCTTTTAAATTATGGGCTATGATCCACCTTAAATTAAGTTTTGTATATGCAGTGAAAGAGGGGCCAAAATTCACTTTTTAATATAGATACTCAGTTGCTCCAACACCATTTACTGAAAAGACTTTCCTTTCCTTTCCTTTCCTTTCCTTATTGAATTACATTGGCTCCTTTCTTGAAAATCCAGTCATTTGTACATGCTGTATCCTCTGTTCTGTAACTTTCATTAATTTACCAATCCCTATAGATATAAGGCCATTCTTAACTACATCAGATAACAGTAAATCTTTTAAAATTGGGTAGCATAAATCTTCCAGTTTCTTTTTTTTCTCGTTTGCTTTAGCTGGCCTATGTTTTCTACATTTCATATATACTTTAGAATCAGCTTGTCAGTTTTTACATAAAACCTCAGATTTACATTGGCAGGGAACACTATTCTTTGAATTCTGAAAATAAGCAATTTATTATTATTATTAATCAGTAATGCAATTAATTTTATATAACTCCAAGTGTCTGAGGACTAAGTATGGAGCTACTTTAGAAAGGAAGGGGCAACTTACACACCCTCCATTAGTCAAAAACACATGTAGTTACAGAAATCAAAGGCTTTCTGTATAAGTAATCTTAACCAGCTATACTCTTTGACCTATAATTCCAGAAGAGAACACATGGAGATGATCATTATTGAAACAAGCAAAAATGAGGATGGAGAAAACACTCAAAGGAAAGCTGATGTAAAACAGATTACATCTAACTTCAAAACAATCTTTCAAGAAATGCACGCTTTTTTCTTCCTTTTCAGAAGTCATAAAGATGATATTCTATAATAAATATTAACACAGTCCCTCTTGCATATATATTAGTATATATATGAATTGGAAAATGAAATGGATACCCACTCCTGGAGTGGGTATTGCCTGGAGAATTTCATGGACAGAGGAGCCTGGAGGGCTATAGTCCATGGGGTTGCAAAGAGTCAGACATGACCGAGCAACTAACACACACACGTATGTATGAGTATATGTACATATAAATTTGCATGCATATGTGTATGTGGAGAAGGCACTGGCAAACTACTCCAGTATTCTTGGCTAGAAGATCCCATGGATGGAGTCTGAGCCTGGTGGGCTACAGTACATGGAGTCGCAAAGAGTCAGACATGACTCAGCAAATGAGCACACGTATGTGTATCTATCACCAGTAAGCTTAATTCATTTTATTACCATAGACATTTCATTACCATCGACTCTAAGTTTTTAAAGGTGGCTATATGAGAGTAGCTTACATAAATTGTTGTCACAGAAAATAAGTGAAAGAGCTGAAAATAGTTCCTATTGTATAGAAATCTACTACAATAAAACCTAGTTTATTCTCCATCCTGTCAAATAATACCTTTTAATTCACTAATAATTCTAAATATTTAGAGAACAAAGCTAAATCAAAATCATAATATTAATCTTGAGAGAATAAAGGATTCTTTAATGTGTATATTCATTCACTCAATAATATCTCCTAAGGGTCAGGCATATTGCTTGGCTTTCTTCTAAGAAACGACATCAAAAGAAAATTTTTGTTAATTCAATGTCAGACATATTTTAATTTATTTTCCTTGAAAACTGATAATCCAAGTTTGCTATGCATTACTGCTCTATGCTAATGCACTACAGCTCTGTTACTAATACACTATCCAGATTCATCTAATAACTGCTTGGGTCAGCTTATATATCAGAGGGATCTCTCTTTGTGGAAATTAAGAACATGTTAAAACTTTGCAGAGATTGACTGTATACCTTTGGAAGGCAAAAGCTGAGAATGTTGTTGTTCAGTTGTTAAGTCATGTCTGACTCTATATGATCCCATGGACTGTAGCATGCTAGTTTTCTCTGTCCTTCACTATCTCCTGGAGTTTGCTCAAACTTATGTCCACTTAATCAGTGGTGCCATCCAACCATCTCATCCTCTATCGTCCCCTTCTCCTCCTGCCCCTCAATCTTTCCCAGCATCAGGGTCTTTTCCAATGAGTCAGCTCTTTGCATCAGGTGGTCACAGTATTGGAGCTTCAGTTTTAGCATAAGTCCTTCCAATGAATATTCAGGATTGATTTCCTTTAGGATGGACTGGTTTGATCTCGTTGCAGTCCAAGGGACTCTCAGGAGTTTTCTTCAGCACCACAGTTTGAAAGCATCAGTTCTTCAGTACTCAACCTTCTTTATGATCCAACTCTCACATCCATACATGACTACTTGAAAAATCATAGATTTGACTACAGGGACCTTTGTTGGCAAAGTGATGTCTATGTTTTTTAATATGCTATCTAGGTTTATCATAGCTTTTCTTCCAAGGAGCAAGTATCTTTTAATTTCATGACTGTAGTCATGGCCTGCAGTGATTTTGGAGTCCAAGAAAATAAAATCTGCCACTGTTTCCATTTTTTCCCATCTATCTGCCGTGAAGTGATGGGACTGAATGCTATGATCTTAGTTTTTTGAATGTTGAGTTTTAAGCCAAATTTTCACTCTCCTGTCAACCTCATCAAGAGGTTCTTTAGTTCTTTTTCAATTTCTGTCATTTGAGTGGTATCATCTGTGTTGAATTAGGAATAAGAGGGGGAAGAAAATCAACTCTCTTACCTACTTTATGATTCTAGCTTAGTTCCGAATCTGAAGTTCAGTCCTAAATGCCATCCTAGAAGGGAATGTGAGTCTCCAAAATCATGCTTCTCAAAATTTATACACCTAAACATTACCAGGAGATGTTTGTTCGCAAGTCTATTCTGCTCTCACTCCCAGAAATTTCTACTCATAAGTCTGAAATGCGACCCAAGAATCTTCATCTTTAATAAATGCTACTTATGATTCTTTCCCCAGAATTATAAATCTGCATTTGGAATGCAGGCTCTGCCTACATTGAGGAAGTGGGGCAGAGTTCCCTGAGGCAGGCCATTATGTATGTGGGGGCTTCCCAGGTGGCCCAGTGGTAAAGAATCCAGCTTCAGTGAAGGAGACATGGATTCCATTCCTATGCTGAGAAGATTCCCTGGAGAGAAAAAAAGTGGCAACCCACTCCAGTATTCTTGCCTGGGAAACCCCATGGACAAATGAGCCTGGTGGGCTATAGGCCATGGGGTTGCAAAAGAATCAGGCATGACTCAAGACCAAACAACAACATAGCTATAGACAGCATCTTTTTAGTGGTTATACTAACAAAGCAAAGGAAAGCAATGGTTAAAGCAAAAGCAACAGATCCCAAGTGGAGTCAGATTTTGTTCTTCCCTGTTATAAGAGCAGGGGATGCTCCTTTCCTGTGGCTGGAAGAACAGAAATGGCCAGTGTTTTTCCAAATAGGAGTAGCTTAGCCTCAGGAGGAGAAAGAAGAATTCTTTGTGATGGGCATTGCTTGCAAAGAGAGACTAAGGCTGAAATAACATTGTGCTCTTGAGAAAATTTTCCATCAATTGTGGATCCCAGCAATTCATAATAGAAGGTTATGTGCAGCAGCCAAGCAGCATGGATAGAACACACACACACACACACACACACACACACACACACACACACGAATGACAAAACTCGCATCGACAAAACCAATCATAACTCTCTGACTTGGCCTATGAAAGAGTTTCCAGGTAAATGCATTTGTCCTGACAGATTTTATTAAATAATAATATATAACAGGCACTTGCAGAGTACTATTTATTTCCAACCTATTTCAGGGAAACCATAACTCACATACTCGGAGTTGATATGAGATCACCTTTCAGCGATTCCTGGAGCCACAGCTCAATGACAGTTTGGGGTATACAAAGACAGTAGACCCGAGTGGAATTGTCATTGTATTTTAAGAAGACACATCTAATAACTTCACTGGCATTTTATTCAGGTTGTTTATTCTCCTAATCATTCAATAACCCAGACATTTGCCTTCTTTTCCTTCTTCCTATATAAATAGTTGTGATGATATACATATTTTTTGCCTTTCCAACTTCAAAATGAAATATAAGTATTAGCAAGGAGTTAAACTTGATGAGTTGGAATGGTTTGTAGCTCCGTATTCCTTCACCTACTCATATCTGGAGATCCATGAGTGAGTTTTTCTTTTAAAATCTTTCTAACACGATGTGGCAGTCAGAAATGAGACTGCAGTCATATAAGAAGCTAATTAAAATGGGAAATAGACTGACAGCTTCACTGTCGCCTTTTCCTGTGCTCTCTGCCATCTGGTGGATCTCAGATGACATGGAGCAGCATGGCAAGTGATCTTAAAGATTCTCTGATTCATCCCTGCCCACCCTCAGCTGTGACTTGAAAATTGATATACAGTACAGGGCACAAGAATCTGAAAGGAAAGCTGAGTTCCATTAGGTATCAATAAAAGCTTTATGCCTGTCACCCATAACTCAGATCTTCCATGGATCTCACTTTTCTCTGACGTCAAGTGGACAACACCTCACACCTAACAACAGTCCTGAACCAGAATGTCTCGGAGTACTTGCCATCCATAGATTCACTGCCGCAATGACAGTGAAGATGACAAGCTGTAATCTCACCTCAGTCATCTGACAGCAAAAAAATTAGTCACTTTGACATCCATCAACGTCTGTTGTTCTATTTTTATGCTGGCCATATGAAATGCAAAAACTATGGAGTACAATCTTAATTCACTGATTGTAGATGTTAGTCACAACTACAAAAGGTCTTCATGGTAACATCTAGACTACTGTTTGATCAAACAACTTGGTAGAGTAGCCTAGCCAAGTGGACACAAAAAATTAATCATCATAGACCTATGGGGACCACCCAAGCAGACTCCAGGAGGCTTATTCTACACAGTTTTCCATTTCCAGCTTCCCTCTGCACAGCCTCCCCGTCTCAGGCACCCTGTCCCCCAACCTCCTACCACTTCAGACTCTCCTCTCTCCAGCGCTTGCCCTCTGTGACTGCTTGCTCCTCACCTCCCAGTCCTATGGTTGGAAAGTCGCCTAAGCAGACAACTGGAATAAACGTAGGAATCACCTTGCTTGTTTTCCCTTTCTCAGGGTTCACAGACCTGTTCCATATATTTGTCCAGTGCCTAAAAACAATTATCTCATATAATGAGCTCAGTTATATAATTGTTTATAGTTGGAGGGCAAGATGTATACCATTATTCTGTAATGGTCAGAAGCAAAAACTGAAAGTCATGTAACTAACTCTTAATTATGTATGTTGATAATGCTCCAACACCTCCTTTGTAATGAAGTATAACTTATGATGTAGTGGTTTTCTGTCCTATATGTTTTAATTAGAAAGAAAATGAATAAAAATGTATTCACCATTTAAAAACTTTCTACCCTCTCTGACATTTCCAGTTTAGTAAGAAGTCTTAGTTGGTTTGAAGATAGAAGCTTCTACTACAACTATCCCAAAGCAGTACAAATGCTATCATATTGCTGAAAGTTTGGAAATTATTCATTATTATAGGTCATCTTAGAAACGGTTATCAAAAGAATGAGTTAGGAAAATAATCAATAACAAGCATTTATACTGCATGAAAGATTGTGTAACAGCTATGGGTAATATCATATTTCTAAAAGTGTACAGTGTCTTAGCAAATGATATCAGAATAACTAGACAGTCACAGAAGAACAAATCTAGACATAGACCTTATATGTTTTTTTTTACAGAAAATTAATTCAAAATGGATCATAGAACTAAATGTAAACACAAAGCTATAAGACTTTCATAAGATTACACAGGAGGAAACCTAAATGACTTTTGCATGACAATGACTTTTTACATAGAATGCCAAAGGCATAACCCCATGAACAGTATGAACCCCATGAGTAGTACGAAAAGGCAAAAAGGCATAACACAAAATATAAATAATTGATAAACTGGACCTCATTACAATTAAAACTGCTCTGCCAATGTCAAGAGAATAAGACAGGCACTGAGAGAAAAGACACAAGTGATAAAGGACTGTTAGTCGAACTATACACAGAACTCTTCAAACTCAACACTAAGAAAACAGCCCAATTTGAAAAATGGGCCAAAGATTTTTAATAGACAACCTTGCCAGAGAAGACATACAGGTGGCAGATAAGCATTTGGAAAGATGCTCCACAACGTATGTCACTGCACGCATGCTAAGTCGCTTCAGTCATGTCCAGCTCTTTGTGACCCTGTGGACTCTAGCCAGGCTCTCCTGTCCACGGAGGTTCTCCAGGCAAGAATACTGTAGTGGGTTGCCATATTCTCCTTTGGGGGATCTTCCTGATCCAGGGATCAACCGGCGTCTCTTATGTCTCCTGTGTTGGCAGGAAGGTTCTTCACCACTAGTGCCACCTGGGAAGTCCTCAAATGTAGTTAGATAAATGCAAATTGAAACCAGATGCAATGAAATACCATTACACACCTATGAAAATGGCCAAAATCGGAAACACTGACACCACCAAATGCTGGCGAGGATGTGGAGCAACAGGGACTCTCGTTTACTGCTCATGGGAATAAAAAAGTGGTACAACCACCTTGGGAAAAACTGTCTAGTCACTTTGGAAATTGAGCAATTTCTTAAAAAAACTAAACATAACATGTGACCCAGCAATTGTGCTCTTTGGTACTTATCCAGTGGAGTTGAAAACTTGAAACAGTACTCAGATGTCTATAGAAATTTTATTTATAATTCCCTAAATGTGGAAGCAACTAAGATGACTATCAGTAAGTGAGTGGATAAGCTGCAGTATATACAGATAATGGAATATTATTCAACACCAAAAATAAAGGAACTGTCAAGCTGTGAAAAGACATAGGAAATGTATATTACTAACTGAAATAGACCAATCTAAAAAGGTTATGTACTCTGTGATTCCAACTATATGACATTCTGAAGAGGCAAACTGGAGACAGTAGAAAGATCACTGGTTAATAGGATTTGCAGGTGAGGAGAGGGTATTGAGGGCGCAGCACAGAGGATTTTAGGGCAGTGAAAATACTCTAGTGATGGATGCATGTCAGTATACATTCATCCACATCCATAGAATGCACATCACCGAGCATGCATACTTGCCCAGTCATGTCCGATTCTTTCTGACCCCATGGACTGGAGCCCATCAGGCACCTCTGTCCATGGGATTTTTCAGACAAGAATACTGGACTGAACTGCCATTTTCCTCCTCCAGGGGATCTTCCCAATCCAGGGATCAAACCCACGTGTCCCGTGTCTCCTGCATTGCAGGCAGATTCTTTTCCTGCTGAGCCATCAAGGGAGCCTGCAACACTGAGAATGAGCCCTAAAGTCAGCTATGGACTTCCGGTCAATCATGATATGTCAGTGTTTCAACAACTGCAACAAGTGTGCCACTCTGTCAGTGTATTTCAGCTTCTTCCATTGCAGCAAATATACCACTCTGGTGAGGGACTGACAATCGGGGAGGTTACGCATGTGTGGGAGCAAGATGTGCATCGAGAAACACTTGCACTGTCCTCTCAGTTTTGCTGTGAACCCAAAGCTGCTCTGAATAAGTAAAGTCTTAAAAAGAAATTTTTAGAGCAACATAGGAGTCAGGCGTATTCTTGCCTGGACACGACTGAGTGACTTCACTTTCACTTTTCACTTTCATGCATTGGAGAAGGAAACGGCAACCCTCTCCAGTATTCTTGGCCTGGAGAATCCCAGGGACAGGGAGCCTGGTGGGCTGCTGTCTATGGGGTCGCACAGAGTTGGACCCGACTGAAGCGACATAGCAGCAGCAGCAGGAGTCAGGAAATTCAATTATGCTGAGTGCTATACTCAATTTTATAAAACATTGTACCTTAAGAAAACACTGTGTCCTTGTGCTTTAGAACACCCAAATGTCTTAGAACATAATGCTTATTCACAGGAGCAGATGAGTACCATTTTTCTTCGATGGACAGGTTGCATGAGTTCATATGTTAACAAGCATTCAAATAAAAGGAATTTAGCAAATCATGGTGATGATTTGTCTAAGCATGCCAAAAACTAATAATTATTTAATCTCTTCAAATTGTTTAACTAATGAGTGAAGGATCATGTGTTTTTAGTTATTCAGTCATGTCCAATTCTTTGGGACCCATGGACTGTAGCCTGGCAGACTCCTCTGTCCTTGGAATTTTCCAGGCAAGAATACTGGAGTAGGTTGCCATTTCCTACTCCAGGGGATCTTCCTGACCTGGGGCTCAAACCCCCATCCACATTAATACTTAAATAAATTCTATAAAATCAAGTCAGGACATGAAATAAAATGAAAATTTACAAGGTGAGGGTAAGGAGGGAAGCTGTATCTTAAGACTCAGCAGACATGTCATTTTTACTTAGAATGGACTTTGTTGACTTACTCATTTATTTGCAAATCTTTATTAAGTCTCTACTGTTTGCCAGAAACAGAATTGAGGATTAGTGATAAAACAATATCAATGTACACACAGTTAGTTGTGATAAGACAGGACACCCAGAACCTAGAGTTAGTCATCCCATAACCTGCACTGCCATTGAGCCGGAAAGCCTGCAGAGCCAGGCTGTCTGGTTGTATCTGGACAAAACTAGGAAAGGGGGCAATTTCCAGTTGTGGGAGATGCAATATAATCCATAGATATCCCATCAGCAATGGAGACACGGACATAGAGAACAGACTTGTGGAAACAGTGGGGGAAGGAGAGGGTGGGATGAATTGAGGAGAATAGCATGGCAACATATACATGACAGATCGCAGGTGGGAATTTGCTACGACACAGGAGTTCAACCCAGTGCTCATGACAACCTAGAGGGGTGGGATGGGGTGGGGGAGATGGGAGAGGGGTTCAGGAGGGAGTGGACATATGTATACTTGTGGCTGATTCATGTTGGTGTATGGCAGAAAGAACACAGTGTTGTAAAGCAATTACCTTACACACATAAAAAAGTAATAACAGCTGAAATCTGATTATCACCCAGGTGGAAAGCTGAGAGAACCAATCCAGCAGGACAGCGGGTTGAAAGGGCAGAAACTGAGGAATGGCCAATGCAAGGAGGAAAATTATATCTGTTTCAGAATATTGGTATGAATGGTGTTAATAATACGTTAGCTCTCCTTTGCTAGGCTAAGCTTGTGTTCAAAATAGAGACACAAACCAACAAAGGGTAGGAGTTTACCAAAAGGTCTTGGTTCTACTGCTACAAGGAACAGCAATCTAGTAGGTGAAGCAAGGTGTCTAGACCCCCAATATCTCAAACACCACAGTTGACAGGTCATGGTCCAGAACCATCATCTCTATATATCAAGGATCTGTAAACAAGAGCAGAGGAATTCTTCAAAATGCAGTTGGGGATGGTTGACAGTTACTCCAGGATCCAGTGGTAATCAAGATGATAGGCTCTCATTATCTCTCTTCAGAGAGCAAGACCCCAGACAAGAGTAAATTTTCATGAGCAGACTTTGGGAGTTGAGGGGATCTGTACAGTGGATACAGTTTCTAAACTAATACCCAAATATAAGAGCAAGAAAAGACTGTTATTATAAGAATTGAGACAAGGTGGTATCAAAGTCAGAGCAACTGTTCAGAAGCCCAGATTGCAGAACCAGGCTTCAAGGCCAAAGCTAGGACTCTGAGCTCCAAGCTGGAACTCTGTAAACACCTCTAGCTGTAGGTCAGAGCCAGGGAGATCATCCAGACAGCAAATGGTCAAATTCAGAGACAATAAACCAGGGTGGTCCTGACAAAGGATCCTCTTCGCTAATTTGGGATTGATTGTTTAAGTACCAGATTAGTTGACTTGAACATTAATCAATTTTATTAAAATATCTTTGCTCCATACCATTAAGGCTTTGATCTTTAGAGTACATCCAACAGTATAAGATTCAAACGTGGTAACTTACTTAAGGGTGATTTTCTAATGAAAGGCTTTCAGATTTGTGATGAGATATATACTACTAGAGATTATAACAACCATGAAGATAAAATTTAGCTCATCATTTTTAGCTCTACTGTCTTAAGGTCCATAGAGAAGATAGTAAAAGTTCCCCAAATGAGAATAACAGCTATATTAATTGACATGAGAAGCTTGTGCCCCTCTTCTCCACTCAGTGTAATTTCTCCTGTTATAATCACCTCTCATTTGTCCCTCTTCATCCTACCCCATCTATTGAGTATAAGCAATTGCTTTCTCCTATCCCTAAAATCATGAACACCTAGATTAGAACATTTATTATATTTCAGAAGACTAATAGTATTAATAATAATCAGTGTTGTTATTATGTCAAGCTATCTCTAGAATGGAATTCTTTGAAAGGATAGACTTGATCATAGTTTTGCAGACTCAGGTTTTAACACTGTGCCAGACACACAGTTGTCATTTAATGATGTTTGTCAAACAAATCAATGACTGAATATTCATTTTCCCTTAATATTTTGGAAGAACTGTCATGTACTACTGAAAGAAATAGTAGAATATGAAGTTGTTTCCCTTGAGCATTGTGCTACCTTTGAATACTTTCCTTTACTCATTGTATCCCTTCTTATCACCAGATTCCAGCAGAAATTTCATTGTTTGGAGAACAGACAACTGACAACGTTATTCTTCTGCCAAGGAAGAAACTTCTTTAAATCTGCAAGCGTTTTACTCTGTACCTTTGATGTGAAAATTTCATCATCTATTTCCGGGAATGCTTGCTATGTTACATAAGGATATAAAGAAAGAAATGAAAGAGAGGCTATATCTCTACTTTTGCAATCTACAGATTTCAGCTTCCAAGCAAAAACGACAGATTAATTTCTCAAGTCTGGAGTTTGACTTGGAAGGAAAACAACATTCAGACCTTATTTGCATTTGATGGCTCAGTTTTATAAATGGCAAAGCTGGAAGCTCATGCACAGAACTCCGTCTGGACCTGGCATCTGTGTTCATGCTGCATCCTAGAATGGGTGAGGAGCTTTCTACCTTTATCTGCTACTTGAAAGGTGTCACTCTAAAGTGTGTCACTGTCCACTGGCATGAGAATAAAGCCTCAGGCAGAGTCCTGTATTCCTTTGTTGTTTGAGACAACTCGTCCTGGAGTATTTGCAATCTTTTTAATGCTAGACTCTCCTGCCTAAGGTCATAGCTCAGAATGGCCCCCTCTTCCTTGGTGGCTCCTGATTTGCTCTCTTCCTTAGCATCAGGCAGCCTTGCTCTTTTTCATCTTATTGCATTCTTGCATTTCTTTGTCCTTCCCTGAGTATAACTCGGAGCAAAGTGGATATAAGGTAATACTGAAAAGTAAGAAATCATGCTATCATCTCTTGCAGGAATTATATCATTGTATAACCTGAAAGGTTAAGATTAGGAAAGCCAATCATTCCAAGTGACATCTTATATAAAAGACACATCTAATTTTATCGTGTTGCTAAATCTTTATACAGATGATTAAATCCATGAATTTTTGCACTGAAGAATAGACACATTATAACCAGTCTCTTCCAAGTTTCTTCCAATTATGTATATTTCATACAGAACATACATTTCATGTAGTATGTACACACATATATAAATCAGATTTCAGACTCTCTCTCTATATATGTATACGTGTATGTATGTATATATATATATTTATATGCCTCAGATATCCAGATTATACAAATATATTATGTAAGTTTTATACTCTTCCTTGGCAAGCACCTTACTTTACAAATCATACCATTTCTGCTCTAGCATGGGCAGTCAGTTCAGTTCAGTTGCTCAGTCGTGTCCAACTCTTTGTGATCCCATGAATCGCAGCACGCCATGTCTCCCTGTCCATCACCAATTCCTGGAGTCCAACCAAACCCATGTCCATTGTGTCGGTGATGCCATCCAACCATCCAATCCTTTGTCGTCCCCTTCTCCTCCTATCCTCAATCTTTCCCCAAATCAGGGTCTTTTCAAATGAGTCAGCTCTCTGTATCATGTGGCCAAAGTATTGGAGTTTCAGCTTCAACATCAGTCCCTCCAATAAACACCCAGGACTGGTCTCCCTTAGGATAGACTGGTTGGATCTCCTTGCAGTTGGGGTTAAACCTTCACCTAAAAGCAGCCATGGATAGCTTGTTACTTCTTTTCATCATTCCATAAATGAAAAGCAAATAAATTGATTAGGAGAACAAAAATTGTTTCTTATAAAATATCTGATATTTTTGTGGTTTTCAGTTGGCTGTTCTAACAATTCAGCCTTCAAAAACTCAGTGGAGTTGGTAAGTGAGCTGCAGTATAATTGCACAACAATTTCCAAATTTACAAAATGCACCACAGGTTGAAAAACACACTAGGAGGTAAAGAAAGCGTGTGGCATCAAGTAGCTATGGAATTAGAATGAAAACTAACGTTTCTTTACTCTCAAGGCTGGGTCTTTTGGCTAACTCAGTTCTCAAATGCGGTCCAGCTGACAACCTGAATCAGAACATCTTGGAAGCTTTCAAGAATCAGATTTCTATAGCCAATCCTCAAGATATTTTGCTTTAGGGCATCATTTACAGGGCCTGGAAATCTGTTTTAGAAGTTTTCCAGATGATTCTAATGTGTAACTAGATTTGGGAACCAGTAAGCAGAAACAAGTTGGTTCTATTCATGAAACCTTGCAATAGAAGATACTAAATTGTAGGTGTAGGCTACAGATCAGGGATCTTCAGAATTAAGCAAGAAAAAGATAAGCAGGCTAGTCTCAAGAGTCTTAGTGAACAGTAGAAATACCGTGGACTGGATCTTTGGGGAGGGGAGTTGATATAACCCTTAATAATCTCCACTAAACCAAAGAAACACACAGTCTAAGTAAAAGAGGTTTTTCTTGTACAAAAGAATCTCAGACGACTAGTTTCCTGACCACTGGTTCCTCTGTGCCAGCCCCTTAAAGAGTCCCATGTCTCAGCAATTAATACATTAAAGTTCTGAAACTATTATGATCATCCATGCTACCATTTTACTTTAGAGTTAACCAACTTAGAGGAATGTTAACAACTGGGAAATTAGAAAGACAGGGAAGGCTCCACTCGAGATATAACTGTTGACAGTGTGTTAAAAATATTGTATATTCTCTAATTGGTAGGTGCATTATGTCCATAATATGATGTTTAATAACTGAATTTCTTAAAGTTTTGGTAATCTTAACAATTCTTTGTTAAATCTATCATTTCAAAGAGATATGTCTAAAGCATTCTATTGTTATAGAGATTTCTCCATTTTTCTTTGTAATAATCTCAAAATTTGTTTTATATATCTTGAGTAAAAGTTATTCAATGTACATACATTCAACAATATTACTCTTTCTTGGTAACTTGTTTCATTTATGATTATGGAACAAACCTCTCTATCCTTGACAATATTTTTTTCCTTAAGGTTTATGTTGCCATTATTGGTATTTCTCAGTAATTGTCTTTTGTTTTTTTAATTTATTTCTTTACTTTTGGTCCTTCTTGGTCATTATATTTTATGTGTGTCTGTTATAAATGGTATATAATTGAATTTAGGGCTTCCCTGGTTGCTCAGCTGGTAAAGAATCCGCCTGCAATGCAGGAGATCTGGGTTCAACCTCTGGGTTGGAAAGATCCCCAGGAGAAGGGGAACGGCTACCCAGTCCAGTATTCTGGCCTAGAGAATTCCCTGGATTGTATAGTCCATGGAGTCGCAAAGAGTTGGACACAACTGAGTGACTTTCACTTACACTTTCAGTTTTTATAATCATTGCCTTTTAATTGATGAGTTTAGATCATTCACACTTATGAAATGAACAAATAGATTTAATATTTTCATCTTATTTTGGGCCACTGATTATCTTTGCCTTTTTCTCCTTTCCTTGGTTTTTGTTGTTCAGTCACTAAGCTGTGTCCAGCTCTTGGTGACCCCATAGACTGCAGCAGGCCAGGCTCTTCTGTCCTCTACTGTCTCTTAGAATTTTCTCAGATTCATGTCATCTGAGTCAGTCAAGCTATCTAACCACCTCATCCTCTGCCACCCCCTTCTCCTTTTGCCTTCAATCTTTCCCAGCATAAGGGTCTTTTCCAATGAGTTGGCTCTTCACATCAGGTGGCCAAAGTATTAGAGCTTCAGCTTTAGTAAGAGTCCTTTCAATGAATATTTAGGTTGATTTTATTAACCTTATTATTCTCCTTCCTATCTTTTACTAAAATTGATCAAGTTTTTATGACATTCTTTTTTCCCCCTCTACTAGATTTACATCCCTTTCCTATGCTTTCCTGGTTATTACATACTTCAAAAAGTTTAAACACTACTATCTTTCTTATGCCCTGAGGTTGACAAAGATTTTTTAGAAGGTGAAGTATCTCCCTGCAGTAAATTGTTGAATAATCTCATAAGTGAATGCCACGATATACTGATATAGACAATGAGTAGAAATGAGTCACCTGTGTTCCTTCATTTGGTGGTGGTTTAGAAGAGATAGGGAGATAAATACTTTGTGGAACTTCCAAGTGCAAGAAGGAAAACACTAGGTGCTCAGGTTTCCACAAGTGTACTCAGGGGGTTCCCTGTAGTCCACAGCTGCTTTCCCCATGCCTTAGGTTGGATCTTCCTCCTCATCTCATATGCAGGAAGGGAAACTATAGAGGCACTAGTAACTCTCTACCAGCTTCCCATATATTCCTTTGGCTCCTGTGAGAGGGTGGGCAGGATGGAGGCCCCAGGGGAACAGACTTGGCAGCCAAATGTGATTTTCTTAAGGCACAGACAGACCCACTCATTGCTTCGAAGTCTGATCATTCTTCATGAAGTCTCCAACAGGTTTTCCCTCCCTGCTGAGTAACTGGTCTTATTGTTCTCTTTTGAAATTCACATGATTTCCAAGGCTTCTGTGTTCTGGTTCTCCTCTAGCTCTTCATTAGCAACTCATTCAGTATTCTCTCCTGGCTGTCCCTGCTCTGCAAATGAGCCCGGCAGTCTGTTCCGTCCAGGACAGAATTCGGGCTTATCGCATGGACTTACTCAACGGTTTATTAGGATGTCTTCAGTTGTAGGTATCAGAAAACCTAGCTAAAACCAGCATAAATGAGAAAGGTATCCACGGACTTCTAGGCTTAAAAGTCCCCAGAAGAGCTACTTGTAAGTGATATTTAATCATCTGGATTAAAATATATAATAAATAATCAGGTTCTCCACCCTCCACCCCCCACCCCTGCTCTTTTTAGCTGGAGTTCTTCTGTATTATTTCATTTGGGCAAGATCTCACCTTATGGTCCTGAGATGGATGCCAATAGCTCCCTGAACTGACTTTATCATTTGTATCTGCAGTGGAAAATGATCATTCCAGGACCATAATAAGGTGAGGTCTTGCTACTTACAAGTAGATTCACTTGCCAGATGGTCTGTGCAGAAACCAGCTCTTATTAAACATCTTGAATGGGTGATACCTAGCATAGGGATTTATTTTGGTAGAATGCAACTCTATCCTTTCCCACTTCTTGTGCTTTTTGCATTCTTGCCTCTGATCTCATGGCTTTAAATATGTTTCACTAAATAAGAATTTAGAGGAGACATGATATACGCATCGAAAGAAAAATGAAACTGCTGATATTCTCCAAGGTAATGTTTATGACTCCCATTTTATAGAGAGGAAACTGAGACTAAAGTTAAGTGGCTGAAAGTCACAGTGCTAATAAATGGGAAAGTTAAGGCAAAAATTCTTTCACCTTCATGCATTGGAGAAGGAAGTGGCAACCCACTCCAGTATTCTTGCCTAGAGAATCCCAGGAATCGGGAGCCTGGTGGGCTGCCGTCTATGGGGTTGCAGAGTCGGACACGACTGAAATGACTTAACAGGAGGCAGGAATTCAGGAATTGCTTAAAAGTCTATGCTCTCTTCCAGAGGCCAGTTGCTTCAACTGAGTGCCCTTAGGAAAGGGACTATAAGACAGTTTTAGCATTCTGTAATTCTCAGTCTGCTGAGAATGCTCCCAACTCCTGCCCCCACAGCAGTGCAGGCTAACAGTGTTCAAGGTTCTGTGTTACATCCTAGGCAAACTGGCTGTCAAACTAGAGATTTGCGGGTAGGGGTTGAGTCTCACACATTTCATTGTGTGAGATCTCAAATACCGATCAGACAACTTAACCATTTCTGCAGGCATGTATATATATTTTGCTTGGAATTTTTGTTCTCTTATTGGCTACTTGTTTACATCATGTAAGTCAGTTTGCACAGTAGCCAAGTAGAAGCTTATGATGAAATTAAGTGCCACCTGGAATCAAATTCAGCTCTTTTTATATTCAGCCACCTCCAGATTTGAAAAATACATCTCTCAGAGTGGGGGCAGGGTTACCATGTGCCTTGTGAAAACTTCCTGATTGCCTTTCAGTGAATTCCAACTATTTCAGTTCTCACGCGGTGGTGGGGGGGGGGAGATGAAGAAGAACAAACCTTATTTATTACAAGGAAGATCATCACTTCCTTTAGGTGGGGCCCCAGCAGAAGCTCTGTACCACCTCCAGTTAGAAAGTCTAAGCATCTATGTCACCCATTGGCTTGTTTTCCTGGATTAGCCCTACCCCTGCCAAAAAAAAAGAAGATGCAACAAGGACATGTATGTTAATTCTTTTAAAAAGAATGTGGAGGAAATGTGTACAATGTAGAAAATAATTCCACCTTCCGGAAAAGATAGAGAAACATGAAAAAAAATTTGGGGTAATCACTGCTTTGATTTGCATCCCTTTGATAACTGAATTTAATTCTCTGCCTGCTGTCATAGGGAGAAACAAGAGAGTAAAATAAATATGATTATTAAATGACACTTTCCCGATATTAAAAATTAATGGCATTTTCACAAAAGAAAAAAGGCCTCGGTTATTCAACAGGATATATTTTTAGCCAGAAAGGAAACTATAGCTTTAGAAATATAAATCACCTAAGTGTGGGTGAAAATTAAACAGACAAGCATGCCCTGGAAGGACATTGCTCTGTCAGTAGCTCTAGTATTGCCGAGGACCTCGGAGGACTGCATGGGGTGAGCAGCAAGTCTGAAGGCACGAAGGTCGTCTTCCTTGCTCAGAGTCAGGAGCACACTCAGTCCCCTCTCCTGTGGGAGGCAACGATGCTCCAGCCCAGGGTGACCAAGAAGCCTGATCAGATGGTCTTCTCCGTGGATACTGGTATTCTGAGAGGAAGGCATCTCTAGAACAGGGTTTATTTTATTTTGGTTTATTTTATAATTAGGATTAATTCCAGCATGAGAAGGATGGTTTTCAAATAATGCTTTTTTTCATAACTGAAAAGAACTGTGGTTGGTTTTTGAAAAAACCTGCTCTTGTGAAGCTTGACATTCTGAGCTCCAGAGAAACGTTCACATAAGGAACTCTCTTTCCCCTCACTGTGTGTGCTGGGCCCTGGGAGGGCTCTCACGTGGGTTATTTGTGTGCTGAATACCTCTTAGAAACATGATTTTAGGCTGCTCCAGGGCTTTTCTGTAGCTAAACTACTGTTCTGCTGGGCAGATTCCAGTAGACCTTTCACAGCTGTATACCGGGAGCTTTGGAAATGGCATATCAGGAGCATCGACACTACATAAGACACTTGAGGATCATTAGGGAGCATGGCTGGGGTGACTGGGATGGCTGAGTGCATAAAGACATAGAGCTCCATACATGAATATTCAAAAATTAATAAAACCACACATACTCATATTGTTCAGAGTCTATCTATCTCTCCAACTACCGACCTACCCATCTACGTAGCTATCTACCTATCTTGGTAGAATGGAGTTCTGTCCTTTTCTTCTGCTTATGTTGTGACTTCCTATCTCTGTTTTTATGACTTTAAGCATGATACTTCCTCTAAGTAAGATTGTAGGGCTTCCCTGGGAGCTCAGTCGGTAAGGAATCCACCTGTAATGTGGGAGACCCTGGTTCAATTCCTGGATCAGGAAGATCCCCTGGAGAAGGGAATGGCAATCCACTCCAGTGTTCTTGCCTGGAGAATCCCCATGGACAGAGGAGCCTGTCAGGCTATAGTCTACGGGGTCACAAAGATTTGGACACGACTGAGTGGCTAAGCACAGCAAGCGTGATGTTTCCACTAAATAAGACTGTAGAGGAAAGACATTGATTTATTTGAACTAGTCTTTCAATACCCTTCAGGGAAAATTTGGGTGTGCATATTATACACTATATGTCCATTCAGAGTATTATTTTCTTCCTTTTTTCTGTGTGTGTATGTACTAGGGAGGAGGGGAAGGATGCAGTGTGATAACATTTTAATAATGAGGTTGCTTCAGAGGTAGTAAGTTTTCCCATTAATTAAGGTGTTTAAGGGTAACCAAGTTGGTTTCTGGGTAAAGATGTTTCAAAAGGAAATTTCTTAGCAAATGAATAGTTTATTCACACATATCCACAGTTCTCTTTTAGTCCTTAATATGTATTAAAATGTTTTATTATGGAGGTTATTAACTAAATTAGTTGGCTTGCAAGCATTCCAGCTCTCTAAGGTATGCTATGACCCTGTCTCTGTCCCATTTATAATTCTATTTAGTTATAGATATTAATGGAATAAGAGATCAAATATCCCTATCAATTAAAAAAATAGGCATACAATTCCAGTATACGTACATACATACTCAGTCTTGAATATTCATTGGAAGAACTGTTGCTGAAGTTGAAACTCCAATACTTTGGCCACCTGATGCAAAGACCCTGATGCTGGGAAATATTGAGGGCAGAAGGAGAAGGGGACAACAGAGGATGAGATGGCTGGATGGCATCACCAACTCAATGGACATGAGTTTGAGTGAACTCTGGGAGTTGGTGATGGACAGGGAGGCCTGGCATGCTGCACTCCATGGGGTCGCAAAGAGTCAGACACGACTGAGCGGCTGAACTGAATTGAACATACACACTGCATTATCATTATCTAATTTGTAAAGGCTCAAAATATACTTAAAACATCATTTAACTGTTGATATAAATCTATATTTAAAATAGTTCTACTATTATTTTTGAGACGTTGATGATCTGTTATGAAGTCTCATTAGGTGATAAATGTTTCTGGTTATCAACTCTGCCATTTTCTGCCCCTCTCTCTTCACAGACCTGCATTATCAGTATAATCTTAAGTTGCCAGCTGTCTGTTTGTGATGATTCATTTTGTTACAACTGGATAATATTACCTGTAAACATGTTTAACTGGGTTCAAGGAAATTGAACTGTGTTCCAACTTGTGGAACACAGATGAACAGATGGGACCTGCACCGCCAACCCTTGTAACGGAGCATGGCTTCCGTCACCTCCTTCCCAATCAGGTGGCTCATGGGCCAGCAGCCACTTAATCACACAGATCCCATGTCTGGAAGGAACCCACACTTTGCACAGTGCTCAGCTATTACAGTCCTGGAATTATGAATAATCTTATTTTTGAATTATGTTTTGTCTACTGCTATTGTGAATGTGTTTGCTTTAAAAAAAAAAAGAATAACAGGAAGAGGTTTGGGAATTTTGAAAAGAGGTGTAATCCTTTTCCCAAAGATTGGGGTTGGGGTTGGGGGTGGGAGTGAAGGACACAGAGAACTGATTAGGACAATGGAGGAGGACTGCATGGCAAAGTCAAGATCCCTTGAGAGTTGCGATCACAAACTGGCCATTATGTCTGGGTGATTTTTCTCTAGTCACGTTCACCTACAAAGTTATGAGGGAAGCAGCTGAAGACTTAAATCTGAACAAGGTTGAAAGTTCATAGGCAAACATAACAGGAGCTAGGAGCATGCGAAAGAATATGAGCTCTAAGGGGATGAGAAGGAAAGGGATTACTGTGTGAGAGGAGCCAACACTGAGCACGTGGAGGAGGAGCCCTGTGGGCTTGAGGAAAGGCTCAGGTTGGCGAGCTAGAGTAAGTTAGGTGGGAAGACAAGAAATGCTGGTTCAGGGTTTGCTGTTGTTTTTCAGTCACTAAGTCGTGTGCAACTCTTTGCAACCCCATGGACTACAGCACATCAGGCCTTCCTGTTCTTCACCCTCTCCCAAGTTTGCTCAAATTCATGTCCATTGAGTTGGTGAGGCCATCCAACCATCTCATTCTCTGTTAAGGGGTGGGGGTAGCTCATTGAAATCGAGACTTTGGAGGAGGCACAGCTATTGATGATCACCAGGTCTGGGACATGAGCACCAAATAGATTGCTGGGGTGGAAGAGAATAATGAGTAACGGAGATAAGGTTCTGATGGGGCCCAGAGAGTTGGCAGGTGCACTTCCATGAAGAGAATAATGAGTAACAGAGATAAGGTTCTGATGGGGCCCAGAGAGTTGGCAGGTGCACTTCCATGAAGTTCCCCTAAAGCAGGGACAGCGGTATCGAGGGAATGAAGCAAAGAGAATTAAAACCTTACATGGCCGATAATAACCAGGAGGAGCAGTGGCTGTACATTTCAAAGGAGCTGGCTGGCTTGTTCAAAGAGGAACCATCACTGCCAAATGCACAGAGTGGGCAGAGATTCCCTTCAGATGGAACAGCGGAAGGAATCCCAGGGAATCATGGAGAGGCAGGTAGAGAGGAAGGGTAAACCTTCTTCATCAAGGAATTAAGTGGAGAATGAAGACAAATTAAATTCTTGAAAAAGTCATTTAAGTGTCTCATTAATTCCCTCAAAGATTAGGTATGTTAGAGTCAGGAAACTATGGAAACCCCAGGTTAGTTTTGTCAGCCTAACTTGCTTTTCTCCATGTCGTTTTCATTGAGTCACATGTCACCAGGTTACAATATCATCAGAATCATTAGCGATATGAGGGCACTTTACATGAAACAGTTTTAATCTGGTCACATCGCCAGAGTCTAAATGTGAAAGAAGGAAAAGATTACATACTGTGTTCATTTAGCAAGCAAATGTTTCTTGGTTATCTTCTCTGTGTAAAGCACTGTGCTAAATGATGAGGAATGTGAAAATAGCCTAGATACTATTCCTGTCCAGAGAATTTCATGAAATTTAGATAGTAAAAAAAAAAAAAGAATTTGGATAGTAAAATGGTGTCATGGAAACTGGAAGCACTTGTATCTTCCAAGAGTCTAACAGGGGAGAGGAAAGGAGTAGCATTTATACCCAGTGTCTAACTGATCCAGCTTGTTTGATGGGGAAGCCAAAACCCACAACTGAGGTGAAGTGTTGGAGTTCATGTGCATCTCAAAGTGGCAAAAACGGTGCCAGTCTGGAGTCTGGTGGAGACGGGCTTGTGTTCCGGAGCCATAGGTGAGTCTGAGACGATCACAGTTGTCAGGAAGATAATGATTCCAGTAGCCAGATGCTCCATGGAACCAGCAGCTAAGGTTTAAGAGCAAAGTAAAGAAAGTCTAGAGACTGTCATAGAATAGACCCCATAGAGAATTGCTTCTTGACACCACCACCCCCAGCTTTATGCAAGAATTTAATCCTGCAATTTATAATCCCATGCAGTTATATTCCAAGGCTGTGTTTTCCTGCATTGTTTCACTGTGTCTATCTTCAGGACTGATATTCAAACAGAAACTTTAGGCAAAAATCTACATTCTCTGCTAAGATAACCACAAGAATCACATCTACCCAAATGTTCTGGGTCACTGGCCACATTGCCAAGATCATCTGTATCTTCTGGAAGAAATATTTATCTACAACAGAAGCATGGTTTGGTTATATGACATAAAATTGAACCCAATGGACCATTATTACAGAGTCAGTAAAATATTGAGATATTATAGATTTATTATTTTTAACTAACTTCTCTACCAAAATCTCATAATTAACCCAGGCATTTAGAAAATAGGATACTTTATGCTTTTAAAGTTATTTACATTTTATCACAAGTGTTTTCCTTCTCTCCCCCAACCTCACTACTAACTGAAATTGATCATAATTATGGATGCTATTTTCACTGGAAAATCATAGATATAGGACTGGAAAGCTCCTTAGAAATGATGACACTAGGTTAAGTAACACAAAAATCATGCAGTTAGTGGCAGAGCCAGATTTTAAAATATAAGGCTTGGTGTAAAAGAGTCCCAAAATATCCCAAGGTTATTATTTTTCTTCACTAAATTTCTGATATTAATGTGTGCATGCTCAGTTGCTCAATCATGTCCAACTCTTTGCAACCCCATGGACTGTAGCCCATCAGGCACCTCTATCCATGGGAATTTTCAAGCAAGAATACTGAAGTGGGTTGCCATTTCCTCCTTCAGGGGATCTTCCTGATGCAGGAATCAAACCTATGTCTCCTCTATCTCCCTGTGTTGGCAGGCAGATCCTTTACCACTGAGCCACCTGGGAAGCCTTCTGATATTAATGAGTGAAGAGTGAAGTTGGTCAGTCATGTCTGACTCTTTGCGATCCCATGGACTGTAGCCCATCAGGCTCATCTGTCCATGGAATTCTTCAGGCAAGAGTACTGGAGTGGGTTGCCATTTCCTTCTCCACTGGATCTTCCCAAACCAGGGATCAAACCCAGGTCTCCTGCATTGCAGGCAGATGCTTTACTGTCTGAGCCACCGGGGAAGCTGGTGTCTCTGATACTAATACCCATATACAAATAATGCTTTCACTAAAAATTAAATTAAGAAACATACTTCAGGTTATTTGGGAGCTTTGATTAGTCACAGAATATGATCATTTTCCTTTAATGGATATTTGAAGGGTTTTTTTCTGTTCATCCTGTTGTTTTTAGCCAGGGTCACTATTTAAAAAAACAAACCTTGAAAACAAAGTTACTTTTGGCACATTCAGAAAACCAAGGTTGCTTTGAGTTATACTTGGACTTCTTGATGTTTTTATCAATTTAAATAAAGGTTCTACAGCTCCCTTTAGATGACTTTTACAAGGTCATTGTATACGGATGAGTCATCACACTGCTACTGGAAAATGACTTTAGGAATAAGCCATACAGGGATTTGAAAGAGCCTTGTTTCTCACTATGACAGTTACGCAAGTGGAAAGAATAGCCTTGAATCCAGAGAAAGAAATAGCATGCCAGAACATCTCAGCAACCAAACAGAGTATTTCTCTTTCAAAAATGAACATATGTATCTCTATTAACTATATAGTTTTGTAGTGATATTGTTTATTTACTTCCTGGTAAAGAGATTTGCAAAATTAATTTAATTAATATGAATATGCCCATAGCTACACTGAATCTTGGCTGTTTGACCAGTTGCATCCCTAATGAGGCAGATATCAAACTTAGACTCCATTCCCTGTAGCACTTGGCTTTGGAAGTTAGTTTATTATTCAGGATTAAAAGTTCATTTCAGACCATAAGTATACCTGGATAACAGTCTATTTCGTTACTCAGTACATCTTTGGACAATTTATTTTGTTATTTAGTTTGTTTGGGAATATTTAGTACTAGAATACAGACACATCAGATTTTCATTGTTGCAGTCATCACTTTTGGTTCATTGAAAAGAGCTGTATGCTTTAACAGAACAAAGGAGAATGGCTTTATTCACATCAAACAATATATTGAAAGTTTTAAAACTGTTGCTTCTCCTTAAGTTCTTCGTGGTTAATTTCTTAAACAATGGACCAAAATGAAATGTCAAGAGTCTTTTTTTGGCACTTGATTTGTATGTAATAGAGTCACTTGCCATTGTCATTATGTAATACTTACAAAGGTTCTGCTAGGTTAGCTAAAACAGGGTCTTGTCACTTTCATGTCACTGCTAAAGAAAGGAAAGTTCAGTGTCATCTGACCTACATGCCATACTAGTTTGTATCCTTTTAAAGTTTAGCCTTATCCCACTGCTGGGCATACACACCAAGGAAATCAGAATTGAAAGAGACATGAGTACCTGAATGCTCATTGCATTGTTTACAACAGCCAGGACATGGAAGTAACCTAGATATCCATCAGCAGATGAATGGATAAGAAAGCTGTGGTACATGTACAGAATGGAATATTACTCAGCCATTAAAAAGAATACATTTGAATCAGTTCTAATGAGGTGGATGAAACTGGAGCCTATTATACAGAGTGAAGTAAGTTAGAAAGAAAAACACCAATACAGTATATTAATGCATATATATATGGAATTTAGAAAGATGGTAATGATGACCCAATATGTGAGACTGCAAAAGAGACACAGATATAAAGAACAGACTTTTGGACTCTGTGGGAGAAGGTGAGGATGGGATGATTTGAGAGAATAGCACTGAAACATGTATATTATCATATGTGAAATAGATCGCCAGTCCAGGTTCAATGCATGAGACAGGGTGCTCAGGGCTGGTGCACTAGGATGACCCAGAGGGATGGGATGGGGAGGGAGGGAGCGGGGCTTCAGGATGGGGAACACATGTACATCCATGGCTGATTCATGTCAACGTATAGCAAAACCCACTACAATATTGTAAAGTAAGTAGCTTCCAATTAAATAAATTGATTAAAAAAAAAATTAAGCCTTATAAAATTTATACTTGTTCATTGATATATGTAACTATTTTGACCCATATCTGCAGAGCTCTATTTATACAAATCAAGAGTTCCAATATAGCTTTACTTTATTTTTAACTTCCTAATTTTGTCATCCTCTTGGGAACCAGTTTCAAGTGCTCCCAAATACCCCTTAACTCTCAGGAGTATCATTTTATGCTTCCAAGGAAGACCTCAAGTTTGAGTGCTATTAACATTTAACTCCTGGAGGAAAGACTGTCATAGTAACAGAGGTTTAATAGAGGGTTTCCCACGGAGACAGTCAGTTTACAAGGGCTTGAGTTGAGCAAAATCAAGATTGTTCCAGTGGCCAGGACCATGATCATGGCATCGCCCTCGTCCTGGATATAAGATTAATCTATGATTAATTCACAGCTTCTCTGAAATCCTTTTAGTTGTTTTTCAGTTGTTCAGTCATGTATGACTCTCTGTGACCCCATGGACCGCAGCATGCCAGGCTTCCCTGTCTTTCACCATCTCCTGGTGCTTGCTCAAATGCATATCCATTGAGTTGGTGATACCATCCAACCACCTTGTCCTTTATCATTCCCTTCTTTTCCTGCCCTCAATCTTTCCCAGCATCAGAGTCTTTTCTAATAAGTCAGCTCTTCACATCAGGTGGCCAAAGTATTGAAGCTTCAGCTTCAGCATCAGTTCAGTTCAGTTCAGTCGCTCAGTCGTGTCCGACTCTTTGTGACCCCATGAATTGCAGCACGCCAGGCCTCCCTGTCCATCACCAACTCCCGGAGTTCACTCAGACTCACGTCCATCGAGTCCATGATGCCATCCAGCCATCATCCTCTGTTGTCCCCCTTCTCCTCCTGCCCCCAATCCCTCCCAGCATAAGAGTCTTTTCCAATGAGTCAAATCATCACATGAGGTGGCCAAAGTACTGGAGTTTCAGCTTTAGCATCATTCCTTCCGAAGAAATCCCAGGGCTGATATCCTTCAGAATGGACTGGTTCGTCAGTCCTTCCAATAGAGCTTAGGTCTATTGTGTCATAGGTCCTTAGAAAGCTATTGCCAGAAAAGACCTTGAAAGTCATCCAGTCTGACATATTTTATAAAAGTAGAACTCTGAGATAGACATTGATGGGTCAGAGACTAATGTAAGTCAGCATCTTACAGTGAGTTCTCCTTGACCCCAAGCTAGTTTGAAGGTCAAACTTCCAGACCTGTGATCTTGTTATAAATAATCATAACTAGCCTGGGTAGTGCTTTCGTATTAATTTACAAAAGCTTTGGGCTAGAACCCTTTAGTGACCTTGCAAAATAAGAGTTTCATAATCATTATTTTACGGATGAGGAATCAGAGGCATAGATGTTAAAGGATCTATTGGAGTCAACTCAGTCAGTAAAGGATTGCAATAAGCCATGGTATATGTTCTTTGCATGTGGCACAATCCATCCCACCAGTGACTATTTATCATAAATACTAACTTACCTGAAGAGTCCTTTTTTAGAATCATGGTTCTGATTATTATCATTATCATTCAATCATTCAATAATTTCTTGGACACATTATTGACCAACTAGAATTCATCCTTGAACAACATGGGGGTAAGCAGCACTGACCCTCCCTGCAGTCAAAAATCTGCATATAATTTATAGTTGGCCCTCTGGACCCTCTGCATCCATAGATTCAACCAACTATGGATTGTGTAGTGCTATCTATTTATTACTGAAAAAGTCCACATATAAGTGGATCCATGCGTTTAAACCCACTTGTTCAAGGGTCAACTGTATATGCTGGGTATAGATATTCATTAGTTTAGATACTTGTTTTAAAAAAATAAACCAAATTTAAACACATCTGAGTCATTATTCACTGGCGTTATATTCTATAAAATCTCTACAAACACTGAATTAGCAAATATTAAATCATTGCTCCACAGGGGAAATAACAGGGTTAGGTTTCCTGCAAGCTACTGCTCACATTTTCACCAATCAATCAATACCTAACATTTTGTGTTTGCTTCTGTTTGAAGACATCTTATTTAATATATACTGATTAATCACCATTGAGTTCAGCCAAAAGCACCGTATTAGTATCTGAATGAAGCTTATCTAACACATGTATCTTTTCTGTAAAGCATAACACAGCCTTCTCTCCCTTAGGAGTCTGAGATAGCACCTCAGCCCTGCACCCAGGGACCATTTTAAACAGCAAAACTATCATCATCACTATCACCACCAACAGCAACCCCCAAAAACAAAAATTCAAAAACTGTGACCCTAAATAGATTCTAGAAAGAATACTTGCTTATAGTATGAATGCTGACATAAGAAGGCATCAGCTTCTTTGGCTTCAGCTGGGAACATGTACATCAAGTGACAACTTTTTCAGCCTTGTGTGCATGTGCACCTCCATGAATGACCCACTGAAGCACCGGGAGTATCAATTTGGGAATTATAAATAGCACATGGGTGAATCTGGGAATACAGAATCCTTGAATACCAAGGATCAAATACCACTCAACTATGCATTACATTTACCATAATTATTAAATTAAATAATAAATTCAAATAAAAATACAATAAAAGTACATTCAAAATAAGATTCTATCGAATAATCATTTGTTTAAATTGAATCTGATTCCTATCCTTAGGGAACTTGCAAGCTAATCTGAAAGGTAGATAGCATCCTCATGCCTTTTCCTTCATACAAATTATAGTTTAAAATCGTATTTTTAAGTTTTTTTATAAGTTTACTGGGTTTCCTTGATATCTTATGAACAAACTTTAAAAATATCACTTTAAGATATAATTTGTATGAAGGCAAAGGCATGAGGGCCCCCTTACCACGGGTGCCCAGCATTAACTGAAGTTTTGCCTCCAAACAGGGCGCAGGAAGTTACCCCTCGGAATGTCAGTGCAGGAGACACCTGGCGACTCTGCTTTCCCACGCCTCTCTCTCCTTCTCACAGAAAGAGGAAAGGAGCATCGCACAGCTCCTCCGGAAGGAGCGCTGTCTGGGGTGCTTGAACATACACACGTGCCAAGGCCCCTGAAATGAGTTCACCCTGTGTCTCACCTTCACTTACGCCCGTGAACACCACTCTCTCATAAGCATTCACTCAGGCCCCGCGCACGGGAGGCAGAGCATGACGTGAAATTCGGCTTTTATTCCTATCAAGTAAGAGAGGCTAAAACGGATTTTTGTACAGATTATAAGTACTAATCATGAGGTAAAATTGGTTCAAGGGTTTTTAAGAAATATGTCCGATCTTTATCACAGAAGCTGATTAATACCTGTGAGAGTCGGTAAATGGGCTTTAGAAATATTTCATTCCAGTCACCTCATCTTACAGAGACAGGAGCTGAAGCACATTTGCTCAAGGTTATAGAGCTGCTTACTGACAGGGTCTGGATAAAATAGATCAGTTTTAGATGACAGACTCACTGGAAATATATATTTATGTGTCCTAGATGTCATAATTTTTGGTGTTTTATAAAGGTTGAACTATTATACTACACACACATATATACACACACACATATACACACACACACATATATACATGTATATAGTATGTGTAAATGTCAAATGAATGCATTTTACGACTGGATGCATTTTTTAAATGTTTAACTGCTGATTCATCCCTTATTAATAAGCAAACTGATACATTCTGTCCACACACACACATCTAGCTGATGAGAAAGTTTTAATTCAAGCAAAGATCCCTTTATTTATCTAATCTGACTGCTGTAGGCCATGCGACTTAATATTGTCTCATGCTCAGCCGCTCAGCCCAGTCTGACTCTTTTGCGACCCCATGGACTATAGCTCACAAGGCTCCTTTATCCACGTAATCTTCCAGGCAAGAATACTGGAGCAGGTTGCCATGCCTTCCTTCAGAGGATCTTCCCGACCCAGAGACAGAACCAGCATCTCTTGTGTTTTCTGCACTGGCAGGTATGTTCTTCATCACCAGCACCACCTGGGAAGCATGCTTCCTCAAAATGAACTTTGCACAACTCATAATACACAATAAGTTAAAAAACTTAAACTGTCTAAATAGTCATCTGTATTGGCTTTTATCATGAATAAAAATATTTATATTCTTCATGGACTGCTTATAAATCAAGACTGTTCAATTTAAGACATAAGCAGCTTAAAATACTTTCAACATGACAATAAATAAATAATTAACCCCTCATAAGCAAATAAAAAGAGAAACTGAGAAAAACATCTGGAATAAAACTTAAATGATTAATAGCCTTAGTATAAAAATAACTTCTAGATATGGGACAGGAGAACATGTATAGAAAAGTGGGCCAGATAGACAAACAACAAAGAAATACAAATGACTACTAACCATATGAAAATATAGTCCATCTACCAATAAGAGAGAATCAAAATTAAAACTACAGTGAGAAACCATTTTCACCTACCAGACTGGCAAAATTTTAGCAGTGAGGAGTAGGGAAATAGACATTTTGAAAATCGTTGGTGGCAAGGCAAAATGATAAAACCCCTATGAAAGAAAATTTGACACTATCTTCCAAAACTATATATGCATTTACCCTGGGACCAGCAATCTCATTTCTAAGATTCCTTCCAAAGTACTATGGGGGAAAAAAAAACACACACACACAACAAAATGTCATGTTTACAAAGCTTTTCATGACAGCCTTGTTTGCAATAGCAAAAGACCAGAAACTATTAATTTCCCAGGGTTGTCAAAACAAATTCCCACAAAGTGGGACAGTTGGCTTCAAACAACAGGAACTTACGATGTTACAGTTCTGAAGGCTAGAAATGTGAATTCAAGGTGTTTCCAGGGCCATTGGTTCCTTTGAAACCACAAGAGCAATCCTTTCTTGCTTCTTTTAGCCTCTGGTCTTTGACAATAATCATTGGTATTCCTTGGCTAGAGATATGTCAAGCCAATCTTTTCCTCTTTATCTCCTCTGTGTGTCTCTCTCCTCCTCTTGTAAGAACACCAGTCATACTGGATTAGAGTCCATGTAATGAATGAGCATGACCTCATCTCAACTCGATTACATCTGCAAAGACTCTATTTCTAAATAAGGAAGGTCCCATTCAGGGGTACCAGGGGTTAGGACTTTAAAATATCCTTTTGTGTGTGTGAGGGCACAATTCAACTCATAATAATAATAATAATGAATAGATTGCATAAACTATGGTGCATGAACACAGTGGGAATCTATATACCTATAGTAAGAATGATTAATATAGCTACAGAAGTGAAGTGAAGTGAAGTGAAGTGAAGTGAAGTCGCTCAGTTGTGTCCAACTCTTTGCGACCCCATGGACTATAACCTACCAGGCTCCTCCGTCCATGGGATTCTCCAGGCAAGAACACTGGAGTGGGTTGCCATTTCCTTCTCCAAATACAGCTACATACTACTAAGAAATAGTATCTAGAATATATTAAGCAAAAAGACCAAACTGAAAAAAAAAAGTGTGGATTTTTTTCTACTATTTAACTATGCCAGGATATGCTTGTTTAAATCACACAATAATAATCACCATAATAAAAGAATTATGAGGGAATAATATGAAAGAGACAGAAAGACGTTAAACTTCCACGGATATCAGTTGCTTTTGAGGATTTGCTTTTGGAACTATATAAATATTTTATACAATTAAAAAACAAAATTGAAATTAAAAAAATGCTAAACATCAAGAGGAAAATGAAAAAAATGAATCTGTCTTTCCAGTTGGTGCAAGTGACACAGGAACTATTCCAAATAAAACACAATAATTTGAAAGTACATCCCTTAGCACAAAGAGAAGTGTGGAAAAATCTTAAACTATTTTTCAGCAGTCATATTGTTGATGGTAGTATTAAGCCTTTTAGGTGTGTCATATATGTAATAAATTAATAAACTGAGTGATCATGTGGATGTTATTGAAAATCAGAAAGTCTGGGAGAAAGGGAATAAAAATAAGGTTAAATAAAAATGTGTGGTGTGAGGACAGTATTGTAATATTTAAAAGAGGGGCTTTTCTTTCCTTTTAGAGACCCTGATGTATATATAGATGAAATAATATACTATCTGGTATTTATTTCAAAAAAATCAGGAAGGTGGAAAGGGAAATGAGTAGGGGTAAAAAGAAACAAACTATTAGTAGATAATGGTTGAAATGGGTTGTGGTTACATGGAGAATTAATTATACCATTGTCTCTACTTTTCTTACATGTTTGAAATTTTCCATATTTTCCTACATGGATTTTATTATATAAATAAACATAAGCATGTATTTTAATGAATATGTATATGTTGATCCACATTCTAAGTATTTATGCTGCTTCTGCTAAGTCACTTCAGTCTTGTCCGACTCTGTGTGACCCCATAGAAGGCAGCTAAACTCACATATATATATATACACATAAGTAAATATGCCTAGTAAGAACAATACAAATGTATAGATTTTTGATTAACCCAGTTGCCCTATCCTTCAATTTATTGGCACTGAATTAGTGTTGCCTTTTGTGTAATTATCCCCTTTCCTGTGGGCAGCAATATCGATCATAGTCATCAAACAAAGCACACTCACCCTCCCTTTGGAACACTTACCTACACATATGGGAATTCCATAGGAAAACAATAGAAATTCCAGTAATTCCCAGTTTTCTAGGTAACTTCTCAGCCCCAACCACTCCAGATTTCCTGAGGCCTAACATGATGGAGATGTGGAAGTCACCGTACTGAGTGGACTGTGGGTGTTCGCTTGCTGAATTTGTGCAACAAGTTTGAAATATGTCACCATTGACACCAATTTCTTTCCCAGGCAATGCCAGATGCCTAGTGGGTTTGATCTAATTAGATGTTGTATCTTTTAACTTTAATCTTTTGCTTACCAAATTAATTTTCACATCGGTGGTAAAGTTCAACCACACTAAAGCATGATGATGAATCAGATAAATCACCCCTTCTCCCCTAGGAAGGAATGAGTAAGGATCTGGAGAAGGAAACTGGACAGGGGGTGACCCTGGTGAAAGCCCTTCTGTGGCAGACACCAGCCGGAACTATAGAGGCTCCACTCTGAAACTTCTTTTAACTCTCTCACCTCTTCTCTTCAGTGCCAACATGTCAGCTATTACTGTGTCTCCTTTCTCACCTCCAAATCACACTCTTATTTTTAGATATATGTATGTTTATTATGTGCATGCATATTTATTCATGTTAGGGGCTAGGTGTTGACAAACTTTAGCAGAATGGTACATTTGTTTGGCCTTGACTCGTATAAAGGATAAATCTCTGACTGTTGTTCTCTGTCTTCCATGGGCTTTCCCATTCTGGTTTGTTGTCCTATCCTTGGAGAAGGAAATGGCAACCCACTCCAGTATTATCCTAGGTTTCCCCTGGAGCTGAGAATAGGGCTCTGGGGAGAAAAACAAAAAGCTTCAATCATTATGGCTGCCTCCCTTTGAGCCCTTTAGTATTTACTGCTCTGTCTAGTAGTGTTAATACTAAGAACAGTTTATTTTTCAGTATTCCATTAAAAATAAAAGAATGGTGAACATGAAAAAGAAAGAAAGAATAGTTTCTTCTTCTAGTGAGTCTGGGATGCTGTGTTACTGCCAAGATCTTCACCAGGAGAGTCTCTGGACCACAGCTTAGAAGGCCAACAGAATGTACTAGAAAGCAAAAGTAGGTTGTTGGAGTCAGGAACAAGCCGTTAGGTTTTAAACTTAAAAGAAGTGTTTTGTATTTTACACATACTTTCAACAGTTTACATTCTTTGTAGTTAAAGTTTTAAAATCTTGGATTTGGTTACTATAACGCTGATTTGAGCTTATCCCATGTCTAATTGCATGAAACAGATTCGGCCAAAAACCTCTCTATAAAACTTATACAAAATGGAATGGTTATTAGATACATATATTTTCTATTAAAGCTAAGGCAGGCCCCAAGTAAATTTGCTAGCAGTACTACATAGAACAAATGAGAAATTTGAAAGCAGAGCATTGACATCATGGATATTTTCTGGCTATACACTTTAGGACTTAATTCAATAAAATATTATTCATAAAATGAGGTTTCAATGCTAGGATCCCTAGAAAATACAAAATTGAGAAAAGATTATTCTGGGAAAAGGTCTTTGTCACTTGTCCAAATTCATTTTGACTCTTGTTATTCTTTGAAATTGACAAAACTAGCTATTGTCAGCTTTTAGAAGTATCTGGTTTGTTTTCCAGTTACAAACGGAGTCATCCTAACAAGTCACGAGCACCATATACAGTTCCCAGTAGTAAAAATGTTAGGTTCCTGGTTACAGTGTAAAATAATCTATAGTTTAACTGAGTACTAATTGTGAGATTATAGCTGTTCAATTGTAGTGAGATAGATAAATATCTAGATATTTCAGATTAAAATATTAGAAAGTGGTTCTTTCTCTACTTGTGTAACCAGCAGAAAAAAAGAAAGTATTAACCTAGAATATTTTGCAAGCTCTGTAGAAATGAAAATGAAGGCATAGCGATGTATTTACTAAAGATGATAGATATGAAAAACATAGAAAAGCCCTCAAGCATGATTTTGTTTGAACATATGTCTCTTAACGTCTTTTCATACGAATATCCTACACTCTGAGATAATTAACTCTTGATTGAGAAGAAATAAATTTAACGAAGAAAATTCCAATTCAGGCTTGATCATTGGGTTTACTTTGACCCATCTTTTCCATTATCCAGTCATCTTGTTGGACACTGGTTACTACCGACTCCACTGCCACGGTGTCATTCATATCCACTCCATCTTTTCTAGGTTTACAATCAAAGTCCTAGTCCAAGTGTTCACGGCCTCTCACCCAGCCTTTTGAAGCAGCCTGTGATTGCGCTATTTAATTTTTCCCTCTTGTCCCTACACATTGCCCCTCAGTTTAGCTCAGTTCAGTTCATTGCTCAGTCGTGTCCGACTCCTTGCAACCCCATGAATCGCAGCACGGCAGGCCTCTCTGTCCATCACCAACTCCGAGAGTTCACTCAGACTCATGTCCATCGAGTCGGTGATGCCATCCAGCCATCTCATCCTCGGTCGTCCCCTTCTCCTCCTGCCCCGATCCCTCCCAGCATCAGAGTCTTTTCCAATGAGTCAACTCTTCTCATGAGGTGGCCAAAGTACTGGAGTTTCAGCTTTAGCATCATTCCTTCCAAAGAAATTCCAGGGATAATATTCCTATAAAATGGTTTCAATCTTGCCATGCATGTGACCTAAATAACTGATGGTTTTAGCAGTGTCCAAACTCCAGAGCCCAGTAAACTAGGCTGCCTGCAATATGACCACTGCCTTGGACAGCTTTCTTTACATGTCTTTAATGCACTCATCTTTTGGGCCCATTAGAGTAACATTCCATCCAAAGAAGACATACTGTACAGTCCCATCTCTTATGCTTTTGGTTTCTTTGAAGCAGCAACTGAAATTCTTAAAAACCATTCTCACCCCTTATCTCATCATCCTAATAGGTAGCACTGATTAATATAATCATGTTGCTTGCTTGTTTAGATCATCTGTGCTGCTCAGAATCTCTCTAAACTTATGCCCAGACAACTATTTTGACTTGACCTGGGACTCGTGATGAAATTACTTGCCTCCTATCACTTAATACTCTAATGGAATTTTGAATTAAAATAGGTAGTTGATGTAGACTAGATTTCATTGTGTTTGGGAGGAAAGAAAGAAAGAAATTAAAGTCAAAGACATTTTTCCAGCTTACAGAGAACTGAGTCTATTTCTCATACAGCAGCAAGAAACTACGTGGACACAAGCATAATCAAATGTATCACATAAAATGTAGAACAAGAAAGGTGTTATACTCTGATCAGAGAGAATAGGAAGAAACGTTGGCCTGTTTGAATATTCCTGCACAACTTTCTTTGGCAGCTCAATGTGTCCTAGGAAAGAACCCTGATAATGAATCCAGAAACCAAGGTTCTGGTTCTAGCTCTGTAACTGAGTTAAATGGGACTTCCAGAGCATTTCTCTGTGTACTTTGTCTTTTTATGAAACAGATGGACCAGTTCTCTGAGTCCCTACCACTGATCAACTGTATTAGAATTCATGGAGTCTATAAAATTCCATCTTCCTTTTATACAAACACAATGAATACTGTGCAAGACAGAAAGAATGGTTACATTCTTTCTATTTGTGTTAAAATATCTGATAGCAATTCTCCTTGATCTCTCTTTCATAACACTGAGCTTCAGCAACCGTCAAATGCTTGAGTTATTGTGGAATTGAACAGCAGATTGACAGGTTCTTCCCAGGCCATCCCCTCCTCCCTTCTCTCAGGCCAATCAGAATCTTCTCCTACCCTTAGTCATGAAGAGTACAACCCTCTTGAACACCAGTGTATCTGACAAGGAAAATGGTTTTAGCTTATAGTCTCTAAAATCTAACGTTCAGTTAGATTGCAACCCCATGAATCTCAGCACGCCAGGCCTCCCTGTCCATCACCAACTCCCAGAGTACACTCAGACTCAGGCCCATCGAGTCCGTGATGCCATCCAGCCATCTCATCCTCTGTCGTCCCCTTCTCCTCCTGCCCCCAATCTCTCCCAGCATCAGAGTCTTTTCCAATGCGTCAACTCCTCGCAGTTGCTTAGGTGCAATATTCACCACATATTTTAGCAAATGGGAGATAATTCGAAAGGCAGATTTTTTTCAGAAACAGAATTTATGTGCCTTAAAACCAATGGATTTGATAATACCTTTAGTCAAAGGAAGCTTAAAACATTGGGTTCCCAGCAAGCTATTATTACCTACTCTGTTTCCATTTTGCTTTCGATAGTTTAATTGATATAATTGGTATAAGAGGAAAATACCAGGAATACTTAGGACTGAAACCATTCACTCAACAGTGGAGGTTATTTAATAACTTTCACTCAGCAACCCCCTTGCACTTTCCACAGTAGCAGTATGTATTCTCATTGTCATTAACAGTATCTTTCATCCACTGATTTCCCAGAAGTGTTAATGACACACTCTGTAAGTAATTGCTACACTTATCTAATTTTCTTTCAGGTAATGCAGCATGTTTATCAGTTTAACTGAATAGACTCATGAATAACTTTATTTTCTCCCATCTTCTAAAATGTGAAAAGGAAACGGAGAAAACATCTATCTGTGGACATCCTAATTATCAAGTGATTCCTAAACCACTGATGGGTGATTGCTCCCTAGCTTCATTGTGTGCACTTTGGGGCAGATTTGAATCTCTTTTCTGAAGATATTGTTGACTCCACCTGTAGGTATGCTGTGACTCAGCTCCTACAGGGGACGATCTGTGCTCTGTTTAGGTAAAAACATTCAGGCTCCTTAATTTCCAAAAAGCAACAACCCTGCTGCTTTACTATTTGGAGGATGCATGTTTTTTTTTTTTTTTTTACAATTAATAATAAAACTTGAAATAGAAGCCCTCAGTCATTCTCCAGAGAACTCCCGTCAAACATCGTTAAAGCAATACTTATGCCAAGTTTTCTCTTTCTAGCAAGTTATAATCAGGAATGCACTTGGACTACATTAGCTTAATTCCCTTCCCAACCGCCTCCTGTGCCAACAGACCAGCTGTATCCTTCAAAGGTTGCTCCCACTGTGTGGGGTACCACCAGCACATAGACTCCACTGTTGCTTCTAGTGGTGACTGCGATCTCCTTCTGCGTATCACTAGTTCCTACTGGGTACCACCCACTCCCTAGGGTAGCACTGCAGATGCCACCACTGAAAATGCCAATACAGCAAAAGTATAGCACCGAATGGCACTCTGTGCTCTGGAATCTACCAGGTGCCAAAAAGTTTCCTGGAGCATCATGAAAATGGTATTCTGATGGGTATCTCCCACTCATTTGCCAGACATTTTTCAAATTCAACAGTAAATTCCATGTGAGCTCAAACATGCTGCACTGTCACTTTCAATGTAAACTACCTCACCTCCTTTTTTTAGAAGCAGAACAAAATTATAAATTCAAATCCAGGTAAATATCCATGATTTTTTTTTCATTTGCAGGAGAAATGCAGAAAAGGCTGTGATCAGAGTCAAAATGAACAGATTCTCTCGTGTGTTATTTGAGAGTATAAAAGTATAGTTTCCAGAAAGTTAAATAAATGACTCTCCTATAAATATAAAATCTACACATGTGAAAAAACTTAATAATGAGGAGTCTAGTAAGATGGCAAAGCTAATTCCAAAGATATTTGAGGACCTGGATATTCATAAACATTTAAAAAAAAAAACAGAAAGAAAGAAAGGAAATTGGGAGGAAATTGGGGAAGGAGAGAAAGAAAGATGAAGGGACGGGAAGGAGAAAAGGAGAAAAGGAGGCAAGAAGGGGAGGAGGGAGGGAAGAAGGAAGGAAGGAGGACTGTTGGGTTAAATAAAAGCTACTTGGGTGCTATCGGGCAAAGGCCATCAACTTTGAGGTTATCTTTCTTATTGGACATAAATATATAATTAACATGTTTTGGGGCCAAATTAAATAGCAAATAATGAGTTGAACATAAGAACGTACTGCTAGAGAATTAAATACTCCCCTGGTAAACTTGTTAAACAAGATCTTAGTAACAAAGGATATGCCTCCCTCGTTTTTACTTAGTTTTAGGGTTTAGATAATATTTATTTCAAGTCTCCCATTTTGGTCATAAATAAGTGGCAAAGAGTGTTCTTGATTACACCGAAACCCAAAAGGCTGGCCTCATATTTTGGCTATTGCCATATACGGAACAAGAAGAGTTAATTACTCCTGTGAGCCTCCTTGAATCTGCTCTTGAAGTTGCAGTTATTTGGTATCAAGCAACTACTATTGGAGCCAGAGGATTAACTTCCTCCTGGACATTTTTATAAAGAAGCTCAGATTTAACTTTCAAACACTTCTAATCATTTGCTCTTCTACCCAAGGAGAGGAAGTCAAACCCAAGAAACTTTTCTCAACTGCTTCTCTGTCCTGCAAGTTCCTAAATGAAGCCAAGGTCCCTGGCCTGTCAGGAAGTGACCTTCCTCATTCCCTGTGAACTGGAACCCAGTGAGCCAGGTACCAGGCCTCTTCTCTGTAGAGGATTTTGCAGGCATTAACTTCATAAAGAAAGGCAACCCTTGTCTCTTAATGGGGAGGTTCTCATAGCTGATTAAATGAGTACTCCTCTCTAATATGACACACCAACTACAGCACTTGCACAATCATTTTGTCTACTTAAATCCTGGTAAATAGGAGCACAGATTCTTACTGAACCTGAAAGTAAATATATTGATGTGAAAAGTAATGAAGACCAATATTTATTCCAGAATTCTGAGGAATCAGTGAGAATCAGATAGGACTATTTAAAAAATGTTTCATTTCAGTTACAAATATAGTCTACTAAATGGAGGATTCGAATTGTGGTGCTGGATAAGACTCTTGAGAATCCCTTGGACGGCAAGAGGATCAAACCAGTCAATCCAAAAGGAAATCATCCCTGAATATTCATTGGAAGGACTGATGCTGAAGCTGAAGCTCCAATACTTTGGCCACATGATGCAAAGAGTCGACTCATTGGAAAAGACTCTGATGTTGTGAAAGACTGAGCAAAGTGGGGAAGATGGTGACAAAAGATGAGATGAGTGGATGGTATCAAGGACTCAATGGACACAAGTTTGAGCAAACTCTGGGAGATAGTGAAGGACCAGGAAACCGGTGTGCTGCAGTCCATGGGTCTGCAAAGAGTTGGATACAGCTTAGCAACTAAGTAACAACAAATTGAGGGTTAGCAATAAAATAAATAAGAAAGCAAGGTGCTTCCTTATAGACTAACCATAAAATAGAACATTAAAACAATAACAATAATTTTTAAGGAAACAATCACAGTTAATTTTTTTCATCAGTTTGACTTAAGTCATTCTTACTCTGCTAGATCTTAGGTCAGCCCTGTTTTAACAGAATCATTTCTTTTGATTAAAGAGACTCAATTTGCTGGGATTCTCAGAAAGCCATCTTAAAGATATCCCAGCTATCAGCTTTAAGTCTATACCCACACTTTTTATTGAAATATCAATAGTTAGGGATATCAGATAGAGTCCTTATCACAGGGCTCTGAGAGGGCTCTCTATTTGGCTGAAAAACAAATTCTAGCTTGAAACCTACAGCAGACTCTTCAGACAAGCATCAGTGAAAAAGCAGAAACCACTTGTGATAAGGCTAAAGAGTAACAGTTATCTATTGTAGTAACTAATAATGACAGAAGAAAATAAAATTCTCAACTTGGCTGCAAAGCACAGCTTTCTGATTGGGACCTAATCAATGAAACAGACAGTGATAGGGTACCAAGGGCCTCCAATTCAACACTACAGGGTGTACAATCTTTTGAACATTTATATTAACAATATGTTATCTACAAAATCAATGACACAGAAGGCCAAACTTCTCTTTTGATTTATAGCTCTCGCCGTCCAGTTCTTACAATAGTGTTGAGCTAATTAACAAATATTGGGCCTCCCAAATTAATAATTATTCTCATCTCTCTTTTTATAAGTGAAATGGCAATGTCTTATAATTTTCCAGGGCCTGGAAAATCAAAGACAAGGTGGAGAAATATCAAAGGCAATTTTAATTTCAAAAGATATTTAAAAACTTAACTTTTCCAAACTTAGGATTTTAGGAAAGCAAAATCCCTCTGATTTTAGGAAAGCAAAATCAAAATAATTTTGAAGGGATATTTGGTCACTTGGTTACAGTAGAAGGATGGGTACCTGATAACAACAAATGGTTGTAGCTTAATGACCTGTTAAAATGACAGGATGGTATTTTAAAATACACATGGAAAAAGTAATATAATCATAAATAATTCTTTTAGAATTTATAAGCTTCAGTTATTTATCTTTTTAATAATTAGGAAGGTAAGGCCAGCAGAAAAGTAAAAACTTTCTCTTGAGAAACATCATCTCTATAATATGGGCTGATTACACAGAATTCAAGTATGGCTCTACCATCCCTTAATAAGAAAAAGACCAAATGCTTCTCATTTTAACAAGAAGAAAAACTAATCTATTTTTAATCAAAATATTGTTTGACAGTAAAAGATTCACAAGCTTCTTAAAACATGATTTAATGGAAGAGCCTATCAAAACAGAGTCAGACTGAAGAGAAGTGCTCTGGCTAACCACGCCTTTCCACAGCCTTCTGTGTTAAAGTGATGATCTGCAAACTCTGCATGAACACAGGCGGAGGTGGCAGCTGCCTCCTCTTCCCTTCTTACCTGCTCCTCCTCTCTTGAGAGATCTCCTTGATGACATAGTGGGTCTTTGGAAGGTAACTAAATTTCTCCAGGAGCCAGATAGGTCCAGGGTCCAGTTTTACAATGAAGAAATTTCTCCAAGGTCGAGGGCTTCATAATCCCTGCAGATGTAAACAGACAGCTCCAGAACTAGCCTAGGAGTTAATCTCATGATGTAACCCCTGTCTCTAAGTTATACTATTCTTTCAGAAGGGCACAGTTAAAGTGATTGCCTTCCTCAGTTCCCAGTGAACTTTGAATCTGCTCTGCTGTATCAATTGTGTGAAATTTTATAATGCCTTGGTCATCTCTTAAGGGCTATGTACTCTGTTATACTTAATAATAAATCAGGTTTCTTTCTTTCTTTCCAAAGTGGTATGGAGCGGTCTTTGTTGGCAGTATTTTGTTTCTATACTTTCCTAACATTCTACACATTCAACTTTTATTCTTCTCTCTGTTCTTTCATATTATGGATCAACTTGATATTTTATTCTAACATAAATTTGCTCTCTTTTCCCGTGAATAAACAAAACAAAACAAAAAAAACCTTCATCACCTTACACATGCAGCTGATGGCCTTTACCATCATTATTCCTTGAATAACCTTACGCAATAAGGATACTTAATATACTTATATAAAATCCTAATATATAAATATATATAAGCATACTTCAGTGGTAAAGAATGTGGCTGCCAGTGCTTGCCAATGTAAAAGATGTGAATTCTGTCCTTAGGTCAGGAAGATCCCTTGGAGTAGGAAGTGGCAACCCACTCCGGTATTCTCGCCTGGAAGATCACATGAACAGAGAAGCCTAGTGGGCTATAGTCCCTAGGGTCACAAAGAGTCAGACACAACTTAGCTACTAAACAACAACAAAACACATTTAAAAACATATATTATGTGTAATCATATATAAAAATTGAAGAAAATGTGTGTGTGTGTGTGTATATATATATATATATATATATAATAATTAAGCTGGATCCTGAGGTATCATGTCTAGCTGACCCATTATATAATTAATAGTGATAACAACTTTACTATTGTTACAGGAACATTAGATAAAAATTTAAGAAACAAAAACATAAAATAACTTTTAAAAATAGAAGAGAGTTTTAAGGGAAGAAATATTTGTTAGACGTATGTATGTATCCTTGTGTATACATGTTAGTCACTCAGTCATGTTCGAGGTGAAGTGGGGAAGCAGTTAAAAGGATAACCAGGGCTCAGAGGAGAGAGTAATCATGTGTAAGAGATTGCTTTCCCCTTTTAAACAGTTATGAGTTTTCAAGAACTATTTCTTTAATACAGCAAGTGTTGAGATTGTAAATAAAAGACTAATATAGTAATGTTTCAAAGATGAACAGTGGTTAACGCTTGTATCTGAGTAAGACTTTGAAGTGCTGGACTCCAACAGTGCTATGCAGGGAACAGAAAGAGCTAGCGAGGAGGAGAGGACCAAACTGAGCTCCCTGGGGCAGGCCAGGAGCAGCAGGCCAGGACGGTGGCGTCAGTGGACAGGGGCTGGGGTCGGCCCAGAGAAGCACAGTCCCTGGGAGGGGAGACGTCAGAAAAATCACAGCAGACACTTCCCTCTTTCGCTCAGCAGATATAAAATAGCCTGCTGTGTGTGTGTCGCGGGGCGCTTTCCTGATGATAAAGACAACTGAAATTCTGTGGCTAGAGACTTTTCAGCTGCACCATGTGTGAAACTGACAGCAGACTGTGGTTAAAAACGGGGTCAGTAATAACGGTGGGAGAAATAGAAAACAGTATTTAGCATCTATTATTCAATAACTAGGTAGCCGGGATAGAAACGGAAGAGACCTACATCCCCTCACCCCTGCCTCTGAGGTAACCAGGGAAGAAAGACAGTGCTGGTCCTCACTGGAAGTGTGCTGGTCGCTCATTCATGGCTCACTCTTCGTGACCCTATGGACTATAGCCCACCAGACGCTTCTGTCCACTCAGGAATCCCTGATCTTCACTGGAGGCACACTCCAAAGGAGAACGGTGGCTTGACCGAGGTGGGAGCGAAAAGGCATCCTTGGCTGCTTCTGAGATCCAGTGTGAGGAGCTGCCACACAACACAAAGAAGCAAAGTGACCTCTCAACCTTCCATGTCCACATAGAAAGACTAGAGCATCCATGCCATGGGTATAGGACAATTGCTTTTGCACAAGGAAGGCTCAGAGGAATTCTCTCTTCCTGTACATGGTGATCCACATCATGCTTGATATTTCAATAAAGTTAATAAATAATAATAACTGATATTTATTAAACACTGCATTCCAGGAATGGGCGTTAAGAAATTTACTGAAAGTTCTTATTTTTAATTTTCGATATAATTTTTTGAAGTGGGCACTTGATCATTAATTTTAGAGTTATCAAGGCTCAGACAATTTGTTTGTGGACACAGAGCCAAGTCAAAGTCAGAGTGAGACTCCAACTGCTGGTATTAAATCTGTTTAACTTTGAAGTCCATGTATTGTACATGACATTTGCAATGTTTTGTTAAATGAACTTCCCAAAGTAACTCTAGTTCTTATTTTTCCTCTATTTAAGATATTCCCAAGAAGGAAAGGAAGGTTGTAAGAGAGAGTGTTAAAGGTCCCATGTGGTCCCAACAATATCGCATAACACTAAATATCTGGGGACCTTTATGAGCATTTTGGGGGATGACAGTACTGGCCGTGGTATTTCTATACATGAGAACAGGTATTCACTTCACACAGAAGTGAAAATCATTTATGTGACTCTTCACACAACTTGGGTGTTTAGTCAGCTATTTATTGACTGCATGACTGACTCAGGGTTATGTGGCAGAGTTAAAAGTTATTAAGATAACAGCTAGAGCTACGCATTCTCTTAATGAGGCAACAGGGTGTTTTTAGAAGGGGACACCTTAATAAGGTATTTGGGACAAAATTTGGGTCATTAGGAAACCAAAGGGGAGACCTAAACACTGCTGTGTTGTAAATAATCAGGATTTGGAAGTAAAAAGAAACAGAGAAGAAAATGACATGAGAGTTAAAAGAGCGAGAGTACACAAATAACGTGGGATAAAGCTGAAGGATTTCTGAAGAAAGGAAGATTCAGTTTTCGGTTACTTTGGTATGTGGGTCTGAACATCAGTCCCTGTACTTTTCTCCCAAACTTTCAGTCAAATCTGCCACCTCTCCTTTACTGCATGTTTGTGCACATGTGGGAATGTGTGTATGTGTGTGTGTATGCCCTAACAAAAGACTAGTGAGGTACTCTATAAAATGTATTATCTCAGTGGAAGCAAGAACTCGACACCAGTGATGCTGAGAGGCTCAATAGTGGAACAGAATGAAAATCCATCTACCTCATCTTTCGAATCAGGGTGGCTCCAGCTAATAAAGTCGCAAACAATTCATAGCAGAGCTGGTAGGCCAAACCAGAAAGCAACGATGTTGAATGTAAATTTATGAGTAAACGAAAAGATAGCTGGAAGAAATACAACAGATTTTCATGAGAATAAAGTTTATCTTGTAACCTCATCAGTATCTTTCAATATTTAACCACAAAGTATATTAGTCCTGAAGCTGAGCAGACTTCTGTGACTGCATGGATGTATGATGCAGATCATCGGGCTATCAACAGCAGAGCACAACAAAACTGTACGTTTTGTATTCTACACAAGCATGTAAATACCTTTGATCTGTAGCTGGTTAGCAGTTTTTAAGAGAATAGAAAAGTAAGAGCAATGATGAGGCCATTTTGACCCTGGTTTCACCGACATTTGACCTTATTCTAGGGTCGCAACCTGGCCTGCTTCTACCAGTCACTCACTGGAATAAACGCAGGTTGGAAAATTCCATGAAAGCTGGCAACACCCTGAAAAACATCTCTCACTGTGTAGAGTGGCAGTTCTATTGAATAGGCAGGACGATGTGGACAGCACAGCTGTGTTGTTTGGAGAGCCAAACACAACTCCAATAATACAATCTGCTGCATGGTATGGGGCTATTTTTACTGTGTTCGCTAACCTTCAGAAATCACTGTGCTCAGTACTCTATAGAGTTGGCCACTTATCATCAAGCATCACTTGCTGGTTCCATCATCCAACACATCTCACATGAAGAAGGGTCTCTTTTGCATTATAATGGACTTTTTCCACATATGAAGGTGAGAAGTTACTTGATCTGATCAGTGTAAAACCTAACAAATACCATATATACACTCAGATGTTTTATATTTGGGTCTAACTGCTTTCATTTATCTTTTTGAAAATGTTATTAGAGTATAGTGATGTGTTTAAAATTTCATGCTAGAGGAATAACATTTCATTACCTAGAATATAATTGTTTTTACATCTGGTCCCATTATTTCATGGCAAATAGATGGGGAGACAGTGGAAACAGTGACAGATTTTGTTTTGGGGAGCTCCAAATCACTGTGGATGGTGACTGCAGCCATGAAATGAAAAAACACTTGCTCCTTGGAAGAAAGTTATGACCAACCTAGACAGCATATTAAAAAACAGAGGTATTACTTTGCCAACAAATGTCTGTCTAGTCAAAGCTATGGTTTTTCCAGGAGTCATGTTTGGATGTGAGAGTTGGACTATAAAGAAAGCTGAGTGCTGAAGAATAGATGCTTTTGAACTGTGATGTTGGAGAAGACTCTTGAGAGTTCCTTGGACTGCAAGGAGATCCAACAAGTCCATCCTAAAGGGAATCAGTCCTGAATATTAATTGGAAAGACTGATGCTAAAGATGAAAATCCAATACTTTGCCCACTTGATGGGAATAACTGACTCCTTGGAAAAGACCCTGATGCCGGGAAAGACTGAAGGCAGGAGGAGAAGGGGACGACAGAGGATGAGATGGTTGGATGGCATCATCAACTCGATAGACATGAGTTTGAGTAAACTCTGGGAGTTGGTGAAGGGCAGGGAGGCCTGGTGTGCTGCAGTCCATGGGGTTCCAAACAGTCAGACAGGACTGAGCAACTGAATTGAACTGACTGATTACATTGTATATGTTTTATTACTGTTCAGGTGGATGCCTTGAATTATGTAAATAGCTCTAAGAATATATTTAACTGGGAACCATCCATAATTCTTTTCATTCATCATCTAAACATCATAATATGACTTAACAGCAGACTTTGAAGTCTTTGCTCTTAACTATTACTGACTTTCTGAAAGTGATTCTCTTTGTGCCTCCTGTTTTTCCCTCTTCATCTTCTTTATCTCCTCTTTCATGAGGGATAACAACTGAAAGCAGGTAACTGTTGGGTTTTTATAATGCAGCCACTGCAAGGCAGAAACAGTCCTATTGTTCTCACTTTAAAACTACAGGCATTTTCAGGTCTAATTATCCAAGTCTTTATTTAGAAAGTTGATGACTTATTTGAAATGGTAATAGTTTTTTTCATCTACTTTCTTTTCTATCAGAATGAAGCAGAGGGTGACTGAGACATCCTCTGATGGGTGTTTCCTTGCAAATGTGATCTCATTTCCCAATGACACATAGGACCTTGTACTCATATTGTGCAGCCCTCACCGACCCACTGAATCAGAACCTGGGGATAACTTCTATGCCTTATTTTTAAAATACCACTTTTTCAAAGACTGCAAAATTTCTACTGAATAAGGTTGCCATTTCAGAACCCAAAGAACCAAAAATAGCCTGATGTAGTTAGAAATTCTGGGAGGAGAGGATATGTGTCTTCACTGGATCTCAGGAATAGCCTTCCTGCAGTATGCCAGGGCATACTGAACCACTGACTCTCAGGAAAAATGTTTAATTTGTTGCATTTTCCAGTTTCCTTCAGGGTAAAGCTTCCCTGATACCTCAGTTGGTAAAGAATCTGCCTGCAATGCAGGAGACCCTGGTTTGATTCCTGGGTTGGAAAGATCTGCTGGAGAAGGGATAGGCTACCCATTCCAATATTCTTGGGCTTCCCTTGTGGCTCAGCTGGTAAGGAATCTGCTCGCAATGTGAGAGACCTGGGTTTGATCTCTGGATTGGGAAGATCCCCTAGAGAAGGGAAAGGCTACCCACCCCAGTATTCTGGCAAAGAGTTGGACGTAACTGAGTGACTTTCACTTTCTTGCTTTCACTTTTTCTTTCAGGGTAAAGACTGCTGTCATAGCTGATTTCAAGCTGATGTCAATGAACATGGAACTGGTATCAGTGTGCTGTAACACACCATCATATTTACTCCACATAGATAGCATAAGTATGAATAACCTCAAAAACATAGATACTGGTAAAATGTAATAAAACAATTAGAAAGGGACAAGCTTTTAGTACTGATCGCCCTTATGTTTAATATAACTTATTTAATTGTAGGTTTATATTATTCAACTTTTAATTATAAATCTGCCTTTAATGTGGGAGACCCAGGTTTTATACCTGGGTCAGAAAGACTCTGCTGGAGATGGGAATGGCACCCCACTCCAGTATTCTTGGACTTGAGAATTTCATGGATAGAGGATCCTGGCAGGCTACAGTCCAGGGGGTCGCAAAGAGACACGACTGAATGACTAACATTTTCACACTTTAAATGGTGACTCAACAATTCTTGCAAAGTTAACAGTTGGTCCTTGCAAGTTGGTGCCAGCTAGCTTCAGCTAACCACTGTTTGTTTGTTTTTTTCTCTCTCTCAATGCCTGTTCCATCTCAACACTCAGTGGCTGAGGATGGGAGGAGAATTAGCAAATAAATATTTATTGGGCATCTAATGTTTAAGGCACTGTGCTTAGTTATTCAGAGACCTTTTTTAATTTAAATTTATTTATTTTAATTGGAGGCTAATTATTTTACAATATTGTATTGGTTTTGCCATACATCAACATGAATCCACCACAGATATACACAGGTTCCCCATTGTGAACGCCCCCCACCCACCCCCCCCCCCGTACCATCCCTCTGGGTCATCCCAATACACCAGCCCCAAGCATCCTATATCATGCATTGAACCTGGACTGGCAATTAATTTCTTATATGATATTATACATGTTTATTCAGAGATTTTAACAAAAATAGAGTACTATTCATTGCGCATTTACTATAGACCAGGTTCAACACTAGGCATGTTTCACATATTACTTCATTCCATACTTAAAATATCTATGCTGCTGCTACTGCTGCTAAGTCGCTTCAGTTGTGTCCAACTCGGTGCAACCCCACAGACCCCATATTAAAACAAGTCAAAGGAAGGGGATAACAGTCAAGACAGAACAATAGATCTATAACCGTAAATGTCAACCAACAGCTACGAGCTAGGAGAGATCAGATTTTGAATAGCTTGGGTGTCCTAATATTTTTTCAACAGTGTTCTTTATTCCACCCATCAGAGAAAGAGGTCACCACTGAATATTTGAAACGAACAGCTTATCACTGCTTAATCTAGTCATGCTGTAAAGTCGCAGCATGGCTATTTGAAAGTTCTAGCTTTTCTGAGCAAAAGCAGAGGTTCATGTTATTCATGTTATATCTGCTTGGCTTCCTTCTTTCCTCCTGAAGACTGGCTCCTCAATATGATGGAGAAGATGGCTCCCAGATGCCCCCAGCTCGTACCCTCCTGGTATGTGATTTAAGGGCCAAGAATACTCCTACTTCTAGAAATAAGGAACTCAGTAGGCAGTCTCTCTGACTGGTTTAAATAGTATGCCCTTTGCTGGACAAACCTGAGAATCCAGAGGAATAAGCCAGGTGAGCCCTGAGCCACTGCCCTACCTCTGTGGCAGGGACTGAGAAACAGGTGACTAGGAATGGGTAGGCAAGAGTGGGCAAAGGAACCTTCCACTCAAAAATGGTAATGGGAAGACTTCCTGAACAGCCCTGAATGATAACTATCATGGTCCATTATAATAAATTTTATTCTTTTAATGCCTTCAGTATTTCTCATGCCTAATAGCCTGATTATTAGTCTAGTCTTACATTGCCAAGGCCTTAACCTTGACAACTATCAAATATTATTTGATACTGTTGAGATTTTAATCATAGAGAGAATAAAAGTATTAAAACTAGCATATTTCCTAGGATGACCACTCTATTATTACATAATTTCCCCTGGATTTCTATAATTTGAAGTTGCAAGTAGTGGGTTCCTTAATATGTTGACAAGCAGACAGATATACTTGACAGAATCCTCCTCCTAAACTCCATTTCGGAGAAGGCAATGGCATCCCACTCCAGTACTTTTGCCTATAAAATCCCACAGATGGAGGAGCCTGGTAGGCTGCAGTCCATGCTAAGGGTTGGACACGACTGAGTGACCTCCCTTTCACTTTTCACCTTCATGCATTGGAGAAGGAAATGGCAGCCCACTCCAGTGTTCTTACCTGGAGAATCCCAGGGACGGGGGAACCTGGTGGGCTGCCGTCTATGGGGTCGCACAGAGTCGGACACGACTGAAGTGACTTAGCAGCAAACTCCATTTAATGTCTGAGTATAGTGTTTACCATTACATGTCCACACATGGGAGGGATATTCTGAAATGTAGAGAGAAGCATTCAGCTTCTGGACTGAGTCTTGAAATAATCCAAGCACTTTCCACCATGGTGCCACTCACAGATCCTCTGAATAAAGACTAGGTTAAAGTGGAGACTATAAGAAAGAACCCTTTTTCCCTAAAGATCCATCAATGCCAAAGAATGAGACAAATGTCTCCTAGAAATGAAAGTAGGGCCAGAAAGAAAATAAGTATATTCAAACTTACATTTGTCACATAGTAAGATGTAAAAGGGCTTTCCTGGTGGCTCAGTGGCTTTAAAAAAAAAAAAAGTAAAAATTCTGCCCACAGTACAGGAGATGCAGGTTCAGCCCACTGGTTGGGAAGATTCCCTGGAGAAGGAAATGGCAACTCACTCTAGTATTCTTGCCTGGGAAATCCCAAGGACAAAGGAGCCTGGTGGACTATAGCCCATGGGTCACAAAAGACTCAGGCATGACTTAGTGACTAAAGAAAACAACATCAAGATGTAAAATATAGTATGTATCTTATCTCACTGGTATAAAAATAAAGTGCACGAACATTTCAGTTCTTCAACTGAGGGGCATCACCACATCCTGCTCATGATAACTTCAATAGCTTTCTTATTATAGAGTAAATTCGAGCTTTCTGATCATCATGTAGGTGGACAATGTGGAGACAAAACAGGAAAGAAAGCAGAGGACAGGAAAATGGTCCTTCACAGTAAACAGGGTAAGCTCCGGGGACCTGTCCAGGGTGAAAACTTTGGCTTCTACCATCAGCATGTGATAGCTCTCCATTTTACAGACTCCTCAGAGAGTAAAGATGGCAGAAATAGTGTCATTTACACTTAGCTCATAGAACCTAAAAAAGCATTGTCCTCAATTTCCATCTGTTCCATTGTTATTCCCCCCTCACCCCTTCTTGATTCTGAACTTGGGAGAAAAAGGTAAGCTTGGGTTGTGTACATAGCACCTGTAGAGAGTCATACCTTTTGGAGGCAGTGGTCACCATCTCCAGGTATAAAGACCAGCTATGACCATACCCAGCAGGAAAAACACCATAGCACACTGGAGTCAGGATCTGCATGTTTGGTTTGGCCAATTATATGCACATGCAGGAGATGATGAAGAAGAGAGTGAGGAGGAGACTGCATTCCTGAGGTTTCTGTACTCCTTGCTTTCACACAGTCATGGAGGAGTTCAATTTTTTTACAGTATTAGTAAAGGTCCTAGTGATTCATATCTAGTTTCATGAGTGTCAAAAGGAGACTAGAGTATTATCATCTATTTTTGTCTCAAGAAAGCTCCCTGAAGACTAGGAGATAATTAAGGGGTGATAACACAGTCTAGTGGGGAAGGCAATGGCACCCCCACCCCAGTACTCTTGCCTGGAAAATCCCAAGGATGGAGGATCCTGGTGGGCTGCAGTCCATGGGGTCGCTAAGAGTCGGACACGACTGAGTGACTTCACTTTCACTCTTCACTTTCATGCATTGGAAAAGGAAATGGCAACCCACTCCAGTATTCTTGCCTAGAGAATCCCAGGGATGGAGGTGCCTGGTGGGCTGCCGTCTCTGGGGTCGCACAGAGTCGGACAGGACTGAAGCCACTTAGCAGCAGCAGCAGCAGCAGCAGCAGCAACAACACAGTCTAGTGAAGTCTACTTTGCATTTGAAAGCTCTCAAGGCTAGCCTCTCTTACCCTCAAAACAGCACATTTTCAGGCTTCCCTGGTGGCTCAGAGGTTAAAGCATCTGCCTGGAATGTGGGGAGACCCGGGTTTGATCCCAGGGTTGGGAAGATCCCTGGAGAAGGCAATGGCAACCCACTCCAGTACTCTTGCCTGGAGAATCCCATGGAGGGAGGAGCCTGGTAGGCTACAGTCCATGGGGTTGCAAAGAGTCGGACACGACTGAGCGACTTCATTTCACTTCACCTCACTTTATGCACATACACATACCACACTGATAGGGTAGATACAGAGGCAGAGATCCCTTGTTCATCCCAGAAAGGAGAAGCTCTGTCTAAATTCTTTACTTATATAACTGACACTTAATACAAGCTCATTGATCATTTTTCTGAGAAAAACTTTCTCAGAAACTGCAAATTGTGGCCAAAGGCTAAAACTGTAGACCACATGTTCCCCTTCCATGAAAGAATTTTTTTTTGCATAATTAAAATGGAACAAGGAATTTGAAAATCTTAAAAAAAAATAAAATCTTGAAACATAATTCTTTCACAATTATTGGGCTTTCTTAAGTTTTGTTTTCACAAACAAAAATCCTGGATATGTAAGCTAGACTAAAATTAGATGAGATTCTGAGATCTTGATCTGGGTGGCCAACTCTTTGAGAGATATGTGTACATCTGTGTGGACTGTGTGAAAAGGGCAGGGTGGGTCTATAGCGATTGATTTGAGGGATGGGGCAAGTCAATCGTTCCTTATGGATCCCTTGGTGATGTTTGAGTTGAACCAGACTTCCTTGATTCGCAGTGATGTTTTCAAGGGAGCTATCATTTTGGTGACAGGTTTCAATATTTCTTTTTGTATGGTGAAACTTTGCATGTTTATTAGGCACCAAAGTATTCTCCAGATTTTTCTTAGGGAATTAGGATAAACAAACTGGAAATATTTGAAGAAAAAATTAAGGAAAAAAATACTAAAATAAATGGATTTCACATAGTACAATGCAGTGTTAAAGAGGTTTTAATGGTACCCTTGAGAGTGATTTTTGTGCTGAGCAAAAAACACCCAGAGGTTTACTTTTGTTTGAAAAATAAATACTTATTAAAGTTTTAGATTAAAAAATAGTTGTTTCTTGAGCTTTTAAGTTTAGCCAAGTGTTATTACTCTATGTCTAGCAAATTTAATAAAGAACACTTTGAAAGGGTTCCCACTGAAAAACTTAGTTCAAAAATTTTAACTGCATTTTATATTTCATTTCCTTTTCAGGCACTTTGTTCTCAGAAGTAAATAAAATTCTCTTGAATAATAAATTTTTTATAAATCTAACTAAATTGAAACCATTGTGGAACTTGGTATTTTTAAGTTTCCAAACAGTATGTGAAATAAAATTTCCTCTTAAGATCACAAATCTTAATTAACAATTCAATTATGAATTTTAATTTTAATTTTCAAGCCTGTTGCTATAATGAGCCAAAATTCTGTTTTAAAGTAATCAGGAGTTATTTACTCATTATTTTAACACAAACATATTTACAATGTAGCTTGGATTCTCCTAAACACTTTGATACTGAGACTTAAATCTTTACATGGTTGTGAGACAGTTCCATGGAAGTCAGTTAACATCCATGTTAACAAGGATTATTTGCACCAATGATTTTAGCCAGCATCTGGGAACATGAGGACAGCTGTTCTCCATGATCACTGAAGGAACTATATAATGTTAGGAACTGTCTTCTTAGCAGTACTAGAGGGTATTAACAACCAGAGAGCTTGGCTAGAACACCATCTGGACTCTTATCACCAGCCCTGATCTCTTTGAAAAGGGGATAAATGGGACTGCTATACAGTCTATCACCATTGAGGTTATAAACATCAACTAATTCTAGTATCAACTAAACATCCATTCAGATTACTATATTATTTTTTGTCTTAAATTACATGTAAATGGCTGATAGTGAAGACTTTTGAGCTTGATGGAATTCTGAATTCTCATAAATTAGTTTCCTTAGTGTAGCTTAGTCTTACATGGACAATAGTCTCTGCTAGCATAAACCTATCCTAATATCTTTCTGGTCTTCTCTTTGGTCTTCCAACAAGTCATTTTTAGCACTTTATGACATAATTTCTGTGTGTGTGTGGATATATATATATATATAGTGTATACATACATATGGGCGTCCCTGGTGGCTCAGATGGTATAGAATCTGCCTGCAGTGCAAGAGACCTGGCTTTGACCCCTGGGTTGGGAAAATCCCCTAGAGAAGGGAATGGCTACCCACTCCAATATTCTTGACTGGAGAATTCCATGGACAGTATACATATGTGTGTGTGTTTCTGTGCTATAGACCTAAAATTAACCCAAAATTGTAAATCAACTATACTTCAATTAAAAAAATCAAAAACAAACCTCTTATGAGAGGCTAAAGTCTAACTGGAAAGACACTGGACTGTGTCTGAGTCACTGAGTGAACTCGTAAGAGTCCCTAATCTTTCTGACCTGTTTATCTGGGAATCACCCTACCTGCTTCATGGGAATGTTATGAGGATCAGATAATAGAATGGATGTGAATGGACTTGTGGTGAGTGGAGTGCCATACTAACATGTACTCTGTTACTACCAATGGTGACCTTGTGTATTCTGCATCTCTACTGATGATTTCCCATAGCATTGGTCCCAATACTCTGAATCAGCCTGGAGAAATGCTGTTAGGCCTCTAGATTGTGATATCAGAAAGATAAATACCAAATCAGCATGTATTACTAGTCTGTACTTCTTATTTCACTGGTATTTCCAAAAGGTCAATAATAGAGAATTCTGGTACATACATAAGCACATCTGCAGTTCATATTTGTATTCCCTGAAATAAAGAGAGGCAATTCACTTAGTGTTCATAAGTGAATGTTGCAAACAAGTGTCTGAACTAACATCCTGCCTTCAATAAAGAAAAGCTCATTTATGCTTATTTTCTATGCTGATCTCTGATTCAAGTCGAGGTTTCAGAGACAAGATCAAAATGCTAACTAAAATCTAAAGTAAAGCCATGAAGAACCTTTAGTTTCTGGGAACAATTTTTAAAAATTACTACCTTGGACTAAAGAGCATTTAAGTACTAAAAGATACGAATGAGAAAAGGTAACTATGATGGAGAGTTTTCAAAGCAAATTTGAAAGGGGCACCAAAGCAGCTGTGTTGAGTGGAAGAAGTCCATGGACAAAAATTTGGATGTACAGCTTGACAGGATGATACATCACGAGAATTTAAATACAGAATCTGTAACTTTACAAAGTTATGTTTGGGTTGGGTTTTATTTATTCAATTACAGCATCACTTAAACATTCCCCTAGCAAATCATATTGCCTGAAATAAAATAATATCACAGTTAAAAACCTGATGGCTCATCTTTCTCATGAAGAGATTTTGGGGTTTTGAATCTATCCTCTCATAGTAGTATGGTCAACACAATCCATAGTCTGAAATGAGTTTAAAGAGATGGTAATAAGCTGCCTACATTTTAATTCCCAGGTGTAATACTAATGTTTAGAGAACTAAACTTGATTTTTACCCAAATGATACATTATATTCTCAAAAGAAAATGATCATCCTTTGAATTAACAGATTAAAATCAGCAGGTAAACCAGAATGTTAAAATATGAATATGCAAGTACTGAGAAATTTTATGCAACTTATGCTATTGGCTTCCCAAGACTATAGCAGAAAATCAAGCATCAAGATGCTGACTATAAATTTCAATGCATTATTAAAAAATAATACAGCAGGAGGGAGAAATGATTCCTCCCTTTAGGCATTATTCAGGACTTAGAATACTATGTGTTTGTCTATTTGGGGGTCTCAGAAACTTACAAGTGCACATAAAAACAAAGTAAGGGTCCAAGAAAAAAGTAAAAATGAATGAGAAAACAAGCCCTTTAAGTAAACATTTAGGAAATTATAGTTATTTATCTTGGATATAAAAGAACTGTCTTCATTTATTTGAATGAAGAAAATGTGACTAGAGTGTTCCATTTCCTCCAGGCCTGAAAAAGGAAATAGGGAAGAAAGAGAGCTTAGCTATGAAGAAAAACTATCTGACTATAAGTGTTCTTAAATACCAACTAAGATTACCACCATGGGAAGGCGTGGGCTAATTTCACCAAGGACCTTTACTTTCAGGAAGGAAACTATCTATCAGGGAGTTTATCACATAGAGCCAGGCCATGTTTTTCCTGAAATCTTTTTCCAATTGAATGTATCCTTGACAGAAATATTGCTGTTTCACAGGAAAATGTTCTGAACTGTGTTTCTCCCACTCCAGTACACCACCCCTAAGAAGTTGCTTTATAGCTAAATAGTTTGTGTATCAGAGTATGATTAAAGTCTCATTAGTCATTAATAGTCTTAAATGGTCCCCTCTCTTAGGGATGAACAGTCAAAGAAAAAAAAAAAGGTACTAGGAATGAGTCAGAAACAAACTGTTCTCCTTGGAAAAATGTTCAGTAAATTTAATCATTTCTAATGCATATAGTGATACTTTGATTTCCAATTCTAGAAACAGTTGTTACTAGGAGACTGTCTTGTCTCCTGAATAAACCTTACTAAGGTAGACATTTTCAGAGTATACTGGGTAAGCTCGAGAGGAGAAAGGCAGGCAGCATAATTCTGTCATCAAGGTCACAGCCTGTTCTTTGAGATTACGAATGCCAGCTTGGTATGACAGTGCACTCTGCCCACTCTTGCCATGCCAGCCTCCGTGTCAATGCTGAACATATGGGCTTTCATCAGAGGCTGCCTGCTCCACCCCCAACACTTCCTATGTCTCCAAAGAACATCATGTTCTTAGAGAGATAAAGAAGGTCGTTCTTAAATTCTAGTACCCCAAACCATGTAGGCTATGTTTACAAGCCTGACGCCAGAACCATTCCAGAATGAATCCAGATCTAATTGTCCAGTTGGCAGGGGTCTATTTTTTATGGAGGTGTAATCATCAGGTACCCAGAGTATCAGTCTCTCCAAATGCGTCACTCATCCCATTGATCATATATAATTGGATTGGCCAAGCGTCGTAGTCAGAAAGATTTTAGAAGTCTTCTATTGCTGTGTATGTGTTTGTGCATGTGGACACTAAGAATTCAGACAGCTATAAATGAATTGTAGAGCTGCATGGCCTGGAGCCAATAGGAGCTTTGTTTGAATTAGGGCTCATATACTGAGTGAGAGATAAAGACTTATCTCTAAGAAGTTGAGCAATAAAGGCCAACCTTTCTCTCCAGAGAGAATAGTGGAGGGAATGGATGTACACTCTGGTTATAGAGAATTAGTGACCACAAGCTTTGTCTAACACTTAACAGAAGTAGAGAAGGGAGGAAAGAAGGCAGGGATGGGTAAAAGAATTGACAAAGAAAAATGATTTTGAGAAGAGTAAGATGTTCTGTCAGTGAACTGATACTTCTAGACTCTCAACAGAATGGTGACATTTATGAACTAAAAAAGTTCTAACACACAGAAACCTAGAAAACACATTAAAAAGCAGAGACATTATTTTCCCAACAAAGATCCACCTAGTCAAGGTTGTGGTTTTTCCAGTAGTCATATATGGATGTGAGAGTTGGACTATGAAGAAAGCTGAGCACTGAAGAATTGATGCTTTTGAGCTGTGGTGTTGGAGAAGACTCTTGAGAGTCCCTTGGACTGCAAGGAGATCCAACCAGTCCATCCTAAAGGAGATCAGTCCTGGGTGTTCATTGGAAGGACTGATGCTGAAGCTGAAACTCCAATACTTTGGCCACCTGATTCAAAGAACGGACTCATTTGAAAAGACCCTGATGCTGAGAAAGATTGAAGGCAGGAGAAGAAGTGGGTGACAGAGGAAGAGATGGTTGGAGGGCATCACTGACTCAATGGCCATGAGTTTGAGTAAGCTCCAGGAGTTGGTGATGGACAGGGAAGCCTGGCTTACTGCAGTCCATGGAGTCACAAAGAGTTGGACATGACTGAGCAACTGAATTGAACTGAACAGACAGAAAAAGAGCTGTATTTCTAAGGGCAAGATAAAATCTAAGGATAGGTGAGGTGTTATGAAAGACCTGTCACTGGTAATAGATCATAACTTCAGTCAAGTGATTGCTGGAGAGAAGCTGAAGAGCCTCACCTTAGCATTATAGGAGCCAGTAATATAGAGATGGGGATTGATTAGGTCATAACTTGCACATGCAATATACATGATGGCCTTGATGAGCCAGCAATGCCATTTCACGACACACACATCACATCCCTGGGGTTTCTTGCTCTTCACAGAAAAACTATTTAACTTGTTATGAAATTTTTCAAATTTTTACAAGATTTCAGTAAGTTTTATATATTATATTCCTGCACCAATCACAAAACTTAAAAAAATTTTCTATTCATGGCTAAACGTGTTATATCTATAGTTCCCCTCCCTCAACCTATCCTGGATTTTGAAGCAAATGCCAAGCATGTTATCCTTTCATCTATAAATATTTCAGTATATATCTCTAAAAAAATAAAGCTTCTTTTTAAATTTAAAAATATTAATATCTAGCATCATTTTAAAATAATAATAATTGAAAGGGGATTTTGAGGTAAGTGAAATAAAGCTTCCTCAAATTCCTGGAAAGGACTGAGGCAGACAATTGAATATAACCTTTAGTAGAACTGCCCTGTAGCTCAGACAGTAAAGAAACTGCCTGCAACACAGGAGGCTTGGGTTCGATCCCTGGGTTGGGAAGGTCCTCTGGAGAAGGGATGGCAATCCAATCCAATATTCTTGCATGGAGATCCCATGGTCAGAGGACCCTGCCAGGCCACAGTCCGTGGGGTTGCAAAGGGTCAGACATGACTAGCAACTAACACTACTATTAGTATGACATTTTACCCTAGGTTGGTGGAACCTAGGGGTGAGACTATTAGTAAGAGAACTCAGATATTAGATTTAGATACTCTGTTCTGAAAATGCATGAGCAGTAATGGAATGAATTTATCTTCAAGAAGAAACAGCATCCCTTGGCTTTCCAAATGTAAAGGGAAATCAATTTATGTTTTTCCCTTAATATAGATCTTTTCTATTGGCCCAGAGAGACATAGAGACTGATAGATAAACAAAGACTCTATTGCTATTACCTATAAAATCATGATAGGTATAATCAGTAATTATGTTTGGGCATATTAATGCAACCTTCTGTAATAAGTTGTGTACGAAATACTACAAAAAGTGGCCCCACAAGATCACTTAGTTGTGTTCACATTATAGGAGCTGTCTTATCTGGTAGATCTACAGTCCTAGTGTTGTTGTTTCTCAGTTTCCAAGTCATGTCTCTTTTGTGACCCCATGGACTGTAGCCCACCAGGCTTCTCTGTCCATGGTAATCTTTAGGCAGGAATACATGAGTGGGTTACCATTTCCTTCTCCAGGAGGGGATCTTCCTGACCCAGGGATCAAATCCATGTCTCCTGCATTGGCAGGCAGATTCTTTACCACTAAGCCATCTGGGAAGCCCACAGTTCTATTAGGCAAATGTTATAAACTTCAGACTCATGAAAAATCAACCCAGTTGTATTAGCTGACTTGGGTTACCATAACAAAATGTCAGAGGCTGGATGGCTTAAACACAAGCATTATTTTTCTCACGACTTCTGGAGGTTGGAAGTCCAAGATCAAGGGGTTGGCAGGGTTGGCTTCTGGTGACACCACAGTCTGTGACTTGTCGATGGCCCCCTTCTCGCCCTCACAAAGCCCTTTCTCTTTGGATATGCATTCTTGGTGCTTCTTCCTCTTCTAATTAGGGACATCAGTCCTAAGGGGTTAAGGCTCCCTCCTTATGACCTTATTTAACTCTAATTACCTCCTCAAGCCTTATCTCTAAACACAATGAGATTGGGAGATCGGGCTTTCACATATGAATTTTGGAGGGATACAATTCAGTCCATAACACCAGGTAATTCTAAATAATCTGTGTTTACTATCTCTCTAAAATGATAATCATTCACTTAAAACATGAGATCTGATGCTTTTCTCTCTTGTAGTTTCAGTCTCTAACTATATATGTAAATGCTTTCCTTTAACATTTTGAGGTTAGGGACTTCCCTGGTGGCACAGTAGTGAAGAATCCACATGCTGGTGCAGGAAAACGGGTTCAGTCCCTGATCCGGGAAGATTTCACATGCTGTCGAGCAGCTAAGCCCAGGCACCACAACCAGTGAGCCTGTGCTCTAGAGCTCAGGAGCCACAACCACTGGAGCTCACATGCCCTAGAGCCCACGCTCCACAACAAGAGGAGCCACCACAGTGAGAAGCCTGCATGCTGCAGAGGAGCCCCCGCTCACGGCAACCAGAGGAAAGCTGGTGCAGCATCCAAGACCCAGCACAACCAAAAATAAATAAATAAACAGTTAAAAGGCTTTGAGAGTAACTTACGGATTTGGTTAAACACAAATGCATTTTATCTACTTAATTTAAACACAAATGTTGATGGATGTCAAGAAACATTCAGTGTCGCTCAGTCGTCTCCGACTCTTTGAGACTCCATGAATTGCAGCACAGCAGGCCTCCCTATCCATCACCAACTCCCAGAGTTTACTCAAACTCATGTTCATCGAGTCGGTGATGCCATCCAGCCATCTCATCCTCTGTCGTCCCCTTCTCCTCCTGCCCCCAATCCCTCCCAGCATCAGGGGTATTGGAGTTTCAGCTTTAGCATCAGTCCTTCCAATGAACACCCAGGACTGATCTCCTTTAGGATGGACTGGTTGGACATCCTTGCAGTCCAAGGGACTCTCAAGAGTCTTCTCCAACACCACAGTTCAAAAGTATCATTATTTAATCACAATACTTCATCTGACTACATTTTTTCTAAGGGGTTCATGATTTGTTCTTGTACCTCGAGGGGTGGCCTTTGCTTAACATGTTTTTCACCAAGCACCTCTAGTTTTCTTGCCCCACCTACCCAACCCAAGGAAGGTCAATCCTGAACTTGGCCAGCAATTTACAAAGAAAGTTGGTGTGGCAACATGGCCCCTGAGCTTCACCTATCTTTCTATTGTGTAATAGGAAAACATTGTAACAATGAGGTAGTTCAGAGAAGCTGAGCCAGCTGGGCCTGCAGAGAGTAGACACCAATGATGTGGCCTTGGGAAGCTGTGAGGAGGCAGATGGAAGACAGAGCTCAGGTGCTGTTGAGGGGGTGTCACCCTAGAACAGCTCTAGCTTCCTGCACCCTTCCCGTTCAAGTTCCAGATCTGCTATGTTCTTAAATAACACTCTTTTTTTCTTTTTCCTAGATATAACTTTTTATAATCCAAAGAGTCTAACAGGGAACTCAGCTTGTGGCTCTGTGATGACTTAGAGGGATGGGATGGCTGCGGGCGGGGGGAGGGGGTGGGGGCATGTCAGAGACTCAAGTGGGAGGGAATGTATGTGTACATATAGCTGATTCGTGTTGTACATCAGAAACTAACACAACATTATAAAGCATTTATATTTCAATTATAAGTATATATCTATATGAAAAAACAAAGAAATGCTTTATGAAATATTCTCCTTCTCTAATCAGATATTGAAAAATCAAATGACTCTCTGCTCTTTTAATTGTGTCTGTCATGTGTTTTCCATTTTGCTAGCACAAGCACCCAAAGTCTGGTCTGTCTTTATCCAGGAATATTAAAGGATGTCAGTGCTTATGAAGCTCCCAAAATGTGAAGTTTGCTTCAGTGGCACCTGCTCCAACCTATTCACAATCCACGCTTTTAAGTAGTACGTTTTCCCTGACCCCATTTCCCATGTCCTTGGGTTGCCCTGTTTACCCAAGGCTTCCATCTGTGGACAAAGATTTAAAATTGGGCATCTCCAACACTTTATCTCCCATTTAAGGCTCACGTATATTTTGTAACGGGAGATTGTTCCCTTTTAGCTGTGATTTTTAAAAGTTGACTGAGAAAATCTCATTTGTGCTAACTTATAAATGTGCAAAACTTTTAATACTATACCTCCCCCAAGAATATTAACATTTTTTCCCAGAGAGAAAAAGAAATGAGTATGTGGAAGTGAAACTTAATTTATCCCTTGTCCAAAGACCCAAAGTCAGTCCTAATGCAGTAGGGTTCTGGGGGCCTAGTTTGTAATACATCTATTTGCTGAAAGGTCAGAACTTATTGACGTCTAAGAACCTTCTGAATGTTATGTTTTTACAGTGGGCGTATTTCTATACATCAGAATGAGGGAAAGAGGGGGAGGAAATTTACCTGAGGTTTAGCTCCAGATTAGCCCCTTTTGTGATAAAAATCAATTTTAGAATTTACAAGAGAGTCAGTTTTGTTTCAGTTTATTCCCTGGTGGCTCACCTGGTAAAGAATCTGCTTGCAATGCAGGGGACCTGGGTTTGATCCCTGGGCTGGGAAGATCCCCTTGGAAAGGGAACAGCTACCTACTTCAGTGTTCTGGCCTGGAGAATCTCATGGACTGTATGGTTCATGGGGTGCAAAGAGTTGGACATGACTGAGCAACTTTCATATCAACTGTTCAGCTACATTTTGGCCCCAAGGTATTTTCTAAATTAGATAATTGTGATCAACAGTCAGCTTCATCACTGTTGCCCTTGTCACCATCATCATCATCACTGGACAGTGTACCACGAACAGGGGGCAGTGGATTATAGAAGTTTATGTGTTCTGAAACACTGTTGCACAGGACTGATTCTGGGCTCTACCCCCTACTATGACCTTGGAAAAATTATTTAGTCTCTGGTTTTTCAATTTTATCCATAGAATAAGGATGATAATAATATTACCTATTTCACAGAGTTGTTCAAAGGTTTAAGTAAGACAATATAACATCTAAAACTGTGCCTGAGAGATAATGAATATGGTATGTATTATGATGTCATCATCATGCCATCTTATAGTTACTAATACTTGACAATTTTCATAGCCTTTTCGTATATATTAAGCTAGTTGGTTTTCACAACACCTCTGGAAGTGAGTAGGAAGATTATAACTATCTTATGAATAAGAAAAACTAAGGCTTGAAGAATTTATATCTATAACTATTTAATGCAGTCCTGTCTCCTAGTATTCCCCTAAGTATGAACCATCAGAAGGGCCTCAAAAATAAGCCAGGTGGGCCTGATAAAAGCATTAACATGATTTAGGCAGTGGGCTAATCTTAGAGAAAATGGTCTTTTCTCTCTGGTGCTATTTCATAGCCAGTCAGCAACACTGAACAGATCCTAGTGGGTAACACCAATGTGGTGGCTGTTTATCTACCCCGTGGCTACCATTTTCATTTGTCCTGCTCCAACACTTTTCCCAAGGACTCTAATTGGTTCCCCCTTCCCTTTTCCAGTAGCAGGATTGTGCTGCCCTGTAAACAATTGACTGCAAGAGTTCTCTGTGTTCCAACCAAAAGATTAACATAATTTAAACAAGTCTATACATTTTAAAAATGCAATCCTAACTGTAACCATAAGAGAAGCAAATTGATTATAAGCTGGTTTACTCATGCATTCTACTTTCTACTATGTCTATTTTCCAAAAATTTAAAATATTTCCTTGCTTCTGTTCCCATTGCAAAAGGGATAGTTTTTCTCTTTAATAATTTGTTACTAGACTTTATTATTCTATATCTAAAAATTTTTGAACCAGTTACCTTAGGTCAATAACATAATCCAAGTTAAGTGAAGCAAAGACTTTAACCAGAACCTAAAATGCATACCTATCCTTAACCATTCAATTCCATAATAACTTCTCTGATATAATAATGCATCCTAAAAAAATCCTCCAGTATAGTGTGGTCATTGTATCTTTAATGTTTACTTTAAGTTTTTAATTGACCTCAGCAAGGTTTCATGAGTTGATAGGATGGTATTAATTTACAGAGCTCCTTGAACATCTTTTAAATGTCCATGATGGAAAACTAAGGCAAGTTAAAAATATCACATTCAAGAAATGTTAGAGTTCCACTTAATTTAAGTATGCTTACTGTTTCCAGGAATGGCAGAAATGCCATACACTTTATACTTGAGTTTGCAATTAGACTAAACTATTTGTCTCATCAGTACAATACTCTTAGTCACTGGAACCTCAACTGAAACACCACCACACTGGACAATCCTGTAGAACTTGGTGCAGATTGAAAGCTAGATTTAATGTACTGCCAGTAAAACTTTCAGTGTTGAAGCAAATGTGTTTCTGAGATAATCAACTTCTAGACAACACGGTACAGCCAAGCCCAGTACCAACTCCAGCCAACATGTTTGCCTTGAACATTTTTCCCCCTAAAAGGGCTGAGAGAAAGGAAATAACGAAAATGGAAATTATCAGGAAGCTAAAAGACAGATATTAAAGTAACTGAAAATAACTTTAGAGAAGAGCCAAAAACCAAGTAATAAATTTAATCTTACTTAGAGTCAAAAGGCAATCATATTTTCAGAACAGTAACAAAGTTTACAAACATGACCATCTTTCTGAAGTGCTGTTTTAAAATGCCACAGACAGGAAACTGCTGAATTATTAAAATGAGCTAGTAGCAGTGAAAAGCACCTTATTTCTGTACTACTTTGATAGTACAGAATCAATTCTAACTCTTCCAAGCTAACACATTTTATTGTGCTCAGCCATTCAGTTGTGCCTGAGTCTTTGTGATGCTGTGGACTGTAGCCCATTAGGCTCCTCTGTCCATGGGATTCTCCTGGCAAGGACATTAGAGTGGCCTGCCATTTCCTCCTCCAGGGAATCTTCCCAATCCAGGGACTGAACTCTTGTCTCTTAGGTCTCCTGAACTGGCAGGCAGATTCTTTACCACTAGCACCACCTGGAAAGCCTAACTTTTATCAAGCGATTTTCTCTGGCTCATACTCTTTTTCTGTTTGATGGAAAAAGAGCATAGCAAAATAACTGATATTAAATTAGCTTCCTCCTTAATCAGTATCTCCTAAAAAGAATTTCCATAATCATGAGTGGATCATTTTAGCTATGTGGGTTTTTTGTTTTTGTTTTTTTGATGCTACTTTAAAATCCTGAAATCAAGTTAACCTCATTAAAATGCACAGGAACATGTTTTCCATTTTCACAAACAATGGAAACGTTTACTTTTGAGCAGGAACAATGAGCAGATGCAAATGATGAATATGTATAGTTGGGCTTCATATTTCTCTGTCCTTCACTGAGCCTCTTGGTAATCGTGCTTAAGCTTATGTTTACAAATTTAAAATATGAAATAAGTACATTTAATCAAGGAGGTAAAAGATCTGTACTCTGAAAACTATAAGACAATGATGAAGGAAATTGGATAAAACACAAATAAATGGAAAGATATCTCCTGTTCATGAATCAGAAGAGTTAATATTGTTAAAATGTCCATACTACCCAGAGCCATATAGAGATTCAATGCAATCCCTATCAAAATCCCATTTGGGGAATTGGAAAAGTTCCCAAAATGGAAAATGGAAAAATTCATGTTTGTCTATTTCTGGGGGAAAATGGGATTCCACTCGCCTCCTGCAGAAATAGAAGAAAAAAAAAAAGCTAAAATTTGTAGAGAACCACAAAAGACCCCAAGTGGCCAAAGCAATCTTGAGTCAAAGCTAGAGGCATCACACTTCTTGGTTTCAAACTATATTATAAAACTAAAGTAATCAAATAGATGTTACTAGCATAAAAACGGAGAAGGCAATGGCATCCCACTCCAGTACTCTTTCTTGCCTGGAAAACCCCGTGGACGGAGGAGCCTGGTAGGCTGCAGTCCATGAGGTTGCTAGGAGTCGGACACGACTGAGCGATTTCATTTCACTTTCACTTTCACTTTCATGCATTGGAGAAGGAAATGGCAACCCACTCCAGTGTTCTTGTCTGGAGAATCCCAGGGATGGGGAAGCCTGGTGGGCTTCCGTCTATGGGGTCGCACAGAGTTGGACAAGACTGAAGCGACTTAGCAGCAGCAGCAGCAGCATAAAAACAGACACATGGACCAGTGAAACAGAACTGAGATCCCAGAAAACAAACAAACAAACAAAAAAAAGCATGCATATGTGATCAACTAGAGAGTGCAGAATACTCAGTGTGGAAAGAATAATCTTTCTAACAAGTGATAGTAGAAAAACTGGCACATGCAAAATAGTGAAGTTGGACCTCTGTCTTAAACCACACATAGAAACTCACTCACAATGGGTTAAAGATTTAAATGTAAGACCTGAAACCATAATACTCCTTAAAAGAAAGCATAGAGGAGACAGCTCCCTGATTGGTCTTGGCAATGCTTTTTGGAGATGACACTCAAAGCACAAGAAACAAAAGCAAATAAAAACAGGTGGGACTACTTAAAAAGCTTCTGCATGGCAAAAGACACAATCACAAAACTGAAGAGATAAACCTGTGAAATGGGAGAAAATATTTGTAAACCATATAACAGAAAATGGGCTAATGTCTAAAATATGTAAGGAATTCATACAACTCATTCTCGAAAGACTAACAATCCAATTTTAAAAGGGCAGAGGACCTGAAGAGACATTGTTTCAAAGAATACATACAGATAGGCACATAAAAAGGTGCTCAGCATCACCATCATCAGGGAAATGCAAATTAAAACCACAATGAGATGTCACTTTACAACAGTTAGGATGACTACTATCAGAAAGACAGCAAGTAACAAGTTTTGGCCAGGATGTAGAAAAAAGAGAACCCTTGTACACTATTGGCAAAAATGCAAATTCATACATCCACTATGGAAAACAGTGTGGATTGCCTCAAATAATTAAAACAGAACTACTCTATGATTAGCAATTCTACTTCTGAGTGTATATCTAAAGAAAATAAAATCATTGTCTCAAAGAGATAAATGCACCACAAAGCTCACTGTAGCCTTATTTATAATAGCTAAGACATGGAAATAACTGAACTGTCCATCAACAGATGAATGGATAAACAAACTGATAATCACACACACTGAATTATTCAACCATAAAAAAGTAGAAAATCCTGCCACTTGCAACAACATGGATGAACCTTGAGGGGTATTATTTCAAGTGAAACAAGTCAGATAAAGTCAAACACTAGATGATCTCACTATATATAGAATCTAAAACAAACAAACAAACAAACAAAAACACCTGAACTCATGATGGCAGAGAGTAGAATGGTGGTTTCCAGGAACTAGGGGAAATGGCGGGGGTTGGGGGAGGCGGGGATGTTGGTCAAAGGGAACAAACTTCCAGTTATAAGATGAATAAGTTCCGGGCACCTAATTTACAGCATGGTGACTAGAATTAACAGTACTGTGTTATATACTTGAAAGTTGTTAAAAGAGTAGAACTGTAGATCTTAAATGTTCTTACTACTAGGAAAAGACAGTACTTATTATAAGATGATGTAACCTTATTATAGTATTCATTTCACAATATATACATGTATCAAATCACTATGTTGTACTTAAAGTTACACAAAGTTATATGTCAATTATTATACTCAATAAAGTTGGGTGGGAAAAAAAAAGTTGCTTTTCAAAAAGTATGTACTTTGGTAGAAATGGATTCCAGGAACCTAAATGGTAGTTTATATCGAAGGTAATTCTAGCAGAAAAGTAGAGGAATGAGATAGGAAGAAAAAGCAAGTAACAAAGGATTTTTATGAAGCAAGTTTCTACTATTGGTCACTAGAGTTTAAGCCCTCTAGAGAAGGCTGTGAGCGAGTGTAGAATCCATGCCTCAGACTTATCAAACGCGAGGGTGATGGAGTTGGCCTATTTGTCAGTCTCAAAAGGAAGGCGGTTTCCAGGCAGAACGTTGATTCTCTGCCTCACCCAGTCCAGCCTATAGGCAGCAAAGTGAACGCTAGGATGTGGAAGAAGCCTCTAGGCAGAGAAATGCATTTAAATTTGGTCACCGAACAGGCGGGAGGATACTGACAGTGTCTCTTTTTAAAGTTTTATTTTAATGGAAAACACTTTTATGTATAGTTGATCTGCTGCTGGGCTGCTAAGTCGCTTCAGTTGTGTCCGACTCTGTGTTACCCCATAGATGGCAGCCCATCAGGCTCCCCCGTCCCTGGGATTCTCCAGGCAAGAACACTGGAGTGGGTTGCCTTTTCCTTCTCCAATGCATGAAAGTGAAAAGTGAAAGTGAAGTCACTTAGTCATGTCTGACTCTTAGCGACCCCATGGACTGCAGCCCACCAGGCTCCTCAGCCCGTGGGATTTTCCAGGCAAGAGTACTGGAGTGGGGTGCCATCACCTTCTCAGTATATATGTTAGAGGTATACAATATAATGTTTCATAATTTTAAGGGTTATATCTATTTAGAATTATTATAAAATATTGGTCATATTCCCCGTGTTGCACAATATATCCTTGTAGCTTATTTTATACCTAATAGATGGGACCTCTTAATCCCCTGTCCCTGTATTGTCCCTTCCTCCTTGCCTCTCGCTCCCGGTAGCCATTTGTTTGTTCTCTGTATCTATGAGTTTGCTTTTTTATTACATTCACCAGTTTGTTGTATTGTTTAGATTCCACATATAAAAGTGATCTCATTGGAAGGCATTATGCTAAGTGAAGTAATCTGCATTTTAAAAATCACACCTTTGAAATAGTTCTCTGGCTATTTCTTTCTAGAGAGGGTCACTCCAGTTTCTTGAGATTATGACACTTGGTATCATCTAGGGCCTCACTGAAAGGCTAATTTATTTGCTTTACAGTTTGTCATAAACTCACTAGATATTCTATAAGGCAATTTTGAGTGGAGATATGGGAAGCCCCAGATCAGAATCAAAATTAGATTTTCCAAACCGCATGCAGCAGATCTTTTCTGAAAGTAATTTGTACCCTCCCTACACAGTAAAGCAATGCTCTGTGTTAAATCATGGAAGTCTAGTTGCATATTACAGGCAGGTTTAGTTAGGAAGAAGATAAAAATTATTAAAGGGCTCAAATGTAATGAGTCTTACAGTTCTAGCTTTAGTGCTAAGTAGGAAATATGTGATTTGAAAGCAATTTCAATTCTATTATAGTAAACTTGATATCATTAGAAGTTTCAACTAAAGTAGCTATTTTCCTCATAGATATGGCATAAGCTATGATTCTATGTAAATTTTTCTTCATCAATAGAAGAAAATGTATACTTTAGTATACATGAATGGAGCAGTGTTGGTAGCCCACACATAAAGCCATGATTGATCTCCAGAGAAATAACTACAGCTCTGAGAGCAATATTCAATAATTAATGGGCATTAGAAACTTGGCTTGGTATTTTGTTTCCATAGTATCGGTATGGTCTTAAAAACTCTAAAGGCTAAGTATGAGGTACAGAAAGTTGATAAATTTTTAGAAAAACACAAACATTTCTAGTATTAAGTTCAAACTTTACTCACCTTTCTGTATTGAATTTCATATTATACTTTTTGGCTCTATATCTGTTTAGCAAAGGTAAGGGTGTTAAGGTTTTACACTTTACTTCCTGACAAGCAAATGCATAAACAAACAGGAACACTGGAGACATAGCCAGCCAAGAGAAAATGCTTGGCTATTCACTGCAGAGTAAATGGCTTGAAGCTGGAGATCAGAAGGCTATAAGTCCAAAAAAAAAAAAAAAAAAAAAAATTAAAACAGGACAGAGGGACAGAAAGAACTCCATTCTAAAATGATTTTATTACAAAACAATTCAGTACCAAGAGTAAGATAGAATTACCAACTACTTCTAAACTCTCACATATTTTAACGTAGATTATACTGAAACTTCTTGCATAAAAATATCCTTCCTGGGACAGTCAAGGAATCATTTTGGCAGGAAGTCATGGTGATGGCAGATGACATCCCCCAACCATGAGACTGACTCTCATTCTGGGGTGAATTTTGAAGAACCCAGGGCTTTCCAGTTATAAATACCACTGAGGGAGCTCCATCATGCCAGACACAGAAACATCTTGGGAAATCCTCTTCTCAAAAGACTTTCTAGTGTGTTATTTTAAATTTTTGTCTACCCTTCAAACAAACAAGGGAAAATAAATAACATTATGACAAAGAAAAGGAAAAATAAAGAGATTATCGAGATAAATTCAGGTTCCAGACAGGCATTTTCAGCATAAATAGAAGCACCATTCATCAATATGAGCAGATAATTTTATAAGGGCTGTGTATATAAAGGAAGATGCTTTCCTATGCACAAAGCTTCCACATAAAAATTGTACTAGCTAAACTATTTGTCCCATCACGTATTAGTTTTCCACTGCCACTGTAAAAATTACCACAAACTTAATGGCTTGGAACAACACATTTATAGTACAAGTGGCTCAGAAGTTCAGAATAGATTTCAATGGGCTAAAATCAAGGTGTCCGCATGGCTGGGTTCTTCTGGAGGTTCTGGGGGAGAATTTGTTCCTCCATCTTCACAGCCAGGGAGTAGTATCTTCCAATTTCCCTACTTTTGACCTTCTTGCCTCCAGTTTTATAATGATCCTTGTGACTATCCCCTGAAAATCTGGTATAATCATATCATCTCAGGAGTTCAATGTCATTATTAATACATCCACATGGTCCCTTTTGCTACGTGATTTAACTTGTTCACAGGTTCCAGTAAATAGAATGTGGCCATCTTCGGGGATGCCATTATTCTGTCTACCACACACAGGTGCTACATAGAGGGAAAGAGTTAAGTCAATATTTAAAGAGCCATTATTCCTGCTCTAGTAACTGAAGGACACAAAATGTAAAATAGAAATAGTAATACAGCAATAATAATGATCATTTATAGAGTGTCTAATAGACTACAGTTCTTTTACAATATCGTATTAATCATCACAGTAGCCTCTTGGAGTCAGTTTTTACTCTTCTTCCAGGTAAAAACTTTAAGCTCAGTGAAGTTAACAGCATCGGAGACCTGGTAATTTTAGGCTAGGATATTAAAAGAGGCTAGGATTTTTAAGCCAGGCCAGCACTTTAGTCTGAATCTTTTCAGCATCTAAGCCAGGCTTCTCTCCACAGTGTCTGGTGTGTTTGTATGCAGCTTCTTACTCTACAGTCACATTGCAGAGAGGACCTTGCCTCCTTCTTCATTATGTGGATAAAGGACTTAGAAAACATCACTCATGTCTACCATGAAATTTGGGCTTGGCCTCAGAGTCGCAGTCTACTCTCTAGAGCCCAGCACTGTCTGGAAATTGCCGTGATTTGTACAACCTTTCTAACAATGTTACTGTTTCTAATGTGACTGGAGAGGTGTGGGGAAGCCACCTTGAGCATAGAGAAGATATACTTTGTTCTTAATGGACTCATAACTGTAAGTCACGTGTCCAAAGTATGAGCTAGTCCACATCTAAGCTTAAGGAGGAATGGTACTTGCAAATATTCTCTCCCATAAAAGCTCTGAGCCTGAATTTAAGTCTTGCCTTTGTCTCTTTATCGCCCAGTTTCTCTTAACTCTGCTCTCTCCCACCTTAGGTACATGACACTAATTGTTTCTTCTGCCTGATATTATCTGTCTCCACTATACATCTGGTCAACTCCCATCTATCCTTCACATCTCAGCATAAAAATCACTTTTCTCCATTCTCCAACAAGTCGTGTATCCTTTGTCCTCAAGTCCTGGAATCCGCTGTGTAACCCTTTTTGTTAATTACTGATCATCCTTTAAAATTCAGCCGAAAAGGCATCTCCACAGTTGTCTTCTTAACCACCACTCCACTGGGTTGGTTAGATGTGTGTATTCTCCTGGCATGCTGTGCTTTCCTTTAATAGCCCTTGCCACAATTCTGTAAGTGGTTATCCACTTTCTTGTGTGGTGTTCAATTCCTCCACTAGAATAAGCATGCCTTGAGTGAGGAAGCTGCATTCAGGTTTTCACCCAGCATAATGCCTAGCAAGTGCCAGGACTCTCATTTCATGGAGCTGAATGGATGTTGTATATGGGCACTTACCATTGTCCTGTCTAAGTTAAGTGCTCAATTCATCACAAATTTTAGAATCATGGATATTTCTATAACTCTACACAATCAACAGAAATCCTTATATATCTGTCTTTATTAGTTACCTTGAACAGTACATCTCAAGCCCTTACTCTGGGCAGGATACCACGCTAAGAATGGCATCATGTAAATAAATAAAAGTGTAAATAAGTCACATAAATAAGTAAATAAATATCATGCAAATAAATAAATAAAGCACCATCTGCTAGGTGCTTATCAGGAGTGAAAAGACAATGAGAAATAAATAGCTTTAATCTGAGGTAAAGTATGTGAAGAGTCACAAGTCCAGAATTTACCTGAAAATTTCTTTCTTCTTAGCGTCCAAGAATTATGGAGCCTCAGAAGCCCCATCCCCATAACTTGGGGATGGGAAAGGCTTAAAGGAAGATGTGGACTTTGATGGCTAGATAGACACTTTAGGAAGCAAACTAAGTGTTAATGTAAGTAATATATTTCAGGAAAGGAGACAAGCATGAACAAGGTAGAGAGGATTATATAACTTCTAATACAATGCACAGGTAAACTGCATCAATCTATCAGGTGATTATTTTCCAAAGTATCCAAAATTTGCTGATAGATTATTTCTTAGAATGAGTCTGCCATATAGACATAAACATTAACCAGAATTATCTGCGTACTATAATAACCTTATTAAAATAAGTATATCTAGATTCTGAGCATATTCATACAGTATCCTTAGAAAAATCCATGCTTATTATTTCACCTTTAATCCATACAGTACCTGGAACATTTCTGATGTTTTCAAATGAGAGAAGAATCCAGAGAATACATGTCCTATCTATCTGGAGAGCTTTAGGCTTTGCGGTTCATTAAACGTGACCAACATTTTTGAGCTTCTCCTCATGGAATGCTGAGGTTCATGTCCCTGGCTCTTGAATCTAGGTTGCTGTGACTGCTTTTCCTCAAAGCATATGGTAGAAGAGATGCTGAATCCGTTTCCAGGCCAGGCCTTATGAGACTGGCAAGTTTCACTTCTCGCTTCCTGGAACACTCACTTTGGGGAAAGCCAACCACTAGGTTGGAAGACCAGCTGCTCAGATTGTCGCAGTGTGAGGAAGCTGCCTCTGGGTATTTTGAGAGTGTACATGGGGAGAGATGACCAGCCAGAGCCAGACATTCTAGCCATCTCAAGGCAGGTGCTAGGCATGTGAGTGGGGGTGGGGGGAACATCTTAGATGTGGAGAAGGACCAAGAACCATAGCAGAACTGAGGCCTAAAGTGGCCTATTCAGGCCAGCCAGTCCACTGGGCCACTCAGCCGAGGCCCCAGCTCTCGTGGAGGACGAGGGGTGATGCGTGAGAGGTGCTGCCCCTGCTGTCGCTGCCTGACTTCCTGGCCCATGAAACTGTGCCTCAGAAAATGATTTCCATTTTCATCACTAAGTTTTGGGGGCAGTGTGTACGCAGCAATGGATTACCAGTGATGGGTAACTCCACTGGGGTTAGCTGTAAGATTTGTCTTTTACAAACACACTAGAACTTACTTTGCAAAATATTAGTATTCAAGGTTGTCACTTGGAAGAATATTTATTGATTTTATAAATTTTCCATGTTGAAAACATTTTGAAAGTCTCTTCACAGAAGCATTTCATGAGCCAAGGAAAAAAGAGTAGAACAAGGAGGAGAAGGAGGAGAAAGTGAAGGAGGAGGGGAAGAGGGAAGAAGTAAGGAAGGGAGAGAGGTAGGAAGGGAGGGAAAATCATGTGTTTAATTGGATAAGCACATCTCAAGTGGGGCTCAAGTAAAGCAATTATTATCACGTTCTTTAGACTCAGCTCTGGATAGCTTTTCCTTTTTTCCCCCTGTTTGCTTCACATTTTCAAAACTAGTCTTCAAAGACTGAAGAGTTGTCACCACTGAAAATGTTAAAAAGCAAGTGCCAGGTACTCTCAAGGTAATTCAAAGAGATGAGTTGTGAAATATTCGGCACATTTTTTGGATGCTCAGCATCCCCAAGGTGTCTGTTTTAAAGGACACAGTCTTGTGTGGAAGCATATGATCCTACAAGATTAAAAAAAAGATCAATAGCACTATATAGGGTCCCCAGAGCTGAACACTAGCTTGCCAGTATGACAGTCAAATTGGTTTGCTGAACTCTTCCACCGCAATTTCAGAAAGCCTTGGTGCCACCGTGTAGCTAATTTATCTATGTACTTTCACCCTGAATCTTCTGTTATTCACAGAGAGAGAAGATTCAGGTTCATATAGTGAGGCTGATAGAAACAGTCCTGTCTTCTACCAGGTGCTTTTGTATCTTAATTTGTACAATGAGAATTCTAATCCTCAATGGAAAAGACCAATCTGTAGAAATAATAAATGTCTTTAAATTACCAAGCATGTATTTGATACATAGCAGGCTCTGAATATCATATATCTTGCAACCTAACAGCCAGCGATGTAAGCCTATTATTATTGTAGTTTTCTGATTGCTTTTGGTTTTGATTTAAGAAAAAGCCATAACCATTTCCTACATAGTTTGATCTCTTTTCTCAGGGCATATAAGATGAAGCCTCATTCAAACATTATGAAACTAATTCCAAATTTAGAAAATATTTAAGTTAAAGAGAAATAAAGTAAATTATTATATAGTTTGCCCCCTCCCCACAAAATTAAAGGCAGCATAACTTACCTATTGCCTTGTTTGAGAGTAGAAATAAAAGACAAATAGGATAAGAAAATATTGCTATTGGCATGATGAATAAGGTAATAATGTTTAGACTACAGGACAATGGTGCTGTGATAAATTATAGTCATCATTTGGTATTATGAAAATAGACTTTGGGTAATTTTCTTTATATACCAACATTACAATCATGTCCTAAACAAACTAAATAAATTATTATCAGACATTTCTAGTGCTATCTCCTATTGGGCATGATAAACCAAATTTCTCTCTTTTATATTCTTCAGGGGACCAGGTTGAGAGCTCCAAACTTTAAAAAAAAATCTCTTTCAGAATTTTAAGCAGCAGTAAGTACTTTAGATATTTTCACAAAGGACACATAGAGATATTTTATGCCATGAAATCCTGTAGTCAGCCACAGAAAACCTCATATTAAAAAAGAAAGAAAAGAAAAGAAAATTTAAAACATTAACACAAAGTAAATGCTAAAATTTTAGCTCTGGGAATGCCACCTACAATACTAGGGGAGGGTCTCAATGTGCATTCAATAGCATCTCCCTTTTCTTTATTGTGAGAAGAGAACTTGAAGTCTGTATAACAGATGTGGCCCACCCCAGGATGCCAGCTATAATTGACCACCAAGGAAACTGTCCAGATGATGGGCCATCCTGTTTTATTAATGTCATTCCCCTTTTCTAGCAAGCAACTCTTTGAAAATAAAGCAATTTCTTCCAGAATACAGATTTTGATAATACAACCCTATTTCTATGGCACGTAACTCCAGGAGAGGATCTGCATAGGGCAGCTGGCAATGAACATACGGAATTCTACTGTGTTGCATGGTTGGTAAAATGTGTACAACATGTGCTTTCTGCTGCCCAGAAGTTTCCCCAATCTACCAGTCAGGAATTTAATAGCTGCTATAAATGAATTATCAAATCCAAAAGCAAATGTCAGGGTGCCATTCTACCAACTATAGTGCAGTCAATATAATTTGGAAATCTGATGAGGGGTGGGAAAGAATAAAAATCAAATTATTTCTTAGTCATCATAAGCTCTATCAGTACTTATCAGAGACCCGAGTATAAAAACATGCTGTGTTCAACACTCTCAAGGTTAGTGAATTTGTTATAACGTCTCACGTTATCACCTGTTGTTGATTACTTTTTAGTATTTTTACCATTTCATCATCTCAAGGTGAATATTTTTATTGCTAATGTTTTGCTGTATTTTTACCTCCAAGATTTCACCTTTAGACCTAAGAAATAAAAGACTTAATTTTGAAAAAGAAATTTTGGCAACACTGAGCCCACTGCCCCACACAAAACAGTGGTACTGAATACTAGCAACAAAGGGCAGCAGAGAACACAGAGCCCATTTCCACCAACAGAACATTCACTCCTGGATTCACTTGTTTTTGCTGCCTGTCTGGCCCTGGCACACATTCTCCAATCCTGCTGGTACAGAGAAACAACCAGTTTTCATATTCTTTGGAAATATTGTGTTTTAATTGTTTCTAAGACAAACTACAAGCAGAACAGATTTATAGATTTAACAAAAGAATTAAAAATAGTTAAAGAGTAACAATCAAAGAAACAAACAAAAATACAGTATAGCCATTTAGCATGACTGAATGAACAAAAACAAACTCCTTGCCTTATCTTTAGTGAAAAGGGGTGCACACATATGCTAACACCAGTGTAACTTGGGCTAACCATTTGGAAAGATATTTTGCATCACAAGAGAAGTTCATTTATTCATTCATTCACTCAGGACTTTGCTGTTGAGTTACAACATGCCAGGCACTGTTCCAGGTATAGGGACTACAAAGAGAATTAGGAAATGATTTTCAGTTAGAAATAGCAAACAAGGAGAATGAGATAAATAACCAAAAATCACACACACAAAAGAGAGAGAGTTCTATGCAAAAAGTTTAGGGGAATTGGGAAAATCTATTCAGGACAGGTGAGATTTGGGAGTGGGTGTTGTTTATTATTTTTACATTCCCTTGTGCATTCATTAAACAGGTACTTCTTGAGTTCCTTCTGTATGTCAGCAGCTATTGTAGGAACCAGAGATATTTCAGTGAACATAGACAAAAATCCCTACAATAAGTAATGTAAATAATGCAGCTATAGTAGTTTGATGATAAATGTTAAGGGGAAAAAGTAAAGGAGAATGAGGAAAAGGAGAGGCTGACATTTCAGGTAGGGTGTCCAGGGAAGGCCTCCTATTAAGACCATATTTGATTTCTAAAAAGGAAGGATTGAACCACAAAGATCCATCTGGGCAGAGTGTTCCAGGTCAAAGGGACTGTAAAGGCTGTAATATGCATGTGAGGAAGAGCAGGCAAACATGCTGGCTGGAGGGAGGGAAAAGAGGTGGGGCAAGAGGGGCTGCAGGCTAGGGGGCAATAAGTAATTAGACTGCAGAGGTCATGTAAACACTTTGCTTTTTCTTTGAGTGGGATGTCTGGTCACTAGAGGGCTTAAGCAGAGGAGTGACAGGTCATGTTTTCAGTTTTCTGTGCTCAAGAAAATGAACGAGTGGAAATTGAGAGACTAGTGAAGAGTATCAACTAGAAGACAGATCGTAATGGTTTTGACAAGGATAGAAACAGTGGAGGAAATGAGAAACGATCATATTCATAATACACTTTGAAAGAAATGCAGACAGAATTTGTCAGTGAATGGTCAGAGTTCCTCAGGACCACCACCCGTTTCTGTGGTTTGCTAGGACTCATAGGACTCAGCAGATAGCTGTACTTGTAGATGTGATTTATACCAAAAGGATACAAAACAAAATCAGCAAATGAGAAAGGCACATAAGGAGAAAGGAGGAAATCAGGCACAAGCTTCCGGAGTCCTTTCTCCATGGACTCACATGGAGTATGTTTAATTTTTCCAGCATTGAATTATGGCAGCGTGTGCGCAATGTTGTCTATCAGGAAGTTTATTAGAGCCTCAGTGCCCAAAGTTTTTACTGGGGTCTAGACATATAGGTACCCTCTGCCTAACTGTACGAAACTCCCAGACTCCCAGAGATAAGCAAGTGTCTAAAATGAACACTGTACGAATAATTTAGGTAAAACAAACCATTCTCATCATTTAGGAAATGGTGGGAAATTCACATTCCTGACACCAGCCAAGGGCTAACCATGAAAGCTTCCCTCTTAAGTATAGCAGCCTCAGAGAGGCTATGTTCACTCTTTTATGCACAGATAGAATATGTGATGTGAGGTAAGAGGTATTCAGGAAGAGAAATGGAGAGCATAGGGGTATTTTGGATAGTGAGGGATGTGATGGAGAAGAAGAAGAGATTTATTTGATATCTCATCCTTCATTAGGATAGGTACAAAAAATACCCTGAAAATGTAACAGTTTTTCCAGCAGACAGGTCCCTTTCCTTGTGGAGCTTATTTGCATTTTAATAGGATCAGTTCAGTTCAGTTCAGTTCAGTCGTTCAGTTGTGTCCAACTCTTTGTGACCCCATGAATCGCAGCACGCCAGGCCTCCCTGTCCATCACCAACTCCCGGGGTCTACCCAAACTCATGTCCATCGAGTCGGTGATGTCATCCAGCCATCTCATCCTCTGTTGTCCCCTTCTCCTGCCTCCAATCCTTCCCAGCATTAGGGCATTTTCCAATGAGTTAACTCTTCACATGAGGTGGCCAAAGTATTAGAGTTTCAGCTTCAACATCAGTCCTTCCAATGAACACCCAAGACTGACCTCCTTTAGGATGGACTGGTTGGATCTTCTTGCAGTTCAAGGGACTCTCAAGAGTCTTCTCCAACACCACAGTTCAAGAGCCAGATACTAATCAAACGATCCTCACATCTATTATTACCCTATGGACCCGGAGTAGTCAGTCCAGGTAGAACAAATAGCATCATGAGGAAAGACCCGGGGTGGCAAGTAACATAGTCCTATTCTACATGTGAAAAAAAAGATCAATGAACAAGAGAACAGTGAACAGGAGGATGCAATAACCCTTTTTCATTTAGTCATTCAGTAAATTCATGCTGAGCACTTACTCATGCCAGTTATGTGCTTGGCAATGAGAACGGTCCTGACACCATGGTGTTTGCAGTTCAAGGGAAGAGGCAGTCACTTGGCCTTTTTGTGTTGTCACAGATTTGCCCTTCCTCTCCTTTCTCATTGTTGTTTAGTCACTGAGTCAGGTCTGACTCTTTGCAACATCATAGACTCTAGCACTGCAGGCACCTCTGTCCTCCACCATCTCCTGGAGTTTGATCAGATTTATGTCCATTGAGTTTCATTGCTCCCAACTAAATGTCTCACAAACCTGGATCACCACGGGATCTTCTCACTTATCTTTATTCTCTCCTAACGTATCCTATAGTGGAAAACAGATAAGGTTTCTTAAAATCTGATTCCAAGATGATTTCTAATGATTTGAATTTTAAACATTTTTTCTACTTCTTAGACTTTATTCCAAGATCTTTAAATTAGAAACTAGCATTTAGGACCCTCCTACATGCACAAACACATAGATACACACTAAACCTTCCCCAATGAGCTTGCTCATTTCTATCATCATGACTTCTAATCACATTCTTCCCACCAGAAAAACTTTTCTGGAATTCATTCAAGTGGTCCTAAGTCTTCTGTGGGCCATCTATCATGCCACTTCCTCCAGAAGTCATTAGCTCTTTGGTCTACCCTGCCCTGCCCTTCTCCTTTCTACAATGTATAATATCTACAAAATATGGGCACATCTTTTTCTGCACTCTTCTCTTTGGTGATGTAGATGACCCACATTTATCAAACCATGCACTAAGTCATCTGAGGTTGGGACATTGTGCTTTTAAAATTTTAATTACAGTGTCTAGAATCATACTGGGCCATGGTAGGTCACTAAGTTAAATTTATTGACTTGATGCTTTGACTTTTCTATCCACACTTCCAGGCTAGATCTCTACCTTATTCATATGTATTAGTTAAAAATTGCATTAAAAATTACCTCAAAACCAGTGGCTTAACATAGTAATAAACATTGGTTATTTCTCATAACTTTTGTGAGTCAGGAAATTGGGAGCAGCTTAGCCACATGGTTCTGGTTCAGAGTCTTTCACGAGGATGCATCAAAATATGGGCTAGATTTTCATCTGAAGGCTAGACTGAGGCTAGAGAATCTGCTTTCAACAGGAGGCTTTCATTTGACTGGCAATTTGGAGCTGGTTGATGGCAGAAGAAATTATTTACTCTCCTCATGAGATTTCTATGGGCCTACTGGTATGTTCTTATCACATGGCATCTGGATATTCCTCCAGAGCAAGTTATAAAGAGAGTATAAGATAGAAGCTATCATGAGTTTGTGACCTAAGCTTACAGAAGTCACAGTGTCACTTCCATAATATCTTACTTATCTCATAGATCAACAATAGCCAGTATGGGAAAAGACGACAGAAGGGTGTGGATACCAGGAGGCAAGAGTTACTGGGGGCCATCTTGGAGGCTGACTACCATACCATATATGATTCAGTCTTACTGCCTAGGGTTTGTTTCCTATGCAAAAGTATATTACTTTAAGCACATCAAACACTAAACAAGTGAAAATATTAGCAAAACAAATAATGACTTCAAGCTTTTACATAAGGACTTATATCACTCTTTGAAAATCTGTTTTCACATTAGAAGCACACAAGATTTTTAGGATAGCCTCCACTCCACAGTATTAAGTAGGGACCAAATGCTCTCTTGTTTTCTATCTCTTAGTTCAAAGCCTCAATTTCTTAATAAAAAGATAACTTCAACCTCTTAGCATCATACAAAGATTTCTTCTTGCTCTTATCCTCCACTGATCCTCACATATACCCCCTTGTTTCCCGCACTCCTTTACTTCAGTCCTCACTTTCCAACTCTTACCTTTAGGCAGGGCAAGTATCCTGCAGGGACTTAATGAAACTCAGGATTTCCTTCCCCCACTGAAATATTTTCTCCACCTGCTCACTAATGTCAAACATTTTGCAATTAACAAATTCTTTTTTTTTTTTTGCCTCTGACATGTGGTTTCTTGTCTCCAATTAAAAATACCAATATTCTTAGTAAAAGGAATATATTACAACTTTAACAGCTGTCTGCTCTTTAGTATGAGTTTTTTTGCATGTATCTCCTGAAAACAAGTTTTCAGAAGGGAAAAGAAGAAAAAGAACACCGTGGGGAGGCAATCTTTCAAAGGGCCAGGTTGGAAAAGAGAAAACAGGACCTCATGGAATGGAAGGCTGCACTTCCTCAGAATTCTATGCAGGCCTAACTCTTTTCTGAGGCTTCAGCAAGACTAGAAAGTCAAAGGCCTTTAACCTCATCCTCATACCAACCAAACCCACTATATTAAACCATATTCCCTTTGTGTACCATCTGTCAAAGGCTATCAAAGTGAGAAAATGGGGACAATCTCTTTTTTTTTTTTTAAAGGAAATTAAAGAAAAGAAATGACTGGTGAATGTAAGCCCCAAAGATCACAATGCAGGGCTGGGAACATACACTTGCAGGGTGACTGGCTTGTAAAATCTTGGGTTACAACTTGTTTATTTTAACGGTGACTTTGGTCTATAAGCCCTTAGTCCCATTATTTATTCACAACCTTGCAGGGGTCTTGGATTCCTAATTTGCAAGTATAAAAATGATAACCAATTTGCACGTGGCAGGTGTCTGGACAAATGTTGTCTATTATCTACATAAACCAGATGCTCAGTGATTTGAACTAAGCTGAATAGAACACACACTGTTCATTCCCAAGCTGGCCTCATACTCCTACAGAGACCCTGAGTTTTGCAACAACTCTTCCGTAGCTTTTATCGATTACAGGAAAACCACTGTCAAAAAATAATAACTTTTCTTGATGATGTGCTGCTGGCTGTAATGGCTGGACTATCCAGTAGGATTCAGTGGCCTCAGACCTCTCTTGTGATGCTTAATACATGCCCTCAGGAAGACAGAATACAGACACTAAGGCCAGGTTTACCCATCACATCAAAGCAGATCTTTTTTATTTTATTTGAACTGATTCCAAAGAGAAAGAGAAATAGCACTGATTAACACACCTGCCATAGACAGAACTTTCTCTTAGGAGCTCAAGACACGTTATTGCATTTCCACAACTGATCGAGTCATAAAATAGCCAATCTGATTTGATCATGAAATTCAGTTTTTTTCTATTAAACAAATTAGACTGTATTTGGCTCATGTTTTTATTTAGAAGAATAGGTTGTTCTGACAGCAGAAATTGAAACAGAATTCAGTTCTTCCATGATTGAATGCATTCACAGCCTTACCTCTTTGGTTTTACATTTGCACTCACATTTCATTCACAAAAAAATTGTCTTCAGGCCTAGGCCTTCATGCAGGGCAAGGGATGCTGTAGAGCTGTGAAGGGACATGAGGCTGAGCAAGTCTGGAAGACAAAGCTCAGAAGCTGGGCTCAACCTGTGTCTGATTAGTCCCGTAGATAGATGCATGCAGTCACCTCCAGCATGGAGGGGAGTCCGCTATCAGGCATAAGCACAGGATACCAGCAATTTTTAGAATCTGCAGGGGGACACTCAAATGGATATCAGGATATTCAAGCAGGACAGGAAAGGCATGATAGAAACAAAATAAGAGTATTTAGACCAGATCCCAGCATGCTGAGATATGGATTAGGCAGGAGCCATATGGAGAGGCAGGAGTCAGAAAGCACCTGTGCTGGAGGGGAAGGGTCAAAGCATAAATCAGAAGAGTGAAAATCCCCACTGAGCATCTCAAAGACCCAAGTGATGTCACAGAATAGCCTCTCTCACTGGATAACACTAACCAACTTGGGCACCTGTTCAAGTAAATCCACCAGTTATGATCTGGATTAGATGACAAGGATCCTTATCATCACAGAGCCTTCGGATGGAGCTTGGCAATGGTGGTTGGGAGGTCTGTATCAGAAGATATTTTAAAGAGGGGCATTTCCTAATGGTAGCTATGATTTACTGGCACAGAGTTCTCCTGCTGTTGAAGAGTTGGCACACTGCAAGTTCATCCTAGGAAGATCAACATATTGATGCCCTCTCTGGGCAGATCTGGTAAACACCTGCTTACATCTGGGTAATATCACTTTACATCAATGCTGGAGTATATACTGCTCTAGACCAGAGCTTCTCAAACTTTAATGTGCACATAAATCATCTGAGGTCTTTGGTAAAGCCCAGATTTTGATTCAGTAGGTTTGGGTGGATCTGAGAATCCTCATCTCCAACGAATTCTCAGGGGTTTCTGATGTTGCTAGTCCTGGGTCCACACTGAAAGTAGCAAGGCCCTAGACTACGGACAGGGGCCATAGGTTTTTTTTTTTTTCTGTCAACAACTGTTATTAATAAAAATTAAATAACAAGCCCCACAAAACTGGCATCTTAAAGAATACAGATTTTTATTTTCTTGGTGATTTGTATATTTGGATAATTGCTTACACTAAAATTCTAATTTAAGGATTCCTTCATATTACAAGTAAACATCTCTTTCTTTTCTTTTTGTTCTTCTTTTTGGTTTACTCTGGTCATGTCTTCAGATGCCAGAATTCTAAGCCTATACAAAATGCTAAGAATATAAATTCCAGAAAGAATGAAATGTCTCAGACAATAAAAATCTGCCTATTATGCAGGAGACCTGGGGTTCAGTCTCTGAGTTGGGAAGATCCCCTGGAGGAGGGCACAGCAACCCATTCCAGTATTCTTGCCTGGAGAATCCCATGGACTGAGTCCTGGCATGCAGCAGTCCAAGGGGTCAAACAGAGTTAGATGTGATGAGCATCTAGCACACACAAGCACACACATAAATTCCAGAATCAGACTGACTCCTCACACTACTTGTGTGAACTTGGGCAGTTTGCTTAAACTCTCTGAGCCTCAGAGTAAAGATAAAATAAAGCTAATCACAGCATAGTAAAGGGATGTTATGAAATGTGTTATTCTTAAATGTATTTATAACAGTGTAAGATACATGGCAATAGTTATTTAGTATTTGTTGAATTAATATAGAAATATATACAAAATTTAAAACAGTATGTGCACAAAATCTAGCACATAAGTAGCATGATTTAGTGCATTCCATATGATCCTTTAAAACCCCTATAGAGGATTTTTCATCTCTGTTTGGCATACTGGAAAATGAGAACAGAGAGGTATAAAAACTGACCCACAATCTTGGAACCCAGATTACTTGAAATCCTCAAAGGAGAGAATAAGACAGAACTTAACTAATTGAGGCACATATACACACTGATAAAGCATCATTATCCCACAGGAACGAGCATTAAGGTGGAATAATTTAGACTTTGATTAATTTATTGGACTAATAACTTTAAACTGTCTTGTAGGGACTGTGGGGAGATATTCCATCCTTCTGGGCAGAAATGAGGTTTCTCCTGAAGTGAACAGATGTTGCCACTTGTAATAATCCTAAAAATTCTGAAACCTAGAACAGAAATGGAAGACTAGAGAGGCAAGTCTTAAAATGAGATGAGGGGATTAAAGCCCTCCTCCTTCTGTAGCTGAGAGTCATTGTGCTTGCACTCCCGTGTTTGGAGAGATGCTGGCGACGCAGGGGCCCTGCCAGCATTCCTGAGTGAGTCGTGCCTGGAATGTGGAGACAGGCTGGTAGCGAGACAGGGCACGAGGCCAGGAAGAGAGCAGAATGAGTTCTTCTTGGTGTTGAACTTCCTTTCTGCTACTACAGTCTTTAATAAAGACATAGCAGCACATAAACAGCCTGAACTCTGTCTTCCACGAGGAGCTGAGAGGAAGGCTTACACCCAGGTTTGGGAAGTAAGAGGTAAGAGTGATGTTGGCAGAGGCAAAGGCCAGGAGAGAAAGCCACGTCCCGAGGAGAATGACGCGGTAAGCACAGTGGCAGCTGGTGGGGCAGAGGGACACGGCCAGAAGGACACAAAGGAACCACGCAGATGATCCAGGGAACATGTTTGTGCAGGACTAATTTCCAGCAAAAAAAAAAAAAAAAAACAGCAGGAGGTTTATCATTTCATCATGAATTGGGTTAGGCAAGCATGAAATCAGGGAGAATATCAGGACTAGATGTCACGTTTCCTCATCTCCAGGCTACTACTATTTCCAGTATATCCAGGACAAACATATGCACATATCCTGAAGGATGATCTACATACATTATCATCTTTATGAAAACTCCAGATGTTTTACTGATCTTCCACATTTTAATCTAGATGTTTAACATAGCCTGGAATTTCAAAGGTTATCAGACAGTTGTTTTGCTTTGTTCGTATGAGTGTTTCTTTTCAAAGACAAGTCACAGCCAATGTTGACTAAATTGGTCCTGATCAAAAAGAAAAAGAAATTCGTAATTATATGGTCAGGAACAAGGTTGAACAATGAAAGCATCTGTAAATTATTTGGGTGGAATTACATGGGTATCTCAAAGACTATAAAAGAATAATTTCCAGTATGACAGGAAAGCACTGGGTTAGGACAAGTAACGGCATCTGAGCTGGGCACTCATGACCTGTGAAACCTTGGAGGAACTGTTGATTCTCATCCTCTGAGCCTCTCCAGCTCTTCATGTCTTACATGAGAATAATAAGCCCTGGTTGCTTACCACAGGGGTGCCACTGGCCCATGGCATGCCTCTGTGAAAATGAGAAGAATATATCCCCTCTGAGCTTACCCAGCCAGTGCAGGTACATAATTTAGTGTGCATCGCATGGACCAGGTTTGAGGCTCCATATATACCCTCAACCAGGGGCTCACATGCTGTGAGCCAACTTGCACGTTCATGAACTTGGTCATGGCCGATCTCACAAGATGATGGCAAGGATGAAACAAAGGTATTTTGCTAAATGTAAAGGCAACATAAATGTAAGAGAATGCATAAGCTTAAGTGTAATCAAAAGCTGGCTTTCAAACCAGAAATATAGAAAGATTCCATGCATAAGGATTTCTCAAAAATTTAAAATCAAGAGACACAAATTATAAGGTATGTACCATACACATCAGTAACAGAATATTTATTAGGTATGGGGTTCTTAGCCAGAATGAAGAACCAGAGGCACCTAAAATCTATTTAAAAAGACACATTGAAGGTTCTATCTCTGGAGATTTCTGAATTGGGATGTCTGAGATTCTATAATCTTACTTATAAAGCACCCCAGGTTTTCTTTGATGTACACCCTTGCTTGAGCATCACAAGCTTAGAGAATTTAAGCCTAGTAGCTAGTTTAGGTATTTTAAAGCCACATTCACTTTTTTTTTGGCCTGAATTATTCAGAGAGCCTTCAGATGAAAAGGAAAACATATGGCATAAAGAATAATAATAATTCAAAAAAACTAAAGAGGATGCTATGTTTTCCATAAAAACAATCAGTTGGGATATTGCCCATTAAGTTGATAGCTCATAAGATATTTACAGAATGTATATTCCAAAGCACCCAACACATGGTACAAAGTCTCTCTGCACTGTCCCATCCACTGAGCTATCAGTGCAAAAAGCCTAATCTTGTTCCCTACATGTTAATAGCTAAGATGCAATGGAAATCTTAGGCAAGCATGTCCATCATCAAATCTGATATCCAGTGAGGTCATCATGAAGCATATCAAAGTAAACAATCAATAATCATTCTGTTTTTATATACATCCAGAACCTTCAAATGAAAAGGCAATAATTTAAACACAAATGTGTTTGAACCACTATAAACTAAATCATTTATTAAAGCACAAACATTTCTTCTTTCCCTTTAGATTCTATTAAGGTATTTAGCCATAGTCTTCCATCTCCTCAGCTGCTCTGTATGTCAGGAAGGATAACAGATAGTACTGAGTACCTGTTTTAAGGTATCATTAGCACCATTGGCAGGGAAGGTATATAATTCTGTACAAAATTGAATGGACTCATTTAAATCTATAAGAAGAAGCCAGTGGATTTCCCTGCGCTGACATATTAAAGCATTGCATTTAGGATATAAGTATTCTACTTTTATAAATTCTCTGTAATTATGTTTAATTATCACAGAAAAGTAAAGGGGAGAAAAGAAACTAGAAAAATGCCCAGGGACTCTAGATTTTGAATTGACATTTTACTGTTTCCAACCTCACTGAAGAGACATGGTCTTTAGATTACTAATACCTAATCAATGAAGAAATCAACTTGGAATCTGATCCTAAAATACTTTGGAAAAAAATAACTCATGTAAGATTGACTCTGACATGTGGAGCCTTTTATATAATGGATTTGTAAAGTAACAGTAACCACAGACAAGATTAGAAAAATGAGTTTCTGGTTGCCATGGCAATGCAGGCACTGTACTACCACCCACTCTAACAGCCACACTTAAATGATGAACATAAAGACAGAGAGGGGAGCCCACACAGAAGCGGGTGTCAAAAGCTAAGAAGTTAAACTGTAGATACTGTAGAGGTGATGGAACCCTTAGTAGAGTTACATAGGAAGTGACCACTGCACAATGGGGAAATTTTCTTGACGTAGATCTCAGTCTGCTAAAATCCAGATGGTTCATGAGTGCCCATATCTTACCCTAGTCTTGCTGCTATTTAGTTGCTAAGTAGTATCTGACTCTTTTGCAACCCCAGGGACTATAGCACACCAGGATCCTCTATCCATGGAATTCTCTAGGCAAGAATACTGGAGTGGGTTGCCATTTCCTTCTTGAGGGGCTCTAGGACCCAGGGATTGATCCTGCACCTCCTGTATCGATTGGCTTTCCAGGTAGCTCAGCTGGTGAAGAATCAGGCTGCAATACAGGAGATCCTGGTTCAATTCTTGGGTCAGGAAGATCCCCTGGAGAAGGGACAGGTTATCTACTCCAGTATTCTTTGGCTTCCCTGGTGAATCAGATGGTAAAGAATCTGCCTGCAATGAGGGAGACCTGGGTTTGATCCCTGGGTTGGGAAGATCCCCTGGCAGAGGGCATGGCAACCACTCCAGTATTCTTGCCTGGAGAGTCCCCATGGATGGAGGGAGCCTGGCGGGCTACAGTCCATGAGGCTGCGAAAAGTCAGACACGACTGAGCGACTAAGCACAGCACAGCCCCTGCGCTGGCAGCGGGGTTCTTACCAATGAGCCTCCAGGGAAGCCCCTGTCCTACGCTGCTGCTGCTGCTGAGTCGCTTCAGTCTGTCCGACTCTGTGTGACCCCATGGACGGCAGCCCACCAGGCTCCCCGCCCCTGGGATTCTCCAGGCAAGAACACTGGAGTGGGCTGCCATTTCCTTCTCCAGTGCATGAGAGTGAAAAGTGAAAGGGAAGTTGCTCAGTCGTGTCCGACTCTTAGTGACCCCATGGACTGCAGCCCACCAGGCCCCTCCATCCATGGGATTTTCCAGGCAAGAGTACTGGAGTGGGGTGCCATCACCTTCTCCATGAATACGAAATTGTCATTCCTATGTCAGCAAGTAGTTGCCCTGACAATTCTGCAGAGTGCTTATCAGAGGAGAGAGAAAGTGTTAGGTCCTATTTGTCATGTAATTGAATGGTAGTAGGTAGGTAGAACACATATTGAAAACTATTAAAAGAAAAGCTAATGGAAATGTTCTATTTTAAATTGTGAGAAATGAAAATAGTACTTCTTAGTGTAATGATGAGACAGGCCCACTTACCAGGAGTCCACAATATACAGGTAAAGTAGAGATATAAGGTACATTTCATTGAGTATTAAGAAAACTATTTTAAGATTTATCATGAATTATATGATAGAAAAAATACTGCAAACATTATCAATTTAAAATATCTTCATTACAGAGATACTATTTACAGTGTGAAAAGTTATTTCTTAGAAGTGATGAAACATGGTATATATCTCACATTCATCTGTAACCATTCTTGTACTATAATTCAATTCATTCATTCATTTAGTCAATGAATATTTTTAGTACTTCTAATTCGACAGCTACCTCTGCAAAGTGCCAATTTTATATTGTCTGTCAATCGTATTGCTACTTTTATAGTTCTGAGAGAAGGATCTCATTGAGTGGACTCCCTGACAACTGTGAAAAAGATCCTGGGATTCAAAATGAACACAGGATACAAGTAACTCAGTGAGGCGTCCTTCTGGCTTGTGTGTCAGGATACACTTGAATGTAACAAAAATGACATATTTTTCAAGTTATAAATGTCAGTGTCAAAGCCTAAAGTTCATATGCACTTATTATTTATCTCTAACCTACATAATATCAACCAAAAGTTTACTTATAAATTAATGTGTTTCCTATAAAACAGTGACAGATTTTGGATGGGGCTTAGGCCAGTTCAAAAACGCCGTTTAATTCACAACTATTAATAGATAAACGATCACACTCTGGTTTCATTTCAGACCACAGTAGTCTTCTCTGACACAGGACGGCACCTCCTTCCTCACATCCCAGAACATCTGCAAACCCCATACATCCTCCTCTTAGTGGCTGTGGCAAAATCACCTCCTAGTGACCTCAGAACATTCTGGAGAGTCTCTGGGATCCACTTACCAGAGTAACAGCAGTGTTTCTGGAGGTGTCAGTTTAAGCAGTTGTAGGGATATCCCAATGGAAGATCCACTTCTAAGTTTAGGATGTTCCTAAGTGGGATGTATATATTTTCAAAAAAGAGAAAATCAAGATTCAGCTGGACCATGAGCCAGATTCTACATTCAGCCCCAGTCCAGGTTTAAACACTCTCTGCCTTAACTCAAGAAAGGTGGGGAGAATATAATTCTTCCCTGATCCTGTGAAATAAATACATAACTTTTTACTGAAAGCTAGAAATCTGGAGTCAGAGGACTGAGCTGCTGAGAGGATTCCTAGAAACAGGACTTTAGGCGAGATCCTCACCCTTTCTGAGCCTCAGTGTTTTGACTTCTAATTATGAGGCTCAAAGGTTTGTGACATACAGATGTACACCAGTTGTACAGTTGTGACAAAAAGTAAAAATGCTAATCTTTATTTTCATAAAAATTCTACAATATAATAAATTGTTATTAGCATAATATAGGTGGTAGAAATAGGGGTATTCAACTTGGCATATGCTTAACATTTTTCATAATAAACTTGGGAAATAGAGCAAATGATGTTGATTATAACATTTTAAAAAATAATTTTATTTATTTCGTTACTTATTTTTGGCTGTGCTGGGTCTTGGTTGCTCCGAGGGCTTTTCTCTGGTTGCGCTGAGCAGGGGCTGCTCTCTGGTTGTGATGGGTGGGCTTCTCATTGCACCGGCTATTCTTGTTGCTGCGCACAGGCTTTAGGGTGTGTGGGCTTCGGCAGTTGCAGTTTGGGGCACTAGAGCACAGGCTCTGTAGTTATGGCACATAGGCTTAGTTGCTCCAAGGTACGTGGGATCTTTCCAGATCAGGGATCGAATCCATGTCCTGCATTGGCAGGCAGATTCTTTATCACTGAGCTACCAGAGAAGCCTTGATTATAACATTTAATTGGCACAAAAAAGAGGTGGCTACTTTTCCCACCCTCATTTTTCAAATGAAGAAAATAAAGCCATTATTCAATTAAGTCATGAAACTAGAAGACATAATATTACTAATCAATGGAAGTAGAATTTGAACACAAACTCTATGCTTTTAATCACCAAGCTTAACACTTTAAAAATATATACTACACACTCCCACCCCTGCATATACCTCATCACTTTGCAATTAATCGTTCATGTGTCTGTCTTTCCCACTAAACTAAATTCTTAAGGTCAGGCGAGACATTCTTAGTTCTTTTATTTTTAAAGCTTTAATAGTACATCGCTAGTATATACTAGATATTCACACACTGTTAGTTAAAAAATAAATGTTTTTAGCTAGCCTTCAGAAAATTATTCTCATAATAAGGTGAAGGTACTTCTTGTGCTTTTTCTTACTCTGTTCTGAGGATATCATGTATTTTCAGATGAATATTCATGATATGTTCTAAAATAAGTAAAACATTTTTATTCTTATTTTTAAGTTAAACTCCAGATTGGGGCATTTATAATATAACATAAAATGGTCTTTCCTGACAAAATTTTTAAATCCTTATTCTGGAAACATCTTCAGCTAAATTTTTAAGGTATTTAAAACATGAATTTGTGAAAGTTCTAACTAAATTAGTGTATATGGTTGAATATTAGTGTAGCAAGGACCCTTAGAAGTCAGCTGCTGCTGTTGTTTAGTTGCTAAATCGGATCTGACTCTTTTGCAACCCCATGGACTATAGCCCGCCAGCTACTCTGCCCATGGCATCTTCTAGGCAAGAATAGTAGAGTAAGTTGCTATTTCTTTTTCCAGAGTATCTTCCTGATATAGGGACTGAATCTGTGACTCCTGCATTGCAGGCAAATTCTTTACTGCTGAGCCACCTGGAAAGCCCCTAGAAGATAGCTAAACCACTCCTCAAAAAAGAAAAAAAAAAAAGAACAGAGAAACCAGTTCTCCAAAGAAAGTCCGACATATTATACATAAGAAAGTCCAATACTTAAGATCAAAGTGGAGATTCCAGTTAAAGTGGAAGTCAGACATATGGAAAGTGAAAGTGAAACCGATCAGTCCCGTCTGAATCTTTGCAACCCTGTGGATTTCCAGGCTCTCCATCTGTGGGATTTTCCAGGCAAGAATACTGGAGTGGGTTGCCATTTCCTTCTCCAAGTTGAAGGTGAAGTCACTCAGTCGTGTTTGACTCTTTGCAACCCCCATGGACTGTAGTCAATTATTTTCTGTTCCCTACTGAGTGGTCTTTTTCAGGTTACCAGGGAGCCCAAAGGTTTCTGAGGAACACAGCTGAGATTGGTTGATTTAGTTCATTTTTCTCATTTTTAGATTGTAATACTTAAGACCTATAGTAGCTCATCTAAAATCTTTAGTGGTTGCTCCTTAATAAAATTTCAGATTTTCAAAGTCTCAGTCTAGTGTTCATTCTACTCCATTGCCTCTTAATTATGTAGAAATGTTACTATATTGCTGTGACAGTCTCAGCATTACCCTTAATGATATTATTACAAATGAAGATAATTAAAGCCAAAGTTGCATTTGCTGGCATGAAAGCATTATGCTGGGACTAGCCTACGCTAACTAATTTTTTAAAAAGAAATATATCAAGAAGCCTACATGCAATTTGATTTTTATTTCACCAATGATATAAATGATGCAATGTCTGAAGTCATCACCTTTCAGAGATGAATGCTTCCTTTTTAGTGCAGCAAGTAGGGCCAGTCTACTTTTTGTCCCCGAAGGTAACTAGAAATCTGGTGCCTTTACAGAAAAATTATGAGGTTTTCTTTAATAATAGATAGGATGTTAACTCTTGGAAGTGAAATTCCTATTAATGCTGTGACTTCAAAGTAAATATTTTCATCAAATATTAATATAATCTAAATAAGAAAACCGAGTTTACCAGCACCCTTCTCCCAACCTCTTTCCTCTAAAGGGCTCTTGTTTAAGCCTATAACTGCCTTAATCTTTTTGAAATGGGTAATAACCTTGACTTATCAGTCCCAGAGGTAATATGATAATGGTTTGTTTTCATTCAAATTCCCATTCTACCTCCTTTTCTTACAAAATTGTGGTAAAGCTCCAAGAGTTCTGAACACATTAGTACCATTTTTTGGTGAGCTTCCCTGGTGGATCAGTTGGTAAAGGATTTGCCTGCAGTGCAGAAGACACAGGTTCAATCCCTGGGTCAGGAAGATCCCCTGGAGATGGAAATGGCAACCCACTCCAGTATTCTTGCCTGGGAAATTCTATGGACAGAGGAGCCTGGTGGGCTAAAGTCCATGGGTTTGAAAGAGCCAAACACGACTTAGTGACTAAACCACCACCTCAGAACTAACTGTGGCACACTGAGTATTGTTGAACTGATTTCCAAATCCCTCATGGCTACAGAGCCTGAAACATATGCAGTGACACAGTGAGTACTAAAGAAAGAAAACAAATAGTGTGCTTCCAATAATACACACATATAAAAATAATAGTCTTGCTTTATTGGACTGAGTACTCAGTCTGCCCAAACATACCGTGTATATTATTTATTTTGTATGGAATTTCCCCAGATAAATAAGACTAATATCATTATACCATGTGAGTAAAGAATAAGTGACATTTCAACAACGCCTGCAGCCAACCACATTTTATGATAAATACACATTGCCTTGAATTCAGGTGATTTGAATGAGTCCCATCAATATGACCATCACAAAGGCAAAGCAAATCACCTGGCTTCTATTTGTATCCAACGATATGCAGATGACACCACCCTTCCGGTAGAAAGTGAAGGGGAACTAAAAGCCTCTTGATGAAAGTAAAGAGGAGAGTGAAAAAGTTGGCTTAAAGCTCAACATTCAGAAAATGAAGATCATTGGCATCCAGTCCCATCACTCCATGGGAAATAGATGGGGAAACAGTGGAAACAGTGTCAGACTTTATTTCTGGGGGCTCCAAAATCACTCCAGATCGTGATTGCAGCCATGAAATAAGATGCTTACTCCTTGGAAGAAAAGTTATGACCAACCTAGACAGCATATTCAAAAGCAGAGACATTATTTTGCCAACTAAGGTCTGTGTAGTCAAGGATATGGTTTTTCCAGTAGTCATGTATGGATGTGAGAGTTGGACTGTGAAGAAGGCTGAGCGCTGAAGAACTGACGCTTTTGAACTGTGGTGTTGGAGAAGACTCTTGAGAGTCCCTTGGACTGCAAGGAGATTCAACCAGTCCATTCTGAAGGAGATCAGCCCTGGGATTTCTTTGGAAGGAATGATGCTAAAGCTGAAGCTCCAGTACTTTGGCCATCTCATGCGAAGAGTTGACTCATTGGAAAAGACTCTGATGCTGGGAGGGATTGGGGGGCAGGAGAAGGGGATGACCGAGGATGATATGGCTGGATGGCATCACTGACTCGATGGATGCAAGTCTAAGTGAATTCTGGGAGTTGGTGATGGACAGGGAGGCCTGGCGTGCTGCGATTCATGGGGTAACAAAGAGTCGGACACGACTGAGCAACTGAACTGATTCTTATTGCTGTTTGAATATTTTACTCTCATTGTCAATTAGCTGATAAATTTTATTAAGCCTCTATTATATGTCAGATCCTGCCTATGTGTGGTGATATTATGGGAGATGAGTTAAACACCAAACTCTTTCCGGAGCTATTGGAGAAGAAAATCAAGAAAACAGGCAGATACTATGTATTGTGAGATAATCTTAAGAAAGGAGATCTGATGATTCCTGTGGAGGTGTAAGGAAGAAAGATTTGACTTAGACATGGGAAATCACTGAAGGCTTCACAGAGAAAGTAATCTAAATTGAGACCAGAAGCTCCTGATAATCTGGCCTTTGGGTATGTTTCTCAGACTCTCTTCTTTCTACTCTTCGTTGACCCAGTTCTTACCATCACTTAGGTTTCAGTTGAAGTGTCTCTTCGGGGATACTTATTCTCCTAAACTGGATTTGTGTGCTTTCAGTTCTAAGACACTACTGACACTTTTCATGATCTCTCCTTTCTCTCTCTCTGCGATCAGCCTGGAGGCCCATAAGGGGAAGGATTATGTTTATTTTATTGTAATTTATTTAGGTTTGGGGGTGGTCAAGTAAAAGGATGAGAAAGCAGCAGTTCCTTTTTAGACTATCTTCTAATGGATAATGCTGCTATTTTCTTTTCCATTTCCCAAAAGTTAAGGTTGGCTTGCAAAAGTTATTAAACGACAAGCTAACTGTGAAATGGCAACCCTTATTCTACACTTTCTCTGTTCAGAGCATCACATGAAGACTCCAATGTGATTTAAATGGCTTTCTGATTTCTGTAGTCCATTGAAAAAAGGAGTTTGAAAGTTGGTGTATACTATTAACAATTGCTCTACCTGAGATACCTTGATTGTTACTGAAAAATATCTTTTTAAAAGCTGGATACAGAAAATAAGAGAGAGAATTGAGAATATTGGCAAAGAAAAGGTTAAGCTGATGGAATATAAATCCTTCTGCTACTACTACCAGATAGCAATCACAGAGCACTACAGGGGGCTTACAAGTGGGACAAAAATGAGACTCTAGGTCTCAGTGTTGTTAAAGAACACGTATCGGGTAAGGTAAGTGAATATAAGATCTGGAAATACATCTTGACATGTTGAATTTAAAGATGACAATTAAAGGTAAAGAAGTTAAAAAACAGACTTAGAACCATAATGAGGCCCCAGGAGAGACATAAGTGTGGATTGGTTCAAGTGAGGAGGAGGTGAGATAGTAGAGATGTCAAGAAGAGATTGAGAAACTGGATATTAATCAAGTTATTCATGCAGACACAAGTTAGGAAGAGGAGGAATGATGCACGTTAAGCAAAGAGGAGGGGCATAAAATTACCCAACAAGATGTCATTAGTTTCAGATTAGTGGGGGTTTTGTACAGAGGGGTACAAGGACTTCACCAAGACCTCCTCTACTGGGTTGAATGGCAGCATTCAAAAAGATATTCCCATGCCCTAGTTTTCAGAACTTGTATTATCTTATTTGAAAAAGATAAAATTATGTTAAAAATCTTGAAATGAGGCAATCATCTGGATTCTATAAGGCAACGGGAAAAATAGAAATAACCTGGCAGAAAAACAGGCAAAACTCATGAACAGAAGAGATACAAGGAAGGCCAATATTAAAAGTACTCACTTCAATATAAATCCGATGCAAAAAGATAATTTTATGGCAAAATTTTAAAGTCTGATAATTTTGGATGTTAGCCAAATGTGCATGATAAAAATCCTATACACAGCTGGTGGGAAAATAAATTGATTAACCACTGGAAAATAAATGGCCTGTTTTACGTTAAACATTGTTTACTCTTCTAGAAATTCTTCATAATCTTCTAGAAATTCTGCTTCTAGGGAAACTCTTGCACATGTCTCAGGAAATAACACAAGAAAATTTATAATATCATAATTAAACAAAGAAGAAGAATTAAGTGGTATGTATATACCACTGAATATTATACAGCAGTCAAAGTAAATAAACTACAACTACTCATCCATGGGTTAGTTGGTTGGTTGTTTTGCTCAGTTGCATCCTTCTCAACAAGGCCTTTCATGAACAACCCTTTAAAGACTGCCATCTACCTTTACCTTAGCACTCTGGATTCTTCTAATCCTATTCTATGTTTCCTTATCAGGTCTTACCCTCTAACATATGATGTAATTTACATATCTATTACATCTATTGTTTATTGCCTGTCTCCTCCCCAGTAGAACATAAGCTCTATGAGAGTAGGAATCCTTATCTAGTTTGTGTGATGTACACCAAGCACACGACAGAGGAGCTGGCATACAGTCTACATTCAATAAACATTTATTGAATAATGAATGAATGTGGGTCGATCTTTGAAACGTAATATTTAGTAGAATAAAAACAACTCAAGGAAGAATATCAAATTATAATCAAACAAAACTAAATTTGTTGTTTGGAGGATACAAATTTATGTGATAAATCTGAAAAGAAAATCTGAAAAGCAAAGGTGCAATTAAAAGAAACTCAGGAGAGTATTAATCTCTGTGTACAAGGCAGGGGTAGATAAGAAGAAGAACACAGAGGGCTTTCATTATGCTTGTAATATTCTATGTGGGAGCAATTAAGTTAATTTCATTGCTATACTTCACAATGTGTTTACATTATAAGTACTCTTTTAAAAATCTATCAAGTGATATATAAATCTTTACATAGAAAAAAGTAGAAGTTAACATTAAAAATGGCATGGGGTAGAAGACAACAGAATAAAACATATTACAGTAAAACACAGGCAAAAAGTCTTAACAGTAATTACTGTTACTGATGTTCTCATTTCAGTTGTATGGAACTTTAAGTTATGTGTGTGCATGTGTATTATAGAACTAACAAGATATATATAGAACAGACTGTATTAACACTGTGGTCAAAAATGTTTAAATCCACTTTTCTAGGAAATTCCAGTGTTATCTGCTTGAGCATGATGGCCAACAGAATTAAACACTGTGTGAAGAACACAGAATGTGTTGAGTACTAAGGATTATGCTAGCATGCATCAGGTATTCATATGGGAAGAAAAGCAATCAGTTATTTAAACACAATCCCGGTTAGCTAAATAGCTCAAGTTCTGAAATTTAGGGTCTCAGTATTTTGCCCATGATGTTTCTCAGCTTCTCTGGAAAACCTGCCTTACCACTGATTTGAATTCAATATTGAGAGAATCAATTAGGTCAATCTGTCTAAATGAATGTCTTCTTGGTTAGGCTGACTAGAACACAACTTGGCAACTGAACAACAACAACAAAAAAATAGTGCTTAGTTACTCAGTCGTGTCTGACTCTTTAGACATGACTATCAGTTCCGTTCAGTTCAGTCTCTCGGCCGTGTCCAACTCTTTGCCACCCCATGAACCGCAGCACGCCAGGCATCACTGTCCATCACCAACTCCCGGAGTTCACTCAAACTCACATGCATCGAGTCAGTGATGCCATCCAGCCATCTCATCCTCTGTCGTCCTCTTCTCCTCCTGCCCCCAATCCTTCCCAGCATCAGAGTCTTTTCCAATGAGTCAACTCTTTGCATGAGGTGGCCAAAGTACTGGAGCTTCAACTTTAGCATCATTCCTTCCAAAGAACACTCAGGGCTGATCTCTTTTAGAATGGACTGGTTGGACCTCCTTATAGTCCAAGGGACTCTCAAGAGTCCAGCACCAGATAGTTGTGGACTCTAGTCTGCCTGGCTCCTCTGTCAATGAGAATCTCCAGACAAGAATACTAGAGTAGGTATCCATTCCCTTCTCTAAAGAATCTTCCTGACCCAGGGATTGAACTCAGGTCTCCTGCACTGAAGGCAGATTCTTTACCATCTGAGCTACCCAGGGCTCCTGGTAGTAACAATAATGATAGCAATAATAAACAGCTGACTGCTATTCCACTATCCCCACTGAGAACAATCCATTAAGAGTTTTATCAGACACTAAACACACACACACATATTAATAAAAATTATTACAGCAATGTTACCAGCACAGAACCTGAAAATGGAGAAATGTAAGAAAGATTTCTTATTTATACTCAGAGACAGGAATGAAGTCATGGATCCTTACTGATAGAAAGATTGTAAAATGTTAGCTTTTAAGCTTTTATGTGTCCTATGAATTTGATAGATTATATCATAAAATAGGAACTACCACATTTCATTATATCTACCACTGCAAGTTGTACCACGATAGGATATAACAACAAAGAAAAAAAAAAACTGCAATTTAACTATGAAACACCCTGGAAGTTACACTCTGATTTTAGAGAATTCTATACAGTAGAGGAAGAATGAGCATACATTTCCTTCTGTCCTTATTTTTTATCTATCACCCACCCAACATATATTGCCATATTTATAAAGGAATTTTCCATGGTAGCTCAGACGGTAAAGTGTCTGTCTGCAACACAAGACACCCGGGTTCGATCCCTGGGTTGGGAAGATCCCCTGGAGAAGGAAATGGCAGCCCACTCCAGTATTCTTGCATGAAAAATCTCATGGACGGCAGAGCCTGGTAGGCTACTGTCCACGGGGTCGCAAAGAGTTGGACATGACTGAGCGACTTCACTTCACTTCACTTATAAAGGAATACCTAGGCTCTCAATGGCACCCCCACTCCAGTACTTTTTCCCGGAAAATCCCATGGGCGGAGTAGGCTGCTAGGCTGCAGTCCATGGGGTCACGAAGAATCGGACACGACTGAGCAATTTCACTTTCACTTTTCATTTTCATGCATTGAGGAGGCAATGGCAACCCACTCCAGTGTTCTTGCCTGGAGAATCCCAGGGACGGGGAGAGCCTGGTGGGCTGCCGTCTATGGGGTCGCACAGAGTCGGACATGACTGAAGCGACTTAGCAGCAGCAGCAGCAGAATAGCCTTAGAGATGATTTTGTCAGTTTTAAGCTTTATCAGATAACAGACGGTTAAGTGTCTGGCTACAATGTGGGAGACCCGGGTTCGATCCCTGGGTCGGGAAGATCCCCTGGAGAAGGAAATGGCAATCCACTCTAGTACTATAGCCTGGAAAATCCCATGGACAGAGGAGCCTGGTAGGCTACAGCCCATGGGGTCGCAAAGAGTCGGACACAACTGAGCGACTTTACCTCAGATAACAGCTGGGACTAAATTTTACAGGCTTAACCAAACTTTTTAAGGGGGTAAAGATTTGATAAATGTTTCATTATAATCATCACTTAATATTTAATGAAAAGGGCCTAGAAGACAACCAGAGGAATGATTCAGGGCTAGGGTCTGTTTACCAAAGAACAGTTAGAACTCCAGGGCACTTCTATTGATAACTCCTGGTATCACAGTGAACAACCCTGAGATACTCTCATGTCAAGTATCCCTAGGTTTTAGTGCATCAGTGGTGAGTATAACAAGGTTTTCATCAATCACATAATATCAAGAATCTACACAGGCCTGTTTAATCATAGTAGCGATCTCTACTTTTTATGACTGTCAGTTACTGTCTCATGTGATTTAGACAGATATTCAATTTCATTTTATTTACTTTCATTCAGTTTATTAACAGAATTTACTAACAGAATGCCTATTTACATAAATATAGGAAAGTAAATGAAGGCTCTGTGGATTGGTAGTAGTTTAGTTCAGCACTTAGCACACGTTTTTCAAATTAAAGCATTAATTTGCTATCTTTTTATCACATTCAGATCTCAGCTGTTTGGGGTTCTTAAAGTAAAAAGTAATCCTTCTGACTAAACATATTTTGCTTTAAACTTTCCTGAGAGGAAATTAGTACGTGACTCACTTCAAAGATAGAGATTACAATAGGGTGACCCTCAAGTGAGTGGAGCCTTTTCTTCATGTAATAATTGAAGAGGTCAAAGCTGTTAATGTTTTTTGTAACTTAAGCCAGGCACATTTGGAAGGGCATCTCAAATTCTTGTCACATTGTTCAAGAAGAAGTTGGAAGCTCAGGTGCAATAGTGTTTAAAATCCTTCCTGGTCTGTGATCTTTTACAAACTCCAGCTATTGAAAAGTCAGCAAAGACATTCCCAGATCCCTTCTATGTTCCAACTCTCACTGTCCTGTTTTTTTTCCAGAACAAAAGAATATATGAGACACAAAGAGAACAATGTACTAGGGGGCCATGCAGAAATACCAAATTTCTTTCACATTTCAAATATTCAGCTGGTATAGATATGATGAGTTTCCTCTGTAAAATACAGTCCATTCGTGTACAACCTGAGGAGCAATGAAAAGCAATAAATACATCAAGTGTTAAGAGGACAAATTTCAATAGCAAAAGACAAGTATGTCAAATCAGAATTAATTTGACTGGGCAGCTTTGATCTTTTTTCAAAATCAGATTGACACCCAGCTAGATTCTCATGAGAGAAATGTATTATAATTTGGTAATGTGTCATCAGATAGCCTGCATGAATTGAAATATGAACTGAAGATATAGTTTTATTGGGTCATCACACACTATGTTACTTTATTAATGATTTGCAAGCTGATCCAGATGCCACATTGGAAATGTTGGTCTTTACAAGCGAGATCTTTTGGGGGACTGGTCTTAATTGACAGAGCCAAAAAATAGAATATTTCCTGGACTTGAAATAAACTGTCTTAAGGACAAATATAAATAAAATCTAAATAAGACATTAAAATAATTCAATTTTATCTTCATTTTCTTTAATTTTAGAGCATATTAATTGATATGATTGGTAAAATATGAGTATATCAACTTTGTGTAACAAGTTAACAATCTTTTGATCAATGACACATTATAATACTTTGCTTTAATAATATTCCAAAATTATTTTTAAAGCTCTGAATTATATCTTTTTGTTCCTTTCATTCAAATCCAGATTTGAATAGGAAGGAATTACATGGAATTTTCAACTTCTTTGATAAAAGAAAGTATTGAAATCATTACAGTTCTACCTTAAACCTATTATAGAAGTATTGTGTGCAGTTCTTATAAATGTTGATGATCTAAGTGGTAAAGCCAAGAATAAATTAATACTATAGATGTTTTATTATTAATAGTTAATTTTTATGCTATTTATAATATCTTCCCTGGTAGCTCAGAGGTTAAAGCATCTGCCTGCAATGCGGGAGACCTGGGTTTGATCCCTGGGTCAGGAAGGTCCCCTGGAGAAGGAAATGGCAACCCACTCCAGCATTCTTGCCTAGAGAATCCCATGGATGGAGGAGCTTGGCGGGCTGCAGTCCATGGGGTAGCAAATAGTCAGACATGAGTAAAGGAACATTAACTGTTATGAGAATATATATATATACACATATATATATCAGCTCGCCTAAAATTAAATAAATACATGATAGAGTCTCCATACATGTATATACACTTTTAAGAATATTTCTCTACTTGAACAAATTAAATCTCCAATGCCCTTATTTAAAGATGGTCAAACCTAGTCAGTGAGGTCAGGCTGCCAAAAGCTGCTATGCACATGATGATTCCCAGGAAGGCCTCAGACAGGCTCTTGATTATGTTGCCACTGTAAACACATACTCTGCCACTGAAATTCTTTCAGAGCCTGGCAAATATTCCTCTATCTTGGCCATTTCAAATATTTTACTCAGAGAATGCAAAAACAAACTTTGTTTCATTCTGTATACAAACTAGTGCTCATTACAGGACTCTATTCTTTTTAACTTTGAATCAATAGGAAAATAAAAGAAAAAGGATATAAAATGCAAAGTGAATGAAAATTATGCAATTAGACTTTAGGAGCATAAGAGCACTTTTTATTTTAATCTTCCTAATTTTTAAGGCAATGATCTCTATTCCTATTGAGAAGTTATCTAACACAAAAGAAGAGAAGCAGCAGAGCACGCTCCTCTGTAGTTCCCAGAGGGAGCAGGGAAGGACAGTGGTAGGGTACCAGATTTCCTTGGAGAATTATGCACAATTACAGAGACCAGCATTCATATACAACCCCTAGAACATTCTGGCTCTAACTGTTTCATCCTGAGCTATGGCAAGTTAGCTGCTACTGAGGCAAGAGAGAGAAATGCTAGAAAGAAAGTCAGATTCATGGTCATCATCTTATCCACTGATGGCACAAGATAATATGTTGCCAAGTAACTAAACAATAAATTTCATTATGATTATATTTTGTTATTTCTTCAATAAGTAAACCTTTTACATTACATGCTGACAAGATTTGGTTTGGAAGTTTGAAGCATCTGCATAAAAATACAATAGAAGGGCACAGTAAACCATCACCAATCATATTTTTGATATTCCAATTTACTTGGAATAAGATCAAATCACACCAGTTAAGTGTCAGATATGTCTACTCTGAAAACTATCACCTATTCAAAGAAATGTATTTGGTCAGCTATGGTAAACTGTGTTAATGACCTCAGTGACCCAGGCTTGATTACAAGCCAAAGGTTAGCACATTTCCCTCCCAAGCTACTCTGATCCAACCTTTAATTATGGTAATAATGTTATTTATAACATGTCACCACCAAATGACCCTGGGGCTTGGGCATGGTTAAGAACAACCCTAAAAAGGACAATGGACAGTAGAAATGTCATCTAGTTTGATAAAATTTCAAGCAGGTACTATGATAAAAGTGCACTAGAGAGAGTAAAATAATTATTTACAAATTGAAATTTGTGAGAGTTGGTGTCTTCAAATGGTGATATGTTTAATGTGAGAGATGGAGCAGGCACACAATTTAAGCTTCATAAAAGCCTTCATACCAGTGAATGTAAGTAAAATGAGAGAATTCTTCAAAATAGGGAAATACTTTGAAGTATTCACTTGGTCCAGGATCATACTAGCAGAAATTTAAAAAATAAAAATAGGCTAACATCAGTGAGTATTATAAATTTCAAGAACTGAAGCACTTAAAAACTATGAGCACAGTACAATCATGATAGTGATGATGATGATAACATTTATTGAATCTAACTATTAATATATGTTGGATACTTTAAATGCCTTACACACAATATTCCAATTAACTCTTGGAATCCCATAATGGGATCAGTTCAGTTCAGTCACTCAGTCATGTCTGACTGTTTGTGACCCCACAGACTGCAGCATGCCAGGCCTCCCTGTCCATCACCAACTCTTATAGATACTTTATTATCCTTGTGTTAGTGGTGATGTGATGATGCCTGGCCTAAAGTAATTATGCCCATAGTTAGTTGGTTTCCACCGAAACCTGAGCTCAAAAGCAGATCTATTTCCTTGCTCAGCTATCACACGTATAACCTGTGGCACATAAAATGCCAGTAATTATCTTCCCTTTGGTAGTCATCATGAAACAGTGAACAAGCTCACACCCTTGGTATTAATTTAGAATATAGCAACTTCTGTTTCAATTAAGAGTTTGTACTAAATCCCAAGGAACTCAGAGCACTGTGTTAGGCAGGAGAAAAATTACAATGGGTCTAGAAGATGTGTATTTGCTGCTTTTCAAGTGCTTACAGTGCAGTCAGAAAAAGGACTAAGGACCATCATGAACACAGGCAAATATAATTACAAATGAGAAAAACAGGACAATTCTGTTAAAAATATAAAGACAAGAAGAAGAAGAATAGAGCTTCCTCAGTGGTTCAAATGGTAAAGAATATGCCTGCAATGTGGGAAGACTGGGGGTTCGATTCCTGGGTTGGGAAGATCCCCTGGAAAAGGGAATGGCAACCTACTCCAGTATTCTTGCCTGGAAAATTGCATGGACAGAGGAGTCTAGCAGGCTACTGTCCACGGGGTTGCAAAGAGTCAGACACAACTAAGTAACTAACATAAGAAGAATAAAGAAAGAAGATGCCAGAATCATCAAGGGTACTAAAGTCAAAGAAGTCCAATAATGCTCTTGTTTATAAAATAACCTTTAACAGAAGAATGGATAAAGACACTGTACATATAAGAAATGGAATATTACTCAGTCATCAAAAAGAATGAAATAATGCCATTTGCAGCAACATGGATGGACCAAGAGATAATCATACTGAGCAAAATAAATCAGGAAGAAAAATACTATATAATATCACTTATACATGAAATCTAAAATACAGTACAAATAACATATCTACAGAAAAAAGACAGACTCATAAAGAACAGATTTTTATTTGCCAAAGCAGGAGGCAGGGAGGAAAGGAGTGGGAGTTTAGAATTAACAAAGGCAAACTATTATATATAGAACTGATAAACAACAAGATCCTCTGTATAGCACAGGGAACTATACTCAGTCAGTATCCTTAGATAAATCATAAGGGAAAAGAATATGAAAAACATATATGTACAATTGAATCTCTTTGCAACACAGAAGAAATTAATACAACACTGTAAATCAACTATTCTTCAATAAACTTTAAAAAATAAGAATAAAATATACTTTATCTCTTTTTGATTCCTACTTTCATTCTTACAAAATTTATACATCTACATGAGGCCTTGGTGCTTATTCCTGAATTTCTAAATACAAAATATTTACTTCATGAAGCCACAAAGACATTTTGATGAGATGAAGAAAGAGAAGAATGAGAGTTTTTAAAACTACCATGTCTATCTATCCCCTTCACCTTGTACTCATATTTTGTTGAATTGCTTCCATCAAAACTTACCACTCACTTTGGTATTTATCATTCTCCATTGTCATTAATCCAGTACCAAATAACAGTCAAAACATTATGTGACCAAAACTCTGCCCTTAATTTCACCATTGGGTATGGACTTGGATATGATTTTGTTTAGGCTATTTCTGCTGGAACTTATTGTCTATACTACAAGGGAAGAAATCTGTTTATTCATCTCACCTTATTTTTCTCTTCTTCAGAGCATCAGAAAAATCCCTAAACTGTGGTCATTCACTTAATCAATTGAATATGGAAAGGTCCTCCTAACCCCTCTATTACCTTTTATTACCTAATTTCTACTACAACTGGTTTTACTTAAGCTTATGAGGCTAAAAATTGTTCAAAACAATAACTAAAATGCTCCATAAGCGTTTTACAGTCATAAGGCCACCCCAAATCAGGAACCCTGTTGTTGGATAATGGGGGAGGTCCAATATTTTACAAACAATGTGGGCTTTCTACCTAAGAAGACTAATTGGACCCATAATTTCCAAGATTTCTATTTGTCTGGCTTCTTAGAACAAAAAGGAAAGCATTACCACATATCTGTGGCAAAGGAAAACTATCAATGCTGCTCTTTGAAAATTCACGTTATTTAATATGCAATGGTTAAGATCAGGGTATCTCTACAGATATGGTCATTTAATAAATACCCTAAGCAAATGGTTGAAACTTCATAAATAAGCACTCATAATGCTTGGCTTTTGCCAATTTGGCAAGGTCAAGGAGTTTATGGTGGGGCCGTAATGCCAATGTGATTTACTTAATAAAGATGAAGCCTATCATTATCCAGGGATGTGTTGCACTGTGGGTGTGGGGAGGGAAGAGCAGAACTGCCTGTTGCCTTGTCCTGACAAGCAGAGTCAGCAGTAAGCACTGCGCCTGTTTGTTAGACATCTTCATCATGGACTTGGCAGGGCCCAGCTGAGATGGACCCAGAGTGACAAAGGCTGGATCCTTGGACTGGATCCTACCCAAACGTGGGGTTCTTTTGCACCAGCTTGCCCTGACCACCTTCAAGCAACCTCACAGGTTGGACCATCCCTTCATTTGCTGACCCTCAGCTCAGGGTTGAAATCAGGCTTCTGGCCTCCCAGAACATTGTAAATCAACTACACTGGCACACCACAAGGAAAAAGGCAACTCTCTATGAAATCTCTATATTCATTGAAGTCTGAGTATAAATGACATGCTTTGAGGAAAATAAAGAAAAAAAAAAAGAAGCGGTAAAAGACACCATCTTGAATACAAACATCTAAGGGTAGATGTGACGGCCACACATTGCTGACACCCCTCGCACTAAGAGATGAAATGTATTTCACCTCTTCAGAATCTGGGATAATTTGTGACAAGTCTGACCATCATGCAAAGAAGCCTAATCTAGTCACATGGCGAGTCCATGCAGAGAAAGAGAGGTCCTCGCCATTCAGATGTCCCTCCCTGCCACTCATCCGACATGGGAGGAACCACACAGACATTCCAGGCTTAGCTGCTGTCTGATTGCAGTAACCTGAGCAGTTCCAAACAAGCCCTGTTGTTGTTTTAAGCCACTGGGTTTAAAGTTAAATGAAGTCGTGTCCGACCCTGCAACTCCGTGGTCTATAGAGCCCACCAGGCTCCTCTGTCCACGGCACTTCCCAGGCAAGAATACTGGAGTGGGTTGCCGTTCCCTTCTCCAGGGGATCTTCCTGACCCAGGGACCGGATCAGTGTCCCTTATGTCTCCTGCACTGGCAGGCATGTTCTTTCCCATCTGAGCCACCATGGCTTTTTTTACAGAGCAATAGACAACTGAAATAGAGAAGTAGCATCTCTGGAAAACATGCCTTTCTTCCTTTGCATGGACATAACTACTGAAATCATTAAAATGAATTTAGTCAGCCTCATAAATGACAAGAGCAAAGCCAAATAAGTGATGGATCCAATATTTCCTCAAAGCCTGAAGAATCTGAATATTTTACCAGTAAGCCCTCTTGTTGTTGATTTTTCTTCTTATATTGTATTTTATTTATTAATCTTGACCTGACTTTGCAACAGACAATATTAAAATAAGAAAAATTTTAAATTTTAATAAGAAAAGCAGTTAATAGCTTTTAATTCATCAGACTATTAGGAAACAAAACAGCTATCAATTAGAAAATAAAATTAAAACACATATTGGCTATGTCTCAAGAGCTGCACTTCCCTGAAGCAATATAACATTTTCTTGTATAAAATACTCTGTTGCTTTTGCATACTGTGAAAGGTGAATTGCTTTTAGATTTTCACTAGAGGGAAAAAGTTCCATGTATATATGCAGTTTTCTTCTTGAGTGACCCTGAGTAAGATCATGTCCTGAAAAGTTGAACTAAGAACTTTCCTTGTTATATGATCAGACTCAAGAATCCTCTGTTCCTTTTCTTCCTATAGACCTGGGCCTTGTACATGTCTCTGCTTCAGGCTTTGAGAGTTCCTAAATAAATTCTACATGTCCAATTTCCATGACACAGATCTAAATCTGTGGCCCATGGTCATTGTATAATTTACCTTATGTGTGTATATTTTAACTTTAAATTCACCATCCTCTTTTAGTAACTCACAAACTTGAAAATACTTGTCAAAATTTTAAAAATTCAGTTGAAATCTTTAAGTGTCTCTAAACATGCTTATTGATATATAGTCATAGTGCTTGTGATATAAGAATTATTTTACCATTGACTATGGATTAAGAGACAACAGGACTCAGTGAGCTGTCGCAAAGCAGAAATGATGTTACTTTTCATCTCAGTAGATGAGAGCAGAAGTATTTTCTACTTACATCCTTTGTTATCATTGCTCCATTTTCTTCATTCCTGCTATATTTTTGACATCAGGTGGTTTGAAGATTCTCCAACCCACAGAGCAAGATGCTCTGGAATACTTCTGTGCCTTACCCAGTATACTGCTCAGATGGCTTCCACACAAGCTCTTCTATCTGCCCCGGCCTTTCCCAGAGGCTCATCAGGTCCCCAAAAGAGAAGAGGTCTTTCCTGGTGGCTTAGATGGTAGAGAATCTGCCTGCAATGCAGAAGACCCAGGTTTGATCCTTGGGTAGGGAAGATTGCCTGGAGAAGGGCATGGTTACCTGCTCCAGTATTTTTGTCTGGAGAATCCCATGAACAGAGAAGCCTGGTGGGATATAGTCTATGGGGTTGCAAAGAGTTGGAGATGACTGAGCGACTAACATTTTCACTTTCCAAAGAGAAGTGAAGTGAAGTGAAGTCGCTCAATCGTGTCCAACTCTTTGTGACCCCATGGACTGCAGCCTACCAGGCTTCTCTGTCCATGGGATTTTCTAGGCAAGAATACTGGAGTGGGTTACCATTTCCTTCTCCAGGGGATCTTGAGAAGGCAGGTTTTTCTCTCCTCTCATAAAATTGTTCTGCTAAACCATTTCTTACATGAAAAAACAGAAGCTTGGAGTTTAGTTATGTACCAAGAACCCCAAAAGTACTATGTGAGAGAATTGGGATTTGAACCCATGTCTGCCTGACTTTAAACCCCATTCTACAACGTAAATAGTAGACAGTAACAAACATGTCACTTTCCTCATTCCAGCAAGTAGTCCAAAAACATGACAGTGTTTTGAGCAGCTAGATCTATTGACTTCTCAAATACACATTTGGCTTCACACAATATTAATTAAGTTGCTGTCTCTTGCAATCATGAAGATCCTAATTAATACAATTATACTATATGATACTGAAGCCTCAGGTAAATGAAAAATATACCCAGAAGAGGACAGTTGGAGCAGCCTGCTATAGTGAATAATGGTTTTATAGGTAAATTATAGATTAGAATTCAGCTGGGACAAAAGAATACCCAAGATATTTTTGGAAACTCTTATTTTCAGCACCTTGGCAACCTCAAAACTGTATAAAAACATAGATTTTGTTATTGTGAAAAATGATATTTTCCTATACACTTTCCACCTTTTAAGAGCTACTTGTATATTTCTCAAGTAATTCTCCATGGACTTGAAAACAAATGCTGCTAAATTGATACTACATTTACTCATAGCTTTTACTTTTATTGTTCTTATTTGTACAATGTATTTCATGTATAAATTATCAAGCTTTAAAATCTTTTTTCCTACTACTTGTCCACATTATATGCACCCTAAAGTTGGAAAAATTAAAGTGGTGTATAATGTAGAATATCTGGACTTCAGAGTTAGGGAGCAAACATTTTCTTTCTTTCCTAAAGAATACATACTTCTTTATTTTTATATCATAATTTTTATTATTTATCTTTTTCTTAAAAGTTAAATCAGTTGGGCTTCAAGACATTTGTTAGCTCATGCAACAATCTGTACATTATAAGGAATGTTGGTCACATTTCAAAGTCTGCTTATGATTTGGTGGTGGGTAAGAATGATGACTTGGACTCAATTCAATATTGTTTCACTTTTGTTTACTCCAAAAGTAGCTAATAAGGAGTGCGAAGAATGAACAGAAGGCAAAGACTGAAGTGAGCAGGCATGAGTCCCACTGCTTCCTTTGTGTTCTCATGGGAACACTTCTGATGCCAGTGGTCTTGCCATCCTGGAAGGAGGCTGTCCTCAAGGTCAGATGAGTACAGCATTGTTCTCCTTTATATCAACATCCAGAAATAACTTAAAAGGCATTAGATCTACTACGTAGCATGCTACCCAGGCTCCAAGGCTTAAAGTGTTTGCCATGCCAGCACCAGCCAATCTCCTGTTACCTACACCTCAGGACCCAAGAATGCTCTATTTATGTTTACCGAAGAAGTTTTTATGGGCAGGTCTGGTAAAGGCCTTCCATCACAAATAAGCAGTTATGTCTCCTTCTTTAGATACTGATTAATAACAAAAAGTAGTAAACATGGATTACTATAAATTAGGGCATATCAATTTTCTCTTAAATATTCTTCTCCATTTTGCAACATCCTTAGTTTCTTTAACTGGTGGATATGAAGGCAAACATCGATTTGATTTTAGGATTCATTAATAAACAGTAGATATTACTTTATGTTCTCCTTTACTTGATTGGAATATTGCTGCTTTTTTAAACACCAGGTGAAATTACTTTTGGTCCATAAAAAGATGGGGAAAGGACACATTCTTGTGTCTGCTGCTCCAGAAGGTTTAATGGCAGTGTTTTTAGCAGTAACCACAAACCCTGAACCACAACCCCAAAGATGAAAATGTTTAAGGAGCATTACTTTAGATATATACTCTATTCCAAACAGAAGGCTCATTTGTCTGCTTTATGGGCCAGAGTTGGTATTGAGTTCCCATCCAACGGAATTTTGCCAAAGACTAGGATTTGGGACTCATAAATCGAATGGAGCTAACCTGCTTAGACTGAAATTCTATCTCTCAGGGCTGAGTGATTTTGAATAGGCTAAACCAACAAAGCAATTCTCACAAATACCAGTGGTTTCACTTCAGTGTACATATCTTTAAGTGAGTTTGAAGCAGTGTCAAATTGTACATAAATGAAACCAGACACCAAAACCTAAAATATAAGAGCTTTGATCAAATATGATTTAAAGAGTTCATGCATGGAGATGCAGACATAGAGAACAGACGTATGGACACACTGGGGAAAGGAGAGGTGGGACGAATTGAGAAAGTAGCACAGACATATATACACTACCGCATATAAAACAGATCGCTAGTGGGAAGCTGCTGTATAACACAGGGAGCCCAGCTTGGCACTCTTTGATAACTGAGACGGGTGGGATAGAGGGGGTGGGAGGGAGGCTCAAGAGGGAGGAGATATATTTATATAGTTATGACTGATTTGCATTGTTGTACCTCAGAAACAAATGTAACATTGTAAAGCAATTATCCAATTAATTTTTTTAAAGAGTTCATGCGATAAAGAGAAATTTGACATTCATTTTGGTCTTTAAGATGTTCTGAAAATAAATTTAATTATTTTTCAACCACCAAACACAGAACTTAGCTCAAAAGAACATGATGGAATAGAAACATATTTCTAAAATTGTTCATCTGCATACTTGCGATCAGACATTTTGATTGATAACGAACATACATTCTGTCTTGCAAATGAAAACATTGTACCCAGTTAAAGTTTGAATAAGGGAGATGTATTATCTTCCAGGGGCTTCCCAGGTAGTATTAATGATAAAGAACCCACCCACCAATGCAGGAGACATAAAAGACACAGGTTCAATCCCTGGGTCAGGAAGATCCCCTGGAGGAGTGTATAGCAACCCAGTTCAGTATTCTTGCCTGGAGAATCCCATGGACAGGGGAGCCTGGTAGGCTACAGTCTATGGGGTCACTAAGAGTTGGATGCGACTGAAGCGACTTAGCAGACAGGAACATATGATCTCCCAGACTTAAGGCAAAATGGTGGTGAGTAAAAGTACTATGATTACAATAGATGATAAAAAATAACCCATAGCTTACTCCTCGGACTAAAACAAATCAGAAAATTGACTCCAGTAAAAGAAGTTAATTGGTCCATTGAGAAAGCCATTATGTCTACAGGGGTTGAACTCTATGCAGGAATAGGGAATGTAATATATTAGTTACCACCAAATATTTCTGTCCTTGGATTGGCTTAAGAGCAAGCAAATACAAGTCCAAATCTCAACTCTATGATCTATAATTCTGTGATCTTCAGAAACTGTCCTCACCGAGCCTGCACTACTTCTCAGATAAACAAAATGAGCACAGAAATCTGGGCTTCTGTAAGGAGTGTATTAGATAAAATATAAAAAGTCTATATCTATGCCTGATCTATTAGAGATATTCATTACCTAGAAGCTATTATTACTTTTTCTTACTATTTTATTTTAGCATTGCAGCATTAGAGATAACACAAAGAAAGAACGGTAAACAGTGTTCAGTTCAATATATTTTTATATCCTTATCCCAATCTTGAAAAAAAATTATATTCAGTGATTCCATTTAGAACCTGAAAAAGCCTATAAATTAAATTTCAGTCATCCACACCAAGGTATCCAACTGCATAGGCTCTGCATACTTATTCCAAAAATGCTGTCCTTGTGGGTTCCTACAGCTCCCTGGACCTTGGAAAATGTCCTATTTATCTCTTCTGTATTCAAACATTCCTCACAGATCAGTTGCTCTCACCAAAACAAAAGCAGTTTCATTGGGCTTTCTGCCAAATGCCTGAGCAGGTAAGACTTCCTTTTCTAGTGTGAGAACCAGCCTCAGGTAAGCAAGTCAAGCTCTCCTCCACTCAAGGCCCACATGATAATTCTAGATTTTCCACCGCAAATGTTCCTGTCCCTGTGATTATCACTGAGGCTACTGCTAGGCTTTGCCTTGGTTTATGGACTCAACATAAAATCTTCAACCATCTAAATCATGTTTGGGGCAATTTAGTATAAAACATAATTAAAATGCAGCATGTTAAAGTGACACAGACTTAAAGAAATATTTCCTAGTTCAGACTGGATACTAGGATCTTTTATGGTAATAAATTAATTCTTGAGGATGCTACTTTCTGTGGGTAAGTTGCTATGTTCCACACCTTTGGTTATCTATAAGTAAACTAACAAACTTTCCAGTGGATTCTGATTATTAGGGTTCAAATCCTGCATCTGAAACCATTGGTGTTGTTTAGAGGGGCTCTGGAGAGTTCCAGTACCATAGTCCTTTATGTCTCAGTGTAGAAAAGAATTCACTGAGAGGCAAAGTGATAGATAAGAAGTGATTAATTAGAATAGGAGGTTTTGAAGTTTACAGGCTAGGGGTGAGGGATGCTGTGCCCCGAGAACTTACTGGGCTACAGGTTTAAAATCAAAGGACAAGTGGGGAGGAGGAGAAGAACTTCTTTGTCTTTCTTCGGTCAATGTCATGCTTCTATCCTCAGCTCTTCCTCCAGGTTGAGCAGAGGAGTTTTCTTATTCCTAAATAATCAAGCTAGGTACACAAATGACTATTTTTATATGTGCAGAGAGCATGGCCTAGGGATCATTAACTTACTGGGTTCGTTGGGCAGGATGTGGGTCTCACGCCACCACTGTTTCATTGTCTGGGGGGCACGTCTCGGGCTTCTGCAGTATGGTTTTGTTGCTAAACAAGCCTGCTTGGTTTTATGGTTAAGCAAACCTGCTCTCTTGAGTAATCATTAACTTACAGGGGTCTCCCATATGTTTTCTACTGACAGTCGTTTAGTATGATTAACTATTTAATCACCTACTTTGTCCCTTCACTCTGTCCCTTTCACATTCACTGAATATTATACATGAAATAAGTAAGAAACTTCTTTCCAAATCAGATTTATCATCTATAAAATCAAGATATAATATTGACCCCTTAGGATTATCAAAGGCATTTAAATAAAATGGTATATATAGAGATTATTTGGTATGGTTACTATAAATCAAGAGACATAGGAATTACTTTAGAAGTCCTTAATAATACTATTATGATTGGCATAATAATCTGATAAATAGCATCTTAGTACATGAAATCTGTTCTACAGTGTTCAGTGTGACACTGCAAACTTAGCCATGGTGAGTTGATGTCTGTAAGGATATGTGGACAGAAAGTGTCACTTAATACAAGAGTTTCTGAAAAGTATTGACTAGGGTTGTCACACAAGCACATAGAACAAACTACAAAGCACACTGTGTGAGTCGCCTTGGGCTGCTACCACAGGACACCATAGCTGAATAGCTTCAACAACAGAGATTTATTTCTCCTGGAGGCCCAAGATGAAAGTGCTGGCAAATGCGGTTTGGGTGAGGGTCCAGAACCCGATGATGTACAGAGACCCACCTTCTCATTGTGTCCTCATGTAGCAAAGAGGGCAAACGAGCTCTAGTCGCTGTTCTTAAGCAAACGCGCATTCCATCATGAAGTCAGTGCCCTCCTAAAGAGGTCACTTCCAAATATCACGTTGGGATTTCGGGCTTCAACATAAAAATTTTGGAGGAACACGAATGTTCAGTTCATACTACAAGTGGTAAAAAGACACATTTCCTGAATTATTTTCTGTAGCAACTGCTGTGCAGCAGCAGAGTGACAAAAGCAAGCTAATGAGCTTTTCATCATTTCCATGAAAAGCTAAGCATGAGGAGTTTTTGAAAATAAAATAAAGGTAGATATGGAGACAAATAGCAACAGTAGAGGGAAAAAGGGAGAGGAAAAAACAAACTTAGAGTAGGAGAAAAATTTTTTGTACATTAAGAAACATAGTAAGCTTCAATATGACTTGCAAGCTAAAAACTCAGATTTAAAGAGTCTTTTCCAAGCAGACAACCCACAGAGAGCCTTTTATCCAACAGATGGAGTATCTGAATCCTTTATTCATTACCTTTTATCAGATAATTATATTTGGATATTTGTAAAGATACATTTATAACAAATTAAATACAATATATCCAAGTATAGATTCCAGAAAGGTTTTATTTTTCCTTTTCTCCAAATCTGATCCGCCTGAAATTCTCTCACATCAAGACTGTTCTAACTTAGACTAAGGCTTAAAGTATTTTCAAAGGCACTTATGTTCTAACAAAGAATTTTAGTAAGACATATACTCAAACCTAGGTTCTTCCACCTATGAGCTTTGTGACTAGGAAGAGTGCACTGAATTGTTCATGCTGTAACTTATCTGCATAATGAGGTTATAATACCTACTTCAAAGGACTACAAGAATTTCTCAAAGTCCAAGAATCTAAAATGATTTGCAGACTCTAAAAGTGCACTGGGTTATTCAGCACAAATATTCAGCTACTTTGAACTGTTGCCATTCTCTTACGCAGAGGTGATGTACATGGCAGATTCTTCCATCAGAGCAGGTTTTTGACTGAATTTATCAAACTTGAGAGAAGAGGAGGAAGCATTAAGAAGGAGGATGTTAACAAGGGCAAAAACAGGGCAAAAGGTCCCATGATGGAAACAGATTTCACCAGTTGAAGATTATATGCTTATGAAGTATACTTTGCTTTCACAAATTAACCTGAAAGAAACAAGTTGGTGAACAGAGATAACTGTCTACACTATTTTTTTTTTTTTTGGCAGCTTCTAAAGCAAATTCTCAGTGGGATGGATTAGATTTGTGGATATTTTCTTCTGCAGATGGATTCTTGCGAAAGGTAGAGAAAAAGGATGAGTGCAGAGAAAAATTAGACTTGGTTGAAATTGAGAGGGGACAAGATACAATCAAATTTGGAAGGGGCTTCCCCAGTGATCCAGCAGTAAAGAATCTGCCTTCAACTCAGGAGACATGAGTTCAATCCTTGGGTTGGAAAGATCCCTTGAAGAAGGAAAAGGCAACCCACTCGAGTATTCTTGCTTGGAAAATCCCATGGACAGTGGAGCCTGGTGAGCTACAGTCCGTGGGATGACAAAAGAGTCAGACACAACTTAGCAACTAAACCACAACAACAAGAGTTTCCATTAGGGTATATATAGCCACCTGTTTTTAAATCACTAAATACATGAGGGGAAATTCATGGGAATTAAGGAAATTAATATTAGTGATGATCAACATATGCACGGAAGAAATTTTTAAAGCCTTGCAAGGTAGAAGTGGACATGGAACAACAGACTGTTCCAAATAGGAAAAGGAGTACATCAAGGCTATATATTCTCATCCTGCTTATTTAACTTATATGCAGAGTACATCATGAGGAACACTGGGCTGGAGGAAGCACAAGCTGGAATCAAGATTGCTGGGAGAAATATCAATAATCTCAGATATGCAGATGACACCACCCTTATGGCAGAAAGTGAAGAAGAACTAAAGAGCCTCTTGATGAAAGTGAAAGAGAGTGAAAAAGTTGGCTTACAGCTCAACATTCAGCAAACTAAGATCATGGCATCTGGTCCCATCACTTCATGGGAAATAGATGGGGAAACAGTGGAAACAGTGAGAGACTTTATTTTGGGGGCTCCAAATCACTGCAGATGGTGAATGCAGCCATGAAATTAAGAGACGCTTACTTCTTGGGAAAAGTTTACAACAGACATAGATAGCATATTAAAAAGCAGAGACATTATTTTGCCAACAAAGGTCTGTCTAGTCAAGGCTATGGTTTTTCCAGTAGTCATGTATGGATGTGAGAGTTGGACTATAAAGTAAGCTGAGCACCTAAGAACTGATGCTTTTGAACTTGGTGTTAGAGAAGACTCTTGAGAGTCTGCTGGACTACAAGGAGATCCCACCAGTCCATCCTAAAGGAAATCAGTCCTGAATATTCATTGGACTGACGCTGAAGTTGAAACTCCAATACTTTGGCCACCTGATGTGAAGAGCTAACTCATTTGAAAAGACCCTGATGCAGGGAAAGGTTGAAGGTGGGAGGAGAAGGAGATGACAGAGGATGAGATGATTGGATGGCATCACCTAGTCAACAGACATGAGTTTGAGTAAACTCTGGGAGTTGGTGATGGACAGGGAGGCCTGGCAAGCTGGGATTCACGGGGTCGCAAAGAGTCAGACACGACTGAGCAACTGAAGTGAACTGAACTGAAGTGAGTTGATAAGGATATTGCATCTCATTGCACAGATACAGAGAAAAGAAGAGGCTGGAGCCTGTGGGAGCCCAAGGCAATATGGCTGTGGCCTCTGTAGGAAGATGCCTTAGTTCTTCAGTGGTGGGAGTGGCCAGGAAGCTAAGACTATGGTGGAGCAAGGCTGTATAGAAGAGGCTGGCTTTTGAGGTGACTAATTCAGCTTAGTAGGTGGAGAGTTGCCTGGGATATACAAACAGACTTGGTGCATGGACTTGGAAATGTGTTAGATTTTTATCATTGATTTATACCTTAAAGTAAAAATTATATATTGGGACAGTCTTACAAAAAGGGGGACCTTCATTGAACTTGACTATGTTATAAAGCCCACTGAGTGACTTCACTTTCACTTTTCACTTTCATGCATTGGAGAAGGAAATGGCAACCCACTCCAGTGTTCTTGCCTGGAGAATCCCAGGGACGGGGGAGCCTGGTGGGCTGCCGTCTATGGGGTCACACAGAGTCAGACACGACTGAAGCAACTTTAGTAGTAGTAGTAGTAGTAGCATAAAGCCCACTAATGTCTTTGATTTTTAAGATTCTCTATGAGACAGCATGACTGCAAGCATATGATGAAAATGGCTTTGGAGTGGGGGGATATAATTGCAGTGTCTCTTGGTCAGTTTGAAACAAATGTATAAGAAATGCTCAAGAGCAAGTACCTCAAGAAAATATAGCTTGGAGAGGGATAGAGACTTTTACTTTTAATCTTTTAATATAATTAAGTGTTATTTATACTTATGATAAGTATAAATATGTATAAGTATACATAAGTAGGGCTTCCCTGGTAGCTCAGAGAATAAGCATTTGCCTGCAATGCGGGAGACCCCAGTTCCATCCCTGGGTCGGGAAGATCCCCTGGAGAAGGAAATGGCAACCCACTCCAGTATTCTTGCCTGGAAAATCCCATGGACAGAGGAGCCTGGTGGGCTACAGTTCACAGGGTCGCAAAGAGACGGACACTACTGAGCGACTTCACTCACTCACTCACTCACTCATACATAAGTATCATAAGTGTACTTATGATAAATAACACAATTATATGGAAACACAATTGTTTATACAATAACCCTTTTATTTGGATGCAATATACAAACACATAATTCTGTAAGATAAAACATTTATGTAAATTGCTGCAGTTTTCCTTGCAATGAACATTTACTGCTTTTATAATCAGAAAAAAAGGAAAGCTAATTTTAACTTAAAAGGAAAGGTCTTTTTTAAAACCTACCTTATTGATGCATGCTTGATATACAAAAAGCTGCACATATTAAATGTATATAATTTCATGAGTTTTTAAAATAAGCATACATTTGTGAAACCACTACCACAATGTATGCCATAAATACATCCATCACCTCCAAAAGTTTTCTCTCACCCTTAAAAAAAAGATACTTATCATTTATGCTGCTGCTGCTGCTGCTAAGTCATTTCAGTCGTGTCCGACTCTGTGTGACCCCATAGACGGCAGCCCACCAGGCTCCCCCATCCCTGGGATTCTCCAGGCAAGAACACTGGAGTGGGTTGCCATTTCCTTCTCCAACGCATGAAAGTGAAAAGTGAAAGTGAAGTCATTCAGTCGTGTCCGACTCTTAGCAACCCCATGGACTGCAGCCTTACAGGTTCCTCCGTCCATGGGATTTTCCAGGCAAGAGTACTAGAGTGGGGTGCCATTGCCTACTCATTTATTTTAAGTAGCAGTTATTTTTTAAATTCCCATTAATCATGAAAACACATTCCATCTTTGACTTTATTTTGATGTCATACCCAATGGCAAAGTTATTTTTATTTGAGATCAGTGGCAAAAGATTCTATGAAATAAAAGATGGATTTAAATAATCTATCTTATCATCCTAATAGAGTTGAAAGTCATTGTAAATAGACAGGCCTTTGAGTCTGGGTTTTAAGTATTTCACACCCACTCTCTTCTTAGACATTAAATCCTATTCGAGTTATTCTGCATAAACACAGCTTGAATCTATATGCCAGATTTCATTACAGCTTCAAAGATAGCAGTGTAGGCATAGTGTAAACTCAAGGACACCAGAGAGAATTTCTCTTCTAGTTATGTAAGTAGCTTTAAGAGAGATTATTTGGTTTTATTCTGTAATAGATTTAGTACCCTTACATATACTTTTTATAAAAATAAATAAATACATGCAAAATTTAAATAAATTTAATTTCATCATACATAAAAAACCAGCATTTGATATCATATAAATAAATTTCATTTGATTCTCCCCAATTTTAACTAAGCCCCTTGATTTCTTTCCTAACTTTACCCAATCTTGCTGATATGCTCCCTCAAGAAGAAGGGATCATCAGGGTTAAGGGCTTTTCCCAAACATCTTTCTAAGAGCGCTGATTAAAGCAAAGCAAGGAGAACTGGCTAGAATCTTGAGAATGTTTCCAGGAGCCCAAATTCATCCTGTAAGGTGTGGTTCAATTCTTCTGTACTTTGTCACTGCTTGTCTAGGGAGGATTTAATCCCTTGATGATGATATAATAACAGCTCCCCAAGTACTGTTCTATATACCCTGTTGGGTCAGTACACTCTCTGAGACTTCATTCCATGGGTCAGCATCTGGCCTTTGTTTGCCATCATGTCTTCACACTACCCTAAAGGGTGGGACAGCATACACCCTTCTGAGAAAAACAAAAATCCAAATGTAAACAAACGTACATCAATTATACTGTTCTTAGGATCTATGGCCAAGTCCACCTTGCTTTATGTTTGTAAAATGAAATAGAATCTAGAGAGTCAGGGTCTGCTAGAGAAACATAATCAATAGGAGATTAAGTATATGTATCCTATTGAAAAGCCAAACATCTGGCTCTTCAACTGAGTAACTGATTCGTTTTTTCACTTTTTAACTAAAAGTTTAGAGTAAAAGAGTTATATCCACCTACTTGTTTTGTTTTTGAAAGTTAGAGAGACTTGTGAGTCTCGAAAAGGAAAAATACCTTGTCAACTGCTTTGTTTTAAGAAAGCATAATGCCCAACAATACACAATTTTGGAGTTTCCCTTTATAAAGTTAATTGAATGACTGTCAGGTCTTACTCTATAACAGGTCAGCTCATCACTCAGTTCTTTTCAGTTCAGTTCAGTTGCTCAGTCGTGTCCAACTCTGTGACCCCATGAACCACAGCACGCCAGGCCTCCCTATCCATCACCAACTGGCGGAGTCCACCCAAACCCTTGTCCATTGAGTTGGTGATGCCATCCAGCCATCTCATCCTCTGTCGTCCCCTTTTCCTCCTGCCCTCAATCTTTTCCAGTATCAGGGTCTTTTCAAATGAGTCAGCTCTTCGCATCAGGTGGCCAGAGTATTGGAGTTTCAGCTTCAACATCAGCCCCTCCAATGAACACCCAGGACAAATCTCCTGTAAGATGGACTGGCTGGATCTCCTTGCAGTCCAAGGGACTCTCAAGAGTCTTCTCAGCCAATCTGACCACACGGACCATGGCTCATCACTACTCTATTGCAATATCCACAAATCCATAGACCTGGATTCCATAACTGGCATTCTTGCTAGAAAGGTATTTCTGTAACATGTTATAATGAGTGTACAAACTGTTCAAGTTTAAGGTTAGGGAATACAATAGAAGGAAGTGTTTTAAAATATGGCTGTAGTCTAATTTTTAATATGAAAAAATACAATAACCAGAATTCTTTAGTATCTGTGGAATTCCCATAAAAGAGTGCTGAGTTTAAAGATTTGGGCAAAATATTGATATAGAATAAGCCTTTTAAAAAAATTGAAATAACTCAGCTTATTATCAAAGAATTATATTTGTTGACTATTCATTTATTATAACATGTAGCAGGCATAATTAAAATACATTAAATAAGCTACTTTAAATATAGGTAAAATATTAAGTATTGTATTCAACAATATGATAGATATATTTAAAAATATTTATCAAGTCAATCAACTTCCTTTTCTTAAAAAGACCTTTGACTTACAATTTATTGTATTGGGTTGGCCAAAACAATAGTTCAAGTTTTTCCATATTATGGTCAAATGGTATACATTATGGATAGATCCTGATAGAATAATAATTCTCAGATTAAAACATGGATTTATTTGTACAGTTTGAAACTCATTTACCTTTAAAGGTTTAATCAGATCTCAATGATACCATCCAGATTAAAGAGAAGACAATTTAATCTTCTTATTGTTCAGACACTAAGTTAGGTCTGACTCTCTGCAACTCCATGAACTGTAGCCCTCCAGGCTCCTATGTCCATGGGATTTCCCAGCAAGAATACTGAAGTGGATTGCCATTTCCTTCTCCAGGAGATCTTCCTGATCAAAGGATCGAATCCATGTCTCCTGCATTGGCAGGCAGAGTCTTTACCACTGAGCCACCAGGGAAGCCCACAATTTAATCTTTAGCCACATATAAATCCTATAAATTTTATATCAAACTCTGTCATTACTGCCAAAACTTGGCACACTGGCTGGCAGAAAAATTCAGCTTTGTGACTTCTCAGATAAGCAGTATATACCTAATACATTATTCTGGTTCTGCAGAATCAAGTGTCAAATTACCCTTGCAGCTGTTATTTCACTAATAAGTCAATGGCCTCAAGACTGTGATATTTAAAACATTTAAATTATCAAGATGGAGACTTATCTGGAACAATGAGATGGGCCAAAATGGTTACAGACTTTGGAGTCAGAAAGACCGTGGTTCTCTTGCTGGTATCACCATCGTTTTAACTGTAAGACGTCAATGGAGTTGATTAAATTTTCTGACCATAGCTTCCCTGTTTGGAAAATGAAGAGGGTAACTCTTAGTTTATATGATGTTGGGAGGGTGAAGTGAAGCAGGCACAGACACTAGGATTTAGAGGTTTCCAATAAATGGTGCCTCTTACATAAAGAAGAGGCAGGAGGGGCTAGAGGGAATAAGTAAGCAGGCGGATGCTCAGGTGCAGAAACAGGGTCAGCTCCCTGAGCCCCATGAAGGGCTCTGTCCACTGCAGCCAGCATTCCTCTCTAGCTCAGGTCAGAGCCTCAGAGGAGCAACACTGGGCTAAGTTGAGGCACCCCTGCAACCTGGCCCATCACCAAACGTTTGAGATCTTTATGATCATGCCACACCAACCTCGGGGTGTTTCTGTACAGCATGCACTCTCAGCCATCTGTGGTCAGCCAGGGCATGCCTATGGAATTCCTTTTCCTGTGCTGTAAGAGTTGACTAATGCAAAGCAGGCTCCATTTGTCAAGCTGCAGTGAAAAAATACCAATCAGGCTCCAACTTGTAGGGTGGCCTCCGACTCAAGGTGAACTGCCCCTCAGGGCACACTGACTTCCATCTATCCTCCCAGCCACCTGGCAATTCCCCCTCATCCTCCACAGGTAACACAAATGCAGCCTTCTCCCCATAGCCTTCCCTGACCTCTGTATCAGAGACAGTCGTGATGACTCCACCCACAGATTCATATGGCACTGTTCATAGCTCTATTATATGGCCATTTTAATGCAGTCTTCTAATTATCTGCTTACATAACTATCAGCTTCTGTGACGGCTTTTAACTATTTGTTTTTATATTAACCCCTTAAAGGGTCATTTGAAATCTTGGATTTTTCTCACTAGTTGAAGTTCACGTGCATACACAACCCCTAGGAGAATTTCAGGTATGTTCAAAAATTATTCACCCTTTGGAATCTGTGGGGCCTGTGTTCAGAACTCCTGCTCAAGTCCTTGTGCATCTTTCTTTACATTTTCCTTGCAAACCACAGTGACTGGCACATTGGACGCACTTGATAAATAAATGAATAAGTGAGGGAACAAATGAGTCTACTTATGAGAATGGCAAGATTTTTCCTAAAAAATAGATGCAGAGAATCTGCAATTATCTTCAGAGAAAACCAGATGTTCGATCATCTCTGAAGACGTTATGAGGCTTTCTAGACCCACTAACCTAATCCTACTTTGATTCTCTTTCTAATGCGGCTACATAGTAAAGATCATGGGTAGAGAGCAAAATTAGTCACACTCAGTTTCTGAAACATAAGCTACAGCAATTTTTCACAGGGGCACAGGTTAAATGAGGGGAGATTAGGTCCCCTTTTGGTCCTGTGTTTCTGTTACAGACCATTCAAAGGCAAATGGAGATTAATGTTTTGCCTTTTTGGTAAAATGGTGAAACTTCATCTGCGAGTCTCTCCTTACAGATGTGTCCCATCTGTTGCTGTTACACGGGATTACAGCTGTAGACTCCCATTGAAGGTGGCAAGAACCCAGGAGAAGGCTACCCAGGGGGTGCAGTAAAAGACTGGGGCATGGAGTGGAGGGTAGATATGGAGGACGTTTCGTTCAGCTTCATAATAACATCCAGGAGTTCACTGCCGGTGAACAGAGCCCTTTCTCTCCCACTCTGACAGGAGAAGCTCTCAGTATCACTGAGCATTGAAACTGGCTTCCAACTGTCAGTGTGGATAACTCTTTGGAGGAAGGGCTTTTCAACCTAAGGAAAAATCCCTCCTTTGTCTTTTTTAAGGCATTGCTTTAAGGCACAGAAATTCTTTCCTCTTCAGTTTTTTTTTCTTTTCTTTTTTTTTTTTCCACAACACACCTGCTTGAATAAGCCTCAATTTGTTTGAGGAAAGAAAAAAATGAGAAAGAAAGAAAAAAATAATAGGGAATTATTTTCCTTTGATGGTGAACCTCCCCTCCTCCCAGGGGCCACTGGCAAACTCTTAACCTCCGCTGATCCTGGAGGAACGCCAGTCACTGAGATTTTTCCCCAGCCTTCCTGTGAGCAGCTAGAGGTCTCTAGTGGAAGCTGAGAGCAAGCACAGCTTACATCAGGTAGGGCAGACTGGGAGGGACCCATCAGCATAGGGCCAAGGAGAACTGATTGCAAGCAGCCACTTTCCAAATGCACCAATACATGTAATGATATACTTCCATTAGCCACATGTCGCTGACTTCAAGGAGTCTTGAGAATTTCCAGAGTTGATTGGGATAAGACTTTGAAAAGGAACGAAAGATGCAGCCAGCCCCTGCTTCTTTCTCTTTCTTGCCTGCCTGGATACTGTGTTTCTTGCTAGCAAGGTTAGAATTCTGAGAAGCCCTGAGTCTGTTACAAATGTGAGATGTATTCTGCCATAAATTGGAAGTGGTGTGAGACTATGCAAATTAGCACAAACTTATCAAGATCTGGAGGTCTGTAGATATCCAAGCTTCATGACAGCAGCATAAGGCTGGGAATCTTTCCTCACACACAAGATATCTAAGTGTTGCAGTCCCCTTCTCAGACATCACAGAATTTTCATATCTTTTCCTTTTCTCTTTTTCATGTAGAAGAGAGCCACATGAGTCTTCGCATAGTGAAAAAATAATCAAGAACAGAGAAAACCATTATTGGGCTTTATTTCATATGTCTGTATGGCCGACAATTTAATTTCAGTGAGAAAAGTGCTCCGAATAAATAGACAATGGTAGCTTTTAAACGTAGCCTGGCTGTTTAGAAAGACATTCTGTGCTATTGAATAATTTAGGAATCTTTCTGTTTTGCATCCTTGGGAAAAGAATGTGATTTACTGTAGTACAAAAAGTAAGCTGGAAAATTTGCCCCACAGGTTGCTGGTAAAAGTCACAGTGAAGAAAGTGAGGGTAATTCAGAAAATGGGTGGTTTGAGCTTGTCAGTTTCCATTGTGCTCAGTAAATTCAAACCCTGCTCAGCCTCCGAAAATATGGACGTGGATTTTTATCCCCTCCATTGGTAAGGTTAGGCTTCCCTGGTGGCTCAATGGTAAAAAAAAAAAAAAAAAACAACCTGCCTGCAATGCAGAAGACCTGGGGTCAATCCCTGGATCGGGAAGATCCAGGCATGGCTACCCTCTCTAGTTTTCTTGCCTGGAGAATTCCATGGACAGAGGAGTCTGATGGGCTACAGTCCATGGGGTGCGAAGAGTCAGGCATGACTGAGGGCTAACACTAATGACAAGGTTGAGATGTATCATAATGATGAATGATGTCAGCATATTTTAAAGCCTTAAATAGGAAATCAAACAATATCCTAAAATAGCTAAAGGAAACAGTAGTGAAATGGTAGGATTTTTATAGTTGCAACAACAAATACTTCTAAGCCTTGTTTCTAGGCCTCTGACGGTTCAGATTCTTTTAAGCCGCCCTCTTAGGCTCTTCTACAATACTGCGGAGCTCTCCTGCTACAAAGAAGCCTTGTCATTGATTATCGAATGTCTGTACTTCCTGCTGGACTGTATACTCTGTTATGTGTGGGAATGGCAGCCCTTTGTCCAGGATTCCTGGTATAGTATAACACTCATCAAATATTTGTGAACTTCATTCATAATTAACACATGAATGTAACACAATGATTTGTTTTCAAAAAGGATACCATCATAATAGATGAAAGTGAAAGTTGTTCAGTCGTTTCAGAGTGACCCCATAGTTCATGGGATTCTCCAGGCCAGAGTATTGGAGTGGGTAGTTTTTGCTTCTCCAGGGGATCTTCCCAAAGCAGGGATTGAACCCAGGTCTCCTGCATTGTAGGCAGATCTTTACCAGCTGAGCCTCAAGGTAAGCCCAAGAATACTGGAGCTGGTAGCCTATCCCTTCTCTAGTGGATCATCCCAACCGAGGAATTGAACTGGCATCTCCTGTATTGCAGGAGATAGATGGGCCCCAAAGAAATTTGACCAGTGGTTTCTACACTGGTAGACCATAGAGTCAAAACATTTCAGGGAAAGGGAAAGAAACTGAAAAGCTCAAGGAAATGCCCTCACTCTTTTAAAGGCCATATCTCAAATGTTCTTCCCAGCACCCCTCAGAGGGAAATTATTGTTAAACACACTTCACAGAAGAGGAAAGGTGAAGGGATTTTTAAGAAGCAAGGGCTTCATCCAGTCCATGTAATCCAAACAACAAACGTCATATTCTGGCTTTATTTAAGGAGTGAGAACTTGCAGTCTAAAACCAACAAAATGTATTCTTAACAGGGAAGAATAGTTGGGGATGGACATATGGAATAAAGAGGGAATAGAGGATATGGTTCCAAGCAAAGAGAAATGTGGGGTAGAGTGTGTAAGAGAAAGCCACTGTCCTAGATTCTGGCTTCAGTACAAGGTCTCCCTGGCCACAGCCTGAAAAGCCATGGGAAACCACCTCAGTATTGAGGAGACCACCTGTTGATGGTCCCACTGAATCCTAGTAATCAGCAATTCCAATTTCAAAATGAGATTGTTAGACCTGTTAAAACATGAAAATAATTACAAATGTTTATCATGTTGCTGGATTTGAAGGCAGACCTGTCCTTCTAAGGAAGATGCTTCCATAGACAAGTCCGGGTCAGAGCTCATGTTCTGGGACTAGGCGCTGGCTTGACAGCTCTCAGAACAGCTGGCTTGGCCTGGCCAGATCCTCCAGGGCCCCACAGAGGGCCCCTCTGTCTGGTTTCCTTCTACTCCTCTCCACACTCAATCAGCTACAGCCTCACTGATTTCCTCACTGTTCTTAGAACTTTCCCAAAACACCACATGTTTATCCAAATATGCACTTGGCTAACCCCTCTCTTCCCTGATGTCCCTTCTTGGGGAACGCTATCTAAAATTGCACACACTCACACATCACGTGGCTTCCCTCTCTCTGATCCCAATATTTCATAATCTCCTACCTGATTTATTGTTATCTATCAAGCTGAGAAGTTGGCTGGTTATCTTGTGTCTCTCCCTCACTGGAATATAAGCTTATCAGGGCAGGCACTTGTACTGGTTTTATTAGGCGTGTGCCTCACACGGTGCCCAGCACATAACAGGTGCTCAGAGATGCTGGAGGGGTGGGTGGGTGGAATGCAGAGGGACTTGTCACCTTTTCATCTTGTCATCTTTTTTTTTCTCAGTGTCCAGAGAAGCAGGCACAGAGGCTGAATTATGTCTTTGTTGCCCTAGAGGCTACAGGCAGCAATCTTCCCAGGTTCTGAGCCTAGAGGATTTAAGACAGAGGCTGACACTTCTGGGACAAATGAGAAGGCACTTGAGAGGTGCTTCTTTGCTGAAACTTCATTTGTGCAATTCAAGGCAGATTCGGGCTCTCCCAGGGAGCTCAGTTACTCTCTCTGGCTGGATTCATTCTCAAAGATGTCCCATGTGGCCAGAGAAAGCCCTGTGACGTCTCTGCAGTCCACACCTACCTCTCAGAACAGCCGTTGTGAGTCCCAGGTAGGGAGGCAGGACGTCTGTGACATCTCAGATCCCTCCTGGAGGAGGGAAGAGATGCAGTCAGGGGGATGCCTCTGCTGGCAAAGACGGAGCAAGGCCATGATGAGACAACTCTAAGTGTGTGTTCATGTTCTCGGGAGGTCTTTTCTTTCAGACAAGTCTCAAGAACATAACATGACATTCATCTTTGAACACACACATTTCATCATCTGGGCTTCCCAGGTGGCTCACTGGTAAAGAATTTGCCTGCCAGTGCAGGAGATGTGGGTTCAGTCCCTGGGTTGGGAAGATCCCTTGGAAAAGGAAATAGCAACCCATTCCAGTATTCCCTACCTGGGAAATCCAATGGACAGAGGAGCCTGGCAGGCTATAGTCCGTGTGGTCACAAAGAGTCAGACATGACTTGAGAACTAAACAACAAAAACAATTTTACCATCTGAGATTGGCCAAAAAGTTCATTTGGGGTTTTCTGTAATATTTTATGGTAAGATCCAAACAAAACCTTTGAGCCAACCCAATGCTTTAGCAGCTCACCTCTTTGAGGGCTTCTGAAATGGCAACCCACTCCAGTGTTCTTGCCTGGAGAATCCCAGGGATGGGGGAGCCTGGTGGGCTTCTGTCTATGGGGTCGCACAGAATCGGACACGACTGAAGTGACTTAGCAGCAGTGGATAACAGAAACCCAGCAAGACAGACTTTTTATATTATTTATCAGCCATTTTCATATCAATGGATTTCTTTATAACAACAACAAAAAAAAAAGGCCAAAGGTTTCTCAAGAGAAGTTAAAGAAAAATACAATTATTTCTCAGAACACTTTTTCTTAAATCTATTAAGTCATACCTAGGCCTGGCCTAGACACTAATTCTAGAAGAAAAACAAATGTGTGTTTTTTCCAGTTAAGTCATTCTCTAAATGGCAAGGGACATAAAAGTGATTTTCCTAGCACCTAGGAATTACTTCCTGTGCATTAAGTGCTTGATAAACATTTGCTTAACGCACACATTTTAAAATGCCTAATCTTATCTAAATATTAGAAAGCCTTTCAACATTTGAATATTAGAAAGTTATTCACCCAGCTTCCTGAAAAGTATCTTAATGTCTAGGGAGGATGTGCAAACCTGCCCCTCAGCTCTTGTCCATACCTGTATGTAGCAAATGTAATATCTTAATGTTCAGTTTCTACACTAGAATGCACGCTCCTCAGTCTCGTTTCTCCTGTCTTCCCCTGGCACCTTCCTTGGTGCCTGGCACACAGTGAGAGCTCAGTAAATTCACTCATTAATTCACTCATTCACCACTGAAGGGCCAGGTACAGGTCAGTCACTCTCCAGACTTGAAGGATATAGTGATGGACAAGACTTCCGGCCAATCCTAGCTGCCCCCCACCCAGCCCCCCCACCCCCACACAGAGCTCACTGTGCAGGGGCTGAGTGTAGAGGGGAGCAATTAAACAAATATTTAAGCAATTGCCAAAGGGTGAAGTGAGTTAAGATACACACTTTAGAAGAACAGTGAAGGGACAGGTATAGTCTAAGGATCTGGCAAGTCTCCCCAGATGAAGTGACCTTTATACAAATGATGAAAGGATGAATCAGAGTTAGCCAAAAAGAGGGATGGGGAAGAGTATTTCAGTAGAGGAAAAAAATATGATGACAAGATCAGGTGTTCCCAAATTACTGACACATACTAGTCTTTAAGATGCAACAATGAGAAATTTCTAGGGATTTGTCCCTAGAAATCCTTGGGAATTCCTAAATCAGAGGTATATTTTTAAAGTAATACTGAGTGACCACAATACTAAGCACTGAACAATAAACAGTGAATCATTTTTCAGTGATAGAGTTACAACTAGTGGTTTCAAAGGAATTCTGTAACCTCATTTACACAAAGGAGAACAATCTTTGGAGTGCTATATAAACAGGGCTTAATGAATTTTTCAAAGAATGCCTTTAAGACATTCCGCTTACCTTTTGAGAAACAGAAGCAAAGAATAAAGAGAGAGAGACTTGCCAAAGAAATCAATACTACAACTGTCATTAGAATGTAGGTTTCGTATGGTTCCCTGTTGTTAACTCATTGTATGCCTCTCTTAAAATACTACTGAGGCCCATCAGGGGATAAGCGGTTCTGCCACTGAGATAAAATGTCTGACTGAAGAGTGTGAGATGAAATCACCTTATGTCCATTGGTTTGGTGTTTGAAATCATAAAATATTTTGCCAAGTCCTGAAGAAGGATTTCCCATGAAGATTCTGATAATGTTGGTGCTTAGGACACTAGATAGCTATCTGAGTCATTCTCCCACTTAGACTCTCTCCAAGATAAATAGAAGATGCCCTACTTTCAAATACTTTAATACAGATTCAACAGTCTCTCTTGGGAAACAATTCTAACAGTCAACAGCCTTTGAAGTGAAGGAATGTGGTGTTTATATTAAGTGATACATAAGTCACTAAAATTGCAGTCCATTCCATCTATTTGGGCAAGAAGATTAGTGACAAATAAAAGTCCACATCCTACCAGTAAGAAGTTTGGGCTTTAGGGTTGCCTAGTGTTCAGAGACTCCTGGTCCCCAAACGAATGTGCATGTGTTTTAGCTGGACTTAATGCCAGCCTAACAAAGCCAGGAGCAGACACGTGAGGACTGACCACACAGCGCCGGGGGAGGAAGGCCTTTCCTGACAGCCACTAGTCTGGAGATGCAGGTAGCTCATCCCAAGTAGGTGTGGAAATGCCAGCAAACCTTTCCTAGATTCATAAAGAAGAGGATAAATAACATCACCCTGTTTCCTTCCATATAACCCAGAAATTCTAAGGGATGTTAACAGAAGAGCAGGAAAAATTTTAGGTAATGAGGCAAAGCATCTAAGGTGATTTGCATGAGTATGTAGGCATGTGTACCTGTGCTCATGAAAGTGTGTGTGTTCATGTGTTCTTGTGTATGCATGTCTCTGTGTGTCCTTTGTATACATCATGTATTTGAGTAATTATGTATTTGCATATGGCTACATGTGCTTTGTGTGTATATATGGATGTACAAGTGGTTGTATGTGTATTTGAGTATATACATGTGTGCTTATGTATGTGCTTGTGTGTGTTTGTATTTATGTAATCTGTGTATGTGTGTATATGTATGTATGGGTGGCAGGGAAGCCAAAGAAAGGAATCTGAAAAGTGAAAGCGAAAGTCACTCAGTCATGTACAACTTATGATTTATGATTATATTCAGTCTTCAGTATCAATAGTAAATGATGGATTGGCCAAACACATTTTATGTTCAAATTCTACTCCACCTTGAAGCCAAAAATTTTGGAACTGAGATACACCAAACTATAATGAGATTATAAATAACTGGAAACTTAATGTTACTATTAAAATCAAATTACTCCATGAAAGGATATGTTAATATAATAGTTATCGAGCACCTACCATGTGCTGGAAAGTCCAGGTATAAAGCACAGTCCCTGCCCTTAAAGAGACACAGGTCAGGTGAGCAGCAGAGCAGTAAATAGAGAATTACTGTGCACAAGCTGGAAGAAGCCATCTGCCTATGCAAGTGCCAGGGGAACAGAAAATAGGAAGTGAGGCGGACTCCTTGGGAGCATGGAGAAGCTGTACAGAAGATGTGCTTTCTACCCATGTCTATATTAAAGGGCGAACAAGAAACTTTGTAGGGAAAAGGAATGGAGTCTTCTACACAAAGGATCAAATATGTATTCAAGTCAGTCAGTTCAGTCTCTCAGTCGTGTCTGACTCTTTGCGACCCCATGGACTACACAAACCAGGCTTCCCTGACCATCACCAACTCCCGGAGCTTGCTCAAACTCATGTCCATCGAGTCAGTGATGCCATCCAACGATCTTATCCTCTGTCACCCCCTTCTCCTCCTGCCTCCAATCTTTCCCAACATCAGGGTCTTTTCTAATGAGTCAGTTCTTCACATCAGGTGGCCAAATATTGGAGTTTCAGCTTCAGCATCAGTCTTTCCAATGAATATTCAGAACTGATTTCTTTTATAATGGACTGATTGGATCTCCTTGCAGTCCAAGGAACTCTCAAGAGTCTTCTCCAGCAAAACAGTTTAACAGCATCAATTCTTCAGCACTCAGCCTTCTTCATGGTCCAACTCTCACATCCAGACATGACTACTGGAAAAACCATAGCTTTGACTAGACAGACCTTTGTCGGCATTGAATATATTCAATTATTTATATATATATATATATATATATAATTGGAATTGATACTATAAAGATAGAAAAAAGGGAAAATAGCTTGATATTATATAGTAAATGGTATATATATCATACAGAGAGTAATCAATATGATATAAATTTATAAAATATATAATATAACTTGCATACACACACATATATATATTTATATATATATGTCCAATTATTCTTTGTAATACTAGCTTCTCTTTAATTAGAGATATTTCTATGTTGAGTCTTCTCAAGTTTCTTAATTATTCTCCATATCTATCCCTACCTCACGCTGAGGAGAAAAATAAAATATTAATAGGACTCCTAGTAATAGGAGTGAAAGTGAAAGTGAAGATGCTCAGTCATGTCCGACTCTTTGCAACCCCATGGACTGTAGCCTACCTGGCTCCTCTGTCCATGGGATTTGCAAGGCAATAGTACTGGAGTGGATTGCTATTTCCTTCTCCAGGGGATCTTCCCGACCCAGAGATCAAACCCAGGTCTCCTGCATTGTAGACAGACGCTTTACCGTCTGAGCCACCAGGGAAGTCAGTAATAGGGGTATCATATACCAAAAAGTTTGGCAGGAAGTGTAAAGTTTTGTAGCTTTTAAGTTGGTACATCTCAGAGTTACTCACTAGCAAGCCAGTCCCTGCATTTATTTGAAATCTATAAGTAAATGTTAATAAACTTTGTTGAGAATTCAGCTGAACTACTTGTCATTCTCTGAGTCCCTCAGCTGATCTACATATGGAGAAGGAACATGTCCTTACAAATATTTTGATCTACCTGAAACTGAGCTGCAGTCTTTGGGGATTTGAGGGCCACTACAAGCTGTCAGCAAGCAACATCCTGGTTAAGAGAAAGAATATGAAGAGTAGGGTCTCCTATTTGCCACATCATACACAGCATCAAGGAGTTTGGGGTGGCTCCAGAGGAATCAGGTAGCAAGACTGTACTGGCCAAGGATGGGGAAATGGGACATTTGGCGCCCCCACCTCACGCATTTTCACTCAGCCTTTGCACTTGAAAATGCTGTATCTTTCACAGTTGGAAAGAGAAGCTATGCCAGTGACAAAACTGGGACACTGAAGGGAAATTAATAACACTTGGCGCTTCCAGTTTCCTGGGAGGAGGTGCCGTACATATTAAACAAGCGTGACACAATTTAACAGCATAGCCTGGGTGAGCTCAGGCTGTTCATTTAAAGTTCCAGGTACTTTGAGGAAGAGTCCATTTTATAGGGAGACCCAAGTAGCCATTGTAAAGGCTTCTGAGAAGAAGGGAGATGGAGGAAGATGCTCTTTTAAGGAAATCTCAGCCTAAAATGAGGAAGGCTTACAAAGATTCACCCACCATACACTTAAGAGACATTTATGGGGATTTGGGGTGTTATTTTGTACCCGGAAATTTTTGCAGAATTGACATCACACTGGAGATAAAGCTGCACTGGAATTAACAGCCCCAGAAAACACTATAGTAGGTGATGCTGTTTTGCATAATCTGAACCCTGAGCAAATACACAATAAGAGCCTTCAGACTCTGTGGTGCAACATGGTTGTTATTCACACAAGTTTGGTGTGAGGCAGACCTAGAGTTTCCTTTTCTGCTCTATCCCTTGCTAGCTATGGGAATTTGGGTAAGTTATTTCATCTCTATGAACTCAGTTTCCTCATCTGTCAGAAAGAGATGATTACACTTGCATCATAGGGATGTTGAGAGAATTAAACTGAGCAGCATACACAAAGACTCTGGTCTTGTGGCTGGCAGATGGCGGTGAAAATAAAAGGGAAACTAGAAGAGCAGCAGTAGTCTTCCCTTTTGCTATGTTCAGATTATTTGCTTCTGAGGCGATAGCAGAAGTATCAGTACTAGAGGTGGTCATAATAGCAGTATTCACTATTTGTAGTATGAATACTCTGTCATATTACATACTTGCATATATCATACTGAGTAGTGCCGATTTGGAAATATCATATTTCATGCTTTATATAAATGACTTAGTATTTGCATAACCTCAAATTTCCCTTCAAGTGTTCAGGTGAACTCAGACAGATGAAGGAAATTGTTCGAAGTCACAGAGAGCTAGTAAGATGCTGAGTTCAAATTTAAACCCAGGTCTGTCTTACTCTAAAGTCTAGAATTTTCATTATGTGATTCCTGAATAGCAGGTAAACGTAGCTTGGATTCATACTGCTTCTGACCGAGGGAACTCATAAATGTTGCCCAAAAGAGACAGTATTTGAGCAGTCTTAGAGGATGGAGACCTTTTCAAGGTAGGAAAGAACATCCCAGGCAGAAAGAACTAGCTAAACAACTAACAAAAGCATTAACTTCTCTAGCATGGACCTCAGGCAAGAGGATCTGAGCCCATCAAAGGGAGCCAAAACATGGGTCTTCAAAAGTGCCACAGCTAAATATTGATAAGAGAAAGCAAAATATTGCCATTTGCCACAACATGGGTGGATCTAGACAGTATCGTACTGAGTGGAGTAACTGAGACAGAGAAAGACAGGTATGGCATTACTTACACGTGGAATATAAAAAATAGTACAAATGAATGTATATACAAAATGGAAAAAGATTCACAGAAGTAGAAGACAAATGTAAGGTCACCAAAAGGGAAAGGAGGTGAAAGGAGGGATAGATTAGGAGGTTAAGATGAACAGATATGCCTTACTATACATAAAATAGATAAATAACAAAGACCTACTATATAACACAAGGAACTATATTCAATATATTTTAATAACCTACAATGATAAAGAATCTGAAAAATTATATAACAATAATTTTGCTTTATAACGGAAACATTGTAAATTACTTATATTTCAACAAGAAAAAAAAAAAGTGCCACAGCTACCACCAGAGAGTCACAGGATGTTGAATGTAACTCTCTGTTGCCCTGGAATTTTGGCAGATATGCAATGGCCAGGAACAAAATAGCAGATAACACATATCTACACAGTCTAAAGTAGGGTGTTAAACCATCTCAAAAAGATTAGAAGAGAACTGGCTACAAGCCAGTGCTACCAGGACTAGGTAATCACTTCAACTATATAAAACTATATAAAAGGTTGAGGTTGAACAAAATCAAAAGGGAAAATTTCTTTGGAAAAAATTACTGCGTATTTTACTTCTCCTTGGAGAAGGTAGAGAAGAGCTGAAGCCTCACTCCAGACTTAGTGTAACAGGTTGAAAAGTAATGAATGAGAGAGCTTGGACATGCATCTCCAGGATTATAGGGGACACAGTACTGGTGTTTGATGTTTAGAAAACTTAAAAGGTGAAAGATTGGACAGTGAAAAAGGGAAAGAAAGACTTTGCTCTTTCACAACAAAGAAATGGAGAGTTGTGTGGGATGGAGGTGTTCCTTCACCTATGCCTGCGTGAAGAGCTTTACCTCCTTATTTCTAGATGTGAATTCTGTGGCAAGAAACCACTCTGATTCAATGCACAACAGACCCTCTCTAAGAGGACATTGTGTTCCCTGTCATGAAGTTGCCCTTGAAAAGCCCAAGGGACAAGGTAGACAGTCAAAAGTAACCAGCAAGTGAGAATTATTACTCACAAAATTTACTGCAGCCTGAGTTCTTGAGCAGAAGAACTCCAGTTCAGTTCAGGTCAGTTCAGTTTCTCAGTCGTGTCTGACTCTTTGCGATCCCATGAATCGCAGCACGCCAGGCCTCCCTGTCCATTACCATCTCCTGGAGTTCACGCAAACTCAAGTCCATCAAGCAGGTGATACCATCCAGCCATCTCATCCTCTGTCATGCCCTTTTCCTCCTGCCCCCAATCCCTCCCAGCATCAGAGTCTTTTCCAATGAGTCAGCTCTTCGCATGAGGTGGCCAAAGTACTGGAGTTTCAGCTTTAGCATCATTCCTTCCAAAGAAATCTCAGGGCTGATCTCCTTTAGAAAGAACTCCAGGGACCCCACAAATGTATCCCCCAAGGAAAACCCAACAGTCATATATCCATCATCCAGAGAATGGAAACACAGACTAGACTAGCCTCATTCTCATTCTCTCTACTTGCTAATTACACTTTCTGACACCCTCCATAGCCAAGATCACTTTTACAACTGGATCAAGCTCTAATCCTTAAAAGTAGCTGGAGTCTTTTTATTATTTAAGAGTGACTGGAAAAGCTGTTTCACCCAGGCACGGGGAACAAGGGCTTCATGCAGTTTACATTAAGGAGCAGGTGAGAAACATAAAGTGGCTTTCAGGCTTGTATTCTACTGAAACCAGCTAACAGAATTTTTTTAAAAATCAGAATTGCAGCAGTAACAATAATAACAATAATCATAGGTCCATGCACATTCTTAACCTGCCACATATTCTTCACCATTTTTGGCCTGGTCTCTTCATCAGCCCATGTGGGCTCTGTGTTTAATTTTTGTCCTCAGTCACTTTTCTTGTTGTGGTCTACAAGCTGGTGTGCCATGTAGACTTCTCTCATCACCTCTCAAACTGGTTTGGTTTTGCCACATCAGCACTATCACTGGCTGATGGCATGAAGTAGAAAGTGGTTTTAGGTGAGGAAGTAATCTGTGATGAAATCTGAAAACTAGGCTGCATGTTTGTTTTGAAGGCATATGTATGCCAGGATAATAGGCTCAAACTTTTTTTCTCCTTTGTAGATCTAAGGAGATTCAGAAGGATTTTCATGTAAACAGTGACTCCATCATATTTTGAGGTTTTCATCTTTGATCATTTTAGGCAGCAAATATGACAAGTAGATTGAATAAGGAAGAAACTAGAAAAAAAGAAAACCAATTAAGAGGTAACCCTGAGATAACTAACCTATAAAATCAGTGGAAGAAGAATCGAAATTCTCTAATGACCTACCTAAAGGTAGATACTGAAGTGCAGTAAACATGTAAATAGTGAAGGGATGGGCTAATAAATCAAGTTGGATAATCATCTGAAAATAAAGATTTTGATGTGAGCTTCAGACCTTGCATTGATTGATAAATTAATATTTCAAAGCTTGTACTATCACAAATTTTATTTTCATGCATTATTCTGGAATCCTGGATTATAAATTTCAATATTTTCTGTCTCATGGACTTAATTCAGACTATATGGATCTTCTCACAAATTTGAGAAAAGAGAAAGTAGATTCAAGCCTCCTAACTATTTGCTGTCCTTAGGCCAAAAGGAAACTATTTTCCCCTCTCCCTTCCAAGTATTTTTACATTTAAATGGAAAATACATTTTTAATGAATCAGTCTTTTTTTATTATTAAGCAAAAAACTATTTGTATTTGACTCCCACTCCACCAGGAATGATTCTTTATTTTATATTACCTTTAACTTTGGCCTTATTATTTTCACAAACATTTTCAGAACTTCTTTGAAAATAACATTAAATGCTTGAGGACATTAGCCAAGTGCAATTCCCTAGGAAACATCAAAGGAAAAGCTGGACTTACTAAGAACAATTTTCCATTGTAATACCCCAAAGTAACAATAACATTTTTGTTAGAGAAAGAGAAGATGATATTCTGTGCCAATTTATATACCCTGTTTCTCCTGTAATTAATGTGCCACCCATTCCTGCCTCAGTCAGTAAGAGCTATCTGGTCACATTCTCAACACCTTTTCACCAAATGACATGGGGTTCGGCCTTGCACTTATTTTATTTTGGCCATACTCTGTCTTTTTATTATTTCTAAATCTCTATATTTGTCATCAGTCTTTGTTAGGGTCATTTCCTTATGAATTCAGGGAATAATTCAAAGATTAATACTAACATTTATACCATTTGTTGAATGCCTACCATATGCCAAATATCATCTTCAGGATTTCCCTACCCTCTCTCAACTTATCTGCACAACAAACTCAGGATATAGAAATACTATTCCCATTTTACAAATGATAAAATAAGCTCAAAGAGAGTTAGTGATTTCCCATGTTCCTACACCTAGTGAGAAACCTAGCTAGGATTATAGCTAGACTATAACTCTCAAGTACTGAGCTGTTTTGCCCCACTTATCTAGGGAAATCACTAGGGTTTTCTGTATTTATGGCACAGATCTGACCACAGAGATAAATTCAAGACACAAGGTTGAAAGTGTTTACTACTAATGAAGATGGTGACTGCATCCATGAAATTAAAAGACGCTTACTCCTTGGAAGAAAAGTTATGATCAACCTAGATAGCATATTGAAAAGCAGAGACATTATTTTGCCAACAAAGGTCCATCTAGTCAAGGCTATGATTTTTCCAGTAGTCATGTATGGATGTGAGAGTTGGACTGTGAAGAAAGCTGAGCACCAAAGAATTGATGCTTTTGAACTGTGGTGTTGAAGAAGACTCTTGAGAGTCCCTTGCGTTGCAAGGAGATCTAACCAGTCCATTCTCAAGGAGATCAGTCCTGGGTGTTCATTGGAAGGAATGATGCTAAAGCTGAAACTCCAGTACTTTGGCCACCTCATGAGAAGAGTTGACTCATTGGAAAAGACTCTGATGCTGGGAGGGATTGGGGGCAGAAGGAGAAGGGGATGACAGAGGATGAGATGGCTGGATGGCATCACCGATTCAATGGACGTGAGTTTGAGTGAACTCCGGGAGTTGGTGATGGACAGGGAGGCCTGACGAGCTGTGATTCATGGGGTAGCAAAGAGTTGGACACAACTGAATGAGGATTTTATTAAATTATTCCATAAATTAGAGAAGAAAAGTGTTGGAAGCTTATTCATAAGAAGAAACATTGCTACACTTTGAAGGGAAAATCATTTGAGTTAGAATCAACCCAATGTAACCTAGAGAGGGGGTTCTGAGGTGAGACTGACCCACCCAAACTGAGAAACAGGTGTGACCTAGCTAAGGTTATGGACTGTACTCTATTCCAATCCTCTGAGCCAGTTCATAGGATATAGGTTGTTAATATTAACAATGTTGGGTAGTCAATTTCTAATTCTTATTATTTAAAGCAAATTAAATCAACACTACAGACTATATTTTCTCTAGTGCTAAACTACTATGTGGTGTACTAAAGCTTCCTGCTACAGCATTGCATGGGACACAGTAGGAAAAGAAAATCAGTACGTAATTCAACTCCAAGAGTCAGTACTAACTTTCAACACTTGTTCCCTCTAAGTATCTTTGTTAAGCTAAAAGTATAATTTTAACTGATTTGAGCCTTATAGCCTATGCCAAGCATGAAAGTCTTTATTTTCTTGGGCTCCAAAATCACTGTGGATGGTAACCGCAGCAATGAAATTAAAGATGCTTACTCCTTGGAAGAAAAGCTATGATAAACCTAGAGAGCATATTAAAAAGCAGAGACATTACTTTGCCGACAAATGTTCATATAGTCAAAGCTATGGTTTTTCCAGTAGTCATGTATGGATGTGAGAGTTGGACCATAAAGAAAGCTGAGCACTGAAGAACTGATGCCTTCAAACTGTGGTGTTGGAGAAAACTTCTGGGAGTCCCTTGGACTGCAAGGAGATCAAACCAGTCAATCCTAAAGGAAATCAACCCTGAATTTCATTGGAAGGACTGATGCTAAAGCTGAAACTCCAGTACTTTGGCCACCTCATGAGAAGAGTCAACTCACTGGAAAAGACCCTGAAGCTGGGAAAGATTGAAGGCAGGAGGAGAAGGGGATATCAGAGGATGAGATGGTTGGATGGCATCACCTACTCAATGGACATGAGTTTGAGCAAGCTCTCGGAGATGGTGAAGGACAGAGAAACCTGGTATGCTGCGGTCCATGCAGTTGCAGAGTTGGACATGACTGAGTGACTGAACAACAAGCTCTATTTATTCACTGATGGATGAGTTTAAGAAGCCAGAAGACCTTTCAAAAGTTAAGAACAGAACTCAGCAGGAGAATGAAGGCACTGGGTAGCCTATGCACTGAAATGCCCCTCTTGAATATTGGGAGTCAGTGATACTTTCTATCTTTGAAATCAGAGCACTAATTAGCTCCTTGACTGGGCCTTGAAACACCAAATCCCCTTCCTGACACTGACTCATTCTGTGTCCTGTGCTAGTCACATAACCTTGTTGAACCTCAGTTTCTTCACTTGCAAAATGGGAATAATAATATGTATGGTATAGAGTTGTTATGGAGTTTAATTAGTGTTTCTAAAATACTTTGAGATGATCAGATGAAAGGTGTACTTGAAATTTACAACATTAATTATTATTTTTATTGTATATAACCATTTCAAAATACAAGAAACGATTGGATGTTATTTTACCACCACCTAACATGTTACAGCATAAGCCTCTTTCTGAAAATTGTGCTCCTACAGTCAACATGACTTGCTCACTCATAGATTTTCCCAAAGAAATTGAATTGGGAATAATATGGAAAATAGGATAACTAACAGGGATAGGGAAAGGCATAACATATAAGTATTGGTTTGACCAGTTAGAGTAGACACACCTAACAGCTGAAGTAAACACAGCAGCAGAAGGGATAATTGAAGGAAACAAAGATACAGCTTGATTGCGAAACATTATAATGGTGCTTCCATTTGAGGAGTGCTTTTCTTCTTAGGAACTCAAAGCAATTTAACAATATTATCTCCTTAATTCCCATAAGGAAGAGAGCGCAGAGGAGTCCAATTTAAAGATGAATAGATGAAGACTTAGTGAATAAGTGGCTTGCCCAAGGTCACCGAGTCCATTGCTAGCAGGAGGATATAGGCTGTCCTTCTGGACCAGGTCAATGAGTTTGCTAGAGGTGGGGCTGAAACTAGAACTCAGATGTTTTGTATCTAATAATGGTCTGATGTTACCTCTCCTCAAATAAATGGGTTCAGTCTGAGCACAAAGGAATTTTACAAAAGAATCCTTTGCAATATCGAAATAAAAACTCTATTAATGCTTAGATGTTCTTAACAAGGTTGAATAGGTCTCTCCTAGCTTAACAGTACCTGGTAAAATATATTTCTTATTACACTGTTTAATTGTTGCAATTTCTGTTTCCATTAGTGGTGGTGCATATTTCAAAGGAGTTTTATTTTTAAGGTGCATTTCAGGGCACTGAGGATAAACTAGTCTCCTCCAAGGGTGACTGAAACTTTAGAATATGTTCAGTAAATCATTTATTTCATACAAGGAAATTTTCAAAATGCTTGATTCCAGCTCAAGAATCAGGAAGCACCAGCATGCATTCGCCTCAGATAAGTCAGACCTTAAAACTCTCTTGCCACATATGCCTATGTTTTGACTTCCTAAACATCCTAAATACAATTTTCACACAAACTTACAAGATATATTATAAAATGTGGGAGAAATCTCATTGATATTAGATTTGGGTGTCTTATAATATCTGAGGTCACTCAACTGTCAAAAATCACCAAAAATCCCATTATCAGTTTTTATTCTGTGTTAACTTCATTGCGGTTGTTTTCAGAAGTCTTATGTAATTAAGATCCATCATGAGACAACACATTAATGACATTTCTGCATATTGGGCAAATATTTCTTACTGATGTGCTATTTTTAAGTTAAAGGCTTTCCCCCTTCTACTCTTTCTTTCAAGGTGTATTGTTTCAAGTTATTTCCTATAGAGACTCAGAAAATATAGAGACAACAGATAAAAATTAAGGAATGGAAAGCATAAAGTGCCAGCTTACTGAAAACCCACCAGAAAAACAATATATGAAAACTTCTCCAATGCTATCAAACACATTAAGAAAAGAAATGAATTGATGAGGGATTTGATTAGATCTAAAAACTGTCACATTAAGGATGTGTTTATGCACTTGCAAGTTAATACAAATAATAACTTATAATTCCTTCTGTTTAATTCATTATGATTTAATTGGCAGTTATTATTGAATAAACTTGTGAATAAAATTGTGTTGAGTTGCAATGTCTTTCACCAAGAATCAGTTCCAAACTTTTGAATCATCTTTTCTTTTTCATTTATTTTCCTTTCTTTGTTTAGCATCTGGATCCAAAACTGTGATTGTCTTTCATCTAGAATAGTAAGTATTATAGTCCTATTTTACTTAGTTGGCTGCCTGTGACTCACTCCACTTGGGGTCACAAGATTTTGATTAATTAGTGGGACAAGTTTCTACCCTGCATTATTTATCTCACAATCTCCAGCTTCAAGACTTGTATCAGCTCTCTGAGCCAAACAACATAACATACAGAAACTTGTAAAGAGTTATTTTCAAATAAACTCAGCTTCAAAATAACCAGCACCCACACCAGTCTGCAACAGTTCATCCTCTGATCCCCAGACACATCATCAAACAGTGCAGTTATGATATAACCTAGTGTTAATAATCCAACAGCTTGATTTCCCTAGAGATAAGTAAGAAGTATCTTTGTGTGGCTTGGATTTTCCTAGCAATATTTAAGAACCTAGAAAAGGGATTGCACTGTAGGTTTCTTAAAAAACGATTCTGTGGGTAAATTTTCTTGGCCAAAAGGATAAGTTGTGTTAATTGCCAAATACTAAGAATCTTCCTTCCCTCTGCCAATTGGCATTGCTTTGGATTTTTCTGTAACAATGCACATCAGCTAGATTTCCTTCCTGATCATAATCCCATCTTGGGGTAAGGGAAGAGAGAATGGCAATGTTTATATCTGCAGATGGAGACATTATACTCATGAAGAGACTCAATTTAAAAAACATAACTTACAGAAGAAAACTTAGATGACCTTGGGTATGCTGCTGACTTTTAGATACATCATAGTCATGACTCATGAAAAAAATAATAAGCTGGATTGATTAAAATTAAAAACTTGTACTCTGCAAAAACAGTGGGGAAATGAGCTACACACTGAAAGAAAATATTTGCAACAGACACATTTGAGAACCCTTATTCAAAATGTACAAAGAACTCTTAAAACTCAACAATAAGAAAACAACCTAGTTGAATATGGCTCAAGTATCTCAACAGACATGTCACCAAAGAAAATATACAGATGGCAAATAAGCATATGAAAAGATGCTTCACATCATATGTAATCAGGGAAATGCAAATTAAAACAATGTGGTTCCACTAATGCTTATTAGAAAGGCCAAAATCTGAACACTGACAATAGCAAATGCTAGTGAGGATGTGGAGCAACAGGAATGCTCATTCATTGTTCATGGGAATAAATACAGTACAGCCACTTTGGAAGACAGTTTTGCAGTTTCTCATAAAACTAGATATTTCTTACCATATAAGTCAGCAATTATGGCTCCTTGGTATTTACCCAAAAGAGTTGAAAACTTATATCCACACAAAATCTTACTCACAGATGTCTATAGCAGTTTTATTTATACTTGCCAAAACTTAGAAGCAATTAATATGTCCTTCAAGAGATAAATGGATAAATTAATTGAAATACATTTTATTCTAGACAAAGGAATCTTATTCAGTGTTAAAAAGAATTAAGCTACAAGGCCATGAAAAGGGAGAAACTGAAATGCATACTACTAAACAAGAGAAGTTAAAAGGAAAGTTATGACCAACCTAGATAGCATATTCAAAAGCAGAGACATTACTTTGCCAACAAAGGTCCATCTAGTCAAGGCTATGGTTTTTCCAGGAGTCATGTATGGATGTGAGAGTTGGACTGTGAAGAGAGCTGAGCACCAAAGAATTGATGCTTTTGAACTGTGGTGTTGGAGAAGACTCTTGAGAGTCCCTTGGACTACAAGGAGATCCAGCCAGTCCATTCTGAGGGAGATCAGTCCTGGGTGTTTATTGGAAGGAATGATGCTAAAGCTGAAACTCCAGTACTTTGGCCACCTCATGCGAAGAGTTGACTCATTGGAAAAGACTCTGATGCTGGGAGGGATTGGGGGCAGGAGGAGAAGGGGACGACAGAGGATGAAATGGCTGAATGGCATCACCAACTCAATGGACACCAGTTTGGGTAAATTCTGGGTGTTGGTGATGGACAGGGAGGTCTGGCGTGCTGCAATTCATGGGGTCACAAAGAGTCAGACATGACTGAGTGCTTGAACTGACTGACTGAACTGAAACAAAAGAAGCCAGTTTTAAAAGGCTACATATTTTATGATTCCAACTATATGACATCCTGGAAAAGGCAAACTATGAAGGCAGCAAAAAGATCAGTGGCTTCCAGGGTTTAAGGGTGAAGGGAGCAATGACTATGCAGAGCACAGAGGATTTTTAGGGCAGCAAAAATGCACATAATGCTATTATAATGATGAATGCATGTCAATATACACTTGTCTAAACCCTCAAAATGTACAATACCAATATTGAACCTAATGGAAACTACAGACTTCAGGCGATTAGGACGTGTCTGTATAGGTCCATCAGTTGCCACAAATGTACCAGTCTTGTGAGGGATATTGAGATACTGATAACGAGGGTGGTGGCTATGCATGTTGACGGGGGTGCAGGGTTATGGAGTACAAGGACAACCTTCATAACTTCCTCTCAATTTTGTGGTGAACCTAAAACCATTCTGGAAAAAAATATTGAAATACATACACATATGCATACATTCATGTGCATGAGCACTTATCCAGTTTAGAGACTCCAGTGGTTGAGAGTAGAATATGTAAAAGCCAGAACTCAGTCCACATTTATGATGGTAAGAAATCCATACTAGATAATATCAGCGTGAGTAATGCACTATGTTGGTAAAATTCTATGTAAAGCATGATATTCTACTTTATTTATCTGCCTTAAGAAGTTACCCCAAAACAGCTTTAAGGGCCCTCATGTAAAGTCTTAAACATGATCTGCTCCACCTTCAAAATGTTGTATGGACTACTTCTGAGAGCTACAGCTAAGATATTTAAAAGTTATGAGTCAAGGTATCTCTCCTTGGAGGTGATGAAACCTGCCATACCATAGTGTGAGAAGTTAGTAGTACAGTTGGAAGGTGTCTCCATTAGAGAGTAATGGTGGATTCCACCCTGCTGGGACCTCAGCTTGCCTTACAGAGGAGCATCCTTGGTTCCAGCCCTTGGAGAGTCAATCTGGCCTCCCCAGCTCTCTTGTAAAAGGTTACATAAAGCTTCCTTCTTAATGCTTCTCAAATTTCTTTAGTTTTCAAACATGAATAGGGCTAGAGGCACCCCATGACTGCTTCCTTAGTTACAAAAACCCCTCTTGGTTGAGGAGGCTGCATAATAATGCAAGCTGGAGATCACACCCTGGTCTACACTAACTCAGCAACTCAAAGACCAAGCAGAAAGAATCGCAAGCCAGATTGTCCTCACTCCCTGCAAACCTGCTTCCGGCTCAGCTGGGTGTCCGGGGGACTGACTCATGTAATTACCCCATGGGAATCAGCCCCATGAAGATGGGACTGCCTTTAAATGCCATGGATGAATCCTTAAGCTCCATTATTTATTTTAAGAAAACATGGCTGTGCTTGTTTAGTGTTTGTATTTGTTTTAACGGTGATCAAAACTATATGGATTCTGATTTTCAATGAATGCATGTCAATCATACAGAGGGATATAATTAATTGGTCTAGTTGAGGAAGCTTTCAGTTCTCAAACACTCTGCCCCCTTGCTCCCTCAGGTCCTCTCACTTGGCTGTTTTTGGCCATGCAGGTATTTAAATTATTTTAGCGTTTGTTTTTTTTTTTTCTCACAGCAAGTATCAACAGGGACTTTTATGATCCTCCTATAAAGGGATAACAAAAGTAACACTGACTATTTTATCATTTGTACTCGATTAAGTTTCCTAATATGAAGTTTTCTTGTGAAAGTCTATCTGGGTTTATAAAATATAAAATGATAAAGCTTATAACTCATTTGCATCCAAACACTGCAGAGGCTTCTTCTAAGGCCCGTTGCTGCCTGTGTTCACGACTTACTGTTATGTGGGTAGATGCTTTCACTCTCTGAGGACTTCTTGGCTTAGATATTAAATCATGATCAGAGATACGCCCTGAGTGACATTTTTCTCTTCTTAATTCCCACATAAAACTCCCACTGAAGAGATGGAGAAGATTCATGTGTGTGGGAGACTGACTTGGTATTTGCAAAGGTTTTTAACCAACAAGGAGGAGTTGCATTTTGTCTGCTCATGAGGCATCAACGCAAATAATAAACTCCCCTCCTGGCATCAACAACCCAATTTCAGCTCAGAAACTAGAATGATTAGTATTGCACGTGCTCCAGAATATAGGCATACAGTCTCTACTAAAAGCATTTGGTTTTTCTAGAATTTAACAGCACAGCTATTAATGTAAAGCAAGCTCGAGATGGCAAAATCCTACGCAGCTTGAAAACTCAGCGGTAGGAGTTGAAATCAGCCTGCCCAGCTGACAAGTGACTCAATACTAAAGTTTAATTGTCTTTGCTGTTTGCCAGTAACTAGCAGCAGGTACTTATCTGCACCTCACCATGCTGGTTCACCAGCATTTTTCAGTTGGGAAAGTAACTACATGAACTACAGTCGCTATGCTGGATGAAAATAGGTGTATTATCATTGGCATTTTGGGCAAGCCTTTGGCATTTTACTGCTCTGGCTTGGCACACAAGAGCATTGCAGCGTGTGTGAAGAGATCAGCCAAGATGATGAGATGCTGGCCTCCCTCCAAAATTTCAAGTGGCTTACACCCAGTATCGGCTAGAAAGGCACTTGTTCACACATAGGTTGACATTCTCAGCTTAGAAAAGCCTGGGAACTTACCTTCTTTCAGTCACTCACACTCTTATACACGTTTACAAATACAAAATTTGATTTCTATTATAAAACACTGTTTCCAACAGGAGAATAAATCATGAACTAAACTCATAGAATATAGTTTACTGGTCTATGTGATTGAATAAAATTCAGTGTTTAAATTTTGAGTCATGAAACAGTGAAGGCTTTGAAACCTGAGTACTAATGTATTTTTAGTTAAGCTCTCAAATTTTCTGTTATGTCATTAATATTTTAGAACAAATAAAATCCCCAGGCAATTATCAAAAATCATTTCAATCTTTCTGCCTACTGTCTCTCCTTACAAGCCCCCTACCAAACCACTAACAGGTGGAAGAATGATGATGCATTTTATCCCCTCTATTTTTCTCTCCTCCCAGGAACTGATTGAATAGGGAAATAAACTGGCAATGAATGGGAGGAGCCACAAGATAATTGATCTCCTGAAAAATCAAGAGCAAGCAGTAGTTCTCTGAAGGAAATAGTTTCCCTGTGGTAAATAAAGAGGATGTTTTGCTCCACAGAAGGCATCTTGATTAGAAGAAACTCGGTTCTATAAACAATAAGCCTGGCAATGCATTAATAGTTAGAGTATTGGGGACCACTTCAGGCTATCAGTGGCCTTGGGCAAACCACCCGACCTTTTGAAGCTTCAGTTTCTCCACCAGGATTCAGTTTCATTATTTTGAGGTACCCTCATACACCTGAATTCTTTATCACAACCTTTGGACTGCCATTTGGACAATGACTTTGCTATTGCACTTTCCTGGAAGAACTGAGGAATCAAATTCTCTCACTTTATCCTCTTATTTACAAATCCAGTGGTGAAGAAAAGATGGTGCTCATGCTTCCCTATGCCTTTTTCAGAAAGAGAAATGTATCTTTTTCCAGTCTTTCCACACTATTGAGTTCTCTTACGGCTTTTAAAGTTAGCACAGAGTATCTGTAATATCAGAAACATGTAGAAATGTATTTGCCACCACCAATAAATGACTGGATAACACTCTCGTTCCCTCCTTTCCAGCTCTTTGCATCTTTTTAAGATGCCATGGCCCTAGAGAAATAATAATGTGTTTTGACATGATATTTTTGGTATAAAGAGAGTTAGGATGGTAAGTCTTAGTACTTATTTATCCAGAATTGCCTTGATGCTCCTTCTTGTATTCAAGGCTCAGGAAATGAAAAAGTGCTTCTGTACTAAAGGAAAAGAAGAAAATATCTCTTTACCTACCCCATCTCAGCCTCAATCACAATTCATGACCATCTAACTACTTTTCAAAGCAGTCTTTTTCTTTAATACTACATTTATGACACCACAAAACAATGACCACCTGGATCCCTTGAAATCCTGATAAGACATTCTTATCTCCTATTACTAAAATTCTAACACTTTCAGAATAAATCATATTTACAATAAGGAAAGAAAATTTATTGTAAGGAGACAATCATTATAATGGAGTAGGTCTCCCACCACCAAGAATAAAGTACTAATTGAAATAGATCAGAGGATCTCAGAACTGTAATAGCTGTTATTTATTTACACAAATCTTGTACTTCCCTAGTGGCTCAGAGAGTAAAAATCTGCCTGTAATTTTGGAGACCCATGTTTAACCCCTGGCTTGGGAAGATTCCTTGGAGAAGGAAATGGCTACCCACTGCAGTGTTCTTGCCTGGAGAATGCCACGGACAGAGGAGCTTGGCCAGCTTACAGTTCATGGGGTCACAAAGGGTCATTCACAACTGAATGACTGACTCACACACACACACACACACACACACACACACATATGTCTTTAACTCTAGCCAGGTTATTCTTTGGCCAAATAAAAACAAGTTCTAGACAACCCAAGCTGGTTCATGGTCAGTGTCCCAGGAGCCCTGGCTTCATTTCTACTTTGACTCTCACACCTACATTGGTCTTGCATCCTCCTGACTTGAGGATACTAAATTTATTGTGGAATTTTGGTCCCGTACACTTACCTCTTAGATACATTTTGATGTTAACCCTCAATTCTGGACACAACTGGGCACAAACTCAAGTCTTATTCTACCTCAGATCACAGAGGAAGTTATTTTCCCGATTTAATTCCAACTCCAGAGCCAATACAATGGCAGGTCCTTTGTTTTATCCTCTGACGGTACCTTAGTGGGCCTCTTGCAGGGGATTGGCCCCTGTTCAGCAGCCAGTAGGATATGAGGCCAATCAGCCCATAAAGGCTATGGCTGGGCATTGGGCTAAATGTACAGATGGAATCAGTACAAGACCAAAGAATGCAGTCTTGCTGGGGATTTATGAACTAGTTCTGTCAACTTACTTAGTGTGCACTTGGCATACTGTTAAAAGGAAGAGGAAAAAAAAAGAGAGGAAATAAAAATGATTCCAAATATATACAGATTCATATCTGCTCCTTTACTAAATATTTACCAATCCAGAAATCATCTTATATTAGTGGTTCTTTTGTTACACATTGGAATCACCTGTAAAGCTTTAAAATGAACAAACAAACTTATTCCTGGTTCCCTCTTACTGATTCTTGTTTAATTTGTTTAGGGAAGAGCCAAGATATAGGAATATTTAAATACCCAAATTTAGAATTCAGTACTTCTTGAAATTAGTGTATAAAAATCACCTGGTAATTTTGTATATTTTGTTCCCATTTCCAATTCCTAGTGTCAAAATAGCAACTAAATCAACAAATTCTGATTCTGCAGATGAACACTGGGAGCACAGAGAGATTAAATAATGCACATAAAGTCATAGAGTCAACAGGTGGCAGAGCGGGGATTCATGCTCTGCTGTCTTAGCTTTGGCTCTTCTATCACAGAACAGGCCTCCAGTTTAAGAGACGATCTTTTTTTTGAATTCCATTATGTTCACCATGTCAAGTCTAGTTCTTACCTCTACTGGGTGTGGCTAAAATTAGTTTAAAAAATGTCAAGAGCTACCTGGAATAACAGGCAAATTTGGCCTTGGAGTACAAAATGAAGCAGATCAAAGGCTAACAGTTTTGCCAAGAGAATGCACTGGTCATAGCAAACACCCACTTCCAGTAACTCAAGAGAGGACTCTACACATGGACATCACCAGATGTCAACATCGAAATTAGATTGATTATATTCTTTGCAGCCAAAGATGGAGAAGATCTATACAGTTAGCAAAAACAAGACAGGGAGCTGACTGTGGCTCAGATCATGAACTCCTTATTGTCAAATTCAGACTTCAGTTGAAGAAAGTAGGGAAAACCACTAGACTATTCAGGTATGACCTAAATCAAATCCCTTATGACTACACAATGGAAGTGACAAATAGATTCAAGGGATTAGATCTGATAGACAGAGTGCCTGAAGAACTATGGATGGAGGTTCGTGATATTGTATAGGAGACAGGGATCAAGACCATCCTCAAGAAAAAGAAATACAAAAGGCAAAATAGTTGTCTGACAAGGCCTTACAAATAGCTGAGAAAAGAAGAGATGCTAAAGGCAAATGAGAAAAGGAAAGATATACCCATTTGAATGCAGAGTTCCAAAAGAACAGCAAGGAGAGATAAGAAAGCTTTCCTCAGGGATCAATGCAAAGAAATAGAGGAAAACAACAGAATGGGAAAGACTAGAGATCTCTTCAAGAAAAATTACAGATTCCAAAGGAATATTTCATGTAAACATGAGCACAATAAAGGATAGTAATGGTATGGACCCAACAGAGGTGGAAGATATTAAGAAGAGATGGCAAGAATACACAGAAAAGCTATACACAAAAGATCTTCATGACCCAGACAATCACAATGGTGTGATCACTCACCCAGAGCCAGACATCCTGGAATGTGAAGTCAAGTGCACCTTAGGAAGCACCACTATGAAAAAAGCTAGTGGAGGTGATGGAATTCCAGTTGAGCTATTTCAAATCCTAAAAGATGATTCTGTGAACGTGTTGCACTCAATATGCCAGCAAATTTGGAGAACTCAGCAGTGGCCATGGGACTGGAAAAGGTCAGTTTTCATGCCAATCCCAAAGAAAGGCAATGCGAAAGAATGCTCAAACCACCACACAATTGCACTCATCTCATAAGCTAGCAAAGTAACACTCAATTCTCCAAGCCAGGCTTCAACAGTACATGAACCATGAACTTCCAGATGTTCAAAGTGGATTTGGAAAAGATTGAGGAACCAGAGATCAAACTGCCAACATCTGTTGGATCATCAAAAAAGCAAGAGAGTTCCAGAAAAATTTCTACTTTTGCTTTATTGACTATGCTGAAGCCTTTGACTGTGTGGATCACAACAAACTGTGAACACCAGACCACCTGACCTGCCTCCTGAGAAATCTGTATGCTGGTCAAGAAGCAATGGCTAGAATTGGACATGGAACAACAGACTGGTTCCAAATGGAGAAAGGGGTATGTCAAGGCTGTATATTGTCACCTTGCTTATTTAACTTATATCCAGAGTACAAGTACATCATGCAAAATGCCAGGCTGGATGAAGCACAAGCTGGAATCAAGATTACCAGGAGAAATATCAATAACCTCAGATATGCAGATGACACCACCCTTAAGGCAGAAAACAAAGAGGAGCTAAAGAGCCTCTTGATGAAAGTGAAAGAAGAGAGTGAAAAAGTTGGCTTAAAACTCAACATTAGGCAAACTAAGATCATGGTATCTCGTCCATCACTTCATGGCAAATAGATGAGGAAACAATGGAAATAGTAACAGACTTTATTTTAGGGGGCTCCAAAATCACTGCAGATGGTGACGACAGCCATGAAATTAAAAGACACTTGCTCCTGGAAGAAAAGCTATGACCAACCTAGACACCATATTAAAAGCAGAGACAATACTTTGCCAACAAATGTCCATCTAGTCAAAGCTATGTTTTTTCTAGTAATTATGTATGGATGTGTGAGTTGGGCTATAAAGAAAGCTGAGCACCAAAGAATTGATGCTTTTGAACTGTGGTGCTGGAGAAGGCTCTTGAGAGTCCCTTGGACTGCAAAGAGATCCAACCAGTTCATCCTAAAGGAAATCAATCCTAAATATTCATTGAAGGACTGATGCTGAAGCTAAAATTCCAATATTTTGGTCACCTGATGGGAAGAACGGACTTGTTGGCAAAGACCCTGATGCTGGGAAAGATTGAAGGCAGGAGGAGAAGGGGACGACAGAGGATGAGATAATTGGATGGCATCACTGAAGCTATGGACATGACTTTACTCCAAGAAGTGGTGAAGTTGGACAGAGAAGCCTGGCGTGCTATAGTTTATGGGGTCGCAGAGAGGCGGACATGAGTGAGCAACTGAACTGAACCTTCTTTTATCTTAATAATAATGATATAAAGTATGGAGGACACTTCCTTACAGTTTAGGGGAGGTGAAACTCAGACACAGGAAGACTAGCTGACTTATGTATTATCTATTTATGACTAAATAAAGACTCAAACTGGATCTCTTAATGCTATATCTATGGCCTTGTAGTATGACATGAATGATGGTTTGATGCATTTGCGCATTTTTGACACATTGTTCATTTAATAGTCATGGCATATGAAAGGTACAATACTGATTCTGGTTCTTAAGAACAAGTGAATGAAAGTTACAACCCTCAAGAAAGTAGAAATATAATAGGTAACTACACAATTATATCTCAGTGTGATAAGTGTTAAAGTCACAGACTGAATGTTTGTACTGCCCTTCCCCCAGAAAAATTCACATGTTGAAACATAATTCCCAACGTGATGATATTTGGAGGTGGGACCTTTGGGAGAGAACTAGGTCATAAAGGTGAAACTTTCAAGAACGGGATTCTGTATAAAAAGAACCAGAGAACTCCCTTTCTTCCTCAGCCATGGAAAATACAGCAAGAAGATAACCAACTATCCACAGCAAGAGGGCTCTCACCAGACATCAGATCAGCTGGCACCTCAATCTTGGATGATGAGGAATATATTTCTAAGTCACACAGTCTATGGTATTAATATTATATCAGCCAGAATGGACTAAGATAGCTACATAAAGACATATTTAAAGTGTCATAGGGACTCACTGGAGCCAGGGAGTGAGTTAAGCAAGAAGACAGGATTAGGGGTGATGAAAGCGGGAATTTGGTCAGCAAAGGCTCCCCTTGGGAAAGCAATGCTTGAAGAACATGTTCTGCTTTGCCTTTACACAAAGGCACAGGGTGGTACGGGTGGATGGCATAATCTTTCTGCAAGTGACTGCCATTGCTCCTAAAAGTGCTACTTCCCCCAAAGATTAGCTCTCCTGCCCATATCCTTCTTCACTGGAAGACTCAATTCTTCCTGCTGTTTGGAGAGTTGTCAGCAGTCAGCTTTTAACTGTGAGCTTCTTCAAGACTGTCTCAGCTGCTGAGCCCTCTCATCCATGGTCATGCCCTTTTCCATGAACATCCGCATCCAGTTCCAGATCAGCTCAAGAATACAAAGTCCTGACCATTATGGCCCAACAAAAGATACCTATGAATGACCATTTTAGCTCCAAGGATCCTTATGATGCTGACTGAGGCTATAATTACGCTTGCATTTCAGCTCAGCTTTTCCTTTTGCCCAATCCTACTTCATTCCCTCCCTTCTCTAGGTGTCCATGAACTCTCTTTTAATAAATAAAGCAAGTTCTAATCTCCAGCTCAGGGTCTACTTCCTGGGAAACCTCTCCTGTGACAGTTGGTACCCAGGAGTGCTCCAAAGATGTAGGAAGGAAGGTAGGGTTCTGGTGCTGGACCTTTAGCTGGCAATGAGAACTTCCTCCCTGATGGCAGGGGAGAACAGACAGCCCTGGCACTAGGTGAAGGGCCAAGTATTCACATTATCATTGGTGAACTGAGATGGTACAAAGGTGCATGAGATGTACTAGCCAGTACTATATGTTGCATTTGACAAAAAAGAGGTAATAGAAACTATAAAAACAATAGAATTGTACTGTTACTTTCTAAACTCCTTGTCTGGAAGAAAGAAAACAAAAGTCTATAGAAATTAACAGGTGATAGAAAGCAATTGTGAAAGTAGAAAGCCTTCTTGATCACATATAAAAAGGATCTCTTTCTCTGCTGCAGGAAAGCATAGAAATCCAAGGACCAGGACTAGAATATAATCATCAAAGGAGCCAAACTCTGAATCAAGGCTAAACTCCTAATCAAGACAAATTTTCTATGTTAAGATTAGGCCCTTACTAGGAAAAATAGGACTCTGGCATACTGAGTAGATACCTGTGTGGAAGCCCACAAAAGTCCAAAATCCTTAGATTCCCCCAAACTCTATATGGCAGCAGAAGTGCCTGTTGCCCACCTACCATCAAAAGCTCACATCCCTCTCCTCTTGCAAGAGGAAATGCAGAGGCTTTCTCTCTGCAGACAATGTACATACTCCCTCAGGATACATTCCTACCTCCCATGATAGCCAGTGGACTGATAGCCAAGATTTTTTTAAATTGCCACTTTTATTTGTTTTTCAATTGAGGTATTTTGATTTGCAGGCTTCCCAGATGGCACTGCTGCTGTTGCTGCTAAGTCACTTCAGTTGTGTCCAACTCTGTGCAACCCCATAGACGGCAGCCCACCAGGCTCCCCCGTCCCTGGGATTCTCCAGGCAAGAACACTGGAGTGGGTTGCCACTTCCTTCTCCAAGGCATGAAAGTGAAAAGTGAAAGTGAAGTTGCTCAGTCATGTCTGACCCTCAGCGACCCCACGGACTGCAGCCTTCCAGGCTCCTCCATCCATGGGATTTTCCAGGCAAGAGTACTGGAGTGGGGTGCCATTGCCTTCTCCAAAGTGAAGTCTAGTGGTAACTAATTCTCCTGCAAGGCAGGAGACACAAGAGACGTGGGTTTGATCCCTGAGTCAGGAAGATCCCTTGGAGGAGGAAATGGCAGCACACTCTAGTATCCTAGGCTGAAAAAAATTCCATGACAGAGGAGCCTGGTGGGTGATAGTCCATGAGTCACAGAGTCGGATGCAACTGAGCATGCATGCACACACATATTCGATTTGCCATATCTCGCTAGTTTTAGCTATACAGAAGAAGGATTCAGCACTTTCACAGATTCTACTCCATGAAAAACTGTTAAAAGATAATGGCTATAATTCTTTGTGATGTAAAATATATCTCTGATACCTATCAATTTTCTACGTAGTAGTTTGTATCTGTTAATCCCACACCTTTAACTTCCCCCTCTTCTTTTCCCTCTCCCCACTGGTAACCACTGATTTGTTTTCTATGTCTGTGAGTCTGTTTCTGTTTTGCTATGTATATATTCATTCATATTATTTTTAGGTCCCACATGCAAATAATATTATACATTATCTTTCTCTGATCTATTTCATGAAACATAATAATCTCTAGGTTTATCCATGTTACAATAAATAGAATAACTTCATTACTTTTTGTGGCTAACATTCCACTCTATAGCTATAACGTATCAATTTCAACATTGCTATTCAGTCACTAAGTCTTATCCAATTCTTCACAACCCCATGGACTACAGCATGACAGGACTCCCTGTCCTTCACTATCTCCTGAAGTTTGCTCAGATTTGTACCCATTGAGTTGGTGATGCCATCCAACCATCTCATCCTCTGTCACCCCTTCTTCTCCTGCCCTTCATCTTTCCCAGCATCAGGGTATTTTCCAATGAGTTGGCTCTTACCATCAGGTAGCCAAAATAGGTTAAGTTGCACCATAACCAATAAAGGGACATAACAAGCCTGATAAGGGAAAGAGAGGATGCCTTCTCAGTATACAGGACTGCAAGGGACAGTGCAGACTCAACTCTCTGTACCTGGCCATATTTTTGTATAGAGAGAGAAGTGGCCCAAGGTTGGACTAAGTATATGAACTTATGGGCAGTAGCCAATGGCTTGGCTATTAAGGTTTGGAAAAGAAAACAGATGAAGATCAGAGACAAGGAAATCTAGGGTAGAGTATGTGAATGAATATGAGAGTGTGCATAAATTATAAAGTCTATTATCATATGAACACACCCACCAACAACATCCAACACAGAGAAAAGACTAAACAACTATGTAGCAAAAATGACTCAGCCTGTTGATATCAGCCAGCTCTTATCACTGTCAATCCCAAAGCTAAAAAAATGGGTGTATAAACAGAGTAAGCTGAGGTGGTAAAAATGAAGGCTCTACACATGCCCAAGAGCATGGATTTCCCCTTACCAAGGCTAATTTAGCTATTGGTGCCACTGAACATCCAACCTTCCAGACACAGAGACCAATACTGACTCCCTGTTGTCGCATCATCCCTTGAGAAACCAGCTTGTTACCTGTTGGCCTTTCTTGCTGGCAGGGACTTAGCCAATACAACTACCCAAGCATTTATGGAGTTTGATCCAGTGGTATGGGATTTCATATATCACTGCATCAGAGAAACTCATAATAGAGAAAACAGATGTGAAAGTTGACCCATAATCATGGCTTCCCTGGTGGCTCAGAGGGTAAAGCATCTGCCTTCAATGCGGGAGAACCCGGGTTCAATCCTGGGTTGGGAGGATCCCCTGGAGAAGGAAATGGCAATCCACTCCAATATCCTTGCCTAGGAGAATCCCATGAACAAAGAAGCCTGGTAGGCTACAGTCCACGGGGTTGCAAAGAGTCGGACATGACTGAGCCGACTTCACTTCACTTCTGGGCGTATCATACATCTCACTACACAGAAGCTAGTAGCCTGATAGAGCACTGGAATATCTCTCTGAAGGCACAGCTGAGGTCTCAGCTCAATGATTTACCACACTGGAGTGTCATCCTCTAAGACTAGTATACACTTTGAATCAAAGGTTTTCATATGGTACTATAGCCCCAAAAGAAAAATACATGGTTATAAGAACTAAGGAAAAGGAAAAAAAAGGTAGTTCAACCTCTCTTCTTCCCCAGTGACCTGTTTGAATGCCGTGTCATCCTTTCTTTGCAGCTCTGCCTTCTGTGGGCCTAGAGATCCTGATTCTTAAAAAGAGAACTTTTTTTTTTTTTAAACTAATGGATACAGTAACAATCCCTTTGTATTATGAACGATGTCTGCAGCCTGGGAATTCAGGCTTCTTGTGGCAAGGAACCAGCTGGCAAGAGGAGGAGTCATTGTTTTGGCAGGGCAACTGACCAGTCATCAGGTGGGAGGGCTGCCATTTCACAATGGGGCATAAAGGGATAAGCCTGGCACCTAGGTGATCTATTTGGGCATCTCTTGGTCCTTTCTTCCCAATTATAATGACAAATGGACAAGCACAGCAATCCTGGTTTGAGAAGGGCATGGTGACTGAGAAAGAATACTCAGGGTTGAGGATATTGGTTACACCATCAGGTAAGCAAATGAGACAGACAGAGATGGAAGATGAGGGGGAGGAAAAATCTAGAATCAATCGTGGAAGAGGGAGGCCATTGAGTATAAGTTGTGACCTTGAGACCAAGCATTGGGCTGTAGTTTGTCCCACTAACTTCCTGAATTTAGTTTACCCTAAGTTTAGAAGCGTCCTAAAGAGCTGCTCCTTAAGTGTAGATTGGGAAGTAATCTCCACTAGAAGTACTGTCAAGATATAAGGGATGGGAAATAGCACATGGATAGTGGGAAAGAATTGGCCACGTGACCAACCCTGTACATTGTGCAGATGAGTGGTTGTCATGAAGAAAGATACCTGATAATGGTTTCTGCATTTCTGCTCAACCAACACTTTGTATAAGGCTTTTACTTAAGATAGAAAAGAGACCCATGGAGACTACCCTGGGTCAACTCCAGAGCAAGCCCTGCCATTTAGATAGAAAAGACATAAGCATGTCCTTTCCTCTATGCTGACAGCTCTCATAGGCAGCTCTTGACCCCAAAGACCCCAGAGACTCACAGGATCATGAACGAGGAAGCACAGGAACGAGTGTAGCCATCAATGCCTTAATAGAGATTGTAACTGGCCAACTTTCCAGCTCAAATGACCATAATCTTGGCAGACAAGTAGAATTCTGAGGACAGACGGAAACCTTCAAATGTTTATGTAATTTTCTACAGGGGAAGAGTTTGCTGATTCTAGGAAGGGCTGGCCCCCCAAGGCTAGCTAGCCAACTCCGGTGATTACTCTGAGCCTTAATGTTTTGGAAGTTCACCTTTAAATTTTCTTGTCTGAGATTTAATGTACAATGGGCAATTCATTCATTTCCTCCCAGAGGATCTAGCACATGTGACTGTCTCCTGAGAAAGGCAATCATCACCTCAAGGTGGTCTGCCTGAAATGCTTCTTGAATACTGATTTAGAGGAAGTCAGCCCACATGACTATCTCAGGAGGCTAATCACAAGGTTGGGAAACAAGCATCCTGAGAAATTTTCACAATATACTTCTCAGTGAAGCAGACACAACTTCAAAACCCAGAAAATGTTTTCCTAAATTCTCTGATTTTCATTTATTTCTAGGATACCAGAGTTTCTATCATTTTGCTAGTATCATCTATAAACTCATTTCCTTGAGGCCTGAAATCATGTTTACTTTCTATTACGAATGCACAAAGCTATCCATACTCAATACTTCATGGGTCAGATGGCAAAGAATCTACCTGCAATGCAAGAGACCCAGGTTTGATCCCTGGGTCAGGAAGATCCCCTGGAGAAAGGAATGGCAACCCACTCCAGTATTCTTGCCTGGAGAATTCCATGGACAGAGGATCCTGGTGGGCTACAGTCCATGGGGTCGCAAAGAGTCAGACACCACTGAGTGACTAACACACACATATCCATACTCAGGCGACTCTAGAAAAGGCATAACCTTGATTTGTGGATGGGATCTTTGAAAGCTATATTTATACTGAAAAGGAACACTGAAATGGTGGCCGAAGGACAGAGAGAATATGGCCCCAAGTGTTTTTTCTCTGCAGACAGTGATTCTATTGCTGTGTATCTCCTTTCTTTAGGGTTCCGTCCAGTGCTGTCTCCTCCGTAATGTACTCCTCATCATCCCGACCTGATTAAACCTCCTGTGTGTCTGTGACTCAGGATTCTTGTTTATCTTTTATCATAGCATTTACTATAGACTTCCCGTTCATGGCTGTCAACCCACTTCCTCAGGGACAAGGACCATGTATTCTATGTCTGAGGCTTGGTTACAGTGCCTAGCATATATTAAGTATTGCTTATGTACTGTTGAAATAAATCCAAGTGATAGGATTGTGCTATAGGAATGGTTCTTCTAAAACATAGAAGAGAAGCAGAATTGGAGGGCATATTCCCCCTTGTTTTTGAAAAAGACTTAAGCCAGCTCTCAGGATTTCTACATAATTACTTGATGTTGGCAACTGGCCTTTAATGTTCCATCTCAAAATTGAATGCTTATGTTCCACCTGCTTTTCAGTAGAAATAATATTTAAAAATCACAATGGTAATGTTTGTGAGATGTTCTAAAGTCTTTGTAAAAGTCTTCAGATATTGTTTCTCTACTAGAATAAAAGTCAGTTTTTCTGGAAGGATGTTCACATCCATAAAAGCAGATGGAAAGGTGAAATCATGAGAGAGTTTATATATTGGCAATAAATCAAATAAGGCTGACCTACACATGTTAGGGAAATATCAAAAGCCAAGAGATTAGCTAGAGCAGCTTGCTGCAAACCTGTGTAGGTGGGAAGCGCACCAGTATCAAGGGGTATGCTGGCAGAGAGCAGGAAGGCAGTTTGAATGTCATGTTATAGAACAAAGGGAAGCACTCAAGTTGAGAAATATAATAATCATGGAAAAAACTGCACAAGGTGAGCCAAGAGCAGTTCTGAGGAAGCTGAGCTGTAGGTGAAAGCATGCAGGTTGGGAAAACAAGAAAAACAAATCTCAGAGAGGAGGAAGAAGCAGAGAGAGCTTAGGTAAATATTAGTCAAGTCAGGAGAATGAGCTCTGCCTGGGAATAAGGGCTGCTGTTCATCTACCCACGGGCTGAGTTCACCCCAAAGAGGATATAATATGGAAACCTGTCTTCATGCAAGTCAGCTGCCCCCACCCACTACAAACAATGCTAAGTCCTAGTGAGGGGCAAAGAAATATCTTTCAGCATTTGATGGGAAAAAGAATGGTTATTTTTATAAAAATCAAAATTCATAGCGTGAAGATGTAGAGATGGAAAAAAAATATGCCTCAACTTGAATTTGACTCATAGCCAATGATATGAGAGGCAAAAAAAAAAAAAAAAAAAACCACCATGTGATGGTGACATTTCCTGTAAGATGTCATCATTTAATTGTTCCATAGTTTTCACTTGATGGGATGAATTCTTTCTTTCCCACTTAGTCTCGCTGCAATGCATACTTCCTCTTATCAGTCTTGCTGCCACAATTGCAAAGGCTCAGAAAAAAGAGGCTCTCATACTTTCTTCAAATCCTATCTCACTGCTCTTTTTTTTGGGCATCAGAGGTAACTGACCCAGAAGAAGGCAGCTAAGGACAGGGAAGAGATGCAATGTTTGAACCTCAGAGACTCAAACAAAGTTCTTCCCATTTAAAATTGCTGAGATCTAGAAAGAAGTAATAATTTTCCATTGCACCAAGTTCATGGTAATAAATTGGCGATTATAGAGAGGATAAAATTAATGACTTGCAATTCCAGGTTCTACATTCTCCTTAGTCAACCGCTGGGCTTGACCTAAAAGGAATCTTTCTCACGGAAGTGAAAGCATGCTGAGACACGTCAGAGAGTATTTGGTGTCCACTAACCTAAACTCATTCATGATACATTAGTGTTACAGGTTCAAGGCTACTAAGAAAGATATGTTTTCTTTCCAAAACAGTAGCGTCACTGTGCCTTTCTATTTTTGTCCAGATTTTTGGTCCACTGTTACCTGGAACAAGGATTATAGAAAGTAAGGTGTTTCACAGACTTATAATGATATTTTGTTTGCTATTCCTGGGCCAGGAGTTTACCAATTAAGTGCTTAAATGGATTGTTATAAAGTTTAAGAAAACAAAAAGTGAAGACAAAGAATGACAGAGTCTGAACTCTGAGATTTGCTATTTAACGTTCTGCACGGTATATAAAAGTGATTTTACTTCCTCTTCCCAGTTCTGGCATCCAGCTGGCCCTGTGTTAAGAATCTTAAGCATGTTAACCACACCACACATCAAAGAAATAATTATTCAGTATTTCAGGACTCCATTCCACTGACTCAGCAAGCTAATTACCACATCCCATCTCACTCCCCAGCTACTACCATGTTGAAGGCAAGGGATTAAAGAGCAAAGTATCCCAAAAGTTGATCACCAATGAATTCACTCTCTGGAAATATGCCACATAAAAATCTGTCAAGTGTCACAAGCTTTCTGATCCAAGTACCACAGATAATAACTTCAACAGTTTTTTTTTTAATGATACTCTTTAGTTTTCCAAAATATCCAAAATATCTCATGAGAGTGACTCATTAGTTTCATAGATTTTTCAAAGATGCATTTCGGTTTTTTGACTCCTTGAAAATAGAATGACATTCTCTCTTCAGTCATAGCCTTATATTCTTTACTAAGAAAGCTGAATTATTGCTCAAGTCTTTGGATTGAGGTTTCACCAGCAATTAATGACAAGATGGACAGGGGAGCCGGGTGTGCTGTAGTCCATGGGGTTGCAAAGAATCAGATACGACTGAGCGACTGAACTGAACTGAACTGAAGAGCCTCGCAGGTGGCTCAGTGGTAAGGGATCTGCCTGCCAATACAGGAGTTGCGGATTGAGTCCCTGGGTCAGGAAGATCCCGTGGAGGAGGAAATGGCAATTCACTCCAGTATTCTTTCCTTGAAAATGTCATGGACAGAGGAGCCCAACAGGCTACAGTTCATAAATTGCAAGAGTCGGACACAACTTAGAAACTAAACAACAATAATAACAAGAAAAATCCTCTCCACTTAAACCTAAGGCCTGATTCAGACTGGAAACCACAATTGCCCCGAAACAACAATCATTAGCACATAAAAGCTTAGTTTTAATTAATGGATCAGTTTAAAGGAGAGTAATTAATTAAACTATCATAAGTAGAAGAAAGGAAAAGGATTACTTGGGGTATTGATTTCATCTTAGACCTTACTCTATAGCAAAAGGGTGGAAAACCAATAGCCAAGGGGAAAACAGAATCATTGTATCTTCAAAACCAATTCTCACTGGCTGAAGCAATTGGCATTACAAGAGAAATATGTTTGGCTTACCAATGTATTAATATTTCAGCGCCTAAATAGTAAATGCTTCAAATTTTTGAAAGTCTGTATATCATTGTAGACCATCTCTTTGTCAGGATACTAGTTATATTTATGTTGTAAGTAGCAATACTTCCAAATATATATATTATATATATATAAATTTCAAATAAACATATATGTGCACAATATATATAAAAATATACCATATATACATATAACATATATAATACATTAACATATATTTATAATACATCAATATATATAAATCTAAAAGGACTAAAAGGACTATTATTATCCTACTGAATCAAGTAACAATGAATTATACATGTAAATATGAATGGTCCGTTTATTCATTCAACAAATATTTACAGACTATCAGATTTCGAACTTATCCTAAGTGATAGGTTATACATCTACCAAAAGCAAAATACTTGCAGGTCACAAGGTTGAAGTTAGGACATTCTTTTAGTCTTCTGAGATTGAATTTAAAGCAGGTTAATTGGGTTTGAAATGTGATACCTCTGAATAAGATTTGGTTTGTTTTGCTCTGTGGACCAATGGTTAGGAAATTCTAAATTGAACATTTGGGGTGAACATTGTACAGAATATCATCAGAAGGAAGCCAATGGACCGTAACTCCATTTCCCCCAGGAAAGCAGTAAAGGGTCCTAAAAATAACCATAACCCTCTATATCAAGCAAAAATATTCTCCTGGAAGAGACTCAAAAAGTTGTTCCAGTTGAGTCATTAAGAAAATACTTAGGTCAAAAGTTGCCATTGAAACTGTTCTTTAGAAGAGTTCTGCTGTCAAGCAGGAAGAAATGGACCATGTAATGTTTGGTGCTTTGGGACTTAAAATTGCAAGACTTAAGTACCAAGAGAGTGTCGCCGGGGAAGAATTCTCTAATACGTTTGAACTAGATGACCTGCTGCGTCTTCACCATCTCCTCATCTCTGTGATTCACCTCTACTGCAGTTAAAAACACGATCAACATAAAGCCATGTGGGGAAGATGACCGACAGTAACAACAAAAATAATACCATCTGAGCTCCTTCCTTAGATGAAAGGCTCTATGTTTTTACAAAGCAGTTTGCAAACATTATCTTTTAATTCTCACAACACCCAGCATGTGTGGGAGGTAAGTATTATTATCCCATTTTGCAAATGGAGAAGTTAAGGTTCATGGAGTTTGACTTGCCCATAGCCACAAAACAAACCAGAGAGGGAATCTAATCTGCTGACACTCATATGAAGCTGCTAGAAAACCAGATGCCCTGATGAAATATCAGGGGTCCAGATAAAGTTTGCTTCTGGTATATAGCAATGATATAAACAAGAAAAATGTGATAAAATCACAATACTATGTAAACGAATTAGAACAAGATGATATGAGGTTTAACAAAAACTAAAACATATCAAGAGAAGGTTAATTAGGGCACCTTTCTGAGTGATGGCTTTACAGAGGACAAGAAGAAGCAACAAAGAGTAAGGCTTCTGAATTATGTGATAGTATTTTTGAGAAAGTTAAGAAGAGAAATAAACGTGAGAAAGACTGCCTGCTATTTCATCACAATGATAATCAGACTAACTGGAATTCTTTCACTGTAAATATCCAGCTCTAAATTTTCAAATAGTCACTGTATACAATATTTGTTCTGTACTTCAGCCTTAGAGCAAATACCTGGACTAGCGACCAAAAAACAAAACAGCGATTGAACTATAAATGAATGAGCAAATGAATAAATGCATGGATAGACAACACGCATTCTGAAAAAGAATATATAAGGTCCATCCACATCTTTGGGGTTTGATTAAGACTTCGTAATATTAATAACAGCTAAATCAGACTTAACTCATTGTCTAAAAGGACAGGGAAGGACTAAAGGAAGAAAATGTCAACAATGAAGGAGTCTGTCATTTTAGGAGGGCCAACATCTTCTAGACTGCCTCAGGCAGCTGTATTTCTTAACTCAAAGCACAGCTCAACTCATGCTAGGTATGCATTCTATATCCTGCAGCTCCACCTGAACAAATTGAAGGCACTTGTCCTTTCAATCACTGTGAACATGTTACATGTACCCTCTGGGCACCAGCTATTATGTAGGGCCTGTGCTTCCAGGAGCCATGAAGATCCTGAGTTCTCTGGATTGAGACTGCTGAGTTCTCTGGATTGAGACTGCTGAGTTCTCTGAGGCAGGGATGGCTGGAAGGCAGAGGCAGCCCCGCAGAGTCTTGTAAGCATCCAAGCACCAAACCTAGAAGGGATGGCGATGTTAGCCTCTGCTTCCTCTCCCCTTAGATGCCGGGATTCTCCACATTCACTGTCTACGGTCAGATATCTGCCTTCTTAGACTCCTGGAATATAACGGTCAGTTGATGGGAATTCCTGAAACAGGAAGAAGTTGACTAAGTAAGTAGAGGAGGCCCAGTACAGTTTCTGAGGAATGAATGTTCTTTTTTTTTTTTAAGTTTTTACCCACATGTTGATTTTATATTTTTTTTCTGTTTCCACTCATTATGTATTAGTCTTTAGAGTCAGCAAACTTGTAAAAACCAAATCAATAAGCCTAGCACCATTCTGTGTACACAGGACCCTATCACTCAGCACACTGACACATTCTTATTACTGGCCCAGCAATAAATGCCATCATGGTAAGAAGTGAGAGCCTCAAGAAGTCCTGAGTTTTTGCTCCCTCTTGGACCAGAGATGGGGACACTGCGCTTTCAATCTGTAGGCACTTACATTGTCCAACTTATAATTCTTTGAAGTTCAGCCTTCATCCTGATTCAGGTAGTTATTGCCTTTACCATTGTCTATACAATAAATGTATGTTTTACAATTACACAAAGCAAACACTTATTCCTCTATTGCATGTATTTAGATATTTTACCACATATTGCATATCAGCACATATATACATTTATTGTTTACACACTGATTTGTTAAGAATTGTATTTGTCATTGTGGTGAAGGCTGTGGTGAGTGCTCCCTTTTCTTCTTTCTCTTCAAGAGGCTGATTCCTAAGAGCACTACTTAACAAATGCCCCTAAATACCTATCTCCATCTCAGAATCCGCTTTCCAAGGATTCCTCCCAACATGCAAACACTGATATTAACCAGTGTTTGATACTGAAAACTCAAAATGATAAGATAATAAATATACATATGCGTGCTCAGTCGTGTACAACTCTTTGCGGCCCCATGGACTGTAGCCCGCCAGATTCCTCTGTCTGTGGAAATTTCTAGGCAAGAATACTGGACTGGGTTGTCATTTCCTTCTCCAAGGGATCTCCCTAACTCAGGGATTGAACCTGCATCTCCTGCATTGGAGGTGGATTCTTTACCACTAGCACCACCTGAGAAGATAACAAATATTTTAGTTCAAAGGCTGAACAGATCAAGGATGCCACAATAATGCCTAGATTTTGAGAGATGCAAAAATCTTGATGTTCAATAGAAAAATAAACCTTCAAAATGAATTCTGTATTTTTTAGAAATCTGCCTATATAGCATTTTAGGGTAATCCTGTTTGGAAATATACCCAAATGTTATTTTCATGTTCTTGGTGAGAAGACTGAATTCAATACTAAGTTATTTTTACTTGCACTCCATCATGAGGGTTGCTTGCTAAGAGACAAAAAATGTGGAGTTGTAAAAGGAGACTTAGGTTTAAGTACCAGTGCTTCCACTTGCTATGCAGCCTTGGACAAGTCATTTAATCTCCCTAAGTCTCATTTCCCTCATCTGTCACAGAAAAATTACCATAGCAAATGAAATGCATTACATAATCTTCCCAGCTCAATGCTTGGCATATTATGTTAGCTAAATAAATGTTTGCTTTCCTTTGATGTTGAAGAGTAATGTTACTTTTAACTTCACCATAAGGGAGGGCCACATTACAGTAAGACTATCAGGAGCACAGAGAAGGTTGATATATATATGAATGGTGTGACAAGATATTTTTAAAAGTCTAAACCATATGAAACTTCATTGAAACCTTGTCAGATATCTCAAACTCATGCTTTCTACCTTTTAATTTCCCTCACCATATCTTCTAAAGCTTGATTGCTCCCCAGGAGGCCCATGTATGTTAATTTCTTTCTTCATTTTAATTAAGGCCTCATGACAGGTAAATAGTCTCTAGGGCCTATCAGAGTGAGTCCTCATATTTATTCATTCTGCCAGAGATCTTTTAATTAATGGAATAATTTTAGTAACAATAGGCTAAGCAACATATTTAGACATTGACCTCTGTTCTCATTCACACATAATCTCAGTTTCCTCAAATTCAACCAGTCTGGTGGATTTCATTGATAAGCACTCAGATCTCACTGACTCAGGCCCAATATCCCATCAAGGCTCTTGCATTTCTCCTCTCATCCGTTTCCCAGGAGGCTCTACAGAGTGCTATGTGCTCTTCTTACATGCACTCACTGCAAGTCCTCTCATTCTCTAGGCGCCCTCATGGTGGCCCCCGAAGCCACTTGAGAGTGCCATCTCAGGCTGCGGTTCCCACCATGACATTCTGGATACTTGGGCCAGGAGCCTCTTCTGCAGTCCACAAAGCAAGCCTCAAGTAGCTGACACTACTCGGTGTGCCCTGTGGTCTTCAGTGCACGGAAGCTGTGCCATGCAGGGAGTGGTAGATGAGGCTAGAGAGGCAGGCAGGAGTAGGGCCCTGCCCACCCTGCTAAAAAGCTTGGGCTGAGCCTGCAGTTGGCAGGGAGTCAGATAAACGTTTAAATAGGAGCTTAATGCATATGTTTGTATTTTAGCAACATCACTCTGATGCATTATGCTAAGTCCTTACAGTCGATCAGACTCTTTGCAACACTATGGACTGTAGCCAGCCAGGCCTGTCTCTCCATGGAATTCTCCAGGCAAGAATACTGAAGTGGGTTGCCATGCCCTTCTCCAGGAGATCTTTTCAGTCCAGGGTTCAAACCTGCATCTTTTCATCTCTTGCATTGGCAAGTGGGTTCTTTACCACTAACACCACGCGGGAAGTCCCATCTAACAGATGGTGGAGGGCTTTAACCCCTAGGCAGTGGCAGAGTCTTTGTGCTTTGAGGAAGGAAGCTGACCTCTCTTGGCTATGCTTACCATACTTCCATGTCAGCTGATTTCTAATTAGCTTGGGCCACTGATAGTTACTGGCAGGAGATCAGGAAGCAGGAGGAAAGAAAAATTCAGCATATTTCATTCAACCTCTCTGGGTCTCAGGTGACAATTCCAGCAGCTGCTGCATCTCTTCCTTGGCACGTGAGCAGGCGCCAAATCTGGCTTCTGCCCAAGGATCCCGCCCCGGGCTCTGGGAACCCCACTTCCTCTTTTGTCCCTCCAGTCCAGGGCTGGCTGTGGCTTCCTGCTGTGGCCAACATCTGAGTAGCGGCTTTGTCTCCTGTTTGGCTTCTCAACTGCATCATTAACTTTCTATATCAAAATCTCTTTTTAACTATCTGGAGAAGTATTTCTTCTTTTGGTTGCATTCTGATTGATACAGGAGGAGATATATTTGAGAAATATTTAAGCAACAGATTCAATGAAACTTTACAAAGATAACTCATATCACCTAACTCAAAATTGTTCTCATTCTTTCCCCAGGTTCCTGAACTGAGTCTTCCTGTATTGATTCCTCAGCTAGCTGGCTTTACCCTCTGCCACAGGAAGCTATCTGCAGTATGGCAGAGATTGAGAGTTTTCAAACTCCAGGTGACTATGATAAAACAGCAGCTACTGCACAAGTGGACAAGCCTCCTCAGAGACTCACCTTCCACAGGAGTCATCCACTGTCTGCTCCTCTAGGCTTCAGCCCGCCAGTGTCCACCAGTGGGAATATGAGCCCTGACAAACAGCATGCCCTGGACATCAGTACTTGATTTAGCACCTGCTACATGAAGATGGAACGGAACAAAGTTAAGATACCATGTTGCTTGATGGAATGAGGGTAAGGAATATAAGACACCAATGGCCACAAAGGAAATGAAAAGGAGATGGTGGTGAGCAGGTGGGTACCCAGGCCACAGAGGATGGCATCGCTTGAATGAAGGGCATGCCTGGCCTGGCCAGAAAGCAGCCTGGAGACAAGTAGGCACAGCTGCCCCGTGCAATACTAAAGATGCTGTCCTGCCTACACAGCAGACAGAGGATGCCAGAGAGGAGCCACCTCTCTCCTAGGACAGCTGGTCACTGTGCAGCTAATGAAGGATCAGTGAGGGTTGGTTAGACTGATGGACACTTTATTTTTTGATTAAGTGAACTTCTAACTTCAGAATAGCTTCAGATTTAGAGAGAAGTTGCAAAGATAGAATAGATCCCCATATATCCTTCACCCATTGTCCTCTACTGTCACTCATTAAATTATAGTACATTTGTCAGGAACATTGAAACTGACATTGGTATACCACCACTACTAAATGCCACAGTTCATCTGAATTTTACTATTTTTTTCTTACCATACCCCTCAAAGATCTTACTGTATTACATCTAAGAGCATTTTATTTTTATTCCAATATATCTTAACTCTTAAGGAGAAAAATATTTGTCCTCGTCTATTATATTAAAGGAGTACTCAAACAAACAAACAACAACAAAATCATTAAAATCTTTCCAAACTTCAGTACATTGCCTCAAGAAAGATTAGGGTAAATTCTCTTCCTTGGGAAAGTGTACCTGGGTATAGAGCGCAGGAGTCAAGTTCCAGTTCAGTCATTCAGTTGTGTCCAACTCTTTGTGACCCCAGGGACTGCAGTATGCTAGGCCTGCCTGTCCATCACTAATGCCCAAAACTTGCTCAAACTCATGTCCTTTGAGTCACTGATGCCATCCAACCATCTTATCCTCTGTCTTCCCTTCTCCTCCAGCCTTCAATCTTTCTAGCATCAGGGTCTTTTCTAATGAGTCAGTCCTTCACATCAGGTGGCCAAAGTTTTGGAGTTTCAGCTTCACTATCAGTCCTTCCAATGAATATTCAGGACTAATCTCCTTTAGGATGAACTGGTTGGATCTCTTTGCAGTCCAAGGGACTCTCAAGAGTCTTCTCCCACACCACAGTTCAAAAGCATCAATTCTTTGGCACTCCTTAAGGATTCCCTGGTGGCTCAGACAGTAAAGCATCTGCCCGCAATGCAGGAGACCCAGGTTCAATCCCCGGGTCAGGAAGATCCCTTGGAGAAGGAAATGGCAACCCACTCCAGTACTCTTGCCTAGAAAATTCCATGGATGGAGGAGCCTGGTGGGCTACAGTCCATGGGGTCACAAAGAGTCAGACACCACTGAGCTACTTCACTTTCACTTTCTTTGGCACTCAGCTATACTTTATAGCCTAACTCTGACATCCATTCATGACCACTGGAAAAACCATAGCTTTAACTAGATGGACCTTTGTTGGCAAAAGTAATGCCTCTGCTTTTTAATATGCTGTCTAGGTTAGTCATAACTTTTCTTCCAAAGAAGTAAGCGTCTTTTAATTTCATGGCTGCAGTCACCATCTGCAGTGATTTTGGAGCCCAAGAAACTAGTCTATCACTGTTTCTACTGTTGCTCCATCTATTTCCCATGAAGTGATGGGACCAGATGCCATGAACTTAGTTCACTGAATGTTGAGCTTTAAGCCAACTTTTTCACTCTCCACTTTCACTTTCATCAAGAGGCTTTTAGTTCTTTGCTTTCTGCCATAAGGGTGGTGTCAAGGTTATTGATATTTCTCCCAGAAATCTTGATTCCAGCTTGTGCTTCCTCCAGCCCAGCGTTTCTCATGATGTACTCTGCATAGAAGTTAAATAAGCAGGGTGACAATATACAGCCTTGACGTACTCCTTTTCCTATTTGGAACCAGTCTGTTGTTCCATGTCCACTTCTAACTGTTGCTTCCTGACCTGCATACAGATTTCTCAAGAGGCAGGTCAGGTGGTCTGGTATGCCCATCTCTTTAAGAATTTTCCAGAGTTTGTGGTGAGAGGAGTCAAACGGGTTCAAATCCCAGTCCACCCTTTCTTTTGGGCCACCTTGGAAAAGTACGTAAGTAATTAATCCCTCGTGGGCCTAGTTTTCTCAGTTATAAAATGGAAATAGTGATAATAAAAGTGGGATGTATGGATTAAAGTTAACTGTAAGCGTACACTGCTTTCAAACTGCAGTGCTGAAGAAGACTCTTTAGAGTCCCTTGAACAGCAAGGAGATCAAACGAGTCAATCCTAAAAGAAATCAACCCCCAAATATTCACTGGAAGGACTAATGCTGAAGCTAAATCTCCAATACTTTGGACACATGATGCAAAGAGCCAACTCACTGGAAAAGACCCTGATGCTGGGAAAGACTGAGGGCAAGAGGAGAAGGGGACAACAGATGGTTGGATGGCATCACTGACTCAATGGAAACAAGTTTGAGCAAACTCTGAGAGACTTTGGAGTACAGAGGAACTGGTGTGCTGCAGTCCATGGGGTTGCAGAGTCAGACATGACTTAGTGACTAAACGACATTTACAACAGAGCCTGGGTACATAGTAGGCACTGGTTTGATCTTAGTTGTTATTAGTATTACTATTGCTATATGAATCTAAAGGATTCTGTGTCTCTGTCTTCCTGATACTCACCATACTTTTTAATTATGTGTTTCATATCTGTCTCTACTTCTAGACTATGATCTTCATGAGTTTAAAGACATTCCTGTCTAAGCCAGAGGAGATGCTCAGCGAATAATCACTTAATTGTTTTACATGCTGAATGCAGAGCCATCCACCAATCACATGAAATGTAACAGCCTGAAGGAAGAGAAAGTGAACAAGATGCAGTTAGATAGCAGAGATACACATACACATAAGATCAAATGGGAGTGAAATATTTAGATTTTGTCTCTCAGTCATTGGCATGTGACACCCTGTCCTTGCTCATATTTAAACTTAATTTTTTTCTTGTGTGTTGCAACATACTAAAAGAGAATGTGGTTTTCTGGGATTAACAATTAAGTATATCAGGACACTATCCTTTCAAGCATTGCTAATAAAGAGTGGCAGAGGGCATTCTGGATGTAATTCCCAGCTATTGCTTTCTAGTGAAACTAGCATTAGGAATACACATGAAATGAACCACTTTTATATTCAAATGGCTTCAATAATCACATCTCTTGCCAAATGCCCTGAAAAAAACTGTGTGCTTCACGTTTAAATGCACACTTGGGCTTTGGGGAAGCCCAGGCACAGATGTCTGTAATGCTGTGTATATTTCTGCCATAAATGCAGCTTTAAAACATGCTCCACTCCTATCCAGACCTCCAGACAAGGAAGTTGTTGAATGCATTTTTTTCAACTTTCCTGTAAGTTGCCTTTGCCTTTGAAATATTGCGAAGCGGTTGTCCCATAGGGTGGAGCTGGAACCAGCAGCTGCAGCGTTTCTTACGCTGCCGTCATCTCTGTGGTATGTTGCTTCCTTTCACTCTCATGTTGGGGAAGATCCCACCCATCCTTTGCATTCCTCCAGAGCAAGTTGTGTCAAGGAAAGGCGAGAGAGGAAGCGATTCCCATTCTCCAGGGTGTAATCAAAAAGGAAGGTTTTAATTAGTTTCTCAGGATGTTCTCAGTTTCTGCACAAAACAGCCCCTCCCTTCTTTGGCATCAGAGTTCTTGGATTATTCAAGAAATACACACAGACTCACAGAAATAGCAGATTTGTGGTTGCCAAGGGGGAGGGATGGAGTGGGAGACTGAGATTAGCAGATGTAAACTATTATCTAGAGAATGGGTGAACAACAGTGTCCTGCTGTACAGCACGGGGAGCTATATTCACTATCCTGTGATAAACCATAATGAAAAAGAATGTATGTATGTATCACTGAATCACTTTGCTCAACAGCAGAAATTAGCACAATATTGTAAAGCAACTATACTTCCATAAATTTAAAAAGAAAGACACAATTTTGCTCTCTCAGGAGTTAAACTCTACATATTCAAATGTAATAAGGAGCCATGTAACCTGTCTTTCCTAGGACTTATCAAGTTGTAATCTTATACTTATTTGTATAATTAGTTGATTTGTGACCATATCTACCGCTATGCTGAGGATTCCATGAAGGCAGGGACATGTCTGATTTTCGTCTCCATTATATCCTAGCAGTAGTTTGAACATTCCAAATGGGAAAGGAGTACATCAAGGCTGTATACTGTCACTCTGCTTATATGCAGAGCACATCATGCGAAATGCCAGACTGGATGAAGCACAAGCTGGAATCAAGATTGCCAGGAAAAATATCAATAAGCTACCTCAGATATGCAGATGACACCACCCTTATGGGAGAAAGAGAAGAGGAAATAAGAGCTTCTTGATGAAAGTGAAAGAGGAGAGTGAAAAAGCTGGCTTAAAACTCAACATTCAAAAACTAAGATCATGACATCTGGTCTCATCACTTCATGGCAAATAGATGGGGAAACAATGAAAACAGTGACAGACATCATTTTCTCAGGCTCCATAATCACTGCAGATGGTGACTGCAGCCATGAAATTAAAAGATATTTGGTCCTTGAAAGAAAAGCTATCACCAACATAGACAGCATATTAAAAAGCAGAGACATTACTTTGGCAACAAAGGTCTGTCTATTCAAGGCTATGGTTTTCCCAGTAATCGTGTATAGATGTGAGAGTTGGATCATAAAGAAAGCTGAGTGCTGAAGAACTGATACTTTTGAACTGTGCTATTGGAAGAGACTCTTGAGAGTCTCTTGAACAGCAAAGAGATCCAACTAGTCCATCCTGAAGGAAATCAGTCCTGAATATTCATTGGCAGCACTGATGCTGAAGCTGAAGCTCCAAAACTTTGGCCAACTGATGTGAAGAACTAACTCATTGGACAAGACCCTGATGCTGGGAAAGACTGAAGGCAGGAGGAGAAGGGGATGACAGAGGATGAGATGGTCAAATGGCAGCACCAGCTCAAGGGACATGAGTTTGAGCGAGCTCCAGGAGTTGGTGATGGACAGGGAAGCCTGGCATGCTGTAGTCCATGGGGTCACAAAGAGCTGGACATGACTGAATGACTGAACTGAACTGAACTGATAACCGGAGCACCAAGCAGTATGTCTGGCATATATTAGACCCTCAACAAACAGTTGAAAAATAAAATAATAATAGAGTGAAGGAGTCTTCGCTCTAGCAAACAGAACAGTCCTTGAAGGTTAGGTGGCTCTCAGAGACTGCTCCCTCACAAGGTTGCTAGAAGGAAAACAGTTGATGCTATAGTCTTTTCCGTGGACCAGAGACTTATTTAAATATGTCACATTTGTTGTATACAGTAACTCAAATAATCCTTATAACAATATTATGAGCTATATTCAGTCGTTATCCCCATTTTACAAATGATAAATATAAGACAGAGAAAATGCAGGTCCAGTGAAATTTCCTAATGTCAAAAGCAGCTCAAGTAGAGCCTTGAAGTGAACACTGTCCAAATGGCTTTAGAAACTGGAATGCTCTGCAGATACTACTTTAAGTCACAGAGTACAAGTGGCATAAAACAACAGTTTTAACTGGCACAAAAAAATCATTTCATTTCTGGACAGATGTAGATACATTTATAAATTTAGGGCTGCCCATATATTATATAATATAAACACACATTTCAAATTTAACAAAGTGAGAGATTGTGTTATATATATTTTAATCACAATAAAAGATACTTAAAATAGATTATACACATAAAATCTAACTTCATAAAACTCAAAAAATAAAACTAAGAAAATCTTTTTTAAAAAATGATCATGCACTATCCATGGCAAAAATTTGTTGTTGTTATTGTTCAGTTGCTCAGTCATGTCCATCTTCCTGCAAGCCCACAGACTGCAGCATGCCAGGCCTCCCTGTCCTCCAGTATCTCCCACAGTTTGCTCAGACTCACGTACATTGAGTCAATGATGCCATCCAACCATCTCATACTCTATCATCCCCTTCTCCTCCTGCCTTCAGTCTTTCCCAGCATCAGGGTCTTTTCCAATGAGTTGGTTCTTTGCAGCAGGTGGCCAAAGTATTGAGTTTCAGCATCAGTCCTTCCAATGAATATTCAGGACTGATTTCATTTAGGATGGACTGGTTGGATCTCTTTGCTGTCTAGGGGACTTCCAAGAGTCTTCTCCAACACCACAGTTCAAAAGCATCAATTCTTCAATGCTCAGTCTTTATGGTCCATCTCACATCTGTACATGACTACTGGAAAACGATAGCTTTGACTATATGCCTTTGTCAACAAAGAGATGTCTCTACTTTTTAATATGCTGTCTAGGTTCGTCATAGCTTTTCTTACAAGGAGCAAGCGTCTGCAAGTCACCATCCACAGTAGTTTTGGAGCCCAAGAAAATAAAGTGGCAAAAATAAATAGATGCAAAACTTCTCTTTCAAGTGCCTTTAATATCAAGTACACTCATAGATATTTAGTGAGTCAAAAATCTGTCTTTTTCCCTAAAATATCATCTTAAGAAGAGTTATTATCTGGAAACTCTTAGAAATGATGAGGTACAGTAGAAAAGACACCTGGGGTAACCCTGTCTAATAAACCTGCCTCCTCTAGACAGCCATGCTACCTCTGGGATGTTGCATGAGAGACATATAAATTTTATTTTGTTCAAAAGTTTTTGTTTTTTTTTTTAAGAATAGTTATTGTATAAAGATACAAATTAAATGTGTCCTTCATTCCAGACTCCATGAAATACCAAATGACCAAAAAATAGAGTTTAAATCCCACAAATTAAAATTTCTGTATGAAGAAATGACTGCATAGTACTACAAAATACAAACTTTAATTCCAAATGGGATTTTGGACACAAAGAAATGGGCAGGAAAACAATTCTCTCACCTCTTAATTTCCATTGCGCAGTAGTTCATTTTTCTTGTTCTTGACATTTAATGTATTGTATTCTGATGGCCATTCACTTCTCTTATCTCTCTGCCAAACTGTAAAATCCTTAAAACAGGAACTGTGTCTCACAGTAAAAGACAGGGTGCTAGAAAGAAAAGAATAAGATTTTTATTAGTAAGTAGAATCACCATTCACTATTTGTAAAACTTTGGGCAAATTATTCAACTTCTCCCATCTTTGTTTTATTCATCTATAAAATGAGGTTGATAATCACATGGAGAATTATTAAGTACGCTTTTAAAAGAATACTTGAAACTTTAGTTAAACATAGCAGATTGAAACATACATGCTTTATTCCAAAATCACATTAATTTTTCAGTAAATAAAAACTTCTTAAATTGATAAGGGCGAAGAAAGCAAGGAAAAGAGATAGGAGAAAGGAAAACAAACAAACAGAAAAGAACAGATGTATAGAAAGCAATGGACTGATTTGTGGTAACTGATTAGCCAGACCAGCAAGCATGGAAACTCTTCACCAGATAAAGTCAGTAAGAAGATCTGTTTGCCTTTCAGGATCTCAGAAGGCTCAAGCTTGGAGGCAGGAGGAAACTTGAAATGAGTGTTGGTGGGGGAAAAAGAACACTGATGGAAAGTCTTTGTAAGGAGCAGTGAAACCCTGGATACATTCTGTTCCCCACATACCCAGGTGTCTACCTGGCTTAATGTGAATATTGTTTATGTAAACCTAGCAATGTATAGGCTGAAGATTTATCTGACAGAAAATTATAATTTATATTATAAAAACAGAAGGTAGAACTGTGTATTAGGGTGAAATGAGATATTTGACCATTACCTTTGCTTTGCCAACAAAGGTCTCTAGTCAAGGCTTTGGTTTTTCCAGTGGTCATGTATGGATGTGAGAGTTGGACTGTGAAGAAAGCTGAGCACCAAAGATTTGATGCATTTGAACTGTAGTATTGGAGAAGACTCTTGAGAGTCCCTTGGACTGCAAGGAGATCCAACCAGTCCATTCTGAAGGAGATCAGCCCTGGGATTTCTTTGGAAAGAATGATGCTAAAGCTGAAACTCCAGTACTTTGGCCACCTCATGTGAAGAGCTGACTCATTGGAAAAGACTCTGATGCTGGGAGGGATTGGGGGCAGGAGGAGAAGGGGATGACAGAGGATGAGATGGCTGGATGGCATCACGGACTCGATGGACGTGAGTCCTGAGTGAACTCCGGGAGATGGTGATGGACAGGGAGGCCTGGCGTGCTGCGATTCATGAGGTCGCAAAAGAGTCAGACACGACTGAGCGACTGAACTGAACTGAACTGAACCTTTTGCTGTAGAAAGTTCATAGGCAATATCTAAAACTGACAAAGAGCAGTGTAGCATATTATGTAAAACTATGGAGGCAAATACCAGAAGATTACAGGATTAAAAGTATTTTCCGTGGGAGATGAGACTTGAGATAGGCAGGGTGAGACAGGGGCTGGTATTTAGCATTATGAGCCTTGAAGAATTATTTGACTGTTACATACATTTTTAATCATAAGTATTTCTTTAAAATGAGAGCTGGACTACAAAAGGGAGTCGGTAAACATCAGTGGCAGCTCTCTTAATCCCTGTCCATTTTTCCTTTCCTCACATATTTATTTATGCTCATATTTATTGCCCTGTAGGTTCTCCTTCAATGTTTACTAAGTGACTAAGCAAATGAACCATCAGGTTCAGGTACTGAATCACCAGCAAAATCTTCTGAAAGAAATAAAGGAAGGAATGCAGCTATGGCCTTAGATTTTATGATGGAAGGAATGAACTATCACCCAGGAGCTAAGTTTTCAACGGTTAATGATTAGTCTTCTTGGCACTATTTATGGGAGGGAAAGAGAAAGAAGCTGATCTAAATAAGAAATCAGTACCTGTACCAAGGGTGTGGCCTGTGAAATATGAGAAGTATGTTCAACTTGAAAAACTCTCTTAAAATATGATCAGCTACCTAAAAATGACAGGTAAATTAATCTGACAGCATCAACCCTTAAAACACCCTTCGCTATCACCACTGTGACTTGGGTCCACATTTCCCTGTCTCCATTCCTTATTCCCCACAAGTATGGTGCTAATCGGTGGTATTAATCAGGAGACATAATCCCTGAGTCTGGGCATATTTACTCTTGGAGAGCCCGACACACAACAGCATACTCACAGATGTACTCAGAACTTACGCAGCACAAACGAGCAACTGTCACTTTTAAGAACCAATTTCACATTTAGTTTTGTATTTAGTACTGTGTTCTCTTAGGAGTTTTCCATTCCTGTAGTTCTCTCCTCCAGTATCCTTTCTTTAGGATGAATGAGGACAAAGAGATTAGAGTTGAAAGAGAACAGCAGATCCACATGGCAAGCTGTTTGCTTCCAGAGTCCACTCAGTCGCCTCATCTATTTCATGACCCCTGCCTGCAACTTCTTCACTGAACCACAGATCAATGGGGGTCAATGATCTGGACCTCAGCCAAGGAGAAATGACAAGGGTCCACTACTTTGTTTATATATTTGCTTTTTTGTTGACATGCATAAAAGAAAAATAGCACACGAGGACCATATAATAGATCTCTTTTTTCCCCCAAAAGAATTACTTTTGAAAATCCAGATGACTTGAAATTTTGCAGATTTTTAAAAATTATATTTCCAATAATAAGGACAAATTAAACTCTCTCTCCCAACAACCATGAATACTGCTTAGCAAAGCTGGCAACTTATGATTAAAAAAAAAAAATCCCCTCAGAAATACAAAACCCAGTCAAACAACAAAGGTTCAGATTAAGCCCAAACCAAAACAACAGATGCCTGGCACCATGTACTAAATGCCACCAAACAGAGGCTCCCATGGAATGTATGAAGGAGGGAATTCCAGAGACACTGAGTCAGCCAGAGACTCGGGAGCCAATTGGCTACTCTTGGGCATGCCATGGAGCTGGGAAAGTCCCAGGTGAAGAGTTCAAGTGTTACCCAACCTATTTTCTTATTGAAAATCTCCAATGATAGGAAGCTTTTAACTTTTGCATCATTATCTAAATGCTGGGCTATATTATTTAATAATGATGAAATGTCCATTTGACACTAGTATTACAAATCAACATACTTTAATTAAAAATTTTTAAAAGATTATAAGAATGGCAGTCCAAAAGAGAACAGAAATGTGAAATTATGGAAGAATGTTGGTGGTGGATATGAGCTTTGAATTAACCTAAGCCAATTTTGCTGTTCAGAATTATTAGGTTCTGGTTCTTTTTAGTAGGTAGTAAAAGGTATGTGAGTATTCTCGGTCTCCTTCCTTCAACCCTGCTACCATGTATGATAGCAAGTTTCAAGCTACTATAGAAGCTTCTATACAAACATTTATCTTTAAGCAGTCACAAAATGTATCATACATCCAGTACAATAAGCGTTATATAGTTCCAGCTTTCTAAACTTGTAGGTACTTGGACTATATGCTATATGAAGTTTCCCCAAGCCAATGCAACAGTATTTGAGAAGCAGGATTTAGCTAAGTCCAGGGAAATAAGCACTCCAAATCAGCAAACTAACTGGAGACTGTCAGAGATAAGCCTTGGATATCATACTGAAGGGAACAGACCACATGGCTTTCTATATTTGTATGCATTATCCATGCAAGAATGAGAATTGCTTCTTTCGTATTTCTAGCTGGTCTATATATCCAAACAGCACTAATTTCATGAATGAACACCTATTTCTGATATTTCTTATGCCACTTTACAAACTCTTACATTCATTGGGCAGCAGAATTTCTTACAATAGCTAAGATTAAGGCAGGATCTTCTATTTACATGCTAACTAATAAATCATGTACTGGATTGAAAAGTATCCCCTCAAAATGTATGACCTGACTACTAGAATTTGTGAATGCCACTTTATTTGCAAACAGGATCTTTGTAGATGTAACCAATGTAAGACAAGATCATATTGGATTAGAGCTTACTTAAAAGGACTGGTATCCTTAGAACAAAAGGTGTGGACACAACCATACACAGAGGGAAGAACACTTTGTGTAGACTGAGGCAGAGACTCGATGCACCATTTAATCCATGCCAATTAAAGAATGCCAAGAACTATGGGCAACCACCAGCAGACAAGAGGGAGGAATGGAGGAAATTCTCTTGGATCCTCCAGAAGGAATCAACCTCACTGACACCTCAGTTTTGGTCTTCTAGCTCCCAGGACTGTTAGAGAATAATATTCTGTTGCTTTAAGCCTGTGTGTGGTAATTTGTTACAACAGTTTTAGGAAACTAATATACCATGAAATATGCATTTCCAGCAAGGGCTACTAATCATCCCAAGGAACAGATTGAAACTAACCATTATATCGCAACATTAATCATGAAGTATTTCAAAGTAGAGTATAAGCAACATCACAATATGCTAGTAGTGTTGATACACACACACACACACACACACACACACACACACACGTATATTTTAATAGCTTTTTAAAGAAACTAATGATACACATAAGATCTGGATAATCGTTAAGTCTGTAGATTTATCCCAAGTTTTCTTAGAAGACACAATGATTTCTATCTCTTCTTTTCCAAAGTTTTGGAGCCTTTATAGGACTTCCCTCACTCATGAGTGTAGTTTGCCATTGATCAACAGATACTATTTGCCCTGCTAAAAGAAGTCAAACTCAATATGTAAAACATCACCTAGCTACACCATAAATTTTGTTTTTGAGATGAAGAGATGAACATTTATTTGAAAAAAATCCTTTGTGATTATTTTTTTCTATTGTAGGCACACCACAGAAAGAAATAAAGAGCATCAATTCTTGGATAGAAAATGAGGAATACAATTTATTATAATTTATCTACATTTTTATAGTTTCTCAGCAATACACATTTTTATTTAAATCCTCATATTTCTGTGCCAATTCAATCTTTGCTCTTAAATCATCCTAAGTCCCAGTTCTGAAATTGGTTTATGTATGACCTGCAGAAAGCTGTTTGATATCATACAAACAATGATAATTTGCACCTCCCAAGCTCACTGTGAGGATTCAGTGAGACACATATGTCATGTGTGAATTTCACAGAGTGCACAGTGTGAGATAAATATTTGCTTCTTTCTTCCATTAAATCCCTTATCCTTTCTTGTCAGATCTCATTTGTTTCCATTTTCTGTTACAGGATCTAGACAAGTGAAGGCATGAGCAAAAGGCACAGAAACTCACTCTCTCCTGCAGTTTTGCTGTGGAGCAAGAATGGGTGAGCCCCCAGCCCTGGAATAGATAGGGCCTTGCAGGAAAGAGGGTCAGTGGGCTTCTTGCTCTCCTGCCTTCCCCTGCAGAGTGACAATGGCTAGAAGAGTATTCAGCTGGAATACCTTCAGGACAAGCTCAGTTCTGCCCTTACACTACACCCCTACACCACCCCACCCAATAGCCCAGCACCTCCTCTTAGGACTACAACTCTAATGAACTGCATGTACTAAAAAGTGGGGGCTCCACGGTGCAAGTTAAGGGCCACAGCACTGCCCTGCCTCAGGAACCAAAGAGGATGGATTCCAACTGAGGGACCACCTTTACCACCTATGTCATCATTTAGTTTCGTTTTTCCTTAAGAAACATACTTGAAGCTCCTCAGATTTAACTTCTCACCTGAAAAAATGGAGGTCTTATTTCCCATGTTGTTGCCTTGCAGTGGAGATTAAATATGCACAAAGTACTTGGCACAGTGCCTGACTCATATTAAGCCCTCAAGGCACAATAAACTCTGCCCCTACCCCAGCCCTGACCCATATGTACTCTAATCAGTCTGCCTTTCCTGCTCTTCTACTCTCATAGAAGTATCATTCTTCATCCAAAGGCTGGCTTTTCACCACTTCTCTGTTTCTTTATCCTTCCTGCTTAGTGAACACTTCCATGTCATTCTCCTGGTCTCACTTGTAATGGTATGTAGAGATCCCAGGCTTTTGAGCCTTACTATTGCTAAGATCTCCAGAAAAGCTCTTAGACTCTCACTGCCACCCTCCAATATAGGTCATACTTTACTTTACTTACATTAAAAAGAAAAAAATCAAATCTAGGAGAGATTAAACTTGCCCAGCAAAACAAGTCAGTGAATCAGAATTCACATCCAGTGTGTCCAACTCCATACGTCCTACACCACATTGTCTGTAATACTTACTAGGGCCATACTACATTTCATGTTACTTCAAATTTTAGGTATGTGATTCATATGCCAACTGATAGCATACATGAGGACAGGCTTTGCACAATGTTTAATTCATAGTAAATACCAAATATATGTTAACAATTTTTATAAATAATCACTAATTAATTCATTGATGATGACAAATTGTAAATGTGTTTATTATCCTATAGACATTTTCAGGTCAAAGAAAATCCTGATGCAAGAAAGGGATGACTCCTATTTCTTTAGAAAAGAAGTTTTTAAAGTTATAGACTACCAAAATCCATTCACATTTGTTATAAAACAAGATATTTGAAAGAAAAGTAGGAAGACATGAGACCATTCCAGAAGAAAGACAAAGCTCTTCCTCAGCGTATCTTGCAGTAGTATTTTTAAAGGTGGTATGTTATTATGCTGATGTGACAGTCGTTAAGGCTATGGTGAAAAGGTATTAAAGGAAGAAGGATGAAAACAAGACCATTAGCCATATAGAGATGACAGTCCCTGTAATCTAATAGTGGCCCATGTTTATACACTAGCTCACCTCTCCAATCAACAGTGAAAGTCCCACCTCATCCTCATTCATCCTATTTAGAATCTAGCTACTGAGTTAGAATGATACAAGGGCAATTCTACACTGATGAGAATCAAATTCCTTCAGTCCTGGTTATAATAAAGATTTATCCATCAATTTCAGCAAAGCTGTTCTGAGATGCTTTTGGAATCTGTATCCTGACACTGTGGCTTCGTCTCCTAATACAAGTAGAGGTTGATTTATTTCCCCCTCTGTGTTAAAGACCAAGTGGCCAGCAATGGAGAAAAATCAGATTTCTACCTCAGATCTTACAGAGGAGCCCCAGTGAGTAAGTGCCCAGGACTCCTATGACCTCAATCGAGAAAAGCCCACTTAGTGTCTTTGCTCATGTGATAAAGGAATGAGTTACTCTGATAAAAATCTTACTACTGGTTTCCTGAGGAAGGAAAAGAAAGATGCAATGAGGCTGGCAGAGCTACTGATGCCAGTGGTTGTGGGAGGTTGTTATTGCTTTGTCTCCCCACTGGAGGAGGTGAATGCATGTTTTGGCTTTGCATCTGGCACTCAGTCTTGTCCCAGGGAAGAACTTATGATTCATGCCGGCAGTGGACTTGCCTTTGACCAGATTTTATTAATCTAAATGGTCTTCCATCCAAATCACAAGCAGAGAAAAGTTAAGCCAAAGCCAGGTGCAGGATGCCCACACACCCACTGTCACTAGGCTGTGTGCTGAAGACAGTCTGGAAGACCCTGTGACTTTGGTCCACTCTAACTAGTGGACTAACTAGCTAGCCTAACTTTAATGCATTCACAACTAGAGTTTCCTAGACATTTGAAGTTCAGAAATTCAATAACATTGAGATAATTTATGGTGAGAATGAACATTAAAAATAAGGAAAATAATATTAGGAAAACATTAAAAATAAGAAATCTCAAAAACCTACCATGATAAAACTACCAGCATTACATAAAACAAGGACATTTAAACAACATAAAAATAGGAAGAACATAATCTCAGACTAAAAGATAGTCTTCTAAATTACTAATTGAATATTATCCAAAAGAACTTTTATGGTTTCAGCATGTATTATGCGAAAGCCTTTGACTGTGTGGATCACAACAAAATGTGAAAAATTCTTAAAGAGATGGGAATACCAGACCACCTGACCTGCCTCCTGAGAAATCTGTATGTAAGTCAAGAAGCAACAATCAAAACAGGACATGGAACAACAGACTGTTCCCAAATTGGGAAAGGAGTACATCAAGGCTGTATATTGTCACCCTGCTTATTTAACTTATATGCAGAGTACATCATATGAAATGTTGGGCTGGATGAAGCACCAGCTGGAATCAAGATTGCCAGGAGAAATATCAATAATCTCAGATATGAGGATGATACCACTCTTGTGGCAGAAAGTGAAGAAGAACCAAAGAGACTCTTGAAAGTGAAAGAGGAGAGTGAAAAAGTTGGCTTAACACTCAACATTCAGAAAATGAAGATCATGGCATTCGGTCCCATCACTTCATGGCAAATAGATGGGGAAACAATGGAAAGAGTGACAGACTTTATTTTGGGGGCTCCAAAATCACTGCACATTATGACTGTAGCCATGAAATTAAAAGACACTTGGTCCTTGGAAGAAAAGCTATGACCAACCCAGACAGCATATTAAAAGGAGAGACATTACTTTGCCAACAAAGGTCCATCTAGTCAAGGCTATGGTTTTTCCAGTAGTCATGTATGGAAGGGAGCGTTGGACTATAAAGAAAGCTGAGCACCGAAGAATTGATGCTTTTGAACTGTGGTGTTGGAGAAGACTCTTGAGAGTCCCTTGGACTGCAAGGAAATCCAACCAGTCCAACCTAAAGAAAATCAATCTTGAATATTCACTGGAAGGACTGATGCTGAAGCTGAAACTCAAACACTTTGGCCACCTGATGTGAGGAGCTGACTCACTGGAAAAGACCCTGATGCTGGGGAAGATTGAAGGCAGGAGAAGAGGATGACAGAGGATGAGATGGTCCAATGGACATTAGTGTGAGCAAGCTCTGGGAGTTGGTGATGGACAGGGAAGCCTGGCATGCTGTAGTCCATGGGGTTGCAAAGAGTCAGACATGACTGAGCGACTGAAATGATACTAATTATCCTTATGAAACTACAAACCAGTGATTTAAAAAAAGAAAAAAAACAGAGTAGCATTTTCTACATTCTTGGAAACCATTAAGTATTACTCAGTGAATGATACTGGATGAGAGTATCTCATCCATTACACACATGTAAGGTGTACACACAGGAGTTTTGTTGTGGAATTCATAAAATTGTAAATTTGTGTTAATGAAGTCCTGGAAATAACAGTGAAACCCTGGAGATAGATTTGTCTGCTTCAGCTGAGATTACAGGTGACTCCAAGCCTCTCCTGTGTCATTCTTCATGCCTCCAGCCCTGGAATAGGCAGGACCCTGCAGGGAGGAGGGTCAGTGCGATGCTTGCTCCCCCACCTTCCCCTGCAGAATGACAGTGGCTGATAGAGTATTCAGCTGGAATACCTTCAGGACAAGGAAGAAGACTGTGTGCTCACTTGTGCTTCCAGACTCTCTTGTGAGGCCATGATAAGCTATCCCTCTTGGCACTGAACACACAGCATCTGTGCCATCTCTGATACTGAGGGCTTACAGCACATACTCACTCATTTTTACATTCCATACATATTTTCTAGATGAATAGAATGTCCGAGATTCTTCTCTATACAAGAGGAAGAAAGTCCCTGGCAAATTATAAGGCTGAAACATAAATATGGCAGCCTTTGTAATAAGATTAGCAATTTCAAATACATGAGCAGGAAAATAACATGGGAAAAACAAAAACAAAAACAAAAACAAGGCATCTAAAAAAAATCTGGAAGCCAAAACCAGATTTTACAGGTATCTTATCTTTTCCTAAACCACCCTTTCCACCACCCTGCACTCAAGTCCTTCTTCCTTTGAAGTCCAGCCTCTACTCAGAAGCCTTTTCGACTATCTCAAGTTTCAGTAATTTTTTTCCTCTCCCATGAGTTTCTGGAAGAGTTACTATTCTCTTCTCCCTCAAAGCAAGAATTTAAGCTTTCTATAGCCAAAATGAATACTAAATAATAGGCCTTTTCCCTTCCTGCCTCCATTTCCCTGAACACTAAGCAAGATATTCCCACCCCTACCTTCTATATCAGAGAAGGCAATGGCATTCCATTCCCACTCCTCAAGGACAGATCAACACAGTTGCTTCCTCCTTTTATGTACTTCTCTGGGTTCTCTTCCCTTCTACTCCAGTTAATTACTTCCTCCTCCTCCATGCCCCCATGTAAAATTTTCCACTGAGCAAAAATAGCACTGACTGTGAAACTGTTGAAATTAAAACTCAGATGGGCCACTAATTCTGCCTGACATCTTCCTCAATTGTTCAGTCCAGTCTGCAGTGACAAATTAAACTGTCTCTTCTTCCTTCAAATCTCTAAAATAGTCTTGTTCCTTCTGGTATTTAGCCCATGAACTTGCCTCTTAGTCTAACAAGAAGATAGAGACCACCAAAAGATAATTCCCACACACCAACAATTTCTTTAATAATAAATGCGCAAAACAATACACACCAAACCCTTACTTCCCTCTTATTTTATTACAGTGGAGGATGTGCCTCTTCTTCTATCTAAGGTTAATCTCTTTAGATACCATCATTTTTTAAAATCTTCTTGTGAGCTGTAAATATTTGTCCTTCTTTTCCCCCTTGTTTAATCAAACTCTCAATAGGAGTCCATCATTTGGCTCTTGCTATGGTCTGAATGCATCCCCTGAAAAATTCGTATGTCAAAATCCTAATCTCAGAGTGATGGTTTTAGGAGGTTCGACCTTTGGGAGGTGCTCAGTTCATGAGCATGGAATGGACTAAGACAGTTCTTAAACATGCATAAATCTCTTACATTTCAAAACAAAATTGCTGATCCTCACTTGACGCTTCATTCCTCTATTCCAACCCCGGTTCCTCAGCATCTCTCCTAGACCTTTCAGAGCCAAATAGCTACAGGGTTGCCTGTACCTGCTGTCACTATTTCTTCATTTTCCACAAATTCAGTCTACTTCATTCTGGAGTGAAATAACCTCTCCATACCTTCCATCATGTGCCCACTCCATAGGATTGCAAACTTTAGCAAATAAAATGTCAGGATGACCAGTTAAATTTGAATTTCAGATAGTTTTTAGCAGATATTTAGATGTAATATGGGACACATGCTAAAAAAAAGTATTTCTTATTGATCTGAAATTCAAATTAGGTGACCTGTATTTACTCAGCAATCCTACCTCTTCTATATAATAGAATCTAATAATTATGATGTCTTCTGATCCTTTGATTTGGAAATGTTTTCCATTGCCACAGGGCCTTTACAGTTGCTGGTTGTATTCATTAAAGACCTATAAACTAGGTGGCTTAAGACAAGAGAAATTTATTGTTTCACAATTCTGGAGGTTGGAAGTATAAAGTCAAGGTGTTGGCAGAGCTATGCTCTCTTTAGAACCTCTAAAGCAAGATCCTTCATTTTGTATCTTCCTTCCGGTAGCCATAGATAACCTTTGGCTTGGAGCAGTATTAATATCTGACATAACTTCATAACTACACTTACCAACTCAGTATATATATGTGCTGGGTTTGAGCATAGTACCTTGTAAGTGCTTAATGAAGATTTGTCCTTTGAATGAAGAAATCAGTGGATGAACTATTTCACAGAGCAAATGACTTGAGGGCAGAACAGAATCTTTATATTCACAAAGTCCAGTAGAGATCTGATAGGAAATCAGTGTTCAGTAAGAGATTTCTGAATCAGTAACTAGTTGCTATCATCCCTACTCTTTTGCTGCTTTTATCCTGTAAAGAATATCAGAAGACAATTCCTCAGTCAGGACAAAGAATATATGTTTGCTGCTGCTGCTGCTAAGTCACTTCAGTCGTGTTCGACTCTGTGCGACCCCACAGACAGCAGCCCACCAGGCTCCCCCCGTCCCTGGGATTCTCCAGGCAAGAACACTGGAGTGGGTTGCCATTTCCTTGTCCAATGCATGAAAGTGAAAAGTGAAAGTGAAGTCGCTCAGGCATGTCCAACTCTTCGCGACCCTGTGGACTGCAGCCTACCAGGCTCCCCTGTCCATGGGATTTTCCTCTGAGGTCTCTTTTTTAAAACTGAAGTAAAACTGACATATTAGTTTCAAGAGTACAATATAATGATTCAATACGTATATACACTGTGAAATTTGCTTCTTAGTTAGATACAGATTTTGTCTCCAAAAGACCATGTTTGACTGGTGTTTCAATGCCAAAAGTTGACTTTATTTTGAACATTTATAGGAAAAATATGGCCAAAAATTTAGTTAAGACATGTTTGCTGTTGCTGCTTGGTCACTTAGTCATATCCAACTCTTTGTGACCCCATAGACTATAGCCCACCAGGCTCCTCTGTCCATGGTGATTCTCTAAGAAACAATACTAGAGTGGGTTGCCGTGACTCCTCCAGGGAATCTTCCCAACCCAGGGATCAAACTGGGGTCTCCTGCACTGCAGGCAGATTGTTTACCAGCTGAGCAACCAGGGAAGATTCTACTAGCTTGGATTTTATGTTTGCTTCCATTGCTTCTTGTGTTCATTAGATATCCATCTTCCATTGCTTTTTAGGTGCCATAGAGCTGAATTTAACTAAAATAGTGTCTTCTAAGAATCTGTGCAGTTTGAGTAAATCAATGCTAGAAGTTGAACTTGTAAACAGAAGATGTAAACAATTTTTCCCTTAAAGAACTCAAGTAGACTATATTTCTAATGTAGTCTGATTCTTTAATATGCTCCAGAGCTGTTGATTCCAGTATGTGTAATAGATATTTGCTGAATTCATGTTATTTATGACAACATGCTATTGCATGCTCAGTAATTCAAAGCATGAGTTGAAGAACCTCTAGTTTTCCTTCTGTGTTTCTTACTTTTTCACTACTACTATACTCACAACACTTTTGACACACTATATATGGGTTTTCCCCACATCACCAAGCAATTCTGTGACACCATTAGGTATTCTACAGAGTAAATCAACTCTGATACTATTAGAGCACATCAGATCCCACAGGTTAAGTGCTCAGGCCCAGGAGACTGCACCCCCCCAACTTCACATGTCAATCTCAAGCAGTAGGTCCCTCAGCTAATCACAACTTCTGTCTGATTTGGCTGCAAATCAGAGGTCCCCATGTTGCTCCTCAAGCTTGGTTAATTTGCTCAAGCAGCTCACAAACTCAAGGAAACATTTTACCAGCTTATTAAAGGATATTGTAGGGATCCAGATGAAGAGCAAGATGAATAAATAAGTAAGGTAAAGCCTAGGAGGGTCCTGAGTGCAGGAGCTTCTGTCTTTGTGGAGCTGGGGTGCATCACCCTCCAAATAAGCAATGTTCACCAATCTGAGAGCTCCTGAACTCATACTTTGGGGATTTTATGGAGGCGTCCTCAGGCAGGCATGGTCAGTTACTAACTCCATATTCAGTCCTTTCCTCCTCTCTAGAAAAGCGGGTGAAGCTAGAGGAAATGGCTAAACCTTCTAAGCTTCTTATTACGGCTTGGTTTTCTGATGACTAGGCCCCATCCAGGAGCCATCCAAGAGTCCACCCAGAATTCCCTCACTAGAACAAAAGATGCTTCTACTGCTCTTATCACTCCTATGCAAAAATCATAGGCACAGACCTGTATATCTATGTTCTCTTATCTTGCAATAAATAAGTCATTTTCACATGGATCTATCCTTACAATGCAATTACCCCAATCATTTTATCTCCATACAAATTATATTTTAGTGATGAGTCAGGATTTCTTTAAAGGTATCACTTAAGGAACAAGCTAGAGTTTGCTTTTGCTAAGTTCAGTCCAGTTCAGTCACTCAGTTGTGTCCGACTCTTTGCAACCCCATGAGCTGCAGCACACCAGGCCTCCCTATCCAGCACCAACTGCTGGAACCTACTCATGTCCATTGAGTCGGTGATGCCATCCAACCATCTCATCTTCTGTTGTCCCCTTCTCCTCCTGCCCTCAATCTTTCCCAGCATCAGGGTCTTTTCCAATGAGTCAGCTCTTCGAATCAGGTGGCCAAAATATTGGAGTTTCAGCTTCAACATCAGACCTTCCAATGAACACTCAGGACTGATCTCCTTTAGGATGGACTGGCTGAATCTCCTTGTAGTCCAAGGGACTCTCAAGAGTCTTCTCCAACACCACAGTTCAAAAGCATCAGTTCTTCAGCATGCAGCTTTCTTTACAGTCCAACTCTCACATCCATACATGACTACTGGAAAAACCATAGCCTTGACTACTTTGTTGGTAAAGTAATGTCTCTGCTTTTGAATATGCTATCTAGGTTGGTCATAACTTTCCTTCCACGGAGTAAGCGTCTTTTTAATTCATGGCTGAAATCACCATCTGCAGTGATTTTGGAGCTCCCCCTAAAATAAAGTCTGACACTGTTTCCACTGTTTCCTCATCTATTTGCCATGAAGTGATGGGACCAGATGCCCTGATCTTAGTTTGCTGAATGTTGAGCTTTAAGTCAATTTTTTTCTCCCTTCTTTCACTTTCATCAAGAGGCTCTTTAGTTCTTCTTCACTTTCTGCCATAAGGGTGGTGTCATCTGCATATCTGAGGTTATTGATATTTCTCCCAGCAATCTTGATTCCAGCTTGTGCTTCATCTAGCCCAGTGTTTCTCATGATGTACTCTGCATATAAGTTAAATAAGCAGGATGACAATATACAGCCTTGACATACTCCTTTTGCTATTTGGAACCAGTCTGTGGTTCCATGTCCAGTTCTAACTGTTGCTTCCTGACCTGCATATAGGTTTCTCAAGAGGCAGGTCAGGTGGTCTGGTATTCCCATCTCTTTCAGAATTTTCTACATTTTCTTGTGATCCACACAGTCAAAGGTTTTGGCATAGTCAATAAAGCAGAAATAGATGTTTTTCTGGAACTCTCTTGCTTTTTTGATGATCCAGCAGATGTTGGCAATTTGATCTCTAGTTCCTCTGCTTTTGCTAAATAAGTCTTTAAATAATATTCATGTTTTAAAACACATTCCATTGCTTTGTCCATAATTTCATGCATACTTTGTTATAATTAATATAGTTCATTGACTTATAAGTATTTTCAACAAATTCTAGAAGTACAAATTGTTTTCAGATAAACAAAATAAGTTACTCTAACCCTGTTTTCTCTTTGTATATAAATAAGACATTTTAACTGTAAAGGTATTTAAAGTTTTTATTAAATCAGATGAGGTAAAATTATCCAAGTTATAGCAAATAAAGGGGAAAAAGAAATTTTCAATGATATCTGTTCTAAAATCTGACTTTTATCTAGAAAGTCACTGGGTGAAGACTGGGGTGGTTATAGCTGCTCTTAGTGGGTTATAATTGAGAACTGGCATAAGCCCCTCCCCTGCCCACCAGAGAGACTGACCCAATAAATATTTGTTGAAAGAATGAGTAAATAAAGGTACAAATGTTAGACTTTCTTGAATTAGAGCTTCTAAGAAGATAAAACCTTTAGTAGACAAACAGGCAATACTATTTAATAAGAGCTTCTAAGGAAGCTCTATTTTCATTTCAAATACTATTCATCTCATTTCTGTTTTTAATAAAAATAAGAAGTTATTGGATTGGAGAATTTTAAAAGGTATGACTAATCTCAAGGATGCAGGATAGTCCTGAAGAGTTTTAAGATGAGATCAAGTTATAAACACAGTTTCCCAGGTAATGTATGCTCTCTTAGATAATATAAAAGCTTCAAATAGATATAGAGCTGAAGGTGGTATTCAGCTCTTGCCTGGATGAAGAAAAATGGCAACACACAACCCAACTAATACCCATTTACCAAAGCATAGTAACCCATTGATGTCCAGGATACTAATCTTGTCCAGTGCTTTATCAGCATCACCATACAATGGCTTTGGATTAAATTCAAATGCAGCAAGCATTCCCATCCATGAACAGTACCATCCAGCTATGAATGAAGCAAGATCTTCTTCAGATTGTTACAGAAGCCTAAATAAAAGCTTAAGCTACCCAAATAGAAGCATCATTTTTCAGTTCTCCTTACACAGGACATTAGGGAGGGCCTTGTGGTTCTCTTAATGCTAACTTTTTGATGATGTATAAGCATGGGTATAGTATCTGCTTATAGTATCTGAAGGTATCTTATGTTTGAAGCACCAAGCAGAGGTGTTGTCTCTGACATAGGACTAATGAGTTTGATATAGGCATGGATTTGCTCCTTTGCAGAGACATGCACAGGTGTGGCTCTCTTGCAGAGATATGCCCAGGTGACAAGAAAGCTAAGGGTTATCAATACTTTTCTGAAATAGAGGCAGAATTCACTAGTTCTCTGGGTTCAGGGAAGAAAGGTTGGAACACATGCTTTGCTTCTCATTCTTCCACTTCACTAATTCTTCTAATTGCTTCTAATTCTTTCATTTTACTGAAAATATTGACTAATAAATGCTATATTGTTTTAAAGTAGTTATTTGGAAGCAACATATAGATGAGATCATCAAGTTTATGAGTCACAGGATAAACAAAATTGAAAGGAAAGACAAGGAAGCAGTCCTGGAACTTAAAAGTGTAGACTAGGCAGTGAAAGAGAATTGGAGTCATGGTTCTGCCCCTTCTGAGTTCAATGGCCAACAGCTAATTGCTTAACTGTCTGACTTTCCCTTTCTGTGTCTATCAGGTGGGGGTAAAACTATCTACTGTAAAGAGTAGTTACACGGTATAAATTAGGTAAAGTACGCCTACTGTCTGGCATACAAAGCAGGGATCTACTCATGTGAAAAGGAATGCTGTTGATGAATCAGACAAATGTGCCGTGTTTGAGCTAAATGTCTGTGTCAGTTCCTGAGAGTGGAAAGAACTGTAAAATGAACCATTTCAGCAGACTCACTAGCAACTGGTTTTCAACTTCTAAGAACTATACTTTGCTATGTACTCATGAAATTTGCTGAAACTATTAGCAGTCATATCCAACTGGCAACTGTGGGGGGTGAGCAGTTGGTAAGAAAGAGCTTTGCATCTATGCCCTCATCTTTTTCAGGCATTTTGTTGCCAGTAACAATAAGTTTTTCATGTTCTTTTTGTCTGTGTTTATGTTTATTAATGTTAAACTAATAAGCAAATGGAAGGGGAGATCTGACAGAAGTATGGTTTTTTCATCTTCTGTCCTCTCTATGTGCACAGATACACACACAGACACATAACCCCCTCAGAGATATACACCATTAGACATGCGTACACAGCTACCTATGAGACTGTCTTCCTCAATATATAATCTCATTTAAATTATAAGGAGCTACAGGGGCTCTCAAAGGTCCATCTAGTCAAAGCTATGGTTTTTCCAGTAGTCATGTATTGATATGAGAGTTGGACTATAAGGAAAGCTAAGCACCGAAGAATTGATGCTTTTGAACTGTGATGTTGAAAAATACTTTTTTTTTACATTGTAAATTAATTAATTTATTTTAACTGGAGTCTACTTACTTTACAATATTGTAGTGGTTTTTGCCATACATTGACATGAATTAGCCATGGGTGTACATGTATTCCCCATCCTGAACCCCCGCTCCCACATCCCTCCCTGAACCATCCCTCAGGGTCATCCCAGTGCACCAGCCCTGAGTGCCCTGTCTCATGCATTGAACCTGGACTGGTGATCTATTTCACATATGGTAATATACATGTTTCAGTGCTATTCTCACAAATCATCCCACCCTCACTTTCTCCCACAGAGTCCAAAAGTCTGTTCTTTACATCTGTGTCTCTTTTGCTGTCTCACATATAGAGTCATCATTCAGTTCAGTTCAGTCGTTCAGTCGTGTCCGACTCCTTGCAACCCCATGAATCGCAGCACCCCAGGCCTCCCTGTCCATCGCCATCTCCCGGAGCTCACTCAGACTGACATCCATCAAGTCAGTGATGCCATCCAGCCATCTCATCCTCGGTTGTCTCCTTCTCCTCCTGCCCCCAATCCCTCCCAGCATTAGAGTCTTTTCCAATGAGTCAACTCTTCACATGAGGTGGCCAAAGTACTGGAGTTCCAGCTTTAGCATCATTCCTTCCAAAGAAATCCCAGGGCTGATCTCCTTTAGAATGGACTGGTTGGATCTCCTTGCAGTCCAAGGGACTCTCAAGAGTCTTCTCCAATACCACAGTTCAAAACCATCAATTCTTCATCATTACCATCTTTCTAAATTCCATATATGTGCGTTAATATACTGTATTGGTGTTCTTCTTTCTGACTTACTTCACTCTGTATAACAGGTTCCAGTTTCATCCACCTCATTAGAACTGATTCAAATGCATTCTTTTTAATAGCTGAGTAATATTCTGTTGTGTATATGTACCACAGCTTTCTTATCCATTCATCTGCCAATGGACATCTAGGCTGCTTCTATGTCCTGGCCATTGTAAACAGTGCTGCAATGAGCACTGGGTGTGTCTCTTTCAATTCCGGTTTCCTTGGTGTGCATGCCCAGCAGTGGGATTGCTGGGTTGTATTTTAGTTTATTTCCAGTTTTTAAGGAATCTCCACAATGTTCTCCATAGTGGCAATACTAGTTTGCATTCCCACCAAGAGCATAAGAGTATTCCCTTTTCTCCACACCCTCTCCAGCATTTATCGTTTGTAGACTTTTTGATAGCAGCCATTCTGATCAGCATAAGATGGTACCTCATTGTGGTTTTGATTTGCTTTTCTCTGATAATGGAGAAGACTCTCGAGAGTCCCTTGGACTGCAAGGAGATCCAACCAGTCTATCCTAAAGGAAATCAGTCCTGAATATTCACTGGAAGCTGAAGCTGAAACTCCAGAACTTAGGCTACCTGATGTGAAGAACTGACTCACTGGAAAAGATCCTGATCCTGGGAAAGATTAAAGGTAGGAGAAGAAGGGGAGGACAGAAAATGAGATTGTTGGATGGCATCACTGACTCAATGGACATGAGTTTGAGTAAGCTCCAGGAGTTGGTGATGGACAAGGAACCCTGGCATGCTGCAGTCCATGGGGTCGCAAAGAGTTGGATACCACTGAGCGACTGAACTGACAGGGGCTCTCAAATGATTTCCATAAGAATATGAGATACACTTGATTTTACAATCTATAGGTCAAATTCTAAAAGATTTATGAAAAGTTTTTGGAATCTAGCTACACATTTGCTCCTATATGACATTAGTTTGCACTGCTCTATACACAGATGTACATCAGATATCTTGCAATTTACTTGATTTAATAATTTTTTTCTAGCTTTCAGGACTATCAGCATGAGAATATTCTGTTCAAAGTATGGCAACTTGCCAACTAATTTTGATAAAATAATAGACCTATATCTATATTCTATAGTTGGGCAGTAGTCAGACTATTTTAAGGGGGGGAATGTTTCACTTATGATGCAAGACAGTGAAAATATGACAGGGAAACAAAGAAGACAGCGTGCTCTCCTTATATAGGGAATAGAGGCAATGGAATGAGGTGGAGCCGACCGCAATCGAGTGAGCAATGTTGCTGACTGTGACTCTCACACGAGTCATGCAGACCAGACAAACCACGGTTGGAGGGCAACACCTGAAGCACAGTTTCCATATTTCTATGGTGACCCAGAATCAATATGTGAGGCAGAACTTTAAAATAATAGCAAAAAGGAGTAAGAAGGAAACAAATCCAGTAAAATGCCATGTATTATATCTGATCCATGACTTTATAAACCTCTCAGGAAAGTCCTATTTCTGCATTTGACTGCCATTGCATGTACACAAGGAAAAGAACATCTTATGAATATTTTAGAGAAATTATTTTCTTATTGACATTTATTCTATCAAGGGTGCCCTGGAAATACTCGTCACTGGCACCTATTCTGTGTTCCAGCATCTCAGGGATTTCAATGCATGCAGCAATTATGTCCCCAGCATCGTGCGTCCTGCCTTGCCTGGCACTTTACTCTACATACAAGCTTGCTCTCTAATGCTTCAGGGGAAAATTTACTCCACCTTTGTGCAGTTCTTCATTTACCTTGAAAACGCACAAGTGTCGACGGTGAATACAGGAAAGACTGGCAAACGGGAATGATCTTACAGACCAAGCTGCAGTTAATGGGCCAAAATCAACACGCTGAGAGGATTAAATGAAATAATGTCTGTGAAAGTGCTTATAAACTAGAGCACACCAACAACTGTTCTGAAGATAGAGTTGGTGAAACTTCAGAGATGCAAACAAATGCAAATCCTTGCATCCACATTACAATAAATCCATTGTATAAGTGTCAGATGAGGGAGATTTGGCTGGAGAACATTTCAATAGAAACCAGGAGTCTGACTGGGCTGTTGGAAAAATTTAGGTAATCTGCAATTACAGGTCGGCAGATCACATCTGGCTGCAGTGTTTATTTCTGGAAACCGTGTTTTAAGAGCTATGAGCAAACTGAAACCCAGCCCCCTCACAGAAGAGAGGGACCACGTTAGTAGGTTGGAAACACTATCATATGAAGAATGGTTGAAAGAGATGGAAATAAATAAACAACTCTTCAAATATCTAAAAAGAAAAAAGTTGAAGTATGAAAGAACAGTGGAGAGGGCACTGGCGACCCACTCCAGTACTCTTGCCTGGAAACTCCCATGGACGGAGGAGCCTGGTGGGCTGCAGATCATGGGATGTGACTGAGCGACTTCACTTTCACTTTTCACTCTCATGCATTGGAGAAGGAAATGGCAACCCACTCCAGTGTTCTTGCCTGGAGAATCCCAGGGACGGGGGAGCCTGGTGGGCTGCTGTCTATAGGGTCGCACAGAGTTGGACACGACTGAAGCGACTTAGGAGCAGCAGCAGCATGAAAGAACAGAACATGCCTGGGCTAGAAGTTATTTAGAGGCAGATTTTAATACAGGAAAAACCTTTCTAACCATGCAACCATGAGCATGTTGTAGGACAACCTTTCAACTTGGAGGAACCTAACACTATGTTGGAAATGCTCTCAAATGGTATCGCAGGAATAAGACGATAGAATATAGCTCGGTACGGCAGTCTTTACTTCAGCAGAAGGGTGCCCTACAGACAAATGTCTGGGAGCAAGCACACGGAGTGGGAAAGCTGCTAGGTTTTTATCTAAGACACAGGTTCCCCCCAACCGGCGCCGGGTTCCTCATAGGCTGAGGGCTAAAGTTACACTCTTCCCCGAATGTCGCCTTTTATTGGTCGATGGGGGCTACGAGTAATACCTGCAAGCTCCTGAGTGGATGATTTATATTAACTATTTCCCCACCTCTTTAGCTCTTTGCGCATGTCCAGGGTAAAGCTCGCAAAGCCAGCCAAATTGTTCTTAACAGGAAGAGGAACCAGGAAGGAAAGAGAACAAAGGGCTGACAACGAGCCATCATCTTAGGAATCTTACCCTCCTATTTAACTATTCTTAAAAAAATGAATATGAATCATTTCTTTATTTCTTACATCTTCTTCTTTGGTAGAAAAGACCATATTTTTCTTACACAATATAACAGTATCGTAGTACAGACAAGAAGAAAGTAACCTCAGAAAATCCTAACAGAAAAAAAAGTATTTGGCATGTGTCCTTTTGGGTTTTATATATGTGTATGTGTGTTGCTTCACAGGAAAATACTCACAAACATACATACACACATGCACATGCATAAAAAGGTCATATAACACATACAATCCAAAATCTGAAATTTTTTACTAGTTAACTTGATAATCTTTCTGTACCTTGAGATGTAGCTTTTAAAGTAACTGTATAGTATTTCCTCACATTATTATATCATTATATTTTTAAACATCCTTTTTGAACATTTGTGTTTTTTCTGAATTTTTCACCTTTTTAAGAAGCACTGTGTTGAATGTTCTTATAGATCAACTTTGTACATCCATTGACAGTTCCTTTGGGTAATATCCCAGAAGTTAATATCAAAAGATATGAGCTGTTTAAGGCTTTGGATACAGATTGTCAATTGCCCTCTAAAAGATTATATCAATTTCTATTTCCAGTTATGGGGGCGGGAGCGGGGTGGGGGGGGTGGTAGGATTTTGAACTAAAGAAAGGGACTGAAGTGATAATCATCTTTTAGAGAAATTTTGGAAAAGTTTCCTGAATTTCCATGATGGTTGATATAATGCAAAAGCACTAAACATTATATCACAAAATATCAAGCAGCTAAAAATATGATGAATATCTCTTTTTTGAATTTATATCTGTTTGTTCAGGTAACATTCTTAGAAATATTGAACTTCAGTCTCATTATTTCAGAGTCCCTTTGTAGGTCCCTAAAGTTTCACCACTGTAATCATCTGAGAGTAGGAGTCAGGTTAGATTGCCTATATATCTGAAGGTACCATTGAGTGTCTCATAAAGACAACTCTAGTATAAAATAAGTCATAAAATCTCTGTACAGTCTCTGATTGACCTAAATACAGTTATGAACAATAATGAAAATTTATATCTAGCATCAAACATGTATCATGTAGCTGATCAATGGGCACATTCTGAATGAATATGTGAATGATTAAATTAGTATTTTTATTAATACTTGGGATGTGGACACTGATGTTCGTATGACTGTATTTTTTGTAAGCAAAAAAAATTCTCTCATGTATAAAATGAAATGAAATGTATGAAATGTATTAGTATTTGATTCCATTCCATAAGAAGCTAAGATAGTTTTTAGCTATCTGAGGCAATTGAAAGACACTGATTCAACTACTAAATAGGCAAACAACAGTTGTCCTTCTAGTTCCTTTAGGAGATAATGAATGTTACAGATTTTAAAGAAGAAATCAAGGAACTAACACATTTGGAGGGATAAAAATAGATTAAAAAATTGTGGTCTCAAGGAAATTAAATTGAAAAAAGATCTTTGGTTTGCGTAGTAGCTATGATAGCAGTGACTGTATATAGATAAGAAATGCTCACTCTTCTTAGTTCTTAAAATAAAATTAATTGACTTCTACCTCTGGATTTACTGTCCTTCTTGAAATCCAGAAAAGCAAGTTAAAAATACTTGAAAAAATGATTTTCAAGATACTGGATGCTAGGCAACACAGGCCAGTGATTCCTAAGAGGTAAGGAACAAGCATGATGAGCCCAACTCAGCATTTTCCAGGGTGTCTGCAATACAGGCAGAGCCTGGGAGCCCTTATGTTGAAGAAATACAGCATAGAACCCAGGGAGTCAAACAGGCGAGAGTCACAGAGCGACAGAGAGGAGACAGATGGACAGAGAGGCCTAGAGATCTGTAGCCCTCACTCATTCATTCTGCAGAGTAATGATTAGTACAAAGACTGGAGAGAAAAATGTCCAGAAGGATTAGAAGGAGCAGGACTTCATGCTCCGCAGGGCTGAGAAGAGAGGCTTCTCCACAAGGCAAAGAGCATTCAGAAGAGTCTTGCATTTTTATCAAGGAATAATTAGCCCCAGTCTCAACACTGCTTCAGTCAACCAAACACCTCTTAAGATCAACACTCACCTTCGCCCAAATCAAATTTTTCCAAGTAACAAAGTTCAAGGTTTATAGAAATATGAAAGTATATAACACCCCACAAGCTAAAATTCACAAAATATGACGTTAAAGATTACCAGGAATGAAAGAAGAAAGAAAATATGACAACGAGGGTGAAAAATAATCAAAACCAACCTAGAACTGACATAGATGATAGAATTATAAGATACAAACATGAAAAGAGTAATTATAGCTGATTGTTGATGTTTAAACCATTAAGTAGTAACACAGAAGATATAAAATGGGTTCCAAATTTCGACAGTTGCATAAGAAAAAAATACACTCTGGAGAGGACTAACAGCAATTAGTCATTACAGAAGAAAAAAATTCAGAAATCTGAAGACACAGTAATGGAAACTATCTAATCTGAAAAGCAGATAAAAAGTGTTTTTGTTAACTGAAAAGATTGCCAGTGAATTTAGGGCAACTTTTAATAACATAATATAATATAGTTAGAGTCCCTAGTGAGAGGCAAGAGAAAAAGAGGCAGAAAAAAAAATGAAAGAAATAATGAGTTTTAAAAATATATAAATCAATAGTTCTGTTATTGACTTTTAATTTAATTCCATTGTGATTAGACAGCATAGTTTGTGTGACTCAGATCTTTTATATTTATTGAGACATACTATGGCTTACCCAGAGTAGGTCTTCTTGGTAAATGTTGTCTAAAATAATATGCAGTCTGCTCTTTTGGGGAATATAGTCTTCTACGAATGTCAAGTAGGTCAACTCTATTTTTGGTGGTTTCAAGTTTTCCATATTTATTTGTATATTTGATTTCTTTGTAAAAATGCAATAGAATCTATGAGAAGGCTATTAAAACTAAAACATGAATTTAGGAAGGTTGAATGACACAAGATCAACATAAAAATAAATCATATTTCTATATACTGGTAATAACTGATAAGATATTTAAACTTAAAACCAATACGAGGTATAATAGTATCAAAAATACTAAATACTTAAAGATAAATTGTACTAACGATGCATGAGACCTGTACACTGAAAACACTGCTGAGAGAAATTTTACGAGGCCTAAACAAATAATATTTTATTCATAGGTTAAAGTACTCAATATTGTTAAAATGTCAATTCACAAATATCTATAGGTTCAGTGAAATCTTATTAGGCATCTCTGTAGAAATATGTAAGTTGATTCCAAAATTCATATGGAAGTGCTATATGGAAATTCACATGGAAAAGTCAAAGGGTCTAGGATAACCAAACCAACTTTGACAAAGAACAAAGTTGGAAGACTAAAACTGCCTGATTTCAAGATTTATAATAAAACTATAATTAAAAAGGCAATGTGGCATCAGCATCTAAATGACCAAATAGATCAATGAAACAACAGAGCCTAGAAATATGTTTGCTCATATATACATGGACAAATGATTTTTGATCAAGATGCTAAGGTGATTCTATATAAAATGAACAGTCTTTTCAACAAATGAAGCTCGAACAACTGAATATCCATACACAAAAAGTGCATAAAATGAACCTTGATAAATACCTTTTATCATATATAAAAATAACTCAAAATGGATCATAGTCCTATTTTTAAACCTAAAACTATGCAACTTCTAGTACAAAAAAGGAGAAAATCTTTGTGATGTTTCTCACTTTTGATTAGTCAAAAAAGTGTTAGATATAAGGCTAAAAACAAAATCCATAAGAGAAAAAAATAATCTGTACATCTTCAAAGTTAAAACCTGCTCCTCTTTGAAAGATTCTGACAGGAGACTGAAAATACATAGACCAGGAGGCAGTATTTGCAAATCACATACCTGAGCATGGATACTACAAGAGCTTCTGTAGTGTCCAGTTAAGATATCTAGAGTGATGCTACCTAGATATCTTATCGGGGCAGCGGAGAGTTGGAAATGACCAAGCGATTAAGCACACAGCACAGCATGGTCACTTTCACTGTGTCAGTGGCTCAGTCGTGTCTGACTCTGCAAACCCATGGACTATAGCCCACCAGGCTCCATTGTCCATGGAATTCTCCAGTGGGTTGCCATTCTCTTTTCCAGGGGATCTTCCTGACCCAGGGATTGAACCAGGATCTCCTGCACTGTAGGAGGATTCTTTACAGTTCAAGCCACCAGAGACAGAACAAACCATGAGAGAGAAAACAAATGTATAATTATTTACCTGTATGACATGTGAAAGATTAGAATTACAGTCATCTCTAGTGGTAGTCATACTTTTAAACATTGGCCTGAGAATTAGTTTCTGTCAAAATATAAGCAAGAAAACCTATTGTACTGACTCATTGGATGCACATGAAATCTATATACATGAAGAACATTTGTCTTATAAGAGTTAAAGCAAAAAATAGTCAAAAATTCTGTTCTTTGCTATGACCATCATTTTTCCAGGTGGCTGAGAAATCACATGAAGAAAAGGAGACTCAAACATCTGCCTTCAAGTGAAGTTTAACCTAGGTTGTAAGACAGCAAATCTTGGTCTCAAAAAACAGATGTGTAAGGAAATAAATCCTGAACAGGAAAGCAAAATGTGATTCTATGATTTTCTGCTTTTGCTAAGAGTTGACCAAAATGCATTATTATCAGTGATTTTTTAAAAAATCAGGAAAAATTCACACCAAATAAAAATGTTGGATTGACCAACTTTTAAACAATCTATTGACTTACCTATTAATAAAAGAGATCATGGATTCTTAAATAGCCTCTATGGTTCCTGATTTTATAAGTGATACACAGGTTCAAAGTGCTTTACAGTTCTCCAAATGGAAGCTGTAGGGAAGTAATGGCTCTCAGTGTGATAGACATGGTGACTATTATGTCCAGAGCCCACCTCACACATCCACTTCCAGGCTCCTTTTCAATTGAGCAGTAAAACCACTAGGATTCATGTATCTTCCCAGTCATCTCTGTAGTTAGTAGGTTTCTAATAGCACAAACATATTCATTTCAAGGAACAGAGCTATAAGTTAAATATAAACTGAACAGAAGTTTAAAGAGAAATAACAGAAGTCTGTGTCACTTCAAAAGTCAGTTTGGGAGAAGTATTAGATTGCTTTGGAACAGCTATATTTCCATATGCAACTGAATTTCAGCATGAGGCACTCTACTGCTCAGAAGTGAAGACTGTCTCATAAACTTCTGCACTGGAAAGCAATCCTCACATTTGTTTCCAAGCTATTATTCACATATCTCTCATTATTTCTTATGAATTAGTCTGGACACATCTCTTTTAAGCAGAAATGGAAACATTTTCAGGAATAGAGAGCTTGTGAATCTCTTGTTTACCTTGGAAAACTGGTATTGCAATTTCCAAGCAAACACAAACTACCCATGGCTCTCTTTGGGACCATTGCATACTATGCTCTTAAAAGCATTTACAACTGTTTGGAGTCGGGATGGTGAGTTTTATAGCTCAGACATGCAAAGGAAGCACTCTCCTTCAGCATATAAAATGTCTAGACTCAGAGGGATGATCTCAGCCATCACAGCAGCCTGGTTTCTGCTAGAAAGTGTTTTCTTCAGCAGAGACTGTCCTGTAGATGACACAAAATCTCAGACCAAGCCTAGCAGTGTGAATGGCAAACCAACAACATTCTTTTTGCTCAGATCTTGCATGTACTCATTCAAAACTGCAACTTACCAAATGTTTCCCGTTTATCCATTAGATTGGTAAATATTTATTAAGTATCAAGTAAGTGCCAGGCACTATAATTCAACAACAAATAACACAATACCAACTCCCAAGGAGCTTAGGGTCTATGGCAATGATTCTTAGGGGCAAGACTTTTTCTGACTAATGGAGGTTTATCTTATTCCTAAAGGTGTTTTTGTTTTTAAAGATGGAGACTTGTGGTGATGGAAATCAATGTGTCAGGTTTATATCTTAGATCCCCAGAGAATGTTAGTGAATCTTCAGATGGACAGGTAAGAATTGCTCTATTCTGTCCATTCCCTGTTTGAGAAATATGATAAAGAGGTTTTTTTTTTTTTTTTTGAAAAAGGCTGAAGAGTTGAAGGTGGTTCCTCAAGGGGAAGGATCAGGAAAGGGGGAGATGTGTGGCTGTGGGTGGCCTTCTTTTCTCACATTGCATGCCTTTAGTGATACTAAATACATGATAAATTTTCATGTAGCTGGTAGTGATACATGAAAAAACCTATACATATATTAGTTTAAAAGATTTAATTTTAAAAAAATTAGATAAAGAGAAGACCAGGAAGGGGCAGAAGACAAAGAGGGCCAGACTTCTTTGATAATTTGCATGTGGAAGAGTCCCTTTAGAACCTTCCCACCTCTTTGCATAAATATGCACAGAAGTCCTGTCTAGTTATAAGCATCTAGCCTCCCCTTATTGAGTGTGAAGACTGAACTCAGCATCGCAGAATCTGGTATTTCAAATTGGCAGAGATGGTCAGGGAAACCCCACAGAGGCTTCACAGCTGCATGACTGTTGCCGAAGAAGTGACTCACTCACCTCAGAATGCATTGCTGACTCTGAGGTCAACTTCAGAGCAGGCCACAGCAGTCACCTAGAGCTCCAATGGGGGACATGAATTCTTCAGACATAAGAGAGAATCTTTCCAGTCAAACAGAAAAAGAGAAGCATGGCTAGACAAAATAAAGTGAACTTTTACCAGAAGTTTATGAACAGAACCAATTCAGCAGGTCTAGGCAAGCTTGTTCTGACTTTGGGAGTTTGAATAAAATAAACATTGTTTTTTTCTGCCAAGAAAATAAACAAGCTTGTAGAAAGTGGCATACAGAGGCTATAAATGAAACTGAATGAGTTTGTGGAGGAACTCTTGATTTTCTCTAGTGATACCCTAATATGCTGTTTTTTATGCAATTCTCATGGTTGAACTGTCCACTAACCAGCTCCAAGTGCTTTACCAGGGCCATTGTTAAGATGTGCCCTTCAGGTACTAACTTTAAGAATGCTTCTGAATCATCAAAACAACTGTTCAATGCTGCTTTGAGGTCAATCCAGTTTTTTGACTACTGGATGACTCTCCTTACAAAAAATCAAGATAGAATTTAACAACAACAAAATCCAAACCTGGACTAGAAGGACTCTCTTCCAATTTCATTTTCGAGTTACTTCTTTTATTGACAAAATACAGTTTTGGATAACCAAGATACAGAAAGGTTTTATGATAGAATATTTTCAAAAAAAGTGAAAATAATGTTTCTTGAGTTGCCAGATTGGGGGTGACATGCTAGTGAGCACTAGGGACAACAACCTTAAAAAAATTAATGGTAATAGCCTTGATGATGGGAAGTCTGCCTTCTCTGGCCTCACCCTTTGGGAAAGGCTCTTTGTCTACTAAGCAGCATTACCAGGTGAGGACACAGAAAACTGCTGACTCTATACTCCACCCATTTCAAGAGAGATTCCATGCCAGTAGAAATTTTGATTGTTTTACAGCCATATACCCAATATCAGGAAAAATTCATATCATATAGTGTGTACACAGTATATATTTATGAATGCATTGGATTGATTTATTTTTACCAACACAGGGATATTGTGATTCAATTTACCAGAGAAGCTTAACTTCTTTCTAGTTGCTGCTGCTGCTAAGTCACTTCAGTCATGTCCGACTTTGTGTAACTCCATAGACAGCAGCCCACCAGGCTCCCCCATCCCTAGGATTCTCCAGGCAAGAACACTGGAGTGGGCTACCATTTCCTTCTCCAATTCATGAAAATAAAAAGTGAAAGTGAAGTCGCTCAGTCGTGTCTGACTCAGCGACCCCATGGACTGCAGCCTACGAGCATCCTGCACCAATGGGATTTTCCAGGCAACAGTACTGGAGTGGGTTGCCATTGCCTTCTACGTCTTTCTAGTTAATGCCCTTTTATTATTTGAAGGACTCATAGATCCAAGCTACTTTGACACAGGGTTTTTTTGAAAATGTATATATTTCTTTTTGGTCAGGTGTGTGTAGGATTATTATAACCAAACTTGATTTGAGAAGTAGTGAAGACCAAGTGAAAGTGAAAGAGGAGAGGGAAAAAGTTGGCATAAAGCTCAATATTTAGAAAACTAAGATCATGGCATCTTCATGAGAAATAGATGGGGAAACAGTGGAAACAGTACCAGACTTTATTTTTGGGGGCTCCAGAATCACTGCAGATGGTGATTGCAGCCATGAAATTAAAAGACACTTACTCCTTGGAAGGAACGTTATGACCAGCCTAGATAGCATATTCAAAAGCAGAGACATTACTTTGCAAACAAAGGTCCATCTAGTCAAGTCTATGGTTTTTCCAGGAGTCATGTATGGATGTGAGAGTTGGACTATGAAGAGAGCTGAGCACCAAAGAATTGATGCTTTTGAACTGTGGTGTTGGAGAAGACTCTTGAGAGTCCCTTGGACTGCAAGGAGATCCAACCAGTCCATTCTGAAGGAGATCAGTCCTGGGTGTTCTTTGGAAGGAATGATGCTAAAGCTGAAACTCCAGTACTTTGGCTACCTCATGTGAAGAGTTGTCTCATTGGAAAAGACTCTGATGCTGGGAGGGATTGGGGGCAGGAGGAAAAGGGGACGACAGAGGATGAGATGGCTGGATGGCATCACAGACTCAATGGACGTGAGTTTGAGTGAACTCTGGGAGTTGGTGATGGACAGGGAGACCTGGAATGCTGCAGTTCTTGGGGTCGCAAAGAGTCAGACACAACTGAGCAACTGAACTGAACTGAACTGAAGACCAAGTGATAAACACTGTTTGGGAATCTTAGATGGAATTTAGCATGTCCTCAAAGGTGGTGAGGTCAGAGATAAAACCAAAAGGAAGGTCTTTAACAAGCCTATGCTAGAAGGAGAGTCAGCAAGAAGCAAGACTGAGTCAGGATGCGGGTTGAAAGGGGAAGCTGGGTACCATCATTATTGAAGTCCTAGGTCATGTGGGTTCAGGATGACAGACTTCTGGTTGCTGCCCTCCTGATAAGAGAACAGAAGCCAGCCACTAAAGATGGGGAGGAGAGATAGGGATCCAGGTAAAATAATTATGTGGAAAGAGCTGGTTGGTATAAAATAACTCTCTGATTATAAGTTGAGCCTTTATTTTCCACGGTAATTGGGGCTTGGAAAAATGATCATGCATGAATTTCAAGTTTTCTGTTAGAAATAAATAGCTTTCAGTTCAGTTCAGTTCAGTCTCTCAGTCATGTCCGACTCTTTGTGACCCCATGAATCACAGCACGCCAGACCTCCCTGTCCATCACCAACTCCCGGAGTTCACCCAAACTCATGTGCATCAAGTCGGTCGTGTATTCCATCAAAGTAAATAATTTTATGGACTAACATCAAACACACACAGACATACAAGATCTCTAAATCCTGTAAGATGATTGTATCTTTCCCTTCTAGTTTATGGCTATTGCTGGAAGTGATCACCAAAACCAAAATTAACTCAGAGGCTGAAGTCTCCAGCTGTTGAATACTCACTCTGGGGAGTTCCAGCTGAAAGTTCCTAGGACATTATTTAAGCTGCCAACTCATTTACTCCATGTATGAAATCTTTCCTCTTCTTTGGATCAAACAAGACCTCTATTCAGCTGTGTTTATTCTTTTATTTTTTTTTTTTCTGCTTCATTGACCAACTCTCAAATCTTCTTTCTAAAACTTTGATGTAATAAGTAAAAAAAAAAAAAAAAAAAGAGGGAGTAGATGAGAACTATATAAAAGTTTTTGTATGATATATATTTGTGATAATTCTACTAATTAGGGAATACCTTTCCAATTAAAAATATTACAAAGTAGTCCAAATCATAGCTTTGCTCCCCATGAGAGCCTTTTCAAATAGCATCTATTTGAGTCATATCTACTTATAAGCTACTCATCAGTTCTCAATTCTTCGCTGGTCCCCCTTTGTAACATTTCTGCTTTAGGTAGTTGGAAATATATCATTAAGCACATAATTTGTGAGTTGAACATTATACAAAGCAGCAAATCAAATAGGAAGTCATTTTATCAAGTTTAGTTAATCATTTCTTTAAATTCTTACAAATAATACAGACCTCCTGGATACAGTTTTTGAAAATTAAACAAATAGCCATTAATTTAACCTACTGTCCTTTCTGAGCAAGAATAAAGTATTATACTGTAATTAACTCTCTGGTTTTAATTTTTCATTTCCCTAAAAATTTACATTCCAATGATATATTTCTTAAAGAATTGATGGCAATTTTTTTCTCCAGTCTTAACCTATAATATTTCAAAATATTTTTGAGTTAATCTTTGACCTTCACTCATGGAGGGAGAAAAATAATCAAGAAATAGTACAAGGCTGTCTTAAAAGATGAAAAATGACATTTTCTTCTTTTCTTCTGAGGAGTGGAGCACAGTCTGCAGCAGTTTCAAAGTTTTCTTTGCCACAGCAGGCTCCCGATTAATATTTCTAATATATATTCAACAGAAAACAGAATCACTCACAAAAGATTTTTCAAAACTCTTATTTTCTAACAGCCAGTGTTTTGTTTTTCTATTCATGGAAACGGCAACCACTTAATTTTCTCAAGATTTATCTGGCTTTTGCCAAAGAATTTATTTCACTCTATGATGGGCATGTAGGGAAAAAAAAGTTTGGTTCATATTATTAATGTAAAAACACATAGCTTTTAAATAAAACCATTTAATTGAGCCTACCACCAGGAAAGAAGACATTGGTTAAATTTTCAATAGTAAACTAAAGAACCTAAGATGAGAATTCTTTCCAAATCTCTCATACAGAGATCTATAACAAATAAGACTATCCAGACTGACACATTATATTTTCTGCTAAATCTTTTCTGGTTTTAAGATGAATTATAACATGAAACATGAACCTGTTAGTTTATATTTCAGGAAATTATATGAAATGATTTCTAAGGCACTTTCCACAGATATAATAGGGTTCAAATGACCTTCTCTTTGTCACAATCACTCTTCCCTTATGCATAACCAGCACCTTATTTCTCTTAAAGGTCTATTCTTCTCATTTATTTTTTCTTTCAACTCAATTCAGTACAATTCACAATTCCCTCATTATATGTAACACACACTATGGACTTTCAATATTAGTAAAACATGGCTTTCCACTGGAATTAGAAACCCTTTAAAAGGTGAATTCAGTAAAGACATTATTAACAGAAAACTTTAAGAAATTGGGAAGGTAGACCATGAGCTTCTCATTTACAAGGTGGTACCTTCTTATTTATTTGCAGGGCTTGTGGCAAAACTAGGAATGGAAGCCCACAAGTCAGATACCTTAATATATGTTATCAAGCTCATAAATTATACTGTCAGATGGTCACTTAGTATGCATTCTGTCCTATTAACTTGACAAATGTATCTTAAATTGAAAAATATATGTAAGTTAAGTTTTTCTATGACTGACAGTCATATAATATTTTAAAAGACAACTAAATTTACTTATTGCTGTACATATCTGAGTATTCTGTTGATGGATCAACGATTCTTTGATGAGTAATAAAGTAAAAATAGGTACAATTCATTAAATAGTACATATTTCTAATAGATTTATTTGTCTTGCCTTTGTTTCAACACGAGCACTACACTTCTTAATCAAGATTTGTTTTACATAATTGTGTTCCATTGACACCAATTTGTGACAGGATTAAAATTATAAACATGATATTTCCTAAAACTTGAATGCATTTTTGTCAAATTTACATAAATAAATGTTTTATTTAACAAATATAAATAAGTGATGGTATTCTTCAAATAGCTACTTTCAAAAATAGTTACTGTGCTTTTTAAATATTAAAATTTATAAGATAAAACAAAATTAATATCAAAATTTTAAGCTATCAGTTTAATAAAGCTAAAGACAATTTATTCCTATAAGGCATTTTTATAAAAATGAGACTATTTGAAATGTAGTGCTCAGCCTCCACTTAGTTGCTAAGGTAAAGAATTGGCTTTACAGTGTTAAATTAGACCTATAAGCATGTTCATTTAAGAGTAGCATGAATTATTTAATATTACAAAATGCTCTTCATTCTCCAAGTGCAACTGTGATAAATAATGTGCTAACTTGAGTACCTTCTGCACCATGAATTATAAATAAGCAGCAAAAAAAAAAAAAAGATTGCTCAGCACTACTGGGAAACAATAGTTGGCTATGTTCGAATTTATTGCATCCATGCTATCCTAGAGAAAGAGTATGACAAGTTAGAATAGTCTGTATTTTTTCATTTTGAAAACTTTTAGTGCTCAAATTCTTCTTACTCCAAAGGAGTGCCCATATTCAACAGAGCAGTAGCACAATCCACCAGTTTTTGTGGCTCTAAAGTACTCTTTCTTTCAAGGAAATAGGTCAAGAGATGTGGAAAAGCATTTCTTTGGGTCACAAGAACATTTGTCCAGGTGTTGGCTGTGAGTTTGAAAAATCATTCTGACTGTGGATCTAAGACATGCAGTATTCTCGAAAGCTTAAGAGCTTAAGGCAGAAATACCTTTAACTCAAGCCCAAAGGCATTAGTATCCATCACACTGTCTCCTATAAAGCAGGGTGTAATTAGTGCTGTAATCGTTACAGATTTTGGTGACCATTATACAGCTGTGGGGTGAGGAACACATAAAATAAGTGAACCACAATGGTAACATGTGAAATCTGCTGATGGGGAGGTTTAATAATTCCAGAAAAAAATAGTATTGTGAGAAAAGAGGTTGAATTTATCTCTAAAATTGTAAATTTGAGGTATTGGAAGAATTCCTCTGAAGAAGTCTGTTAACTAACCGGACATTATGGGCTAAATCAAAATAAAATAATAAGGGCTGAAATATCAAGAATCATGCTTAATTTTTTGAAAAGTTTAAAAAGTTCCAAAGATTAAAGCAAAGGATACCCAATTTAATGATGACAAAGTAAAGTGGGCATTTATTTTTCTTCCAAAGAATAAGTGCTAAAAATCAAAATTAAAATTTCACTTTTGGTAAAAATGGAAGCAGCTAAAAATCTCTAAAACTACAGGATAGGTTTGGGGGCTGGTCACACAATGGGAACCAAGCAAGGGCTCCCTAAGGAAGAATCAGGGAGAGGAAACCATGACAGTAGATCTCAGGGGGAAAGCCCAAATAGTGAAAACAGTTTTTTAAAAAGAGAAGAATATGACTTGTGTCCTGATTACTAAAGCGTTGTTTTTAACAGCAGGATGGTGGTACACACCAAACAGGAAGTAAATAAGGGTAGAGCTAAAAAAAAAATGATCACACAAACAAGCAATATTTTCAAGAAGCTGTCTCTGTACCCACAAAGCAGAAGAGAGAACTCACATCATAAACAATGCGAAGCATTGAGCTGGTGAAGCACAAGCTGTGATCAAGAGTGCTGGGAGAAATATTAATAACCTCAGATATGCAGATGACACCACCCTGATAGGAGAAAGCAAAGAGGGACTGAAGAGCCTCTTGACAAAGGTGAAGGAGAAGAGTGAAAAAGCTGGCTTAAAACTCAACATTCAGTACACTAAGATCATGGCATTCGTTCCCATCAGTTCATGGCAAATAAATCACAGAACAATGAAAACAGTGACAAACTATTTTCTTGGGCTCCAAAATCACTGCAGATGGTGACTGCAGCCACGAAGTTCAAAGACGCTTGGCTCCTTGGAAAACAAACTATGGCCAACCTAAACAACATATTAAAAAACAGAGATATTACTTTGCCAACAAAGGTCCGTCTAGTCAAAGCTATGGTTTTTCTAGGAGTCATGAATGGATGTGAGAGTTGGACAGTAAAGAAAGCTGAGCACCCACCGAAGAACTGATGCTTGTGAACTATGGTGTTGGAATCCCTTGAGAATCCCTTGGACTCCAAGGAAATCAAACCAATCAATCCTAAACGAAATCAATCCTGAATATTCATTGGAGGGACTGAGGCTGAGGCTGAAGCTCCAATACTCTGGCCACGTGATGCAAAGAGCCTACTCATTGGAAAAGATCTTGATGCTGGGAAAGACTGAGGGCAGGAGAAGACAAAGATGACAGAGGGTGAGATGGTTGGATGGCATCACTGACTCAATGGACATGAGTTTGAGCAAGCTCCGGGAGATGGTAAAGGACAGGGAGGCCTGGCGTGCTGAAGTCCATCAGGTTGCAAAGTCAGACAGTCACAACCAAGCTACTAAACAACCACAAATACACACTGCCTACAAGCTCACAGATCCTAAGGAAGTCCCAGGTAGCCTGGAATACAGAGCCAACTGCACATAAATTTTCTGTCAGTGCCTTACCAGGAAAAGTTCTGCTCCTTTTACAAATGAATAGTGAATATAAAAGACCAGCACAGTTCAGTTCAGTCACTCAGTCGTGTCCGACTCTTTGCAACCCCATGAATCACAGCACGCCAGGCCTCCCTGTCCATCACCAACTCCTGGAGTTCACTCAGACTCACTTCCATTGAGTCAGTGATGCCATCCAGCCATCTCATCCTCTGTGGTCCCCTTCTCCTCCTGCCCCCAATTCCTAGACTCTTTTCCAATGAGTCATCTCTTTGCATGAGGTGGCCAAAGTACTGGAGTTTCAGCTTTAGCATCATCCCTTCCAAAGAAATCACAAGGCTTATCTCCTTCAGAATGGACTGGTTGGATCTCCTTGCTGTCCAAGGGACTCTCAAGAGTCTTCTCCAACACCACAGTTCAAAAGCATCAATTCTTCGGCGCTCAGCCTTCTTCACATTCCAACTCTCACATACATACATGACCACAGGAAAAACCATAGCCTTGACTAGAGGGACCTTAGTTGGCAAAATGTCTCTGCTTTTGAATATGCTATCTAGGTTGGTCATAACTTTTCTCCCAAGGAGTAAGTGTCTTTTAATTTCATGGCTGCAATCACCATCTGCAGTGATTGTGGAGCTCCCCAAAATAAAGTCTGATATTGTTTCCACTGTTTCCTCATCTATTTCCCATGAAGTGATGGGACCGGATGCCATGATCTTCATTTCCTGAATGTTGAGCTTTATGAAGAGTGAATATAAAAGACCAGCACATAAATGCTGTAGGAATGGATGAAAAAAAAAAATGACAAAAAGTCAAATAAAGAAGAGCTACTAGAAAAAAAAAATCACAGGACAGATAAAAATTATCACGAAATATTCCCTCAGGAATTGTCCCCTAAAATTAATTAATCATTCTTATAAAAAGACTATGCAAAAATAAATGTTTCAGGCTGAGATGTTGACACTAAAGTAAACCAAACCTGAAGAACTCTGAAAATGAAGAAACAAACGATAAAGTGAAGACAAAATTGAAGAAATATGAGAGAATAAATAGCATTGAAAACACAATAATGGAAGTAGTTTTGATATGAAACAAGAAAAAGTAAATCATGACAATTTAAAATTTGAGAGAAAGTGGCAAGGACAGATAAAGGACAATCCACATATACATAACTGGAATGCCCAGTGAAGAAATCTGGAAACTAAACACTATAAATTTGTTTTAGAAAATTAAAGAAAACATTGCTAAAAGTAAGGAAGATTTAAGAAAAGTGAATATTTATATGGCCCAAATTGGGAATATTCACCTAGCCAAGTCCACACAAGTCCTATCCAAGTTAAAAGTAGTTCAAATGTAAAGAAACATTCCTTTGGGTAGTCAAATAATTATTAAGCACATGAAAGTTTGCCTCTTTCTCCTACAATAAGAAAATACAAATTAGAATTACACTGACATATAATTTTCTACTTATGAGAGAAAAAAAATCGATAATGTATCCCATTGGTGGTGTAAGAAACAGGCACATTAACATATGACCAGCCAAAGTCTAAGTCAGTATAATTCGGTTATGAAAAACATGCCTATGTCTATACAAACATCAAATGCATGTTACCTAGACACAGCAGCTCCTCTTTCAGAAATTGATCCTATAAATACATCTTACAAATTTGAAATGACATGTATGTAGAAGTTATTGTCTGCAGCATTATTTGTAACAGAAAATAATGAGAGATAAGACATGCAAACACACACACACACATATATTCACATGATGGAATACTATACAGTCTTCAAAATGAATGAAGAAGCTGTGTATATACTTAATATGGAATCATCTACAATTTACATTGTGAAACAAAAAAAAATTATGGAGTGGAATGACTATTAAACATGTTATAATTTAAGAGAAAATAATGAAAGGAGATATTGCTCATGTACCTGAGTGTGCTATATCTATTCTTGTGAATCTCTGAAAGAATACATAAAAACAACTGATAACATAACTGATACATAACACAAGTGGCCTCTGGAGAGAGAAGCAGGGATAGAATTGAAGAATAAATAAATGTGAGATACAAAATTTTGAAATGACATTAAAACTATTACATGCATTTACATGCTCATCAGGTCTGGTAAGTAGTCATTTACTAGAGAAAATACAATGACAGTGGCCTAATTAATTTAATGCATTAATAGATCAAGAAAACAATCTATAGGCTAAAAAAGTTGATTATAACAGCATTACCCAGTAGACCTTTCTGCAATGACTGAAATATTTTATAATTCTGCATCAGTCACAATGGTAGCCCCAAACCACGGAATTCTCCAGGCAAGAATACTGCAGTGGGTTGCCATTACTTTCTTCAGGAGATCTTCCTAATCCAGAGATAGAACCTGGGTCTCCTGCAATGCAGGCAGAGTCTACCATCTGAGCCACCTCAAACCACATACAGTTATAGCTATTAAACATTTGAAATGTAGCTAATGTAACCATGCAACTGAATTTTTAATTTAAATTGTCTACACATGGCCAGTGGCTACCATATTGGACAGAAGAACTTCATACTAAAAACACTGAGCTCTAACCATTAAAATGCTGAGCTCTGAAGTCAGAAGATGTGGTTAACATCAATAATTTACATTTCTGTCTGCTAAAACACCACTCTGTGTACAAAAGCCCAGTCTTCAGCTAGGTGGCTTTGTTCCTGTTTCTCAAACTCCTCTAACCTGTACCTAGAGCTTCAGCTGAGTGACATTATATCTTTGGGGAAATTATAAAAAGGGGACAGCTCCACAGGCAGATGGCTCAGTCATTGGTGACTTGGTGTGAGATGAGAGGCATCCAGACATACCTTCTCTGGGAGGTCACAGCTTCCTGCCATGGCACGTAGCTTGGTGAGTAGAGCATGGGTGGATTTCACTGTGAACTCATGTCCTTGTAGGATTGTGGTACCCTTGTGCTATGAAACATCTACTCTGTTGTACACAGTGGCCCTGCTCATAATCTTTCCTCTAAAATGAGACAGGGCTTACCATTCAATCACAGCAAAATGACAAAATCAAATCCTGCTTGCCACTACTTATGTCAACCCCTAAAATTGAAACCTAACATCAGAATCTGAACTCTCTCCCTTTATTTCTCCATAATTATCTTGGCTGAAACCGAGTAATGCCTGCCTTTGGATACTGATTTGAAAGTAATTTATATACTGCACTAAGCTTTCATTTAAGCTAGAGCAGATGCAGAGTAAATCTTAGTTCATCCTCCCACATGGATGTGGCAGTTATGCATGCTAAAAAGAAACTAAAAACTTATGGATTTGGCAACTGCCACCTGGATGTTGACTGAAGTGTATAGAAATCCATAATGAAAGTACATGGGAAATAAAACCTGAAAAAAATACAGAAAGTATGTTTGTACATGTTGGGGGTATAGTTTGAGAGGTACAGTTTGTTGACTTGGGTTCAGTTCAGTTCAGTTGTTCAGTCGTGTCCGACTTTTGTGACCCCATGAGCTACAGCATGCCAGGCCTCCCTATTCATCACCAACTGCCAGAGTCTACCCAAACCCATGTCCATTGTGTCAGTGATGCCATCCAACCATCTCATCCTCTGTCATCCCCTTCTCCTCCTGCCTTCAATCTTTCCCAGCATCAGGGTCCTTTCAAATGAGTCAGCTCTTTGCACCAGGTGGCCAAAGTATTTGAATTTCAGCTTTAACATCAGTCCTTCCAATGAACATCCAGGACTGATTTCCTTTAGGACAGACTGGTTGGATCTCCTTGCAGTCCAAGAGACTCTCAAGAATCTTCTCAAACACCACAGTTCAAAAGCATCAATTCTTCCGCGCTCAGCTTTCTTCACAGTCCACCTCTCACATCCATACATGACTCCTGGAAAAACCATAGCCTTGACTAGATGGACCTTTGTTGGCAAAGTAAGTTCTCTACTTTTTAATATGCTGTCTAGGTTGGTCATAACTTTCCTGCCAAGGAGTAAGTGTCTTTAATTTCATGGCTGCAATCATCATCTATAGTGATTTTGGAGCCCCCAAAATAAAGTCAGCCACTGTATCTACTGTTTCCTTATCTATTTGCCATGAAGTGATGGGACTGGATGCCATGATCTTGGGTTATTGACTAGATTTAAGCATACCACACATTACAATACTTTTGAATTTCCTAGCTTAGTCAATTACACCAAAAATTTCCACCAAAATATGTGATATATTTCCTGATCTCTGTGACAGGGTCAAATTAGTCCCCTTTTAAAGTTGAGGAATTGAAGGTCAGATATTTTAATGGATTGCCCAAAATCACACAACTTGAGACAGAGCCCAGTTCTTGTCACGTCAAGTTTTAGACCAAACTCCAGTTGTCTAAATGCAATATGCCAGCAATAATATTTGTCTGTCACAATTAATACAATTGACACAAACAAAGTATGAATTAGGAAGAAAGTCTGTGTATAATTTGGTCATTCACCAAACTCACCTGATTAGAATTTATTTGAAGGCAAATAATGACCCTCACAGACCTCCTGGACTCAGAGTATAAGAGGTCATGAAACCCACACTCCTCAATTTACACATGAGTGGCAGTGACTCATCCAGACTGAATCATTATTTCCTCCCCAGACCTTCTAATGACCAGTTTTACACTTGAGAAATAACTGGTCAAGCTCAGTTAAGGAATACATCTCTACAGAAGAGGAGAAACAGAAGATAAGGTGAGTTTCTTTGGACCATTGACTCATTTTCAAGAAAGGAAAGATATGTTTTTATATGTATACTGTTAATATCCAATTCAACAAATAAAGCCACAAACACAGCACACCCACTATTTGGTAATGCATATAAAAATTCTTATTTTGGTCTCTATTGACTCAAGAGGGAACTAAGAAGGGGGTCTGACCTATTTCAGCTCCCAAATTAAATTTAGCAATTTAAAATTAATCAACCCAGTATTTATAAATAAAACAAGGCTCAACTGAGCTGGTAACACTTCCTCCCTGTCTCCCACTCTCTGAAGTGTTGCAAGCTAACCTTTAGGACTAAAAATAGGGCAGCCTTGCTGAGTCACTAATAAATTTCAGCCCTGCATCTCACAGGAAGATAAAATGCTCTACAACAATACTTAACACCTCATCTTCCTGAGCCCATGTTCTGGTCGTGAAACCAGACCAAATTCCATGATGGCTCCAGAAAGCTATTTCTGGCATATTAGACCACAACTAGTGACTTAGAGGCACCGACTCAACTTTGGTACAGAGAAGGGACTTTCCACCATACAGAAGTAGAAATGAGTTTATCTACTTCATTTCCATCAGTCACTAGATTACCCTTATTAATGTCTGTTTTGAGAAGAGACTTTGTGCTTATGGTTAATCAGAGATCCAGGCAGACACGCTACTTGGGAATGGACTCAGATGTCACAAAACCCAGGTTCTTTGTTGTACACCTGAAAACAACAACAAACACCGGACTGTCAGAAAGTCTCATGTGCAACTAGTAAGAAAAAAATAAATTAACTCCAGAATTCCAGTCATTATTATCCTATAATTTCTCAACAGCATGGCAAGATGAAATCAGTGAATAATGTAAATGACTTTATATAGGATGTTGGGATTAACATATACACACTGCTATGTATAAAACAGACAATCAACAAGGATCTACTATATAGCACAAGGAATTATACTTAGTATTTTATAATAACTTATAAGGGGAGAGAATCTGAAGTATGCATACTACATATATACATAACTGAATCTCTTTGCTGTATACCTGAAACCAACACAATGCTGTAAATCAATTATGCGTCAATAAAAAAATAAAAAATAAAATGGCTTTATATTCACACATTCATTCATTCATATTTAGCACCAATTTGTACAAGTTCCTGTACTAGGCTACAAGGAACACAACCAATGCAGTTTCTGCTTTCTCAGGACTTCATTTAGTAGGTTACCAAGACAGTAAGAAAGGCAATTACGGTAGTATGATATTACATATGAGTGAAGTTCAGGAGTGCCACAGGAGAATATAGGCAGAAAAACTGGTAGAAAAGAGAGGGAAAATATTCCTAACCTGGATTCAGACATCAAGGAAGATTTTCTGGAGGAAGTAACACCTAAGCTATGACCTGCAATGATGAGTCAAGAGTTAACTTGGAACGAGGATGAGAGTAAAAGGATGGGACCCCAGGCAAATCCAATTATGCGGAAGTTAAGTGAAATAAAGCAGACTGAAAGAATCAAAACCATTTAGTCCAGCAGGAGCCCAGATGGGTCAGAACAGCATGGTGAGCCATAGGTTTGAGAAATAAGCAAGGGTCAGATCATTAATGCAATTATCATAAACTGGACTTTGGTCTAAGATCTTTGGAACCCAGTAAAGAATTTTGGCATCTGAGAAAGATTACTGAGACTACAGCATACGTGGGGAAAGACTTAGAAAAGACAAGACTTAAGCAAAGACACCTGCATGGGGGCACTGCTTGGGCAGTTGGACATCAAGCAATGTGGTAGTCTAGATTTAAAATAGTGACCACATTTCAGAAGTATTTACGCAGTTGAATGAATAGAATTGTGTTCTCTACCAGGGCAAACAAGGGGGTACCCAAGGGCTTATCCCTCTCCACATTCACCTTACCTCCACAGTCCATAAATCTGAGATACCACAGATCAAGCCAGCAATAAAGCTCCCAGAATAAACTGTCCAACCTCCACTGCTGCCAGGAGGGAGTCTTCTAGATTTATAAGATGAAGGCTAGCAAAGGCCTCTCTCACTAGCATTCATCCTACAGATATTTATTGAAGATATGCTATTTTAAGCATTAGTACAGGTCTTGGGAATAGAAATGAAAAGAACACAGTATCCATACTTTAAGACTCCTGTATTGCAAGGGAGAGAGACATGTAAACAGGTCGTTATAAAATAATGTCACAAGTGAAGTGACTGAGTATTTGGAAGTACAATGGCAGCCCACTCCAGTACTCTTGCCTGGAGAATCCCATGGACAGAGGAGCCTGGTGGACTGCAGTCCATGGGGTCTCTAAGAGTCGGACACGACTGAGCGACTTCACTTTCACTTTTCACTTTCATGCATTGGAGAAAGAAATGGCAATCCACTCCGGTATTCTTGCCTAGAGAATCCCAGGGATGGGGGAGCCTGGTGGGCTGCCACCTATGGGGTCACACAGAGTCGGACACGACTGAAGTGACTTAGCAGCAGCAGCAGCAGCAATCCAACTAAGAAAACCATTAAAGGCCTTTGTGGTGGCTTCATAGAAGGCTTCTAGGGTTATTCATAAAAAATAAGTAGAAACAGGTAGAAGAAGGGAGGAGAAGAGAAAGATGGTATCAATAAAGGCATGAAAGTGAAGAGTAGTGTGGTTTCTGGCAGAGAGATGCAAGCAATAATGTGCAGTTAAAGCATGAAGATAAAGCTTAACAGGTTCTAAGGAAGACCTGGTGGGACATGGTAAGGAGCTCAGATTTTATCCAGTGGAAAATGGAGTTACTGAAAATAGAAAGAAAAAGGAATAGAATAAGATTTATGTTTCAGATACTGATATTGTGATATCTGTACAGAGATGGGGATTTGAAGGAGCATATCTGAGGATTCAGGTTAGGAGGCTCTTGAAGTAACCACAAAGAGAAATGATGAAAATCTCACCAGAGCTGATAATAAGGATGCAGAACAAAAGGAAAGCAAGAACTTCTTTGAATAAAACATTGGCAGAATTTTGGAAAAGATTGTATTGGAGTTGGTAAAGGAGCAGGAGAAGAAAAAGGCTGATTAGTTTCTAACTTGGGGAAATGGGTAGGTCCTTGAACAGAGATAAAGAGTGGTACAGATGAGTTCATTTTGCATATTGGGTTAGAAGTGTCTAGGTAACATATACATGAGCTCTGGCATATTGATACATATGTGTGTGTGTGAATCCAGATTATCAAGATGATACAGAATTTGGAGTTACCAGCATATAGGTGGCAATAAAAACCTTAAGAATAAATGGAATCATTTATTTGCCTGTCTAATAGATCAAATGGATATTAAGTATTTTGTAAGCACATAGGACCCTCACATAGAGTAAGAAGAACTGGGACAAGAACAGAATCCTGATAACTAAAAAGACTAACATTCAAGAGGAGAAAGAAGGCAGAAGATTCTACAAATGAACTAGATCAACTATCAGTTTCAAAGAGAACCAAACAATGTGGGTATCATAAAAGTCAAGACAGTAGCGATCAGGATCAATGATTCTGGTAAAATAAATACTAAAAATAATATTGGATTTGAGGCTATAAAATTTTTAGATAATAATATTGAGAACAATGTCACCAGAAGCAGTCATTGACAGAAATAGGCCATTTACATTCGCTTTGTGTACATCTATAACCAAGTGCCTTAAAACTTCCAGATTCTGGTTCCTGGTCCCCTGCAGCTGAGAAAGTAAATTGAGTCAAATGCAATACTTGTTAAATGCTTTCTAAAAAAAGTATGTGTTTGAACTAGATGGTCTTTGGTATTCCTTAAAAACTCAGATTCTGTGATAATCTTCCCAGACGTGCCCTATTGCAAATCTAAGAAACCCTATTATTAAATCTAGTTGGTATATGAAGAAGAATTAGGAAAGTAAGTTCAAATATTGAGTGAATCTACAGTATTTGATTCCTGTACTTTTAATACCAGTGGGAGGAGTATGGATATCAAGAGATACCAATCCCATCTCAAAACTATTTTCTGAATCTACTCAGTTCCTGTGGTCAAAGAATAAGAGTACAGATGATAAGGGATACCTGTTTCATCTTATGTTTTAAATGTTACCTTGTACAATGTGGAAGCTTAAATGAATAAATTTGTTTTTCCTTTAAAGCCAGTTAATACAAAGGAACTCTCAAAAACAATGTTTAGAAAACATAGACTCTTCTATAACATGGAAAGGGTGCTGGACCAGGAGTCAAGAGAACAAGTACTCCAGCCAATAGTAATCTGCTTGGTGATCCTAGGAAACCCAGTTAACTCTCTGGATCATAGATTTCTCATCTGTAAAATCTGGTTGGGAAAATAACTTCTCCAAGGCCTCCCAACCACTAGTCTGTATGTTTATAGGCATGATTACATGCCTATAAACTTGCTATGCCTTGCTATGACCATTGATAAACAAATTTGCATGTGATTTACCCCTGACTTTGGAAAGTCCTATATTCCTTCCAGTTAGGAAAGCAAAGTGAGAAGTAGAACTTTGGTTTTCTGCAAGATGAGAAAACTCATTTATAAACCTGAAGCAATGCATGTCAGTCTCATTACACTCTCCTAGGAATTAACTTCATCCAAAACAATTAAAGGTCCTCAGAGAAACACAGAACCTTCATCAAAGTTTTGCTCTTAAATATCTATGAAGTTGCTGTCCAACTGCTTGAAATGAGCATCTCATTAAATCACAAACCTTGTGCTAGGCCCAGGAGAGATTTTCCTGAGTGGAATTGCAATGTTCTGACAGCCCTCTCTGAAGGAGACCTCAGAGAATTTCAAATAATTAAAGCATTTACACTTCAGACGCAGGAAATAGAGTGAAAGATTTTCAAACATATCTTGTTTTTGCAGGCTTATCAAAAAGTTGACGCAAAGCAATGGAAGAACAAAAGAGATAATTATCAAGAAACATTCAGGCATGAAATTTTAAAAATCAAATCATCTAGCACCTGAAAATTCCATTTTAAACTTTCATCTTCTTTTAAAAGCAACACAGGTACATTTTTAAATACTGAAAAATAGAAAACAAAGAGAAATTTTTATCTTTCCTTTCCCCCAAGACAAATAAATAACATGAGGAAATAGTTAAAAGAGAGAAAGAAAAATTTTATTTACTTGAAAAATATACCAAAGATGTACATAATAGATAGATACAATTTACTGAGCACATATTTCATGCTTGGGACTGGAAAAAAAGCAGTCATCACCTTTTTTAAAAAGTTTATTTATTTAATTGGAGGCTAATTACTTTACAGTATTGTGGTGGTTTTTGCTATACATTGACATGAATCAGCCATGGGTTTACATGTGTCCCCCATCCTGAACCCTTCTCCCACATCCCTTCCCATCCCATCCCATCCCTCTTGTAGATACAACTTAAAACAGTCCTAAGATCAAGTCAATTTGGGGCTTCAGCAGCTCCCCAAACTATAAAAGAAAGATTAAGGGTAAAAAGAAACTCAATATGCATCTATTAGGAGTTCTATAAGATAGAAAGCATTCGAAAATGGCACCATTCAAGCACAAAAGGGTGGTTAATTTTCCATAACTGATTTAAGGAATATTTGTCAAATTAGGAAGTTTACAGAATACCAATAAAAAGAAATACATATAAATCCACACCTAGACACATCTAAAATTAAACTGCAGAACACCAAAGATGAAGAAATTTTTAACATAACCTGAGATCAAAGGCAGAAAACCTTAAAAGGAACACAAATTGGACTGATGGCAGTCTTCCCAGGAATAATCACAGAAGTCACATGCAAAGTGACATTTCAAAGTACTGAGAGAAAATAACTGTCAACTTAGAATTATCTGCCCTGCTAAACTGTCCCTTAAGAGTGAGGGGGAAAATCAAGACATTGAATAAATAAATAAAGGAAGGAAGGAAGGGAGGTAGGGAAGGAAAAGAAATATTAATGAGTAAGTTACCCTCTGTGAAAAAATATTGAAAGAAGTAAAAAACATTTTAAAAGATTAATAGAAGGAAAATTAACAGAGAAAGAAGGAATAAGGGCTTCTTTGGTGGCTTGGTGGTAGACCGTCAATGCAGGAGACAAGGGTTCAATCCGCAGTCCGATCCCATATGCCACAGAACAGCTAAGCCCGTGGGCTGCAACTATTGAGCCTGTGCTCTAGGGCCTGGGAGCCACAGCCACTGAGCCCGTGTGCCATAAGTACTGAAGCCCTGATGCTCTAGAGCCTGTACCCCACAGCAAGCAAAGCCACCGCAGTGCGCACCACAGCTAGAGAGTAGCCCCCCCGCTCACTGCAGCTAGAAAAAGTTCATGCAGCAGTGAAGAGCCAGCACAGCCAAATCAATCGACGACTTAAAAAGAAAAAGGGTAAACGAACGAAATCCTAAAACAAAGATGAGTAAGGACATTAGCAAACATTTTGATAAACCTAAGCTACCTTAAATGCATAAAAATAATCCTAAAGGATAGCAACCCTGAATATTCACTGGAAGGACTGATGCTGCAGCTAAAGCTCTAATATTTTGGCCACATGATGCAAAATGCTGACCAAATGGAAAAGACCCTGATGCTGGAAAAGATTGAGGGCAGGAGGAGAAGGAGGCGACAGAGGATGAGATGGTTAGATGGTATCACTGACGCAATGTATGTGAGTTTGAGCAAACTCCAGGAGATAGTGAAGCACAGGGAGGCTTGGCATGCTGCAATCCATGGGGCCACAATGACTGAATGACTGAATAACAATGTTAAATACATAAAAATAAATGTAACAACTAATGTGGGGGATGAAAAATTTAGTGTTTCCAAAATTCTTAACAACAACACAGAAGACAAAATTGGTGATAGGTTTGAAATATTAAGAGGAGATATTTATTATTTCTAAGAAATAGAAACAGAAATCTTCCAAGTTATTGTTTTGTGTGTAGGAGGGAGGGAAGGGATAAAGGAAACTCAGTGGATCCAGTAAAATATTGGAAAGGTGAGGGACCAAATAAAAGACCAGCTGAGCCACAAGGAAAGCCCAAAAATATGAAGACTAAGATATTATGAAAAATGACAATTAGGGCATCTATGTGTCGGTGTTTTTATAAATATTAATTTCTTGATTGCTCACAACAACCCATTCAAGTAAATCTTATGATATTACTATTACCATTTTACAGATGAGAAAAGTGAAGCACAAGGAGGTTAAGTAACCTGATCAACAGCTAAATCTAGTAAATAACAGTGGAAAGATGCAAAGTATCGACCAAAGTCTGGACTAACAACTACTGTATTATACTACTTCAAGACATGACTCCAAATATATTGAAAGTGAAAATGAAAGTCACTCAGTCGTGTCTGACTCTTTATGACCTCATGGACTATACAGTCCATGAAATTTTACAGGCCAGAATACTGGAGTGGGTGGCCATTCCCTTCTCTAGGGGATCTTCCCAACCCAGGGATCGTACCCAGGTCTCCTCAGGATTCTTTACCATCTGAGCCACCAGGGAAGCCCAAGAATACTGGAGTGGGTAGCCTATCCCTTCTCCAGTGGAACTTCCCAACCCAGGAATCCACGGGGTCACAAAGAGTCAGACACAAGTGAGTGATTTTCACTTTGCAAAGAGTTGAACACAACTGAATCAACTTACCACACAACATAATAATTACATGAGATAACAAATTTATCATTGTAAAGACTCTAAAATAGTGCTTGCAATCACTTGGATGCTGAATTAATTGTCTCCTTTCCAGGAAACAACAGAAAAGAACTAGAGAAACCAGAAGTAACCCATCTCAAAAAAAAAAAAAAAAAAAGCGGGGGGGGGTCAACAGTAATATCATGTGTTTATAAATATAGTTGACTCTTAAACAGCACAGAGCTTGTGGGGCTGACCTTAAATAGTGGAACACCCACACAGATAACTTCACAGTTAGCCTGCTGTCTATAAATTCTAGCATCAACCAACCACAGAGTTCAAACCCTTGTTGTTCAAGGGTCAATGATATACACTATGGGAAGAAGAAAGAAAGACAATCCTGACTAGGAACTTTCTTTATATGCAAACCTTCCACTTTCCAAGGTCCATTGCTTCAATAGGCATGTGCATGTATGTGGAATGGTATATGGATGAAGGTGAGTGGTGAAGCAGTTTCAACATCCACCTATTGTACTATAGGAGAACAGCAGAAAGCCTTCAAGGATCCCCAGTGATTTCTAGGTGTTGAATACAATGTGATAATCTACTGAATGGTAATGTAAATGATATTTTGACATTGTCTATAGCCCTTTATTTTCAAGGAGAAAAGGTAAATAGAATTAGCAGTGAGGAGAGTGCTTTGCTTTAGTATTTTAGACAGCATTGTTCACTCTAGTGTCAGTTGCAACAAAAAAGAGTCAAAATGAATTTCCATATCCAAATTGGGAAAGGAGCACATCAAGGCTGTATATCATCACCCTGCTTATTTAACATATATGCAGAGGAGTATATCATGTGAAATGCTGGGCTGGATGAAGCACAAGCTGGAATCAAGATTGCCAGGAGAAATATCAATAACCTCAGATATGCAGATGACACCACCCTCATGGCAGAAAGCAAGGAGGAACTAGAGAGCCTCTTGATAAGAGTGAAAGAGGAGAGTGAAAAAGCTGGCTTAAAAACTCAGCATTCAAAAACTAAGATCATGGCATCTGGTCCCTCACTTCATGGCAAATAGATAGGGAAACAATGTAAATAGTGATAGACCTTATTTCCTTTCACTTCAAAATCTCTGCAGATAGTGACTGCAGCCATGAAATTAAAAGATGCTTGTTCCTTGGAATGCTATGACCAACTTAGACAGCGTATTAAAAAGCAGAGACATTACTTTGCTGACAAAGGTCCATCTAGTCAAAGCTATGGTTTTTCCAGTAGTCATGTATAGTTGTGAAAGTTGGACAACAAAGAAAATTGAGTGCTAAAGAATTGATGCTTTTGAACTGTGGTGTTGGAGAAGACTCTTGAGAGTCCCTTGGACTGCAAGATCAAACCAATCAATCCTAAAGAAAATCAATCCTGGATATTCATTGGAAGGACTGATGCTGAAACTGAAGCTCCAATACTTTGGTCACCTCATGTAAAGAGCTGACTCATTAAGAAAGACCCTGATGCTGGGAAAGATTGAAGGCAGGAGGAGAAGGAGACAACAGGATGAGATGGTTGGATGGCATCACTGACTCAATGGACATGAGTTTGTGAAAGCTCCAGGAGTTGGTGATGGACAGGGAAGCCTGGCATGCTGCAGTCCATTGGCTCACAAAAAATCAGACATGACTGAGTGACTGAACTGAACTGATGAAGGAAATGAAATAGAGGCTCCAGACTTTGTTCTGTCGATTTTCATTAATTTATCAATGATGTACTGAGTGTTAAGTCAAGCACTCTGCTAAAATCTGAAGTTGTTTTACCATACTATGTCCATTTTTGTTTTCTATGTAAATCTAGTTTATACAGATATACCCAATAGCATATCAATTAATTCTATTCTCAGGTCCAATTTTTAAAGTTTATTTTCTCCACATGGGTCTGGCACATTCATTCTTTTAACCATTTCTATTAATCTCAAGTCTCACAAACTAAAAAAGATATTCATCTCCTTAAATCATTAAAGCTACCCGTCTCTATTTGGATCCCCTTATCAACACTATAATTTGGAAATCGTTCCCAGATAGAAAACCTGGATAATGACAGAGCCAAGTACTTGCTAGACATTAGAAGTGCAATAACAAGCAATATTGATAGGCTGGTCTCTGTCTCCTATGAGTAGGGAGGAAGAGAAATAATAAATTTCATACAGTACACAAGCAAGGGACTTATATATAACAATGAATTAGGCTGACTTGCTTAGATGGAATGGTCAGGGAAGATATTTCAGAGAAGATAGTATTTAAACTATAAGTTGAAGGATATGGAGAACAAGGAAGTGAGCTCTAGGAAAGCAAGTTCATATGCAAATACCTTGATATAACAAATAGCACATGAATAACTGCAAGGAGAACTCCATGGTCATGACACAGTGAACTCTGGAGAGAGTGGTAAGGCATGAGGCTGATAAGATGGACAAGACCTTGGTCTCATGGGGCTTGCACATTGTATTAAGAGTCTAAATTTTATTGTGAATGAAAGGAAGCCACTGAAAGTTTTAAAATAGAATGTTGATTCAAATTACATTCTACAAATTATTCTTGTATTGTATGGAGAATGAATAAGAGAAGTGCAAATTTTAAAATACAGAGGTTATTATAATAATTTGGATGAGAGGAAATGGACCTAGTTGATGTCAGTGAAGGCGACTTAGGTGAAAATGATGGAGGCATATCTTAGAAACAAAATTGATAGGACTTAATGAATTCAATCTAGGGTGTGAAATAAAGAGTAGAATCAACCTGACTTCTAGGTTCTTATCTTGAATAATTTGGAAGGTGATGGTGCCTCTTGCTGAAATAGTAAAGACCAAGGGAAGGACAATTTGGGTGAGGGTATGCTGTGGAAACTAAGAGTTCTTTTGAGAAAACATTAATATTAGAATCTCTATTAGATATCCAAGAGGAAATATGAATTAACCAGTGGTACATGTCAAACTAGCATTAAAAAGCTAAGTTCTAAATGTTTAACTCTGAAAATTAATTTTTGCTCATGTAAAAAAAAAATTATTGACTTCTGCTTCCACCTACAAGTGAGTAATGGGGTGGAATAACTGTCACATGACTGAAAACTATAAATATGCAAAAATTGTTTTTAGGCGTTGGAAACCGGTATCCTGTGTCTGTGATACCTGAGAAAAGAGAAAACCATGAGATAAACACATTATCATCAACAGCCTACAGGCGATTTCCAGACTAGCATAGGGAGGGGAAATCTAAACAGGGACAATAGTATTACTGAGTTGAGGAGATAAATATCTGAGTTCAGGTAAGAAGTTTCTAGAATTGGTGGGAGAGAATTCCAGAGAGCAGAGAGGAACAGAAAAGAGAGAAGAAGTGAAACAGAAACAGAAAGCAGCTCAAATGTCTGAACAGGAGTTCTCTTGAGTCTTTTGGCTGAATATCAATCAGCAAATATCATGAGCAAGAAAAATTTCTGAGAAAAGAACAAATAACAAAGGAAATGTAACGCAATTTTTAGTTTAGTTTTTTTTCCCCCTAGGCTGGAAATTGTTTAGTTTTGCTTTTTTTCCAAAGTAGAGAGACCTCACTGTATAAAAATGGCAATCAATAGAAATATAAAAGGCCACACCCTAACAGTAGGTATGAATCAGCTCTAGAATAAAGGCTACTGTAGACTCACTCTAAAAACAGCTTAAAAATACATTCTGAGAAGTTTATACTAATCAACTAACCTGACTTCCTGCCAGAAAAAGCTTTAACACTCTTTATAGACAAACAGAAATTAATAATTAGAAATGTAAAATTCACAATGTCTGACTTCCAATAAAAGTACTAGAGTATGAAGCAGGAAAATGTGATCCATAACCAGGAGAAAAAGTATCAGTCAAAAGAAACAGACTCACCAATGATAGATGATAAAATTAATAGACAAGAACATTAAAACATTATAAATATTACATATAATAAAAATATCAGAGATAACACGAACATAATGAAAGGGGGGAATAGCTAGAAGAAAATATCTATCAGCCTGAAATTCTGAATCTAGTGAAAATAACTTTCAAAATAAAAACCTTTTCAGACAAACTAAAGCTAAAGGGATTTGTCAACTGCAGACCTTTTATTACAAGGAATCTTGAAGTTTTTCAAGCAAAAAAACTAAAGGACAGATGGGACATATAGAAAACAAAATAAGATGGTATATATATTTTTATATATATACCAAATCATATCAATAATTACATCAACTATTACAGGCTTAACATTCCAATTAAATAACAAACATTATCAAATTTGGTTTTTAAAAAGTCCCAGGAATTCTCAGGCAATCCAGTGCTTTCACTGCTGTGGGCCCACGTTCAATCCCTAGGCAGGGAAATAAGATAATACCAGTCACACAGAGAAGCCAGAAAAATAAATAAAAATGAAATGTCCGGAAATAGTCTACAAGAAGGCTATTTTTAGTTAAAGTATAAAAGTGAAAGGATAGAAAACATACCGTGAAAACATTAATAAAGAAAGCTGGAATAACTATATTAATATCAGAAAAAAATAATCATCAGAACAAAGTAAACTTCCAGGCATGAAGAAGAACATTTCATACTGATAGCAATGTCAGTTTTTCCATAACACATAATAATCTTAACTGTGTATTCAGCAAATAGCAGAGCTTTCAAATACATCAAGCAATTACTCACTGAAAGTGAAAAGAGATTTACTCAGAGAACTGAAAGGGAGTAACAGACAAATGCACAATTACAGCTGGAGATTTTAGCACCCCCTTCTCAGTAACAGCAAAAGTAGACAGAAAATCAATATAGCCATAGAGGATGGAACTATACTATCAGCTAATTCAACCTAATTGGCATTTATAGAGGACTCATTATAGAATGGTAAGATACACATCCTTTTCTAGTGCAAATGGAATATTTACGAAGATTGACCATATTCTTTGCAGCAGTAATTAAGGTAAAGATCTCATAGAAGATCATGCTGATCCTCATAAGCCCTAAATCCAATGACATGAGTACCTGTAAGAAAAAAAAAAGAGGAGGAGAAGAAAGTGATGTGAAAATGGAGGCAGAGAATGGAGATATGCAGCCCCAAGCCAACAAAAACTGGAAGAGAGAAGGAAGGACTGGAGCGTAGAGCCTTGGAGGGGGTGCAGCCCTGCTGGTCCCTGGATTTCACACTGCCAGCCTTCAGAGCTTTGAGAAAATATATTTCTGCTCTCTAAGTCACCAAGTTTGTGGTAATCTGTTATGACAGCCTGCAGGACCTAATGCAATGCTATTCACTAGACAGTGAAAGAAACACACTGGGAAGTCTGCCTACAGCTGGCCCCAACCCTATCTTGGCAGTGCCTGATGTAATCCAAATCCTCAGAAAGCCTTGTTCCTATACCTGTCTGAGTTGAGGCACCCATTTCCCATGGTCATTTATCTCAAAACAGTTTCTCTCGAAATATTTTTCCTCTTGGTTTTTAAAGAGGCAACACAGGGTGGTGGGACAAAGACCAGATTTGGAATATAATCTTGATTCTGCTATTGGCCAGTCATTTCACCAAACTGGGCCTTATCTTTCTCATGGATAAAGTAAAGAAGTTGAGGAACATAATCTCAACAGTAGGTTATCAAGGACTCCTCTTATCATGTTTGAACACAGAAGCCCTATATCCCAAGAAACCCCAAAGTCCTAGAAACTGGATAGTTGGCCCCCACATTTCAAAGATCATCCCAGCTCTAACACCCCATTACCCAAGGCCTTCCACTAATATTTTACATCTACAATATTTTAATTTTTGTCTCATACTCCTGATTGTATTATCTTCAGTTTTAAGGCAAAGATCCTCTGATCCATATAAATGTTGATCTAGTTTCAAAAGAACTTTTGCTCTTAGGCTGAGGATTTGCCTGGGGATCACTCCCTAACGTTATAATACCATTTAGAGGACCAAGAACATTTCAAGTTTTCTTTGATTCTTAAAATCCTGTATTGGATGTATAGTATTTCCATGGGACAGGCTATTCTATTGTGATATTTGTATTATATACTGAGATAATTGGCAAGGTAGCTGAAACCAGTAGGTATTGGAATCAATACAATTGGTGATTCAAGACATCAACAACCATAGTCTTTTTGACTTTTGATTCCATTCTTCGGACCCTTTCATAATCTGTCCTTGCTATTCCAGTCCATTGGAGGAGAAAAAAATAGTTAAATTCTAAAATGGTTAAACATCTCTTTGCCTTCCTTAGAGGAGATTATACAAAAAAGTAATTTTTTTCAATGTAATATAACACATATAAATACATAATTAACTATGATTAATATAATAATAATTCAAGTAGATGCTTATTTTATTGCCTTGTAAGAATTGCCAAGAAGACAAGATCTATGGCTTTTGTGCTTCACAACATGAAGTCAACATGTTAGCATGAGTCAAATTATGTAATAAACTCATTATAGTTTTCTTTAAAGCAACAGATTTATCTTTCAAACATGGTACTTCAAGGAAATAAAAATTAAACAAATGTTTATGATACATTATAAATCACCCAATAAAAACTTTCTGTGATTTTTAAAATTAGACAAAAATTAAATGAGTATTTTGGAGGAATATGACATTATGCATCTCATTACTTATTACAACTTTTCACTGAGTGGACTTTACCTCTGTCTTTTCCAGATAAGGTTTCTGATACACTAGAGTTAAAAATTGGCAGTATTCCTCCTAAAAGCCCCCAGTGCAGAAAATCATTGTGTTTGATGATAGAGTTAGAAAAACCTCTCTGAAATACATATTATTCTGTGCATTGGTCCCCAAACAGAGCTAACTTGTGCAAGAGAACAACTCCTCCACTTTTCATCTGAAGCTTCCTCTGAACCTAGGACTCAAACATAAATCAACAGCAGCTGAGCTCAACAGCCCATACTGTATTCATGCTCACCCACTCTCCTCACCCTACTGCCGGAGAAGGCCACGTGCACCAGATATCATCTTGGGCCTTTATGCAAATGCACTCCCTGTGGTTCTTCCTTTCAATCTGTTGGATATTTCTCAGGCATGTCAACAGCCCACAGAACACAGATTAGACTGAAAATAAGCCATCTGACAAGAGAGGGATCTCCAGCCCCTGCCTCCCAATTGCCAGCACCGGAGCCTTGCAATTCTGTCTTTGGCTCTGGATGTCTCAGCTTTTAGGACTATTCATGCTTCATATCTCAGGGATACTAGTGCAGCAGCTTCAAGGGTAACATCTGAAGCCTCACTGCTAGTTGCTCTTGGCCCTCATACAGGGCCACGGTCCTGCAACCAAGTTCCTACATGTTTACTGAGCTCGGGAAGCCAGACCTCAGGCCCAGCCTTAATAACCTGTAGGGGGTCTCTGCAGCCCCAGGAACTCACTGCCAGCACCTCTCCCACCTCAACGAGCTCATCACATGGAGACCCAACCCTTCCTACTGAAGAAAGATGGCCTTGCTCAGTACCTATAAAACTTTTCTTCTGACACCCTTCTTCACACAGCAGCAGGAAACCAGGTTGGATCCTGTTCTGGACAGCTGTGAAATCCCAAGAGAAAAGCTCAGCCTTGATTCAGTGGAGAGTGGGGAGCCAGGCTAAGTGCATAAGCAGGAAGAAACACAAGACAAATGAGTAAATACAGAGGCCTGCCCCCTGTGCAGCCCAGGGACACTACATGCTGCCATTGCCCAATCACCCACATGGCTCTTTCTGCTTCACCCTGTTAACCCTGAAAGGGAAACAGAAATAAGGTTCCTGAGAGCTGGCTATTCTTATTTTCACTAAGTTCTCTCTTCTTATTTTATATTACTTTATATCTACTTATTTTCACTAAGTTCTCTCTTCTTTTTTATATGACTTTATATCTTAAAAACAAACAAACAAAACAAACTTTGTTGCTGTTGAGTCCAGAATAATAAAATTGTGATGGTAATCATATATGTAAAAAATATCCAGAGTTATCCTGAAACCATCTTGGACATTCTCATATATCGTAAGTTTGAATTAATGTTTGAATTCTGGAAACAACTCAAGACGCACATTGTTGCTGTTCAGTCACTCAGTCATGTCCGATTCTTTGGGACCCCATGGACTACAGCACACCAGCCTTCCCTGTCCTTCACCATTTCCCAGTTTGCTCAAACTCATGTCCATTGACTCATTGATGGCATCCAACCATCTCATCCTTTCTTGCCCCCTTCTCTTCTTGCCCTCAGTCTTTCCCAGCATCAGGGTCTTTTCCAGTGAGTCAGTCAGCTCTTTGCATCAGGCAAAGTATTGGAGCTTCAGCTTCAGCATCAGTCCTTCCAGTGGATATTCAGAGTTGATTTCCTTTAGGATTGACTGGTTTGATCTCCTTGCTGTCCAAGGAACTCTCAAGAGTCTTCTCCAGCAACACAGTAGTATGTTTTCCATTTCTTATTTAACCCATGTGGGGCTTTAAGAAAAACAGAATCCAAGCATTGCTTATCCCTTCACACTTTAGTAAGCCAAATGTGATTTGGAAAGGGCTACTTGATAAATCCAAAGAATGACTTTCTACTTTTTAATGAGTTTCCCATCTCCCTTAAAGGGTAATAATAATAATTCTAACGCAAATCAACTCAGAATTCTCCAATTCTAACCAGAAATTTAAGCCACAAATATTCAACTCAGTTTGTTTCTTTGTTTGCTAGTAATGCACCCATCTCCCCCTATACATTTTAAGACACGTTTCATCTACTTGGTGTCACTCCCACCCCTTAAATCTGTGTGTCCATTTTCACAGCAGAGTTCAGCTGAGCCAGAGCACAATGGGCTTCAAGAGATATTATTAGCCCATTGATCTGGGTATAGATTTGACCCTGGATCCAAAACAGTGAAAGCAATGGCTATGGAGGCACCTCGGGTAGAATGGAGAAGCCTGAAACTCATTGAAGGAAGGCCATTGAAAAAATGGGAGATTGGGAGCAGAATTAAAGTAGAGCAGGTAATATTGAGGGCTCCTAAGAAACTCTAAAACATTAGATACAGAGAAACATGTTTATGAGTGGACAGGAGTTTAGCAGCTATGCAACATCCCTAGATGCCCTTCTCTGCCTCTTTTATTCATAGGAGTCTTCAGAAAAAGGACTTGGATAAATGGAGAGGGAAAAGGCCAAGTATCTAACCATGTAGGGTACAAGTGTTCATTATTAAAAGCTGATGAACACCAGAGTGAAAATATACCTTTTTAGAAGCAAATAGTGAAATGTGAAAACATGGGTTTGAGCACCAACCCTATAAAATTTAGTAGCTCAGAATGCAAAGAGATTCACTAAACAACACAGTTTCCTCAAGTGGTTAAATGAGTGACTCTCACTGACTTCACCGAGCAGTCTAAGAACACGTCCTTCTGGAGGTTTTCACCAGTCCTTTCCATGCATGTGCCTTCCTTTTCCATGTGAAATTAGAGACATACAGGTATTCCTTCCCAACTACTTTTATTAGCAAGGACTGAGATGATCTAAGGTGGCTCAGTGGTAAAGAATCTACCTGTCAGTGTAGAAGATGCCAGAGACAAGTGTTTGATCCCTGGGTCAGGGAGATCCCCTGGAGGAGGAAATAACAACCCACTCTGTATTCTTGGCTGGAAAACCCCATGGATAGAGGAGCCTGGTGGGCTATAGTCCTTGGGATTGCAAAGAGTTGGATATGACTGAGCATGCATCCATTCTTCCCTTGCATCCTATCTCTTGCCACTGGCTAACCCAATTGGAAGCCAGAGGACAAAGTAGTCACCTGGTGTAATACACATAGGCCTCTCAGGACAAAAAGTAACATGAAGAATGGACCCAAAGCTCAAAGAGAAGATTTTCTAGTAGCTTGCTGTTCTGGGTTGACTTGTGTCCTCCCAAGAGACATGTTGAAGTCTAATCTCCCAGTATCTCAGACTGTGACCTTATAAGGAAATGCAGTATAGAAACAATCAAGTTAAAATAAGGTCATTACAGTGGGCCTTAATCCAGTACAATTGGTGTCCTTATAAAAAGTGGAAGTCTGGACACAGAGACAGATACTCACATGTGGAGACACACAGGAAGAAGACAGTGATAGGACTGGAGTGATGCATCTATAAAACAAGGACAGAAATTGCCAGGAGGTAAATGAGGCAAGGAAGGCTTCTACGCTAGGGCCCGCAGAGAGCATGGCCCCCCGACATCTTTATTTGAGATGTATAGACTCTAGAACAGTGATAAAGATTGTTTTTCTTAAGCCACCCAGTTTTGGTATGCTGTTACAGCAACCCTGAGAGACTAACACCCTTGCTAAGGTGCAGCTGCTGCTTGACTGAACAGCCTTAAACTCTGAGTAGATATTAGATTCCAAATGAACTTGAGAGAGTATATCCAATCCTTTTATTTTACAAATAAGATAATCAAGGCCTAAGACTTGCTCAGAGTTACACAATTAATAACCCTGAAAAAAATATATAGCAGAGTCCTAGGAAAGCACTCATGAGAAATGCTGGGCTGGATGAAGCACAAGCTGGCATCAAGATTGCTGGGAGAAACCTCAATAACCTCAGATATGCAGATGATACCAGCCTTATGGCAGAAATTGAAAAAGAACTAAAGAGCCTCTTAACAAAGGTGAAAGAGAAGAGTGGAAAAGCTGGCTTAAAACTCAACATTCAAAAAACTAAGACCATGGCATCCAGTCCCATCACTTCATGGCAGATAGAGGGGGAAGCAATGGAAACAGAGACAGACTTTATTTTCTTGGGCTCCAAAATCTCTGCAGATGGTGACTGCAGCCATGAAATTAAAAGATGCTTGCTCCTTGGAAGAAAAGCTATGACACACCTAGACAACACATTAAAAAACAGAGACATTACTTTACTGATAGTCATGTATGGATGGGAGAGTTGTACCATAAAGAAGACTGAGTGCCGAAGTATCGATGATTTTGAACTTTGGTGTTGGAGAAGATTCTTGAGAGTCCCTTGGACAGCAAGGAGATCAAACCAATCAATCTGAAAGAAAAACAACCCTGAATATTCATTGGAAGGACTGATGCTGAAACTGAAGCTCCAATATTTTCACCACCTGAGGCAAAGAACCAATTCATTAGAAAAGACCCTGGTGCTGGGAAAGATTGAAGGCAGGAGAAGGGGATGACAGAGGACACAATAGTTGGATGACAACACCAACTCAATGGACGTGAGTTTGAGCAAGCAGGGACGCCTGGTGTGCTACAGTCCATGGGGTGACAAAGAGTTGGACACGACGGAACAACTGAATGAGGAAAGCATTCAGTCTGCCCCACATTTACAGGGTGGTGTTGGGGGTGGGGGATGGGGTGCTCAATGACACTATTCTCAACCTGGCTGAGCTACAACATGGCTCAATAGTCTGCAATCCCCCTAGGATATCATCTAAGCTAAAGGATTCTCCAGAATGCTGGACAAGTGGCATCCTTTCTACAACTTCCATCGGGCTGCATGTAACGAGGCACCGAGCTGAAGAACACCGCGCACAGTGAACTGTAATGGCAATATACCTTTGTTCTCTTTAGTGCTCAGGAAAAATATGTAATAGCCCTGAGAAAGATTACCATAGCCCTCTAGTACAAAGTAGTTTCCTTCCTTGTGAATAAGCCATCAAGAAAAAGTTACCCAAACAGAGCTCATTGTTCAAAGATTGACTGCTTCACACATCCTAAAGAGATGATAAGAAACTACACAGTCAGCAAAGTAGACTTAAAAAAAGAGAGAGAGAAAGAAAGGGAGCTCCACCCAGAACAAATAGATTTCCTAAAGCTCTATGATGTTTCTTATCTGGAGGAAGGCTTTGTTTTCTTGTCAATCAACCCCAGCAGATCCTCGGAGGCTTGGCCACACCTCAGGCTGGGGCATGCTCAGGAAGGAATGTGGGAAGCCAGAGGGGAGAGGCAGTTTCCTGATGGGTCAGCTGCTGGCAAGCATCTGGACCCTGGGAAAGTCTTGATGGAGGAATTCCTCTCCTTAGAGAGCAACCGGAGCAGCAGGAACAATGCTGGGATCTGCTGGTGGTGACTCCCAGGTCACAGCCTGAGCAATGCAGGCTAAGCAGTGAGTTATGTCACAACATGCCCTGGGCTCTCAGCATTGTGTCATTTGCTCCCCTGGTTCACATCAGCTGGCAAGACATAGTACTGTTCTCAAGGCAAGCTCTCTCTGAGGGAAAGTCGATTTGCTTCATAGGAGATTAAAGCATAAGAATAATGAAAAGGCAAACTAGCTAAGCAAAGTCTCCTTAGGACCTCCAGAGTGCCATCTTCTTGGCTTTTGGCTGATAGTTCTTCCAAAGGAAAGGTGCGTTTAAACTACCAATATGATCCTTTGTGTGTGCAGTTTCTCATTCATCTGCAGAGATGTGCGTACTTGAGACAGTGTCTTCCCACGTCAAGCAGCTCAGGGATTACATAACCGATCATCACAGGGCTGCTTCCCAAGCTTCTCACCCGGGTGTGCCCAGGTCCTCTGAGGACACGCCTGGGAGACCCACGAAGACTTTTCCTCCTCAGCCAGAGCACCCACCACTGAGAGTCACACTCATTAATGGTGGCTAAAATAGTTCACTTCCACATCAGTTTTTCTCCCATACAGAAAAAAATTTCTTTTCTGACTTCCAAAATTAAGCTATCGGTGACGAAGCATTAACCATTACAAAAATTTCCTCCAGTTAGTGCAGATGAGGGCCAAAATAAACCAAGAAAAATCAATGAAAATGCTCTATTCTGAACAAGATTTCCTATTTCTTAAGAGACTAGCTGGAGAGCAGCTGTTGCCATAATTTATTTGCCTTCTTTTCTCTTTCCCTCTGATAGGAGTGGGACACTGGGCTCCTCTAAGCATTCTGGAGGCCTCCGTGGTCTTCAAATCTGGTGCACTGGTGACCTCTAGAGGACACTATTTTGGTCTAGGCTCAAAGCAAAGATGAAAAATCCTTGGCTCTAGGGAGGTAAATACATTATCCATTTTACAGCTGCTAAATAGCTTTTAAGCTCAAAGCATAGAAAGTTTCAAGCAATTATCTTCCTTCAGGCAAAATCTCCAAGGTGTCAAATGATCCAGGTTCCCTTAAATCATAGAGAATTTTGTTGTTGATGAAAATCTCTGAACTTTCTTCTCTCCCAAGATTGAGGTAACTGGTATTCCAAAGGACTCCAACTCGGCTGAAACATTATGGCATGGCTTAAGTGGATATCTTCAGCTATCTTTGGCTTGCTCCCTGTCCCTCAATACACATGCTAAGTCACATCAGTCGTGTTTGACTCTGGGACCCTATGGACTGTAGGCCACCAGGCTCCTCTGTCCATGGGATTCTCCAGGCAAGAGTACTGGAGTGGGGGTGCCATGTCCTTCTCCAGGAGAGTTTCCCAGTGCAGGGATTGAATCCACGACTCTGTCTCCTGCATCGGCAGGGGTGGGGGTCTTTACCTCTAATGCTACCTCTCCCTCGGTGTCCTGCAGAATTCTCAACACAAGAACCTGAGAGTGTCAGCAAAAGCATCCCAAGAAGTCACTCTTGAATCCCTCTAAGCCTACAGGGCAATTGTTATTCATTTGCTCAGCTATGTCCAACTCTTTGAAACCCCATGGACTGTAGCATGCCAGGCTTCCTATCATTCGGTATCTCCTGGAGCTTGCTCAAACTCATGTCTATTGAGTCAGGAATGCCATCCAACCACCTCATTCTCTTTAAGCCCCTTCTCCTCTTGCCCCTCAATCTTCTACAGCATCAGGGTCTTTTCTAATAAGTCAGCTCTTTGCATCAGGTGGCCAGAGTACTAGAGCTTCAGCACCAGTCCTTTCAATGAATATTCAGGACTGATTTCCTTTAGGATTGACTGGTTTGATCTCCTTGCAGTCCAAGGGATTCTGAAGTGCAGTCCAGAGATTCTCAAGTCTTCTCCAGCACCACAGTTTGAAAGCATCAACTCTTCAATGCCCAGTCTGCTGTATGGTCCAGTTCTCACATCAATACATGACTACTGGAAAAACCACAGCTTTGACTATCTGAACCTTGGTCGGCAAAGTGATGTCTTTGCTTTTTAAAATGCTCTCTAGATTTGCAATAACTTTTATTCCCATGAGCAAATGTCTTTTAATTTCATGGCTGCAGTCACCATCCACAGTGATTTTGGAGCCCCCAAAATAAAGTCTGGCACTGTTTCCATTGTTTCCCCATCTGTTTGCCATGAAGTGATAGGACCGGATGCCGTGACTTTTATTTTTTTAATGTTGACTTTTAAGATGGCGTTTCAAGGGGCTCTTGAGTTTCCCTTTCCTTTCCCAAAGTTGAAGAAAACTACCAGTTATGCTTCTCCACATTTTTGCTCATCAGCAGAACATTTCAATCAGCTAAGCGGGGTTGGGGGACGATCTCAGGGCCACAGAGAATGGGTGGAGGCAAAATTGTGCAAAGGGGCACTAATGTCTCTTTCAGAGGTCCTGGGACAGAGTTGCCCTTCCATTCTCACATGGAGCTAGGACCTTGACTCATTTCCTCTCTCAGGCAGCAGTATCCACTCCAGGCTATGTATCAGTAGGGACAGATATCAGCCTAAAACCACAGCATACAATGTGAGACCATTCAGGACTAGGTCACCGTGGTGAATAAAAACACTTCTATTAAAAACCATCTGCATTCTGGGACTTCGTCAGATTCTTATTATACATCATCTCTCATTTTCACAACAGCCCTGCCTGCCAAATGCTATTCTTTTCTTTCTACTGATAACAAACTAAAACTTAGAGAGCTCAACTTGGCAAAAATCACACGTATCACTGGAAGTTCACTTGCACATGTGCCTTTTCCATTGCATCACAAAGCTTCTATCATCATCAAATGTTAGAGCCAAAAGACTGCTGTACTTATAGTTTAATCAATTTCACTTTATAAATGAAAACACAAAGAAAGTAAAATGATGAAGCTGAGGCCACAATGTAAGTGGCAGATCTTGCAGGAATTTAAATTCCCCATTCAGTGCTTGGGTCACTATGCAGAACCCATGACAATTCCTTCTTGCCTTTGCAGAAGCAATAGAGGATCATTTGAGGATCAGGATAAATACTAGAAATTTACCTACACTAAATACCATTTACCTCACCCTGGTTCTTACAGGACCCCTGGGACCTGTATGAGGTCTGAGGACCTCCTGGGAACAGTATGACCCCAAGACCTTCCTCACCATCTCCTCCTCAGTACAGGTTTCCTTGTATACAACTATATGGGAAAGGATGGACTCTCCAGGGTAGAAGTGAAAGTCCATCAAAAGAATAAAAACAGTAAGCATTAAAATTCAAGATTAGGAGAGGAATGATGGTAGACTGGAAATCCAGATGGTGTTTCTATGATTGGAAATTTTCTTCTTCTCTAAGAAACTACTCATCATAACTTCTGGAAAGCCCCATTAATTTCTCAGCAGGTCAGTTTCTACTGCTGTATCATGTTCAAGTTCTGTGAAAAGATAGTCTTATCCTGTTAAGGTTTATGAATAAACGATAAAAACTGTGGCGTATTTTAAACGGGACTGTTCTACTGATTAGGGACAGAATGATAAGAACAAAAACTCTACAACCAATTTATTAACAAGAATGGGTGTTCAGTCCATTTTGCTGGTGTCTCCTTTCTACTGCTTAAATCTTGCCCCATCCCTCAAGTTAGTACTTCTGAAACTTGTATCAGAAAAATGTTGTTAGCAGATCTAGTGAAGATTTGTTCTATCAAGAGGCTAAAGCTGGTAACAAAAAGGTGGTTTGTAGATCTGGTAATTTCAGTGATCACTGTTAGCAGAGCCCCAGATCATGGCTGATGACTGAGTCTTCAGTGACTCATCTTTGCAGTAAAAGGAGAGGGTTTCTGGGAACCACCCAGAATTTCAAGGACATCTATTTAAAAGTGACAAAAAATCAGGGGCATCTTACCTGGTCTAAGGAACTCAACAAATTGAATCTTGTTAGTTTGACCTTTAGGAGTCATTACTGAGAATCAGTTAGGAAAATTCCCACATGGGTCAGGTCAGTGAGCTGGGGTTTTAGTAACCCTTATAATAGTACAGGGAGATGAACAGCCGTGCACCATGAGAGGCTGTCTGGCTGTAGCACTGCGATGGAGTAGAAGAGTTAAGGCGTTTTATTGCTTTAAGGCTTCCCCTGCATTTTGATGTCTGTCCTGCCTTGTTCTAATTTCAAGGCCAGCAGGCCTACTGGCCTTACAACAAGCACTAGTTAGAAAGGATGTTTTAAAAACCATTTCCTCCATCCTTTTGCCATACTGGAGTAGTTCCTAACAGAATTGCAGCAGGGCTCCAGCTAGCAGGAAACTGAACATTTTCCTGAGGATTATGTACTGGTCACCTTTTCTAGTTCTTTACCTGAGGAAGAATGGTTACGATAGTATACGGGTGGGTTTTCAGTGGCCACTTACTGATATAAGTCTAGGGCTAAACAGATGCTATCTCTCATCACTGCAGTGAGGAAGGCTAGGCACACTGAAATCCTCCATACGATGCCATAAAGTAAACTCATCCTTCTCAGTAAGTGGATGCCTAATAACAATTAAAAGCAGAGGGAAAGAGGTCTTTCAACTGAGAAGTGCTACAGGAAGTTAAATAGAGAAGAGAAGAAGCACTTAACAGTTTTGAGATAATTGTAGGGATAAATACGAAATGCAATATTTAACACTTATCTAGCACTAAGAGCAGAAGTTATTTATTCTTAAAATAGTCTTTTTAAAAAATGAAATGCCACTGATTCTGAGCTTTAAAGATAACTTTGAAAGCAGGTATATTTCTACTTTAAAGAATGTTTCTAAAATCCATCTAATCCACCTTCTCCTCCATCTCCTGCCTTAGTTCTAAGGGATGAAAGGAGAGCTCTGTCATATTTTCCAAGCCAATGACACATTCTTGTTTTCAGAAATGTTGAAGTATCAAGATAAATATGTACCTCAAAACTTAATACGGTAGTAAAAGTCTGAAGACAGAGAATCTTTGGCACCTTCAGCGATGCTAATATGAGAGGGGCTCCTTTAACTCTACCGGTTCCTGTGACTTGTGCTCTAATGGTCATAAGATGGCTGCTATAGCTCCAGGCATCATGTCTACATTTGAAGGATGAAAAAGAAAGGAGGACAGGATAGCAGTGACACAACTGCTATTTTATCAGGAAAACAATTCCTTTCCAGAAGCCGCCTAACATAACCTCACCTTCATTGTCAATAACATAGTCCTATGACCTCATATACTGTAAGAAAAGCTGGAAAATGTAGTAGCTGCAAAGGAAAATGCAATTTCTGACTAGACTAACCTTAGATCAGGAGACGAACCTGTCTAATTATTATTCGAACAAAATCAAGGTTTATTACCAAGAAAGGAAGCAAGAAACAGCTTTTGGAGTGTTTAGGAGACAACTAGCTATGTCTGCTAGGTTCTGTAAAAAGGAAAAGAAAAATGATAGTCTTTTAAAATTTTAGCTACTTTTCTTAAATTAGCAGTTGGAGAAAATCTCTGGTGTTAGACAAGAGAAATAATAAGCAGGGGTCTAAAGAGACTGGAGTATTTATGTAAATTACTGACTTTTCTCAGTGATCTAGAACTCACATACCGCTACATGCTGCTGCTAAGTCGCTTCAGTTGTGGCCGACTCTGCCCCCCGTGCACCACCCCATGGCGGCAGCCCACCAGGCTCCGCCGTCCCTGGGATTCTCAGGCAAGAACACTGGAGTGGGCTGCCATTTCCTTCTCGCACAAGCATGAAAGTGCACAGTGACGCTCAGTCATGTCTGGCTCTTAGTGACCCCATGGACTGCAGCCTACCAGGCTCCTCCATCCATGGGATTTTCCAAGCAAGAGTAGTGGAGTGGGGTGCCATTGCCTTCTGAAAGCCGCATTAATCAGACAATCCTGATATCTGATGTTGACTGGCTTCAGAATAACACTGGAACAATATGTTCCAATAACACTGGAACACTGAACTCCATTCTATTGATACTTTTGTTAACAGCTCTTTAGGAGTTGATCTTTACCAAGAGTCCTTGAGAGGAGAGAAGGAATCCTATTATTATTTGACCTGAGTAATCTGTAGCATACCAGGATTTTATGGAAACCTGACATGAGAGAAATACAAGCCATCTAGGAGAAGGCAATGGCACCCCACTCCAGTACTCTTGCCTGGAAAATCCCATAGACAGAGGAGCCTGGTGGGCTGCAGTCCATGGGGTCGTGAAGAGTCGGACACAACTGAGCAACTTCACTTTCATTTTTTCACTTTCATGCACTGGAGAAGGAAATGGCAACCCACTCCAGTGTTCTTGCCTGGAGAATCCCAGGGATTGGGGAGCCTGGTGGGCTGCCGTCTGTGGGATCACACAGAGTCAGACACGACTGAAACAACTTAGCAGCAGCAGCAGAGCAGTGAGTTAAAGAGCCTCCAAGCATAGGCGACCAGATGAATTTCGAGGCCAGGTGGTCAGGCTTCATTACAGCTCTCCTACTTACTATGCTGTATAATTTCCATTAGTTACTTATTCTCTGAGGGTTTTTTTTTTTTTTTTTTTTTTTAGTATAGCTAGCAGTTTCTATCCAGGATAGATACTCAGAAAGTGGCTGATACTAATTAACATACAGGCTCCTTCTCAAAGTCAAACTTAGAAGGTAGGAATGTGATTTGGAGTTTCCCAGAAAGCTGCTGACATTTCCCTACCCCTAGCATCCACCATCCCCCACTCCACAAAAAAAACTCACATCGTCTGTCATGTGACAAGTCCTAGGACCCGGTGATCTGTGCCTTTGGTTTACAATGAGGTAGTACTTCCCAGAGATCATAAGGTCTCTAAGGGCAAAAGTTTATTATTAACCTCTGCAGATGTCCTTCTTATTTCTAGTATAGATCTTCTTCTGTTTTAATACATTCTTCTGTTTTAAGACACTAATACTTCTTCTGTTTTAAAACATCAGGGGCTAAATAAATGTTTATAGAAAGAATTACACTAATTTCATTTAAATGTATAGTCCTTGCAATGAAAAATAATGAATTACATCTATTATAGGAGGAAAAAAAACCTATCAGGACCCTTTCAAAAGGAACAGGGAAGGGAGAGAAAATGAGAATGTGTCCCAAATAGTAAACAACTGTCCCAAAAGGCCTTTGTTGGATTACCTAGAGACAGAAAGAGCATAGACCTAGGCAGCACTGAAAGAAGTTTTTAGGAAATTATCTTATAGCTTCAGAAATAAAATAATCACAACAACAAAATGCAGTCATCATGTAAAATATCAGAACTTATTTTTCAATATGATAATGCGTTCTATTAAATGAAAATAAAGATATGTGTCTTATAGTGTTTTTGAACCTTTAGGGCCTCCAAAGATTTCACTCTGGCCTTGCTGGAGGCATGGGAATAACCTGTCAAACATTGCCTAACCCAGGTGATCAGGTTAGTATCTGCAGAGGTAAGTATGTGGATAGAATGTATCTTCCCACAGCAACTCTGGTTCATGACAAGATGCTTTCTACAACTTAGGTCAGAATTACTCCAGATATACACTGAGATCTAGAGTTTGGAGAGGACAGTGAGTTGAAGATGTAAGTTTCAGTATGCTGTAGTATTTAACATACAAATATTTCAGATTCTTTTAAACCCAAGTAGCATCCCTACCTTTAGGTCTTCAACACTGTGGGTCCAACCACTAGCCTCTCTGACAAATTTCCCAGCTGTGCAGGGAAATACCCACAAAACATCATCCTATATATCCTAGGGTACAGAGGACTGCTTGGGCAGCAAAAGGAAAAAAAAGGCAGCAGCAGCAGCAGCTGTGGCTTCTTGTCCTACCTAGTGCAGAGGGAATCCTTTCTACAAGGCTTTTGCAGTGCCCTCCCTGGTCTGTGCTCAGTGTGGTAGCTGCAACCTTATCTCATCGGACTCTTTCCATCTCTACCAACTTGTTAGCTCTTTGAGGGCAGGAACTGTGTCTTATAGTCTGTACCATTCATTTTCTATTGCTGATGCTGCTAAGTCACTTCAGTCGTGTCCGACTCTGTGTGATCCCATAGATGGCAGCCCACCAGGCTCCCCTGTCCTTGGGATTCTCCAGGCAAGAACACTGGAGTGAGTTGCCATTTCCTTCTCCAATGCATGAAAGTGAAAAGTGAAAGTGAAGGTCGCTCAGTCGTGTCTGACTCTTCACGACCCCATGGACTGCAGCCTACCAAGCTCCTCCGTCCATGGGATTTTCCAGGCAAGAGTACTGGAGTGGGGGTACCATCACCTTCTCCAGTTTCTATTGCTATTGTAACACAAAACTGCCACAAACTTAGTGACTTAAAATCTTACCCTTCAGAAGCACAAAATTGGTCTCACTGGACTAAAGGTGAGGGGTCAACAGGATTGGGTTGTTTCTGGAGGCTCCAGGCGAGAATCTGTTATTGCCTTGTCCTTTTCAGCTTTTGAACGGTACCTGCACCCTTTAGCTTGTGGCCTCATTTTTGTCTGTCTTCAAAGCCAACAACAACACTGGGCTGAGATTTTTATGTTGCCATCTCACTGGTGCTCCTCCTTCTGCTTCCCTTTTCCACTAATAAACACCCTTGTGACTACTGTGGACCCACCTGAGTAACCCAGGTTACTGTACCCATTTCAAAGTCAGATGATCAGCAACTTCTATTCCCTTTACCATGTAACCTATTCACCAGTTCTTAGGATTAGGATGTGGACATCTTTGGGGGAACTTGGTCTGGACTCTGTAGCTCTAAGCACAACGTTTAGTGCATTCCAGCTCTCAGTCAATGAAAATGAATCAATGAAAGAATAAAGGAAGTAATTAATGCATCTCTTGGTGCCTGCAGATAGGTGTTTTCCTCCAGAAAATAGCCTACTTTTAAGGAGCACACCTGCTAATCTATTTTCAGTGGGATTTGGAGAAAAGAAAGAGATGCAAAGCAGTTTGTGAATAGTTTAAAATTACTATCTTGATAATTCAGATAATTTAGGATACCTTAAAGTTAGGTGTCAGTAGATGAAAGGAGTGATGGTGGTTTAGTCGCTAAGTCCTTTCCAACTCTTGCGACCCCATGGACTGTATGCCTGCCAGGCTCTTCTGTCCATAGGAATTTCCAAGCAAGAATACTGGAGTTGGTTGGCATTTCCTCCTCTGGATGAAAGAAATAGAAAACCTTAAAGAAAAAAACATTCGGTATCCAATCTTCTACCCATTAAAGCAACTAGGTAGTAAAAATGAACATATATTTATTCATATAAATTACTACCTAGTTTCTATGAATCACTTTGCTATACACCAAAAACTAACAAAACTTTGTAAATCAACTGTAATTAAAAAAAAATCTTATCTGTAATTTAGTGTATGAAACCTACTCTTTACTTATGGGCTTGTGATTCTAGTAATCCAGAGAACTGAATTCAAAACAGTTTAATCCTCTGACCAACACTAATGCTGAAAATAATTTTCAAGTATTTTGCCATAATTCTATATAAATATTACATCATAGCCAGATCATCAAAGCAGTGAGAACCAACCAGAAGAATGTCTTCACCTACTCCCGTACCCACAGAACTCTGTCTTCCTCCATTACACTCTAATTGTATTATTTGACCATCCGTTTTTCCTATTTGTCCATGAGTTTCCTGAGAATAGTGCTCATTTGCCTCTCTAACTTATTATTGCAACCCCAGTGTTGGGCCCATGGTAGGTGTTTAATCAACCATCAGTGAATGTCTTTGTTCAGTTACTGTGAACAAAGCACATGTTGAACCAGAGGCAGTTTTTCATTATTACCATATTCATCCTTATACCTTGAGGACTCAGGCTTAAATTTCTTTTGAGAAAACTGCTCTTTGACTCATTCATCAGACTCTGACCTTAGACTGTCTTGAACAGATATTCATTAGTCAGTTAATCAACAAACTGTTCTATGTCCCACACAGTGGAATAAGAACACTGTGTATCGCCACTCTGATTGTGTTTCTGACGAAGTCACAGAAGAGGAAATTCCTCTCCAGAGCATCTTCAGGTTGAGTCCTGACACAAGAAACATTCGTGGGTGTTATCTGAGAACATGCTGTAAGCAAAGTTTATAAGTTGGGTTTATTTGATTTTTATTTCGTTTTTTCAAATCTAACTCCCTTGAACTTGTGAGTAATCTTGTGCAATTATGAAAATGTGATTCATCCTGGGAATCAATTCCAAATGCTTTATCCTTTCAAAGAGGTGCTGTTTTTGTCATGATGGTGAACAGATTTTTCAAGCAGTGGTTCACGGAACCACAGAATTTCCTAGGGGTTGTTGAGAAGCCTATTTATGTAAAACATGGAATATATTTTCTCAAATTCTACCCTAACATGGCATAAAAAGCTTTAGCTCTACAGCATGAAAAAGTTTTTAAAATTTTTTTGAAAGTCAGTGCACATTGAAAGGAAAGAAAATATTTTGTGCAAGTAAACTCTCTCACCTCTGAATTCTGCTTATCATCAACTCCAATTCCAATCTGCATCCAAGCAGGAGCTTAAGATAATATAACATAACTCCGAGCAAGTATACAGTATGGTGACTTGGTCTATAACTTTATATTCATTCAGACTATAGTTATAAGAGGAACAATACTCCACAAATTCAGGTTTAACAGCATGACCCTGGAACCAGACTTCCTGAGTTTGATTCTCAGTTTGGCCAGTTATTAGCTGTGTGACCTTGAGAAAAGCCTCTTAACTATCTCAGTGTTGTCTGCTATCAAATGGAATATGATAAAAGATATCATCTCAATGAATTGTTACAAGGATTAAAGATTTTTCATATATTAATATATACAAAAATCCAAGTTCAGGGCTTGGCACAAGGTCAGCGCTATTATGGTTACCACTCTCTGGAATGCCTGTTGTGTTTCTAAGTGGTCTCCTTCAGCCCCATGCCTGTAAATGATATCTACACTACACAATACTCCTTAAGTACAGAGCAACATCATTGATTGTTCCTCTGAGCTTCGGGTGCACACAACTGAAGCCTTCCTGACATGGCCCCTTGGATGACTTATAAGCACCTTAGATTTCACAGACCTAAAACAGAACTGTTGACATTCCCACAAAGCTGCTCATCTCCAAGTCTTCCCTAGTAATTAGCACTGCCATATACTCCATTGCTCAGGCCCAAAACTTTGGAATAATCCATTGTTCCCATAGTCTAATAATCCTATTTGTATTAACTATGAAATGCATCCTAAAAATAGCCAGGTTTTTTCCCATGCCCATGGCTTCCACCCTAATCCAAGAAACTCTAGTCTTTTACCTGGACTACTGAAGCAAGAACTTTGAACAGATCTCCACACATCCACTCTTGCCCTCCATAATCCATTTTCCACCATCATGGCTTACTATCTGCCTCCATATAAAATCAGAGGTCGTCAGTGGCCTAGAAGAGCCCAAGTGATTCTTCTCCTGTCTACATGAGCTGTGAGCTTTGTGTGCACTTAGTCACGTCTGACATTCTACAACCCTATGCACTGTAGCCCACCAGGCTCCTCTGTCCATGGAATTTTCCAGGCAAGAATACTGGATTCAGTTGCCATTTCCTCCCCCAAGGGATCTTCCTGACCCAGGGATCAAACCTCAGTCTCCTGCATTTCAGGCAGATTCCTTACCATCTGAGTCCCCAGAACAATCACATCTGACAGGTGTTTGTGTTTGCTTTTTTCTCTATCTGAGAGGTTCCTCACTTGGGATTTTGGTTGAGTCTTTCTTCCCATTAATCTCTCAGTTTCTTCCCCAGAGCTCTCCATCCTCTTCCCTGCAGTTGTTCACTATTAGATTGTTGGATCACACCATCTTACTTACTGTGTCACATTTATTACTAGCTAGAATCGGCCCATTTATTTTGGGGTTATCTATCATTGGTTGGTCTATACTGGGCATTCAGTAGATCCTAATGCATACTAGGCCCTGTGGCAGAACAGTCCCCCAAAGATGTCTATGTCCTAATCTTCAGAACCTGTGAATATGTCACCTTACACAGCAAAAGGGAATTTTCAGATGTGCTTGTATAAAAAATCTTGAGATACAGAGATCAGCCTGGACTTTCTGGGATGGCCCAATGTAATTACAAGGGTCCTTATGGAAGAACAACAAAGGTTCTAAAAGAAGGTCACCGTCAGAGAGACAGGAGATGTGACGATGAGAGCAGAAAATGGAGAGGCACTTTGGAAGTGGAGGAAGGGAGCATTACTGGGCAATGCAGGCGGCCTCTAGAAGCTGAAAAGGCAAGGAAACGGGTTCCCCTCTGGAGACTCCGGAAGGATGCAACCCTGCCAACACCTTGAGTTTAGCTCCATAAGATCAATTTTCGATTTCTGACCTTCAGAGCTAGTAAGTTAACAAATGTGTGTAGTTTATCTGTAGTAATTTGTTACAGCAGCAATAGGAACAAAAAGGTTCTAAATGTTAGGGATAAAACAGTGAAGAATAAAATAGCAGACATGCATTTCTGCCCTCATACAGGTTATAAACTATGAATAGTAGAGAATAAAAAGCAAAGAGTAAATAGTAAAAATATATTCTGAGGATAAGTAGAAGGTAATAAGCATTAAGGGAAAAATAAAGCAGGAAAAAGATATAGGAAAGACTGGCTGGAAGCTACTACCATTTTCATAGTATTTAGGGGGTTGCTAAGAGCTTAAACACCTGAGAGACAATGCAGACAAAGGGAAAGAGAATCCTAGACTGAGGGAAGAGCCGGTGATGACTTAGAAGGGGGCGGACTTGATGTGTTCAAGCAGTGGTGTCCAACCTTTTGGCACTAGGGACTCGTTTCATGGAAACCAGTTTTTCAGTGGACAGGGAGCAGATAGTTTTGGGATGATTCAAGCACATCAGGGTTCACACTCCCTTGAGAATCTAATGCCAGGAGACAGAGCTCAGGGAGAAATGTGGGCAATGGTGAGCAGCCGTAAATACAGATGGAGTTTTGCTTGATTGCCCACTGCTCATCTCCTGCTGTGTGGCCAGATTCCTAACAGGCCACGGACCACTTTCATATAAATGGAATTGAGTATGTAAAAATAAATAAATAAATAAGGAAGAAAGGGAAAGACACATCCAACTAAACTGAAGAGTTCCCCAAAATAGCAAGGAAAGACAAGAAGGCCTTCTTCAATGAACAATGCAAAGAAATAGAGGAAAATAACAGGAGGGGAAAGACTGGAGATCTTTTCAAGAAAATTGGAAATATTAAAGGGACATTCATCCAAAGATGGGCACAATAAAGTACTGTAACAATAAAGACCTAAAGAAGCAGAGGAGAGCAAGAAGAAATGGAAAGAATACACAGAAGAATGTACAAAAACATCTTAATGACCCAGATAACCACAACGGTGTGGTCACTCAGGCAGATCCAGAGATTCTGGAGTGTGAAGTCAAAGGGGCCTTAGGAAGCACTGCTGTTAATAAAGCTAGTGGATGTGATGAAATTCTAGCAGAGCTATTAAAAATCCTAAAACATGATGCTATTGAAGTGCTGCACTCAATATGTCCAAAAATTTGGAAAACCCAGTAGTGGCCACAGGACTAGAAAAGGTCAATCCTCATCCCAGCTCCCAAAAGGGCACTACTAAAGAATGTTCAAGCCACTGGACAATTGCACACATCTCCCATGCTAGGAAGGTTATGCTCAAAATTCTGCATGCTAGGCTCAGTGAAACACGCTCATGTGACCAAAGAACTTCCAGATGTCCAAGCTGGGTTTAGAAAAGGCAGAGGAACCAGAGATCAAATTGCCAACATTCACTCGGTCATAGAAAAAGCAAGGGAATTTCAGAAAAACATCTACTGCTTCACTGACTACGTGAAAGCCTTTGACTGTGTGGATCGTAACAAACTGTGGAAAATTCTTAAAGAGATGCGAATAGCAGACTACCTTACCTGTCTCTTGAGAAACTTGTATGCAAAACAAGAAACAAGAGTCAGAACTTTGCATGGAATGACTGGTTCAGGATTGAGAAAGGAATAAGACAAGGCTGTTTATTGTCACTCTGTTTATTTGACTTATATGCAGAGCACATCATGAGAAATGCCAGGCTGGATGAGTTACAAGCTGGAATCAAGATTTCCAGGAGAAATAGCAACAACTTCAGATATGCAAATAATACCACTCCAATGGCAGAAAGTGAAGAGCTAAAGAACCTCTCAAGGAGGGTGAAGGAGGAGAGTGAAAAAGCCAGCTTGAAACCAAATATTTAAAAAAACTAAGATCATGGCATCCAGTCCTATCACTTCATGGCAAATAGAAGGGGAAAAGGTGGAAGCAGTGGCAGATTTCCTCTCCTTGGGCTCAAATCACTGCGGATGAAGACTGCAGCCATAAAATTTGAAGACAATTTCTTCTTGGCAGGAGAGCTATGACAAAATTAGACAGTGTGTTAAAAAGCAGAGACATCACTTCACTGACAAAGGTCCATATAGTCAAGGCTATGACCTTTTAATTAGTCATGTATGGTTGTGAGAGCTGAACCATAAAGAAGGCAGAGTGCTGAAGAATTGATGCTTTTGAACTGTGGTACTGGAGAAGACTCTTGAGAGTCCCTTGGACTGCAAGGAGGTCAAACCAGTCCATCCAAAAGGAAATCAACCCTAAATACTCGTTGGAAGGACTGACGCTGAAGCTGAAGCTCCAATATTTTGGCCACTTGAGGCTGAGAAAGATTGAAGGCAAAAGGAGGAGAGGGTGAAAGGGGATGAGATGGTTGGATGGCATCACTGATGCAAGGGACATGAACTCGGGCAGACTCGGTGAGGGGCAGGGAGGCCTGGTGTGCTGCAGTCCACGGGGTCACAGAGACTCAGATACAACTCGGCGACTGAACAGCAAACAAACAAAAACGGCATTCCATTGTATGGCTACGGCACAGTTTCCCTATCCATTCACCCACGGAAAAATGTTTGGTTGTTTATAGTTTGGGGATATTATAAATAATGCTTCTATGAACATTTATGAATAGGGTTTTTTGGTGACAAGTATTAATTGCTCTAGGATGAATATCAAGGAGGGCAATTGCTGGATCATATGGTAAGTAAACATATAACTTTATTTTAAAAAGAACTTCTAAACTGTTTTCTGGAATGATTGTTTCAGTTTTCATTCTCACCACCCATAGATGAGAGATCCATCTGTTCTGGATACTTGATAAAAGTTGATATTATCAATATAATTTTTATTTTAGCCTTTTTAACAGGTGTGTGGTGATGTCTCACCATGGCTTTAATGAGGAAATTCTTTAATGGCTAATTATGTTGAATATCTTTTCATGCTTTATGGGCCATTTGTCTTTTCTCTCTAGTGAAATGTCTGTTCAGTATATTTTGCCCATTTTCTAATTGGGTTGTTTATCTTCTCATTACTGAGTTTAGAGAATTTGCTATATATTCTATCTACAAATCTTTTGTCAGATAATGTGATTTGCAAATATTTCTCTCCGATTGTGAATTGTCCTTTAATTCTCTTAGCAGTATCATTCTCAGAGCAAAAGTTTATAAAGTTCATACAGTCCAATTTACTGATTTTTCTTTTATGGATTGGTTTCTGGAGTCATGTCTAAAACTCTGCTTAGTCTTAAATTATGAAGATTTTCTCTTATGTTTTCTTCTAAAAGTTTTAGAGATGTGCACTTTACATTAGATTCGTGATCAATTTTGAGTTAGTTATCATATAAAATGTGAGTTTTAGGTTGAGGTTCATCTTTGTGCCAACGGATATGCAATTGTTTTAACACCATCTGTTGAAAAGACTGCCCTTTCCTCATTGAAGCGCATTTGCATTACTTGGCCACACTTGTATATTCTATTTCTGGAGTTTTGACTTTGTTCTATATCACACTGTGCTTTAATTGTCGAATTCCTTATCTTTATAACTGAACTTGAACCTAAGCAATGTGTTTTTCTCAATTCTGCTTCCAGGGCATTTGGCACAATGGACATTCTACAGTGAACATAGAACAAATAAAGTTCATGAAATGAATGAAAGAAACTTGGCTCCTTTGGTTGGTTTTTATAAGTGATGATCTATCTAGTCAGCTTATATTTTTTGAGAGGAAATGAAAAACATTTTCACTAAATTAACTGTTATCCTTTCCAACATTTATTTGGTATCCATCTGTTCACATCACTTAATAGCTTTCTGAGTCAATATTACTACATTTCATGAAATATGTGCACAAATATACTTACTCCAGGAGAAGGAAATGGCAACCCACTCCAGTATTCTTGCCTTAAGAATCCCATGGAGAGAGGAGCCTGGTGGGCTGCTGTCCATAGGGTCCCACAGAGTCAGACACGACTGAAGCGACTTAGCATGGATGCATGCACTGGAGAAGGAAATGGCAACTCACTCCAGTGTTCTTGCCTGGAGAATCCCAGGGACAGGGGAGCCTGGTGGGCTGCCGTCTATGGTATCACACAGAGTCGGACACTACTGAAGTGACTTAGCAGCAGCAGACTTACTCTAAGAGAACTTCAATGTGAGATTTGGTCCTTGTTCTTAAAGAACTTGCATCTCATAACACGGCATCATGGTAACAAGCAGGGACTTCATGGTCAATCCAAACCAAGATGAGTCCTACATAGCCACATACTAGCTGTGTGACCTTGGGCAAGTTGGTCAATTAAGGCCTCACTTAGTCAGTGTATACAATGGCGATTATAACAACACATACCTCATCAGGGCAAGGCAATGATAAAATATGGTGATGTAATTATTAGCACAGTGTCCTTCTACTATTTAGTAAAGACTTAATAAATGCTAGCCTATACTATTTAGTCCCATTTATTAATGTTTTATATATATATAACATATATCATTGTATATATAATATACAGATAATATTTTTATATTAAATGTAACTGCAACTAAGGAAGAGTTTTTTGAGGTAGACTTGATGAGGCTTCAGCAAAATGAATAAAGAAAATATCCTTGTTCTATCTTATAACCTAAGTCAAAATTATAATTCAATTTTCAAAATCACTTCATGGTCAGTGGTCCTTCTGGTTTCTAGCTAAATCACAAAATCTGATATAAATAAGCATGAGGCATTTTCAAATCAGCAGTAAGTACATTTTTCAGAATTGCTCAGAGGAAATAGAAGTATTTACCCAATAAAAAGAGAAAGTTGCTAAGTTGGCAGGCTGCATTCTGATTACAGAGAACTGGCTATCCCAAAAAGTTAAATAAAACTTTCTTTGCTCTCAGGAAACCATTTGCGCTTTGCAATAGAAATGGTACTTATGTGAATATAATACTCTTTGCAATCATTAATGCTATCCCTTTAAACATCCTAATGGGCCCTAGTGAATTAGCTAATTATTCTATGCTTTCTGTAAAGACATTACTCTAAGTGCTCATTATAAACAAATGAGTACACAAACATTTGGTGTATTAACACATTTTCACCCTTCATAAACATCCAATATGTTTTATCATTTCTGTATGTAATATATAGAGATCTTTTCTGGCAGTAGGTACTAGTGGATGAAATGAAAGTAAAATAGAATTCTCATTCGGAAAATGAAGATCATGTCATCCAGTCCCATCACTTCATGGGAAATAGATGGGGAAACAGTGGAAACAGTGTCAGACTTTATTTGGGGGCTCCAAAATCACTCTAGATGGTGATTGCAGCCATGAAATTAAAAGACGCTTACTCCTTGGAAGAAAAGTTATGACCAACCTAGATAGCATATTCAAAAGCAGAGACATTACTTTGCCGACTAAGGTCCGTCTAGTCAAGGCTATGGTTTTTCCTGTGGTCGTGTATGGATGTGAGAGTTGGACTATGAAGAAGGCTGAGCGCTGAAGAATTGATGCTTTTGAACTGTGGTGTTGGAGAAGACTCTTAAGAGTCCTTGGACTGCAAGGAGATCCAACCAGTCCATTCTGAAGGAGATCAGCCCTGGGATTTCTTTGGAAGGAATGATGCTAAAGCTGAAACTCCAGTACTTTGGCCACCTCATGCGAAGAGTTGACTCATTGGAAAAGACTCTGATGCTGGGAGGGATTGGGGACAGGAAGAGAAGGGGACAACAGAGGATGAGATGGCTGGATGACATCACTGACTCAATGGATATGAGTCTGAGTGAACTCCAGGAGTTGGTGATGGACAGGGAGGCCTGGCGTGCTGAGATTCATGGGGTTGCAAAGAGTCAGACACAGCTGAGCGATTGAACTGAACTGAACTGAATGCCTCTAAAATTTCATGATGATGTGCCCATGGGTTCTAGGTGAGTGAAGAGGGCAGATCTTTGCTGGCTTCTAAGATAGCTCCTGAGCAGCTGAGATGCCTGTGTTCTGACCTCAGGTCTTCTACTGGAGTCCATGAACATCTTTAGATATTGCATCTTTCTATTAAGAAAATCCATATCATATCCAGAGGGTATCTGCTGGGTGACATTTTTGAAAACACTATAACACCCACTGGGGGCCATGTGTCAATTGCTGATTCCCTGAAAATACCACCCCAACAACCTATGGCTGAAGCAAATGCAACTTTATTACTTACTGCAATAAGGAAGACCCCTGGTGGCTCAGAGGTTAAAGCGTCTGCCTGCAAGGTGGGAGACCCGGGTTCAGTCCCTGGGTTGGGAAGATCCCCTGGAGAAGGAAATGGCAGCCCACTCCAGTATTCTTGCTGGAGAATCCCATGGATGGAGGAGCCTGGTAGGTTACAGTCCACGGGGTCACAAAGAGTCAGACACGACTTCACTTTCACTTTCACCATCTTGACAGAGTATTTGTAGCATCCTGGAGGGGAGAAGCAAAGGACAAGAGATACCTATGAGGTCTGAGGTCTGTTTTAGGTGAATATTTCACTGGTGGAAGGTAGGGCTCAGGAGTTTAAATAGAGCTGGGCAAAGGTCATGACAACATTGGTAGGACAGGTGAAGTGAGGTGAGATTTGGGAGGGAATCTTGAAGGTGGTCAGTTCTCTGGGTAAACCTCCTAGAGAGATCTAGTGTGCTGAGAAGGTATAAGGAAGCTAGCTGAGTGGTCCATTGTTCAGAAAAAATGGATTTCCCAGAAGTTCCTGAAATAAGTAATCAAGTAATTTTTAATATCACCTTCCTAAACAAGAATTTCTTGGAATAACATCATCCTGTTAATAAAGTGATAGCCAGCCATGTGATTGGAGCCAGTTTTGGTTCTCAAGAGGCTGATGAATATGTGACTTTGAGGCTCAGAGATGTTCTCTTTATTAATTCTTTCCTTTGAGTTAAGGTACTGATGTCTCTAGGATGTTCTCTTTAAATATATTTTCCTCGAAAATGGTAGAAAACTACTGTTAACAGTATACAAATTAATCAGTAATTACAGATTATTCAATGATTAAGTATATTATTTAATGATTAAATTATTAATCAGAAATCAGTTCCCTGAAAGGTCCCAGAAAGAGGCAAGGAAATATGTTTTTGAAGAAGGGATGGGGAGTTGACTGCCAGATTGGAACGCTACTGCCTCAGGAGGATGGATTGCAGCTCTTTTCTAGATTATCATTATTTGTTTTCCTATTCTCCCATTCTAGTAAAAACAAGGGGGGGTGGGCTTTTTAATTCCTTACTGTCTTTTCTATGTAGTAACTTTACTTCTCCTTTATCCTTCCAGTGACATAGAGATATATAAATACAGCTTTATCTAATATTTTTTTCAGTATGGCCTCAGGTCAACATCCTTAGATTCAAGCCAAATTTTTTTTATATCTACTATTCTCCAGATTAAATCCTTAGACAAGTCTTTTCTCCTTATTCTCCTTAAAGTATAACTCCACTCACCTAGGCTAAGGATACAACAGGCATCTCCTAACCTTCATCCATTCTAGACCCTCCTCTGTCTCACTTGAAATTGTTCTTCCTTTTAAAGATTATTATTAGAAAGATGGTAATGATAACGCTATATGCGAGACAGTAGAAGAGACACAGATGTATAGAACAGTCTTTTGGACTCTATGGGAGAGGGTGAGGGTGGGATGATTTGGGAGAATGGCATTGAAACACGTTATAATATCATATGTGAAACAGATTGCCAGTCCAGGTTCAATGCATGAGACAGGGTGCTCAGGGCTGGTGCACTGGGATGACCCAGAGGGATGGGATGGGAAGAGAGGCGGGAGGGGGGCTTCAGGATGGGGAACACATGTACACCCGTGGCAGATTCATGTCAATGTATGGCAAACCAATACAATATTGTAAAGTAATTAGCCTCCAACTAAAATAGATAAATTTATATTTAAATAAAAATGTGAAGAAAACATTTTGAAATATGAACAGTTATTATCCATGGTTAGATAACAATTAATTTTGCTTTCTTTATATTTTTAATATTGACAGATGATGACACAATGAAATGTATTATTTTTATTTTTAAAACAAGTCATTAATTAAAATGTATTATTTTTACTTTTAAAAATAAATAAATAAATAAATAAAGATTATTAGTAAAATTGACTTCCTCCACCTCTCACATTTTCCCTATCTTATTTTCAGTTCATGGTTTTCTCATTCCTTTCCAAATCTACTATTCCCCTAAAGTTTCACTTTTCTCCTGTTTTCATAAATATCTTCTCATCTATCACCATCTCAAACCTTTCCACCATCACCAGCACACTAGGTTATCAGAGCTGTCTTCTGTTAGCATGTAAAAACCAAATTCCTAATTGAATAGTTGATAATTTTCCTTAGAACATTAATACTCTTAAGACAGGTACCTGAAGATACATATATATATATATAAATTGAGTTTTTCTCTCATAACAAGGATGACACACTAATAGATAAATGAATGAAGTAAATAAAAATGTTGTCATTGCCTAGTATTTTGCTTCACAGGAATGTATCCCAAAATAGAAAAAAACTAGAAAGAGCTGCATAAGGCTTCTGTAAGCCATGTTAAGGGTGCAGGAATTTAATCTAAAATCAATGTGAAGCCATTAAAACGTTGGTGATGATAATTTGCATTTTGAGAAGTTCTACAGGGTAGTAAATAGATTAAAGAAAGACAAGAGAGAGTATAGGAAGAAAAATCAGAAGACTATTCCGGTAGTCAAAATGAGAGAAAATGAAAGCTTGTGTTTCAGCAGTGGAAGGGAGTTTACAAAGGGAGCAAGGTATTAGAGATAATTCAGCTCAGTTGCTCAGTCGTGTCCGACTCTTTGCAACCCCATGAATCGCAGCACGCCAGGCCTCCCTGTCCATCACCAACTCCTGGAGTTCACTCAAACTCACGTCCATCGAGTCCGTGATGCCATCCAGCCATCTCATCCTCTGTGGTCCCTTTCTCCTCCTGCCCCCAATCCCTCCCAGCATCATAGTCTTTTCCAATGAGTCAACTCTTTGCATGAGGTGGCCAAAGTACTGGAGTTTCAGCTTTAGCATCATTCCTTCCAAAGAAATCCCAGGGCTGATCTCCTTCAGAATGGACTGGTTGGATCTCCTTGCAGTCCAAGGACTCTCAAGAGTCTTCTCCAACACCACAGTTCAAAAGCATCAATTCTTCAGTGCTCAGCCTTCTTCACAGTCCAACTCTCACATCCATACATGATCACTGGAAAAACCATAGCCTTGACTAAATGGACCTTTGTTGGCAAAGTAATTAGTGGATGTTAATAAGATCTTGGGATAAACTGTCTACTGGATGTGAGAAAGAGGGAAATGTTAGGGTGAACTCTTAGCTTTCTGACTCAGGTAGCACCATTCACTTAAATGGGAAGCACTAGGACTTTAGAACTTCATTGTTCAAAATGGTAGATACCACTCATGTTTAAATTAATTAAAATTAAATAGAATTTAAATTTCAGTTCTTCAGTTATATTAGTCTCATTTCAAATGCTAATTAGCCACTGGCTCCCAAACTGGCCAGTGCAGACAGATATGTAACATTTCCATTACAGTTCAGTTCAGTTCAGTTCAATTCAGTCGCTCAGTCATGTCCAGCTCTTTGCAACCCCATGAATCACAGCACGCCAGGCCTCCTTGTCCATCACCAACTCCCGGAGTTCACTCAGACTCACGTCCATCAAGTCAGTGATGCCATCCAGTCATTTCATCCTCTGTCATCCCCTTCTCCTCCTGTCCCCAATCCCTCCCAGCATCAGAGTCTTTTCCAATGAGTCAACTCTTCGCATGAGGTGGCCAAAGTACTGGAGTTTCAGCTTTAGCATCATTCCTTCCAAAGAAATCCCAGGGCTGATCTCCTTCAGAATGGACTGGTTGGATCTCCTTGCAGTCCAAGGGACTCTCAAGAGTCTTCTCTGGTTGCTTTCAATGATAACTGAATACTTTAGGCTGAGTTTTCCCAAAGGCATATCCTAATAAAACAATTTTGTGGAAAAACACTTATTTTAAAGATGATACCTAGGAACTTAAGGAAGGAGTAAGAGCGGAAATAGTAGAAAACCAACAAAGTGTGCATTAATGGTTGGGTTATTGCTGTGGGCCATGGATCCAACCCTGCTAGGGACTTTTGGGACAATGTGAGAAACAGTTCTTCCAAGAGGAAAGAAAGCAGGGATATTCATTTACCAAATCCAATTTCTTTTGATTAAGGATTGTTCCTGTGGAATCAAGTCCCCAAGCTTCCTGAACTACTACTTTGGGTATAGAGAAAGCACTCAGAGAGACAAAGGAAATCAAGGGCATACATAGGAACCCTCTGCAAGTGACTCTGGGGACAGGCACGAATATGTGGGACAGGCACAAACAGCATCTGCTCTTCCGCTTCACCCTTTTCCAGCCTGGGAAATCGTTCCCGGAGCGTGTCCCTTGGTGATACAGTAACCATTAAAGGAAGTGTCATCCCACAGCCCATGTAAGCCAAGGGAGAACACAAACACAGAGAGATGTGTACACAGGTTCCCTACCTACATGCAGATATGGAGGGACAATCCGAATTCAGTTTTAGACATACTGAGTTTAAGGTCTCCTTAAATCATCCAAGTTGAGATATCATGTAGGCACTGGACATATAAGCCTAGAGCTCAGACAAACGTTTGGAGAAATAAAAGATAGGCATCTATATGTCATCTGCACATGGGTGTATTCAAAGCCATGGAAATGGATAATGTTGCCTAGAGAGAGACTATGCAGTGAATGAGGAGGTCTAGGGGTGGATTTGAGGAACTACCTAAAGCAAAGCCCATATAGAGAAAGATGAACCCTAGAAGAAGAGATGAAGCAGAACAGGAGCTGCCAGAGAAGAAGGAAAACTATCTTAGAGCAAGAGGCCAATGGAGGCAAAGAAAACAGTGTCCCAGCTTCTTCACAGATTAAAATCAACAAAATAGCACAGCACTGAGATATGGGAGGTTATCTGAAGTAACTTATTTTAATTGATATCTCCTAAAGTTGGAACTGAAGTCGGTATAATTTTCCTTGTTCACAGATTAAAAAAAAAAAGGTGTATATAAAATGGAACCCAATTCAATATCAAAATGTTTGTCATATGAATGAAAATCGGGAGTTAACAGAATGATTGCAGAAAATTAGGTTTTTATCCCCCTAAAGAGAACTAACAAATGGAAGTAATCCATCATATCTCTATACATAATCTTCTCTGAATTTCTTTCCATCAGAACACTTTGAATATAATTTAAATTTTACTGTCCTGTAGAAAATTTGACTTAAAAAATAAAGCCAGCAACAGTATGGCAGAGAAAATGATTATGTAAAATCCCGTGTTTACAATAAAAATGTAACTTTGATCAAGCATGAGTGAGACAAAACAGATCAGAAACAATCCGCTAGAGCCAGTGAATGCTAGCATAGAACAACTCCTAGGGACCGTAAAACATGCAACCCTAGGCAGCCCCCATGTAGGACAAAGCTCTGAGAGCTGCAAAACCAGCACGAAACAAAAGCTTTCTGCATTTTGAAGGTGTGTAGGAAATATGTCATGAGACCTTTCATAGAGTTTTTTAGTCTGTAACTTCTGAAGATGTCTTTCTGCAGTGTGGATTTGAGCTAGAACATTTATTCTAGCCAAAGCTCTCCTTGAAATGTGTGTGTGAATGTGTGAGAGAGAGAGAGAGCGATAGAAATAAAGAAACCAATGTATTAATTAACAAGCACAAGTATAGCCACAGGCAGTTCCATCGGAGTTTTAATAATATGAGGTTCTAGGCAGGTAACAAACGAAGAATAAGCACACAAGAGGAAAAACAGAAACCAAAAAAGCACACAATACACAATTCCTGACTTCATGAAGAGACTTCTCAGGATGGTCCTCTAGCTAACAGGACTTAAACACAGAGTCCAAATGGAAGAGCCCTAAATGTGAGTTTACAGCAGCCTCTCACCCTCTAATGTGCTTATGAATCACCTGGGGATGTCTTTAAAAATGCAGATTCTGATTCAGTGGGTCTAGGGTGGAGTCTGATGTCCAGTGTACAAAAAGCCCAGGTAATTGCCAGGTATCACCAGTAGATACTGCTGGTCTTTGGGCCACATTTTGAGAAGAATAGGATAAAACCTAGAAGTGAAAATTTTATCCCAAGAAGAGTAAAATGTAGGGGTAGCTACATAGGATGAAAATGGGAAGGAAGACTCAAGACCAGCATAGCAGGAGGAAAATAAGGAAGACCACCAAATGCAGGTGGCCAGAGAGCAACAGTGGGGTGTAGACAAGCACAAGCTGCAGGAGTCTAATGGAGTGACCATCCTAATGTTTTCACACTTTATATCAGCTCAGTTCAGTCCAGTCGCTCAGTCATGTCTGACTCTTTGCAACCCCATGGACTGCAGCAAGCCAGGCCTCTCTGTTCATCACCAACTCCCAGACCCATGTCCATTGTGTCGGTGATGCCATCCAACCATCTCATCCTCTGTTGTCCCCTTCTCCGGCCTTCAATCTTTCCCAGCATCAGGGTCTTTTCAAATGAATCAGCTCTTGGCATTAGGTGGCCAAAGTACTGGAGTTTTAGCTTCAACATCAGTCCTTCCAATGAGTACTCAGAACTGATCTCCTTCAGGATGAACTGGTTGGATCTCCTTGCAGTCCAAGGGACTCTCAAGAGTCTTCTCCAACACCACAGTTCAAAAGCATCAATTCTTTGGCGCTCAGCTTTCTTCACAGTCCAACTCTCACATCCATACATGACCACAGGAAAAACCATAGCCTTGACTATACAGACCTTTTTTGGCAAAGTAATGTCTCTCCTGTCTAGGTTGGTCGTAACTTTCCTTCCAAGGATTAAGCATCTTAATTTCATGGCCGCAAGCACCAACTGCAGAGACTTTGGAGCCCAAGAAAATAAAGTCTGTCACTATTTACATTGTTTTTCCATCTGTCTGCCATGAAGTGATGGGACTGGATGCCATGATCTTAGTTTTTTGAATGTTGAGTTTTAAGCCAGCTTTTCCACTCTCCTCTTTCACTTTCATCAAGAGGCTTTTTAGTTCCTCTTCACTTTCTGCCATAAGGATGGTGTCATCTGCATATCTGAGGTTATTGATATTCCTCCTTGCAATCTCGATTCCAGCTTGAGCTTCATCCAGCCCAGAATTTCTCATGAGGTATTCTGCATATAAGTTAAATAAGCAGGGTAACAATATACAGCCTTGACATACTCCTTTCCCTATTTGGAACCAGTCTGTTGTTCCATGTCCAATTCTAACTGTTCCTCCCTGACCTGCATACAGATTTCTCAAGAGGCAGGTCAGGTGGTCTGGAATTCCCATCTCTTTCAGAATTTTCCACAGTTTATTGTGATCCACACAGTCAAAGGCTTTGGCATAGTCAATAAAGCAGAAATAGATGTTTTTCTGGAACTCTCTTGCTTTTTCCATGATTCAGCAGATGTTGGCAATCTGATCTCTGGTTCCTCTCTGCCTTTTCTCAAACCAGCTTGAACATCTAGAAATTCACAGTTCACGTATTGCTGAAGTCTGGCTTGAAGAATTTTGAGCATTACTTTACTAGCATGTGAGATGAGTGCAATTGTGTAGTAGTTTGAGCATTCTTTGTCATTGCCTTTCTTTGGGATTGGAATGAAAACACCTTTTCCAGTCCTGTGGGCACTGCTGAGTTTTCCAAATTTGCTGGCATATTGAGCGCAGCACTTCACAGCATCATCTTTTAGGATTTGAAATAGCTCAGCTGGAATTCCATCACCTCCACTAGCTTTGTTTGTAGTGATGCTTCCTAAGGCCCACTTGACTTCACACTCCAGGAAGTCTGGCTCTAGGCAAATAAATGGCATTAAATATCTTAAGATACAGCTGACTGGAAACATTGAAATCACATAAAAGAGTGAAACCTTTATGTTTACCAGTAATGTAAATTAAAAATACATGCACACTCTGTCAAACGTTGTCCTTTATGGCTCTAGAGGAAGAACTGTACCAAGTGGGTACCTTTGAGAAACATCCTGTCATGTTGCTTAAATTTGAGGCAAAACTAAAATAATAGGTGAATAACCCCTGAGGCTACTAAATTTGCATTTAATTTGTCCATTTAATTTTTATTTAATTTGTAATAGAATTACATCCTATCCACTTATCTAGCATAATGAATGAAGATGTCTTTCTGTTTATTTAGCTGTGACCTAACATAACCCTGATAGTTCAGTTGGTAAAGAAATCACCTGTAATGCAGGAGACCCCAGTTCAACTCCTGGGTCAGGAAGATTCCTTGCAGAAGGGATAAGATACCCATTCCAGTGTTCTTGGGCTTCCCTTGTGGTTCAGCTGGTAAAGAATCCACCTGCAATGCGGGAGACCTGGGTTCAGTCCCTGGGTTGGGAAGATCCCCTAGAGAAATTAAAGGCTACCCACTCCAGTATTCTGGCCTGAACGACTTTCACTTCACTTTACTTCAGCATAACCACTAGTATCTTCTAGGAGATCAAAGAAAAATCTAAAAAATAATAGTGTTAAAAATGATGGCTGTTTATTACAATCTTACTACATATTCATGTGTCAGCAAATGATATATTGTTACATTTTATATGATTTTGAAATCTGAGCTAATATAAATGGTGTCATATTGAATACATTTTTCTGTGATTTGCTCATCACTCAACAGGGCTTTTGAGGGTCAGTCATGCTGGTGTATGAATCAGAGTTCATGCTTTTTCACTACTGTATGATTTCCATTCGTAAAGACACCACAACTTAGTTATCCATGCCCCACCTTCAGAATAGTGATTATCCTTGAGTAAAATGTAGGGGATAAACAGAAGCCTGGAGGGAGGGGGAATGAAATATGTAGCAAGCATTTGCTATTTCTAAGTTGAGTGAATGTTCATTTGTTATTCTTTAAGATAGAGATAGGTAGATAAATGCATATGTATAACACACTTTATAATTTCAAAAATTGGTGAAAGAGAATGTTACTCTTTGTTATCTGATCCAAAACACCCAATCCAATATTGGCATGAATGTCATTGGGTGTTTTTGTTTTTTAATTGTGTCTTTTTAACAAATAGTGTAAAGTATTTCTTTAGCCTTCATTTCCTACAACATCCAAACCAAATGTGAGAACCATATAAAGGGGCTATCTGAGGCACACTGACATCTGAAAACTGCTCTATTTATCCCAATAAATCTTCAACATGCTTACTCTAAATACAGATACTGAATGGCCACAAATTCATTCATCAATAAATACTATTGTTTTAAAACTAGCTGCCAAACAAAAAACTGAAATATAGAGGAAATATAAAACATTTATAAAAGTCTCACAGACAAAAAGTCACACATCAAAGTGAGAGAGAGTTGACCAAACAGCAGGAGGGAAAAAACTGATATGGATAAAGGGGACAATAAATATTCATTTAATTAATTATTAAAGATTTATCAAGTACTTACTATGTGCCAAGCACTGAGCTTAGGGCTGAGCTCACAAGGGTAAAAGCGATCCAGGCCCTGCCCTCAGTAAGCTTACAGTGTAATGCTTATTCTCCAGTAGAGCCTCACAAGTATTTCCACCACAGCCTGTCTGTCTTGAGGCAGTTGCCTCCTCAGTGTGGAATATGTATCTTACTGTCGAGTGCCTAGCACAGTAGCTGAGGCAGAAAAGGTCTCAGTAAATGTTTATTAAGAGAATCATAAATGAAAACTGCATTATTCCAGAAATCTATAACTCATGGTTATCTTTCATTTTTTTCCTTACAATATATTTTATTTCTAGATTTGGCTTTCAGAGCTGAAATATCTTGAAATCACAGTCATCACTCCCATCTTCACCCTGCCCCTACACACACATATACAGCCACACACAGAAAATAATTTTAAAATTCCAATCATTACCATTCAGAGCCATTAATGAGAAACTGGAGTTTAACAATCGAATCTCAGAAAATATTCCAGGGAATTATTTGCTTCAGTGTCTGACTCTGAAGACAGCTACTGTCCCAGCATTCTAACAGAGAGTCTGCATCTTTGCTTACTGCACAGATCAACTTGGAGAGTGTAGTAGACAGATGATCTTTGTACAGTTAAGAAGATCAAGGAAATTAGCAAGAAGGGCAGCTGTCTGGAGGAAGCAAGCAGAGGCAAGAGTTTTGAGAGCTTGGCTGGAATGCAGCACCTTGGGACAAGGAAGAATAAAAAGACTGGAAAACTGGGCTGCTGCCTGTTCAAGCATATGGCAGAGGAGAATGGAAATTGACACCAAACCTTGGATTCTCATGATTTAGTATCTTATGGAACATGGAGAAGGGTGGGAAAGAAAGAAATCTGAGGCACAGAGAAGAATCTCTTCATCTATTATGGATTTCCTATTGGCTCGTCTTTCTTGGTTTACGCATCCTCCTGAGTCCTTTGCAAGGGGTCAGACGTGAACCATGGGACAAAGAAATATACTCTGGATATCAAAATCTAGCCATTTACCACTACTCTTCAGAAGATCTGGTCATTCGGAAATTTCAATCATCTAGCACTTTCTGTAGTCAGCAAAGAACTTAGGACAATATCTCAATTTCGTGCTCGCAATTAGTGTTTATCAAAACCCCAGGCCTCAGTCTGGTCTTCAATAATAAATTATTTTGAGATATCAAAATTTTATTTATATTAACCTTCTTCAAGCTGATGCTAGTGAAACTGGATATAATTATTAATAAATGTAATTTAGCATAAATACCCCTGGAAAATCAGCAAATGAGTCACATCATATCCTTATATATAGGATGTCCTCAACCCAATTTCATTATTTACTCTGAGATCAGAATCCATTTCTTCTCCTTTCATCTATCTACAGTGGATTCATTAAAAATATATATATATTCTGTTTGCTATTTAAAGAATAAAGCACACAGTTTTCATTAGGTCATTGGAGAATATTTTAAAACATTGCTTACTTTAGGTACAAGAGATACTTTTAAAACCCTAATTCTCTTTGTCTGATCTAAGAAAGACTCATCAAAGTCTAAAGTGTGCAAGTCATGTATAGAAGCCTTGCCCTTAGCTGACAGGCTTCCTCCTATTGACCTCCAAATAGCCATGTCCACATTACCTCCCAAAGAGATCACTGATCAGTCTTGTAGGAAGTGTTATGTAGGATGAGGAAAAACCTTGTTCAAACAAAGGATTGGTTAAACATGGAAGCAACCTAAATGTCCATCAACAGAGGAATGGATAAAGAAAATGTGGTGTATATATGTGTGTGTGTGTGTGTGTGTGTGTGTGTGTGTGTGTGTATGTGTGAATATTATTATATATATAGGAATATTACTATATATATATAAGAATATTACTGCTGCTACTGCTAAGTCGCTTCAGTCGTGTCCAACCCTGTGCGACCACAGAGATGGCAGCCCACCAGGCTTTGCCATCCCTGAACTCTGGAGTGGGTTGTCATTTCCTTCTCCAATGCATGAAAGTGAAAAGTGAAAGAAGTTGCTCAGTTGTGTCCGACTCTTAGCGACCCCATGGACTGCAGCCCACCAGGCTCTTCTGTCCATGGGATTTTCCAGGCAAGAGTACTGGAATGGGGTTCCATTGCCTTCTCCAATATTACTTGGCCATTAAAAAGAATGAAATGATGCTATTTGTGGCAACATGGTCATGCTGGAGTGAAGTAAGTCAGACAGAGAAGAACTGTGGAATCTAAAATGAAATGATACAAATGAACTTATTTACAAAACAGAAACAGACTCACAGACATAGAGAATGAATTTTTGGTTGCCAAGGGGGAAGAATGGGGGGAAGAGATAGGGAGTTTGGTATTGACATGTACATCAACAAGTACATACTATTTAAAATGGATAACAAACAAGAACCAACTGTATAGCACGGGACTTCTGCTCAATGTTATGTGGCAGCCTGGCTGGGAGGGGAGTTTAGGAGAGGATAGATCCATATATTTGTATGGCTGAGTCCCTTTGCTGTCCACCAGCTGCTGCTGCTGCTAAGTCACTTCAGTCGTGTCCGACTCTGTGCGACCCCATAGACAGCAGCCCACCAGGCTCCCCCGTCCCTGGGATTCTCCAGGCAAGAACACTGGAGTGGGTTGCCATTTCCTTCTCCAATGTCCACCTGAAACTATCACAACATTGGTCATCAGTTATACTCCAATATAAAATAAAGAGCTTTGAAAAAGGTTTTCTCTCCTTTTCTACTTGGAAGTGACCTAAGTGCAGTTCTCAAAATCTACACATCTCTCATGCTTCTTCTATCAGTCCAGTTTCTTTGTTTCCTTTTTGTTAATTGAGTACATATTAATTAAAGCCCTTGGACACACCAGTCCCTGAGAAAGGGTATTGAAGCTGTTTTTATCCTGGAGTTAGAGAAGACAGAGGATCACCAGGCTATTTCAAAGCAATATGATTAGGATGACATTAGGAGAAATCAAGTACAGTGGATGGCCTTAGAAGGCAACAGCTACGTGGGAAGGTAGTGGATGCTGGCAAGGGAAGACCATCACCAGTCCCTGCTCCAGATTAATCTGTAAAGCCACCAGTCTCCTTGAAAATATTTTGATATTTCACTTGGCTTTGGAAGTTAGCACCAAAATCAGTTTTAAAAGTCATAGAATCGAAGCACAAAACTCTTTCCCTTTGTCAACAGGCTATATGAAGGCACAATTACAAATGTTCTGATGTCTCTGCTCGATAACCCACTTGGAATCCAGATTCAACAGAGTTCAATTCCTTTGTTCTCTTAACATAATTTTATTATGTTAATATTATATTATTATTTTCCCAATATTTATTCCCAAATGTAAATCAAAGAATTAATGGCCTTAAAAATTGACCTAAGTGACCAAAATAAAGAAGCCTTTAAAAAATGTTTAACTCTCCACAAATCCCCTCATTTACTAGTTTAAAAGAGGCCATTTCTTCCCCTTCTTCTCCTGAAGAGATGGAGGATTCTGAGAGATTGAAATGTCCTTTGTCTAGTGAGTTACAGAGAGATCAACCTTGAAATAAGTGTGTCATAGATCACCTGAGCTGTGACATTAAGAAAAAAGCTAACTTCTAAAATGAGTGTGGGATTAAAAGAAAGAAAGAAAAAACTAGACATTTCTCAAGAGAAGAGGCGTGGGGTTAGTAAACAAAGTTTCTATTCTAACTTGCTAGAGTCTGCTCACACAGTCTCTCCCACTCAATCTCAAAGAGCTCTAATTAACCTAAGTGAAAAGTGTTAGTCACTCAATTGTGTCCGACTCTTTGTAACCCCATGGACTGTAGCCCTCCAGGCTCCTTGTCCATGAGATTCTCCAGGCAAGAATACTGGAGTGGGTTACCATTCCCTTCTCCAGGGAATCCTCCTGACTCAGGGATCAAACTTGGGTCTCCTGCATTGCAGGCAGATTCTTTATGGTCTGAGCTACCAGGGAAGCACCATTAATCTAAAGTCCATACTAAAATAAAAATAAAATTTAAAATAAAATAAAATTTGACTGCATATGCCTTGGTTACGGTTCCTGAGAAGAACTCAGGTTGGAATGGAGTCAAGGAGAAAGACCATTTGAGGCCAGAATACATTAGTATTTCTTTCTTGAAAACACTATCACAAGACTAAAATCAACCAAATCTAAAAGAACTGTTTTTAATATTCTCAGTGCCAAGGGAAGAGTTAGTCACTCTTTATCTAATGAGGAAAAATTCCTGGTTCCCAGGGATCAGATGTAGAGTCTGACCAAGGCTGACCTCAGTCATTCTTCCAACATAAAACTCATAAAAATAAAATATAAGTCACAAATTTCCACTGACTTGAAGATATGCAATGCTTTTCCTTTTCTGCAGTAAAAATGTAAATTAAAAATGTAAGGAGATGTCAATTACCTCTCTCTAGGTTGCTTCTGTTTTGGAGCTACTTAAGAGTTCAAGCTTGAGAGGACATTCTAAAAATCATCTCCTACATATATTGTTGGCATTCTGGAAGGTGCTTTTTATTCAGTTAAGAATTGTTTTGTCCTTCCAGGAGATTGCTCTGGATGTTTGTAGCAGACTGTAGCCTGCTGCCATTTAAGAAAGTTTGGCTAGGTGGGAGTGGGGTTCAGGATGTGGAACACATGTGCACCTGTGGCGGATCCACGTCAATGTACGGCAAAACCACCACAATATTGTAAAGTAATTAGCCTCCAATTAAAATAAATAAATTTATTAAAAAGAAAAGAAAGCTTAAGTAGTTTCTCACCTTTTAAATATCTGCAGTGACAATCTTGCATTTGACTCAAGGTTACCACTTAGAGTTCTAAAGCCCCAATTTTCTGATCTAAATTTCAGCAACCGCAAAAAAATATTTTCTCTTCTTTCACTTTAACCCTCCTAGGAAAAGTGCACACAGGATACTTACACAACAAGATTACTCTGGGAGCATTCAAAGGTTAGAGTCTTTTCAAAGTTTTACCCGAACATCTCTCTGGTAGGCTAGGAAAGCCCCTACCCTAGCTATCATCTGCCTTCTCTACTTATTCTGTTAAAACTGGAGATGAAAATTGAGCTCTGTTTTACACTGGCACAAATCTTAGTCTCACCTTAATGTTGACAGGTGTTTTATAAACACCTCTTCAACTTGTTAGGAAATCCTTTTCTCCTGAGCTCTTGCTGACAAGTTAAAGCCAAGTAGTATTCTTTGTCTCTTTCCAATTCTGGCAACAGGTAAAATAACTTTCTCCGAATTATGCTCTGCTAGCAGGAATAATTCATCTTCATCACTGCACAAAACCTTCTATACTTGAATAGCCTGCAGTATGCCTACAAAGGAAAGAGAAAGGAGGACAAGCAGAAATGTCCTTAGGAAAGATTGTTACTTTTCCTTCCAAAGAATGAAGTGGTAGAGTGTGTGTGAAATAAAAATATATAAATAGTCTAAAAACAAGTAAATATTATCTATCATGCTAAGGCCTTATTTATCATACTGAGAAAAGCAGAGAACATGAAAAATCAATGCTATTGTTCCAATCAGGGAAAAGTCTCCTGAAAGATACTGATGAAAGAACAAAGCCCTCTGATTCTTCTTTCACTCACCTTGAGCCTCTGAAATGTCACCTTGATGACACTAAAAAGAAAAGACAAGATACAAGAATATCTCAAAAGGGCCTCCTTCCACTTGCATCCATCACTTGGGACAAAAGGAAGGTGAGAAAGGAAAAGAAAAATAGCACAAGATAAGCTGAATCCAAGAAAAATAGGAATATGGAAATCCAGAGTGGCTTTGACTAAAAACAGAGATCATCCCAAAAGAAATAGAGAGGTTCTCAATTTAAAGTAGCATTTACTGTTTCACGATACATGGCCCAAAATATCGATGATGGTCAACACTGTTGATATGAATTTCATATAGTTCCCAAAAGACTATACTGTGACACTGGGCTGATTCTGTAACTCACTCACTCAGTAGACATGGACTGAGTTGCGGAATTCAAGGAAATCCAGGAATCAAGTGCCAGGCACTGTGCTAAGCATGAGAAATCCAAAGATGTGCAAGAGAAAAGCACTACCCATTGGGAAGGGGAATTCTGAAATCCAGCCAGCTTGTATGTAATAGTTCCAAAGGATACCATAAAGCTATGATTCCTAGACTTTAGTCCACATGAATCACTTAAGGTTCCTGTTAAAAGAATCTTATTCAGAAGATTCTAACAAGATCGTCAGTGAGTTGATGTTACTGTCTTTGGGCTATACTTTGAGGCCTCAAATCACAGTTGATTTCTGCAACAACAAATGACACGGGGATGAGAAGAAGCATTTCAGTGACTGTGCCTGCTGTGTGTGCTACCTGGACAGCAAGAACAAGGTCTCTGTGGCTGTGATTCTACACATAGAGAAGCTGATGAGTGGCCCCTCTCTCCCTCCTCTGAAGTTTGAGGCATTCTATTCAATGGGCGGCAATACTAAACCAGTTTAGTAATGAGATCAAGTTTCCTTTTGATTGAAAACCTTGCTAATGGTGAGAGTTAGTTTTAAAGTAGATTAGAGAATTTCTTTAGCAGAGATTCTAAGGAAAAACTACATAGAGTTTTCATTGTTCTGAAGACTGAAACAGTGATTTGGCATTTAAAGACTCAGCCTGCTCTGGGAGTCTATAAAAAGAAAGCGCATAAAAGTGAATTTCAATATTTGTTCAATACATTCCTATAACTACCATAAAAAGAGTTGACCTTTGGTCAAATTGAGTTTGAAGATAGTTGACATACTTAACCAAGATAGTTGGCATACTTAACCAAGATTCATCCTCTTAAGGATGAATAAAGAGAAAAATAATCGAAGATTCTAGTATCTTGACAAAAGTACCAAGATAATACTAGATATGAGAATTAGCTTTCTGAAGAAATGTACCTATTTAAATGGTTATTTAAAGCATAAAGGGAAAAACAGTCAAAAGAAATCCTTGCGCTTTACCCCTCACATCTATTCATGTCTGCTATGGATTCAATCCCCTTCCACTGACAATAGGAGCTCAGTCATCACCCACTGCTTCCCATCATCCTTTCTATCAAATTGTCACACTCTAAGTTCTTTCTTATCAACCTAAAAGCAAGCCTTTTGTGGTTCTATCTTAACAAAAGAAATGTTTCTACCTTATCTCCAGATCTTCCTCCCCAACTATACCCCATTCTGCTACATCTCTCCTTTGTCAGCCACCTTTCTTGAAAGGATCATCCACACTGGTATCTTAATTTTCTACCCCTTTAGTTTTATTTTTAACACCTTCTTTTTAAAACAGCACAACTCTACTTTTCAAGTGAAATGTTATGTGAAATTCTAAGACACAAGGTAAAAAAGAGCACAACTTCACTGGTTGAAAGAGTGAACCCTCTTTACACAACCCTCCCACTGAGCCTTCTACTCCTGCTTAACAGTCAGTCCCTGCACCTCTAAAAGACCTGAGGCTCTGAAAACCATCCTTTAACTCACTAATCCCTGCCTCCTTCTCTCCCTATTCCAAGGAAATTGTTAAGAACACTCAGGAGATCTTAAAATTAATAAGCACTTTCTAGTCTATGCCTTGGACTGCAAGCAGATCAAACCAGTCAATCCTAAAAGTAATCAGTCCTGAATATTCATTGGAAGGACTGATGCTGAAGCTGAAACTCCAATACTTTGGCCACCTGATGGGAAGAAATAACTCATTGAAAAAGACCCAGATGCTGGGAAAGATTGAAGGCAGGAGGAAAAGGGGATGACAGAGGATGAGATGGTTGAATGGCATCAGCAGTTCGATGAACATGAGTTTGAGCAAGCTCTGGGAGATGGTGAAGGACAGAGAAGCCCAGAGTGTTGCAGTCCATGGGGTCACAAAGAGTCGGACATGGACTGAGCAATTGAACAACAACAATCTATGCCTACTTGATTCTGCTAAGCAGCTGATGCTCCAGCCCAGTGTGGAACTGTTCACAGCTTCTACATGGTTGGTTCTCTCTCCTCAGGGCCTCAGCACACTCTGTTCCCTCTGTTCCAATACTCCATTGGCTTCACATCTCATCTAGATTAAAAACCCTAATGGTTTTCATTACCAATAAGTGTCTACTCAATCTGCAAGCCACCTGGCCTCTCTGACCCTACTGCCCTCTATTTTCTAGCTATTGTTTTCTATTGTGTGAATTTCAAAAGCATGGATATAGAGGACGTACCTAAACAACTCACCGAGACCTTGCTTTCTCATTTAATAACTTAATATATTTTTATTTGAAACTAAACTATGAGACAGTCTCTGGCCTCCATCTAGACTGGAAACAGTGCCAGAACTGCAAATCTTCTAAAATTAGTTATATCCTACTGCAGTGTGAACAAAGTCAGATTCAACGAGGATTTGTTGAGTATTTCTATGGGTTGTGTGGGAGATATAAGAGAAGAACACGATATGTTTTCCTAGCTAAAAATGATCCTGGTTGAGTTATTCATTGGCAATTCAAACTGATAGGTATTATATCTAATTACACACTGAAAAAGAGGGGTAAATGCCGGAAGAAACTGCTGGGCTTTTTCTTTTTTTCCTTAAATTTGAGTTGCTGATATACTTCACTTTTCAGCAAAGCTATTGTGCTACAAAGAGAAGGAAATCCACAGTGCTGGATCCTCACTTTTATTTCAATATTCACAATTCTGAACAGTGATTTTATTTTAATTTTTTATTAACCTCATATTGATTAAAATTAAGTTAGCAAAAAAAGTAGTAAGTTGGTAGTAGTCATATGATACTGAAAATTGTAAAACTTCAGGTCTCCTCCACCCTCTGGTCTTTTGTTCTTGTATTTTAAGTTAAATTCTCCACTAAATGAGTCCAGGGGGATGATAGTTATACTTGTTTAAACAGAAATAGGTCACAGACGCTCTGAACATAAAAACAAAGATGTTGCTAACAGCTGATACATAACATCATAGGCATTCATTTCTTAACCTAGATTTTAAGGATCAGAAAGAAGTAAATCTCTGCATACTTTCCAGGCCTTTGAAGCAATGCTGGAGTGGCCAGTGCCCTTGGGGAACTTGTGATCTCCCACATCACATGTAGTTCCAGACTCACAGCTATCCTGACACTCTTCCCTCAGCCAACCAATGGGAAAATGTGGTGCCAAAAGTAAATCAGCTTTGCAATATGCTCATTACTTGTAATCAGTTCAGTTCAGTCGCTCAGTTGTGCCTGACTCTTTGCAAACCCATGAATTGCAGCACATCAGGCCTCCCTGTCCATCACCAACTCCCTCCTGGAGTTTACTCAAACTCATGTCCATCAAGTCAGTGATGCCATCCAGTCATCTCATCCTCTGTTGTCCCCTTCTCTTTCTGTCCCCATTTCCTCCCAGTATCAGGGTCATTTCCAATGAGTCAACTCTTCACATGAGGTGGCCAAAGTACTGGAGTTTCAGCCTCAGCATCAGTCCTTCAGGTAAACACCCAGGACTGGTCTTCTTTAGAAAGGACTGGTTGGATCTCCTTGCAGTCTAAGGGACTCCCAAGAGTCTTCTCCAACACCACAGTTCAAAAGCATCAATTCTTCAGTGCTCAGCTTTCTTTACAGTCCAACTCTCACATCCCTGGACCATATGTGAGCACTGGAAAAACCATAGCCTTGACTAGATGGACCTTTGTTGGAAAAGTAATGTCTCTGCTTTTGAATATGCTATGTAGGTTGGTCATAACTTTCCTTCCAAGGAGTAAGCGTCTTTTAATTTCATGGTGGCAATCACCATCTACTGTGATTTTGGAGCCCCCAAAAATAAAGTCTGACACTGTTTCCACTGTTTCCCCATCTATTTCCCATGAAGTGATGGGACCAGATGCCATGAGCTTAGTTTTCTGAATGTCAAGCTTTAAGCCAACTCTTTCACTCTCTTTCACTTTCATCAAGAGGCTCTTTAGTTCCTCTTCACTTTCTGCCATACGGGTGGCATCATCTGCATATCTGAGGTTATTGATATCTCTCCAGGCAATCTTGATTCCAGCTTGTGCTTCTTCCAGCCCAGTGTTTCTCATGAGGTATTCTGCATATAAGTTAAATAAGCAGGGTAACAATATACAGCCTTGACGTACTCCTTTTCCTATTGGAACTAGTCTGTTGTTCCATGTCCAGTTCTAACTGTTGCTTCCTGACCTGCATATAGGTTTCTCAAGAGGTAGGTCAGGTGGTCTGGTATTCCCATCTCTTTCAGAATTCTCCAAAGTTTATTGTGATCCACACAGTCAAAGGCTTTGGCGTAGTCAATAAAGCAGAAATAGATGTTTTTCTAGAACTCGCTTGCTTTTTCCATGATCCAATGGATGTTGGCAATAATAGTGACTAAAAATTCTCCAGTGGTACCAAACCTTCAAAACAAACACAACACTTCATGTGATGGATCTCAGATACAGTGAATTCCAAACCAGCTTCACAACAACTGCTAAAAGAACTTCTCTAGGCAGAAAACACGAGAGAAGAAAAGACCTACAAAAGCAAACCCCAAACCATTAAGAAAATGGTAATAGAACCAAATCAAACCATATGGATGGTAATGGAACCATACATATTGATAATTACCTTAAATGTAAATAAATTAAATGTTCTAACCAAAATACACAGATGGGTTGAACAGACACAAAAACAAGACCCATATGTATGGCTATCTACAAGAGACCCACATTAGACCTAGAGATACATACAGACTGAATAAGAGGAGATGGAAAAAAAGATATTCCATGTAAGTGAAAATGAAAAGAAACTGGGGTAGCAATACTCATATCAGACAAAATAGACTCTAAAATAAAGCCTATCATGAGATAAGGAAGGATACTACATAATGATCAAGGGACCAATCCAGAAGAAGATGCAATAATTGTAAATACTTATACACCAAACATATGAGCATTTCTATACATAAGGCAAATGCTAACAGCAGCAAAAGGGGAAGCTGGCAGGAACACAATAATAGTGGCAGACTATTACTGACTACTCGCACTGCATAGACTACTGACACTTCCCTTACACCAATGGACAGATTATTCAAACAGAAAATTAATAAGGAAATGCAAGCCCTAAATGACACACTGGACCAGATAAACTTAATTGATATTTATAGGACATTCCATCTGAAAGCAGTAGAATGCAATTTCTTGTCAAGTACATAAAATATTCTCCAGGATAGATCATATCTTGGGTTATAAATCAAGCCTTTGCAAATTAAAAAAATTGAAATAATATCAAGTATCTTTTCCAACCACAACACTATGAGGTTGGAAATCAATTAGAAGAAAAAAAAAAATGGTACTGATGAACCTATTTGCAGGGCAGGGTTAGAGATGCAGACAGAGAATGAGCTTGTGGACACAGCGGGGGAAGGAAAGGGTGATATGAATTGAAAGAATAGCACTGACATATACACACTACCATGGGTAAATTAGACAGCTAGTGGGAGGTTGCTAGATAGTACAGGGAGCTCAGCTCCATTCTCTGTGATGATTTACAAGTGTGGGATGGGGGGATGGGAGGGAGACTCAAGAGGGAGGGGATATATATACATCTGGCTGGTATATGTTGTTATACAACAGAAACTGGTGCAACACTTTAAAGCAATTATGTTTCAATAATATATGCATGTATTGTTGTTGTTTAGTCTCCAAGTTGGGCCCGTCTCTTTTTCAACCCCCTGGACTATAGCTCACCAAGCTCCTCTGTTCATAGGATGTCTCAGGCAAGAATACTGGAGTGGGTGGCCATTACCTTTTCCAGGGGATCTTCCTGATCCATGGATTGAATTCATTTCTTCTGCTTTACCAGGCAGGTTCTTTACCACCAAGCCACCAGAGAAGTCCATACATATACTAAGCCATGTTAAAAGGCTATCCGTCTGCATGCATGTTCTGTCATGTATGACTCTTTGTGAGACTGTAGACTATGGACCACAGACTGCTAGACTTTTCTGTCTATGGGATTTTTCAGGCAAGAATACTGGAGTGAGTTGCCTTTCCTACTCCAGGGGATCTTCCTGACCCAGGGATCAAACTATTAAGGGCTAAAATATATAAAGCTGTTCACTATAATCTGATGAACTTCTTTTCAGTCAGTTCAGTTCAGCTGTTGCTCAGTCATGTCTGACTCTTTGTGATCTCATGGACTAGAGCACGCCAGGTGTCCATCACCAACCCCCGAGCTTGCTCAAATTTGTGTCCATCAAGCCGGTGATGCCATCCAACCATCTTGCTCTCTGTTGTCCCCTTTTCTTCCTGCCCTCAATCTTTCCCAGCATCAGGGTCTTTTCCAATGAGTCAGTTCTTTGCATCAGGTGGCCAAAGTATTGGAGTTTCAGCTTCAGCATCAGTCCTTCCAATGAATATTCAAGACTGATTTCCTTTAGGATGGAATGGTTAGATCTCCTTGCAATCCAATGGACTCTTAAGAGACTTCTCCAAAACCACACTTCAGAAGTATCAGTTCTTTGGCATTCAGCTTTCTTTATAGTCCAACTCTCGCATCCATATATGACTACTGGAAAAACCATAGCCTTGACTAGATAGACTTTTGTTGACAAAGTAATGTCTGCCTTTTAATATTCTCTCTAGGTTTGTCATAGCTTTTCTCCCAAGGAACAAGTGTCTTTTAATTTCATGGCTGCAGTCACCCTCTGCTGTGATCTTGGAGCCCAAGAAAATAAAGTCTGTTACTGTTTCCATCATTTCCCTATCTATTTGCCATGAAATGATGGGACTGGATGCCACAATCTTAGTTTTTTGAATGTTGAGTTTTAAGCCAGCTTTTACCCTCTCCTCTTTCACTTTCATCAAGAGACTCTTTAGTTCCTCTTTGCTTTCTGCCATAAGGGTGGTGTCATCTGCATATTTGAGATTATTGATATTTCTCCCAGTAATCTTGATTCCAGCTTGTATTTCATCCAGCTCAACATTTCACATGATGTACTCTGCATAGAAGCTAAATAAGCAGGGTGACAATATACAGCCTTTATGTACTCCTTTCCCAGTTTAGAAATGGTCCATTGTTCCATGCCCAGAGCTAATTGTTGCTTCCTGACCTGCATACCTGTTTCTCAGGAGGCAAGTGAGTTGGTCTAGTATTCCCATCTCTTGAAGAATCTTCCACAGTTTGTTGTAACCCACACAGTCAAAGGTTTGGTATACTCAATAAAGCAGAAGTAGATGTTTTTCTGGAACTCTCTTGCTTTTTCCATGATCCAGTGGATGTTGGCAATTTGATCTCTGGTTCCTCTGCCTTTTCTCAAACCAGCTTGAATATCTGGAAGTTCTCAGTTCATGTACTGTTGAAGCCTGTCTGGGAGAATTCCGAGCATTACTTTGCTAGCCTGTGAGATGAGTGTAATTATGTGATAATTTGAGCATTCTTTGGCATTGCCCTTCTTTGGGATTGGAATGAAAACTGACCTTTTCTAATCTTGTGGCCACTGCTGAGTTTTTCAAATTTGCTGGCATGTTGAGTGCAGCACTTTCACAGCATCATCTTTTAGGATTTGAAACAGCTCAGCTGGAATTCTATCACCTCCACTAGCTTTGTTCATAGTGATGCTTCCTAAGGCTCACTTGACTTCACATTTCAGGATGTCTGACTCTAGGTGAGTGGTCACACCATCATGTGTGGTGATTATCATGATTATCTGGGTCATGAAGATTTTTTTTGTACAGTTCTGTGTATTCTTGCCACCTCTTCTTAATATCTTCTGCTTCTGTTAGGTCCATAACATTTTGTCCTTTAGTGTGCCTATCTTTGCATGATATGTTCCCTTGGTATCTCTAATTTTCTTAAATAGATCTCTAGTCTTTCCCATTTTATTATTTTCCTCTATTTCTTTGCACTGATCACTGAGTAAGGCTTTCTTATCTCTCCTTGTTATTCTTCGGAACTCCTTGCTATTCTTTTGAACTCTGCATTCAGATTCAGAACTTCCTTTCCTTCATTTTAATGCCTTGTATGTGGCATAAAACCCAGAACTCTTACATACCCTTCAAGCTCCTTATGTTGGAGTCCTTACCTCCATCTCCAAGTCCCTTCAAACCAACCTCCTTCATGCTTACTATGCTCTGAGCATTTTCTCTAAGCTCTTTTCCACCCCAGACACCTATGCTGTTCCTTTTGCTAAAATCCTCTTCCTCCTAGGTGTCACCTGACAACTGCTCATCCTGCTGGCCACACCTTAACTGTTACTTCCTCGGTAGACTTTCTCCTACACTAGAGCTTAGCACAGTGCACTGCATGTAGTAGACTTTTGTTAAGTGTTTATGGAATTAATGAAAATATTGAAAAAGTAAATTCCACAAACATTCTAGAATAAGAATACAATAGGACTTTTTGCTTTGTTTTGCTAGCAGCATTTAAAATCTAAATATATCTAAAAACTAAAATTAACTCCTAGGGAATAGCTTTAATGGGAAAAATATAAAGTAAAGAGAAAATATAGCATCAGTTAAGCAATGGTTATGTAGACATTGAGATTCCTTTTTTTTTTCTACTATCAAGATAATACACCAACTTAAACTGCTATTCAGAAATCACCCAGAGGAAAGAATTTAGCCTCTTGGGAAGGATACAATTTAGCTAAGAATTGATGCTTTTGAATTGTGGTGTTGGAGAAGACTCTTGAGAGTCCTTTGGACTACAAGAAGATCCAACCAGTCCATTCTGAAGGAAATCAACCCTGGGATTTCTTTGGAAGGAATGATGCTAAAGCTGAAACTCCAGTACTTTGGCCACCTCATGAGAAGAGTTGACTCATTGGAAAAGACTCTGATGCTGGGAGGGACTAGGGGCAGGAGGAGAAGGGGACGACCGAGGATGAGATGGCTGGATGGCATCACGGACTCGATGGACGTGAGTCTGAGTGAACTCCGAGAGATGGTGATGAACAGGGAGGCCTGGCGTGCTGCGATTCATGGGGTCGCAAAGAGTTGAACACGACTGAGTGACTGAACTGAACTGAACTGAAGCACTATGTGTGTGTGTGTCTTTGTGTGTGGGGAGTGAGGCCAGATACTATATGAGAAATCATTCATATGTATGTACACACAGATATGTATGTATATACAAAAACAGTCTTTTCCCTTAAGTAACCATTATGGAACATTTGAAGCAATCACAGAAAAAGCAGATACACAAACAAAAGCTAAATTGTATCCTTCAAACTCCAAGCACAGTAGGAGTTCAAAGAAGGGAGAAATGGATTGTGGGTTGGGGTTTCTTAGGAAACTCTTCATGGTCAGGTGGGAGGAGCTCATGAATATGTCAAATGTTGCAAAAGATTGAAGATATTCATATAACCTTTCATTAAAAACTAAATCCCCCCTTCCCAAGAAGCTAAATTCTTTTTCCAATTGAGCAGCTTCTGGAAACATACAAGAATTCCTGAAGGAGGAAGGCACTTGTCTAGCCAGGCAATTCTATGGAATCAAGCCTAAGGATGAATGAGTTCCAGGTGTCGATGCAGCTGCTCTGCACAAGCACCCATCGTGAACAGAAGGAGAAAACAACCAGATCTCAGAGACAGTTGAGATCGGTAGGCAGCAAGCAGAGCAGAACGAGTGTGAACCCGGCAGAATTGTCAGTATTGTGCATGGACCACGCAGTGAGGAGGCTGACCAGCCTAGAACAGAGCTGTACTCAGGGACAGTGAAGAGACAATTAGAAAAGCACCAGACAGTATGAATCTGATCTAATTAAATCAAGAGTAGCCAAAACTCCTAGAAGAAAAGAGTGACTCTAAGGCTGAGATAGGAAAAATACAAGATGAACCCTGGACTCCTTGTTGCAGTAGGAGATGAATTCAGTTCAGTTCAGTCACTCAGTCGTATCTGACTCTTTGCGACCTCATGAATCGCAGCACGCCAGGCCTCCCTGTCCATCACCAACTCCCAGAGTTCACTCAGACTCATGTCCATCAAGTCAGTGATGCCATCCAGCCATCTCATCCTCTGTTGTCCCCTTCTTCTCCTGTCCCCAATCCCTCCCAGCCTCAGTCTTTTCCAGTGAGTCAACTCTTCACATGAGGTGGCCAAAGTATTAGAGTTTCAGCTTTAGCATCATTCCTTCCAAAGAAATCCCAGGGCTGATCTTCAGAATGGACTGGTTGGATCTCCTTGCAGTCCAAGGGACTCTCAAGAGTCTTCTCCAACACCACAGTTCAAAAGCATCAATTCTTTGGTGCTCAGCCTTCTTCACAGTCCAACTCTCACATCCATACATAACTACTGGAAAAACCATAGCCTTAACTAGACGGACCTTAGTTGGCAAAGTAATGTCTCGGCTTTTGAATATGCTATCTAGGTTGGTCATAACTTTCCTTCCAAGGAGTAAGCGTCTTTTAATTTCATGGCTGCAGTCACCATCTACAGTGATTTTAGAGCCCCCCAAAATAAAGTCTGACACTGTTTCCACTGTTTCTCCATCTATTTCCCAGGAAGGGATGGGACCAGATGCCATGATCTTAGTTTTCTGAATGTTGAACTTTAAGCCAACTTTTTCACTCTCCTCTTTCACTTTCATCAAGAGGCTTTTGAGTTCCTCTTCACTTTCTGTAGGAAGTGAGGAACTGCTCAAAAAATGATGACAGTGTGTCATCTAGGAATTGGCTGAAAGATCTTGAACAATTTAAACATCAAAAATCATATCATTAAAAATGCATTAATATTATAACTACTTGAATAAAATAAAACTCCTGAATTTATACTGATACAAAGAAAAAAATGAATAAAACAATATATGGAGCGAAGAGAAAATTCTTCCTTACAGTGTAATCCTAAGTAATAAACAGAGAAAATCTGATTCAGCTAGAAAACAATTAATGAATAGAATTAGTAGGTAAGAATTTGATTTTAAAAATGTTATTTTTATAGATTCAAAGTATTTTCCAGAATTCCTTATTAATTACAAAAGGAAAGCAACACGCTGACAAAGGAAATATCTTGAAGACATTTCACCTCAACCATGGAATCAAAATGAACACCAATACTGGGATATATGAATATTATATGACTCTTGAAATGATGTACTGAAAAGGGCACAACAACCTCTCACTGACATTCCTGCCAAAAATGCACTACCTGAATGTGTCATGAGCAGACATCAGACAGAACTGTTTCAGGAAAAAGGAGACCAAAGAAACATGAAAACTATATGCACATATGATACTGAACTGGATCCTGAACCAGGAAAACCAAGCTACAAAAACATTACTGGGTCAGCTTGATAACATTTGAACACGGGATGCAGATAATAGCAATATATCAATGTTAAATGATGTAACATCAATTACTGTGGCTATCTAAGAGAATATCCATGTTCTTGATAATTATACACTTCAACATTTAAGAGTAAAATGAAATGTCTTTATCAATTACTGTGGTTATCTAAGAGAATATCCATGTTCTTGATAATTATACACTTCAACATTTAAGAGTAAAATGAAATGTCTTTATTCTTAGCAAAAATTATAAATTATAAATTGTGTGTGTGTGTGTGTATGTGGGGAGAGAGAGAATGGCTCAAAATGCAAATTATATCAGAATTAAAAATCAGACAAAATCATAGCTTAATTATAGCCACCAACAATTTGAAAATAGTTGTACACAGAATATTACTTGCACCACTTGTTAAAGAAAAATATTAGCAGCAACATGCCCAAATTAACAAGGTTAGTTGAAGAAGTTGTGATATTATCTACACAGTAAAGGACAAAGCAGCCATACAAAGGACGAAGCAGAGCTCTACAAAGTGAGGTGGAATGCAAAGAGAGTTCTTTTATTAAGAAACAAGGGAGAATAAAGAATCTGAGCACTTGGGCAAAAAACAATAGAGGAAGGATCAGGCAGAAACTAGTGTGCCTGGTTACCTGGAGAAGGTAGGGGAGGATGGAGCGCAAGGCATGGAAGGGAATGGACCATGACCCTTCTCTGTGTATACTTTTTGACACCATTCTGACTTGTGGAACAACATTAGTATTTCACATCCCCCAAAATGGAAAAGAATGAAAGCAAAAGAAAATCAGAAAGGATAAAGAAGAGAATTCTACAATAGAGTACAAAGGCAAAACAAAAGAATACAATACATCAAAAGAATAACCCAATCATGTGAGTAACCTAAGGAATATTTACATACAGGATTTAGACAAAATGACCTTAGGCTAAAAAAATTTTTTAACAGACATTAAACTCTAGTTAGGAGGCTTCTCTTCCAGGGGCATGGGTTAGCAATTCTGAAACTATTTTCTTTGTGTTGTAGAATTAGAAAATGAGTTGTTATATAGGGATACTGAGAGGCAGGTTTCTCACTGTTGTAAAGGAAAGTTATAAATAAGGAAAGGGATAAAGCTGGAATGAAACGGAGAAACGGAAAAGGAACCAGGTGATACTGGACTGGAAATGGAGATGTCAATATAAAGTGCTGGGTTTTATGTGTAAATAAGAGAAATATTGGATAAGACGATGGCACCCCACTCCAATACTCTTGCCTGGAAAATCCCATGGACAGAGGAGCCTGGTGGGCTGCAGTCCATGGGGTCGCTAAGAGTCAGACACAACTGAACGACTTCATTTTCACTTTTCACTTTCATGCATTGGAGAAGGAAATGGCACCAGTGTTCCTGCCTGGAGAACCCCAGGGAGAGGGGAGCCTGGTGGGCTGCCATCTATGGGATCACACAGAGTCAGACACGACTGAAGTGACTTAGCAGCAGCAGCAGCAGATGAAGAGCATACGCTAATTCCTTGTATTAATCACAACTTTTCTGTAAATCTGAAAAAAAATTTTTAATTCAGCTTGGCTGGAAGACAAGAGCATATATGCAGAATGCTGCCTCTGTCACTTCTGCCACCTAGAGAAGCATTTCCCACCACCCAGCTGTCCTCTCTCCCACTCTGGCATTGTAGAAGCATAGACATAGGACTCGGGGTCAGGGAACTGAATGTTAACTCAACTCCTGCATTCCTTGTACAAACCATTTATCATCTCTGGGCTTCAGAAGTCTGATGTAAAAGAAGGTTCAAACAAAATGATCTCTTAGCCAATTATCAAATGTCTTTTGTAAATATCCTAAGTTCTGGAACTGCAGTAGTGAGGAAAACACCTGGTCTTGTGCAAATCATAGTCTACTGCAAAAAACAGACCTAAAACAACTTATTCAGCCATATAAAATTCTGGAAGAGAAAACATACATGAACCAGAGATATGGGAGCAAAATCAAAGAGATCTGAGCCTTAAGAGTCCAGGAAATGCTTTCCTAAACAAGTCATAATCCAGCCAAGACCTGAATGCAGGGGAGAGGCTAGCTAGTGGAAAGAACACTTGTGATGAAGAGCCTTCCAGGAAAGGAAACTGTATCTGAAAGATTTGAGGGAGAAGATTGCTTGGCATCTCCAAGGAGCTGAAACAAATCCAGATGTCTAAGTCTAAGGACTAGGGACAAAAGAAGGCTCAGGCTAGTGATGCAGATGATTGGATGGAGAGGTGGGGGGTGGGGATGGGGAGGGAACCACACAGAGTGCTGAATGCTGTCTCAGGAATATCAAAATACCTTCCTAATCTATGGTTCTACTTAAAAGATATGTATATACAGACATTTGACTTTAAAAAGAATTCAAGGGACTTTCCTGGTGGTCCAGTGGTTAAGACTCTGAGCTTCCACTGCAGGGGTTGCAGTTTGATCCCTGGTCAGAACTAAGGTCTTGTATGCCATGGGACAGAGCCAAAAAAAAAATTTTTAAAAAGGAAAAGGAATTTGAAGTCCATAAATACACGATAATATGGCTTGGGATTTGAGTGTCTAACTCATAATAGTTGCTCAGAAATAGTTGGTGAATGTCAAATATATTCATTATCCTATGGCCCTTGAGCCTAACAAGTGCATCTGATAAGCGCTTGCCTATCATAAAGGATGAGGAAGTCATCATAAAATTACTATCCTTTCCATTAGACATTGGCATAGATAAATCTGATACTGACAGAGAAGTTCATTGACAGTGACAAAAGGAAACAGTCCTCAGAATAGAATGCTTCATGGCTGCAAAATCACTTCAAGTTGTAGCCACCTAAGATCTGAGATGAACAGTGAATAATCGTCCCTTGGTTGGAAGACACAATACAAGCTAACATCTCCTGCTTGTAAATTAGAAATGTAGATTAGTTCATGGAAAGTTACACATATTATGATTTCTAAAACTTCTCTGGAATAATAAACGTCACTCTCTTTGGGGCTTATGTTACTCTGATTTTAAGAGAATAGCATATGCCCACCATAAAGGTTCACCAAGAAATTCATGCTGTTATAAAATGGGGACAAAATGGCTCAAAGCTTTATTTTTCAAATTAATTTTTTTAGTATAGTTGCTTTACAGTGTTGCTCAATAGCTTTAAATCAACCTCAGCTAAAACCATTGGGCTTCAGAACATTTTCCAGAAAACACTGTGTCTGAATTTTTATCTTCTGCAAAGGCCAATAAGGCTGTTAATCTAATCTGCTGTTGTGTTCCCTCAGGGCAGAATCAAGCACAAAGCCCACTCACAGTGTCTACTCTCTCACCAAAAGGTATTGACTGTGTGTGTGTTCCCTGGAAGAGGGTTCTGTGTGGATGACAGCAAGGACCTGGCGCTTTGGCAATGTGGGCTTGCTGGATGTGCTTTATGTAGCACTTAACGTGGCTGAAGACAGATAGCAAAAATGGTGTAGAATATTCCTCTGGCTCAAGGGTCACACCACAGTGAATATTCATCCTGGGGTAATGGGGGCAAAACATATAGCTGCTCCTGGCACACTGCCTGTCCAGAGTGAGACAGGAAATAAGACAGTATCACCTTGAATCAGACTTGGGTCACGTAATTCCTGCAAGTCCTGCATAGACTCTAGAGTGGAAATTAGGTCTAGATTCTAAGACCTGGGAATCCAATCTAACTCTTGATGTCAGCTTTACCAAACCCCATCTCTGAATCAGTCTAAGTTACTTAGCTAGGCTGCTGCTGCTGCTGCTGCTGCTGCTGCAAAGTTGCTTCAGTCGTGTCCTGCTCTGTGCGACCCCAGAGACGGCAGCCCACCAGGCTCCCCGTCCCTGGGATTCTGCAGGCAAGAACACTGGAGTGGGTTGCCATTTCCTTCTCCAATGCATGAAAGTGAAAGTGAAGTAGCTCAGTCATGTCCAACTCCAAGCGACCCCATGGACTGCAGCCTACCAGGCTCCTCTGCCCATGGGATTTTCCAGGCAAGAGTACTGGAGTGGGGGTGCCATTGCCTTCTCCATTAGCTAGGCTAGGGAATCCAAAGCCCTCAATTATCATCTGGCTTGAGAGTTCCCTGCTAGTGCTAATTCCTCACTGTTCTTTAGCTAAACTAAGCGCACTTTCTCAGTCCTGTTTCTCAGTATCCCTGTCCCTTTGGTATGAGATGTGCTCCTCCCATCATGACATGACCCAACTAATTTCCAAGGTCCAGCAGAAAAGTACCCCTTCTATAAAGCCTCTTCAAATGCCCATCCCTCCAGCCTCTGAAACCCCTTAGCTCTTTTCATTCTACTTCTAATTTTTATTACTTTATGTCCAGATATTAGGCTAGCATTATTGCATTTAGCCATCACAAAACTACCTCTACTTTGTGAAAGAACAAAATGAAGCAAGGAAAAGTAAAAAGTCTTGCCCAAGCTAAATTACTCACATTTGGTAGCATGTGTGTGCATGCTAAGTCACTTGAGTCATGTCCAACTCTGTGCAGCCCTATGAACTATAACCTGCCAGGTTCCTCTGTCCACGGGATTCTCCAGGCAAGAATACTGGAGTGGGTTGCCATGCCCTCCTCCAGGGGATCTTCCCAACCCAGGGATTGCACCTGTGTCTCTCACATCTTCTACATTAGCAGGCAGGTTCTTTATCACTAGCACCACCTGGGAAACAACACTGGTAGCATAGGACATAACAAATAATTACAATATGAGAAATGCATGGATTTTAAATGCAATATTTTTAATCAGTGAGAAACTGATAGCACAATCTAGCTAGGACTACTGGAATATTTTTAAACTACTCCAGGAGTTAGCAGCATGATAAATATGCTTCAGTGAAATAAGCTAGCATAATCCACTTACTTCCCAAGTATAGCATGATTTGTATATTTATAGGATTTCTTATTTTATAAGCAAAACAAGAGGCTTTTAAAAGAAGAAGATATAAAGAGGATGCCTGCATGGCTTTATTACTTAGGAAAATAACTGATGCAGCCACAATGAATCTGAACTCTATGAAACCAAGGTCAGAGCTGCTCAACATTTCTTTCCTCCTCATCTTTGAACTAGCAGGAAAGCAGAGTTTCCAGACCATGGACAAAGGCCATCTCTCTGATCTCAACATCCCAAACCATTTGCTACAAACATAACTAATTACTGAGCTGAAGAAAAATCATCTGGAGAAAACTGGCAAGAGTGACGATATACTACGGAAGGAACTGCAAAGTCAGCTCCGCCGGCTTCTCTGATAGAAAGCAGCACTAATTAGCACAGGAAAGAGCAAAGGCTGATACGATACGGTTCAGCCACACTTGGGCCTAGAAAACCAAGGCAGTGTCTAAAACTACCCAAGAAAAACGCCATTAGGTGGTCCTCATCTCTCACTACCACTCCCTGCCAGGACTTCAGTACCCTTTCCAGAGCCAACCTGGCATCCATCTAAGCTTGGGTTTCCCTGAGAAAAAGAGGAACCAGGACTGGAACTCAGGAGATCTCACCCCTGACTTGGGCCATGCTGAGAGCAGTTACTTAGAACCCTGGGAGTGACTAATAAGGAGAAAGAAGAGGAAAGGGAAAATCCTAGTTTTGAATTGCTAAGCGTGGAGGATTCCTACATCACATGGAGGCAATTTGAGGCTTCGTGACTGTCCAGCCGCATCAGATGTGGGGTGCGAGCTGGCCCTCTCTCAAACCACTGCAGTAATAAATATTGTAGGTAAGTCCTTCTGTCTCATCCGAGTTAAATCACGCAAACATAGCTACCTCCAGCTGGGGGAGGGAGAGCATCCTTTGAGCTGAGGACATCACGCATGCTGGAATTCTCTGGTATGTCTTGAGTACCAGGAATTGTTATCTTTGCATAAGAAGAAATTACACATAGGAGAATTTTGTGAGGCTTTTTCTTTATGTTTTAAACCCTGGATGGAATCCTGCCTGGTTGAGGGTAGTACTGGATGTTTGGTGTCCAGCCCTACTGTGCTGTAGAGACGTCCTTTTTCCAGAACTTCACAAGCCGTAGCTTCACCTTCCTCAGAAAAGCTCACAAATGGAGTTGTGGAGAGAGGTGCCTGCCATCATGGTTCCTCTTGAAGATGTAGCTGCCACCTGACAGCTGTTTACACACGGCGCTAGTCTGCAGCGGGTTAGCATCAGTACCGTTTCGACGTTCCCAAAGGAGCAAGAACCATTCCACTCTAAGTATTATGAGATCTCTATGGCCCACACAGCAGCATATCTCCTTGCTCAAACTGATCAAACAGAGTCTATCCAACATTTCTGAGCAATATCTTAAGAGTCCCTGACTATACCACTAAATTATGACTGAATTCTCCTCCCAGTTACGGCCTTTAAGAACACAGCTGATTGTTTAAGTGAGCATACCCCTTCAAAGGAAAATCTTTACAGATGATTAACCAAGCCCACTGCCATGCCATGCTCAGTAGTGTCTGACTCTGTGAAACCCTATGGATTGTAGCCCACCAGGCTTCTCTGTCCATGGAATTCTCTAGACAAGATCATTGGAGAGTGGGTTGCCATACCCTCTTCCAGGGTATCTTCCTGAGCCAGGGATAACAACTTTGTCTCTTACATTGGCAGGCAGATTCTTTACCACTGAGCCCAAGCCCATTAGTTCTATTTGTATCCTGCAAAATAAAGTCTCTGGAGAATAAAGCATAAGTAAATTAAACATAGAACATGTTGGGCTCCTCCTACAATACTGTCCTCTGATGAGCTGCTGTACATGTGAAAACCACCTAGATGTCTCATTATGCATCTTGAAGATATACAAAGGAGAGTGGGATATACTTGCCTGTGAACTCTTTCATATCAGATGCCAAGATTTTGTTAGATCTTCAGTGGCAAGTCAAAAAAAAAAAGAGGAGAGAGAGAGAGAGAAAGTGTGAAATACCATGTTTTTAGAAATGCTGCCAGTTAAAAAATGAATCAGTTTTAGAACATGAGGGTTGCTTTCAATGTTATCAGACAGAAGACCAGTTTTAAGAGCTGTAATAGGCCTCAATAATGAGGCAGAATGAATTCTTAAGCCAGAGTGGCCAAGCACAAGGACTTAATTACAGAGGAGCCTGGCAATTATTAGTGGCCTTTGAGTGTGTCAGCAGAATTTGTGAAAATAAAAGGACTGTGAGTGGTACATGACCAACAAACTCACATGTGTGAGTAGAATAACCAAGATACCAACCAAAGTCCATACAATCCCCAAGCCGTAATGAAAAATCTAAGACATTCAGACATGTGAAGACTGTCCTTTGGATTTGATTTTAATAAAAAAAATTTTAAGTTCTCCCATTACAACATCAGAGATAGATATTTAAACCAGAGAAGACATAATTTATATTTAGAGATATTTCCCTAAGGAAAGCATAATTTTAAATTTCCCCAATCAGATATTGGGGGAACAGTTTATGAATCCATTTAATGGAAGAAAGTAAAAGACCACACACTGAGGAAAAATTCTCACCAATTTTTCAACTAAGTATGTTCAAAGCTAATCCCTTAAACATTGCACAAACACAAGCCAGGCTACAGTCATAAATAACGGAGTGCCATCAGATAAATTATGTGTAGCATGGAGTGAAGGGACAAGACCCACTGATAAAAGATGCAAATTTGCTCTTATCTCAGTTCCCAAGAAATATTTTGACAGGATGAATTGAAGGTTTTATTCTGACCCTTGGAAGAATAAGAACAGCGCAAGGATTCTTTGAAAGCTCATGAGTAATCTATATGTTTATTCTTCTCCTTATTTCAAAGAGCACGTTTTATAGAACTGCTAGAAACATTTTACAGGAAATACTTTTTTAAAAAAAGAAAAGTAACACACAAATGTGGCTACCTCACTCATTGCAATTCTATGCAAATAATATTTGGTACATGTTCAAAGCCAGTATAGAGACATTTACCACCAAAAATATATTTCTCATTTCAACACAAATTCCATTAATCTTCTAAATCTCCTAGGAGTCCTATGGAAATGATTCTCATCAACAAAATTTGACAGAGGGCTAGAGATTCCATATGGCGAATGAGCTGAAGTGCTATCTCAAGGTTATTGAGTAAATCGCTAGTGAAAATATATCTAAGATGCAGAACTCTTAAGTCTAATTTTTTGACCATCAGAATTTGAATTAATGGAACTCAAAATAAATTCAAATACTAATAATTAAAATTTTGAAAGCTAGGTACAGAAATGAGAATGATTTCCAAACAATCTAGGTTTTGGTGATAAGGAAAATATCATTTGTTTAAAGCTGAGTATAATGTCATTGTTAACTTACAGAACCAAGTACTTTTAAAAAGCACTGTCATCCCAGACCCTGCAAGAGTAACTGGCGCAGATAAGAGGAACTGTGCTTTTAGCTATATACCTGAATATAAGTACATTTTTAACACTCTGTTAAATATATAATAGTGCTTGCAGTTAGAAAAACTAAGTAGAATCATGAAGAGTTAATACACATTCTGTTTTGTTTGACAGATATCAAAAAGAAAAACTTAAGGAAGGGAAATTATAGAGCATCAGGAGCTGAGTTTTCTTAAGCTTTTAATAAGTATGCTTTCAATTGCATGCAAAAGAATTTTAACTCAAACTGTTTTCTGGAAAAATATTAGTGTACATCACTGAGAAATCCCAGGACTATATCTAGATGAAGGGACTAAAAACATCATGGAGACATACTCTCAATCTTGTGGTTCCATTTATCTCTGTGTCTTGGGTTCATTTTCAGACAAGTTTTCCCATATGCCCAGAAAGATAACCACTGCCAGTACAAGTCTGTCTTAGGGCTTGTCATCCAATAGAAGAAAGGCCTTCTCCTCCAGTGCCCACATCAGGGAAGAATTTTATTGGCTGTGCTTGGTCATAAGTCTGAGCTGATGTTGTTCACTCAGTCACGTACGACTCTTCATGACCCCATAGTCTGTCCATGAAATTCTCCAGGCAAGAACACTGGAGTGGGTTGCCATACTCCTGCACCCATCACTAGGCCAGTGTGCTGAGTTCTGGCATTGTGCAGCATGGATTAAGTGCCCATACAGCAGATATTCTAGACAGCAGTGTTGAAAGAGGAGGAAGCTTTTGTTGTCTTAAATCATATAGGCAGCCATCAATTGTATATTTGTAAAACTGGTCACTTCCAAATTCATAAAATAACTGCATTTATAATTTATGAGACCACTTCTGTGTAAGATGTCACTTACACAGAAGTTATTTACACTTACACAGTGATTACTACTCTATCTTTATGTCAATTTTCATATAAAATAAAAAGAAGGGGAGGGATACAGGCCTGCAACATGATCCAGCTGACTTTTAACACTGGATTATTGCAATTTTGAGGGTAAATTGAAGATACATTTCCTTTGTTTTAAATCTCCCATTAGTTTACTCAGTACTTTTACTCAGGAAGCTGAGAAAGAAACACACTAAGAATGTGTTAAATATTTAGGCACTGTAATATAAACACTTTAAAACAATAATTTGAAGTTATAGGAAGTATGAATTCCAAAACTGTAATTTTAGCTTACTTTATCTATTATATGGGATAGGGCTCAATATTAGCTAAATGTTTCAATTAAAAAAATGAATATATGTAATTAGCAACACATATTAAAAATGCTTGACCATAAATAAAATCTTGAACCAATTACATGATGTTTTAAACGTAATAGAATACTTTGTGTACTGTTTCTTAAACATAAGAAACACTATGTTTCTTAATTTAGTACACAATGAAATAATTCTTACATTTTTTTTTCTTAATATACAATGAAATTTGCTTTGGCACTGAACCTCCGATTGTGGCTAATAGGTAGAATAAATATTTTTTCCCTAAAGGCATACTTATGAAATTCCAGAGGAATTTTCCCTAATAAAAACTATGAAAAAATAAAAGTCATTCTGTGAAAATATAAAGTCACAGTTTCTAGGACTGAGTTCATTTTCTTAACAAAGATTAGGGCTTCTCTTTGAAAATGATGTGTTTTCCTATTTATAGTTTGATCTTTAAAAACACCTCCACATTAAAATAATCAGGATCTAATTGGACTTCCTATTAAAATGCAGGCATTATTCACAGCTCTCTTAATCACTCCTTCCCCTGTTCTTATCACATCTCTGAGCTACAATAAGGCTCCCAAGCTATTCATCTAAACAGCTTCCATCCATTGGACTAAGGAGTTCTTTGAGCCATGGGGAGGTCTGTGAATTTTACTAAGGTGTAAGCATTAGTGCCCATAGAGATGTCTCAAAACAATGCAAGGAAGCTCCAGCATAGTAGAGAAAGTGTACCTTCCAGTTTGAGATTCATGAGTCATCAGAGACCAAAATCACTTTCCTAAGACTTTGTGACTTAAATAAATGAAAACTTATTTGCCACACTGAGCGGATATCTAGCCTTTTTATTCTCAGTTTCTTTTCTGTGTTTAAGTTATAAACTCAAATCGCTACTGGAGATGTTGCCCCTGGATCTTGGAAAAGATGTGGTGAATAGAGTGTCTATGTGTGTATACACACAAAATCTATAGAAAAAAAGACAAAAAGCTTCACTTTTATAGTCAAAATCATAGTGTGGGACTCTCTCACCAATAAAACCGGGTGAGTTCCTTATAAAAATACTATAGTGAAAAATGAATACCTCACTCTACAGAGTTCAGTGTGGTAGCCAACTAAACAGCATGCAAACAATAAATACAGGCTTACATTCAAGATTTCTTAAAAAAAAAATGAGGAAAACGGTATTAACATAAAGATCCCCTCTTACACTCCAAACAGTAATCTATTATCCTAAAAAAAAAAAAAAAAACAATGACTTTGGCCTCTGTATTCCATCCAAACACACTCTGTCTATCTCATGGCTGGTCAGTAATAGACTCCATCCTCCCCACTCCAAAATCAACTGGAGTAAAACTTAACTGGAGAGGAAGTTCTTAAGAGATAAATCCCTAGGGTTGACAAATGAACAGCCCTGCACAATAGAAAACTGTTACTTAGATTTTAACCATCTGGCACGTAGGCATTTAAGATTCATTTTCTCCCTTTTTCATGGCATGTCTAGCTAGCAATCAGATTGAATGGTTTGAAGGATGTTCCCCAGCACTGTGACTGACTCCTTGCCTAACTTCTGCTCCTCTGCTCACCGACACACTGAGACTTTGTCACCACTCTTGCTCCCCTCCAAACAACACCAAACCCTGTCTGCAAGGCATTTGGTTAACACATTATGCACACATACTAAGATGCTGCACTCTGCACAGATGCATAAACCTAAAAAATAGCATTATCATAACATCTTCCAGTTCAGCTATTTTAAGGCTGCTGCTCCCATATCACAAAGCCTTGCTATTTATACACCCCTGCATATGGAAGACTCATCCTTCCTGTGAGATTGCAGCCCAGTGGGCGCAGCAGACAAAATTATAGGCCCCAGACTTGAATAAACACGCATCCTGCCTTGCTTATCTTCCTTGAATGCAAGCCAAGTTTATTAATAATTTTTTAAGTCGGAAGGAAAACAAAACAATTCTGATGTGACAAGAGGATATTGAGAAACAAGATAAACAAGAAAAGCAGCCAATCTCAACCCAGAAGGTGAAGCTCCCAGGCCCAGGCAGCTAGGGAACCAGGTAGAGGGCTGGGCATGCTAACTCTGGCTGTGCCATAACCTGCACATGTTATGACTGTGTTCCTTAGCTGGCCTTGTTGTTCACAAGTGCACCAGGAAGCAGAGTCAATGTGCATCTTGACTGGCAACTGGAGAAAAGACACCTTCTCTGTGATGACCCAGAAGGGTAGGATGGGGGGGCTCAAGAAGGAGGGGACATATGTATGCGTGCATATAAGCTGTCATTTTAGTCATGTCCAGCTCTGTGAGGCTATGGACTGCAGCCCACCAGGCTCCTCTGTCCATGGTATTCTCCAGGCAAAAATATTGGAGTGAGTTGTCATGACCTCCTCCAGGAATCTACCTGACCCAGGTATTAAGCTGGCATCTCTTATGTATCCTGCATTGGAAGGTGGGTTCTTTACCACTATCTCCACCTGGGAAGCCTGGATATACATATACTTAGAGCTAATTCAGAGAAGGCAATGGCACCCTACTCTACTACTCTTGCATGGAAAATCCCATAGATGGAGGAGCCTGGTAGGCTGCAGTCCATGGGGTCCCTAAGAGTCGGACATGACTGAGCAACTTCACTTTCACTTTTCAGTTTCATGCTTTGGAGAAGGAAATGGCAACCCACTCCAGTGTTCTTGCCTAGAGAATCCCAGGGACGAGGGAGCCTGGTGGGCTGCCGTCTATGGGGTTGCACAGAGACTGAAGTGACTTAGCAGCAGCAGTAGAGCTAATTCACATTGTACAGCAGAAATTAACACAACCTTGTAAAGCAATTATCCTCCAATTAAAAATAGAAAGTAAAATATATTAAAATAATTTTAAAAGCATTCTTTAGGAAAATGAGAATTTCCTAAAATTCTTTAAGAAAATTTAACTTTCTAGACAATACAAAGAATTTCTTTAAATGAATTTAGTAGATTATCCTGCTCTGTTTTAGAGACTGTGGAATTGCTGGTGAGGTTTACTTTTGGTAGACCAACAGTATTAGAAGTATCAATGCTTTCATTTTCCCTCTCTCCAGAAAGTTCAAGGCAGAGGGGTTGTGAGTACTATTATCTTATCTCAAAAAGGCAGAGAGCAAATGGTCTGCAAGGTGAAACTCTTGGTTTAGATTTTATTTGGTCAAAGGACTTCTCTGGTGGCTCAGTCGGTAAAGAATCTGCCTGCAGTATAGGAGACTCAGGTCTAATCCCTGGATCGGGAGATCCCCTGGAGAAGGAAATGGCAACCCACTCTGGCATTCTTGACCAGAAAATTCCATGGAGAGAGGAGCCTGGCAGTTTACAGTCCATGGGGTAGCAGAGAGTTGGACATGACTCAGTGACAAACACACACACCAGAGAAAATGGCCACTGTTTAAGGCATGAGTTCAGCAGAGGTGCCAGGGACAAGCGTTGGGAGAGCTATCTGGCTAGGATTCCAGATCCTACCTGTCAGATGCCTGGCCTCTGTTTCCACACAGAGTCCTAGGAGGACAGGGAAGGGAGAGGCAGAGCAATGAAGGCTCATAAACTTCCCCTTCACCTAGTCCCCGAGGACCTCTGAGGATCTTTGTGGGCCTGAAGTCTTACAAGAGGAACGAATCAGAGGCCCGCATCTGCATCCCGTGGGGAATTTATGGTTCATGCCGCAGGTACAGGAGTTTCTAGTTCTAGGTTTTGTATGCAACCTAATCTCTGTTCTGCAGACTACATGGCTTCCCTGTCAGAAGCAAAGGTAAAAATCTCCACCGTCACCTGAATAGGATAACTATCTATTACTTTTACCTGAAAGAGCACTTGTTACATAGGAATAGGTATCGACCGAGAAAGGTCCTAGCAGGGAGGCTCCCTTTCTCCACCTCCTCACTGTGGAAACGCAGCCACCCACCACCCATTTCTCACCCATCACTCCTGGATTTGCACCCACTAAGAACTGGTGTGCTGATGAAGAGGAGACAGACAGACCCAGGGACTCTGACAGTCTGGGTTTGTGAGAAAAACTGGAAGGCTGCCACTCCAGAGAGCACCAGATCGCTGTTTCATTGCTCAGTTAAAGAGAGGGCTTCCCTGGTGGCTCAGATGGTAAAGAGTCCTCTTGAAACACAGGAAACCGGGGTTTGACCCCTGTGTCGGGAAGATCTGTTGGAGAAAGGAATGGCTACTCACTCCAGTATTCTTGTCGGGAGAATCCCATGGACTGAGGAGCCTGGCGGGCTATAGTCCATGGGATCACAGAGTCAGACACTACTGAGCAACTAAAACTTAGATTCAAATTAGGGCTTCCCAGGTGGTTCTAGTGGTAAAGAATCCTCCTGCCAATGCAGGAGATACAAAAGACTCGAGTTCAAACTCCGGGCTGGGAAAATTCCCTGGAGGACAAAAGGGCAACCCACTCCAGTATTCTTGACTGGAAAATCCCGTGGACAGAAGAGCCTGAAGGTCTACAGTCCATGGGGTCACAAAGAGTTGGACACAACTGAGCAACTGAGCGTGCAGATTCAAATTCCTCCTGCAATTTCTGCCAAGGAGGGCATGGGGCACTGCCCTGCTGGCTGGACTTGGAGGAAGCAGTGCACTCGCCTGGGCCTGTCTTTGTAAAATTGTTCCCAGAAGCCCATATGCTGCTGTGACTTTTTTTTTAGCTGAGATATTTTCCCAGTGTCTCTTTAGATAGAGAAAGAATATTATTTCTCTGGTTACAAAGACCAATTTATTAGATTCAAGGGCAAGATGGACAAGTCATTATATGCCATCAGAATACAGAATGTGATGTGTTTGCATGTGTGTGTGTGTGTGTAAACATTTTCCTTTCCATTTAGTTCTAGGCTATTTTGCAGGGTAAGAATATAGATTAAACATGTTATCTTCAATGACACACCATTTATTGAGATTCATGTAAAGGAAAAATATGGCCAGAGAGTGGGTGCCATTCTGCTTTCATAAAGACTTGAAGAAGGCTAAAGAGAAGAGAAATTCACATTTATTCCTTGTCATTTGAGACTTGCAATTAGTCATGTTTGCCTGATCCCTGGTGAGTCACCAGATGAGCTCCAGGCACAGCAATACAGCCTCCACGTTTTCAGGGGGTTCTATTGTGGGTCATGCAGAGGTCAGCAGACTGTCAAAAGTTATACTCTATCCCTGGCTGCCTCTTAAAAATACCTTGGGAGTATGTGTCCAGGATTAAAGGCCATTCTGATTCCTTACCAAACTTAAGGAAAAAAAAAGCTTCTTTTACCTCAAGAGATGAACAGTCTATAACTGATATAGATGTGGAATGAGGATACCAAACTCTAACGCTGATTATTAGATGTGTAAAATAGGAAGCATAATATCTCTTCTATTCCACCATGAGGAAAGTAGGAATTTATTTCCCACACTATCTTAGCCAAAGCAACTCAGTTCCTAACTGGCTTATTCTTTCTTCTTAAGACACAGAAACTGATTCTTCCTGTTGATTCTCTATCCCTATAACAGTAAAGCTACCATGCTGTAGCTCTGGAAAGCTATGAGCTCACCGAGCTCAGACCCCACTCAGGGCAGCACAGGGCTGCAATTACGTCATCCAAGACAGACAGACACTTGTCTGCTTTCTAAGGCATCCAGGGGAAACAATTTGCAAGCACTCTTATTACTGTGATCTAGATCTCAGAACTTTGCTAACTAGAAAGTTGCCTTGTGCAACTGAAGCCCATTCTCCTTGTGCTCCCAGGAGAGCATGGAAAATAGCTGGTCATTACACAGAGCGAAAATAATTTCTGAAATGGTGCCACAACTAGCTCAAGTGTGAAAAAAATAGTCAATTATTTTATCAAGTCAGTGAAGTCACTCAGTCGTGTCCGACTCTTTGTGACCCCGTGGACTGTAGCCTACCAAGCTCCTCTGTCCATGGGATTCTCCAGGCAAGAATACTGTCAGTATTCTCCTACAATTATTTGACAAAATTTTTTTCCCTGATTTTCTTATTTAAAGCTGTGTTTATACTATACTGAGTGTTGACTCAGTCCAGACAATTCGAAACATAAATTTTCTTAGCTTTATGTAAACATGTAGAACTTATTGTTATTATCATTCCATAGACCAAATAACTGAATCATGATAACTCAGTGTAAGATATTCCTGTTGCTAATTCTAAATCATTTAAGTTCTCCTAATTATCATAGTAATAAAATGATTTAACTTTTTAAAACTAAAGCTTTAATCACAATAACAGCAATGGAACAGTATGTAGCTACTTGGTCTGGCTAGTTTTGCAGTAGTCTTTGATTCTTTTCTCAAGATATCTTACTTACCTAAGCTTTCCCTCATTCAAGTAGTGCAACCTCCTCAGTTACATCTTAAGAGGAAAGGAATGCTTTACAATTGAACAATGTCTCCCACCCAAGTGTGGGAAAAAAATTCAAATAATAGAACTCACGCATTAGGAGAGATATCATGAATTGTTTATCCAACTTATTGCCCAATGAAGGATTCCTTTCAAATACCCCTGTGAAGATGACTCCACAGTTTTCCCGTGAGACTGAAACTTCAGTCTTAGATACAAACCATCTTAGTTTAAAATTTGTATTTATTGAAAGCATGTAAGTTGTGCTCTTATCTGACCATATTAGATGCTTTACTTACAAATTAAACACATATATGTTAAAAAGAAAAAATAAAAACAAAAGAAGACTTGTGTAATTCTGCCATTTTCTCCCTCTGTCATTTACCATCTGTCCTAAGCCATAAATCTTAAATCCTTATTTCATAGATCCTTTCCAGTCTTTCATATTACTTTTTCTTGGGTGTATTTTCTTCTATTGTTTGATTATATTTCTTTCTTTATTTGAGTTTATCAGAGAACCACTATAGAATGACATGGATTTTATTCATATATTCTTTCAATATTTACTGGGTATCAATTATGTGCTAAACATTTATTAAGATAAATTTCTCCTCTCTTTTCTATCAAGGTGGTTAATAATTATATTACCAGAATTTTGCTTTCACTAGCCTGTCAATTCTCCTAAAAATCACTCCACTCTAAGGACTATTATTGTAAAACAATGCTCACCTTTAAAAATTATTTCCAAAAATTAAATCCAAAATAAGTTTTGGAAAAAATCTCAATATTGGTATATTAGTATAAACTATATTGGTATAAGCTTTAAGATGACTAGGACATTTATGCAATTTACACTTCTCTCTCCTCTCACCCTCTAATGTCTCTTCTTTATTAACAAGTTCTTCCTTCATCCTGGAGAAGGAAATGGCACCCCCACTCCAGTACTCTTGCCTAGAAAATCCCATGGACAGAGAAGCCTGGTAGACTACAGTCCATGGGGTCGCTAAGAGTCGGACACGACTGAGCAACTTCACTTTTCACTTTCTTCCTGGATCTGGTTAATATTATAGAGATTAACCAAGAACAATTTCCTCACATTGTATCCACAAATTTTGCTGAAAACAATTTGTAGGTAGAGCAAATTAGGATTTTATCAGACGCTCTGATTTGAAAACAATGAGTCTATCTGTCAGCATCTGGGCAGGAAACAAATAGCACACTCAGAGTGGATGATTAAAGAGGATTTAGTGAAAAGGCTCTCACGAAAGGTGTGGCTAGTGTCTGGAGGGAAGTGGAGTTTGAGATGAAGATTTTCTTGAAGGAAATTTACTAGCGAGTGCCCTTGGGATCAACACCTATGAGAGTGAAGGAAGCAACTTTGGGTAGAAGCAGGAGCCAAACCCTGATGGAGTCACTGCAAAGATTCTGGTCTGTCTCATATGAGCTCTGGACCTTGTACAGCCCTTCAAAACTGTGCCTTCTTAGGCAAGAAGGCCAGGTCCTTACACTCTCCCAGTAGACCCGCCATTGGCTGCTGGCTGCCTGCTGGGAAACTTGGCCAAGATGGTTCTCTTTGACTAAGGGCAATTTCCTTAGCAGCTGGTAGAATGAGCACCTCAGTGCTGAGATGGTGCTGAAGGGCATACCACACCACCCTTACAGACAAGATGGTGCAGCAACTCAGAGTTACCAACAGCGATGAGCTGAGGAAACATTCCCACCTCTAGTGGTTGCTGGAATCTGGTGAGACTGTAGTAAAGGGCCCCTCTGTAGGGCTACGATACTTAGTGGAGGAAGATAGCCACCACCAGCCATGGGTCTGGCAGGGAGGGCGCTGAGGCCAAAGCCACAGCTTCTCTCTCCTCTCACCCTCCAATGTCCTGCTTCTTTCTCTCCCAGGCCAATCCCCAAAGGAAGCTAGAGGGCAAGAAGGTCTGTCCTTAGATTGCAGCCTCTCCTGAGGACAGAGCAAGATAGAAAAGGGTAGAGAGTGGGTCAGGAGAGGCAGATTTAAAACATCTAGCACATTCAGGCTTCCAGCTTATAGTCCAGTTGTCAAAAATCCCTACTCAGTTCTGTATTCAGTTAGGAGCAAAGTAATTGTTTCCTCTCAGCTTTCTTTAACTTAAGATTCATAGAGACTTTCTTCAAGTAGTGTTTATCAAAGAAAGCAGGAAAGATTTCATCTATGGTGATTTGCTTGTGAATTTTTCTAATGAGAGATAAAATATATGAAACAAACCCCCAACATGGGTTTATTTTCCCACATTTAAATCTCTAAAGAAATCTAGGTGAAAGTGTTAACTGCTCAGTCCTGACTGACTCTGCAAGCCCATACACTATAGCAGGAATTCTCTAGGCAAGAATACTAGAGTGGGTTGCCATTCCCTTTTCCAGGGGCTCTTCCCAACCCAGGGATCGAAACTGCATCTCCTTGTGTCTCTTGCATTGCAGGCAGATTGTTTACCGTCTGAGCCACCAATCTAAAAGATAGGTCATGTGCCATCATAAAATTATTCAAATTTTATAGTAACACAGTTTTACACAATGACTCTGAACGGTTTACTCTGCTGAATGCTACAGAATAAAAGAAACACATAAGTTAAAACAAATAAGCAAATATAGAAGACATTATGCAATCATTTCAGGCATTTAGAAATGGCATGGTGCTTCCTGGAGGAGCATAGGAACCTCAGGCAGGGATGAAAAATGCAAAGTACAACACATGCTCTACAAACAACTGTCATCTTTGCCCTCCCCTGCCCCCTGCTCGGGCTTCCCTGGTGGCTCAGACGGTAAAGCGTCTGCCTGGAGTGCGGGAGACCTGGGTAATTACCCAGGCAGGTAGAACCGTGCCTGCACATATTTGTCATCAGTAGATAAATTTTAAATAATAAAATGAATGGCACCATAAGAAATAAAATATCATCATAATACATAAATGACTAGCTGTAACCTAGTTTTGGGAAATCTAATGAAGACTTCCTGGTGGAAGAGAGAGATGACAAGTAGAATTCCTCAGGAAAAGAAACACTTAGTTTCAGGAATTCTTAACCCTCAATACACATTAGCTGACATGAAAAGAGTCCAATAAATTTTGAGCCCAGGACATCAGATGTAACTGGTGTGGGTGGAACCCAGATATTGGTTTGTTTGATGTATTTGTTGCTGTTTCTTAAGCATCCTGGGTGGTAAAGACAGGAATAAGAACTACTGACATAGATTAAGATTGGAAGAGAGGAGAATTAGAGTTTGGGAATGGGCTTTGCCAAGGCCTGGAGATAAGAGTTCATCATATGTTCATAAAATGGCAACATATTACTCATTTTGAGGTTGAATTATAAATTATAAGGAGGAAATGGTGAGAAAGAAACCTGCAGGGCTTTCAAGGTAGACTTGAAAGTGTCTGGTTACCAGTAATTCTGCTAAAGTGGGACAATATCCTATGGGAGGGTGTGATCAAACTTTCATCCCTTCTTTCAGACTGAGAGTGATTTACATTTACAGTGAAAATGTGAAAAGAGGAGGCAAGAGAATTGGGGCCCAGAGACAGGAGATAGAAAGCTGAAATCGTCATTAAGACAAGATTCTATCTGCAGCCCTTTTCTTAAGGCAAGAATACCTTCTTCTTTTAAGGCAAGGTTATTGCAGGGTCCTGATGTGAAGAGCTGACTTATTGGAAAATTTCTGGGATGGGAAGATTGAGGGCAGGAAGAGAAGGGGATGACAGAGGGTAAGATGGTTGGATGGCATCACCAACTCGATGGACATGGGTTTGGATGGACTCCGGGAGTTGGTGATGGACATAGAGGCCTGGCATGCTGCAGTTCATGGAGTTGCAAGGAGTCAGACACGACTGAGCAATTGAACTGAATTGATTACATGGTCATCTCTAAAAATGTGTAATACACCAGTATTTCTGGTTGTGACATGGTGTTTTCTATAAATTAATATTAGCAACTCCTGCAGCTCAATTCCAGAAAAATAAACGACCCAATCAAAAAATGGGCCAAAGAACTAAATAGACATTTCTCCAAAGAAGACATATGGATGGCTAACAAACATATGAAAAGATGCTCAACATCACTCATTATCAGATAAATGCAAATCAAAACCCCAATGACGTACCATTTCATGCCAGTCAGAATGGCTGTGATCCAAAAGTCTACAAGCAATAAATGCTGGAGAGGGTGTGGAGAAAAGGGAACCCTCTTACACTGTTGGTGGGAATGCAAACTAGTATAGCCACTATAGAGAACAGTGTGGAGATTCCTTAAAAAACTGGAAATAGAACTGCCCTATGACCCAGCAATCCCACTGTTGGGCATACACACTGAGGAAACTAGAATTGAAAGAGACACATGTACCCCAATGTTCATCGCAGCACTGTTTATAATAGCCAGGGTATGGAAGCAACCTACATGTCCATCAGCAGACAAATGGATAAGAAAGCTGTGGTACATATACACAATGGAATATTACTCAGCCATTAAAAAGAATACATTTGAATCAGTTCTAATGAGGTAGATGAAACTGGAGCCTAGTATACAGAGTGAAGTAAGCCAGAAAGAAAAACACCAATACAGTATACTAATGCATATATATGGAATTTAGAAAGATGGTAATGATAACCCTGTACGTGAGACAGCAAAAGAGACACAGATGTATAGAACAGTCTTTTGGACTCTGTGGGAGAGGAGAGAGGGTGGGATGAATTGGGAGAATGGCATTGAAACATGTATAATATCATATGTGAAACAAATCGTCAGTCCAGGTTCAATAAGGATACAGGATGCTTGGGGCTGATGTACTGGGATGACCCAGAGGGATGGTATGGGGAGGGAGGTGGGAGGGGATTCAGGATGGGGAACATGTGTACACCCGTGGTGGATTCATGCTGATGTATGGCAAAACCAATACAGTATTGTAAAGTAATCAACCTCCAATTAAAATAAATAAATTTAAATTAAAAAAATAAAAATAAAAACAATAGAAAAGACTCATGGGAAAAAAATAAAAGTATAAAGCATTTTTAATTAATTAATTAATATTAGGATATCATATTCTTTGAAGAGATTCTGTATGTACTTCTTAAATCTATTGGTACAGTAAAAAAAAAAAGACAAAGAATGTATGCTTACTATTTACTTTGTGATCTCCAAGTATCTTATAATTACAGTGGAGTTCACATTTTTAGAAGGCTTGGTTTCTGAAATTAAAATGTATCATATAATCTGGCTTTGAAACTTGAATTAAAGAAAGTCTTGGGCTCATAACTGATCCAAGAAGCGCTTTTAATATTTCTGTTTAAACAGAGACCCTTTCCCCCAGGAAACTATCACCAAATCAGATCTTGAAAACTTTAGGCTTTGATCCATTATAAAAATGTGCAGCAATTTAATCATCATAGGAAGTAAGTGTTTTGTCATCTTTGAGAGCCAAAGTAGTCAGAGGCACAGGACAAAAAGGAAAAAGAAAATTCAACACATCCAAAGAATAAAAATAAGTAGGCTTTTAAGGAACACTTCTATATTTTACTGTATTCTTTAAATTAAATTTGTTTTGCAATTTCACTTTTCCTTTCAACTGAACTAAAATGAAGAACTGAACTAAAACCTAAAACACAGAACAACATTTCTTATCTTAATATAAATACTTTTTTGGTTGGCTATTGGCAATGAGTTAGATAATGTTTATGCCATGCAAGATATTTCCACTAACACAATTACATTCCATTCATGATCTCCTTATAATATGATTCCTTCAAGTGTGGAGGAGCAATGGTTTGCTCTTTCACAGGTGACATTACAGTATAAACAAATATGAAGAAAAGTATGACCTAGTCCTTGTCTTCAAAGTCCTAAACCCTGTGGGAAGAGTCATCATCTATGCATCAAAGGATGAATAACAATGGGATTTTGAGCTGCATGTCATGAAAACAACAGAGATAATAAGGGAAAGATATGAAAAGAGTGGGAAGTGAGGAAGAATGGCTGAAAAACTAGAGGATAAAGACTAGGGTGTGGGGCAGAAGTGAATATGTTGTTTACATAAGGTGAACAATAATGAATGGATTTTTAAAATAACAGTAACAAAAAATGCAGGATGAAGCTGAGGAGAGCATAAATGAGCAACAAGGCATTCTGCCAACAGATTGATCTGCACATTGGTTCTTCCCTGGGTTTGTCTTCTGTCCCACCATGAAGATTTTGGACTTTCCAGCTACTATCAACTAATTCCTTAAAATAATTCTATACAGACACACACACACACACAAAATATAAAAACACACATACAAAACACACAATCAGTTTTTTTGCATAGAAAAACACACAATTAGTTCTGTTTCTGGAGCACCCTGACTTGATATACCTGTCTATGAAAAACTGGGCTTTGCTAGGGTTTCGACACTTCTAACCACTGAGATTCTTAATCCTTTCCTTAGGTCTAGTTTTTAAACATATCCCAAGAACAGTGTCTCAACGCAGCAAACTTATAGATATAAGCTTTAAGCCAGCTCACTGGATAGCCATGTAATCAGCTTGATTGTATCTCAAATGCCTAGTACCTAGACTTTTTGGCTGTCCCCAAATGATCAGGTTCCTAAAAGCCTCATCCTCTTTTAAGAACTGGCCTTCCTCCTCCTGAGGACCAGTCTCACATGACTAAAGGCAGCTGACAAGCTCCTGCGCCTACTGCTTAAGCCTCTGTGTTTACCCTGACCTAGGGCTCCTTCTCAGCCTTTGACTGATGGTGTTCGCATGCTGCTTGTCCTTTGTCCTCCTAGACTGATCTTCCAGATGTGAAACAAGCTAAGATCAGTTAACAAATCCTGGCCTGAGCATACTGTTTGGCAGCTGCATTTTGTCAAACTTTTTCTCTCTTTATCTGTATTCTAGCCAACCCACCCAAACCCTACTTCTGACTCAGACAGACACATCAAATGTACCATCTGAGCCCTGACTATGCTCCAGCTGCCTTTAATGCTCTTACGTCCATCCCACAAACACACACTGCGCTATCACCCCCTCCACCAAGAGTCTAACCAGTCCCTGCATATCTGGGTCCTTTTACCATTCCCTGCCTCTGAACAAGGTCTTCTTGGCCTAAAGTGAACTGCCCTCACTGAGCCTTGAGGAGCCTGCACAAACACTGCCATCCTCAGGTCATCAGTGGCCCTCCTGCTTGTCACAGTATCTTTCCTCCACCACTTTGTGTGTTATGCGAGAGTAGTGTTATCTATTACATGTTGCTTTCTCCAGTAAATTGTGACTCCCTTGAGGGCAAAAACTAATTCTTTTTTACTTTGTGATCCATGAGACTATTACAATACTCTTCACTGGAGGAGCTTGATTCTCTCCTGGTCCAATTATTGGTTAACCATTCTGGGCAGAGAATGTTTTGCATTCTATCAATAACCATTAACCTGGAATAAATCATTGTGACATCAAATTACATTATTAAATTATTTTTCCTTCCAGGTATCAATTTTTAAGTATTGATTGGCTGTATACAAAAATTCAACTGAATTATAAATTTAGATGTAGAGGATAAGTGCTTTATCCTAAATTTATCCTGAAACAGCAACTACTGGAAAGAAAAGATCAATAAGCTTATCTCCAATCTAAAGCCTAAAGTTCTATGTTTCAGAGGATGAAGAATGATTAGAAAGCCATAAAATCCAAAGAAGCTGTAATGTACTGTTAAGCAAATTCTCACGCTCTTTTATTCTTTTCCTAGATGCAATGTCTTAATTTCTCAACTAAATTTTAAGCTGCAGCCTTTCTTCTAAGGTAAAAATTTTACTTGTACGTTTTGGTTTCAGAACTGACCTGTTCCTTAAGCAACAGAAACCACTGCTTAAGTATTCTCTGTTCCTCCCAAGCACCTCACCAAGGGACTACTTACCCCACCTGATGCCTTCCCTAGTATTTTTTTTTATTGGAGTATAATTGCTTTACAATGTTGTGTTAGCTTCTGCTGTACAGCAAAGTGAATCAGCTCTGCTGCTGCTAAGTCACTTCAGTCATGTCCGACTCTGTGTGACCCCATAGACAGCAGCCCACCAGGCTCCCCCATCCCTGGGATTCTCCAGGCAAGAACACTGGAGTACGTTGTCATTTCCTTCTCCAATGCATGAAAGTGAAAAGAGAAAGTGAAGTTGCTCAGTCATGTCCGACTCTTAGGGACCCCATGGACTGCAGCCTACCAGGCTCCTCCATCCATAGGATTTTCCAGTCGAGAGTACTGGAGTGGGGTGCCATTGCCTTCTCCGAAAGTGAATCAGCTCATTCCCTGCCGCTTCGTTTCCCTCCCACCCTCCTCCATCCCACCCCTCTGGGTCATCACGGAGCTCCCTCTGCTATACATCAGGTTCCCACTAGCTATCTGTTTTACACATGGTAGTGTATATATGTCAGTCCTAAACTGTCAATTTGTCCTACCTGCCCATCTCCTATGTTCACAGGTCCATTCTCTATGTCTGTGTCTCTATTCCTGCCCTGCAAACAGGTTCATCTAAAGTTCCTAGAATTTTTTTAATATAAATTTATTTAATTGGAGGCTAGTTACTTTACAATATTGTATTGGTTTTGCCATACATTGACTTGCATCTGCCATGAGTGTACATGTGTTCCCCATCCTGAACCCCCCCTTCCAGCCCCCCACCCCATCCTATCCCTCTGGGTCATCCCAGTGCACCAGCCCCGAGCATCCTGTCTCATGCATCAAACCTGGACTGGCGATTCATTTCACATATGATATTTTACATGTTTCAATGCCATTCTCCCAAATCATCCCACCCTCTCCCTCTCCCACAGAGTCCAAAAGTCTGTTCTATACATCTGTGTCTCTTTTGCTGTCTCAAACACAGAGTTATCATTACCATCTTTCTAAATTACATATATATGAGTTATTATACTGTATTTGTGTTTTTCTTTCTGGCTTACTTCACTCTGTATAATAGGCTCGTTTCATCTACCTCATTAGAACTTATTCAAATGTATTCTTTTTAATGGCTGAGTAATATTCCATTGTGTATATGTACCACAGCTTTCTTATCCATTTGTCTGCTGATGGACATGTAGGTTGCTTCCATACCCTGGCTATTATAAACAGTGCTGCGATGAACATTGGGGTACACATGTCTCTTTCCAGTCTGGTTTCCTCAGTGTGTATGCCCAGCAGTGGGATTGCTGGGTCATAGGGCAGTTCTATTTCCAGTTTTTTAAGGAATCTCCACACTGTTCTCTATAGTGGCTATACTAGTTTGCATTCCCACCAACAGTGTAAGAGGGTTCCCTTTTCTCCACACCCTCTCCAGCATTTATTGCTTGTAGACTTTTGGATCGCAGCCATTCTGACTGGCGTAAAATGGTACGTCATTGGGGTTTTGATTTGCATTTCTCTGGTAATGAGTGATGTTGGAGCATCTTTTCATGTGTTTGTTTTGATTGACAAAATAACAAAGCAAAAATCTGTATTAAGTTATACAGCCATGAGAAATCCAAATTCTCTCACTGCATTTTTATTTTAAACAACAAAATGATCAAGTGTGGATTTTGCTGTTGATGAGAAATCTGCCCAGAAAAGAGTGGATAAAATTTTCCAATTCAGTGCAAACCATCTGCTTGCCAGAAAGTGGAGGCTCAACCAGAGACACTGAAGGTCATGACTCTGGCAGATCAAGTTTAGTCAGTTCCATTAAGCCTGGGTCCTTCATTCTAAGTGACCTTCATAATCAGCTCACTGACAATAAGACTGGGGGTTTTTATAATCCTTCAACTACTCCTGTCTACAAAATACAACAGATGCTTCCCCTCAATGAACCACATCACCCACATCCATACCCTTGTGCTGTCCCCTCCTCTGCAATTCAGAGCAGGCTGGCCTGAGACTTGCTTCACAGAATGTGGAGGAGGTTATGCTGCACTGACCTCTGAAGTTTTGTCAAAAGAAACTTTGAGCTTCTGCCTGGAGTCCTGAGTTGCCATCTGAGAAGTATGAGTGCCCGAGACCACCGTGCAGAGGACAATACATGTGGGCACCAAGGGCGACAACTCCAGCTAACCCAACTGTCAGTTATCCTAGTTCAGGCCCCAGGCATGAACTAGCCAAGCCTTCAGATGGCTTCCAGTTCAGCTGACAGCTGAATGCGACCACAAGAGAGATCTCTAAGCAAGAACTAGTCAGATCAGAACCATAAGAGATAATATCAATTCACTGTGCTAGGGCACTGATTTTTAAGGTGATTTCTTATATGGCAATAAATAACTAGAACAATGTAACCAGGGGGAAGTAGATGAGTTCAGAAACAAGGACCAAGGTAAGAATTTCAAATTGATGGCTACCTGGACACATGCAAGCTGAAAAGAGTTTCCTCCACTGGGTCTTTGACCTCTCAAAACGGAGGTAGTATTTGAAGACACCTTTCATTTTGACATATTTTCCTTTTAGGTTTACTTAATTTTACTGCTACTCATCCCCAGGTAGCAAAGAATTCTATCCATTTTATCACTTGGAGCAATAAAAGAGAACCCTACTGTCCCTTGAGACTGAAGAAAACAATGAGAGGACCCCCATTTCTCTCCAGGCTGGGAGTCAGGAAAAGGGGAATTGTCACCCCATGTTCCGATGGCAGCTAAGCCAGCAGGGGCATTTCTCCCCTTGCTTTTCCCTTTTGTAAGCTAGCACCAGAAAGTGACACAGGCGGTGCATGACAATGCGCTGGGAGGTGAAGACGCCACGTGAGGATGAGTCTGCAGAGTGGAGCTTTGCCCCTCTGCTCTACAAAGCTCACGATCACACTTACCCAGCAGTGATTTAGCAAGTCTGTCTTCCAGAAAGTTTCCCAGGAGCTTAACTTATCACAGCAGGTGCAGTTGTAACTACAATTAAAACTGAATTATAATAACCTTCTCAGTGGCAACTGAGCAGGTACATTGAGGGCCTCTCATGATGGAAGAGGAGCCAATTTTATGCGAACACAGGCTTAAGCTCACAGAACTCATCAAGGGAGTTAGGAGAGAGAGACTTGGGCTTCCCAGGTGACTAGGTGACTTTGCCAAGCGCAAGGCCTGGCACACACACAGGTATTTAATATGTATTTGTTAGGAAGATAACTAAAAGCAACAGAAAATGAGCTAGACTAGATGAACAGATCAGGGAATTGATATACACAGTATTTATTACATGTCTGCATCTCTATTATGTTTCCTCATTTAGAGGCCCAATTAGAGAAAGACCTACTTCTTCTTCTAATATGCCCACTCCACATATCCCTGGACTCTTCCCCTGCACTGGTCAGGAAGATTCATTGCTGTAACGAATAAACTTCAGAATCTTAGCTTGGCATGATACAGGTTTACTTCTTTCTCACATCAGAGTCCTTCTAGGTCAGCAGCGGCTGTGTTGTGCGCTGTGATCTAGAAACAGATTCTTTCGGTCTAGGGGCTCTGCTATTCCTTAAGGTCCAGAGTTTTCCACTGGATCTTTTGTATTCTGCTAGCAGATGGGGGAAGAAAGCACGTACGTGAGATCTTGAGGGAATATATAGGCCAGGCCTGGAGGTGGCCTACACGATTCCACCCCCATCCCATTGGCCAGAACCAGTCACATGTTTGTCACTAACTGCAGGGATATCTATTTGGGAAATGTGGTCTATGTGCCAAGAAGAAAAGGAAACGGTTGATGAAGAACTAGTCGACTCTCTGCTTAACTCCTCAGGACCTAGCATCAATCTGAACTTGACAGAGGGCAAAAATTTACCTTTCTTTACCACTTTTCCCCCTGCCTGCCCATTGGAAAAAAAATGTTGAAACTTTTTGTGAAATGTATCTTCTAATCCTGCCACAAAACAAACAGATGTCTTGATGCTGTCAAGTGTCATAAGCTGTTTGTAAATTTCGTAGACTAATCCCCTATTGGTCACATCATTTGCAAATGTTTTCTCCCAGTCTGTGGTTTGTCTTTTCATTTTGTTTATTGTTCTTCTGCTATGCAAAAGCTTTTGCGCTTAAGTAGGTCCCATTGGTTTATTTTTGCTTTTGTATCCATTATTTTGGGAGATGAATCAAAAAAGATGTTGCTGTGATTTATGTCAGAGACAAACAGCTTATGATGCTTAACAGCATCAAAATAAACAACCCACTCAAAAAATGGGCTATGTTGTGTGCTTAGCCATTCATTCATGTCCAACTCGTTGTGACCCCTTGTACTATAGCCTGCCAGGCTCCTTTGTCCATAGGGATTCTCAAGGCAAAAATACTGGAGTGGGTTGCCATTCCCTTCTCCATGGGTCTTCCTAATCCAGGGATCAAACCCAAGTCTCCCACATTGCAGGCGGATTCCTTACTGTCTGAGCTACCAGAGAGGTCCCCCAAATGGGCAGAATGGGCACCTAAATGGACATCTCTCCCAAGAGGACCTACAGATGGCCAATAGGCACATGAAAAGATGTTAAAATCACAGCAATGCAAATCAAAACTACAATGAGATGTCACCTCACACCAGTCACAATGACTATCATCAAAAAATCCATAAACAAATGCTGGAGAGGATGTGAAGAGAAGGGAACCCTCCTACACTGTTGGTGGGAGTGTAAATTGGTATAGCCACTATGCAGAAGAGTATGGTGGTTACTTATAAAAAGCTAAAATCAGAACTACCACATGACCTTGCAATCCCACTCCTGGGCATATATCTGGAGAAAAACATGATCTAAAAGGATACATGCATCCCCGTGTTCACTGCAGCACAGCTTACAATAGCCAAGACATGGAAGCAACCTAAATGTCCATTGACAAAGGAATGGGTAAAGAAGATGTGCCACATATACACAATGGAATATTAGCCATTAAAAAGAGTGAAATAAGGCCATTTACAGCAACATGGACAGACCTAGAGAGTGTCATACTGAGTGAAGTAAGTCAGACAGAGAAGGAGAAATATCATATGACATCCCTTATATGTGGACTCTAAAAAGAAATGATACAAATGAACTTACTTATAAACCAGAAAGAGACTCACAGACTTAGAAAACAAACACATGATTGCCGGAGGAGTGGGATAGTTAGGGATTTGGGGAAGGTCATGCACCCACTGCTATATTTAAAATGGATAACCAACAAGGACCTATTGTATAGCACATGGAACTCTGCTCAACGTTATGTGCCAGCCTGGATGGGAGGGGGTTTGGTGGAAAAATGGACACAGGTACATGTATGCCTGAGTCCCTTTGCTGTTTATCTGAAACTACCACAACACTGTTAATCAGCTGTTTAAAAGTTTAAAGTTTGGAAAAATAAAAAATTCACTCAAAGAAAAAGTCAAACAAATGTCAACTATCTTATTGATTAAATTCAAAAACTTGTGAGTATTTATGATACCACATTATGAACTTGAATACCAAATGTAAAATGTAAAAATCAACTTTAAAAATCTACTGCTTAAGATAATAAGAAAGGAATATTATAAATGATATCTTCTGTTTAAAAAAAAACAATGAGAGTGCAAAGATATCTATCTTCTCATTCTGATAGCATTTTTAAAAATAATTTTAGGTTCCAAGTAAACCTCTTTATCCAGCATTTAGTATGTCAAAGCACAGAAACCATTTTCATCACAAGTAGAACTTTTTCAATTAACATGTAGCATATCTGATTAGAGTGCTGAAAATTCAAAGAAGATGTGGCTTAGAAACAGAGGTGAAATGACAGGGACAGACACACACACACATACTTGTTTTATATAGTTAAGCCAGATTCATCCCTTTTTTCTACCATTAAAGAAGTTCCTGTTCACTTCCCAAAATGCCCTCTGAAGTCTTTCTTTTCAGAGACTTTCTGGTATGACTGAGTTTTGTTCTATGAGCTGCAAAACAACTTGTTATTTTTGGAGAGTTATAGTTCCTGTGCTGGATCAAGGAGAACATGCATTTCAACTCTGTGCAAGATCTAAGGGTAGTCTCAACTTGAGAAGGAATATTATTCTGTCCTTCTCTGCTTTAAACAGTGCTGAAGGGTAAAGTTTAAAAGATGCCAGAAGCCCTTAGAACACATGGAACTTGGGATATCCAAAATTTTAGATGTCTTGAAGTCTTTTGTATTTCAAATGATTAGTTGGGCTGCTATTTATGTAAACATCACTTTTCACATCAGTTTTTGTTCATTTACCACCTGTTCACTTGTCTTCTTAAATTTTACTATACAATGACTTAATATAGAGATTTTTTACATGCATGTTTAATCAGTTCCAAAAGCCTTGTTTTTCAAATTAAACCCCATCCCCATGATCCAGCATCTTTCAGGGTAGAAAAGCAAAAGACTGAGACCCACCTTCCAAGTCTCTTCAGTGGGATGAAAACATGAGATCAGAAATGTCAGGAGGAGCAAGCAGAATTCCACCATGAGAGCAAGCAGAGACCTGTGGGAAGAGTGGTGTTTTTTGTGTGGACTATTTAAAGGCTTCATCTTGGGGCTCCTCCATAAGGCAAAAAGGTGGGAAAGGATGGATTAAGAATGTATGGCAAAAATGAGGCATAATTTCCTATTTGGGATAGCTATATTTTCTTTGAATCAAAATAATTTTTGAATAACACCAAATATAGGCTCTGTGCTCCTTGAAATCAAATTTGGAGTAAAAATGGTAGAAGGAGAAAGAGACAAGGAGAAAAACACGTCAAAGCAGACAGTCTGCTCATGCCTCGGGTTCTAGCCACCCTGCAATCTCTTCTGCACCTCTAATCTTGAGTCAGTAATTGTGTTTTAGCTTTTGTTTGGTCATACCATATGGGATCTTAGTATGTGGCATCTCAGTTCTCCGACTAGGGATCAAAGCCCTGCCCCCTCAGGGGAAGTGCAGAGTCTTCACCACTGGGCCACCAGGGAAGTCCTCCACATTGGTCATCTTGAAGCCTGTTTAGGAATAAAACTCTCAAAGATGGTTTTTCTCTCTGACTTATTCTTACCATTATTTTCTATAATTCACTGCATAATGCTGTTCAGTCTTTATATCCAACCCTCCTAGCCTAATAAATATAGAAGAATCAAGAAAATAAAAGCTTCAGCAGAACATATACCCTTAACAGACACAGTTGAGTCTCTAAAACACTGAATTTTAAGGAAGTAAGACAGTGGCCCATATTTCAATAAGGATGACTCACACCAAACATTTTTGGAATATGACCTGTTTATCATCTGTGCTGTTTCATTAAGCCTAGTTTTGTTTAGAAGCAGGTATCTTCTGGTATCACAGCCTACAGATTTATCTCTGTTAAATATGAAACACATGTTCTGAGCTGCCAAGCCAGCAAATTATTTTGCTCTCCTTTGACCGTTCCTTTTCCGAATACAGATAATTCTACCAAAGATCAACAGCAAAAGACTGTAAGGTTAATAACCAGTTAAGTTTCCCCTATCATAGCTTAAGATGAAGAAGCCACAGATAAAATATCTTCTTTCAGATGTTCAGGATGCAGTGCTTAAGATGCACTTTTATTAGGTTTAATGCATTTTTATAGGGTCATCAACCAAAATGATAAAAGAAAGAGACATTGTTATGTAGCTTAATATTATCTAATAGCATTGGCTATTTGTATATGATGGGGAAAAAAAAGTTATTCTCCATCTGTGTAATCTTTTTGTACAGAAAAAGTATGCAGAGGGTGAGGTCTACCAAAGTTCAGGACTTCAAAACCAGCTGACTGTCTGGGCTGTGAATTACCTACTGACCTTACATTACTAAATGGCTGTTCATTTAGTAATTCTGCACTCTGAATCCCAGGATGGTGCCCTGAAAGTTATGAACCCCAGGCTGCCATCAACTCTTCAGGGTACTGAGGAAGAAGCACACTCCTAGGGACATTTGAAACTGAAAGAAAATTGCAGGTATGGACCACTCTTGAATCCATGCCCCTTTCTACAGCAGGAAAACAGTTTGATGCCAGTTTTCTTTCTTTCTAACCAAACCTGCATTCCTTTCCTCCCTGTTCTCCTAGGTTTATTTCTCACTTTGCCTATGTGGCAAATACGATCTGATGGGTTTGGAGTATCTGGGCCAGTCAGTCAATAGAGGAGATGATAGCAGAAGGTGACTGCTGGTTCATATTACTCTACTTTTCAACAAAGAACAAATGCAAATATAAATGACTTCAGGGATTTCCCCAGTGGTCCAGCGGTTAAGACTTCACCTTTCAAAGCAGGGGTGTGGGGGTTTGACCCTTGGTTGGGGAACTAAGGTCCTACATGTCTTATGGTCAAAAAAAAAAAAAAAAGAAAGAAAGAAACATAAAACAGAAGCAATACTGTAACAAAATTCAATAAAGACTTTAAAAATGCCCTTACCAAAAAAAAATTCTAAAAAGCACTATGAAAATTAAAAATGTTCTAAAATGCTGAGTCCATTCAAAATAATGATATAATCATAAAGGAAGCAAAAGAAGGTTTTTTTCATTGCAGGGACAAGGCCATTTCATGGCCTCAGTGAAGGACACCTAATGCTTTGAAATTATCAATAAACTTCCATGTGGTTCTACTTACAGCTTTGTTAACCACAAGGTGGAGAACCAAAATTATATGTTTGTATGAAGTGTTTAGCACTTAAATAAACTTCAAAAACCAATGGAAAACTAGAAGTACATCAAGGGTATATGCTTCCCTAAGCTACCATTTATCCACTTGAAGTTCTCTCTAACCTTAGGGTCCCCTAAACATAAACTTTATATGCTTCCAGTTCCACTGAAGGGATCTATGGAGCCAGGGTAAGAGAGGAGAATCCAGGGCCAGAGAGAAAGGGAAAGGAAAACACTCCACCCCAGGTTCTAAAATTGCCAGAAACCTGTGGGGATTCTGATATGTCTGCCCTGAATGGAACATAAGAGACTAAGAAATATTCTGTGGTAGACCACAAGCCAGCTATGTCTCTGTGACTAAAACCCAAACCACAAAACCCCTTTTCAAGTTCACAGCAGGGTATACAGCTCCTCTCCAATAAAACCAGTCCATTCACTGGCCTACTCAAGCCAGCCCTTTATCAGATGGAAACCCCAGAGCCTCAAGAAATAGAAACTTGATAGCTTGCATTTTCAGCTTTTCTACCATTTGAGCCAGTGACAAGTAGACATAACTCAGTTCCACACACCTTAGAATAGGACATCTCAAAGTGTGGTCTGTGGACTGGTGCCAAGCTAAGCACTGTTACCAGCCCATCATAAGTATAGACCACAAGCATTTTGAAATTTCCATTACAACTTTGTAAAGCAATTTTGTATTCATTTATTCTAATGATAAAAAACTGGGGCTTCTGTTTTATATATCTTTTATTTCATTTTTTTAAGTTTTGGTTTTGTATTTTACGAAAGTATCAATAAATCATGGACTAGGAAGTTAAAACAAAGTGTCATTTACCATTGTTAATTTGTGAAAGTGCTAGCCACTCAGTCATATCCAACTCTTTTTGACCCCATGGACTGTAGCCCACCAGGCTCCTCTGCCCATGGCAAGAAGACTGGAGTGGGTAACCATTCCCTTCTCCAAAAGATCTTCCCAACCCAGGGACTGAACATGCATCTCCTGTGTCTCCTACATTACAGGTAGATTCTTTACCACCTGAGCCACCATTTGAGAAGTAACAATTTTCTCTTAGTCCTGAGGAATAGCTTTCAGTATGTACAAGTTCACAGAGTACTGCACTTCTTGCAGTTATTTTGTATACATCTATGGTTGGTGTTGGTGGATAGCCTATGACTTTGCTCCTTGAATTTGTCCAGGTCCTCTGAGAGGCAGACAACAAGCCAGGATCACAGATGAATAAGAGATACTAGGACAATGCCAGTGAGAGGCAATGGGAGAGGGGAAGCTGGAGAAGGCTGGGAGAGCATCAGACTGCAATGCAGGGCTAACCCTGTGAAGGAGAAAGGGAAGGAAGAAAAGAAGAGGGAAGAGGAAAGGGAGGCAGGAATAAAAGTCTTTGACTGCAGTGTATTTCTAAGAAAGCTCAGTAAAGCTAGTGGAGAGTCCTTTTGAGCCAAAATCACCTGTCCTAGACCACTTTTATCTCCCCCAAATGGACCTGCCTTGGTATTTCAGTCACATTCAGCATTGGCTAGGAACAGCCTTTGGAAAGTGAGACCTAGGCACAAATATGACAGTAAATTCCAAGTTGAACACATGGAACAGCTGTTTAACCACATTCTCTGTAGCAGGAGACCCGAGGGGCACATTTTCACGGCCGCAGCACTCTTCCTGGTCCCACTAAGAGGAAGCAACTTCTTCTTCACCTACAGCTGAGGAACAGCTAAGTGGGCTTAATCCCTCTATTTTAAATCCCCTTACTTTTCTGAACTCATCTGATTGGTGAGACCAAAGAAAGCCTAGCCCTTTGCTGGGTTGTGTTACCCTATGGATGAGATCACAGCATTACAAAAGGAAATGTAGTCATTTCTGGTTCTAAGGACAATTAGATTTTTGAGGAACAAGCCATATTGTCCTTTTGGCTAGCTAGATAAGTATTAGATGAGAAAATTCAACTGTCCCTTAGATTTAGAATGAGGAGTAACTTCATTCTACAGTGCAGCTTTTCCAGAAAACTCCCTACTTTGAGGGTTTTGAGGAAGTTGTCTACTCCATAAATAAGTCTAATTCTATGTTGTTAGTCTTTAATCATATTCGTGTTGCTATTTGTCATTTGAACAGAGCCCAGAAAGGAGTAACTAGTACCACCTAATCGCCAGTGTATGGATGAATGTGAGCTGTCTTATCCAAAATATCTGCATTATCCTGAATATAATGCATGAGCCCTACAATGTACTTATACAATCCTTAGCATTCAAAATAATATCTGTATTATAAGTAAACAACTGTTGGTGACTCATTGAAACAAAAGGATCAACCATTACTGCACAGAGAACTATGCTTTCAGTTGGAAACAGCTACTTATAATTAATGACAAACCTAGACAGTGTATTAAAAAGCAGAGACATTACTTTGCCTACAAAGATCCATATAGTCAAAACTATGTTTTTTTCCAGCAGTTATGTATGGATATGGGAGTGGGACATTAAAAAGGCTGAGCACCGAAGAATGATGCCTTCAAACTGTGGTGCTAGAGAAGACTCTTGAGAGTCCCTTGGACAGCAAAGAGATCAAACCAGTCAACCCTAAAGGAAATCAGCCCTGAATATTCATTGGAAGGACTGATGCTGAAGCTGAAGCTCCAATACTTTGGGCACCTGATGCTCATCAGAAAAGACCCTGATACTGGGCAAGATTGAAGGCAGAAGGAGAAGTGGATGGCAGAGGATGAGATGGTTGGATGGCATCACTGACTCAATGGACATGAGTTTGAGCAAGCTCTGGGAGATGGTGATGGACAGGGAAGCCTGATGTGCTGTAGTCCATGGGGTAGCAAAGAGTCAGACACAACTGAGTGACTGAACAACAAACTTATAATCAAACACCTCAAGACTTTTCAAAAGCAATAGAAATAACTTTGGCTTCTTAAGAAAACAAGCTGAACACATGGATAAGATTCTCTTCATTGAGGTCCCTTTATAAATGCAAGTCTCTAATTGACCACTCAACCTGGAAACAAAAGCAAATTTCACTGCTAAGAATGGTTGTCTCCTTGTGGAAACCAGGAACAACTCTATTAAGAGTTTATGAAGAGAGTTCAATCTATGGAGACCTCAGGTGTTCCCATTTTAAGAAGACTCTCCAGAATAATACTGGTCTTCACCATGGGTAAACTGGAGAGCTTTTACTTCAATAGGCTACAGGAGAAGATGGCAGGCAGAAACACAAATGGAAATTCAGACATTGATTCACTGTGAAAAAACTTGAGTTTATCCATGGTTCTTGTTTTGTCTCTGGCTTATCTTCTTCTGATAGTTATTAAATAGCAAATCTGCTTGTGATATTAAAAATGTAATAAACATATTGAATCTCAAGAATATGAGCCTGGAACATTTTTTTAAACAGTATAAGCATTGTGAATAGTGTACAAAAGTGTCAGACATAATCCAAACAACATTTCCACCAACATAAAAGAAAATATCCAGGAAGCACTTTGAAAGGAGCTTTCAAAGTCATCTGAAATCAGACTTCTTTGAAGAAAATTATCCTGGAAAATGGAATGTAGCCAAAGCTATTTTTCTGTTCTGCTTAGGGATGATGCAGTATTTTTCAGAGGACAACTAGAATATTACTCAAATCAGTGAAACATATATCATTGAAAAGTCTACATCTTTGTGTAGTTACAGGTCCAGCTGCATAAAAAGCAAAAATATGGTTTCTTTTCATCAGGCATCCTACAGACAAAATGTTCCCATAAATTCTAATCAGTAAAGAGAATTATTTTAATGACCAGCAATTCACCCCAAAACCTATATTTTCTTGGGCTAATTAGGATAATTGCTTAGTAAATCATCCAGCCCCTAAAGAGATATTTTGTTTGCATAAATGAATTTCCATTCATACATGGAGGCCCATTAAATCCTATGACCTCAAATTAAAAGCAATGAAGACAAAGCCAACATGATAAATTGGAGATCATAAAATATGACTTTTTCTGGCTCTTCTTGACTCCTTCACTTTAAAGTGACTGCAGAGATTGCATCAGTACCCTACTCATGTGAGATGGCTCAGACCTCCTACAGCACTCTCCTCCCAAGATACATGGAAGAAGTAATGAATCTGATTCTCTTTTCAGGTTCCTATCATGCCACATATTTACACGGGCTTATCTGGTCAAAGGAAAGCATGTGGTAAATATCTTCACTCCAATAGCTATGAGAAGTCCCTATATGCTAATGTAATAAAGGAAAACATTTAAAAAGCTTGACACTTGGTAATCTTAGAATAGTGCTCTGCATGGAATTCAAGCTCATTATACATGAATTCATGTACAAATCTCCTTTACAGGCTACCATTTGCAGACATGCCATGGTCTCACATGCAACAAGGAATCAAATTTGAATATTCAAATTCTGCCTATAAATAAATAGGAAAAGCTATATCTGCGGTGTTTCTATAAGTATCATTTTATCTTCCCAATTATATCATTCTCTTTTTATGTACTCCAAAGAAAGTTAAGGTTACATTCTTGTGTGATTTTTCTAGCTAAAGTGGTTGTGGTTATAGGCATTCAACTAGTCTAATATGAGCTCTACACATGGGAGATTCCCACCTTCAGGCATTTGTCAATCCTTAAGCTACACAGGAAAATAGACTAACAAGTTAGGCAGGAGTTATTTTAAAGCAGAGCAGAAATCCTCAATAAATTTTTAGGAAATCAAATCCAACAGCAAGTGAAAAGAGTAGGAAACCACAGCCAAGTATGATTTTTTTCTAGTATGCAACAAAAGTTTGATATTTAAAAATCAAGCACTATAATCAACCACATTAACAGGTCAAAGAATAAAAGCCATAATATCGATTGGCTCAGGAAAAGCACATGACAAAATTCGAAATCCATTCATTACAAAAAATGCCTAGTACACTATGAATAAAAGGGGACTTCCTTAATCTCATAAAGAGCATCTACCAAAAAACCTATAGCTAACATCATACATACATCAAAGGCTGAATACTCACCCTCTAAGACCACGAACAATACAAGCTTGTATGCTTTCACCTCTCTCATTTAACATACTGGGTTAGCCAAAAGTTTGTTTGGGTTTTTCCATAAGACATTATGAATGAACTTTCTGGTCAATCCCAGATTACTGGAATTTTTAGTCACCTCAAGAAGGCAAGAAAAAGAAAAAGCATACATATTGGAAAAATAAAAATAAAATTCATCAGGCTGAGTTACTATCTCTATTTGGAGAGGACACAATTGGTAACAGAGGATGCTCCTGATTCTGCTTCCTCCTGAGAAACACTTCTCTGTGATATGATAGCATCTAGAGTCTGTTCATTTAAGTAAACACAATTAACCAATAACAGATAATCCCTGGGGCAACTGTTTGCCTAAACACCTGCATAAACACCGGATATATACATTCTCTGTAATTATTGAGTTTTCTTAGTGCTTTCCTAACTTTAGGGAGTAGGACACAGAATGGAATGCTTGGCTATTCCTATCCAGAGGATGGAAGGATGGTATTTCACAGGGCATGCTGCTGCTAAGTCACTTCAGTCGTGTCCAACTCTGTGCGACCCCATAGATGGCAGCCCACCAGGCTCCGCCGTCCCTGGGATTCTCCAGCGAAGAATACTGGAGTGGGTTGCCATTTCCTTCTCCAATGCATGAAAGTGAATGTTTCTTCATAATTCCAGATCATTTGCTTATGCACTAAATATAAAATCTTCATAAAGAAAGCAAACTAAGAAACCAGAAGACAGTAAACTTAAAGGAGACTATGAATAATTGAACAGCACATATCTCCATGGGGAAGGATTAGAGTTGAGTTTGGGGGTGCTGGTTGGAGTGGAGCAGCTCCCTGGCTAACTAGGTGGAGTTTTAGAAGATCCAAAGCCCCCTCCTGCTTTCTGTGGGTATTCTGCAGGAGTCATAGTCATGTGAAGTCTACTGGAAACGTGATTCAGGAGCCAAAAAGAATGCAGTTATCAATTGCCTGGATACCGGGTTAACCTTGAGAGAACTTTGGAAGGTGTTTTCAGTAAATAAGAGATTTAGCAGTGATAGGTGTAGAGAAATTATGGCACCAAATTTTGACACTGAAAAATCTTCAATTTATGATGGCAACATTTCTGAAAGTTGCAATAACTATTTTTTCTTGGGTGTTATCAGGTAAAATATGTGACTTTCCTTGGCAGCTAGTCACGCATTTACAAAAGTTCATAATCTTTCAGTTACTATTGACCTATCAATCATAAAAGGCTTTGACATTTGAGCAAGACAAGCAGAACTCACAATTCAGAGTTTCTGGTCCCAGGCCTCTAACTCCGGTGTGTTCTAAGGATTATACTATAATACCTTGTGTTTTTACAGTACCTTTCTCCTGGGAATTTTAGAGTTATAGACTTTTGCTCTGAGCCTCACAAATATTTCAATGAGATAAAGAAAGTGAAGGATAAGTCTTCCGAGGAAAAGTTTAGTCATCTCTATCTGACTCAACACTTTCCACTGAGGAGAGCAGCTGGTTTAGTAGCAATAACCAGAGGCCCAGTCACATCTCTGAGTTTGTGTCGCTCTGTAACCAGAGATGAGCCTCCCCATTGTCTCCATTTCTCCAGCTATAAGGAAGGGTTAGCTATCAAATAGGGCAGATGTCCAACATTTACAGGGCCTGGAGCATAAGTGCAAATGGACCTCTCTCCACATGTTCTGTTCTTCCCACTTCCCATGGTTCTACATATGAAGGTCTTCATTCGTATGCTTGTGCACAGCCCACTGTGTGCACCTACCCTCCCAAATATCTGTCCCTTGGCCACCTCTGTGGCCTAAGCTTGAAAGACTTGGGTTTGGGAAAGTGCAGTTAGGAAGAATTCAGGCTTTGGGCTCCAAGGCCCTTGACCCTTGAGGAGGGGCAAAGTTGGAAAAGGAAGAAATGTCAGGGTGGAACCCTCCAAATTACAGGACCCAAGGCAAGGATCCATGTCTAAAATGTGATGAGCCTGTGATATACCTCCCAGAATCCTCTGTGGGACAGAAAGACACATGCCTCCAGCTGCTGGAAGTCCTGTAGCTTAAAGCCCTCAACTTCAATGACATCTCTCCCTCTCTTGGAATAGCTCAAGACTGAAGAAAGTTGCCTCAAATAAGTCATATCCCATCCCTGATGGCAGTCTGCCTCCCATGGCTGATTGACATGGTTGTCCAACAACCTGGACCCTCGTCTCAACTGTGGGAAACTCTGAAGGGACATCCTGTCTTCAGAGCTCCCGAGAGTTAGCTGAGGCCTCTACTGAGACTGCACCACAGTGAGACTCTCGTCTATACAATCCCGTTTCCTTCCCTTCCTCCATACATCTCCTGTACACTACCGCCTTCTCAGAGCCTACTTCCTGGGGAACCTGATCTTCAGCAAAGAGCAATGATGGAAACACTCTGAAAACACTGGACGTAAGAAAACATAAAATACTTGTTAAAAATAATCAAGTAATGCTTATTCATCTAAAAAAAAATTGGGTCTTTGCTTTATGCGAATATAAAATGGGATTTACTTTGCCATTGTTGTTGTTTAGTCCCTAAATCATGTTTGACTCTTTCTGACCCCATGAACCATAGCCCACCAGGCTCCTCTATCCATGAGATTTCCCAGGCAAGAATACTGGAGTGGGTTGCCATTTCCTTCTCCAGGGGATCTTCCTGACCCAGGCATTGAACCCGCATCTCTTGCACTGGCAGGCAGATTTTTACCACTGAGTCACTAGAGATGCCCGGGATTTACTTTAGGGTTAAAACAAACTATGCCTGTGTATGTGTTTGCTCACTCATTTGTTGTTGTTGTTGTTCTTGAAGAACTGAGGGAAGAGAGAAGTGATCTAGGGCAGGAGGACTAAAACAATGGTCCTCCACAGTCAAAGATCAAACAAAAAATGAAGACTTTCCTGAGATTAGAGTATAAAGCAAGGGGAAACATATGTTTTATCTCTACCTTTACAGAACTCCTAGCAGAGAGTTCTTTACAGGTCATACTGAGAATGCTGCAAAGACTCCTAAGCATTTCAAAATGCAGTGCACTTATTTTCAGGATGGAGGTTGATTTTCTGAGTTGTATTGAAGGGACAGACAAGCAAAATCCATTCTTCATAAAAGATAGAAAATGCATAATGTTCAAATGGCTTCTCCCCAGCTCAGTTCAGTTGCTCAGTCGTGTCCAACTCTTTGTGACCCCATGAACTGCAGCATGCCAGGCTTCCCTGTCCATCGCCAGCTCCCGGAGTTCACCGAAACCCATGTCCATTGAGTCAGTGATGCCATCCAACCATCTCATCCTCTGTTATCCCCTTCTCCTCCTGCCCTCAATCTTTCCCAGCATCAGGGTCTTTTCCAAGGAGTCAGCTCTTTGCATCAGGTGGCCAAAGTATTGGAGCTTCAGCTTCAACATCAGTCCTTCCAATGAATACCCAGGACTGATCTCCTTTTGGATGGACTGGTTGGATCTCCTTGCAGTCCAAGGGACTCCCAAGAGTCTTCTCCAACACCACAGTTCAAAAGCATCAATTCTTCAGTGCTCAGCTTTCTTTATAGTCCGACTCTCACATTCATACATGACTCCTGGAAAAACCATAGCCTTGACTAGACAGACTTTGTTGGCAAAGTAATGTCTCTGCTTTTAATATGCTATCTAGGTTGGTCATAACTTTCCTTCCAAGGAGCAAGAGTTATTTAAAAATGTCATGGCTGCAATCACAATCTGCAGTGATTTTGGAGCCCAGAAAAATAAAGTCAGCCACTGTTTCCACTGTTTCCCCATCTATGTACCATAAAGTGATAAGACCAGATGCCATGATCTTAGTTTTCTGAATGTTGAGCTTTAAGCCCACTTTTTCAGTATTGTGATTAGATAGCATGATCTGATAGGAAAGAATTTGCAATCTAATCCTAAAAAGAGTATGGGTTTGTTCTCCTGCTCCTTTAGTATCTTAATGTCTTACCTCCATCAAAGTAAGATGATGGGTCATGTTGCTGTAGCTGAGAGACAAAGGTTGATTCGTCAAGAAAAGGTAACAAAGCAGTGATTGGCAGTCAAGAAAAGAATTGTTAGCGAGATCATACAGTCCACACTTGTCTTTGGGGCACAAGGGAAAAAGATTTCCTAGGAGAGCACAATAAGAAATCGTGGTCAGGAAATTCACTTCCTAAAACCAGTATCTAAAGCATCCCCAAATTTGAACACATTCCTGTAAAATCTGACAAACAGTCTTATATGAGGAAAAAGCAACTGAAAGCAGTAGTGTCTGAAGCAACAGTGGAGGTTCAGCATTAAAGTATCATAGCTTTTCTTCCTAGCAGGATAGTTTGTAAATCTACCTTTGTATCTTAATCAGTAGTTTTTACCACCCCCAAGAAAATAGAACAGGGAAAGGATAAATCTTGTTACACATTGATATGTTCGATGTTCAGTTCAGTTCACTTACTGTTGTGTCCAACTGTTTGTAACCCTATGGACTGCAGCAAGCCAGGCTTTCTTGTCCATCACCAACTCCCAGAGCTTACTCAAACTCATGCCCATTGAGTCAGTGATACCATCCAACCATCTCATCCTCTGTCATCCCCTTCTCCTCCCACCTTCAATCTTTCCCAGCATCAGGGTCTTTTCAAATGAGTCAGTTCTTCTCATCAGGTGGCCAAAGTATTGGAGTTTCAGCTTCAGCATCAGTCCTTCCAGTGAATATTCAGGATTTATTTCCTTTAGGATGGACTCGTTTGATCTTCTTGCAGTCCAAGGGACTCTCAAGAGTCTTCTCCAACACTACATAGGAAACAGTAAAGTCAGTGATAGAAGGGCAGGAAGATAGGAAGAAGGAAAAGTTATCTGAAAGGCTATCTTCACTGAACCCATGAACCTAGAGGAGAAGGATCCACCTATATATTCACAGAACTGGAAAGATTTACGCTCCTTCAAAATATTAACACAAACTGAAGGTGAGTGAGTGTGTAGGGGCTGACTGTCCCATAAGAAGTCCTAAAGTCATAGACCATATTTTCATAGCCAAATGATTCAAAGATAAAAATAGTTAATATTTGCTAAGCCTTTTTACTTACACACACTAAGCTGTGTGCCAGGTACTTTATATTCTCAGCCACTCTGCAAGGGAGGGGATATCATCCCCATGTATAGATGAGAACAATGATACTCAGAGAATTAGGTGATTCACCCCAATCACAAAACTTGTCAGTGACAGAGTCAGGACTCAACCTCAGCTCTAACTCTCCAAAGCCCTCTGTTTTCCACGACTAAGTCTCTTAATCCTGAAATCAATGACCAAAGCTTTAGTTGCTACTCTGAGCTGAAAAATTTCTGGCATCATTAAATCATGATTTGTCCATTTGCTCTGCTCCTATTCTCTGAGACACTCTTCTAGTTAGCCAGAAAAATTTATGTACTTTTGATGACCAGATCACCTGCAAATTTGACCTGGCAATTTTAGTGAGGTAAAGGGCTGCCAAGTGTGTTTATGGGATGCAGAACAATTTGGGCAGGCTTCTGCTTCTGTCTTTGTGCTTTAAGCTCAGTATCCAGGTACTGTGATTGTCACCAGCTCTGATGTCACTTATCTGCCATGGGTAGCATGGTGTGTTGTCTGCAAAGATGGCCACCAATAAATTCACCATCTCTAATGTCACTTACATGCTATGGATGATATGGTATATTGTCTGCAAAGATGGCCATCAGTAAATATTCTCATCTTTATAGGAACATGACCATTAAGAGCTGAGACTGTGTTCACCTGTGGCTGATTCATGTCAATGTATGGCAAAACAAATACAGTATTGTAATTAAAAATAAATAAATAAATAAAAATTAAAAAAAAAAAAAGAGTTCAAGACTACATCTGGGCTGGCTATGCAGTTTGCTTTGCCAATAGAATGTGACAGAAGTGACTCAGGCTGAGCTCTGGACCCACGCCTCAAGAGACAAGAATAGCTTCTCTTCTCACTTTTGTTTGGAATCCTGAGCTATTACACAAAGAAATTTAGTTATACTATAGTGGACATGCAACATGTAAAAAGAAGTCCCACTCAATAGCTAATAATAACCACAAAATGCATGACTAAACCATCTTGTATCAGTAAGCCCCAGAAGGATGCTGCCACATAAAAGAGCCCAGCTGACACCATGTAGAGCAGGAAAAAAAGGATCAGCTGGATCCAGCCAAATCACAGAATTTTAAAAAATAATACAATTATTAATATTAGTGGTTTTAAGCCACTAAGTTATGGGATAGATTATCATTTAGATCACTCGCCTAGAGCCAAACATCCTGGAATGTGAAGTCAAGTGGGCCTTAGGAAGCATCACTATGAACAAAGCTAGTGGAGGTGATGGAATTTCAATTGAGCTACTTCAAATCCTGGAAGATGATGCTGTGAAAGGGCTGCACTCAATATGCCAGCAAATATGGAAAACTCAGCAGTGACCACAGGACTGGAAAAGGTCAGTTTTCATGCCAATTCCAAAGAAAGGCAATGCCAAAGAATGCTCAAACTACTGCACAATTGCACTCATTTCACATGCTTAAAATTCTCTAAGCCAGGCTTCAGCAATACATGAACCGTGAACTTTCTGATGTTCAAGCTGGTTTCAGAAAAGGCAGAGGAACTAGATATCAAATTGCCAACATCTGCTGGATCATCAAAAAAGCAAGAGAGTTCCAGAAAAACATCTATTTCTGCTTTATTTGACTGTGTGGATCACAATAAACCATGGAAAATTCTTCAAGAGATGGGAATACCAGACTACCTGACCTGCCTCTTGAGAAACCTATATGCAGGTCAGGAAACAACAGTTAGAACTAGACATGGAACAACAGACTGGTTCCAAATAGGAAAAGGAGTATGTCAAGGCTATATATTGTCACCCTGCTTATTTAACTTATATGCAGAGTACATCATGAGAAATGTTGGACTGGAGGAAGTACAAGCTGGAATCAAGATTGCCAGGAGAAATATCAATAACCTCAGATATGCAGATGACACCACTCTTATGGCAGAAAGTAAAGAACTGAACAGCCTCTTGATGAAAGTGAAAGGGGAGAGTGAAAAGTTGGCATAAAGCTCAACATTCAGAAAACTAAGATCATGGCATCTGGTCCCATCACTTCATGGAAGATAGATGGGAAAACAGTTGAAATAGTGTCAGACTTTATTTTTCTTGGCTCCAAAATCACTGCACATTGTGATTGCAGCCATGAAATTAAAAGACTCTTGCCCCTTGGAAGGAAAGTTATGACCAACCTAGATAGCATATTAAAAACCAGAGACACTACTTTGCCAACAAAGATCCATCTAGTCAAGGCTATGGTTTTTCCAGTGGTCATGTATGGATGTGAGAGTTGGACTATAAAGAAAGCTGAGCACTGAAGAATTGATGTTTTTGAACTGTGGTGTTGGAGAAGACTCTTGGGAGTCCCTTGGACTGCAAGGAGATCCAACCAGTCCATCCAAAAGGAGATCAGTCCTGGGTATTCATTGGAAGGACTGATGTTGAAGCTGAAGCTCCAATACTTTGGCCACCTGATGCGAAGAGCTGACTCCTTGGAAAAGACCCTGATGCTGGGAAAGATTGAGGGCAGGAGGAGAAGGGGATAACAGAGGATGAGATAGTTGGATGGCATCTTCAACTCGATGGACATGGGTTTGGGTGGACTCCAGAAGTTGATGATGGACAGGGAGGCCTGGCGTGCTGCAGTTCATGGGGTCACAAAGAGTTGGACCTGACTGAGCATTTGAACTGAACTGAATAGGAAACTGACACAGATGGGCTCAGTATGATTATTGTCCCAGAGCCATCAATAAAGCAAAGTTCTATCTCTCTATTGATGGCCAGCTTATAGAGTATGCATTCTAGACACTGCAGGCAACCAGCTGCCAATGGAAAAGTCAAAGTCCAAGTTGCTCAGTCTTGACCGACTCTGCAACTGGACAGGCATGGACTATAGAGTACATGGAATTCTACAGACCAGAATACTGGAGTGGGTAGCCTGTTCCTTTTCCAGGGGATCTTCCCAACCCAGGGATCGAACCCAGGTCTCCCACATTGCAGGCAGATTCTTTACCAGCTGAGCCACCAGGGAAGCCCAGCTACCAATGGAAAGTAAGTGGAAAAGGAAGACCTTCCTACCACCAATTTATTCCATATCCTTTGTCAGCACTGAATGAGACTGGATCATCTAGCTTGCTCAGCAGAAATGCTCCAAGACCTCTGGGTCAATTAATCATTCAGCTCTCTTCTGTAAACCAACGCTCTTCTCAATAAGTGCTAAATCAAAGAAGAATAACAAAAATATCATTCCAAAGCTCTTGACCCCAAATCTTTGTTAAAATAAGCTTAAATTTGCCCTCATAGAGCCCAATTACTGAGCTACACTTGCCAGCCTTTAAGGCTCCCTTCAAACTGTCCCCACATAACAGATCCACATCCCTGAACTGATGTACAAAGAAATCCTGACCCCTGTTATTCACTTCTCTGTAGGAGGTAGAATCTCACCACCTCCATAAGAAGCTCTTCTTTCAGCTCCCAGACGGAATCATAAATGACACGCTCCCCAATGACGTGTTTTATTCAGGGGCAATATTTGCCCTTAGACCTACTTGGCGTTGGTCATGTATCCGTTTCTTCAGTTTTTCAGAGCCACTTCATTTGGAGCCTTTTTAAAATTTATTTCCCTACTGTATGGAAGAAAGTTTCATTTTGACCTTCCTCATATGGTATATGATGTTGAAACAAGTGAAAACTTGTTCTAATCCTGGTTTTATAAATTGACAAACTCTTAAAAATCTTCATTGCACAGAAAAACAATCTCTAAAAAGAGATGAGACATACAGAAAATAACCAAATTCATTCTACAGAGGGTAAATTAACTGGTTTAATTTGGAAAGAGGCAGGAGAAGGGAAGACTATAGTATAGGGAGTTAGACTGGAGGCTTAATAATTATAGAGAGAAAAAACATCTGCTTGTGTTTTCATAATGGTGGACCACCTTGGAAACAGTACTAAAAGATGGGGGTGGAGGGTTTGTAGGAGGGGAACTGCCTTGGTAGGAAATCCAAGAAGTCACAAGGCTTGACTCTCAAACATGAGAAAAGGAGGTCAAAGAACAGGGCAAAGAAAATGGCTAGAGTCTTTGAGACCAAATAAAAGAGGAAATCAGAGTGGGAAAGTCCACTCTAGGAGTCTGAGAAAGTGTTCTTGGTAACAATCATTAAAAATAGTCCAGTTACTTAAACAAAAATACTGTCTAGACAGGAGATTTTATCTTTTGTTATTTTGTATTATTTAAACATTTGAGGCTTATTTAAGTTAGTTAAGTTTTAGTAAAGATCATCTTTTTTAATTAAAAAGAAAAAGGAAATCCTTTCCTGTGCTGGTCAACCATTTCCATATGTCACAGCGTTTGAGACCATCTGAACATGCATCTCTACTTCACTACATTATTGAAGGTATAGTAGATGGAGACTGCCAAAAACATATATCCTGATCTCATATAGTCATGGGAGTGACAGCTATGCACGTCCTCTTTGCATTTGACCCTGAAGCTATGAACAGGCTGTCACAGCTATAGCAAAATTCCCTTAGTAGATAAAAAGTATTTCTCCTCCTCCTCCTTTCTCCTCCTCCTCAGCTGCTTCTCAGTTCTTAATCTCCATCCTGACACTTCCATTAGCCTTTGAGTCCATTACAGGCGCACTTTGATTTAATTATTTGTATTGTTATCACAGACTGCAAAAACACCCATAATTCATCATTTTCTGGAGAAGGCACATATCCCCTTTGAAACTGCATTTTCATTTCAGAAAGCCAGCATTCCAACAAAGGTATCACTTCCTTATTTCAACTGAAATAAAAGGCTCCTCTGCTGTTAGCCAGATTCCCTAACTCACCCAAGGTAGAAAAACGAACATCTAACAGACCTTTCCGCTGTTTTAGACACTATGCTAAGGGTCCTCACAAGGACCCGTTGAGGGGGGCACGATTATCTTCCTCCGTTCTCAAGCAAAGATGGTCTGATATGCCCTGGTTCCCAGGTGGCACTAGTGGTAAAGAATCTGCTGCCGATGCAGGAGACGTAAAAGATGAGGGTTCGATCCTGGGTTGGGAAGATCCCCTGGAGAAGGGAATGGCTAACCATTCCAGTATACTTGCCTGGAGAATCCTATGGACAGAGGAGGCTGGTGGGCTACAGTCCAGTGAGTTGCCAAGAGTCGGATATGCCTAAGTGACTTGAGCATGCACACACATACCCTAGTGAGTGGCAGAGCTGGACACCCACAGTTTTGCCCCCTGATTCCAGGGGCTGTTGCTTCCTGGGAGTGTAGAAATAGGGAGCCACAGTTTACCAGATCGAGTCTTTTCAGGTTGGCTGTCAAAGCTATTTCTACAAAATGTACTCATAAACCAGCTTGAATTTCTCAATTGATCTTAAGTATTGCACTTACCCAATCCATGGAAATTTATATTTAAGAGTATTATTGATTTGTAGTAACTTTAAACCCAGATTTTGAGTATGGTAGGATGTAATATCTCATTCTTCTTGGGTAAGGAAGATATTTAAAGTTAGTCTATCGCCCTTCTTTCTCATTTCACATACTAAGTGAACCATTCCAGTCACTAGATTATCTACCACCTATGGCCTTTAACAGAAAAAAAGCAGAACAGCTTAAACAACAGGCAGGATTACTTCCTAACTCTCCACTGCACTGAAAATGATATTTGGGATAGTGTCCTCCCTTTATCCTCCAAGTGAATTCTCCATTTTTCTAAACCCTGCTCTCTGCCCTAGGAAGATGGCATGTTCAGAATACATCAACATAACCCCTTGCGCTTGGCTCCTGTCATATTTCACTGGTGGTACACAGTGTCATGGGATGAGAAGCAAAAAGAGAGTGGGCGCTGGTGGTTTTTCCCCAGGAAATCCCCATGCTGGGCTGTGGCTTGGCTCTACTCCTCCACAGTCAGGCAGTCCTCTCTGTACACCTCTCTCCCTGGGTGTCCCTTGTATGCTGAGTCACTCGGTCATATCTGACTCCTTGTAACCCCACCAGAGTCCTCTGGCCATAGTATTTTCCAGGCAAGAATATCGGAGTGGTTGCCACTTCCTACTCCAGGGGATCTTCCCAGCCCAGGGATTGAACCCACATCTCTTGCATCTCCTACACTGGCAGGCAGATTCTTTACCACTAGTGCCACCTGGGAAGCCCCTTACCCTTCTTTTGTTCCTTCAGGCCTGGTAGTATTAACAAAAACCATGGCACAGGGGTACACACCATCCTTGTCACTTTTCCTAAGCCATGCTTGCATCCTTCTAAACTGACTTTTCATCAAACTCCCCTCAAATCACCTAATCTTAATGTGCCATCTGTTTCCCGTCAAAATCTTGACTGATACAATACTGAAAATGTTGGCAAGAACCGACAAGCTTCACAAAAACATTATCGCTCTGTGAAATTCCTACTTAAGATAGAATCTCAAAAATTAGGAGAGAGAGTTTTTTTTTTTCCTGAAGGCCAGGCTTTCATTTATTAGAGGTTAATTATGCATTGACTCAGATGAAGAAAGGAAGGTCGATTTCTTTGTGTGTAAGTAAAACTATTCTAAACCTCATATAGCAGAAGAGAAAGAGATGTTTATTTTTGTAGTTACCAGGGCTCAGGTGTCCTGGGCTCCAGTGTTATTTGGGAATGTTAAGTGTCTGACAATACCACGAACCCCCACCTCCCACTTGTTCTTTCTTATTCTCTGGCCTTCTTGACAAAGTAACACAGAGGCCCATCTGCCTCCAGAAATCTGGGGGTCCAGTACGTGCCCTTCTACCCAGTAACTCTGACCTTGGCTATATTATGTAATCTCCCCAAGCCTTAGTTCTTGTTATGAACTGAATGTCTGTGTCCTCCCATGTGTTAAAACCCTAAACCCTAGTGTGATAGTATTTAGATATGAGGTCTTGGGGGAGGTAGTTAAGGTTACTGAGGGTCATGAGAGCAGGGCTCTCCTGAAGAGACTGACTGCCCTTATGAGAGGAGATACTAGAAACTTGCTCTTTCTCCTCTATGTAAAAACACAGTAAGAAGGTGACCATCTGAAAGCCAGGAGGAGAACTCTCCACAGAAACAAAACCCTGCTGGACCTTCATCTTGGACTTTCTAGCTTCCAGAACTCTGAGAAAATAAATCTCCTCTTGGCCACCCAGAATTTTGTTACAGTATTTCATTGTGGTATCAGCCCAAGCAGACTGATGCAGTTCCCTTCCATTTAAAACAGAAGTGATTATACTAGACCACCCACATTGGAATATCTCTCTCCCTCTCTCTCATTTACTAGTTATAAAGCCCTGGGCAGGTTGATTAACTGTTCCTCAGTTTCCTTGTCTGTAAAATTAGAGTAATATCCGTACATAGTTCTTTTGGTTTGTTGGGAGGATTGAATGAGGTAATAAGTACTCAGCACAGTATCTGGAACTTAATCTTAATTAACATTAATCATCATCATCACTTCTATGTAACCTCAGAATAAATCACTCTGCCAGGGGTAGGATAGAATTAGCAAAGTCTTCTTGAAAGAGGTGATGGAAAAAACAGGCAAGACAACACCCTATGGTCAGTCCTTGTTGCACTCCCCAAATATGTAACCCAGTTTAACCCATATAAGTGCTTGTAGCCTGCTCTTTGATTAATATATTGCTATTTGAAGCAATAATCCAATTATAAACAAGTACAAGCTGGTGAATTTACACAATGCAGGTAGTTTCTAGGCAGAGAAATGCCTTGGAAAAGGTCAGTTTATAACTAATTTCTCAAATTATTTTGTAACTCCTGTTTTTCAGTTGTGTGTAAAAAGAATTACATAATGTTAAGAAGAAAAAGGAGAAGAGGAGGGAAGAAGCTGGGGGAAGAAAGAAGAAGGAAAGGGAAAAGAGGAAGAATAAAAATGCCCTAAAATTTCTGGGAGAAGTCTAGGGGCAGATGGGGATGAGCACCCCTGAAAAAGTGCGAGTCCTCACTGTTCCTTTTGTGGGAAATGGGGAATGTCAGAGCCAGTTAGTTGTAGGACAAGGCAGCAGGATCGTCACCTGCTCTACCATCCAAGTCTGATTCACCTGAACAAACAGAATCCAGACTTGCTCCATTATCAATACCCACCCCATGTTTCTCTAATTTGAAAAAAATACAGTCAGTCAATATGGTGGTTCACTTGGTAAAGAATCTGCCTGCAATGCAGGAGACCTGAGTTCAGTTCCTGGGTGGGGAAGATCCTCTGGAGAAGGAAATGTCTACCCACTCCAGTATTCTTGCCTGGGAAATCCCATGGACAGAGGTGCCTGGCAGGCTACAGTCCATGGGGTCACAAAGAGTTGAACACAACTGAGCAACTAAACAACCACCACAGTATTCATGGAGTTTGTGGGATTCACTGCTTTGCTAGTCCCAAATGCTGAAGAGTAATGAGACATAGCAAGATAAACTAGAATAGACATCTGTTCCCAATGACTTTACATGCTGAGGAATAGAAAACACACAAAAGTAACGATATAGAAAAGAATATTATACATAGAAGAGATTGATTCAAACACCAGAAAAGCTGTGTCTTTGTTAACTATTTATAAAGCTGATCAGAAAGGAAGAAGAAAAGTAAAAGATTTCGCACAGGATGTGAGTTTGATAAATGTCCTGAAGGACGTGATGGACTTGGCTTGACCAGGGTAGTCAATATCATTCCAACTTAAGGCTAAAGGAAAAATTTGCAGAAAAACTGAACAAAAATAGACAAGATATATCCATCACTTAGAAATTGTGCTTGATACCCCCTAAAACTGTATTATTGAGCATATTTTGAATTTATTGTTCTCTCATATAACAGATGTCCAAAGGGGGTGGACACAAGTCTGGTATGGTGTTCCTGGATGGCATCAGAGATCTAGACCCTTGAATTTTCCATTTCTCTATTCTTAAGACCTACCTCTCACAATTTTATGTTCTCAAGATGGCTGCCAAAGCTCCAACCATCATGTCCATGTTTCAGACAAAAGGAAAGCTAGAGTAAATAAGCACATACTTCTCTTTTGAGCAGCTTCTCCAACAATTTCCATTTGTACCTTGGTGGCTAGAATTCTGCCACATTGCTATGCCTGACCTGCAAGGAAGGCTCAAGGTATATGCTGTTCCCTGGGCACTTTGCTACTGCTCAAAGAATCAAATATTTATGAGTAAGAAGTAATTCTAGAGCTCAGCAAAAAGTGCATGCATGTGTGGCTAAGACACTTCAGTCATGTCAGACTCTTTGCAACCCCACAGACTGTATAGCCCACCAGGCTCCTCTGTCCATGGGATTCTCCAGGCAAGAATACTGAAGTAGGTTATCATGCTCTGCGCCAGGGGATCTTCCCAACCCCAGGGATTGAACCCACATCTTTTATGTCTCCTGCATTGGCAGGGGGTTCTTAACCACTGTGCTGTGCTGTGCTTAGTCACTCAGTCATGTCTGACTCTTTGCGACCCCATGGACTGTAGCTCATCAGGCTCCTTGTCCATGAGATTCTCCAGGCAAGAATACTGGAGTAGGTTGCCATGCCCTTCCCCAGAGGATCTTCCCAACCCATGGATCAAACCCAGGTCTCCCACACTGCAGGCAGATTCTTTACTGTCTGAGCCGCCTCCAGGGGATCTTAACCACTAGCACCTCCTATTCTCCACAAAAGATGAAAAGCACAGGTAAACAACTAACCATGTCATTTGTGGCCTATGTCAGACTTTGCAGAGAGGGTTAAAGACGAAGTAACAATTGTTGCTCCTGCAAAGTAATCTGGTTTTGAAGAGATGGATTAAAAGCTTGTCAAAAAGTTCTTGAAAAATCTCATGCAGAGAAACTGCTAAGTGCAAAACTTGTTCCACTGGATATGCAATGTCAATCACTGTGGAAACATGCTCAGCAGAACACACAATAGTACCTGAAAGTTAGTGGCTCATATGAAATATGACACTGTGATCACAACCTCTTTCAGGATCATCAACACACCAATTTTTTTCTTAAGACCTGCAAGCTCCCTTGTTTTGATGTTTGGTGCATTTTCAAACTGTCCTCATATGATTTTGACTTTCCATCAGTTGAGTTTAAAACAGACATCAAAAAATTTTCTCATACCATTTCATAAAATGTATTTGGCTGTATATTTAGTAATACAAATGCAATTTTTTAGACTTGGGTCAAAAATATTGATTTAAGATACAGGTAGGTTCTCTGAAATTTAGAAAAACCAACAGGCATTCTACCAAGGCAACATTGACCAGAAAGAGGTTCTGCAAAGTGTACCTATGATGATACAGTGTGCACACTGAGAGTCCAGCAGGAGATAAACCCATGCAGATTAACAGGGTCCCAGACCTTAAAGCCTCTGAGGGCACCATTCATACTGTGATCTATGATAGTGGCACCCCTGGGGCACAACTTCATAGAGCAGCCTGCAAACACCACCCCCAGAATGGTCCCAGGAACAAATGTCTATGGAAGAGGGCAATCCACCAGAATTTCCATGTGGCAGTAACTGAAAACAATTGTAATACTTTATTCTTATTAAGTGTTTTACAATTTAGAATATCTTTAACATATGCACCAATCTGGATCATTCATTTTTTACAGTAGAAGAAACAATCTCAGTAAAATTCAGCGACCTACACAGAGCCACACCCCTAAGTGGCAGGATCCATGGTTAAAGAGAGACACCTATGTGAACTCAGACTGTAGACACCTATTTGCACTCAGACTATACCTGATGGGCAGGGTGAAGTCTCTCTCGAAGTTTCTCAGATCATGCCATTCTAGATTTATTTTTACTAATACAGCTGGTGAGCACTAAGAGATTATAGCTTGGTTTTTCTTCCTCTGGTTTATATAAATAACACAAGAGCCTTAGATACTATAAAATTATTAGCTTGTTTAACTGTACGGTTAAGAAACCTACTTTCAGCCCCTCTCATATCCAAGGCTCTCCATCCCAAACAAAACAAAACAAAATCCTTAAATTTATGATATGTTAAAGCACCAGACTCGGAGTCAAGAAACATGGATGTGTTCCGAACTCTGTAGCTAATAAATGTCTTCATCTCTAGGGTCCTCTATTCCCCCTCTGTAAAATGAGGGCATTAGAGCCTTAATAGCCTATAAGCTTTACATCCCAAGATTCAATGAGGGCCTGGTTAAAATGCCACTCAAGCTTACTGAAAGGAGTTGGACATTTCAAAAGTTAAGATCCATGACATGGTAAGGAACAGTACCAGAAAAACATGGCTTGCCCACATGACACGATGGCCTCTATAAATAGGAATCTCAGAATATCTTTTCATGAGACTAGCGGCTGGTTAGCTCTCAGCTGCCTGGAGCTGCTATAGATTTAGAAGAAACTTCTTAGTTTGGCTCTCATCCTGTACTTCTAAAAATCCGGTAGCTAATTTAGGATTTAGGACTGATAGATCACTGTTTTATGTGGCTTAGTACATTGACAAGCTTGTAGAACCAGGTTTTCAGGTTTATTCCCTGTTCATGCTCAGTTCGTGACTTCCAAGAGAGACTGTGGGAGAGAGTCCTGCTCTGTCTCCTACTTAGCCTTCCTCTTAACAAACTAGAACTGTATTTTAACAAAGGGGAGCAAGCTGTTCTCCCTGAGCTTGGGCCTGCCTGGGTCTGGAAACTGCTGGGAGAACAGAGAAGTAACAGCGTGTCCTCACACTACACCCAAATTCACAGGGCTGTAAGGAGAGAGGGAAGGAAGACGAGACCTCACTGACTGGTTCAGTGTTGATGTTCTTGGTTGTCTGATGGAGCACCAAGCTAACTCTTTGCTTAGGGCACGTCTGTGGAGTCTTTGGAGGTCCATGGTGATCTTTAGCTGACCTCTTCCTTCTCCCTCACCTCAGCTCCTGCCTTAGCAATACACCCTACAGCCTCATACTTCTGGAGCTCCTCTGCCTTGCAGAGCCCATTCCAGGAGGCTCTCACCTGATTCCCTTTCATGGCTCCACTTGGCCCAGAGGAAGGTCATATTGTTGCCAGATGTCAGATGTACAGCCTTTGTTCTCACCTGGCCTTCATGCATTGTTTCAGCCAGTCTTTCATATCTTCCACATACTTCAGATGGCAGTCCAGTATGTGCCCCCAATCCAGGAACACACATCAAGCGTTCTGACTGGCCTCCTCGTGGCCCCTCTCACTAGACTGAAGTGAAAGCAAGCACCCAATGCCCTGCTGGTGCTGGGAGCAGGGGTAGACACCCAGCTCCGACAACTCGCCACTAAGATACCGCCTCTCTTGACCTTTTAAACATCAATCCCCCCATCCTCAAAGTGCCTACTGGGCTAAAGGTCATAAAGCTTCTTCCTGATCATCTCCTTTGAAAACTTTGCACAAGGAATCTAACCTCACTGCTGGACGTGTCCCTGCCTGCTGATGTTCCTTCTCAGACAACAAAGGTCGATAAAGAAAAGAATTTCTTTTAATATCCTTTTGATTAACTTACAAATATTCTTCCACCCCTCAAAATATGTCTGTGAACATAAAATCAATCGAACATTGCTTTTCTATAAATATAAAAACCTAAAGTTTTTCATTTCCTCCTCCTTTCATTCCCTTCCACTTTTGTGACATGTGCTTTACCCTCAATCACTTATTTTCCTTACCCTCTTCCATTCTTTTTTTTTTTTTTTTAAGATTTTAATCACAGAAAGTTGATTCTCTAATTTACTTTTTTACTTTTGGCTGTGCTGGATCTTCGCTGCTGCGTGGGCTTTTCTCTAGTTGCAGTGAGTGAGGGCTGCTCTCTAGTTGCAGTGAGTGAGGGCTGCTCTCTAGTTGCAGTGAGTGGGGGCTGCTCTCTAGTTGCAATGTGTGGGATTCTCATGCAGTGGCTTCTGTTTTTGCAGAGCCAGGCTCCAGGGCACATGAGTGCAGTGGTTGCGGTTCCGGGCTCTAGAGCACAGGCTCAGCTGTTGTGGTGTGCAGGCTTAGCTGCTCTGCAGCACGTGGGAGCTTCCCGGACCAGCGATAGAACCCACGTCTTGGGCACTGGCAGGCTGATGTTTTACCACTGAGCCACCAGGGAAGCCCATCCCTTCCATTCTTAATTATCCAGTATTTCTGTTTCCCCAGAGGCTTTATCCAAAGAAATTTATAGGAAAAAGTTAGGAAGAACTTCAGAGTTCATAGAATTCAAAGGTTACATTAAAAACAGTAAAACCTGTATTATTACACTTACATTATTTTTCTAAAACCTGAATTGTTTAGAATCGAATTCTGAGTTTCTATTTTTGATCCATAGGGTCAATTTATTATGAAATGTGTGTATGAAATTATGCATGGCTTGATTTTTTAATATAAAATTTTAATTTTAGAATAGTTTCAGGTTTACAGAAAAGTTGCAAAAGATAATAAGTGTAATAATGTTGTTCAGTTGCTAAGTCATGTCTGACTCTGCGACCCCATGGACTGCAGTACCCCAGGTTTCCCTGTCTTTCACCATCTCCCAGAGTTTGCTCAAACTCATGTCTATTGAGTTGGTGATGCTATCCAACCATCTACAGAAAAATAAAATGCACCAAGAATTAAGAGGGTCTCATCACAAGACTGTCATACTGAGTAAAGTCAGACAGAGAAAGACAAATATCAAATGATATTGCTTTATGTGTAATCTAAGAAAATGGCACAAATTATATGATTTTCTACATCAAATCACAGATGCAGAAAACAAATTATTGTTATGAGGGGAGTTAGGAGGGGGCTGTTGCTGCTGCTGCTAAGTCATTTCAGTCGTGTCTGACTCTGTGAGACCCCATAGATGGCAGCCCATCAGGCTCCCCCATCCCTAGGATTCTCCAGGCAAGAACACTGGAGTGGGCTGCCATTTCCTTCTCCAATGTGTGAAAGTGAAAAGTGAAAGGGAAGTCCCTCAGTAGTGTCTGACTCTCTGTGACCCCATGGACTGCAGCCCACCAGGCTCCTCTGTCCACAGCAAGAGTACTGGAGTGGGTTGCCATCGCCTTCTCTGGTTAGGAGGGGGAGAGGGGATAATTTGGAAGATTGGGATTGACATATACACATGACTATATATACAGTAGAAAACTAATAAGAACCTACTTTATAGTGCAGAGAACTTTTCTCAATACTCTGTGATAACCTATATGAGAAAAAAATATGTATTACTTTTCTGTACACCTGAAACTAACCCAACATTGTATATCAACTATCCTCCAATAAAAATTTAAAATAAAATAAAATAAAAAAGTTCCAAAACAGAAAAAAGTAAAACCCAAGACCAGAAAGAATTTTCCCAAAGTGAAAAAAGTTATAGCTAGCACCAAAGTTATAGCACTTTCATTCTCTCCTTATTATTTTTTTTCTTTTTAAACAAAACCAAAAGTCAACCTTGAAAACTTAACATGACTTCTCCAGACAAGATCCAACCAAGACCACACATGGACATGAGTAAACACTTGAGTCTAAGTTCTCTAATCTCGCCTCTCTTCTTTCTATCTCTTTAAATCCTCAGAATCCATTGCATTCTGTCCTCAATGGGAGAACAATCTGGTGACTCAGCAAAGGAGCCACCAAACTGTTTTGTGTTTCCTGAAATCTTTATTTCACCATAGATAAGATAGATAAATTCACATGACATACATCACAAAAAGAAAAATTTACGTCAATCTCTCTCAGTTCAGTTCAGTTGCTCAGTCTGTCCAACTCTTTGTGACCCCATGAATTGCAGCATGCCAGGAATCTCTCTAGGCCTCTCCAAAAAGATCTGAAAGAGCTGGAATGATAACCAGAGCCTGTGTTAACATCTATGTGCATCATACTGAAGGGAGAGAAATTTACCTTTAAAACCCTGTTGGACTACTTCTCTTTATAGCTGGCACTCCCATTCACAACATTGTCCACTGCTACAATGCTACACTCTCATCAACCAAAACTCCCCCTCTTTCTTAACACCAAGATGACCCATCTAAACCCCAGCTTATTATGCACCACTTCTATTAACTTGTAGAAAATAATGACTAATCACGTCGTTTGAAAAAACAGTCCATGTGGCACCCACAAGGAAGACCTTTGCTCCTCATTGCCTTCCAGGGCCACCCCTGCCATGGGCAGAAATCTGTTCTCAGTGCACTTACAGACCCAGCTACCCAGCTGAGGACCAACAGCTGGTCAGAAGGGAAGCTGCTATGCAGTCTGATGCAAGCTGAGAGAAGGGTAGTGGTGCAACCACAGTGAATAACTGAAGGGCCTGGGTGCCCGCTCATGCTCCCCTTGTGTTCTCTGCCCCTGCCGTGACCATCCTGCATCTACCTATTCTATCTCATAGAGCGTTGCCTCAATTTATGACTTGGTGAGTTTGTCAGAACACAGTTCGCAATGGGCAACTGGGTAACACAGTCAGTGGAAGGCCAATGTCCAGTCGTTCTTTTTATCCCAGGGCCATGTAATATGTCAGAGCTGTATTTTAAAGAGTTAATGCTCTTTGCAGCAAGTGGCAGGGGCTAGATCTAGAACCCTGGGTCTGTGTTGCCATAACACCCACACATCCTTCTCACCACGCATCCTTTTCACCACAGACCTAACACCAGAGTCTGTTGTGCATGAGGTCAGGTGGCAGGGCTGCTGGCACCACGCCCTACACGTGCTACAGAGCCCTGTTCTTCTCCAGGCCCAACTCAGAGCTGGAAGCCTCCGTGTCAATCATTGGACACTCTGTGCCCCCAAACTTGGAATCTGTTACCTCCACAACCCAGAAAGACCTGTCAGATGATGTGCCTCTTAGTGGCAGGAGGCATGGGGTGTGACCATTGGTCCTTTATTTTGAAGAGCTGTCTTGCCAAAGGCACCTAGGGTCCCTGGAAAACTAGCACACTACAGACAAGGAGAGCACAGGGAGCGAAGCAGACACTACCTCCCTGCCTGATCGGGTCAGGCAGCCACACTTGCCGTCAAGTCGCTTAATCACAGAGAAGCTCAATCACAGAAGCAGGACTCTAATTCTGATCCCTGTCATTCAGCAGCCACAAACACACCTTTCCTGGTATGTTAAAGGAGGCTGGCGCACCACCCCTCTGCTCCATCATGGCCAGAGAAGCGCTCTGCAGTCTTACACGAGCTGAGCAGGAGCTGGAGAGCAGCAGATATCTCACCACCCTGAAACCAGCATCAAATTCTAGACCCTCTGTGCCTCCCACCAGAATACGCCTCAGCCCACACCATAAAACCAAAGGCAGGAGCCAGTAGCCAGGAAAGGGAATAAGGAATACTTTGTGGATTAAACTGGGTTTAATATTTTAACAGGTCATGACTGCATGAGGCTAAAGAAGGAAAAAGCTGTAATTCTTAAGCTATAGGTGTTTGGTCCTACCTGAGAATCTGATGCTTGGTTGTGTATTGTTGTTTCTGTGGCTACTTTAAAAGAGGAATACCTTTACCTAGGCTGGAATTTCATATGAAACAATATGTGAAGAAACCTAGAAAGTGCACATATCCTCAATGGTTAAAGGAGGAAGGGAAGAGGAAAGATAGAGGATGATCACATATCCCTACAACGACTTCACATACCTTACTTACATAAGCATGCTTGTCCCAGTCTAGCAGCTGAAGCCAGAAATAGTCTCTTTCCCCCACCTCTCCCTGGTTGCCAGGCAGCTCGGGAATCAGCTTCCTGTGCACCACGCACAGGTCTGCTCCTCACCTCTAGCCAAATTAGCAATGACTCTTCCCGTTCATCCAGCACCGCTTGAGGGAGAGGTCCACCTCTGAGGTGGTGGAGGGGGACAGTCCTCTACATAAGGCAACTCCCCCTCTTCCTGCTCCAGACCCCAGGGCTCAGCTCTTACTTCCTCCTCAGTGCCTCCTTTGCTGCGGCTGTTCAGTTACATTTAAGCTCTGTTTGACTCTGTAAGCAGTAATACTGATACTTTGTCCAGCTCCCTTCAGATGCTTTATCTGATTATTGTGGGGACAAGAGGTTTGGGGGCAAAGCCACTGTGTGTGAGGTTCTGCCTGAGATGAAACCCTTGCTTCATTCCCTGTTCCTCCTGCCCCTATGCCTTCACGTGTCTCCCGTGGGAGCAAGTCCCAGGATCTGCTTCTGAGGGTACCCATCCTACAGTGGATTCTAAAGCCTTGCTCTTAATTCCAGTGTTATACTTCCAGAAGGGTCTAGTCCTGTCACTCACAGAGTGCCAATATTATAGTAGGTGCCTAATATATGTTTGATAAATAATGTTTTGCAATACATTTTGAGAAATGATAGGTCATTTGAATCAAGTAGATAGGAACCCATTTCTCTTTATATAGATATTTGATATTGATACATAAAACATGTGATAATTATATTCAGAGAAATTCATAAATGATAAGCTTCTAATAGCATATCAGAAACCTAAAATTGCTTCCATCTTAATAAATGTCACAGCACTGATCATTCCCACTAATTTCATAAATTTGAAATTTCTGAGAAAGTTTTTAAATTAATTTATTTTAATTGGAGGCAATTACTTTACAATATTGTGGTGGTTTTTGCCATACATTCACATGAATCAGCCATGGGTATACATGTGCTCCCCATCCTGAATCCCCCTCCCACCTCCCTCCCCATCCCATCCCTCAGGGTCATCCCAGTGCACCAGCCCTGAGCACCCTGTCTCATGCATCGAACCTGGACTGGCAATCTGTTTCACATATGATAATATACATGTTTCACTGCTATTCTCTCAAATCATCCTACCCTCGCTTTCTCCCAGAGTCCAAAAGTCTGTTCTTTATATCTGTGTCTCTTTTGCTGTCTCACATATAGGGTCATCGTTCTGAGAAATTTTTAAAAACACACCCTCTTGGGTTCTCTGAATTTTGCACCAACACATATATACATATACATTCACATTCTCTTCACTATGATGCCACACACAGGAGGGGAAAAAAATACCTGAGAGTTTGCAGAGGTTATATAGACTTGATTTAAATGGATTCTCAATAGCTATTCAGAACTTGCCTGAGATCATTCCAGGCACTTTTTTTAAATGCTGGTCAGGAACTTCCCTGGTGGTCCACTGGCTAAGACTCCACACTGCCCATGCAGGGGGCCTAGTCAGGTAACTAGATCTCACATGCCACAGCTAAAGATATGGCATGCCACAACGAAGACTGGAGCTCTTGCATGCCACAAAAAAGACCCAGCACAGTCAAATAAACAAAAATAAATGTTTAAAAAGGCTAGCCAGCTTTAGCCATGATTTGAGAGATCCCTAGTGGTCAAACAGGTAGGCATGAGCCTCAAGCACGTTTAGGTTTATCTCGGAAAAGGGATAGAAACAATAAGCTGCATTTTCCCCAGAAAGAGTCAGATTTCTAGAATGGACCCTAACCCCCTAATACATAGTCTCTGTAGTGGTAGCCTGGAAATAAGATGCCTGCTTTCCAAAGAGAATCACTAAACAATAGAGTCAGGGAAAGCAGAAGTTATGATCCCTGGGGCCTCTGGGGGCCTGATCTCTGCACCCCTTATCTCACCTCCACTGCAACAGCTGCTATGATCAGGGCAAAGCTGGGTCCCCCTTGCTGCTGGGAGGTAAGCCCTTCTGCATCTGTGCCCCACACTAGGGTGCTTTTTCCAAGTTCTCAGCCTATTTCCTATGCCCATCTTGAATCCTGAGGCCAGGCACATTCCTAGGTCCTTCTACCCACTGCTGGCCTTAGTTACTGACCTCTGCCCGGGACTCCAGCCTGGCACCCAGTCCTGCCACGATGCCTCATTCCCTCTATGGACAGTCTGGTCCATATGATGATGATATGTTCCTCCTTTCTGCTCTGTCCCTACCCCATCTTGTCCCATAGCCACCACAGTAACCAGAGGAACTGGGTGCAGGATACATAGGAACTGTGCTATCTTAGGAATAGACTCTAAATCTATTCTAATATAAAAGTACATTTTTAAAAAAATAAAATACTAGGGATCTTCATGGGTGTTCTTGCCTGGAGAATCCTAGGGATGGGGAGCCTGGTGGGCTGCTGTCTATGGGGCCGCACAGAGTCGGACACGACTGAAGCGACTTAGCAGCAGCAGCAGCAGCAGGTGTTAAAAACCTCTTATGTTCAACAAAAAATAACTGTTTTCAAGGAACAGCCACTACGCAAATTAGTTTAATCAAACATAGCAGACTTTTCTGGAAGGACACAGGGTATTTCCAGGGACCCAAAGAAGGTAATAGAATAAAACCTCAGAAGAATCAGAATGAGTGAGAGGGACTGAAAGAAGTTTCTGTCTCCAGGCCCATGGGGCTGAGGGGCTTTAGCTCATGTTCACTCTGATGCCAGCTTTCCATGCTTCCACAAACCTTAGTGAACCCAGCCTCAACATCATACAGTTTCTCAACTCATGCACTTGACAAACACCAACTCAAGGTTCTATGTCCCAATTGTAGATTCTTGAGAGAGTGGATTTGATGGCCTCGGCTGGGAAAAATAAGCCCTGGTGACAAGGGGGAGGATGGACTGACAGCTGGGGCTGCGGGAGACAGGCTCCTTGCGGGTGGGAGCAGCCATGAGTATTTCAGGACACTTTGTCCTCCAGAGGCCTGGAGAGTGAGTCATCTGGTCATCTGTTTTCCAGAGAGCTGAGACTTTTAGAGAAGCTCCAAATTATGCATTATTGTCATTAGACTTTTTGAAAATCTTTTAAACCTGCATTTTAAACTTCCCTGCCTTCCTAATCAGTATGATGCGGGCAACTAAACCTTTCTCTCATGACTCATCCATCCTTATCATCACCATGTTCTGTACGTTCTGCAATACTGAAGAGCCAGAGATCCTTTTGAAGGAGGCCTGCAGGGCAATTTTCACCCACAGAAAATGGCACAGGTTATTATATTCAGAGGTTGTTTGTCACCAACAGCTTCCTGTTGCTCTCCGTGTACCTATTCCTAAAAGCCTTTCTCCTCAGGTTTAATTTACTACTGTTATAATCCCCGTAGCTTTGCAAATTAAATCATCCAGGCTATTTGTCACAATCCATTAGGTTGCAAGAAACTGTCATGCACTCAGGCTCCTCAGTTAAAGGAGGACTTTATAAGAATTCACAAAATACTGAAGAAGGCTCAGCATTCCCAAAACCAGCTCTCACAGGAAACCCAACTGTTGTCCAGGGTACATAGCCCAGCTCTTATGGCCCAGCTATCATATTCCCTGTGGGGGAGGCAGAGTGGGCTTTCATAGAATGGATGGGATGAAACTGTGGACCCCTTAGTGCAGCCATCACCAGGTAAAAGGATTTGGAACATGCTCAGATGCAGCCTACCATGAATGGATAATGTGTTCTGTTGAATTTTAATGTGCACACAAATTAGCTGAGACTCTTATTATAGATTTGGATTCAGCAGGTTTGGGTGGGGCCTGAGTGCCTACATGTTCCTCAAGCTCACAGGCAATACCTATGATGATCCACCCTGAGTAGGAAGACTATCAGGCATGTTCAGTTGTAGCCCATCAGGGATAAATGCCATCTGTGTCCAGTATCCCTTATGTGAAAACTTAAGGAAGAGCATCACACCAGAGGAGGCTTGGTTGGACCACACAGCTGCTGGATAGACCTGTCAGTCAGTCAAGATGATGGCGGTGGCTTCTCTAGCTGGGTTAATATCCCTTTAGGCCCTTTCCCTAAAATTCTGAACCCATAAATTCTCCCTAAAATTCTGCCCTTAGCTCTTAAAGGGAAGTAAATCATATGTTTGCCATGCCAATACTAAGTGAGCTTGTGCTAAGTGTTAGTCACTCAGTCATGTCCGATTCTTATCCCATGGACTATAGCCCACCAGGCTCCCCTGTCCATGGAATTCTCCAGGCAAGAACACTGGAGTGGGTTGCCATGCCCTCCTCCAAGGGATCTTCCCAACCCAGGAATTGAACCCATGGCTTCTATGGCTCCGGTATTGCAGGCAGATCCTTTACCTCTGAGCTGGCAGGAAAGCCCAAGTGAGCTTGGGGAAGTACAAAATGTGCAATCCAAGAATGAAGCCAGTGCTTCTCCAGTCCATGCCCTCAGGCATCCACCTTAACGCAAGATCTTCCTCCAATGATGTTTCGCCACCTATTTTTTGTCCTTTCACTCTCTTGATTCTGCCAAACTGTTCCCTCTTTCTGTTGCAGCTTGTACATGCCTTCAACTGCCCCACATTTCCTGCTGACACTTTTCTGTGTGTGTGAATCTGGGCTTCTACCCTTTATGTCTCTATCCCTTTCTGAGTCTCACTTTGAAATTCCCCAACACTCAGAATCTGACTGTGTCTGTTACTACTCACTTTGGGCCATTCCATCTGAACAAAGATCTCACATCACATTGCCTCAATAGCCATCGGTTCTCCAGAGATGGACTTCCCTGGTGGCTCAGACGGTTAAGCATCTGTCTACAACACAGGAGACCTGGGTTCAATCCCTGGGTCGGGAAGATCCCCTGGAGAAGGAAATGGCAATCCACTCCAGTACTATTGCCTGGAAAATCCCATGGACAGAGGAGCCTGGTAGGCTACAGTCCACGGGATCGCAGAGTTGGACAAAACTGAGCAACTTCACTTCACTTCTCCAGAGATGGCTACATTTGCCCATGGTTTTGGTCCCTAAATAAGGTCTAACTAGATGTGGCCAGCACCAAATAGCATTGAGTTGTTAGAAGGAGCTCAAGTTAGAAGAGAAAAGGCCTGGACTGGTAACTTAGTTATGTCACTTAACAATGAGCCCTTAGGCAAGTTTATTGAACATGGATGGGTCTCTATTTATTCATTCATAGAATGGGAAAAATTGTTTTATTGCAAGGAATAAAATAATATTCATATAAAACACTGCAATGGCTTGTTTTTTTTTTTTTTTTTGATGTGCCCACTTGTTTAGACTGAACTACAGTCTCCAGTTATTCATTCAGAGACTAACGTAGGTGCAGAATGAAGAGATTTTGCAGATATAGTAAAGCCCCTAATCAGTTGACTTATTTAGAGAGAGCATCCCATGTGGGCCGCAATCAGTTGGAAGGGAAATTATTCAGTATATGTAGACTTCAATGATTTGGAGGATTTAAAAGAAAACCTGGACTTTCCCTGGGAGAGGGAGGAATAAGGAGGAGAGGAAAGGAAGAGAGACACTCTTGCCTATAGACAACAGGGAGGGAAAGAAGGAGACTTCATGCCAGTGGGTTTCAGCCTGCTTATGGTCTTCCCTTCTTGACCACCTGCCCTAAGAACTCTGGGCTCACTGGGCTTAGCTAGCCCTCACAGTCATGTAAGCCAATTCCTTGAAACAAACTGTGTTATAAATATATATATATATATATATATATAGAGACTAGATAAATGTTATACACACTTGTATAACATTTATCTAGTCTCCTAGACCTCTGTTTGTCTGGTTGAACCCTCAATAGGCCTAGAGCATAAAGTGCTCAGCAGATTTTACCTACTACCATCATCATCATTATGATCTATGTATAATGAGGTATGAGCAGGTGCTTATCTGAAGAGTGGACTGTGGGTAAACTGAGCTCCCAGGATGGCCAACCCTAAGGCATACAGTCAGCTTCTAAGAATGGTGGGTTTAAAAAAAAAAAAAAAAAAAAAAAGGAAATCAGGGTTCAGAAAGAGGACCAGAGAGTTTATTGATAAAACTCCTTCTACTTCTATCCGTATTTACTTCTTGGTTCTTAAGCTGGTCTGGAATAGGCAAGGTTGCTAAATAATAGCAGTGGTGCTACTGTATTTTAGAAAGTTGATATTGACAATTTTTGAGCTTATGTGTCAGTTATTTAACGTTATTGAGATTGTGCTGAATGAGTAGTTGTAAATGAAAAAGGCAGAAAATTCTCTGTAATCCTACTTAACTCCACTGTGCCAGGCATCTCTTGTCTTCTCTTCACCAGCACTACTGTCTCCTTTCTTCTGGCAATAATACCCTGCTATGAAGAAATTAATTACCTCTGGCACATCCCATGTGGTTGGAAGGAGGATGGTTACACTGAGACTCTGCATGTGGGCACAAGAGCCAACTCAAGCAATGATTCTATGTTATCTCCCTGGCAGGGTGGGAAGCAGTGCCTGGTAGACACATGATTCTATAGAAGCTGATAACAATTCTCTCTTAAGATCATATGTGGACCTTGAGAAAAACAGAATTTCTCTCCTACATCATGAACCGTAAGCTTATGATTATCTAAAGCCATCACCTATAAAACATATAGCAAGCTAATTTTCAAACAAAAGAAAAAAATTAGAAAGCCAAGCTAAAAAGCAGAATAACATGGTTCATTGACTTTACATTTGAGACCCAGGATCAAACTATGCCTAAAACTGCATCCTCCTCTGTCAGTTATCTATTGCTACATTATTACCCTAAAGTCCACAAACGTAAAACAATAACGTGTTATTTCCCAGGTTTCTGGGAGTCAGGAATCTGGGAACAGCTTAGTGGGGTGGCTCTAGCTAAGGGTCTCTCATGCAGCTGGGGTCTAGGTGCAGGTCAGGCTACAGTCATCTGCAGGCTTGTCTGGGAAACTTGTCTAGAGAATCTGCTTCAAAGATGACTATTGGCCGAAGGCATCAGTCCGTTGCCAAGTGAGTGCTTCCACAGGGCTATCCAGGTCTCCTCACAGCATGACTTCTCCAGGGCAAATGACTCAAGAATGAGAGCAAGCAAAAAGTCACATCCAGAGCCACAAAATGTACTGCCATTGTACTCCATTGAGAGAGCCACTAAATCCAGTCTGTACTCAAGGACAAGGGGATTAGGTTTCATGGCCACAAAGCCTGTGTGGATATTTAACACTGCCAACAATCTACGACCCTACAATTTCCATTTTCTCTCGAACTAGACTGAACTGGATTTCTGTCCCTTGTTGCCACCAGCTGGGGCCTTCATCACACTTACTCCTTCTCTAGCTGTGAACTTGATTCCACATTCTCGTAAGTGGACCTTTCTCCAGGCGACATGCCATCTGATGTGCAAGTCCCTTACTTGTTTTCCTGTGCCTAAACCTCCATGCTGGTAACTGCCCAGGGGGCAGCTGCTTCAAGGCTGAGTTCTAACAAACTACCCTGGCTCACAATGCTGACAACTCACCAGAACTGCAAAGATCTGCCTGGTCAGTGCTCCTGATGTTTTGCTTTGGAATTTCTTTATTCTGCCTGCTTGCCTGTTATCACTTTCTATTTTCTCATGCTGTACCTTTCACATCCCTGGATTTCTTCTCTTCAGTAACAATAATATCTGTGATTTCCCACTACCTCACCAGCGCCTGCCTCTTCCCCAACCACAATTATTTTCAGATCATAGTCCAACAACTCTGGCCTGTCTCTCTGCAGCTAACCCTTCCATATCTGTTTGATTTATAATATATAGAATTATACAATTCATTTCATAAAAATTGATATAAGTTGACTTAATAAAACCTTGGCTTAAGAACGAAGTGACAAACCCCCTAGAGTTATTGATAAAGTCTCACTGGCAAGAAGCGCAATGCTAAAAATTAGTATCAAGCATCAAAACAAATAAATGGCTGCATGACTTTTAAATTTAAAAGTCTCATGAATAGAAACTAGAATATAATATAAAAAATGATATTAATTAAATAACGTTAAAGCCGGGAGCTCTAGACATCATGCCCAATGTTTTCCCATTTGGGGCCAGTGAATGTGGCAATAGCATTCATTATATGTTTTTAATATTAAAAAGAATGGAAACATTTGCTCACAATCAGGATATCAGACTGACTAAAATGCCAGGGTCTTTTATTTTGCGTGAAAATTTTTTTAAATCCATATAGTACTGTATGGAAGAAGAATAGAGTATTAGTTCTTTATTAGTGTTCAGATGCTTTGACTAACTATATGTGACAGCTGGTTCACACTTGTTAAACAGTCATATATAAGGAGATTTCAGGGCCCAAACTGAACTTATCTAGTATATAACTGACCTGGGATTGGAAAAGAGAGTAAGAACATAAGTAATGATTGGTAACAGTTAAAGGAGAAAAGAAAAGATACACCCATTTGAATGCAGAGTTCTAAAGAATAGCAAGGAGAGATAAGAAAGCCTTCCTCAGTGATCAATGCAAACAAATAGAGGAAAACAATAGAATGGGAAATACTAGAGATCTCTTCAAGAAAATTAGAGATACCAAGGCAATATTTCATGCAAAGATGGGCACACTAAAGGACAGAAATGGTATGGACCTAACAGAAGCAGAAAATATTAAGAAGAGGTGTCAAGAATACACAGAAGAACTGTACAAAAAGATCTTCATGACGCATATAATCACAATGATGTGATCACTCACCTAGACCCAGACATCCTGGAATGCAAAGTCAAGTGGGCCTTAGGAAGCATCACTACAAACAAAGCTAGTGGAGGTGATGGAATTCCAGTTGAGCTGTTTCAAATCCTGAAAGATGATGCTGTGAAAGTGCTGCATTCAATATGTCAGTAAATTTGGAAAACTCAGCAGTGGCCACAGGACTGGAAAAGGTCAGTTTTCATGCCAATCCCAAAGAAAGGCAATGCCAAAGAATGCTCAAACTACCACACAATTGCACTCATCTTACACGCTAGTATATAATGCTCAAAATTCTCCAAGCCAGGCTTCAGCAATATGTGAACTGTGAACTTACAGATGCTCAAGCTGGTTTTAGAAAAGGCAGAGGAACCAGAGATCAAATTGCCAACATCCATTGTTTTTTGTTTTTGCTTTTTTGGAATGTGTTTTGCTCAGTCGTGTCAGACTCTTTGCAACCCCACGGACTGCAGCCTACTAGTTTCCTCTGTTGGTGGAATTTCCCAGACAAGAATACTGCAGTAGGTTGCCATTTGCTTCTCCAGGAGATCTTCCTGACCCAGGAATTAAACCCAGGTCTCCTGCATTGCAGGCAGATGCTTTACTGTCTGAGCCACCAGGGAAGCCCAACATCCACTGGATCACTGAAAAAGCAAGAGAGTTCCAGGAAAACATCTACTTTTGCTTTATTGACTATGCCAAAGCCTTTTACTGTGTAGATCACAACAAACTGTGGAAAATTATTCAAGAGATGGGAATACCAGACCACTTGACCTGCCTCTTGGTATGCAAGTCAGGAAGCAACAGTTAGAACTGGACATGGAACAACAGACTGGTTCCAAATAGGGAAAGGAGTATGTCAAGGTTGTATATTGTTAGCCTGCTTATTTAACTTTTATGCAGAGTACATCATGAGAAACGCTGGCTGGATGAGACACAAGCTGTAATCAAGATTGCTGGGAGAGATATCAATAACCTCAGACATGCAGATGCTGCTGCTGCTGCTGCTGCTAAGTCACTTCAGTTGTGTCCAACTCTGTGCGATCCCATAGATGGCAGTGCACCAGGCTCTCCCATCCCTGGGATTCTGCAGGCAGATGACACCACCCTTATGGCAGAAACTGAAGAAGAACTAAAGAGCCTCTTGATGAACATGAAAGAGGAGAGTGAAAAACTTGGCTTAAAACTAAACATTCAGAAAACTAAGATCATGGCAACCAGTCTCATAACTTCATGGCAGACAGATGGGGAAACAGTGATAGACTTTATATTTTTGGACTCCAAAGTCACTGCAGATGGTGACTGCAGCCATGAAACTAAAAGTTGCTTACTCCTTGGAAGGAAAGTTATGACTAACCTAGACAGCATATTAAAAAGCAGAGACATTACTTTGCCTACAAAGGTTCATCTAGTCAAAGCTATGGTTTTTCCAGTAGTCATGTATGGATGTGAGAGTTGGACTATAAAGAAAGCTGAGGGCCAACGAATTGATGCTTTTGAAGTGTGGTGTTGGAGAAGACTCTTGAGAGTCCCTTGGACTGCAAGGAGATCCATCCCGTCCATCCTAAAGGAAATCAATCCTAAATATTCATTGGAAGGACGGACACTGAAGCTGAAACTCCAATACTTTGGCCACCTGATGTGAAGAATTGACTCATTTGAAAAGACCCTGTAGCTAGGAAAGATTGAAGATGGGAGGAAAAGAGGACAAAAGAAGCTGAGATGGTTGGATGGCATCACCAACTCAATGGACATGAGTTTGAGTAAGCTCCAGGAGCTGGTGATGGACAGGGAGGCCTGATGTGCTGCAGTCCATGGGATCACAAAGAGTCAGACAAGACTGAGTGACTAAACTGACTGACTGACTGAACAGTTAATAGTACTAAGGTGTACTTTTATTTAAACTTCATTTCTGAGATTTCATACCCTCAGACCCAACAAAATTAATAAGACACACACAGAGAGCAGTGAAAATTTTTACTTGGAGAAAAGAGAGTAGAATCTCCCATGGAGAGCAGAATCACTTTCAGTTGAGAATGACAGCTTTACCCATGTGATAAAATCTAAGCTTCCACACTTGAAATATGAATTATATCTCCACTGCAACTGACTGCAAATCTTCTAAGAAAGGTTTCAAAACATCTCTGTTGGAATCCAGCCAAATGACTGGAATGCCAATAAGGAGGGGATTATCTATCTCTGGACTAAGAAAAAGACATTGACAAGGAATTCAACACAACTCAATCTAAAGCTGTGATCAACAGAAAAAAAAAGGTAAAGCTGGTCAGTGCCTACATTCTGAAAGAAGCAGAAAAGTGGCTCTCAGAAAGAGCCTACCTTACTAGGAAGCAACATAACACTTCTGAGGATCATCTCAGGATCGCTTTTGGTCATCTTAGCTCAGCTCATGCTCCAGGTTTCTCAGACCCTTCTCTAAGAAGGGTTTCTCACCCTTCTCATTCCACACATGCCCTGAGTTATCTCATCTACTTTGATCATTATAACAACCCCCTAGCACTGATGAATCCCAATTTCATATGTCCAGCTCAGATCTCTTCCCTGAGTTCTAAGTACGCACCTCCAGTTTTCAACTGAGCATTCCACTTATAGATCCCACAGATATGTCAAATACACATACCTACAACAACACCCACACCAGAGGTATTTTAACCACAGCTTCGGAGTAGGACTGTGGTATCCAGGCAGGAACAGATCAGTGGGACCACAAGCTCTTTAACCATGAAAACTAGAATGTCTGTGACCTGCCTCCTTGAGTCCGTGGGTTCGCTGTGTGGGGATGGCTGGCCTAACAATTATGAAAAGACATAGAATGGGTAGGATCCTGCTCAAAAAGTTTCAAGGTAGCCCTGAGTGAAAAGGCTTCCATTTTATTTCTTTTTTTTATTATTTCTTTTTTTTTAATATTTTATTCTACATTACAATACTGTATTTGTTTTGCCATACATTGACATGAATCAGCCACAGGTGTCCACGATCTCCCAATGCCAAAGCCCCTCCCTCCTCCCATCCCATATCATCTCCCTGAATCATCCCGTGCACCAGCCCCATGCATCCTGCATCCTGTATTGAACATAGACTGACGCTTCATTCTTACAAGATAGTATACATGTTTCAATGCCATTCTCCCAAATCATCCCCCCTCTCCCTCTCCCTCAGAGTCCAAAAGTCCGTTCTATACCTCTGAGTCTCTTTTGCTGTCTCACATAGAGGGTCATCATTACTATCCTTCTAAATTCCACCATTTTATTTCTTTAAAGAAAAAAAAAAAACAAAACAGGAAAGGGACCTAGAAAAAAATAAACTTAAAAACAAATGGTCCATTTTGACATATTTGACATTGAAACATAATATCTGTTCCCAAGCCATGGCTTCAGGAAGTCAATATTTTGCACGCCATGATGATTCCCAAGCCATGGCTTCAGGAAGTCAGTATTTTGCACGCCATGATGCAAGTCCCACTGAAGTCAGACCACCCATCCTGACCCAAAGGCAGTGTAGCTGTAGGCCTCTGATTTGATAACATGTATATCCTGTCAAGTGGGTTCCCGCTCGAGTATTTCTTGGCCTTGGCACCTGGAAGCTATAATGAAGAACAGTGAGTCCTGACATGAAGCTGTAATGAGGAACAGTGTGTCCTGACATGAACACAGCTTGAAGAAGGCTGTTCTAGATGAAGCAGCTCAGCAAGGCACAGTGACCGTCACAGAAAGTGTTGACACAGGGTCTTCTTACAGACTCGCCCACACAGTAACATAAGATATTCCCAAGAGAGATGGCTGCACGGTTTGCACGGACTCCCTAGCACTTCCATGATACCAAGGCTCTATTTCTTTACCAGCGGAGCTGTGATGGCAAAGTTCAAACAGATTTCCTTCTAAACAAAACTTGCATTTAACTGTTTAAGAGAACTGCCTAATCGAATTACAATACATTTTTCATTGATTTCCTTTAAGGTCTACATTTTCATCACCTAGTATAAGTAATGCCTAGGCAACATTAAATACTTTTGGCTTTTGGTGTGTATCAAAACACTGTAGAACTGTACTGTGTAGAGTTCAAAAGCCATTATTACAGCTATCGCCTCATACCAGCCTGAGGGAATTGGCTCCCAGAAGAGTTAAATTACTTAACAAGTCACCGAGCCAGTTAATGGAAGAGGTGAATTAAGAATTGGCCCTCTATTTTAAGATAGTATCACAGTGTATATATGTCAATCCCAATTTCCCATTCATCTCACCACCACCTCCTTTCCATAGACAACAAATGAGAAGATACTATAGAGCTTGAGGAACCCTACTCAATGCTCCATGGTGACCTGAATGGGAAAGAAATAAAAAGAGAGAATGTGTGTATACCTATAGCTGATTCACTTTGCTGTACAGTAGAAACTAGCACAACATTGTAAAGCAACTATACTCAATAAAATTAATTTAAAAGAAAAACCCGCCTTCTGCCCCCAACCCATGTCATTACCTCATTGTCTAGCACATCTTGCACATGGAGCATGTGGTGTTTATATAACATCCAGGTAGACACATCCAGGACTGAAAATTGAAAAGGAAGAAGAGCTCAGTTACTCACTCAGGAATTATTCATATTGAGTTAAGGACAGAGAAAAAAAGAGTTATGAGGAATAGAAGTCAGACTGCAATTCTAATTAAGCATCTCATATCAAACCATAATCAAACACTGAAAAATTATTTCAAGAAACAGACTGAAGTGAACCAATAAAGAATTTCATGGCATATAAATGCTTCCATCGGTTTCATAGTTATTCCATTCATTCAATCACCTGTGAGGACAATGTCAAGTGCTGGGAGATATGGAGATGAGTAAAAACTCATAATGTCAAAAAACTCACAAGCTATTAAGAAAACAAATGAATAATGACTTATTTGGCCAGAATAGAACTATATTTAAAGTTTTATGGGAGTGCATAAGAGAGCACCCAACTCTTCCTAAAGTTTCCATTAGCATGGGTTTTAAAAATAAACTAAGTAGCCACAATTTTAATGCAGCACAGAGTCATAATTTGGTGAGTTCCTAGTCAAATATTTTACAGCAAGATGCTGCTGCTGCTGCAAAATTGCTTCAGTCATGTCCGACTCTGTGCGACCCCATAGACGGCAGCCCATGATGCTCCCCTGTCCCTGGGATTCTCCAGGCAAGAACACTGGAGTGGGTTGCCATTTCCTTCTCCAGTGCATGAGAGTGAAAAGTGAAAGTGAAGTCGTTCAGTCATGTCCAACTCTTAGCGACCCCATAGACTGCGGCCCACCAGGCCCCTCTGTCCCTGGGATTTTCCAGGCAAGAATGCTAGAGTGGGGTGCCATTGCCTTCTCTGGCAAGATGCTAGGAAGAATGGAATAATTCTTTAAAGATGGCATAATACTAGCATTTGTCTCTTTCCTCTTTTCTGTTTTCATTCTGTCTCTGAACAGAAATGAATTCTTGGGGTCATCACACCTTTGAAATACAGCCTCTGCTCTCACCAATGCTGAAGTTGTCAAAATGGAAAGCAGGATAGATTAATCCTGTGTATGATTCTTGAAGAGTGACTTTTTTTCAAGATAGGAAAAGCAGTTACATTTATTCCTAATGCACAGAATAAAATACTCTCTAGCATGGAGATAGATCAAAGAAATAAAAGATATCTGTTTGAAATTGCATTCAACATCTGTTCAGCCAGCTGGTTTCAAGAATAATATCTGGCTCTCACTCTTCCTTCCAGCTAGTACCAAACTGTATACTATTGTGTCCTCTTGTCTCTGCACTCAGGCAAAACACAGACTGGAAACAGCAAGGGTCAAATGGAAATGGAAGAGCAAACTAAAGATCTGTAAGTATAATGTTGGAAAATAAACCCTTGCCTCCTTCTGGGGTAAATCCATTGCCATTCTATCTGTGCATACCTCCAAGTGTCTGCCCACCCTGAATACACCAACTATTCCCAAACAACCCTCGGAAGCAGGTAAGGAGGTATCATTAGGATAACTTGTAAACATGAAAACTAAGATCAAACTCAGGGTTAAATAGCAAATTAGAAACTAAATGAGATCTAAAACGTATATATATATATTTTCATTCTAGTTCAGAAATCTTTCTTCCACATCAACAGTTGGCAAACTTTTGCTACAGAACGCAAAGCGGTAAGCGTGTTAGGCTTTGTGGGCCATCCAGTCTCTGCCTAAGATGGCCAGACTGTGCACAGAAAAACATAGAACACTAAGCTTTACAAGTACATCCAGGCAAGGTTTATTGTGTATCTGAAATTCAAACTGAGGTGTGTTTCCTGTATTTTGTCTGGTGATTCTGTCTTTGTCACAACTATACAGCTCTGCCATTGCAGCACAGAAACAGGCCCAGAGCACTTCTAGGCCACATCACTGGCTCTGTCTTTACTAGAGACGGTCCAGATAAAGGAAAACCCAACCTTGTTTTACTGCTGTATTTGATTCTTAGATTAATTAGCAAACTGAACTTTAAATGTCATATCTCTCACTGAGGACTAACTGACTCAGTTTAGGGGGAACAGGTAAAAGGCAGAGCATTTTCCATGAGATCTTGGGTTCACAAACTCATATTATACAAGAAGTCACTTCAGCAGCCCTTCAGTTTCTAGTTTTGCACATTCAAGAAATGACATTCAAAGGGGTGGGTGACTGAGTGAAGGCCACATACTAGTTAGGGCAAAAGTGGGTCTATGATTCAAAATTAAGCAATCACTTAGATTTTATTAAAAATTATTATTGTCATCGGATTATTAGAATGCTGGAATCTCTGTGTCTATAAATGTTGGTATCAGCTTTGTTCAAACAAGGATTACCTACTCCAATAAATGTGAGGCATTAAAAGATACTTGGCGTATAGGAAAAATTTACAGAAAGATTATCCCATTTCTTGTCTTCTGAAGTCTCCTTCAGGTCTATCCCTTGTTCTGTTTAGTGTGCCATGGCCTCCACTCTCAGGCTTACCCGTGTACAGACCTGCTTCCAGACAGAATATGCTTCACCTTCACTGTGGTACTAGGGAGGTGTTTCAGCCCACCAACAGATACTTTGTTTCCAATCACAAACAATAGTTTTTCAGCTGAAGTCACAGTTGAGCAGCCATCCTTTCTAACAACTCAAATCAGTTGTTTCTGTCTTCTGGCTATTGGAAACAGTGCTGCAATGAACACTGGGGTACATGTGTCTTTTGAATGGATAAAGATGTGGTACATATATACAATGGAATATTACTCAACTGTAAAACAGAAATGAAACTGGATCATTATACAGATATGAATAGATCTAGAGTCTGTCATAGAGTGAAGTAAGTCAGAAAGAGAAAAGCCAGTATCATATATTAACCCATGTATGTGGAATCTAGAAAAATAAGCACAGATGAACCTAGTTCCAGGGCAGAAATAAAGACATAGATGTACAGAGCAGACCTGTGGACACAGAGGGCAGGGGGGCAGAGGGATGGGATGAATTGGGCAGTTAGGTTTGACACAAATACCATGGGTAAAACAGATAACTAGTGGGAACCTGCTATATATCCAGGGAGCTCAACTGAGCACTCCATGATGATCTAGATGGATGGGATGTGAGGGACTCAGTGGGGCTCGGGGAGGGAGGTCTAAGAGGGACAGTATATATGCATACATATAGCTGATTCACTTTGTTGTACAGCAGGAATTAACACTACATTGTAAAGCAATTATGCTGCAATTAAAAACATGGCCTCTTTCATTATCTGTATGCATCTACAGAGGCCACTATGCAGAAAGAGCTGACTAAATAGGAAAAGATCAAAGCTTGGGAGGTGTGGCTGAAAAACTGAACACGACCAGGCAAAGAGAAATCACGGATGTAAATAACTAGCCACTATTTGCATAGCAAAAATAATGTTTGTGAAGAGACTTTTGAGGAAGTACCTAAGTATAGGCACAGGGATTTCTAGAAATAGTAATATTGCCCTTAAACAACAAAGTAACTTCTCAGAACAAGTGAGTGTTAAAAACAGTGTGGGATTCAGGGAGCTTAGCTGGTACTCTGTGATGATTTAGAAGGGTCAGATGGGGTGGGGAGTGAGAGGGAGGTTCCAGACGCAGAGGATATATATATCGATAGCTGATTCACTTAGTTGTATAACAGAAACTAAGACAACATTGTAAAACAACTATACTCCAATAAAACACCTGTGGGATTCACAAAAGAGAACAAGAGAAAAATCTTTCTGTAAAAGAAAAATAAGAACCAGAATAAACACAACTCTCTCAGCTAAGAGCAAGTAATGAATTTGTTAACAAGGAATAATTAGAGATTAACACAGGGCCTCTACTGTGGAGATTCCCTGGTGGCTCAGATGGTAAAGTGTCTGCCCGCAATGCGGAAGACCCGGGTTCAATCCCTGGGTCGGGAAGATCCCCTGGAGAAGGAAATGGCAACCCACTCCAATACTCATGCCTGGAAAATTCCATGGATGGAGAAGCCTGGCGGGCTACAGTCCATGGGGTCGCAAAGAGTTGGACACAACTGAGCAACTTCACTTTCTTTCTTTCTTCCTACTGTGAATCACTTAAACTTCATGGTATATGTGTATATCCAAGATCTCTTAAGAGTAATATGTGTGTATTTATGTATGTGTGTGTGTGTTTATAAAATCTCATATAAGATATAAGTTAATTCATTCTCAGCTAACGCTCGTGATCCCTTCATAATGTGCCAGGGTAAAGAACCTCATCCTGTTCCTGCTTCATGGAAAGATGGATAGCGTGGACTCTACATGACTGTTACAGTCAAAATTGCTACTGCCCAAGGGTAATAAAATCAGCAGCATTTACAAAATGATAAACCTAATTTCTGATTGGATAAACATACAGGACCATATCTTTTCTTCAATGTGTTTGGTACTGCTAATGACATGACACACTAAACATGCCCAATATATGTTACAAATTGGAAGTAATTGTTTATTTCATTTTTAAATTTCCCTTTCTCTCTCCTGTGCAGTTGACTTTTGTCATTTTGTTCATCCAAAAACCTAAGTACTCTTCATATTTGGGGGAATTCCAATGTAGATGGGAGGCATCTCTCATTGCAGAATCAAAAGAGGAAAAATATCATCTGGGCATATCAAATTTTACAGTGAAACCAGATTGTTTGGACAAATTCTGCCTCCTTTAAAATACATGGTCACTGCAAACAGTAACACTAATCCTCAGCATTATAATCTGTAACTGCTTAGTAATGACCTGGACTGGAAATTTAAGTAGCAATATAGTCTATAAAAATAGAGATGCATTGCTTTTATTTATTTATAGCAGAAATTATACCTTTCTTTGAGAAGGTAATTTCAGCCCACCCAATATGATATTCCCAGACTTATTAATCCTAAGAATGAGACCCAAACATGCCACCACAGACCAATGACTTAAGTCTTCCAAAGGCTTCCCACAGATGTGGGAGTCTAGTCATGTGGACCAAGTATGGGCAAGAGAGTCCAGTGGTGTGACGGTGAGAGCCACAACCTGAAAGATTTAGCAGTATTGGAGAGGTGTAAGGTGCTCCCTGTGCTAAAACAGTGTCTCAGCTTACCCCAAAGCATGAACTTTCTGGTATACCTGCTGGTCTGAAATCATAGCAGGTTTTATTACTTGATTTAAACTTTGGCATAGCTTGTATATAGTGCAGTTTAATATATCATTCTCATTTTTAAATTAAAATAATTTATAATTTTTAAAGTTAATCACTAGAGGGATATTGCCTATAAGTTTAACGGCCCATCTTTGGGAACCCAGCCTCTCGGGTAATAAACATTAAGCTTAAATGCCTTTTGAGCTCACAGGAAACATCCCCACCAGGCCCACCTGTGAATAACAGCAGAAAAAAAGAAATGAACACATTCCTTCCAGAGGCTGATCAGAATCAGGAAATGTGTTACTTTACTCCCCTCCCCATTTAGAATTAAAGAAGTCTGAATTCTAACTCAGGCAAGATGATTCTTTGGGACACTAGTCCACCATCTTCTTGGTCTGCTGGCTTTCTGAAAAAGTCATAATTCCTTCCTCTCCTCCCTCCAAAAAAAAAAAAAAAAAAAAAACAGTACAAAACAAAAATAATGGCATCAACAGCAGCAAAGAGGATTCTAATATTAATATATGGGGTCCTACCACAACTTGACTTGTTTTGTCTTCTATAATTTAGACCAAATTTGGATTCTGCCAAGTTCTTGTCAATTCTTTGAGCAATCATTGTCAATTCCACTCTAAAACCTTGCAATAAAATTTGATTTTGCTTAATCAGAGTGGGTTCTATTTTTTTCGTAATACAAAGCCTAAACTGATATAGCTTGATATAAAATATTAGTAATCATTCTACAGCTTCAAGAAATTAATGTACACATGTACACATAGAGACAAATTTATGACAGAAGGCTATTAGTTCACTGTTTAAAAGAATTGAGGTTAAAGGCATGGTTAATGTCAGATTCAGGGGTCAAATTTATAGCAGAAATTATACATTTCACAGCTAAATCCTCCCCTAATACTTGCAATTTGTTATTAAAACTATAATCTACATGGCAATTAATTAGAATGTGTTATGTTTAACATTATACTGCTGCTGCTGCTGCTGCTAAGTCACTTCAGTCATGTCCGACTCTGTGCGACCCCATAGATGGCAGCCCGCCAGACTCCTCCGTCTCTGGGATTCTCAAAGCAAGAACAGTGGAGTGGGTTGCCATTTCCTTCTCCAATGCATGAGAGTGAAAAGTGAAAGTGAAGTCGCTCAGTCGTGTCCAACTCTTAGCGACCCCATGGACTGTAGCCCACCAAGCTCCTCTGTCCATGGGAATTTCCAGGCAAGAGTACTGGAGTAGGGTACCATTGCCTTCTCCATTAACATTATACTAGGTATTCTAAATAATAATTTGGCCTTGATCACACAGTTAACCTGTAGTCAACCAACCCTAATGCCTATCTTACAAATATACTTTCTATGTAAGATAACACATTTAAACTAATTGGAGCTCAGCTTTCTGCTATCTGGATTCAAAACTACCTTAATAAATATACTATATTTCAACTATCAATGATAGGTAAGTAAAAGAAACTACTTCTACTAAGGAATCAGTTCAGTCAGTCAGTTCAGTCGCTCAGTCGTGTCCAACTCTGCGACCCCATGAATCGCAGCACGCCAGGCCTCCCTGTCCATCACCAGCTCCTGGAGTTCACTCAGACTCATGCCCACCGAGTCAGTGATGCCATCCAGCCATTTCATCCTCTGTTGTCCCCTTCTCTTCCTGCCCCCAATCCTTCCCAGCATCAGAGACTTTTCCAGTGAGTTAACTCTTCACATGAGGTGGGCAAAGTACTGGAGTTTCAGCTTTAGCATCATTCCTTCCAAAGAAATCCGAAGGCTGATCTCCTTTAGAATGAACTAGTTGGATCTCCTTGCAGTCCAAGGGACTCTCAAGAGTCTTCTCCAACACCACAGTTCAAAAGCATCAATTTTTTGGCGCTCAGCTTTCTTCACAGTCCAGCTCTTACATCCACATATGAACACTGGAAAAACCATAGCCGACTAGATGGACCTTTGTTGGCAAAGTAATGTCTCTGATTTTTAATATGCTATCTAGTTTGGTCATAACTTTCCTTCCAAGGAGCAAGAGTCTTTTAATATCATTGCTGCAATCACCATCTGTAGTGATTTTGGACACCTCCCCCAAAAAAAAAATAAAGTCTGACACGGTTTCCACTGTTTCCCCATCTATTCCCCATGAAGTGATGGGTCCAGATGCCATGATCTTAGGTTTCTGAATGTTGAGCTTTATGCCAACTTTTTCACTCTCCTCTTTCACTTTCATCAAGGGGCTTTTAGTTCCTCTTCACTTTGTGCCATAAGGGTGGTGTCATCTGCATATCTGAGGTTATTGATATTTCTCCCAGCAATCTTGATTCCAGCTTGTGTTTCTTCCAGCCCAGCGTTTCTCATGATGTACTCTGCATATAAGTTAAATAAGCAGGGTGACAATATACACCTAGACGTACTCCTTTTCCTATTTGGAACCATTCTGTTGTTCCATGTCCAGTTATAACTGTTGCTTCCTGACCTGCATATGGGCTTCTCAAGAGGCAGGTCAGGTGGTCTGGTATTCCCATCTCTTTCAGAATTTCCCACAGTTTATTGTGATCCACACAGTCAAAGGCTTTGGCATAGTCAATAAAGCAGAAATAAATGTTTTTCTGGAATTCTCTTGCTTTTTCCATGATCCAGCAGATGTTGGCAATTTGATCTCTGGTTCCTCTGCCTTTTCTAAAACCAGCTTGAACATCTGGAAGTTCACGGTTCACATATTGCTGAAGCCTGGCTTGGAGAATTTTGAGCATTACTTTACTAGCATGTGAGATGGGTGCAATTGTGTGGTAGTTTGAGCATTCTTCGGCATTGCCTTTCTTTGGAATTGGCATGAAAACTGACCTTTTCCAGTCCTGTGGTCATTGCTGAGTTTTCCAAATTTGCTGGCATATTGAGTGCAGCACTTTCACAGCATCATCTTTCAGGATTTGAAATAGCTCAGCTGGAATTCCATCACCTCCACTAGCTTTGTTCATAGTGATGCTTTCTAAGGACCACTTGACTTCACATTCCAGGATGTCTAGCACTAGGTGAGTGATCACACCATTGTGATTATCTTGGTCGTGAAGACCTTTTTTGTACAGTTCTTCTGTGTATTATTGCCACCTCTTCTTAATATCTTCTGCTTCTGTTAGGTCCATACCATTTCTGTCCTTTATCAAGCCCATCTTTGCATGAAATATTCCCTTGGTTCCTCTTATTTTCTTGAAGAATCTCTAGTCTTTCCCATTCTGTTGTTTTCCTCTATTTCTTTGCATTGATCACTGAGGAAGGCTTTCTTATCTCTTCTTGCTATTCTTTGGAACTCTGCATTCATATGGGAATATCTTTCCTTTTCTCCTTTGCTTTTTGCTTCTCTTCTTTTCACAGCTATTAAGGAATGGGCAACCATAAACCATGTCACATATAAAATTATAGGAAAGTCAAATCTCCATGCTGTGTTCTATTATCTGGGGGCTCTCAATTCTATACATGTTCACACATTTTATTATTTTTTCACCTTATTTTTAGTGATATTCATCTGTACAGTATACGAATTTCCACAGCAATGAGCAAAGCACTGGTTAGGATTTTTATGGTGTTATCACTGAGCTTTGCATCCTGAAATTTAGCTTTATCATGCCCTGAAGCCTGGTTATTTTCCTGTTGTGTGGGTGACATCCCAGCTGAGTACCAAGTCTGTTCATTATTCAGTTAAACTGATTGGAGAGAAAACACTGCATCATCTCTATTTTTATAGACTATGTTGCTACTTAAGTTTCCAGTCCAGGTTGTTACTAAGCAGTTATAGATTATAATGCTGAGGATTTGTGTTACTATTTGTAGTGACCATTTTAGCAGTATTTTAAAGGAGGCAGAATTTTTTCAATCTGGTTTCATCCTAAAATTTAATATACCCAGCTTTAGACTCAAGCAGTAATTTTTGGAAAATGGGATGTTGTTTTTAAGTTTAAATGAGCACGCAGCTAAAATATTAACATTTTACCTTACTTGATGCTCTATAAATTTGAAATGGCTTTTCTATTTTAAAGGCAATTTTGTAAATGAAGGGAAAATTATATCCACAAATGATGCCCCAATGCTTTTTGTTAGTTTTTTAAACTGCTTTATGGCAAATCTGTGAGTCAGCACACACTGTATCACAAACAATTCAAATTCAGAAACCACATCTCCCATGTTTAAAGAAACAAATGACTTAGAGAAAGGCAAATATCATATAATATCACTTACATGTGGAATCTTAAAATATGATATAAATGAACTTATTTACAAAACAGAAATAGACTCACAGACATAGACAACAAACTTATAGTTTCCAAGGGGAAAGATGGGAAGAGGGATAAATCCGAATTTAAGATTAACAGATACAGACTATCTATAAAATAGATAAACAACAAGGACCTACTATATAGAACAGGGAACTATATTCAATAGTTTTTAATAAACTATAATGGAAAAGCATCTGAAAAAGAATCTATATATAACTGCATCACTTGGCTGTACACCTGAAATAATACAACATTGTAAATCAGCTGCAGTTTAATTTGGAAAAAAAAAGCAAATGACTTCAAGCAAGTTGAAAATTATTTAAATACTCAGTGTCAGGATGAAAATCTTTTACTATCCCTCCATGCTCCATGCTTTATTGTGTCATAATTATTCTTAATACATGTTATATTTTTGCCATTTTTAAAACAAACAAAAAAATGCACAGTGCCCAACAAAGCATCAGTTTGATCACAGCTGAGCAACTACACATGAACAAAAGATAATTTCAGAACATGGGACAGGTAAACTATGAAGAAACACATCCAATTTCTTAGAATCAAACAAAGGTGATCTGGGGATTAAATTTCACTGGAGTGCTCTGAATAAACCTACAGAATGAACTATAAAACTATCATCTGGGAAATACAAAAACTAATGGTTCCAGTTATCTAGATGTTGGGGTACATAATTCAAAAAACAAACCAGAGAAGAAATGAGAGGATAATAAACGTCCATGGAAGAAAAAAAAAGGCCTTTCAAAAGAAGCAGTTAAATTTAAAAAACAGGTTTTTGGCAGCATATTCTTCACAAAACAATCTGGAAAGAACAAAAGTCCCAATTATGCGTTGAGGTTTGTTTTCTCTTAAAGAGCCTTTCTTTCCCTCTCTGAAGCAGTTCCTCTACCCAGCACTAGGATCACTGTTCTAAAGAAGACATTTCTATTTTATAACAGAAAAAGCAGTTATACAAAACATTTATTTTTCACTCTCAGCAACCTCTCTCCCTTTTTCTTGAAAATGTCTTTAATATCTTTGTTCCAGAAAGGAGAAATATAACCAGAAAATTAGCACAAACATTCCGAATAAAGTATTTCATCCCTGGTGGAAGAAGAAGGAAGAAAACAATGTGTCTAAGAAGCGTAACAACCTGACCAGGAAATGTAAAAGTCCTGAGCAATGCCATGAATCCAAAGAAGAAAACAGCCCTGTTTGTGTTGATGGTTAACGAAAGAGCCCCCACAGTGAGAACTCTGTATTTCCCAACAGGGTTTTTAGAGTTGTCACCTGTTCTTTCACCTTTGAGTAACATATCTACAAGCAAAACAGCTGTTATTCTGCATTCTCTCTGACACATTTTTTCATGATGACCAGTTTAGTAGCAACTAAAGCTACTTAACTGTAGCTTCTCTTGGAATGAAGCAAGAGAAAAGCCCATCATCAACAAGATGTATGATTTACCGCTAAATTATTCCAAATTTAGAATGAATTGGCCAACCTGAGCCTGACAAATTGTGTCCACGTTAGTCAACCTCTCACCAGGCAGGGACCTTTCCATCCCACATCAGATCCCACATCAGATCCCACATCATATGCTTGCCCTTCCTGCCTGCAAGTCTTGGTTTCTCCTACCCCCTGATCCAGAGGGCTGCTCCTCAAACCCCTATCGAGCCCTACACTACAGTTCATTCAAGACTGGCAGCAGTACTCCTCCATCCTCAACAGCCTTCTCCTACTAACCCCACTTCACCAGGTAAATCTCCCGTCCCCTAGATGACATTGTTTATAGCACATTCAGCACAATTTTGGGCCTCAAAGAATTGGCTTTTATTACTATAACTTTGAATTCCTTCCAATGTTGCACTGCCAACTTTATTATTCAGCCTAGAATATCATAAAGGTCACTCCAGATTAAATATTTCAAGCAACCAATTTTCTCCTATAGTTCTTGTCTTCTCTTTCTAAGAAAATGTAGAATGCTCAAGTGATACTTGATGAACTGAGTTTGGGGGTTTATTTTCATCTTCTAAATTTAAAATATAACTGTTTTATTTTTAAATTTTAAACAATTTATGATTTCTTATAAATTTATTGAAAGAAAGAAGTAAAAGTGTTAATTGCTCAGTCGTGTCTGACTGTTTGCAACTCTGTCATCTATAGCCTGCCAGGCTCCTCTGTCCATGGACTCCTCCAGACAAGCATACTAGAGTAGGTTGCCATTTCCTTCTCCAGGGGATCTTCCTGACCCAGGAACTGAACCCTGGTCTCCTGTATTGCAGACAGATTCTTTATCACTAGCACCACCTGGGAAGCCCTATAAATTCATTAGGTTAATTCTATCAATAAGATAGCCAAATGGCTGATTTATGTTCCAGATCTACATTTATAGAGATATACAGAATCATAAAATGTGCCTGGTTGTGCTACAGACTAGAGGAAGAATGAAGAATAAATAAAGGTAAATGCTCTGAGGATGTCTACCTACTCTGCATCTCCAGAGTTGAATCAGTTAAGTGTTTAATGCAACTTCCATTCCGTGGTGAATGACCTTCCTAATTTGACTTTCCATCTAAATGAAATACCATCCTCCTTTCTAGTGAGTACAACTGTTTGCCTAAATAATGATTTCTGACACACTTAACTTTCATTCCTTGTCTTCTCTTTGAATTTTGAAAACCTAATTGAGTTTCTTTAACTTGATTCCATCATAAACAAGGTTATCGGAGGACAAACTGAAAAACACATTCAGAGGCCCTGTCTTCTTTAAAAAGGTTTAATTTTTTTTTCCTCTTTCTCTTCCAAACTCTGTTTTCCCAGAGAAAAGTGACCAAACTCTCAGCTGATTCTCTATAATGGTGAAGAAGCCACACTTTCCCAGGCATAACAAAACAGGGCCTGAGAAACTTCTGGACTCATGAGAAGATGGTGGGAATGATAAATGAGATCAGAGTGGTCTCTGAAGCTGTTCTATCCCATGTCTCACTAAAGTTTGGGTATGATATTTATTAATGAAGTGATTACTCCATAACTGAAATATTGATCTCACCTGTTAGACCTTTGCCTAGGATGAGAAGTGTGTCTTCCTAAACATCCTCCATCCATCTGCTCTATTCTTTCAGTGCCTAACTTGACAAATGACTGTAATTTACGGTACAGATAAAGTTCAGCAGATGCCATCTAAGCTTCCATCTTAAGCTTAACATTTTTTTTCCCCGCTGATGCCCTTTTCTTAAATAATCTGCATAGACGAACTAGTGCTTTTCTTTCTCTCTTCCTCACTCTTTTGTCCACACATACATTCTGACTGATACAAATAACTTCCTACTTATATATAATTTCTGTACAAATATCCTTACTCAAAAAAGAACTTTCCAAGAAGTCTGAACTCAAATTATTACAAATAGCTGTGGGTAGTCAGGGACAGGCTCCAATGAATTGAGGCTTATCCGAAAGTTGCTCTCTATCATCTTCCTGAAAAATGGACACCCCTAAGAGAGAACACTGGAGAAGGCAATGGCAACTCCCTCCAGTACTCTTGCCTGGAGAACCCCAGGGATGGGGGAGGCTGGTGGGCTGCCATCTATGGGGCTGCACAGAGTCGGACACGACTGAAGCAACTTAGCAGCAGCAGCACCAAGAAAGAACACAGTCTTAAAAAGTATGGGGAGGGAGGTGGGAGTGGGGTTCAGGATTGGGAACTCATGTACACCCGTGGCAGATTCATGTTGATGTATGGCGAAACCAATACAGTATTGCAAAGTAAAATAAAGTAAAATAAAAAAGTAATAATAAATTTTTTTTAAAGTAATCTGACAGCAGATCTTAACCTTCTACCCATCATTTACAACCCATGCAAGAGAACACTGCTATATTCTTCTCCAACAGTCTGATTTCATAGAATCACAGAATCTTAGCCCTTGGGGAGGAACCTTGAGTAAGGACTCCACCTTTCTCAGCTCAGAAAAAGACTGTAATTCAGCTAAAATGACTTCTCATGGTCAAAGAGCTGGTTAGTCACAGGTCTAGGACAAGAATTCAAGTCTTCTGACCTCAGCACAAAGCTCTTTCCACTATGTGTTAACAATATTCCATGCAAAGAATGAGATGAGTAAAATAAATTCTGTTTATAAATTCCTCCAAACATAGCATTATCCCTGAGAAAGGGAAACAAATGCCTAGATATAAGTTAACCCAAGTTGCAGTTGCCAAAAATGCATAAACATAAAACACTGCTGAAGCCATTCATCAAAACAATCAGAAACTATACATCATGGAAATCCCACAGATTTTAAGTTTCCCTTCTTTGGATGAGGATGAGATAATTACTGAAAAATTGCCAGGGGTTCAAAAGCGTGAAAACAAAGGTCCAACAAATGTTATGAGATGATATTCTCATAAACATCATAAAGAAGGGAAACGATTGGACATCTCCCACCGGGAAACAGGTGAAGATGCCATGTGATTTAGTAAGACAAAGACTCTCCAAGGTCTTACTCTTAGAATAGTATCAAATTAAAATCATAATGTATCCACTCTGCCTTCTGGTCTCCGCCCATATCCCAGGATATAGGAATTTGCTCTCCTGTTGGGAGAAAGCCTCTTCAGCTGCTTCTTTGAAAAGAACCAAAGCATCTTCTTCCTCCCCAAGTGTTCAGGGTCTTCGTATAAGAACTTGGTCTCCTTATTTCTCTCACCAGAGAACAGGTGAGCTGGTGATAAAGCAGAGATTCATGCCATTTCCCCTCGTATATGACAGCCTGGAATTAGGATCAAATAGAAACCTAGAGTTTCTGGCTTCATGCAATCTGGGGAGATACTAAATCTTTCTAAGTTATGTTTGGAAACAAGGAGGTTGAACCAGCTAATCTTTGAGATCTAAAGCCAATCCTTTCTGCCTTTCCAATCTTCTCCCCGACCCCTTCTTCCTTCTCCCTCTCTCCTTCCTCTTCTCTCATCTTTTTTATTTTTTATTTCTATCTCCTTCAGATTACAAGAAGCTAGTCTGTGACTATGGATGAGCTACTTTACAACCATTCCATATCAAGAACAATAATGATAACAGAGGACATTAACTTGAGCACCAGAATTCTCAGGGTCAGAAGTGGTCAATAAATGAAATTTCATAGGAACATAAGAGGAGGGGATACTTTGTAGGAAAGTTTCTAGGAAATTTTGTAGTTTAAACAATGCCCCTACTACACTTTGCCTACCATCTCTACCTCATTCAGCTTCCCCTCCCGTCAGGGCCCATTGAGAAAAGCATTTCCTACTTTCGTGAGCCAAACACCTCCTAAACATACCTGTTGAGTGATACATCTTAGTCCTTCCTTCTAACTGTATAACAAATTTTCCAGGGATAATTTTCCAGGTATGTGTGGTGGAGAGGAGGCATCTTCCAAAAATCACTCTAATTCTTTGTGTTAATGATCAACCATCTCATCTACCCAGAAGACCAGTCATGCATTTCACACCCAGGCCTGGAACACAAGTCGGATGCATGGCATGGCTCAGAGACACAGACTTTCGCTTCAGACTGACAGGTTTGAGTGGCAGCTCCTTTCGTGCATTATATCTGAAAGGTAGACAAGCTGCTGAACATTTTGATTCTCAGTTTCCTAATTTTTAAAAAGGAAAATATCAACTCATCTGGTTTTTGTGAGGTATCAAAAATTTGGAATATAGTTTACATTTAGTAATTTAGGGCAGCATTCAATAAATCATAGCATTTATTAACACTATTATGATACATCCTAAAAATACTTTTACACAAAGCAGAGATTCAATTCCAATGGGGAAAAAATTTTTTTCTACATATAGTAGGTACAAATCCATGTCAGATGTTCTATGTCAGAATTCTGATAGTCAGAATGTATATTAAATATTCATGTCTCCAGAGCACATGTACACACACACACTCACACACACACATACACCCTTTAACTTTGATCCAGGTTCTCAATTCTCCATCAACAGAACTTACCACAGCCACCAGCATTATCAAACTGCAAGAAATATGTGTCTGAGAAAATAATAATAGTAACTATGTATCTCTAGTATCCATGTCATATTGAGAACATATACTCCTCAGACCGACTTAGAGGATGCCATCAAGGTGGCCCCAGCTTCTTTTGTGAACCCCTCAAGAGATTCAGAAGGAAAAAGAAATATCTTTCGCCCTCTTCTCCTGCCTCACTTAGAAGTCGCCCATATGAATTCTAATCCCATCTCACTGCAGTATGAGGAGGAATAAGCAAGTTACTAAGAGACCCAAGTCAGCAGTTACAGTTTCCTATTGTATACCTTTTATACTGTACAATATATGTGAGGGGTTTTGCCTTGACATTTCATTTGTGAAGTTAGCAACACCTAAAATATCTATAGATATAAGAAAAGTTATTTTTCATCCCCTGGGAAACCAAGTAAGAAATTTTAACATATCCAGCTTTATTTCAGCAGAATCACTGAAATAGAAAGGAAGAACTTCAGGGTAGAAACAAGAGTTCCTCCCCACCCCCTGCCACTGCGATCACCATTTATAATTGTGTGCCTTTGACTTGTAACCTCTGAGTCACTACTAGGTTTATGAAGCCCACCATCTACCACCCCTCCTGAAGGAATACGCCCACCCATAGGCCTTGTGATATAAATGACCACATTTGTACCATGTGACCTACAGTCAACTGGATCAGGGGTTGTGCCTTTAAAAATATGGCAATCCATCCATAGGCTGGACTTCAGTCTTTGACCTGGCGGGAAAAGGTGACCTGAACCAATTAAATTCCATTCTTCAGAATGCAGCACTGAATTCTGCCAAAACGTAGAGGTGAGGCAGCTAGTAACAGGGGCAAGAGCTAAAAAGGGCATCAGGACATGTCAGTAAGGAGCAGTAAGGGGCCGCAGAGAACACTGCAAGATGCTGGCGGATACAAGCCGGCATTTTCAGGGAATGGAAAGTACAAGAAAGCAGTGAGAGTGAAAGTCATCTGGTTGATGGGAAGGAAGAAAGGCGATAAACAGAGAGAGAAGGGACTGAGACTCACTCCATCCTTATCTACCTTCTTCCTTCTTCCACCCTTCCAGGTAAGCCTCCTATTTAACACCTCAGTTCATCCTTCCACTTTGCTTCCTTTGTTCTATTCACTTTCCCAAGCAGACCTCACTGGGCATGGCTTTAGACACCCCTCCATCACACGAGTCCTTGAGCGAGGTCCCAGGTTCCGAGGGCCATTTACCTCTCCAGATAAACATCAAAGGTCTAGACTGAAATGTGAGATTTGATCTAGAGTGATGCAAAGCGTGAAAAGTGAGGCAAGCACCAAAGAAGGAGCCAGTGTGACCTTTATAGGCAGAATACCATTCTGACATTGCCACAGTTATTGAAAACCATTGGCAGAGCTGACAGTTTTTCATGTCTATAGTACTATTTTATATGTTCTTACTAGCCCTTGCCAGGCTGAATCATTCTCGCTGTGTAACTTTTCCTCTTAAATATGTTTTGAACTCTAATGATGGTCATTCTCCAAGTTCAATTCTAAACTTTGGAATTTGGTAGCAATCAGCCTAATCTTTTGCTTCATACTATGCTCTTCAATGATAAAATGAGAGAACAGAGAAATCTCAGGTCTCTTTTAGCTCTAATATCTACAAGTTAAGATGTACTAATCATTAGCTTGATAACTGGAAACAAAGCAAATAGAAAAAAAAGACATCTTGCTTTAGTATCTGTGCTCTAAAGGAGGGTTTTGATAGAAACTTTTTATTGGAGCAGGAGCTTAGGAAGAAACATGAGGATTTTTAATTATCTTTTCATAATATGTTAAATATGAATAAAATAAATTATATTTATCCAGAAAAAGATATTTAAGTAAAAAGGAGGTCTTGGCAATGGAGTTCTAAGGGCTTAAGATGTGTTCTTGCCGTGCTTAGTCCACTCAGTCACGTCTGACTCTCTGCAACCCCATGGGCTATAGCCCACCAGGCTCCTCTGTCCATGGAGATTCTCCAGGCAAGAATACTAGAGTATGCTGCCATTCCCTTCTCCAAAGGATCTTTCTGACCCAGGGATCAAACCCAGGTTTCCTGCATTATAGACAAATTCTTTACTATCTGAGCCATCAGGAAAGCCCTTACTTCCCCTGCTGCTGCTAAGTCACTTCAGTCGTGTCCAACTCTATGTGACCCTATGTACAGCAGCCCATCAGACTCCTCTGTCCACAGGATTCTCTAGGCAAGAATATTGGAGTTGGTTGCCATTTCCTTCTCCATTATTTACCCTAACATTTTATAAATATGGTTTCTAAAATCTGTCAAACCTCTGCCAAGGGTATACTCAAAAAAAAAAAAAATTCCAAATGAGTTCAAAGATAAGAAAGATCAGGACTTACTGTTTTGGGTTTTAGATTAGGAAACAAGATGTCCTAGATACTTAAAGGGATTGATAATCTATTTAAACATGCCAATTAATCAGGTGAATCCATCAAACTGATCAAATCCAAAGAACATTTAGCCATGTTGAAATATTCCCTGTTATAAGGCTTTAAAAATCATCAAACACAAAAAGAAAAAACAAAACACAAATATTTGTGAAGCCAAATTTTTAAGGGCTTTGTTACCTTGTCTATATCTCCAGGTTTATTGTCCACTCAGATATTGAAGAGCTTAGAGTGAGAATGTGCTTTCACATGAGTGAGGGATGTCTGCTCACTCCAGCCAGCTGACGTGTATGGAGAGAAATCCTGTGGAGGGTAAGGCTGAGCACTCAGGAAACTGCAAAATTGGGCCTAGGTACCCTGATGAAGCAGGATGGAGCTCCTGATTATGCACAGCTCACAAAAAGATGAAAAAAAATATTTTTAAATTCCAGTCATGTAACTTCTTGTGGTAATGACAAGCTCTCACAATTCAAAACAGAGAATATGGGGGGGGGGGGACCAGCTAAAATTTAACACTCATGAAAAGATTATGAAAACAAAATCTCTTTCTGCTTTTTTTTTTTTTTCATCTTAAGGAAAAGTATGTCTCGACTCTACCTCTATATTCCAGAACAGCTCAGACCACCTCTGTGTGGAAAGAGGAACTGGCAACATAGAGGAGACATATTTTAGAAACTTGCAGTATATAAATGTCAAGTCAAATTAGGCTATTACTTTCCCCTTCATTGAACCATAATTCAGTGAGAGTTTTATTATGCAAATCCACTAGAAAGCACAGGTCTCTACATCTCTGCCAAATGCTGAGTGCAACAGTGTCCCTCGTGTCATTCTAGTAAGAAAACATTCTATCTTGAAGACAGGAACCAGAGCTGATATAAAAATTTAATATGTTCATATTGCTTAATACAGTGATATCTTGAGAGAACACATAATAAATAACACTAGGAAATGGCACTGTTCTGCACCAAGTTAACCAGAAGGAAAATGTGCTCTGAACTTAGCTATAAAGCATTAATCTTCTGAATTAGTCTCTAGCTCTATGTTTTTCAGTACACTTTGCTTATGCTTGTTTTTGTTGTTTTGGGTTGTGTATTTTATGTCTGCTTCTTTTTTGTATTACCATGTGTATTATCCTTTGCAATTAACTATATTTTTCAATGTACACTTTACATTTATCAAAATATCTCAGTTAATGAGAAAAGATGTGTCACTAAAGATTTTCTTGTTCACACCAACACAAACGATTTAAGGGATTAATATTTAAGCCTCCTTATACAACCATTAAGTTATCTGAGCCATTTCCCAGGAGTTTAGAGATACTCTGAAAGACTTAAACCTTCTAACTACCTACAAAATGAACTCATCAACTTTATGAACTTGCCATAAAGCCCACTCATGTTCCTTAACAATAACATTTAATATAATCATTGCTGCTGACAAATGCTGTTCAAACAATGAGAACACGGCAGAAGTCTGAAAAGCTTTATTTCTAACAAACATTAAAGAGCCTCTTTGGAATATGCAATTCCAAACCCAAAATATTTTATTTTCCTGTTAGAGTAATAAGCTTGGTACAGTTGATATAACTCTTTTTCCAAGGTATAAAGAAAAACCAGGTCCAAATCTCTGTTGTCATTCTCCTGCGACAACCTGATTTTAGCTGAGCAATAGTCAAGGACGCTGCAGAGCCACAACCTGAGCTCTTCCTATAACATGGCAGAATGGGAGCATCTCCAAGAAGCAGAGACTCACATCCACCTTGCTGCATGGAGCCCTCTCCAGTAGCCCCAGCATGATGTGATCCAGACTGCTGAAGGATTCTATGGATGACACACCCTCTGGCCTTTTAGACCATCACTGGGCAACTCCAGCTTGGGGAAAGGTTTTCTGTAGACCTTGCAAAGGATCTTTTCAATCTATGCATGACATTGCGAGGCACGTAACTAAAGCATCCTACCAGTCTCTGGTTCTTCCTGTATTTTCCCCACCCCTATTTACCTCACCTGGGTCAGGGCACCACACTCCTGTCTTGCCTGGTTCTCTGAACCACAGGCTGAGTTCACAGCTCCTGATTTCCGTTTCAGCCCTAGATTGCTCTGACAATCATCAGTCGTGCTTCTCGCATATTACTTAGCACTTTCACAGAGACATCATTTGTAACTTGTTCTCTGGCTCCGAAGAGCTATAAACTATAAGCAAGAGGCCCTCCTACCTTCTGCCAGCTGCTCTTCTATGGGCCTTGAGCAGCTCTCCCACCAAGGAGCCAGAATCAAATCATGAAAAGCTGCGCTGTCCTGAGACTTGTACTTGCGTCCATTCTGGTGGTTATAAGGTGGCTCAGTGATAAATAATCTACAATGCAGGAGATGCAGGTTCAATCCCTGGGTCAGGAAGATCCCCTGGAGAAGGAAATGGCAACCCACTCCAGCATTCTTGCTGGGAAATCCCATGGATAGAGGAGCCTGGTAGGCTGCAGTCCACAGGGTCACACAGAGTCAAACACCGCTGAGCACACTGAGCAGGACCCTAAAAATGTAGCACATAGTTTACCAAGACAGGAACTAGGGGGTTTCTTTGGACAAAACGAGTTGGATTTCAAAGCCTTCCCAATCTCTCAAGACCAGAGGCCCTGGCAGGAGAAGATATGAGGCTAGAACCCAAGGCAGAGCTGCCTTTCCCATTGAGGGCACGCCTCCTTGCCTTGGTCCTGAGCCAGCGCATCCAGCCTGCTTTGGACTTTGCTCCCTTCAGAGGAAAGGAGGGAACATTTTTGTTCAGACCTCAGAATTCAGATTCCACCAGCCAGACATGCCAGCTTCACTCTTTAAGTGTATGTTTTAATCTTCTCTACAACTCTGCCACTGTTTCCTTCATCCAGCCTTGCATCACTTCATACTTCCCCTCCTGTCTCCTGCTTCTTCCCTTAAAAACACATAGCCAAAGAGAGTTTTCTATAGCACAAAACTACCCATGTCTTGATCTTCTACATAGAAAACCCTGTCCATCTTACTGGTCGCCATTTCCTTTCACTTTGCACCAGAAAAAAAACCAAGTTGTATATTGCACCCTGAAGACTTCAAGCCGACTGGTTTTCTCCACATCTGTGTTCAGGCTATCCTCTCTGCCTAGAGGGTCCTGTACCCATATCCCCACTCCTGACTTGAATATTTCTTCTTCATTCCCCAAAGCTCTACTCAGATATCACCAGCTCCAGTGAGTCTTTTCTCAGTCTCTTAACACTAGAGAGAAGACTGTGGACTCTTAACACCCAATGCCTCTCCCTAACAATGTTGTATTGATTGTGACTCTCTATCTTGAGGGCAAAGCATGTATTACCTCTCTGAACAGGTGGCATACAGCAGCAACATGTAAAATGTTTATTCTATCTAAGATATTATAAAAAAAGAAAACGAACCTGCATATTCAAATATCCAAACAATTTTTTTTAAAGATAGGACATACCAAGCAAACACATGGGAATAAATGGTTTTACAATCAAGGGCAAATCAGAAAGTTTCCAGGTAAATGTTGCAATGATTGAATTGATGGTACTATATGAACATGAATCCCTTATGAGAATGATTTAGCAAAACTTGGAGTCAATAGTTTGGAGTCAATTAGAAAATAGAAGGTGGCTTGTATTGAATAGAGTATATGCTACATTTAAGTCAGAGTACTAGGAGACCTTAGATCTCACAAAAATGTAAACTATACTGCAGACATAACCACTCTCTAAGCACAGAAATCAATGAATAAGAGTGCATAAGGACCATAAAGGAACACTGCCTGCAATAACTTATGGAGAAGTCTTCTTTCACCCACAAGGAAGCAGCAGCCACTAGGGAAAAGCAGAGGTCTCTATCAGCCCCCGAGTAGAAAAAGAATACCTTCTGGATGAAGACTACAACCCAGGAGAGCCAGGGCCTCTAATAAGACAGAGCAAGCTGCGCTCCTTGTTGCCCCACTAACTGTGCCCTGGGAATCCAACTCTGACCGCATAACTAGAGTGGTTTCAATACTGGGATGAGTACTGTGATCAGGCTCCTGCATCCACTGTTTATCTACTTCAATCAGCCAAGATATGCAGAGACAACATATTAGAGAAGATATGATAGAAAAAACCAAACCTGCGGTTAAACAACAGGGACAGCAATAAAGTAGCAACCTATGAAAAACATGAATTCTAGCCTTTCCTTTTCTTTCCTCTCCCTCTCTTTGTTCACCTCTCCCCATATGAAGAAATAGAATTTCAGGAGACCGGGGTTTGATCCTTGGGTCAGGAAGATCCCCTGGAGAAGGGAATGGCAACCCTCTCCAGTATTCTTGCTTGGAGAATTCCATGAACAGAAGACCCTGGCAGGGTACAGTCCATGGAGTCGAAAAGAGTCTGACCCATATAGGATTCATCCCATATAAAGAAATCCCTGTTTCTTTTTCTTGAATCTTTCTCTTTTCTTCATCACTCTTATACTTTTCTTCTTTTTAAAAATAAGGAGAAATTGAAAGGGAAAAAAAGTATGAGATTCTGTGGATTGGGGAGTTTTCATAGGTTCATTGTCTAAACCTTGGAATTTTCTCTGGCACATATACCCACACATGTACCCATAACCTCCAGTTATTTCAACAACCATTACTTATAAATGTCTGGATTTCTTCCCCCAAATCATCGTTCATACCACAGGAGCCTCAATAGCTACATTCAAAAGATCAACATGGACAATTACTATATTCACGTTCTCCAGTGGGTTGAATGCTGCCCTTACCACTGAAAAGAAACATTACCCAGAACCTGTGAACATGACCTTATCTGGGAAAAGATCTTTGCAGATGGAATTTGGTTAAGGATCTTGAAGAGAGATCATCTTGGTCATCCTGCTGCTGCTGCTGCTAAGTCGCTTCAGCCGTGTCCGACTCTGTGCGATCCCATAGATGGCAGCCTACCAGGCTCCTCTGTCTCTGGGATTCTCCAGGCAAGAATGCTGGAGTGGGGGTGCCACTGCCTTCTCCTGGTTGCCACTAAATCCAAGGATACATCTAGAAGCCAAGGAATGCCAAGGACTGCCCACAGCCATCAGAAGGTGAAAGCGGGACATGGAATGGACTCCCCATCAGAGCCACCAGAAGGAACCAACACTGCAGGTATCTTCCTTTTGGACTTCTAGCCTTCAGACAGGTAAGAAAATGAACTTGTTGTTCTAAGTCAGCTGATTTATGATCACATGGTACAGTAGACACAGGAAACTAACACATGCAATAGTTATCAAGTCATCTATATAACGCCTGTTTTACCAGCAAGCATTCTAGTGTTTCATGGTGGGAGAGGCATGTTTCCTTAACTACTCCTGAAGATCCCTTCATTTCTTCTGGGGATCTGAGACCAAGTGCTTTTGGTTACTCACTTGCTCTTTCCTGTTGTCATAAGCAAGGTCCAAATGATGCCATCCCTTGGACATCTCTGCCCTAGAAAGTAGGAACTTCAATTCTCCTGCAGATACTACGCTGCCAGTATCAGACGACGTAACACAGAGTAATTCACAACTGCTAGCAGATGTGGCTGATTTCACTGTCCACATACTACATTGCACAAGTCCAAGGGGGTCTATTTACTTTTTTTCCACATGAAAGGTAACCCCGGGAGCTCTGTAGTGCAGTGAGTGGTCCTTCTCATGGGGCCCCTATAAAACCAGCCCCCTTACCTAGCCCCATCCATCAGGTCCCAACTTCATTCCAACTGTTAGTCACTCAGTCGTGTCTGACTCTTTTCGATTCCATGGACTATACCCTGCCAGGCTCCTCTGTTCATGGAATTCTCCAGGCAAGAATACTGGAGAGGGTTGCCATTCCCTTCTCCAGGGATCTTCCTGACCCAGGGATCAAACCTGGGTCTCCTGCATCTTCTGCATTGACAGGAGTATTCTTTACCATCTAAGTCACCAGGGAAGCCCTAGAGTGAATTTAAGCAGCCTCACTGTAGTCCAGAATCAAAACAGCCATGAAGACCAAAATCAAAGTCTCCCCCTTGACTCAGTTTAAAGCTCACCTTCTCAGAAGCTGCCTCTTTTGACTCACAGTGGAGATACCTCATCTTTCCGAGATAACTTGATCTTCAACCCCATGTAACCTCACCATGTAGCCTCCCAAGGCAATGGCATCAAAATTCAGCTGTCCCACAACTCTTCATTCCTCAGAGTTCAGGTTATTCAGTCTTGTGATCACTCACCAAAGACGAGAGTACCTGTCTCCATGACGACCATCATTAATTCCCTCCTTCCTGAACATGCATGTTAATCTCACAGTGAGAGGTAGAAAATATTCTTCCACCCCCTTCACTCTTGTCTGGTCTTTGATACTTTGATCAACAGGAACTGAGGAGGTGAACACTGGCCAGCTCCAAGCCTAACCGTTAGGAGGACTGGCTCTGTTCACTTTAGAATCTGCCACCTGAGAAGCCATTGAGAAGTCCAGTTGTATACAAAGAAGCCTAGGCTAAGCTTTGTTTGTCTCATCCCATTTCTTTATGTGATGGTTCCTGCAATTTGTGGTGAAGAGTAGGTTTACCTATCTCTTCCACTGTATAGACTTCCTGGTGGCTCAGACAGTAAAGTGTCTGCCTACAATGTGGGAGACCTAGGTTTGATCCCTGGGTTGGGAAGATCCTCTAAAGAGTGAAATGGCAACCCACTTCAGTATTCTTGCCTTAAAATCCCATGGATGGAGGAGCCTGGTAGCCTACAATCCATGGGGTCGCAAAGAGTTGGACACGACTGAATGACTAAACTTTAAACTTTCTGCTGTAAATTTTTATCTCAGCTTTGGGTTGCTCATCAACCTTCAGACAAGATATATACCTACATACCCTTCCATTAGAACAAACAGTAATTTACCTCCATCAGTTCAGTTCAGTTCAGTTCAGTTGCTCAGTTGTGTCCAACTCTTTATGACCCCATGAATCGCAGCATGCCAGGCTTCCCTGTCCATCACCAACTCCCGGAGTTCACTCAGACTTTCGTCCATCAAGTCAGTGGTGCCATCCAGCCATCTCGTTCTTGGTCGTCCCCTTCTCCTCCTGCCCCCAATCCCTCCCAGCATCTAAATCCATACTTAGAAAAAAAAGTATTTCTTAGAAACATATGCACAAAAATGTACCTCTGATTCAACTGTACAAAATAGTTGCTATCACTAAACCATTAAAGTACTTACAATCAAATTAATAGTTTCTTCTCAGTTTTCCCCAAGTGGACAACTTGCTTTTGCATTTGCATTTAGTTAGGGAGTCTATTTCGTTTTCTCAGAACAAATAATGAAGTCTGCCCAAAAAGAGTCACATTTTGGCCTCTTTTAAAACTAACGCTATACACAGTTTAGCAATGACAATTATTTCCTTCTCTATCACGTCCATCAAAGTTTTAAAAGCTTTGGGAATTATAGATAGGGCACCATGTTACATTTATATGCCTGAGCTCAAGTTTTATTCTGAGAAACATTCAAAAGGATATGAGCCAGCATTGCATCGCTCTCAACCCTTGATTATCTCTAGAAAGTGTTAATGCATAGAGAAGGGAAGGAGAAAGCAGAGACAGGGAGCAGATATGGAAAGAGCAATCTCCAGGAGAGGGGGTGGGGGCGGCTCACAACCATTTCAGAAGAAACACTGAAATGAAGATGTGAAATTCTGTCTCCATTCTATTTCTTTCTTGTTTTCTTCCTGGTGATTACACATACTTCACGAACACAGCACTGGAACCAGAATACAGTGCAGGAGCAGTCTTCAACTTCAAACGAGCTTCAAAGTTTCCAAATATTTGAAATATTCCAAATGAAAATATTCCACTCCTTGAGAGCCAACCTAAAACTGTCCCTTCAGGTGTCCCACCAAGGGATGGTGTTCACATTGTCATCTCTCTGTTACCACTATCCCTAGCTATAGGAAAAGCTGAGTTCACTGCTAAGGCTGCAAAAACAAATGCTCAATTTATCCAAGCTACATGCAAACAGTAAGGACAAAAACAACTGCTTATAACTTAGCATAAACAAAAAAAGGTTATTCTGAAAGTCTTGTTCTCCAATCATTTACAAGGGTAAATACCAGCTTGCTTCAAATACAGAGCCTATATTTATTGTTGATTGCTTGACCAAAAATAGACATTTTTAAAAGAAGTAACAAAAGCTCACAAAAGCATGTTTTATAATCCTATATGTAATTACAAATAAAAATGCTCAAAATCAGTAATGCATTTAGACTAAGGGTCTTTAAAATCCCAAATGTGCACCATTAAACTAAATAATAATAAAGAAAATCAACACCCCTACAAGAAAAACCTTCAAAACCCACAAGCATTACACTTAAAAAATATTTATTTCCCTTTAAAAGTACAAAATTAATATATTGTCCCTTTCATAAGCTTTTACCTGAATGAAAGTTGTGACTTCATAAAATATTAGATTAAAAAGGAGATTCTAGGAATTTCTGGAAATAGAGACAATATTTAAATTCAACCACGGATTAGTAGCTGAAATATATAAAGATCTGGAAAAAAAGAAAAATATATGAATCTAATAGAAAAATGGCAACCAGCGTATTCATGTGAACATATTAATCATGGCTCTGTTTAAGCCTTTGCCTAAGAAGATCAGCATCATCTGTGGATCCGTTTCTATGGTCTATGAGTTAATTCATTCTCTTTCCCTTTCTGCTCCCTCCCCCACCCCACATCATTTGTCAAGGATTAATAGTATGCCTTATAAATTTTGGCTGAATGCCAGAGGTTGTACATGAAACTGTAGAGACTCTGAATAATGTTGTCTTCTGTGGAAAGGGTTTAGCCCTTTTCTCTGTAAGATGAAACAGAGGTGGCCACCTTAATCCAGTCACGGCCTGAGTGGTGTCATGGATGAGTTACGGTTCTGGCAAGGCTCTGTCTACCTCTGTATTTCTCTCCTCCTAAGATAAGTGCCCCAGAGCTCCAGATAAAATGGCCCTCTTCCCTCTCTGTGTCTGGTACCCTAATCCTTGTTTTCTCAGCCCACAGGCATGCTGAAAATGCCACTCTGTTCTTGAAGCTTTTCTGCTTGGCTTTCTTAGACTCCTACCCTTTAGAATCAATATTCAACAGCTGTCTTGAGGGAAAACAGGCAGTGTGTTACATTCAGTTCTCTACCCATCCCTTCTCAAAAGGATTCTGACACCTCAGTTCTAAGCGATGCCTTTCAAGCGCCAGTGGACTTTGAGAAACTCTGCTGATCTTTCTCCCTCTTAGTGACAGTTCTTTTCGCAGATTTGCAGTGGCGTTCCCACACCTGGAATTGGCAAATACCAAAAGAAACATTCACTTCCCCTTTTCCTGGGATTTTGTCCCTCGAAATACTGACTGCCTCAAAAGTTCTCCAATGCCTGAAAATATGTTTTTAAATCTGGCTTCTCTAAATCTCTTAACCTTTGGTGGGAGCCTTGGTCTGCTGTAAGCACTCAATCATACCTGGAGGCAAAAGCTCAAGGTATATGAATAACACAGAGAGAATCGGAAATCTGGTATATTCATAGCAAGTCTATGAATGCCCTGTGACCCAGAGATCTCATTTCTTGCAAGTGTGCTAGTCACGGAATTGTTTGCAGCAGGGACCTGGGGGCATCTTAGGTCATCATCACTTGGTCAATGGATCAGTACAAACGATGGACATACACTCTCGGGTACTGTGAGGCAGGGAGAAGTAATGAGCTCGACAGAAACACAGCTGACCTTAGACAGTGTGGGGGTAATCCATGCATTTAGCCCCTCCAAGATTCACCCAACCACGGACCCTGTAGTACTACAGTATTTACTGTTGAAAAATATCTGCATATAAATGGGCCCATGCAGTTCACACTCACATTTTCCAAGTCAGTTGCATAGCCAACTGGAGAAACCTCAAAAGTACAGAAACAGAACAAAATTATTCAGTCTATAAAGTGAAATCAAGCATACAGACACACATACACAAACACACACATAACATTATATACAGAAGAATATACACATAGTTAAGAACACAAACACATTAGAATAAATGTCTATGGAAGTGGCTCTCAAGGAGGAAGGGGAAAAATATGGGAAAATAATGAGCAAACACTTTTAGAGATGGTGTTATGAACCTGGCATTGTTCTAAGTACTTTGCATTGACTAAAATCCTGTCAACAGTGCAGGGAGACAAATGGTATTATTATCCTTTTTTATAGATGAGGAAACTGAGGCATAGAGTGGATAAGCAACTTACTCGAGGTCACATAGCTAGTAAGTGGTAGAGCCAGAGGTGAAACCTGGGAAAACCGGAATGAGAGGCTATGCTATGCTGCCTCTCCTGGGAGGCTCCAGATCAACAGCGGTACTAAGGAATATGGTGACTTCAGCACTCTACGCCAGAGGTCCCCAGATCAATCAACTGATTACTTTATCTATTACTAGATGAGAACATCTGGGTAAGGTTGACTGCATTGAAGGCTTCAATTTCTTTTCCACCAGAAGCTCATCTTTCATGAAAAGTATTTCCTCATTTTCCTTCAGCATAGAGTCTAAATCATTTGAAGTTATAGTCAGAGTCGAACAATGATTATATTCTCATCAGAAGCATATGGTTTATATTGCATGCTTCTTTTACTTGAGAATCAAAAACATGATCTTTGGCTGTGTCATGCCCTACAGCTCCCCTCAGAGAATGGGAACTCACAAGAACAAAAATAAAAGATACTATGGAACGTCTGGGAAAATATCAGAAAATTGAATGTACAGTGGAGTCCGGGTAGCTGGGCTTAGGTGGAGTTCAATACTACATATTGATTTGGGTCCTAGGAGAGGTTCTAAAAATGCTTCTTAAGGCAGAAGGTTAAAAACAGAGGTTAATGAAAATAATTCTGGACTTTCTGGCCCTGAATACACTGAAATCAGCAAACAGAATGCTAGACAAGGTAAGAAAGGAGGATGAGATTGTAACCACTGTTCAGAAGAAGAATATGCCTGTTGACTGATTAAAGCAGTGTTCTAAGAAAGGAATGCAAAAACAAGGGTGATGGAATGGGGAAAAAAGAGGGGAGGTAAGAGAGACAGAATAAAGTAAGAAATGGGAGGGAAAGCAAAGAAAGGGGGAGAAGGAAGAGGAAGGGGGAAAGGATGTGAGAAGATGGAGGAGAGAAAGGAGGGGTTAAGATGCAAGAGCACAGGGAACAAAGTATCCATTCTGTTTCATAAAAATAACTTTTCCCCTACACAGTGGCTTGCAAGTCTATTCCTCTGGGAAATCCTATCAAAGTGAAAATCAATTGCTTTTACTCTTCCCACCGCCTCTAACACTCTCTCTTTCTCTCTCTCTCTTTCTTTCACACACACACACACACACACACACACACACACACACTTTTTCTTCACTGTATTGACAGTCAAAGCTTGGATACAGATTTCAAGTAACTGGTACCAGATGTCCCCTCATCTCCTGTCGATGTTATTCACATGCACACACATCACCACATGTGATATGTGGGTCATTTTCTTGTTTGCTCTCAGCCAGAGCCTGTCTGTCCCCTCTTAGCTTTAGGTCCACTGCAGCTTTGTATCCCTTTGCCCTCTCGTTTCTGGCTCGTTCAGTCAATGAATAGGAGGCACCAGTGGATCGGAAGGGGAGAGAAGCCAGGGTAGGTGTCCCCACTCTCTTCACGGCAGGCAGTGTCTCTGGTGGTGCCTATGCCTCTTCCTTGACCTCAGCTCCTGCCAGACATGCCTTCTGCAAGTTTTTAGCTGCAGTCCAGTGGCCCTGATTCCTGGCTCTAGTAGTCCTACCTCTTCCTGTTATCCCTCCAACGACAGATGCTCAGTGCTTCTTCAGTAGTCAGCTCTGAGCTGACCTGCCTCCCCTTGTCTTCAGCTCCTAAATCATCTCTATTGCCAGGTCCCCATCTGCAGTTCCCCCTACTGAGCACAACCCAGATTTCCTGCCTGGAGCCTGTCTGACACACTTGCAACCAAGATCAGTAGTATAGGATGACACACAGCCCACTCCTCCTGTTCCCAGCTCTTTCATGTGGTAGTCATATCATCCTCCACCCCAAGGTATCCACTTCTTAGTCAATCCTAGGAACCTCTGAGTTGTTTTTCACATGATAAAAGGAACTTTATGGCTATGATTAAGTTATAGGTCTTGCGACGGGGAGATTATCCTGGATTATCCGAGTGGATCCAATCTAATTCCAAAGCTCTTATAAGTGAAAGGGGGCTTCCCAGGTGGCTCAGAGGTTAAAGTGTCTGCCTGCAATGCAGGAGACCTGGGTTCAATCCCTAGGTTGGGAAGATCCCCTGGAGAAGGAAATGGCAACCCACTCCAGTATTCTTGCCTGGAGAATCCCATGGACAGAGGAGCCTGGTGGGCTACAGTCCACGGGGTCGCGGAGAGTCGGACACAACTGAGCAACTTCACTTTCACTTATAAGTGAAAGAGGGAGGCAGGACGGTCAGAATCCAAGAAGGAGATGTGACGGTGGAAGCAGAGGTCAATGTGATATAATTGCTGGAGAAGGCCAAAGGCCAGGGATGAAGGCCGTCTCTAGATTGTAGGAAAAGCCTAGCGCATTCAAGCCCCTCCGGTTATCTTGATTTTAGCCCAGAGAAATCCATTTTGGACTTCTTACCTCCAGAATTGTAAGATCATAAATATGTATTATTTAGAGACTTCCCGGGCATTTCTATGGTTAACACTCTGTGTTTCCAATGCAGGGGGCACAGGCTCAAGCCCTGGTTGGGGAACAAAGCTCCCACATACCACATGGCCCAAAAAGAGAGAAAGAACAAGCTGCATTATTTAAAGCTACTAAGTTTGTTCTAATTTTTTTCAGCAACAATGGGAAACTAATACATTCTGCAAGGGTCACCTAACCTAGGGAGCACAGAATACTAGAAGAAACTGTAGACACTCCTGGGAGAATCCTGGGCAGCGTGGGCTCATGGGCAAGCAAGTTCAGTTCAGTTCAGTCGCTCAGTCGTGTCTAACTCTTTATGACCCCATGAATCGCAGCACACCAGGCCTCCCTGTCCATCACCATCTCCCCGGAGTTCACTCAGACCTGTGTCCCTCGAGTCAGTGATGCCATCCAGCCATCTCATCCTCTGTCGTCCCCTTCTCCTCCTGCCCCCAATCCCTCCCAGCATCAGAGTCTTTTCCAATAAGTCAACTCTTTGCATGAGGTGGCCAAAGTACTGGAGTTTCAGCTTTAGCATCATTCCTTCCAAAGATATCCCAGGGCTGATCTCCTTCAGAATGGACTGGTTGGATCTCCTTGCAGTCCAAGGACTCTCAAGAGTCTTCTCCAACACCACAGTTAAAAAGCATCAGTTCTTCAGCACTCAGCCTTCTTCACAGTCCAACTCTCACATCCATACATGACCACTGGAAAAAACCATAGCCTTGACTAGACAGACCTTAGTTGGCAAAGTAATGTTTCTGCTTTTGAATATACTATCTAGGTTGGTCATAACTTTTCTCCCAAGGAGTAAGCGTCTTATAATTTCATGGCTGCAGTCACCATCTGCAGTGATTTTGGAGCCCAAAAAAATAAAGTCTGACACTGTTTCCACTGTTTCCCCATCTATTTCCCATGAAGTGATGGGACCAGATGCCATGATCTTCGTTTTCTGAATGTTGAGCTTTAAGCCAACTTTTCACTCTCCTCTTTTACTTTCATCAAGGGGCTTTTTAGTTCCTCTTCACTTTGTGCCATAAGGGTGGTGTTGTCTGCATATTTGAGGTTATTGATATTTCTCCCGGCAATCTTGATTCCAGCTTGTGTTTCTTCCAGTCCAGCATTTCTCATGATGTACTCTGCATATAAAGCTAAATAAGCAGGGTGACAATATACAGCCTTGACGTACTCCTTTTCCTATTTGGAACCAGTGTGTTGTTCCATGTCCAGTTCTAACTGTTGCTTCCTGACCTGCATACAGATTTCTCAAGAGGCGGGTCAGGTGGTCTGGTATTCCCTTCTCTTTCAGAATTTTCCACAGTTTATTGTGATCCACACAGTCAAAGGCTTTGGCATAGTCAATAAAGCAGACATAGATGTTTTTCTGGAACTCTCTTGCTTTTTCCATGATCCAGTGGATGTTGGAAAGCAAAAGGAATGGAAAAAGCAGTAACCTCTTCACTGAGGGTCAACAAGTCTCAACACCAGTCTCAACAGGCACATATGTGGGGGTCTTGATACAAACTAAGGACAAACTAAGGAATAACAAGAATTCAACTCAGAGCTAATATGACCAGCAAAACACCTGATTTTTCAATAATTGGATGTAACAATGTTACCAGAGCTGCCTGCTCCTCCACTTCACAGTGTCCTCTCTGTAAGGATGCCAGGGAAATTTTCTGAGTTCAGTATCAGAAACTATTATGTTTCATCTATTTGACTAGTTTGATCTTACTTAACAGAGTCTGTGAAATGTGTTCAAGCCATGCTTCCCCTTCTCACTTGACTCTTAGCACATTTAAGGCTTAAATTATCTCATCTGTGACCACAAGCCAGGACTTGATGCTATGCCTTCCATGGACTAACCTCACTTCTGACTCCACTGTCCTTTCCTACCTTTCTTCTTTACTCACATTTCTTATTTTAAATTTATTTTATCATGTATACCCATCAAAATAAAATTAAGACCCTTTTGACACAAGTTAGGATATAATAAGTGAATAAACAAATCAGTTATCGACAATGGATGCTACTGGCAAGAGAATGGAAGGAGAGAAGGACATGAATGAAACATGACGAAATGGCAAGGTAATCAGAAGTGAAGCTGAGACTGGACAATATTGAGATAAACATATTTTTGGTTAAGTAAAGATGGAAGAAAAGTTATGACCAACCTAGACAGCATATTGAAAAGCAGAGACATTACTTTGCCAACAAAGGTCCATCTAGTCAAGGCTATGGTTTTTCCTGTGGTCATGTATGGATGTGAGAGTTGGACTGTGAAGAAGGCTGAGCGCCGAAGAATTGATGCTTTTGAACTGTGGTGTTGGAGAAGACTCTTGAGAGTCCCTTAGACTGCAAGGAGATCCAACCAGTCCATTCTGAAGGAGATCAGCCCTGGGATTTCTTTGGAAGGAATGATGCTAAAGCTGAAACTCCAGTACTTTGGCCACCTCGTGCAAAGAGTTGACTCACTGGAAAAGACTCTGATGCTGGGAGGGATTGGGGGCAGGAGGAGAAGAGGGCCACAGAGGATGAGATGGCTGGATGGCATCACTGACTTGATGGACGCAAGTCTGAGTGAACTCTGGGAGATGGTGATGGACAGGAAGGCCTGGTGTGCTGCGATTCATGGGGTTGCAGAGTCAGACATGACTGAGCAACTGAACTGAACTGAACTGAAAGATGTATTTTGAAGGATGCAAGTCAGACAAAGGAGGCAAGAGTTCTCTATCATCCCTCCACCAAATCTCCTCGGCAGTCTGATCAGGACTGCAGACAGACAAGAAGAACCACCAGCAAGTGTAATGAAGAGTTGGAGACACTAGGAAATCCCAGTTGGAGGTGGGGCACTCACAACAAATGAACAGACATACTCAGATATGGTTCTTAGCACTGACCAATATTAGCCTAGGTATTTTTCCTTCTTTTCCTGAAAAAGACAAGAACACATACACACTACAGAGCCTAGCAAATTGCACATAAAACAGACCTAGAAACGTTCCTTTGGACAGCTCAGCTCCATCTGATTCTCTACCTTCAATGAGATTTTGCAGGCAGGCTTTATATCTGGGTAAAAACAGCTGTGGTCCAAGCAACTGCTATTCATAATGATCATTTGATGATTTATAATAGGGAGGGTATAATCACTACCCTGAATTAACATGAATTAATAATATAGACTAAAGGCATCAGGTAACTGAGCTTCAGACAAAAAATAACCTGGCAGCAGGGAACATAATTGCCTATTTATACAAATGATCTGTGCACCCAGGCATTCTGTGTAAATAGATCATTATAGCCTTTTCCAAGACATTATAATCCATTAAGTAAATTAGACATGCATTACAAGTCCTAATGATACCGCCTCATGACCAAATACCTCCAGAAACATTTACCCAGTCCATCTCAGACCAGCCTAACTCAACATGAGGGCATCCAGCCGAGAAAACTGCCAGGCAGTTCTATTTTGATAAAAGGTAAGAGCTGGGTCTCAAGGTTCAGGAGTCGATACCTTCTTTGTGCTGCTGAGCAATTGGTGATTTTTCAAAACCAACTCCTCCCTTTAATGTCACTAAACTATGAGATTTTTAATAAGCACCAATAAGACTATGGACATGAACTTGAGCAAACTCCAAGAGATGGTGAGGGACAGGGAGGCCTGTCATGCTACAGTCGACGGGATCACAAAGAGTTGGACATGACTTGATGACTGAACAACAGTAAAACTTTTCTCTTCGTTCATTGCATAAAGATTTTCTTCTGAATGGCTTCAGTAGGTTTCGTCTTTCATCCTTACTACCATGACTCTTGATTGCCTAAGAATAATAATTCCCAGGCCTTTTCCTAAACAGTTCTGCCTTCAGTATCACTTGCCTGGATTATTCTGGTAGCTTCTTACTGGCTTCCCTGGTCCCTGGTCTCTCTCCCTCTGCTCAGTTAATGCTTAGCAGCAGATGAATTTTCCTTAAGCAAAACTAGTAAGTATACTTTGTTTTGCCACATATGCAAACACATATTTTATCATTCAACTATTAATCTGAGAAAAACTAGATAATTTCCCTAATTAAAATCAACCATGATGATTTTAATTTAATCAGCAATCCATGATGCCTCTCTGCTTACAACCAAGGTGACCTTGAGTTTCAGTCTGCCCAGGACGGATGCAGCTTCTATCCACTGCTCTGATACAGTTCTTAAGAGCATTCCTTCACTCTCAAGAGTGTCCCAGTTTGGACAATAATTTTACTGTTCAAATGTAGGGTAAAGCCGGAACTCTTTGGCTTAAAGTTCATGCTTACCTATCCAGAACAGGAATTGCTTCAGACATAAATGTGTTAAGCACAAGACTGGAATCCCAGTAAAATTTGAGAACCAACTTACCACCCTGGCCACCATTCACACCAAACTCTTCCAAGATAAAGAATACTGCCCTTTTTAAATCATGTACCCTACAGACTAGAAAAGACCCCTCCAACTCAAGCAACCCCAGCATTTAATCAATGGGGAAACTAAGGCACAACTAGCCTATGACGGAGCCAGACACAGGCAACTGTGCCTCCTAACTCTTGATCCAGAGCTTTTTTTTCTTCTGCAAAAAGTGAGAATGTGAGAAAGAGATTTTTAATCTCACTATCAGAAATACATGTTAAACTGAGGCAAATAGACCACCTACTAAATGAGAGAAAATATTTGTAAATGCTATGTCCAATAAGGGGTTAATATCCAAAACATATAAAGTTGAAATAGCTCAATATCAAAAACCTAAGCAGCCTACTTTTAAATAATGGACAAGAGATGTGAATAGGCAGGTCTCTTATCCAAAGAAGACATAAAATGGCCATCAGTTCAGTTCAGTTCAGTTCAGTTGCTCAGTCGTGTCTGGCTCTTTGTGACCCCATGGACTGCAGCACACCAGGCCTCCCTGTCTATCACCAACTCCCAGAGTCCACCCAAACCCATGTCCATTGAGTCTGTGATGCCATCCAACCATCTCATCCTCTGTCGTCCCCTTCTCCTGCCCTCAATCAGCATATTGCCATCGGGCACATCAAAAGATGCTCGACATCACTAATCACTGGGGAAATGCAAATCAAAACCACGATGAACTATCACATCACACCTGTCAGAATGGCTATCAACAAAAAGACAAATATTGTCAAGGGTATGGAGAAAAGGAAACTCTTGTACACTGGGTGAGAACATAAACTGGTACAGCCACTTTGGAAAACAGTATGGAGATTCCTCAAAACACTACAAATTGAAGAACTGTGTGATCCGGCAATTCTACTCCTGGTTACACTTTTAAAAAATGCTAATTTGAAAAGAAACATGCACCTCAATGTTCATAGCAGCATTAGTTACAATTGCCAAGATACAGAAGCAACATAGGTGTCCATCAGTAGATGAATGGGTAAAGATGTGGAATATATATATATATATATATATATATACACATATACATACACCTCGTGAAATACTGTTTAGCTATTAAAAATGAAATATTGCCATTTGCAACCATATGGATGCAGGATACTATACTTAGTGCAATAAAACAGAGAAAGAACAAATACTGTATGCTCTCACTTATATGTAGAATCTAAAAATGTAAAACAAAAGAATGAATATAATAAAACCTAAACAGAATTAACAGACATAGAGAACAAACTAGGGGTTACCAGTGGGGAGAGAGAAGAGGAGAGAGAAGAGAAAGGGGTAGCAGATTAACAGGTACAAACTACTATGTATAAAATAAATAAGATATATGGATATAGTCTTAAAACATGAAATATACCCAATATTTTACCACTTTAAATGGAGTACAACCTATGAAATACTAAATCACTGTGTTGTACACCTAAAACTAATTTGCTACTGTAAATCAAGTATGCTTCAATTAAAAGAAAAAAAAAAACTAGGGCCTCACACACTATGGCCCAAACAGAATTACAAATGGGCCTCCAGCTTCCTTGTTGTATTTGTTTCTTGCCTAATCCACAGGGTCTGAGCAGGAGCTCAGCTCTCTCTCCCTCCGTGATGTCTTTCTTTCTCCCCTTGCTTCTCTCCACCATGATTAGAGGTGACAGGTACCCACTTGAGTCCCCTTGTCATTCCTATGCTGCTTCCAGGGTCACACTGATGGGAAGAGTGATGACAAAGGATGGGTCACCTCAGCCAAACTCCCTCGCAGTGTGTTTCCTCCTTCTGCTTTGAATTGTTCCAGCCAAGCAATGGGAGTTTTAGGAAAGAATTAAAAGTATGAGGTAGGTGTAATGGTTAGTTTTATGTGCCCACTTGGCTGGGCTACAGTCTCCACTTGTTCAGTCAAGCAATAACCTAGGTGTTTCTATGTACGTACAACTGGCCCTCTGTATCCACAGGTTCTGCATCTGTAGAATCAACCAACCACAGAGCAAAAATGTTCAGGAAAAAGATTCCTTAAAGTTCCAAAAGCAAACTTGAACTTTCTGTGTGCCAGCAGCAATTTGGGCTTCCCTGGTAGCTCAGCTGATAAAGAATCTGCCTGCAATGCAGGAGACCTGGGTTTAATCCCTGGGTTGGGAAGATCCCCTGGAGGAGGGCATAGCAACCCACTCCAGTATTCTTGCCTGGAGAATCCCATGGACAGAGGAGCCTAGTGGGTTATAGTCGTGGGGGTCCCAAAGAGTCGGACATGACTAAGTGACTAAGCACAATTCACATAGAATTTACACTGTATTTGCAAATATTTAAGGCAATGGCAACCCATTCCAGTACTCTTGCCTGGAGAATCTATCCCATGGATGGAGGAGCCTGGTAGGCTGCAGTCCATGGGGTCGCTAAGAGTCTGACACAACTGGGCAACTTCACTTTCACTTTCATGCATTGGAAAAGGAAATGGCAACCCACTCGATTGTTCTTGCCTGGAGAATCCCAGGGACGGGGGGAGCCTGGTGGGCTGCCATCTGTGGGGTCGCACAGAGTCGGACACGACTGAAGCGACTTAGCAGCAGCACCCAGCATTTACATTGTATTGCTAGATATCGTAAATAATCTAGAGATGGTTTCAATCATCTTTCAATCTAGAGATTCCCTCATACACATGAGGGGATGTGTGTAGATTATATGCAAATACTATGCCATTTTCTGTGAAGAACTTGAGTATCCACAGAATTTGGCATTCATGGGGATCTAGAACCAATCCCCTCAGATAATGAGGGACTGTATTTTGCAGATGTGATTGAAGTCCATAATCATTTGACTTTCAAGAATGGAGATTATCCTAAATAATCTGAGGGCCTGACTCAATCAGTTGAAAGTCCTGAAGAGCTAATCTGAGGCTTCCCGAAAGAAGAAAGTCAGCCTGTGGACAGCAGCTTCCCTAATGTCCGGAAGTCACCGGATAATTTTCCTGAAGGCTAGTCACATGGATTTCAGACATGTTCACATTTCAAAGTTGCCTCATCAGCCACCACAATCACATAAATATTTGCACAACCATACAATTCTTCACAAGAAATCTCTTCATATAGAACTCTCACTGGTCTGTCTCTTGATTAAACCCTGACTGATAAAGTGGGGACAAAAACTCTTGGCTTTTCTTTCCTTTTGTTGTAGAATTATATAATGTCATAGGCTTCCGAGCCAGGTCCAGACCTTCCAGCAGGCAGTTAGAGCCCGGTGGAAACAGTCCCCTCACTGGAGTTCATCCCCCTCCCTCTTTTCTAGCTCATCGCTCAATACTTTGACATGTGCACATCACAGCTATATATGTATAAGGCTTCACAAAAGATGGGCTCTCTTTCCTGGCTTCACTTTAGAATCTTCTGATAAGTTTTAACAATGCTGGGTCTTGGCCCCACACCAGACCACACTGACCTGAATCCTGGGGATGGGGTCTGGGCATGACTGTTTATAAGCTCCCAGATGACTAATGGTATTCCCTGGTAGCTTTGGCAGTAAAGAATCTGCCTGAAATACAGAAAACCTAGGTTTGATCCCTAGGTCAAGAAGATCCCCAGGTCAAGAAGAGTCCCTGGAGAAGGCAATGGCAACCCACTCCAGTATTTGTGCCTAGAGAATTCCATGGACAGAGAAACCTGGCGGTCTATAGTCCATGGGGTCACAAAGAGCCAGACAAGACTGAGACTAAACGCATAGATGACTCAGTGTGAGCCAGGGCTGACAGGCACTGGCTTTGACTAGCCAGTTGTAATTATAACTGTGTACCCAGTTGCTCTGTCATATCTGACTCTTTGTGACCCCATGGACCCCACCAGGCTCCGCTGTGCATGGGATTGTCCTAGCAAGAATACTGAAGTGGGTTGCCATTTCCTCCTCAGAGGATCTTCCTTCCCAGTGATCAAACCATGTCTCCTGCATCTCCTGCATTGGCAGGTGGATTTTTTGCCGCGGAGCTGCAGTGTTAACTGCAGTGTCAATTAAAATCATTCTTCCCTAGATAATCTAGATAAGATTGTCTGAAACCTCCTTGTGGGTAGTCAATGTCCTTGCTAAGATTTCTGCACATTTACTTGGGCATTTACGGTCCTATGGTAAGGTTGCCAGACTTAGCAAATAAAAATAAAGGATACCCAGTTCAATAGCAGAATGTCTCAATTTATTGAAAAAGACTGAACATAGGACATTCAGGGCATCTTAACAAAGTCGATACAAGCCTCAGGTTAAAATCATGGAACACAAGACAATGTTCTGTACTGAGAGAATGCCTGGCAGCTCTGTGACCCATGGAAACCCCACAACCCAAGCTCTTTCTCTCACTGAATTCCTTTGATTTATTTAGTCCACTTGTAATCCTGTATGTTCTTTCAGGATTCTGCATACATGAAGTCATACGTACTTCTCACTTTCTGCCCTTAATTTCACTTTCTGCCCTTGTGGGTAGGTGACTTTGTTGGGGGGTTGAGAAGGAGGATATTAATATTACAGCAACACAAACAGCTGAAGATTGAATATGTGGTACGTGGTACACGGTTACGGTCACTTCGCTTAATTGTTTAGTCTCTTCCTCTTCTATCCTCCTTTTCCTCAGATCCCCACTTTTCTCTAGTGAGGTATGGTTTAGCACCTCTACAGTTGCCTTCTCATCTTCTATCCGAGATGACTTACCCAGATGCAGCCCTCAACAAAAACAGGCCCTTCTCTATGAGGGATTCTACTGCCACCTAGAAAAACACTTATTTTTCACCCATTCCATGATTATGCTAATGTTTTCTATATCAACAAATATTCCTGTGGGTCCTTACTGTTTGAGAAACCATTTATCCTGCACCTCCAGTTTTCAATAAAAGAGAGCACTTCTGTTTTTAAGTCAACATTATCTTTTTTTTTAATTTATTTTTACTTTACAATACCGTATTGGTTTTGCCATACATTGACATGAATCCACCACAGGTGTATACGAGCTCCCAATCCTGCATCCCCTTCCCACCTCCCACCCCATATCATCTCTCTGGATCATCCCCGTGCACTAGCCCCAAGGATCCTGTATCCTGTATAGAACATAGGCTGGTGCTTCATTTCTTACATGATAATATACATGTTTCAATGCCATTCTCCCAAATCATCCCACCCTCTCCCTCTCCCTCAGAGTCCAAAAGTCTGTTCTATACATCTGTGTCTCTTTTGTTGTCTCACATACAGGGTCATCATTACCATCTTTCTAAATTCCATATATATGTGTCAGTATACTGTATGGGTGTTTTCTTTCTGGCTTACTTCACTCTGTATAATTGGCTCCAGTTTCATCCATCTCATTAGAACTGATTCAAATTTATTCTTTTTAAGGGCTGAGTAATACTCCATTGTGTATATGTACCACACTTTTCTTATCCATTCATCTGCTGATGGACATCTAGGTTGCTTCTATGTCCTGGCTATTATAAACAGTGCTGCGATGAACATTGGGGTACACGTGTCTCTTTCAATTCTGGTTTCTTCGGTGTGTATGCCCAGCAGTGGGATTGCTGGGTCATAGGGCAGTTCTATTTCCAGTTTTTTAAGGAATCTCTACACCGTTCTCCATAGTGGCTGTACTAGTTTGCATTCCCACCAGCAGTGTAAGAGGGTTCCCTTTTCTCCACATCCTCTCCAGTATTTATTGCTTGTAGACTTTTGGATCGCAGCCATTCTGACTGGCGTGAAATAGGACCTCACTGTGGTCTTGATTTGCATTTCTCTGATAATGAGTGATGTTGAGCATCTTTTCATGTGTTTGTTAGCCATCTGTATGTCTTCTTTGGAGAAATGTTTGTTTAGTTCTTTGGCCCATTTTTTGATTGGGTCGTTTATTTTTCTGGAGTTGAGCTGCATAAGTTGCTTGTATATTTTTGAGATGAATTGTTTGTCAGTTGCTTCATTTGCTATTATTTTCTCCCATTCAGAGGCTGTCTTTTCACCTTGCTTATAGTTTTCTTTGTTGTGCAGAAGCTTTTAATTTTAGTTAGATCCCATGTGTTTATTTTTGCTTTTATTTCCAGTATTCTGGGAGGTGGATCATCGGAGAAGGCAATGGCACCCCACTCCAGTACTCTTGCCTGGAAAATCCCATGGATGGAGGGAGTCTGGTAGGCTGCAGTCCATGGGGTCACTAAGAGTCGGACACAACTGAGCGACTTCACTTTCACTTTTCACTTTCATGCCTTATAGAAGGAAATGGCAACCCACTCCAGTGTTCTTGCCTGGAGAATCCCAGGGAATGGGGAGCCTGGTGGGCTGCCATCTATGGGGTTGCACAGAGTCAGACACGACTGAAGCAACTTAGCAGCAGCAGCAGCAGGGAGGTGGATCATAGAGGATCCTGCTGTGATTTATGTCGGAGAATGTTTTGCCTATGTTCTCCTCTAGTTTTATAGTTTCTGGTCTTATGTTTAGATCTTTAATCCATTTTGAGTTTATTTTTGTGTATGGTGTTAGAAAGTGACCTAGTTTCATTCTTCTACAAGTGGTTGACCAGTTTTCCCAGCACCACTTGTTAAAGAGATTGTCTTTACTCCATTGTATATTCTTGCCTCCTTTGTCAAAGACAAGGTGTCTATAGGTGTGTGGATTTATCTCTGGGCTTTCTATTTTGTTCCACTGATCTATATTTCTGTCTTTGTGCCAGTACCATACTGTCTTGATGACTGTGGCTTTGTAGTAGAGCCTGAAGTCAGGCAAGTTGATTCCTCCAGTTCCATTCTTCTTTCTCAAGATTGCTTTGGCTTTTCGAGGTTTTTTTTTGTATTTCCATAAAAATCTTGAAATTATTTGTTCTAGTTCTGTGAAAAATACCGCTGATAGCTTGATAGGGATTGCATTGAATCTGTAGATTGCTTTGGGTAGTATACTCATTTTCACTATATTGACTCTTCTGACCCATGAGCATGGTATATTTCTCCATCTATTAGTGTCCTCTTTGATTTCTTTCATCAGTGTTTTATAGTTTTCCATATATAGGTCTTTAGTTTCTTTAGGTAGATATATTCCTAAGTATTTTATTCTTTTCATTGCAATGGTGAATGGAATTGTTTCCTTAATTTCTTTTTCTACTTTCTCATTATTAGTGTATAGGAATGCAAGGGATTTCTGTGTGTTGATTTTATATCCTGCAACTTTACTATATTCATTGATTAGCTCTAGTAATTTTCTGGTGGAGTCTTTAGGAGTTTCTATGTAGAGGATCATGTCATCTGCAAACAGTGAGAGTTTTACTTCTTCTTTTCCAATTTGGATTCCTTTTATTTCTTTTTCTGCCCTGATTGCTGTGGCCAAAACTTCCAGAACTATGTTGAATAGTAGTGGTGAAAGTGGGCACCCTTGTCTTGTTCCTGACTTCAGGGGAAAAGCTTTCAATTTTTCACCACTGAAGATAATGTTTGCTGTGGGTTTGTCATATATAGCTTTTATTATGTTGAGGTATGTTCCTTCTATTCCTGCTTTCTGGAGAGTTTTTATCATAAATGGATGTTGAATTTTGTCAAAGGCCTTCTTCTAAAGGGAGCAATGTGAGCTAGAGAACTGGATCACCTAGAACTGCACAGTCCATTAGCATGACTGGTTAGCTGGAATGTGCAACTGTATGAAGCCAGCTTTTGCGTTCAATGTGGTTTTCCAACATGTGCTAATCATCACCATTACCTGGGCCTATTAAGGGCATAGTTTCCGACTCCCAGGCCAGACTTTGAGAATCAGAACCACAATGGAGGTGATTTGAATAATTAGCCAAGTTTAGTAAATGTTAGTTTAAGTACTTAAATACCCTGCTAAAATATAAACAAAGACATTTTCCATATGGGAGTGTGTTCGTCATTCAGTCTGACACTTTGTGACCCCGTGGACTATAGCCTGCCAGGCTCCCAGTCCATGGAATTCTCCAGGCAAGAGTACTGGAGTGGGTTGCCATGTTCTTCTCCAGGGGATCTTCTTGAGCTGAGGATCAAACCCAGGCAAAGTTTTTGCCATCTGAGCCATGGAAGGATCAACATAAACCAGTTCCATTAAGCAGTCCTGGAGAGAAGATTCTGTGACAGTTTACTTAAATCTCTGAGTCTCATTCTCATTGGCTCAGTGGCTAGGCTAAAATAATCTCTAAAGTTTCCCTCAACTCAAGAATTTTAGGATTCTGCACCACTGGATCCAATAATGAGGCTTCCAGACCACAATCCAGGGAACTGATGCAGGGGAAGGAATAAAGCCTAGAGGAGATCAATTTTAAGAGGCCAAACAGTGAGAAAGGAAGCAAAGCTTTGTCAAAAAGGATACTTTAAACTGGAGGGTCCTGAGTCCATTGGGAACGCAAGAGACACTCAGGAGGCAGCTGTGACTAAGAGCACAGATGGGGGTCTCCATGACACTGGGTCACTGTGCCTTGGGACAGATAAATCACTCCTTTATCTCTTCATATAAAAATTAATAGTCAGATGTCCCTAATGTTCCTGAGTGACAGGCCAGCCTGCCCCTATTCCCACTAAGAATTGCAGCATGGGTGTTAACAAGGGGTGATGTGATATCACTAAAGTACTTAATGATGGAGCAAGCCATTCCACCATCCCAAATATCCAACTTTCTGTTCAAAACACATTTAACAGACCAGCAGTTAACGAGAGAGGTGCAACAACTAGAAAATGATCAGCAGGCACTTGTTTAGCACTGCTTAAAGGGTATGTCAGAGTCAGGATTAGGTATCCATAAAGGACACGGAGAGAGAAAGGGCCATTTCCATGTCATGTATTCATCCTTTGAAGATGGCTGCAACAATATTGAATTCAGGTACAAAAGCTTCAAATCACTCAGGCAAAACTAAAGATAAATGACAAAATTTTTACCTATTGTTCAAATAGAACTAAGATTTTTCAAGAAAATCCAGACTACTGCCAGAAGTTTCAAAGCAATAACTGCAACTGTTCCAAAGAAATGCAAGCAAATGGTTTAAACACTGATAAGTAAGGCAATACTTCTATAATGTTAATTCCATATAAAGTGAAGAAGATGGGAAGAGGGGAGAAGGGGGATGGGGGAGATGGTGGGTGTAGCATGAAGACTATTGAACTGTGAACCCTTTTTATAGAGAGGTTCCTAAAGAAGGGAGCAGGGTGGGGGAATGGAAAATAAAAAAGGAGGTACACTGTGTTCAGCTGAGAGGTTACTGACCACCTCAGATGGAGCCCCAGACCTGGCACATTAAGATCCCTGTCCCAAGAGTCCTGTGGGAACAGGCAGAAGTTAAGTCAGAGTGAAAGAAGGACAGAACCAGGAGTCAGAAAGCCAGAGCTGGCTACCTTTGTAACCGTGTTCAAGGAAACTGGCTGCCGTACCCGTCTCCCTTATTTATAAATTGAGTATAGAAAGCTGAACTCACTGTATGGTTAAAGGACTGGAAACGCTGTAGGAGCCCATACAGGGTTTCCTGGTAGCTCAGCTGGTTGAAAATCTGCCTGCAGTACAGGAGACCCCGGGTTGATTCCTGGGTCAGGAGGGTCCCCTGGAGAGGGATAGGTTACCCATTCCACTATTCTTTGGCTTCCTTGGTGGCTCAGACAGTAAAGAATCTGCCTGCAATGCAGATCTTAGTTCAATCCCTGGGTTGGGAAGATCCCCTGGAGGAGTCCATGGCAACTCACTCCAGTATTCTTGCCTGGAGAATCCCCATGGACAGAGGAGCCTAGCGGGCTCCAGTCCATGGAGTCGCGAAGAGTCGGACACGATTGAGCGACTAAGCACAGCACAGGAGTCCACACACCTACTAAAGTGTCTGATAGTAGCTACTGATATGACCTGAAATCCTCACCATGCTTTATTATCATTCTTATTTGCTAGAGGCCTTTTGGATACATTCACAATATAAACTGTCATATGTTTCCTCTTGGAGAAATTATACATCTCCAGTAATATCTTATCAGACTTGCTTTTGCTAATCAAAGCCAACATAAGAATGTCAGAATTCTGAAGACTGGAGAAACAAGACAGACAAATTTTTATGACAGGAAAGTGAGAAGGAAGAATACACATGGAACACACTTTCTTTTCTTCCTTTCTGACAAGGAAGAAAGAGAGAAGGGTGGCACATACAATGGAAGCCTGGCCAGGTTGCCCAGGCAACAGGAAGTCAGGCTGAGGACCCTGCAGAATCCTCTGGAAGAAGCCGCAAATCTGAGATAATGAGGCATTGAATAAAAATCTGCCTCTCTCACAAACATGTCCCTGGTGAATGCTTAATAGTTTGCCCTTTTAAGGGCACTGACTCAGAAGCCTGGCTGCCAGGGCTTGAAACTCAACCTTGGTCAACTTCCTAGCTGTGTAACCTTGAGCAAGCCACATAACTTCCTTGTGCATTGCTTCCTCAGATGTGTAACAGGGAGAAGGCTGGAATGTATACCCAGGGGTGCTGTGAGCATTATACATAGCATCAGAAGGAAGGATAAGGCAATGGCACCCCACTCCAGTACTCTTGCCTGGACAATCCCATGGATGGAGGAGCCTGGTGGGCTGCAGTCCATAGGGTCGCACAGAGTCGGACACTACTGAGCAACTTCACTTTCACGCATTAGAGAAGGAAATGGCAACCCACTCCAGTGTGCTTGCCTGCAGAATCCCAGGGACGGGGGAGCCTGGTGGGCTGCCATCTCTGGGATCGCAGAGTCGGACACGACTGAAGCGACCTAGCAGCAGCAGCAGCAGCAGCATCGAAGGAACACTGTATCAAGGGCCAGTATTGTTACTAACATCATCATTTACTCAATAATATCCCATAAACCCTGAGTAAACATTTTAATTACTTATTTCTATCTGTTACTATTTTTACTTCTAATTAATTGTATACTTTCACTAATTAAACCTCCCAGATTCATAGGTTAACAAATCTTAACAAGTTTGAACTCATAGGGCTCCTTTATCTAAATGATTTTAAGGATTCACACACAATAGGTTAGCAATTGTTGAAAAGAAAAGTACACTAATTCAGTAAATTTTCTTAAAGTAAAATTACTGTTATTTTTGTAACAACAATACCTGCTAGTGGCCTTTTTAAGTTCAACCAATTAAAAAATACAGAAAAAAAAAGATTCCAAAGGTCACTTCCAATCCCAGTACCTAAAATAGCAAGCGCCAACGTGACATGCATATGAGTCCAGGCATTTTCCAAGGTAAGTGATCCTAGAAAAAGTATTTACTGTCGGGAAAGTATTACAGATTGGGGTGGAGAAGGAGTGTGACTCAGGCTATTGAATTTGATGAAACTCCCTCCAAAACACTCCCTCATTTTGTTTGTAGGCCGTGGCAGCAAAGAAAATCTAAATCAGTTCAGAGGACAAGATGGAGAGCCTACCACACTCAGTCTCAATCACACGTATTACAGCTCCTCTCCTGAATGTCAGAATAATTCAAAAGCAGAGCTCCCTGCCATCCACATCAGCCACAAGAGCTGCTCCTGACTTCAAAAGGCGGCCGCAGAAGGAGGTGTAACCACAGCCCTGAGACAGCCTTGCCAAATATGGCCAATAAAGTTTAAATCACTTGAAGCTCAGTTCCAAATAAATATGTTTCTAATAAAAGTGTTTTCATAGATCTTCACTGATGCTGACATTCTTGGCTTGGGAAGCACTGGGGTTTTATCTCTAAAGAAGGCAGGCCTGAGAACAGAGCTGAGGCAGGCAGGTAGCCATAGAATTATATGAACCAAGCTGCCCAGAAATGTAACTACTTTCCACATGTGTTTATAAGAAAGGAGGGGAAGAACAGGAGTAGAATGTTTAGAATTATCTGTGTGCAGGCAGAATCTCTTCCACCATTTTTGGACCAGAATAAATAAATCATGTTTCTTCTGTTGCACTGCTGTGCGTTGTTCATTAACCCATCGTTAAAAAGCATATAAAAATAATGCTATTTTTAGTAATGTGATGTCTCAAACACTTAGAAAATCAGAGTCCCTTCAGAGCTACAATCTCACATATCTCTCTAAGCAGTTTATATTTTAGAAACTTCTAATGAGACTATTAAAACTTTTTTATAAACACTGGTAAATATATCTGCCACAGGGTGGTTTTAACTATTTTACTGACTGCATTAATAACTTACTCTTTTAAATTACCCTTTATTATCACTGATCTAAACCATGTGCCTTAAAGAATATCTATTAGAGGATTATTTTAGACAATTCTCTCAAAGAAAGTTTAAAGAATTCATTTTAATAAGAGACTTAAAACTCACAAAGAGCAAGTTATTATTTTGCCGTATTGCTCAACATAAAACTTCAAAATGGTGACCTCTGACCATTGGTCAATTGATCATTGATTTTTATAGTTAGGTCCACCAGTAAAAGAAAGTGACTCTTATTATGGGCTGAATTTTACCCCCAAAATTCACATGTTCAACCCCTAACCCTCAATGTGACAGTATTTGGCAATATAGCCAAAGGTGAAGGTGAACTGAAAGCATTAGTCCTTCAGTCGTGTCAGACTCTTTGTGACCCCGTGAACTTTAGCCCACCAGGTTTCTCTGTCCGTGGGATTTCCCAGGCAAGAATGCTGGAGTGGGTTGCCATTCCCTTCTCCGGAGGATCGTCCCAACCCACGGATCAAACCTGGGTCTCCCGCATTGAAGGCAGATTCGTTATTGTCTGAGCTACAGGGAAGTCCAAAGCCAAAGGTGAATGTGAAGTCACTCAGTCGTGTCCAACTCCTTGTGACCCCATGGACTGTAGCGTACCAGGCTCCTCCGCCCATGGGATTTTCCAGGCAAGAATACTGGAGTAGGTTGCCATTTGCTTCTCCAGGAGATCTTCCCGACCCAGGGATTGAACCTGGGTCTCACACATTGTAGGCAGATGCTTTACCATCTGAGCCACCAGGGAAGCCCTCGAAATTCAGGTTAAATGCGGTCCAAAGGCCCTCATCCAACGGGACTGCTGTTCTTATAAAACAGGGAAGAGATAGCAGGGATATCACCCTCCTGCTCTCCGGACACAGCAAGAGGCAGCTACTAGTAGCCAGGAGGAGGGGTCTCACTGGAAACTACCTTGATCTTGGACTTCCTAAAGTCAAAACAGTGAGAAAGTAAATGTCTGTTGCTAAAGTCATCGGTCTATGACGTTTTATTATGGCAGCCAAAGCTGACCAATACACCCGAAACAAGGAATTCCAAAACAGTATGGTAAATGCTATGAAAATGGGAGGAAGCCCAGAGGCTGCAGAGTCCACAGGAGAAGCAACTCACGTGGGATCAAGTCAGTAAGGGCCTTGCAGAGAAGTGGCTCTTAAGCTGAAAGTTACAGTGTGGATGAAAGCAGTGTTTCTCCAAGTGTGGTCGGAGGATATCTCGGAGACTCTGAGACCTTCTCAGAGGGGTCCTTGAAGTTCTGCCTTTCCCAGCTGTTATGAGTTGAACTGTGTCTCCCCAAAAAGTTACTTTGGAGTCCTAACTCCCGTAACTCAGAATGTGGCTTTATTTGGAGATAGTCTTTATAGATATAATTAAAATGAGGTCATTAGAGATGGCCTTTGATATTGATTACATATTAAAATAACAATATTTTGGATATATTAGATTAAAAATATATTATTAAAATTAATTATATCTGATTCTTTTACCTTTTAAAGACTAGAAAACTTAAAATGACAGTGCTGGTCTAACTAAACTTAGCTAGAGACTGAAGGTCAATAGAAAATAGTATATCTAAGCTGTTTTTTTTTTTTTTATGAAGTTTGTTTATTAATCTCTAAGATTTTGGAGCTTAAGCAGCCTTGCTTGAGACCACTCTTGCCACCAGTGAGCATACAATAGGAATAGGGAGCATTCTTCTCCTAACTTTAAAAAAGGCATCTAAGCAACAGCTGAGGCCTTCTAGAGATAGTACCATTCAGAGATCAGGAGGATGGCACTGACGGGCTGTACATGTTGATTCAAGAACCTTTAACCATCCCACTCCCCACCCCAAAAATACTAGCTGGATATTACAAAAGGATCTGGGTTTCCTGTGTTAGGAGGCCAAGTCTTAGAACTAATGTAACCTTTTTCATAGCCTCAGGCTAGTGAAGTCAAAGGACATTAGAGGCATAGTGACTACCTCAAGAGTATACCTCTTAAAATGCTTTTAGCTGCACGTAAGGAAACAGTTCAAAGTAGCATAAACAACAGGAGAATGTCTCACATAACAGAAAATTCAGGGACAAAACAAGATACAGAAGCCGTTGATCAACAAAGTTCAAAACTGAGCAAATATTGCCCCTTTTGTCCCTCCCCTGTTTTCATTCCAATCAATATACCATTCCAATCCTTGGAATGCTGTTTTGTCTGGGTGTTTCTCATGGTAGTATAATTTCATTCATGGTATGTGAAACTACATGTTTCATTTACTCCAATCCCTAGAGAGAAAGAGTAACTTTCCATGTCTCTTTCTTAAAAGCAAATAAGAATGTTCTCCACAGTGTCAACCTCAAATTGGCACTTGCCTGTCAACCACAAATTGACACTTGCCAAGAGCATTGTCAACAACTCAACAACAAGGGCATCTGCCTCTGTGGAGACTGAAGCCTGTGCTGCTAAAGCTGTTGAACTTCAACACCCCCTGAAGGATTTCAGGGTGGAGTGAAGCACTCTGTGCTCCAGTCTGGTGGAATCAATCTTTAGATAGTTAGATATTTTTAGGAACTGATTTCATGATCTTAATTCATGCATCTCTTCATATCGAGAAAAGCACTAAATCCCTTCATGATGAAAACTCCTTGTGGCTAGCAGAAAATCTTTTGTAAAAATGAGTGCTTAATTAACTCCCCTTCACCAAAATCTTACATATTGACCTTCTGCCCCTGCCTCTTTGGAACAGTCTCTCAGAGCTATCTGAGGTGCTGTCTCCCAGGCTGCACTCCCCATTTTGCCCCAAATAAAACTTAACTCTCAAGCTGTGCATCTTTTTTAGTCAATAACAGCTACCAGGAAACTTTCCCCCTGTCTCATTGGCCAGACTTGGGTCACATGCCCATTCTTGAACCAGTCACTGACCAGGGTGATAGGATTACACTTAGACCAATCCGGTTTCCTTTTTCAGAGCTGAAGGATAGGGTAGCATCCTCTGAGCAACTTGCCTTGAGAGAGGGTGAGATGGTTGATTGAACAAAATTTGGGTCCTTTTAGGAAGAAAGGGATTAAGGAATTCTACTGGGTAGGCAACCCATAGTGCCTGTAACAACTATTTAAATAAGAAAGAGCCATCTGATAAGGATTTAATGTCCAAAATACATGAAAAATGCATACAATGCAACAGGAAGAACCAACAATCTGACTGAAAAATGGGCAGAGGATCTGAATAGACATATATCCAAAGGAGACATACAATGGCCAACAAAAAGTGCTCACCATCACTAATCATGCAAATCAGACCCACCTTAGATATCACTTCATGTCTGTTAGATCAGTTATCATTAAAAATACAAGAAATGACAAACGTTGACAAGGATGTAGAGAAAAGAGAACCTTTGCACTCTGTTGGTGGAAATGCAAATTTGTACAGACACTATGGAAAACAGAATGGAGTGTTCTCAAAAAATTAAACATAAAACTACCATATGATCCATCAATCCCATTCTAAGTATTTATCCAAAGGAAACAAAACCCTAACTTGAAAATGTATCTGCACCTTCATATTCATTACAGCATTAGTCACAATTGCCAAGACATGTAAGTAGCCTAGATGACCATCAATATATGAATGGATAAAGAAAATAAGATATACACACATACTGGGATATATTTAAGTCATAAAAAAGGAGAAAATCCTGCCATTTGTAATAATATGAATGAAACTTCAGGACATTATGCTAAGTGAAATAAGTCAAAGATAAATATTTATGATCTCAGCTCTATATAGAATCAAAAGAAAAAAATTGAACTTATAGATGTAGAAAAGAGATTCAGTTCAGTTCAGTTCAGTCGCTCAGTCATGTCCACCTCTTCGCAGCCCCAGAGATTAGTGGTTGCTAAAGATGGATGGTAGGGAGTGGGCAAAATGAGTGAAGGTAGTCAAAGTTACAAACTTTCAGATAGCAGATAACAAATAAATTCTGGGGATGTAATGTATAGTATGATGAATATAGTTTACAATATTGTACTATATATTTGAAAGTTATTAAGAGATTAGATCATGAAAGGCTCATCACAAGAAAAAAAAATTGGGGCTAACTGCATGCTGCTGGGAGCCAGTGTGAGGAATTCCGCCCATGACAGGGTCATGTGGAAGGAAGTCTGGCATACGCAGAGCGTGATCAAACTTCAGGGGTTCCCCATGGCATTTCCTGAGCATCCGCTCCCCTAAAAATAAGAATCTGCCTGCCTCTGCTCTCTGCTTTTCCACTTTTCCGATATTCTCTGGGAAAAAGTCATCTCAAGGCTTTAGTCTTCTGCATTTGAAAGGGTGTTTGAATCCAAAAACCCTTCTGATGGCTTTCTAGCCTGCCTGCAGGACTCGGTACAGCTGCACATGTGATTGTTTGAGGCCTCCTGACCCGGGAGGCACAGGAAGCTTAAAACATCCTAGGAATGTAGGGGCTTCTGAGGAGTCAAAATCATTAGAACAGGACTGATTAAAGGTTTCATTTGTTGAGCCAATACTTGCTGCCAAATTATATATCTTTTATTTGTTGATACAGTTGGTATATAGAAAAACCAAGTAGCAACATTAGATCTTTGAGTTAAGTACCTTCTTTGTTATAACCCACTGTGCCTTTGTTCTATAGAGATATAACTTTAGTGCTTTAAGGAGATGCAGATTAAAGAAAAACACTTCAGGGGAAACGAGATTAACATTCATTAAGAAAGAGAGCCAAAAAGTTTTAGCAAGCCTCCTGGTCAGAAGATAATGTAAATCACCTGAGACCTTTTGTATACAAGAAGATATACCGAAAGGGTCAGGACTGCTGCCCCTGCATAGCTCTGCATATTCTATTATGTACAACTTGGGGTATATAACCTGATTTTGAAAAATAGTTTTGGAGTCTTGCACGGATGCTGGGCCTCCCCACGTCGTTCTTTTCTCCCCTTTTTCGGCTGAATTCTCTTGGAACGTCGAGGCTCATCATATCTACTTACTTGTCCCGGCTTCTAAGATCCTTAAGAAAGAGAGCCCAAGGCGGGGCACTCTCCTATATTCAAACGGAAGCCGGTGGCCCAACGTAGAGTTCCGTTATTGGCTTTCCACATAACCAAGTTATTAAGCATCTTTCCCCTGCCTAAATTTCCTACTATAGTATTTCTTCCTAATCTAATCTTATATTTCCATATTAATGAATAAATAAATCTTTCCTCACCAACGCCGTCCCCGCTTGGAATTCCCTAGACCCACTGGGCCTAGACCCCGGCAATATGCACTGATGGATGTTAACTAGAGTAATTGTGGTGATCATCTTGCAATATATACACATCAAATTATTATGTTGCACACCTGAAATTAATTCAATGTTACATGTCACTTATATCTCAATTCTTTTAAAATAAAAAAAAAGAGAGAGAAAGAGAGAGAAGGATCCAATGGGGATAAAGTTAAAAACACAAAAGGAGGAATAATACTTACTAGCCGGTTATTCTCCTGAGCCAACTTCCCTCAGCCTTGCATCAGCCCTGCAACTAGTTTGGCTCAGGGAAACCACCTAATTTTAAGTGGCCAAAGCAATAGGTCATTGTGAAAGAGCATATAAAAACAAAGATTCTATTTCAAAGCTGAAGGTGAAGGACTTCCAAAACATGTGTTTACTACTATCTGGACCTCTTCTGCCTCTGCAAATGGTGAAGAATCACCTAATCCTTAGTTTCTCGCTCCATTTCTAGCAGATATGCTTAACCCATCTTTCTGTTCCATCTCCTTGTCTTTCTATATTCCCCAAGCTTTTCAGGCCACAGTAATGAGACTCTGTTCTCTTGTGACTATTTTCCAAGCCTCATTTGATATAGATAGGCCATAATCTAAGAGGAAGGAATTAGCTTGTAGGATCAGGGTTTGCTTTGTAATTGAGCAGGGGACAAAAGACGTCCTTTAGTTACTGTTGTGTTTATCACAAAAACAGCTTAGGTTTTTAAACCCTTGGCATTAAATATTCTAATTCCCCACATGACTCCTTCTGTAGTGGCCCAAAGGTCAAGATATACAGAAGGAACTGAACTCCCCACAAAGTTGTCTCTTCACAGAGCACAATGAAACACAATGAGCATACACAGTCGGAGCTAGTAATTAAAGGAAACAAATCATGCTGACAGGGCTCCAATCAGCCAGTGGAATTCTGGAGTTAGAAGAGAACTTCAAGACAATCTAGCCCTCTGTGGCAGGCAAAATAACACACCCCCACAAATTACTCAACGTCCTAATCCTGTGAACCTGTGAACATGTTACTTGACAAAGGGGCAATTTGCAGGTGTTTTTAAGTTAAGGAATTTGAGATAAAGATTATCCTAGATTCTCTGGGTGGGCCCAGTGTAATCGCAGAGGTTCTTATAAGTGAAAGAGGTGGGCAGGAGAGTCAGAAATGGAAGCAGAGGTCAGAGGGATGCAATTGCTGCTGGAAGGGGTCCCTGAACTGAGAAATGCAGGCAACCAATGGAAGCTAGAAAAAGAAGCAAACTGATCCTCCCCTAGAGTTGCCAGAAGAAATGTGGCTCTGCCAGTACCTGAATTTTAGACTCCTGACCTCTAGCACTGTAAGAGAAAAAAGTTGTGCTATTTTACATCACTCAAGATTCCTCTTTCATTTCCATTACTGCACTTCAGTAGTATTTTTGTTTACTATCTCTCTAACTAGATCCTGAGCATTTCCAGGGTATGAACACTCTTTGCTTCTTTTCTTCTCTAATAATGCCTAACACAGACTTCTGGACTCACAAAAATCATCTAGTAAATGTCTGTGGGGTGTGTGTGTTAGTAGCTCAGTCGTGTCCAACTCTTCGCAACCCCGTGGACTGTAGCCCACCAGGATCCTCTGTCCATGGGATTCCCCAGGCCAGAATACTGGAGTGGGTTGCCATTTCCTTCTCCAGGGGATCTTCCAGACCCAGGGATCAAACCTGTGTCTCCTGCATTGCAGGCAGATTCTTTACTGTCTGAGCCACCAGAGAAGTTCATATATCTGGTAGCTGGAAAGAATCCAGAAAATAAAAAATAAAAGAAGTAAGAAGGCCAAAGACATCCCCCATGAGGGGCTCCAAAAGCCCAGGCTCAATTCAGTCACATCCTGTCCAGACAAATGGGAGGGGAGCCAGTTTTAAAGGTTGGGACACAGGGCACAACTCTCTGAGGAAGGAAGGGCTCAGAGTTAAGGAGAAGGCCTCGATGTTTGTACAGCTATGGGATCAAAATGCTGCAGGAGCAACTAAAATGGTATCAGGAGGTGATGCTGAGCCTTCAAGTTTCTCTGCAGAAATGGATAATATTCTCCAAATTGCGTGGCTTTCAGGATTCTCAGCTTCATCTGGAAAATGGACAAGTCCCCTGGACATAACATGGACTCCATGAATCACTGCTTCCCCCAGGGCTTTGTACTAACCTTGAGTACCCAGCGCCGGTTATGCCAGGGCCCCTCCCCAAGGATTTTTCAGATGCACCTTGGGGGAGACCTGTCTCCGTCCTCCTGGGTGCTGGCTGTCAGGTGACCGGGTTGCCTGAAGCCACAGTCTCCTGCCCTAGCTCACAAGAAGCTAGTACTATGGGGTCAAGCCTCAGAGAGCAGCAGAGATGAAAGTGAGACCCGGGAAGGCCTGAGCCCTCAAAGGTCCCAGGAGCTGCCCTGATTTATGTGGCTCTTCCTTGAATTCTGTGATCTATACCAATAACTCTGCCTGGGGCTTATTCTGCTGGAAGTCGGCTGCCCTGTCACTGTTAGAGGAATACCTGGCAAACACGCTGGGTGTATATACAACCAGGCAACACAAAACTGGTGTCATCTCCTGTGTCACCTCACACCGTGTTCTCTGAACGGGAGCCTCCCCTCCTGTGTGCATCACTTTACATCTGCAGGCAGCTGTCCTCACCCTCCCAGGCCAGCCTCTTGGCCATGAAGTGCTGCCAAGACCACATTTTTAGTATCCCCAAAGCCACAGAATGTGGAAAGCCGTGTGCAGCAGGAGACAGGTAAGGGAGGATATTTGGGGGATGGGCTACGAGCATTTCTTTCGATATAAATACTTCCTTTGCTAAAAACTGAGCTAATCAAAACTTTCTCCTCTTCTCCATTTCACCAGCTTTTGTTGTTGCTGTTCCAGAATATTACGTGGCAGATCATAGACACGAGCCAAACATTCATGAGGAAGTTCAAAGAGGGAAGGAGGGGAATTTCTTGAATAATACCCTTTTATTTGGTCAAGCAATGAATCCCCTATTTTGGCTAAAGCAGAGTCATTAACAAAGTTTCCAGCTTCTGAGTCCTGTTTTCATTCTTTCCAGCCTCTCCCACTGAAGGCTCCAGCCCTCGGAAAGGGGCCCCATCCACTACATCATGTCCCTGTGCCTCACAATGTGTTGACAGCAAAAGTAAATCCATCCAAAACATTTCTGGGCAACCCATTATCACAGGATGCACTGAACTCTCAGGGTTCAAAGCACTGTGTGAGATACAGTCCCTGTTCAAGGAGGCAGTGACAATGATGAAGGTAACGAAAGAAGCTAACAGTTACTGAGACCAGACCATGTGCTGGGTCTGCTTGGAGGATCTAATCTAACACTAGAAGAAACCAGAAGAGTATTATCTTCAGTTTGTAACCAAAAAAAAAAAAAGAAGAAGAAGAAGAAGAAGGTCTATACTGCTATTATAGCTCCATAACAAAACAAACAAAAAAGTACCCAATTGAAAAATGGGCAGTACTCCAAAGAAGACATATAGATAGCCAACAGGCACATGAAAAGACTCTCAATATCACTAATTATTAGAGAAATGAAAATAAAAACCACAATGAGGTACCACCTCACACCAGTCAGTATGGCCATCATTAAAAAGTCTGTAAATAGCCAATGCTGGAGAGTGTGTGGAGAAAAAGGGAATCCTCTTACACTGTTGGTAGGAATGTAAATTGGTATAGCTATTATGGAGAACAGTATGGAAGTTCCTTAAAAACTGAAGATAGAGCTATCATATGATCCAGCAATATCACTCCTGGGCATACATCGAGAGAAAATCAGAATTCAAAAAGATACCTGCACCCTTATGCCCATAGCAGCACTCTTCACAATAGCCAAGACATGGAAACAACCTGAATGTCCATCAACAGACGAATGGACAAAGAAGATGTGGCACATCGATACAATGAAACATGACTCTATCACAAAAAGAATGAAATAATGCCATTTGTGGCAACATGGCTCCAACTAGAGATTACATTAGTAAGTGAAGTAAGTCAGAAAAATATAGACAATACCATATGATATCACTTAACCGCAGAAATCTAAACTACAACACAGATGAGCCTATCTAAACTTACAGACACAGAGAACATGCAGCTATCAAGAGTGTTGTGGGGGACGGGCAGACTGGGAGTTTGGGGTTTGGAGGAGGGCACGGCAACCCACTCCAGTATTCTCACCTGGAGAATCCCCATGGACAGAGCAGCCTGGCTGGCGCCAGTCCCTGGGGTCACAAGAGTCAGACACGACTGAGAGACTAAGCACAGCACAGCACACAGACATAGAGAACACGTAGCTACTAAGGGAGGGGGTGAGGGGAGGGATAGACTGAGAGTTTGGGGTTGGGAGATGCGAAGTCTTACATATACAGGAGATAAACAGCAAAGTCCTATTGTATAGCACAGGGAACTATATTCAATATCCTGAGATAAACAAAAGAATATAATAAAGGATATATACTCATATGTGCGTAAAACTGAGTCACTTTACTGTACAGCAGAAATTAACATTGTAAATCAACTTTACTTCAATTTAAAAAGAAAAAAAGACACAGGGGTTCTAATAAAAACTGTCTTACATAAGGTTTCATAAAACGTTAAGTGACTGGGACTCAAATTCAGGTCTGAATTCCAAGTCTCTGCACTTAAAATCTTAAGAGATGAAAACTCTGTTACAGGGGGTAACTTATAGAGACATATGCATGCACGCAGATTGCACAAATGGGGTGAAACGTTAACACTTAGAGAATCTGAGAGAAGAGATATGAGGTTTAATTGTACTGTACCTGCAACTTTTTATAAGTTTGAAATTATTTTGAAATAGACTATTTAACTAAAACCTATGCCTAACTTGGGGCACTCTATGTTGAAATGGAGCTGTATTTTCACTTGTGCCAATATGACAGGAGAAAATATTTGTCCTAATTTACCTCTCCTTGTTAATGAGCATTAAGCTTTTCATACTTTTCTTTGCCATTTGTATTTTCACTTTTAGTCAATTTTCTGTTTGTGAGTTCTCCACTTTTTCTAGTGGGTGTGGTATCCCATCCAGATCCCATCTTATGAGCTGGAGCCATCATTTCCCAGCTGCTGGCAACAGTAGCTGCTGTTGGCTCACAGATATATCTATCATGGAGCATGCCTCCACTCGAGGAAACTGTCTCACTCACGGATACTCCCCTTTCCGGTGGGTAGCTGATAACCAATGACTGTCTAATGTGGTAACACAAGGCCTGGCCCTCAGCCTGAACTTGGGATAACTCCGAAACCCATCGAGTTCCTAGTAAATTAGGATGAACCCTCAGTTGCAACCACTTTGTGAATCACCACGTCCCTCCCTGTCATCTGTCTGCCTCACTAATTCTCGTATGTATTTCAGATAGCCCTCTCCCACAAGCCTTCTGTACACAACTCTCCATCTCAGAACCCATTTCCTGGGAACCCAAGACAGGCAGAGCATCTTTTACTTATTGAAACGCAGAAAGAGCTATGCTGGTCATCATTAAAACTTGGAAGTCCACAAACGTTTAAGAGAATTTAAACTGTTTACTGTCAATCCACTCACTAATAGTGTCAATCCACTCGCTATTATCACTAACATCTTCTACATTACTCATAACTACGTAACACTCACAGAGAACCTACCATGTGCTTTTCAATTGCTCTTGAGCCGAGAACTTGTCTGTGTTCAGGCCCAGATGCATCACTTATGCAGTTACCTAATCTCTAGGTTTGGGGTTTCCCAGGTGGCGCTAGGGGTAAAGAACCTGTCTGCCAATGCAGGAGACATAGGAGACATGGGTTCAATCCCTGAGTTGGGAAGATCCGCTGGAGAAGTAAATGGCAACCCACTCCAGTATTTTTGCCTGGAGAATTCCATGGACAGAGGAGACCTGTAGGCTACAGTCCATAGGCTTGCAAAGAGTTAGACATGACTGAAGCAACTTAGCACAGAGCTCTAGACTTCAGTTGTCTCACTTATCATGTGAGGATAATATCAATTCCTATTTCATATGGGTGGTGATTGAATTAGTTCAATAGTGTAAAGGTGATACCTGCTATATAGAAAATATCATGAGGATGATCTTCACATCCATCCAACAAGGCAGCCTATTTTACTTCTCAGGACCATCAGAAGTACTCAGAGTTACACTAACTCTTACATATACTTTAGTTTAAAAAAATAATGTACAAAAATACAAAATAGCTATCAGAAGTACAGGAAGTTACAGCTTTATTTCATATCATGTTTCACAGTTCTACAGCTGCTGCTGCTGCTGCTAAGTCACTTCAGTCATGTCCGACTCTGTGAGACCCCACAGACAGCAGCCCACCAGGCTCCCCCGTCCCTGGGATTCTCCAGGCAAGAACACTGGAGTGGGTTACCATTTCCTTCTCCAATGCATGAAAGTGAAAAGTGAAAGTGAAGTTGCTCAGTCGTGTCTGACTTAACGACCCCATGGACTGCAGCCTACCAGGCTCCTCTGTCCATGGAGTTTCCAGGCAAGAGTACTGGAGTGGGAGTTCTACAGCAGTGTATAATAATCTCCTTCAAATCTCATTCCAACCAAAATTCTGAGTATTCAAGTAAACAGCTGCAAGTAATTCAAGGCATAGTCATAATATATACTAGGTTTTCCACGTGAAACTTGAATTATATAAAGACATGATTGACATTATCTTATTTTTCAAGGCACCTATGACTCTACACTTTAAATCCATTTTATTATACTTAGGTTAATCACAAACTCTGAAAATGTGGTGCTGATGCTGCTAAGTCATGTCAGTTGTGACATACTGATAATGTGAGTACTTCTTGGTTTCTTCTAGAAAAGACATTTGAATGCAGTGACAGTGACTGAATAATTCCATGAAGTTGAAGGCTAGGAATAAGGCTTCTGTTACCAAATCAAGGGACTAAGAGAACAAACTTAGCATGAAAAAAGTATGATTTCAAATTTGCATATCAATTTTTGCAACTGATGCTTCTTCCAGTATTTTTTGTATGGTTTATGCTCCAGGCATTCCTTTATTCTTGAACTCCATGGGATGCAGAAAGGTAAATGCCAACCTATCAATCACTCTAAATTTCAACATTACAAATTTTCCACACTTATTCTCTGGGAAATATGCACCCTTTTTCAATGCTTCATATCCTGAGAAAGGTTTACTTACAGATTCATGTGTCTATTCAAGCTAGACTTGGTCTTGAAAGTGTCTGTTTATTTCATGTCACTAACAAAGCAAAAACAATACCCAGTTGTGCATGTGACTGGTGATAGAAGCAAGATCTGATGCTGTAAAGAGCAATATTGCATAGGAACCTGGAATGTCACGTCCATGAATCAAGGCAAACTGGAAGTGGTCAAACGAGATGGCAAGGGTGAACATCGACATTCTAGGAATCAGTGAACTAAAATGGACTGGAATGGACGAATTTAACTCAGATGACCATTATATCTACTACTGCGGGCAGGAATCCCTCAGAAGAAATGGAGTAGCCATCATGGTCAACAAAAGAGCCCGAAATGCAGTACTTGGATGCAATCTCAAAAATGACAGAATGATCTCTGTTCATTTCCAAGGCAAACCATTCAATATCACAGTTATCCAAGTCTATGCCCCAACCAGTAATGCTGAAGAAGCCAAAGTTGAACAGTTTTATGAAGACCTACAAGAACTTTTAGAACTAACACCCAAAAAAGATGTCCTTTTCATTATAGGCGACTGGAATGCTAAAGTAGGAAGTCAAGAAACACCTGGAGTAACAGGAAAATTTGGCCTTGGAATGCGGAATGAAGCAGGGCAAAGACTAATAGAGTGTTGCCAAGAAAATGCACTGGTCATAGCAAACACCCTCTTCCAACAACACAAGAGAAGACTCTACACATGGACATCACCAGATGGTCAACACCGAGATCAGGTTGATTATATTCTATGCAGCCAAAGATGGAGAAGCTCTATACAGTAAACAAAAACAAGACGAGGAGCTGACTGTGGCTCAGATCATGAACTCCTTATTACCAAATTCAGACTTAAATTGAAGAAAGTAGGGAAAACCGCTAGACCATTCAGGTCTGACCTAAATCAAATCCCTTATGATTATACAGTGGAAGTGAGAAATACATTTAAGGGCCTAGATCTGATAGATAGAGTGCCTGATGAACTATGGAATGAGGTTCATGACACTGTACAGGAGACTGGGATCAAGACCATCCCCATGGAAAAGAAATGCAAAAAAGCAAAATGGCTGTCTGGGGAGGCCTTACAAATAGCTGTGAAAAGAAGAGAGGCGAAAAGCCAAGGAGAGAAGGAAAGATATAAGCATCTGAATGCAGAGTTCCAAAGAATAGCAAGAAGAGATAAGAAAGCCTTCCTCAGCGATCAATGCAAAGAAATAGAGGAAAACAACAGAATGGGAAAGACTAGAGATCTCTTCAAGAAAATCAGAGACACCAAGGGAACATTTCATGCAAAGATGGGCTCGATAAAGGACAGAAATGGTATGGAATTAACAGAAGCAGAAGATATTAAGAAGAGGTGGCAAGAATACATGGAGGAACTGTACAAAAAGATCTTCACGACCCAGATAATGATGATGATGTGATCACTAATCTAGAGCCAGACATCTTGGAATGTGAAGTCAAGTGGGCCTTAGAAAGCATCACTATGAACAAAGCTAGTGGAGGTGATGGAATTCCAGTTGAGCTGTTTCAAGTCCTGAAAGATGATGCTGTGAAAGTGCTGCACTCAATATGTCAGCAAATTTGGAAAACTCAGCAATGACCACAGGACTGGAAAAGGTCAGTTTTCATTCCAGTCCCAAAGAAAGGCAATGCCAAAGAATGCTCAAACTACCGCACAATTGCACTCATCTCACACACTAGTAAAGTAATGCTCAAAATTCTCCAAGCCAGGCTTCAGCAATATGTGAACCATGAACTCCCTGATGTTTTAGAAAAGGCAGAGGAACCAGAGATCAAATTGCCAACATCCACTGGATCATGGAAAAAGCAAGAGAGTTCCAGAAAAACATCTATTTCTGCTTTATTGACTATGCCAAAGCCTTTGACTGTGTGGATCACAATTAACTGTGGAAAATTCTGAAAGATGGGAATACCAGACCACCTAACCTGCCTCTTGAGAAATCTGTATGCAGGTCAGGAAGCAACAGTTAGAACTGGACATGGAACAACAGACTGGTTCCAAATAGGAAAAGGAGTACGTCAAGGCTGTATATTGTCACCCTGCTTATTTAACTTATATGCAGAGTACATCATGAGAAATGCTGGACTGGAAGAAACACAAGCTGGAATCAAGATTGCTGGGAGAAATATCAATAACCTCAGATATGCAGATGACACCACCCTTATGGCAGAAAGTGAAGAAGAACTAAAAAGCCTCTAGATAAAAGTGAAAGAGGAGAGTGAAAAAGTTGGCTTAAAGCTCAACATTCAGAAAACGAAGATCATGGCATCCGGTCCCATCACTTCATGGGAAATAGATGGGGAAACTGTCAGAGTTTATTTTTGGGGATTCCAAAATCACTGCAGATGGTGACTGCAGCCATGAAATTATAAGACGCTTACTCCTTGGAAGAAAAGTTATGACCAACCTAGATAGTATATTCAAAAGCAGAGACATTACTTTGCCGACTAAGGTCCATCTAGTCAAGGTTATGGTTTTTCCTGTGGTCATGTATGGATGTGAGAGTTGGACTATGAAGAAGGCTGAGCGTCGAAGAATTGATGCTTTTGAACTGTGGTGTTGGAGAAGACTCTTGAGAGTCCCTTGGACTGCAAGGAGATCCAACCAGTCCATTCTGAAGGAGATCAACCCCTGGGTGTTCTTTGGAAGGAATAATGCTAAAGCTGAAACTCCAGTACTTTGGCCACCTCTTGTGAAGAGTTGATTCATTGGAAAAGACTCTGATGCTGGGAGGGATTGGGGGCAGGAGGAGAAGGGGACGACCAAGGATGAGATGGCTGGATGGCATCACGGACTCGATGGACGTGAGTCTGAGTGAACTCCGAGAGATGGTGATGAACAAGGAGGCCTGGAGTGCTGCAATTCATGGGGTCGCAAAGAGTCGGACATGACTGAGCGACTGAACTGAACTGAACATTTATAATGCTCCTTTAAAATAAGTATTAATTCATTAAAAGTAAGATAACTAAATACCACACTGCAAGACTTCCCTTGTTGTCCAGCAACGGTTAAGAATTGTCTTCTAATGCAGAGGATATGGGTTTGATCCATGGTTGGGGAAATAAGATTCCACTTGCCTCAGGGAAACTAAACCTACATGCTGCAACAACTTGAACCCGTGCACTCTAGAGCGTACACCCCACAACTAGAGAAAAGCCCATGAGTCGCAACGATGATCTGGTGCTGCAACGAAGTCCTGACACAGCCAAATGAGTAAATAAATAGGAAAAAAATAATACCCTTCTCTTTGCAAGTTACTCTCTGTGCATCGTTTTCCTAACCTATAATATGCAGGTAATAACAGTATCTACCTCAGGGACTCCTTGAGAGGACCAAATGACTTAATAAATGTAAAACTTCCAGAACAATGCCTGGAACACAATAAATACTATTTAAGCCTTAGCTACTACAACATTATAGATCATAGAAAAAGAAAGGGAATTCCAGAAAAACATCTACTTCTGCTTCACTGACCACACAAAAGCCTTTGACTGTGTGGATCACAACAAATTGTGGGAAATTCTTAAAGAAATGGGAATACCACACCACTTTACCTGCCTCCTGAGAAATCTGCTTGCAGGTCAAGAGGCAAGAGTTAGAACTGGACATGGAACAACAGAATGGTTCCAAATTGGGAAAGGAGTAGGTCAAAGCTTTATATTGTCACCCTGCTTATTTAACGTATATGCAGAGAACATCATGTGAAATGCTGGATGAAGCTGTAGCTGGAATCAAGATTGCCAGGAGAAATATCAGTAACCTCAGACATGCAGAGGACACCACCCTAATGGCAGAAAGTGAAGAACTAAAGAGTCTCTTGATGAAGGTGAAAGAAAAGAGTGAAAAAGCTGGCTTAAAACTCCACATTCAAAAAACTAAGATCATGGCATCCAGTCCCATCACTTCTTGGCAAATAAATGCAGAAACAATGGAAACAGTAATAGACTTTATTTTCCTGGGCTCCAAAATCATTGCAGATGGTGACCGCAGCCATGAAATTAAAAGACATTTGCTCCTTGGAAGAAAAGCTATGACAAACCTAGACAGCATATTCAAAAGCAGAAACATCACTTTGTTGACAAAGGTCCATATAGTTGAAGCTACGTTTTTTCCAGAAGTCATGTACGGATGTGAGAGTTGGATCATAAAGAAGACTGAATGCCAAAGAACTGATGCTTTCAAACTATGGTGCTGGAGAAGACTCTTGAGAGTCTGTTGGACAGCAAGGAGATCAAACCAGTCAATCCTAAAGGAAATCAGTCCTGGATATTCATTGGAAGGACTGATGCTGAAGCTGAAACTTCAATATTCTGGCCACCTGATTTGAAGAACTGACTTACTGGAAAAGACACTGATGCTGAGAAAGATTGAGAGCAGGAGAAGTGGGGGTGGGGGGTGACAGAAAATGAGTTGGTTGGATAGGATCACTGACTCAACGGACATGAGTCTGAGCAAATTCTGGGAGACAGTGATGGACAGGGAAACCTGGCATGCACTGTCCATGTGGTCGCAAAGAGTTGGACACAACTGACTGGAACAACTACAACTTTATTGTTATTATTATCATCACCATAACCATCATCACTGCTGTTATAAAGTACAAGTTTTATTCCATGTCCCTTATGGGCTTCCCTGCTGGCTCAGGTAGTAAAGAATCTGCCTGCAATGTGGGAGACCTGGGTTTGATCCCTGAGTTGGGAAGATCCCCTGGAGGAGGGCAAGGCTACCCACTCCAGTATTATGTCCCTTCGATAGTCAAATAAAGTAATTGTACTTATTTGTACTATTATGTGAGTCAGTCCTTTCCTCTAATTCACACTGGCTTTTCTCCCCAACTTTATACACATTAATGAAATTTGACAATTACACTTACTTTCTGCCCTATTCATAATGTGACAGGTACTTACTATGAGACTTTCAAACACAAATAAAGCCTCACAATTTTTTCTGCAAAAGAGCAAAAAAATAACCAATTCTATTTTATTCTTAATTGGAGATATTTGTTCTATTCCTAATTGAAAAACTTGCCATTTCATTCTCCAGGGTATCTTCCTGACCCAGGAATCGAACTGGGGTCTCCTGCATTGCAGGCAAATGCTTTACCCTCTGAGCCACCAGGGAAGCCCCAATTGAAAAACTATAAGATGCCAAATCTGGAGAGATTTTAAAATATATTTCATTTTATATCTTTTCAAATTACTATCGACTCAGTGGACATAAGTTTACGCAAACTCTGGGAGACAGTAAAGGACAGGAAAGCCTGGTGTGCTGCAGTCCACAGGACTGCAAGGAATCAGACACAAGTGAGCAACTGAACAACAGAAAAATTACTGTCAGGAAAGGTCAGGGTAAAATACAGGGACTAATGAAACCAAACTCCAGTATCATTACTAGGGTTAATTGTAGCTCATTACAGAGAAAAAAAACTTCATCTTCTAAATTCAAAATGCATAGTTTCTAAGTATTTTCTTTCACACAAAGGAAATAAGTGAATATAAATAATTCAAAGTCAATACCACTAAAAAGTCAATATTCTTCCCTTCAGTGGGAAATAGTGATTTAAATGTAATATTTAAAGGAATCAGCACTTAAAGCAGATAATTGTAACTGAATTTTTAAAAAAAATGGAGTGGAAGAAGAGATGGGTGGGTGGCCCAAACAACTAGAAGCCATCTGTAACTGTGGCACAAGGGCAGGTGCAGACAGTCTCAGATGGTGGTTTGCTCTGCAAAGGTTGTAGGAGATGGAAGAGAAGGGTCCTGGTGGCTCTGACACAAAACCCTCCGCCCCTGCTTCTATTTGCTCGAACATGGAAACAGATTGTACCGGGCCAGTGTGAGACAAAATGGTTAATTCAGCCCACCAAAGATGTCTTCAGCCCTCCCTTTTCAAACTTTCCTCGACTTAAGTGACCCAGAACATTTCTGCTTATAAAACTCTTCTTTCCTGGTGAAATGAGGAGAGGATTCACGCTGTCATTTGTACTTGGACTGAAGTTTATCTGCACTTTCTTCACCCTCTCATCTGAATTTCTACCTTCAAGTCTTCTGTCTCTATTCATAGAAATAAGAATATTTGGCCTCTTCTGCAAAAGGAGCTTAAGAAGCTGTCATAGCTCCCCATTGCTTCTGTAACAGGTGACCATAAACTTAGTGGCTTACATAACATGTATTATCTTCTAGTTTCAGAGGTTAAAAGTTCAAAATAGACCATCATAAGCATTAGGTTTCTTCTGGATTCAAAGGGAGAATCCATTCCATCCTCTTCTGGAGGCTGCCCACGTGTCTTGATTCATGTATTAACCGTGAACCACTCTGCTTCCATCTCCTTCTCTGATACTGACCCCTCCTGCTTCCCTTTTATAAGGACCCTTGTGATTCCATAGAGCCTACCAGGGTAATCCAGGCTAATCCTCTCATCTCAAGAGCCTTAACCTAATCACATCTGCAAATATGTGGTCAGGGACAGTAACACGTTCACAGCTTTCAGGGATTAGGACATGGAGGAAGAGTGGGGGTTGGGAAAGACTCGAGTGTATTATTCCACTTGCCACAGAAGCTGGTCCCTGCTCCACAGTCTAACCTGAGCATCGCTGCTCCTTGAGACCCGGAGCCTTTCCTGCCTAGACTCTAACCAGCCTGTTTTCATATTCTCCCCTTTTCTCCAATGTTTCTCAACTCCTTTGTCCCAGGGTCACTAAATATCTATTATCCAAATAGATAATAGACTATTATAGTCTATTAAGGTCCGTCTAGTCAAGGCTATGGGTTTTCCTGTGGTCATGTGTGGATGTGAGAGTTGGACTATGAAGAAGGCTGAGCACCGAAGAATTGATGCTTTTGAATTGTGGTGTTGGAGAAGACTCTTGAGAGTCCCTTGGACTGCAAGGAGATCCAACCAGTCCATTCTGAAGGAGATCAACCCTGGGTGTTCTTTGGAAGGAATGATGCTAAAGCTGAAACTCCAGTTCTTTGGCCACCTCATACGAAGAGCTGACTCATTGGAAAAGACTCTGATGGTGGGAGGAGCTGGGGTCAAGAGGAGAAGGGGACGACTGAGGATGAGATGGCTGGATGGCATCACGGACTCGATGGACGTGAGTCTGAGTAAACTCCGAGAGATGGTAATGAACCTGGAGTGCTGCAATTCATGGGGTCGCAGAGAGTCGGACACAACTGAGCAACTGAACTGAACTAAACTGATAGACTCTTCAGCCTCACTGTGAATCCTTTTCTGGATGACTGTAAACTGGTGCTACCCCTTCCGTCCCTGCCTCATCCTACCACCATCATCCCATTCGTGAGATCTGCCCCTCTTTCTGTCCTAGTAACACAACACCCAGCATATTGCTATGATACTGCTCTCCCGACCTTGGCTTAAGAACTGCCCCAGCCTAGAGCTAGGATATACTGTTTAAGAAACTTCGGCTTGGAGGGGAGAGAAAAAGAATGTTCATGAAAGAGAACTGCAGATGGAACGGGCATTAGTGGGAAGAACATAGAGAAACTAGTCCTGAGACCTTTACATTTTAATCTCTAATGAAAGGGAAAAATCACCATTAAAGTCTATTCAGAAAACTAACAACATTAAAAGAAAATAAAATTAAAAGTGAACATTTGTTTTGGCTATGCAAACATCCTTTTAAATGTATTATGCCTTCATGAGAGGAGATAATCTTCCATGAATGTATCAGATCAATTTGGTTGTTAGTTTTCTTGGGTTGCTACACTAACCACAGTACAACTTACAGAGCAATGAGAATGGCTTTACAGCTCACAGAGAGTCAGAATTTCATGCTCTGCTTCACTGTCACAATTTTCTCTGACCAGGTCTCACATAGTAAGACCATAGAGCCTCATCTCTATGAAATGAGAAGGAATATTGCCAGATAACATCACTGAGAGCCCACTAAAGGCCAAGAGTTCATGAGAGCATCCCAGGCCGCCACGGCTCCCTTTGGGTAAGCCTACTCTCCACCTCAGATATGTGCCTGGAGGGTGGGAAAGGAGATACCATCCATGTTCTGTTCTCAGGGCTGTGGTACAGACTCACTTTTCCTTCCTCCTTCCTCCTATAGGAAGCTCTAAAACCTCTAAGCCCTGAAGCCCGAGCTTCTCTTATCCCACAATAGAATTACAGGTCTTTGTGTTAAAAAGTCTAGACTCCCAGAGGTTTTAGAGTTAAAAGTAGAAGAAGAGAAAAGAACTCAGCATGGTGAGAAGGAAGGAAGGGAGTGCAATTTCCTATGTATTGAAAGAGGGAACAGGGATTTGGGGAAATCTCTAGAGAAGAAGGTACTCATGCATCATTTTAGATGCAGAGACAGCAGGTCATTCACTTCTGAAGCCATGGAGTACCAGAGGGGGTGCCTGTGGCTTAGCCTGAATCGCAAGAGAACTCAGGATGGGGAATTATGTTGTTACTTAACTAAAGACAGCTCTCCTTACCGCACCTCCTTCCACTTTCTGACTGGGGTGGAATCTTTGCTTCCTGCAGTGTCCAATCCGCACTGTCCAGAAGAGTGGACTGAGCACTGCCTATTTTTGCTGTGGCTTAGCCTGAATCAGTGAGAGTGTCTGAGAGCACACTGGGTGGAGTGGTGCCCCACAGAAGATGGAGAGGGAGGCTCAACTGCAAAACTCAGACAGAATGAACCAAAGGACCCCCAAAGGTCAAACCAAGGCCTTTCTCCACGACTCGGGGGGTGGGGTGGGGTGGGGCGTGGCTTATGACTCCTCTGCCAAACACATTGTGCCATGGAATGACATAGATTCCAAAACCATGACTAAAATTAGATATGGCAGTGTTTTGGCAAATGTAATCATGGATCCAGATTTATTTTAATTTGGAGGGAAAGAAAAGCAATATAGCATTTGTTGCACTTAAGAGTAAATTCATATGTTTCACCTAAATATGTGTAGGAAACAAATTTTTATATTTTGTATCTGTCTGACACATATACATTATTTTTAAATTTGTTTTTCTAATAGGAAAAAAATTTCAAAAAGAGAGATCCTGTGTAAAATATGGAATACAGATTAGAATTTGTGTTTACATGAGAGGGAGTAAAACCTACACATATTACAAGATAAAGACAGGTACTTCATTTGAAGAAAAATCTGCCTATGAAATGAACTTTATTGAAAGAACTTAAAAAAATTAGCTCAGTCTTCATAGCTCATCAAATACAGCATTTCAAAAATGAGTACCTAAGGAACTCTAAACAAGGCTTACCACATGTGTCACAGTAGATATTTGATTGATTCTGATCTTTCTTCTTAGCTTTTAGATTTCATAAATCATTTCACCAAAAAGTTATAAACCTTTAAAGTCCTTTCCAGTGATTTAGCTTTATCTTTCATAGACGATGGCTTTGCTCTACTTTCATATTTTTAAAAGAAACAGTTCAAAACATCTCAGATGTTTCTCTTTAATGTAATAAGGCTTTCCTAGGCCTTATTTCATTCCCTGGTTTTTGTTGTTGTTGTTGTTAAGGGAATTGTTTTGTTTTGTTTTTAATTATCAGATAGTACACAGTTATTCAAAATAATTTACCATTAATTTTCTATGAGGTTGAATTCATTGACTCTCAAGTATATCAAGACTGAGTGATTAGATAACTGATTAGAAGAGTCCTCTAGTAAACCGTGTATGGTGTTTTTTAAAAGAAACTATTCCCAGAAAATGCATGGCATTATTTCAATTAAATGTCTCCACAAATGCAATTTCCCAAACTGGCAAGCCATGGCAAGCCAGCTGCTTGCCCTGTCACTCACCAGGGAGCTGTGGTCCTGAGTGAGAGGAGGGAGAAGAGCAGGGGAAGAGGGGCAGGTGAGTGAGAGGAGTTGTATAGATTCAGCACAATTGTATATTAAGCAGAATCTTGGTTAGGAAAAAAAAAAAAAACACAAAAACCTAATGAGGCACTGTGTGCCCAGTCAGTCAGTCATGTAAAAAAAACACAAAAACCTAATGAGGCACTGTGTGCCCAGTCAGTCAGTCATGTCCGACTCTTTGCCACCCCGTGGAGCCCGCTGGGCTCCTAGGTCCATGAAGCACTAAGTTCCCGTATAAAATAATTCTTTCCCACGGGATTTATTTGTGGAGCAAGATACTCTGTTCTGCATCTAATTAGAGAAAAGCACTGTGGCACAAAGGAGTGAAAGATCACTGAAATTAATACATCATGGTCTTGTCTCCTAAAGGTCCTAACATCTCTGAGAAAAACAAATCATTACACACTGTTTAGGAATATCTCTACTGTATTCCTAAAGCTGTCAATCCTGCATTATAAGCAAACTGCAAAGTGTATATATCATCTATATTTAATAAAAATAAGTGATATAGTAAGCTATACTTCGGTTTATAAATTGCTTTTTTTTTTTTTGCTGTGCTGGGTCTTGGTTGCTGCACGTGGACTTTCTCTAGTTGTGGTGAGCAGGGCCTTCTCTCTAGTTACAACAAGGGGGGCTTCTCACTGCAGTGGCTTGTTTTGTCGTGGAGCCCAGGTGCCAGGGCTCTCGGCCTCCATAGTTGTAGTGCACGGGCTTAGCTGCCCCGCGGCATGTGGAATCCGCCCACACCAGGGACTGAACCAGTGTTTGCTGCATTGCAAGGCGGATTCGCAACCACTGGACCACTAGGGAGGCCCCTACAAAGTATTTATACTTTTACATTCACTGTTGTTATCCTTACAATAAACCGATGAAGTAGGAATTATTAAAATCCCTATTTTACAGACGAAATTGAAGGTGAGAGAAATAAGAGCAGGGAACTTATACTCTTTCTGCCCTCAAAACAGAGGCGGCTGCCAGTGTAACAGCTGCAGGAAGACTGGCTTGTGGGGAGCGCCCTCTAGCCCCGCCAGAAGCACTTGGCAGCATCTGCCCTGCCCCCGCCTGTTGGACCTGGCTGGTCTGCTGGCAACTCAGTGGCCACCACGCCCGGGTGCTGCCAGCTCCACTAGGCTGGCAACCAAGCTTGTGTACAGCCCTTCTCAGCAAGGCCACACCTCATGAACCTACCTCTCTTTGTGTTTCTAACTTTTGCTCTGACCATCCTGTCTCAGCCAAGCATGAGCCATGTCTGCCCACATGATTCACTACATTCCAGCTCACTGCACACCTCCCCTCCCCTCCCTCTCTGGGTCTCTTGATCAAGCACGTGACACTGAAATCCAGGTGGCAGTTGGTAATGACCTCACTGCTGGTGATGCCACGATCAAAATACTAATAAAAGTGTCAACCAGATTTTCAGGCATTTTCATTCCTTGTGATTCCCAACTCTGCCAGATCCCCACCATTCTGCACACACTACACACACACACACACACACACACACACACACACACACACACACACACACACTCCTTTTGCCTCTATTGGAGAGCTGGTAATGCCACATTCATTTATTCATTCTGATTCAGTTCAGTCACTCAGTCATGTCTGACTCTGTGACCCCATGGACTGCAGCACACCAGGCTTCCCTGTCCATCACCAGCTCCTGGAGCCTACTCAAACTCATGTCCATCACATCAGTGATGCCATCCAACCATCTCATCCTCTGTTGTCCCCTTCTCCTCCCACCTTCAAATCTTTCCCAGCATCAGGGTCTTTTCCAGTGAGTCAGTTATTCACATCAGGTGGCCAAAGAATTAGGTAATTTATAACTCTGAAGTTTATAAAACTATTTTTTAAATCTTAAACACATATATGGCACCTACTGTATACCAAATGCTGCTCTAAGCACTATATAAATAATAACTCATTTAATCCTGGTAATCCATGTTTCCATTTCACAGATAGGAAAAAGAGGTCCTTTGCCCAAGATCACTTGCCAGGAAGTACGGTCAAGTTTCTAGCTCTCAGAGTCTATTTCCTGCATCCATCGTTCAGCCACTATGCCCTATGACCTCCTAGTTGAGGCACATCACAGGTGATTTCAAGAAAACATGGAGGAAAATGAATACTGCCATAGAATGAACTGAAAAACATGGACTACCACACTGAGGAGAGAAGAGTGACCTCAAAAGACGAATAAGGTAGCAGTGCAAAGACCCTCCACCCACAAATCAAGCATCACTTGGGAATTTCAGATTTCCCAATTTCCTCAACACTTTTCCTTCCCTCTCCATCCTCAATACACCAAAAATAACCAATTTGGAAACATCTCACCATCCACTCTCCTTCTAGCTCACATGGGAGGGCTGATTTACAATATTTTCTGCCTCCTAACTGTCTAGATATACAGGGATTGTGTGAGTCCACACTTGTTTTTCAAGCTGCAGCACACAGACACTTCCCCTGAGCTTGCAAACAGAAAACAAAACAAAACCCTCAGTACCTCTATATCTGATCTCTCACACAATTGTTTCAGTAAGGGGTTTGGTGGTTTTGGTTTGGTCTTAGGGGGTTGTTTTTTGTTTGGGTTTTTCTTTTCTTGATTCACTTGATTTCAACCATGTGGTCCTGCACTGACAATTAGTTTGATCCACACTCATCTGTAGACCTTTTGTGTGGCAGCGTTACAGACTCTCAGTGTTTTCCTTAGATTCCAGTTTACTTTATGATCACTTACTGAAAGTGGTAGTGTTACAGCTGAGGAATTTATGTTATAATATTGGTTCTTCTCTGGTCTAAAAAGGCCTAATTGTTCCCCATTTTGTGCTGCTGAAACTCCTTCCTTCACTGAGTTACAATTGACCGGTATTTAGCTATCTGGGTGGGCTTCTGGTAATAATTAAACTGCCATCCTCATTAAATCCCAAGGACAGCAACAGCAGGAGCCATGCCACCAGAGGACAGCGCAAAGGGCACTCATGTGTTCTTTCTCTGTTCTTCAGACCATAAAACTATAAACATCTGATGATAAAGCATCCTTTAAAAACTCTGAAAAATTTATGGGCTTTGCTTATAGCAGGGTCCTATTGTTTTTTAACACTTTATTTCTACAATTAGGCAGTGAATTTGGAAACACATTAAAGAGTCCTTCAAATAATACTATAATTCAAACCCCAATAAGGACCAGATTTGGAATACTTAACCCCGAACCACAGCATTTATAATTTATAATAAAGAGAAAGAGAGAGAGAGAGAGCATTATGGAGGTAAACCATGGATCATTGGCAAGAAAAAGTCCTAAAATCCAGAAACGAATACAACTTCTACCTCTCCAAGTGCTTTACTGTAATCAAAAAAAAAGAAAGAAAGAAAACATCCTTAGGCTCTTGTCTCCAATATCCAAAACCCAGAGAGAAGATGCATCAGTTAAAACTAGATTGGGCAGCATTATAAATAAAAAAGTTAGAAATGACAGTGGTGTGAACACATAATAGGACCCTGGGGTAGACAGTCAAGGGCTAATCTGGTGAACTCATAATTATGGGCCCAGGCTTCCACTCTGTGGCCTTCTCCATCCTCAGATTGCCAACACATGGTTTAAGATGGTTCCTTGAGTTCCAGCCATTGTGTCTACATTCCAAACAGCAGGGAAAAGGAAGGAGTAAAGAAGGAACTTGCTCACTCCCTTAAAGAACACTTTGGGCATCCCAGCATACTTCTGAATGACATTTCATTCTCTAGATTTAATCCATGGCCACATCTTAGCACAAGGAGCAGAAAAGGTAGACTTTTACCAAGTAGCAAAGAGCCAGTGTTAAAACAGACCAAAATGGAGTTGCTTATGCTAAACCTCATATTGCCAAACAAAGACTTAATTACAGTTTTGATTATTCCACAAATGGTATCATAAAGCAGTCAGTCAGAAACTGTCTGATCAGCACTAGCTAGCTACTCTGCCTGATAGACCGCTGCCATCCCCTGAAGGAAAGCCACCTTATAATAACCAGCCCACTTTTTGCCTCGCACGACTTCCTTGTTCCTCCTTCCTCTGACTATAAAGCCTTTTCATCTGTACAGCTCCTTGGACTGCCTTTGTATCTGCTAGATTGGATACTACCCAATTCAAATTTTTGCTCAAATAAACACTTAAAATGTTTATCTTTTAGCACCAGCTTCATAGGAAACAGAGGATGGCTTTAGGGAGGTGGTCTCTGCAGGCTTCCCTTCTGGAATATTAAAATGTGTCAGTGAAATACTAATATTATTTCTCTAACATGGCATTTAAGCAATATTACATAGCAATCAATTTTTTTCTTTTCCACTCAGCCCTCTCTGACCTGTCCCACAGCTTTATTGCCTACTAGCACCATCCTCAGATCTGAAAATGTCCTTCAAGTTTTCAGCTGGGATATCTACATTGATTGTACTGTTTAGAGTCATGGAATTAGAAGATGCTTCTGAGAAAAACTACCAAAACATCAAAAGTTGATCATAAATATGAGAAGTAACTTGCACTACAAACTAGTAAGAGACAGAATTCACTGCTGAAACTGTTGCAGTGATGATCATGGGCAGAATGGAAAGCTGTCATGATCCTTATGTGTGAGGACAAGAAAAGCTGAAACTTGTATGTCATGTGATACACATCAGACATACCAGCCCCGCTGCTGCTATGCTAATCTTGTCCTCATTTAACTGTCAAAAGAACTCTATGACTCAGGTAACATTTTTTAAAAATACTTTATAAATAAGGAAATTTAAATTCAGAAAGGTTTAGAAATTTGTCTGAGGTTATACACACAGTAAATAGCAGAAATAAAGTGAAAGACTTAGAAAGGATCATGAAAATTATTGACCAGTGAAGCAAGAGCTCTTGCACACAAAAACAGGCCATCCCGTGAGGATCAGAGACCTTTGCTGGAGGGAAACAGCCAGGCTGGTGCAGCCCAGCCGAAGGAGAGTTCAGTCACACCTTGAACTCCCTCTGAGCACCTCTGCTGATCTCCTGCAGATGCCCCTGTTACCTGAACCCACGCAAAAGTCCAAAGTCAAGAGGATCCTTGAAACAGCCTACATTAAGTCAGCCTCCCAGAGCAAAAAGAAGGGCTGATAGGGGAAAGCTGAATCTGGAAGGACAAACAAGATCCCAGCACAGAAGACAGGCCATCACTGTCCTCTCTCTGTTACATTCAAGGACAACAATGGGCAAGCAATATAACCTTACCCATTTTACCATAAAAATTTCCCTTCTCAGGCTTCCCTGGTAGCTCAGTGGTGAAGAATCTGGCTGCCAGTGCAGGGGACACAGGTTCAATCTCTGGTCTGGGAAGATCCCACACACTGAGAGCAACTAAGCCCACGTGCCGCAACTAGGGCCTGTACTCTAGAGCCTGTAAGCCACAACTACTGAATCTACGTGCTGCAACTCCTAAAGCCCGTGTGCCCTAGAGACTGTGCTCCTCAGTAAGAGAAAGCCAGCAGGCAGCAAAAGAGACTCAGCATAACCATAAATAAACAAATAAATATATATGTTTAAAATTCCCTTCTCATTTTCCCACCCATCCCTTTAAGGCAGAGTAAGGATGCAGAGTGTGATCTATCATCCTCTTAGTAGCAGTAGGTAAGAAGTTAGAACTTCAGCCAACTATATTTACAAGTTTCCAAAGCCTGATCTAAACTATGTTAGAAAGGGGCAACTGAATATCCTATTTTAAAAATTATGTCTGGGGTGGGGCCAAATTCACAAAACTCTTGCAGATAATTTCTGCCATAGTTTGAAGACACAATCAAGAATATTCTTCTTTCATATGAGTCATCATTCAGTAAAGTGTCTTCTACTTAGATCTCGTGGTTTCCTTCAGGGAAAGAGAATAGCAAGGCAGCAACATTCTGCAAGCGGCTGTTCCCTGACTTGCAGACATGCCTTTACCAAGATTTTCCACCTTAGGTGAACAGGGCTCCTGTTCCATCCTCTGTAAGTGATCTGTTTTTCCTTTATCCTGATCCTTTTGCACACTATCCTCCCCTGATTTCCTAGTCTTTTCTAGCTCAACACTTACTTCCCACCTACTCACTTCTTCAAGAAATCCTGTTTAAACTAACTCATTCCCCAAAGGAGTTTTGGTTTACTTGAAATTTCCACAGCAATTATGCTCATCAGCAAAACACTGTGGATACTTGAAACCTATTAGCACTGCCTGAATTTTCCCTGAACTGAGATTTGGTGTATAGAGATCAGCCTCATTTTTTCATGAGGAGGTGCTGTTTCATCACATGAACTTAAGATTGTTTTTAATTAATTTCCTGCTGGTGGAAACAAATTCATCTCTTCCCTTTTCCACTGTTATGAACAATGCTACATTGAACAAAGTTTTAAATATATTTCTGGGCCCCTCTGGGAGTATTCTGTATGACAGATGCTAAAGACTAGATCTGATTGATCAAACAGTTTACCTCTTATTTTAATAGATACTACCTTAAAAAAAAAAAAAGTAGTAGCCATTTAGTCTTCTTCTTAGTGCATGAGAGTATCCTCTTTCCTCTCTCCAACCCATCTTGCAACAATGGATACTACTAATCATGAAAATGTGTCTCCAATAGGATAGGCAAAAGTGGTATTGGAACATAGTAATTTGGATTTCAGTGATTACCAATTAAATTGAGCATCTTTTAGTTGTTAATAGAACATTTGTATTTCTCCTTCAACTTGCCACTCAGCTATTTCCTACTCTCTTACTGAAATGTCTTTATCTCATTAACTTATAGATATTATCTATATAATACAGATTAAGCCTTCATTTCTGTCACGTATGACAAACATCCTCTCCTCCTCTCATGCATGCCATTCATTAGTTGCTTTCTTTGTGGATATAAATTTTGAGGTTTTATGTGGGAAAATATCTGAACCTCATATCTCTTCATAATTATAAAAATGAGAACTTGAAAAAGCATAAGACTTTTCCTCCCTCTTTCTCCTTCTCTTCCCCCAGCATTCTATCTTCCCCCATTCCCCCCGACCACCGCCGCCACACACACACGTCCCTCCCTCTCCCTCTGTCCCCATCTCCCACTCCTCTTTATCCACATGGCTCTGAAATTTCTCATCCATTGTACTGAGCATTTTATGGACTTTTTCAACCTGAAAACATTCCCTCAGGTTTGGAAATGTTTCTTGAATTGCTTTTAAAATGTCTTCCCTCTCTTTTTCTCCATGCTCACTTTCTGAAACATCTGGAAATTTTGAATTGGTCCTTTAAATTTTCTTCTCTCTCTAGTCTGTCTTTTGGTCTTTTTGCAATACAGTTTTTGGGAGATTTTCTCAACTTTGTCTTCCGCGTCTTCTACTGTTTTGAATTTGCTTTCCTGTTTGTAATTTTCAAACAATCTTACTTTTTTCCCTTTAAATGTTTTGTTTTTATAGTTTCCTGATTTTCATATTATAAATGGAATACCATATTTTTCCAAGGTTATTAATAAGAGTACGTTTGTTCTTTACTTTTTCTTTTAAGTCCGGCATAATCTGTTCTTCCCGTTTCTTTTTTTCTTTTTCTTTTTTCAATTTGTTTTTACTGGTCTCTGGGTTTCATGTCAGAGACTTCCTTTAAACATCTAGTGATTCCTACCATCCACTCACATTTAAGAGTGAAGTGCTACAAAGCTGGTGATGAGCTCTGTGCCTGGAATTTTACCGTGAGGGAGGTCTGCACTTGCAAATGTGTTAAATCAGTCTTTTCTTGGACCAGTTATGTACCATGAGAGAAAGGCATAATCCTAGGCAAAGAATCAAACAGAGGGGAAGAAGGCTGGTGGTCTTAATGGTCAGAGAGTGAGCCTTCACTCAACACTTAATATACTTTAATTTCAATGTGCAACCACCCTCAACTCTACCTACTGCCCACCACCCCAGTCCAGACCTTCTGTTTATACACTTCACACGGTAAACTTACAGCCACAGCCACTACCAGGAGGAGACAGAGACAGCTTGCAACTGCATGGACTGAGGTGGGATCCAGGAGCCTACTACTAATAAACAAGATTTCAACCCACCACTCTGGACCCAGCCCTGCCTTTGCCTCCACTTCCAAGGGCACCTGGCACTGCCAATTCCTGAAACAAGGGACCATGGCATATATCAAGTTTCTTTTCTTTCCCACTGCCAGTTTAAGAGTCCTCTCTCTCTGTTTTGTTGGATCAGCAACCTTCTGCTTTCTGCTTTCCAGCTCACAAAATGTTGTTGCTGTTGTCTCCTCTCCAGGTCTATTTTCCCTTGTGGGACTATAGCTTTAAAAAAATATTTTCCTATAATTATAATGGGTTTTGAAAGAGAGTGGAGGCTAGCAAATATGTTTGATTCACCAACTTTAACTAGAAATTTCTTAGTATTAAATTTTAATACACATATTTAAACACATTTTTCTATCAATCTCCAATGTTAATGAGTATCTATATCTCATTCTCACACACATGCCCATATACACATATAAAGAAGAAGACAAAAGAGACAAGAATCTTAGCACAGTTTGAAATTTCTTCTGTACCTTGCTTTGTCTCCTCAGGTAAAATTATAATTAAATTCCAGATTATGACACATTAACTTTGCTTGTTATTGTTGTTTAGTTGCTAAGTCTCGTCCGACCCTTTGAAACTCCATGGACTACAGCATGCCAGGCTTCCCTGTCCTCCACTGTCTCTCAGAGTTTGCTCAAGATCATGTCCATTGAGTCAGTGGTACCATACAACCATCTCATCTCTGCTGCCCTTGTCTTCTCTTGCCTTCAATCTTTCCCAGCATCTGGGTCTTTTCCTAATTTTGCTTAACTAACAGTATCAATGGTTCCTTTGCTCCTATTGCTTCTTCCATTCACTTAACAAAGATCTGAATATTTTCTCTGTTTTCAAAATTATTTTAACACCACATATTCTTCCTCATGCAGCTTACATAAATAGTGATAGGAATGGACAATAAACAAACTAGCATGTAACTAAACATCAGTGTTTTACCTAGTTATAACTGTTCCATAAAATAAGGCAAAGGGAGGAAATAGGGAAAAAGAAGGATGATATTTCATATAATGTGGCCAGGGAAGGTCTTTCTAGCAAGAGTATGTCTGCACAGAGACCCAATAGTGCGAAATTCACACACTAGTATTATCTAGTCCTGTTCAGCACCAATTCCCTCTCCCTTCTACACTCTCCACTATATGTCAGAGGCTGGAAATTCACATTTCTTAGACTTCTTTGCCAGCAGGTTCAGCAAGATGTTAGGTTCAGCCAACAGGGCTCATGTAAGAGTGTGCAAGGGAGGAAGCGGGCTCATGCCTCCAGGACCCACTGGTCTTACTTTGTACCCCATCATCCAGAGGAAGTTGGTGCTTTGGAACGATGGACTAGCCTATTGAAAATTCAGTAACAGGACCATCTGGAGACAGCACTTTGCAAGGGTCAGGTGCTGTCCTACAAGTTGTCACCTATGGTCCTAGAAAATATGCAATGGATAGTGTTGTTTCCACTCTAGTCACAATAAGTCCAGGAGGTGAGAATAGTCATAGCAGTGGCTTATTTATGAATGCAACTTATAAACCACTCATGATATGTTCATTACCTTCCTCATGTATTTGGAGTCTACCAGACAGAAGTATTAAGTCCCAGCAGAAGGCATGACAAGTGTTCCATTGAATGAGAAGTTGCAACAGATCTCCTAGCCACTTAAGGCCTCTTATGCCACTGAACCGACCATCAAAGAAGGGGATTACTCTCCCACCTGGAATGACTATTCTGTATTAGCAGAAGAAATTAGGGTTGTTACTGAATGAAGAGGCAGAAAGATGACACATGGAACCCAGGGAATCTTTGGAGCACATTCTAGCTCTGCTCCAAAATAAGGTTTTAAAATAACCCAATATAAATAGGACCCTTAACAACTCAGACTCTAAATAAATCCAATATAGTTGGGGAGAGAGCTCGGACTTTTCAGGAGACAGTATAGCTACTTCATCAGGTAAAAACATATCCTGATTAGCTAGCATTCTGGATGAGGACAAAAATAATATGAATGAAGACAGTAATCAATTTCAACTACAGCCTTGTGACCAGATAAAACAAAGACTGCAATCATTATGCATATTTTCTTTATTTTTAAATTTATATATTTGTGTACTTTTGATCAATTTTCCTTTCTGTAATATTTTATATAATTTATTTTTACATTATATTCACCTTCTACCATAAAAGGAGTACCTTTTTCAAAAGGAATGTTAAGTGGAATACAATGAATGTGGGAAAGGCCATTCTGAAATACAGAAATGAGGAAGATGAAAAGGAACTAGTGAAGAAGACAGTGAAAGCCAGCCAGGGAGTAGAAGAAAGGAGTGTAGTGCTCTGGAAACCAAGAGAAGATAAGATATAAAGAAGAAAGGAGGGGTTTTCCTTATAAGATACTGCTGGGGAATCCATATAAGATGAAAGAATTTATCATTGGATTTGATAACTTGTTGATTCTTAATGACCAGCTGAAAGTGGATTTTGTGGAATATGTGGTTCAAAACCTGACCATAAAGTGGATTTTAATAAGAGGTAATAAAGTAGAAACAGTGAGCATAGATACCTCTTCCAAGAATGTCTGTTGTAAAGGGACAGCAAGTTATAAGAGTTTGGTAGCTGAGGGGAATATAGTATTAAAGGAGGATTCTTTCAAAACCAACAATATTATATTTTAGTAAGCTTTGGACAATGTTCTGGTGGAGAAGAAAGGTGATGATACAAAAATGGATGGGGAAAACCTTAGGAAGAAGTCATAGAGGAGAAAAGGAAATGGAGTCTAGCAGGAAAGTAAAGAGATTTACCTGAGTGGAGAATATGTTTAGTCTATTGTAACAAGAGGCAAGACAGAGAACATAGTCACAGATACAGACAGATTAGGAGACAGAAATATTTGAAGGTATTTGTGTTTCTTTTTTATCTCCAACAAACTAAGAGTCAAACATATCAGCTAAGTATGGATGAGTGGGAAAGACTGGAGGGTTGGCTTAAAGAAGAAGAGGGAATGAAATAATGATCAGAAAATGGAAAGGCAAACTTATTAGGGATCCATATTAGAAATTTTGAGTAATAACGACAGCATGAAATTTCTGGTCAACAATATAAAATGAGACCAATTATCAAGGTCATATTTTACTAGAGCTTCAGGTACTTAGATATAGAGAAGTTGTAATTTGGATTTACCTGGTGGCTGAAGTTTTTTTTTTTCCAGACAAAAATAAGAGTTGCAAAGGGGCTTGGGATGCTTAGAAGTGTATAATCATGGTAGGAACCATGGAAGCTCTGTTAGAAGAAAGAATGGATGGCAACAGCAAGCTGGTTGTAACACAGAGGAAACTGGCAGGTTAAAAGACTGAAGGCCCCGGAAGATTGAAGGGGTCAAATACTGAGCTGGAGAGACAGAAGACAGCTTGACATTGAGACTTCAAAGCTGATACAGCTGCTGTTTATGACTAGATTTAAAGGATGACCAAGGGAGTGGAAAAAATGACCACTGGAAATGAGAAACTAAGGAACTAACTGATGAAATTTTTCTAAGTTATAACGAAGTATAGAGAGGAAAGGAGCAAGTTTTCAATGAATGAGGAAGAGTCAAGTAGTGACGGAATTTGTGCTACAAGGGAAGTTCAGGCACTTCAAAATAATTAGGATTTCTAGGAAAGGGGAATATTTTTTGAGAACAGCAACCAGAGAAAAAGAAAATTTACCCCAACTTCAAGCTTTGTGGTGTGAATGGATTTTAGAGGAAGAAACATCCTTTCAGGAAGCAGTCAAGTTTCAGAAAGAATAAGCAAATGGAAAATAAAACATTTAAAGAATTTTCTTTTTCCCAAATCTTCCTCCTTCTTAGATACATGTTTTTGTTTTAATGGCGTACATTCTCTGAAGACGTCTTCAGAGAAAGCCTGGAGACAGTAATATTGAGTTCTTCACTGTTTAATAAATGTCTTTATTTGCTCTCAAGCATATGTGTTTTGCTGCATAAAGAACTCTAAGTTCCAAATAAATATTTCAACCTTTCTATTACATATTTTTCTTTTGCATATTTGGACTGAGTTCTGACATTTCTCCACTATGTCTTCCAGCTTGTGAATTTTACCTTCAGTTGTGACCATCCCAACATATATTTCATCTGGTATTTGATTTTTGTAACTGACTCTTAGTATTAAATACCAATAATTTTGATTGGTTTTTTCATATCCTTCTATTCTTGGTCCATGGTAGTAAAACCATCTAGAATTCTGAGAATTTTAACTTAGTTTATATGAAAGCCTTCTTCTGTTTGCCTTTTGAACTCTAATTCCTCATGCATTCATTCTTTTATTTATTAAATTCAGTGTGGTGCCTCTCCTTTGCCTTCTGAGGTGGCTCAGCAGTAAAAAATAATAATAATAAATCCACCTGTCAATGCAGGAGACACAGGTTCAATCCCTGAGTCAGGAAGATCCCTGGAGGAGGAAATGGCAACCCACTCCAGTATTCTTGCCTGGGAAATCCCATGGAGAGAGGAGCCTAGTGGGCTAGAGTCGGCGGTGGGTCACAAAGAGTTGGACACAACTGAGCACACACACACTCACACCCTTTTTTTACAGTATGGGCTTTCTTCAAGATTTTAGTGATTCCTGGTTAAGTATTTGCATCAGTATATGAGAATTTCCTGTTTTCATGTCAATAAATAAACATTCTGTTTACAACAGCTAGCCCTTTGTGGTTGCATGGGGAGGTGAGGTAATACTTGAAGTTAGGTGGAGTATATGAGGAGACTACCTTAAGTACAGGAATTCTTCAGTCCTCTCAGAGATGGTCTGCAGTTTACTATCCAGCTCTGTCTCTCAGGCTCGAATACCCAAGACGTGATCAGCCTGGAAACAACCTAGATGTCCATCAGCAGATGAATGGATAATAAAGCTGTGGTACATATACACAATGGAGTATTACTCAGCCCTTAAAAGAATAAATTTGACTCAGTTCTAATGAGATGGATGAAACTGGAGCCAATTATACAGAGTGAAGTGAGCCAGAAAGAAAAACACCAATACAGTATACTGACACATATATATGGAATTTAGAAAGATAGTAGTGATGACCCTCTATGTGAGACAACAAAAGAGACACAGAGGTATAGAATGGACTTTTGGACTCTGAGGGAGAGGGAGAGGGTGGGATGATTTGGGAGAATGGCATTGAAACATGTATACTATCATGTAAGAAATGAAGCACCAGTCTATGTTCAATACAGGATACAGGATGCTTGGGGCTGGTGCACAGGATGATCCAGGGAGATGATATGGGGTGGGAGGTGGGAGGGGGCATTGGGATATCGTGTACACCTGTGGCTGATTCATGTCAATCTATGGCAAAACAAATACAGTATTGTAATGTAGAATAAAGTATTAAAAAAATAAATTAAAAAAAGAGTTAGAGTTTATTCTAGAAGCAATTACTGAAGTCATCTGCTCCATTCCTTCACCCCTTCTCCTTTCTTTTCTCCTTGCAGAGATTTTACATTGCTTCAGTCTCCTTTTCTTCTCTATATGGATACAACACTCATTCTGGGAGTGCTCCTTATTTAGGCTATTTTGTTTTGAAGACAAGTCTCTGAGTTATATCTTAGAAGAAAATTCTACTTCTGGCTTCTGCTTAGTTTAAACTGAGAGAGGATGGGAAAAAAGAATTTCCAGTATAATTCTTTATTAATATCCCTATGACAATTCCAGTCCCATCACTTCATAGGAAATTCATGGGTAAAAACTGGAAATAGTGGCAGAATTTATTGTCTTGGGCTTCAAAATCACTGTAGACACTGACTGCAGCCTTGAAATTAAAAGGTACTTGCTCCTTGGAAGAAAAGCTATGACAAACCCAGATAACATACTAAAAAGCAGAGATACCACTTTGCCGACAAAGGTCAGTATAGTCAAAGCTATGATTTTTCCAGTAGTCATGTATGGATGTGAGAGTTGGACCATAAAGAAGGCTGAGCACCAAAAATTGATTCTTTCAAACTGTGGCACTAGAGAAGATTTAGAGAGTCCCTTGGACAGCAAAGAGATAAAACTAGTCAATCCCAAAGGAAATCAACCCTGAATATTCATTAGAAGGACTGATGCTGAAGCTGAAGTACCAATACTATGGCCACCTGGTGCTAAGAGCTGACTCACTGGAAAAAGACTTTGATGCTGGGCAAGACTGAAGGCAGGAGAAGAAGGGCACAAGAGAAGATGAGATAGTAGGATGGTATCACCAACTCGATGGACATGAGTTTGAGCAAGCTCCAGGAGTTGGGGATGGACTGAGAAGCCTGGTGCGCTGCAGTCCATGGGGTCACAGAGAAGTCAGACATGAGTGAGTGACTGAACAAAGATAAATAAACAAGAATTCATTATGGCTTCCCAGGTGTCGTAGTGGTAAATAACCCACCTGCCAGTGCTGGAGATGCAAGAGATGCAGGCTTGATCCTTGGATCGTAAGATCCCTGGAGAAAGAAATGGCAACCTACTCCAGTATTCTTGCCTGGAAAGTTCAATGGACAGAGAAGCCTATCAGGCTATAGTCCACGAGTGTGCAAAAAGTGGGACACCATGGAGCATATAAACACACATCAAAATATAAAACTTTCATGCAAAGAATACTATCAAGAAAGTGAAAGAGACAACCCTCAGAATTAAGAAAATTCTGCAACTCATGTCTAAAATATATTTTTTAAAAACTCTTACAACTCAACAACAAACACAGTCCAGTTTTTAAATGGGCAAAGGATTCAAATAAATGTTTCTACAAAGATATGGATACAAATGGGCAATAAGCACATGTAAAGATGCTCAGTACCATTAGTCATTAAAAAATGCAAATCAAACCACAATGAGATACTTCAAACTTACCAGGATGGCTATACTTTTTTAAAAGGAAAACAATCAGGACTGGAGAAATTGGAACTCTTGTACAATTGCTGATGGGATTTATAAAATGATTCAACCTTTGTGGAAAGCAGTTTGACAGTTCTCCAAAAAGTTAAACATAAGAGTTACCATATGACCCAGAAAATCCACTCCTAGGTGTATACTCAAAAGAATTGAAAGCAGGTTTTCCAACAGATGCTTGCAGATGAAAGTTCCTAAATAGCCTACATAATACTGACCATTGACCTGATACATCATTGCAACTGTTCACTGGATACACAGTTTCAGTTCTGCAAGATGAAAAAGTTCTAGAGATTGATAGTGCAACAATGCAAATATACTTCAAACTACTGAACTGTACCCCTTAAAATGGTTAAGATGGCAAGTTTTATATTATGTGTATTTACAGCTAAATTTTTTTAAGTCTACACACTGACTTTAAACTCCCAATTTTAAACCACTTCATTTTAAGGCACACCCTTAAAACATATCAAATATTTACATTTAAGCCAAAAATAAAAATTGATTTCCGTTCAATAACCATTTTTACATATATTCTTTTATTTGAACCAAGACTTTGTATTATTGTTATCTTTTCAATAGCCCTTGTCTGAGATTCCATTCACTATTGAGGATAACATAGCACCTTCTGCATGTTGGAGATAAGTGAGCAGGAATAGGGTAATATAGTGCCTGTGCTCACTGTGTAGAACTACAAGAGCTACAAGTTTCAGAAAAATTTTTTTGAGAAAATTATATTCTTGTCAAATCCTTTTTCAATAAATTGAACAGGAGACCAAGAGATACACAGACTAAAATTTATTTCTGAACTTCCTTATAACCCTCCTCTACACACACATACTCCCTTCTGCATCGGACCACGTTTTGTCAGAACTCTCCACCATGGTCCATCCATCTTGAGTGACCCTATACAGCATGGCTCATTCTGACCCAGCAATCCCACTGCTGGGCATACACACCAAGGAAACCAGAATTGAAAGAGACACATGTACCCCAATGTTCATTGCAGCGCTGTTTATAATAGCCAGGACATGGAAGCAACCTAGATGTCCATCAGCAGATGAATGGATAAGAAAGCTGTGGTACATATACACTATGGAATACTACTCAGCCCTTAAAAAGAATAAATTTGACTCAGTTCTAATGAGATGGATGAAATTGGAACCAATTATACAGAGTGAAGTAAGCCAGAAAGAAAAACACCAATACAGTATACTGACACATATATATGGAATTTAGAAGACAGTAATGATGACCCTGTATGTGAGACAACCAAGAGACACAGAGGTATAGAGTGGACTTTTGGACTCTGAGGGAGAGGAAAGGGTGGGATGGTTTGGGAGAATGGCAATGAAACATGTATATTTTCGTGTAAGAAACGAAGCACCAATCTATGTTCAATGTAGGATGCAGGGTGCATGGGGCTGATGCACAGGATGATTCAAGTAGAGGATGTGGGGTGGGAGGTGGGAGGGGGCTTCGGCATTGGGAGATTGTGTTCACCTATGGCTGATTCGTGTCAATGTATGGCAAAACAAATACAGTATTGTAATTTAAAATAAATAAATTAATAAATTAATTTAAAAAAAAAAAAGATGGGAATATCAGACCACCTTACCTGCCTCCTGAGAAACCTGCATGCAGGTCAAGAAGCAACAGTTAGAACTGGTCATGGAAAAACAGACTGGTTCAAAATTGGGGAAAATAGTATGTCAAGCTGTATATTGTTACTCTGCTTATTTAACTTATATGTAGAGTATATTATGCAAAATGCCAGGTTGGATGAAGCATCAGCTGGAAACAAGATTGCAGGCAGAAATATCAATAACCTCAGATATGCGGATGACACCACCCTTAGGTCAGAAAGTGAAGAAGAACTAAAGAGCCTCTTGATGAAGGTGAAAGAGAAGAGTGAAAAAGCTGGCTTAAAACTCAACATTCAAAAAACTAAGATCATGGCATCTGGTCCCATCATTTCATGGCAAACAGATGGGGATACAATGGAAACAGTGACAGACTTTATTTTCTTGGGCTCCAAAATCACTGTAGACACTGACTGCAGCCTTGAAATTAAAAGATGCTTGCTCCTTGGAAGAAAAGCTATGACAAACCCAGAAAACATATTAAAAAGGCAGAGATATCACTTTGCTGACAAAGGTCAGTATAGTCAAAGCTATGGTTTTTCCAGAAGTCATGTATGGATATAAGTGTTGGACTATAAAGAAGGGTGAGTGCCAAAGAATTGATGCTAATGTTTTCAAACTGTGGTGTTGGAGAAGACTCTTCAGAGTCCCCCTTGGACATCAGTGAGATCAAACCAGTCAATCCTAAAGGAAATCAACCCTGAATGTTCACTGGAAGGACTATGCTGAAGCGCCAATACTATGGCCACCTGATGCTAAGAGCTGACTCATTGGAAAAGACCTTGATGCTGGGAAAGATTGAAGGCAGGAGGAAACGGGGATGACAGAGGATGAGATGGTTGGATGACATCACCGACTCAATGGACATGAGTTTGAGCAAACTCTGGGAGTTGGTGATGGACAGGGAAGCCTGATGTGCTGCAGTCCATGGGGTCGCAAAGAGTCAGACATGACTGAATGACTGAACAGCAACAACACCACACACACACACACACACACTACCACCACCACTACAACATACCACACACTGGAGTCTTCGTAGAAAACCAGGTGCTATAGACTACAGTCAAGCTATTATGATAATACAGTTGTCTCTAAGAAGATAAAGTCAATATACTTTCAAATTGCTCAAAAAAAAAAAAAAAAAAAAAGGAGCACTAATTGTTACACACAGTCTTGAATGCCCATTCATTTAAGATTACGGTCCATTGTTGTAGCAGGTACAATAAGCCTCCTAGGATCAAAAAGTTAGAAGCAGTTCCAAAAGAATATTTTACACATAAATATATCTTTAATGCCAAATAGCACCATACCACTTAAGAACATCAAGCCAGACCCATATGTTTAGCTCCTTGGCTGCTTACCAATGTCACTTGGCAGGCAAGAAGGACATTATAGGGGCACTTGACCCGAGAAAGGTTCAGCAGAAAAGTGTTATTTCCAGGCTCTACTTGTTACTGTCAAACTTTCCTTTTCCCGACCCTACCTCCCCCCCCCCAGCCAGCCAGACACCGGGACTACTGCATGCTCTCTTGCTCCTTCCTGTCTCCCCTCCCTCCCATCTTTCTCTCACTCACACACACCTTTAAACACAAATGGCCCTGTGATGATCATTGGACACCTGAAACTAATATAACAAATTCAGTTCAGTTCAGTTGCTCAGTCATGTCTGACTCTTTGTGACCCCATGGACTGCAGCACACCAGGCCTCCCTGTCTATCATCAACTCCCGGAGTCCACCCAAACCCATGTCCATTGAGTCGGTGATGCCATCCAACCATCTCATCCTCTGTCGTCCCCTTCTCCTCCTGCCCTCAATCTTTCCCAACATCAGGGTCTGTTCAAATGAGTCAGCTCTTTGCATCAGGTGGCCAGAATGCTGGAGTTTCAGCTTTAACATCAGTCCTTCCAATGAACACCCAGGACCGATTTCCCTTAGGATGGACTGGTTGGATCTCCTTGTGGTCCAAGGGATTCTCAAGAGTCTTCTCCGTCTTCTCCAACACCACAGTTCAAAAGCATCAATTTTTCTGCGCTCAGCCCACTTTATAGTCCAACTCTCACATCCATACATGACCACAGGAAAAACCATAGCCTTGACTAGACAGACCTTTGTTGCCAAAGTAATGTCTCTGCTTTTTAACATGCTGTCTAGGTTGGTCATAACTTTCCTTCCAAGATAAAAAATCTTTCATATACTCACTAAGATTCGAATGCCCTACTTGGATATGAAGGGACTGAACCATGATTAGCGTTTTAAAACTCTCATTCCCAAGGTATGGTGCTTGCACACCTTGAACAGAGCTCTTTCCTTGGTTATTGCACAGTGCTGCCAGCTCCTCATGAATTTGCAGTCCCAAGTGAGATAAAGAAGAGGCTGCCCTAGCCAGTGGCCACAGTCAGGAGGTCGTGGACTAATAAAAACACCAGTTAGAACAAGTTATCACATAGGGGTTAACCCCTTTCATGAACCCAACCCCCTCTCCTCCTCTTGAAATTCGATTTCCAAAGACCAAGATAGAGGATAAACGCATCCACGACCAGCACCATTCCTTCCATCAGGCCTCGCTGAGTATGAGACAGAGGGTGACAGGGACTCCTGTGGGACACTGACTAGGTAAGTGCTGATCATGTTTCTGAAACTCGGGGACCGACCGTGTTCAGAGAAATTGTATCTCTGCTCACAGCACATGCATGAAAAGTGAAAGTGAAAGTCTCTCAATCGTGTCCGACTCCTTGCGACCCTATGGACTATACAGTTCATGAAATTCTCCAGGTCAGAACACTGGAGTGGGTAGCCATTCCCTTCTCCAGGGGATCTTCCCAACCCAGGATCGAACCCAGGTCTCCCACATTGCAGGCAGATTCCTTACCTGCTGAGCCACCAGGGAAGCCCAAAATAACACACTCAGGCACAGTTAGGCCACCACAGCTATGAAGATGAAGAATAAAGAGATTGTTTTCAGTGAGTCAAAAAGGGCTTGGGCCTAGTTGGGTCTGAGCTCACCTCAAAGTTATTATTCCTAAATTTCTAGGTAGAGTTAATAGCAGAATATACTGCATCTGGGGGGCTTCACAGGTAGCTCAGTGGTAAAGAATCCACCTTCCAAGCGAGAGAGACCAGTTTGATCCCTGGGTTGGGAAGATGCCCTGGAGAAGGAAATGGCAACCCACTGCAGTACTCTTGCCTGGAGAATCCCATGGACAGAGGAGCCTGGCGGGCTGTAGCCCATGAGGTAGCACAAGAGCCGGACACGACCTAGTGACTAAACAGCAGCATTGCACTTGCCACCTTTACCCCGTGGAGCTAAATTCAAGTGCAAGGCAATCCTCAGAGGATGGAAGAGTGAAGAAGGAGAAAAGCAATTATCTATAGATTTCATGTTACTAGAGTCTGGGTTTTGTTTTCTCTGGAAAAAAAAAAAAAACATTTCCCCAATGCCTAGAGTAGATCCATTGTCTAACTGGGTCTTGCCCCCGTCTGCAAATAACTCATCTCTGTGTGTGGCCCACTTGGGATGGGTGGGAGAGGGTGAGTGAGGCATGCTACTCCAGCCATCCCAAGGGAAGATTTTAAAGACCAAAGGCAGGAAGGCTCTTACTGTTGAATAGTTTTCTTCCCACCAAAGATACACAAACAAATTAGAAATAAATGAGAGGTACACTAAGACACTAGAACCTTCCTCTTGACAACTCAGCTCAGGTCCAGGGTTCTCACTTAGCGATCTGCTTGGTCAGTGTCCAGAGGCCTCTGGACTGAAGTAAACCTCATTTCTTTCTTCTCCACACCCTGCTTTTATCTCAGTATTTGTCTAGTTTGAAAATTATTCTATTAAATAGAAGTTTCCAGCAAGGTCTACTAAGGTAACATTTCATTTAACCTTCAGTGCGAAGTCTTGTAACTAAGCAAACTTGCTTTGCCTCCAAAAACCAATCCAAAAACTATTCTCTAAGAATTAGGCTAATTGAAATACTACAGTTCGATGTGCAAAGGAACACCTGGAGATTATAGAAAGATCCTATTAAGTGCTGGCAAGAGGCCTTCGTGACACTCACTTGTTAATTGGCCCCTCAGCTTTGTTACCTTCCCTCTTGTAATAGGCAGAACGATAGCTCCCAAAGATGTCCACATCCTGACCCCTGACACTTATAAACATGTTGCCTTCCATGGCAAAAGGGACTTTGCAGATGTGGTTAAGAAACTGGAGATGGGCCCATTCATATAATACAGGAGAATCTCCTTAATCCACAAGAGGAAACCAAAAGGATCAAAGTCAAACAAAAAACAAAAGATGTGACAAAGACACCAGAGGTTAGAGTGATGTGCTCTGAAGATGGAGGAAAGGACCACAAGCCAAGAAATGCAGGTAACCTCTATAAGCCAGAAAAGGAAACAAAACAGATTTTCCCTCAGAAGTAACACAGCTTTTAAGACACCTTGATTTTGGATTTCTGAACTCCAAAAATAGTAAAGAATGAATCTGCATTGTTTTAAGGTACCAAGTTTGTGGTGCTTGGCTATAGCAACAAAGGGGAATTGATATCCGCCCCCCCTTTCAACTGATCCCATTTTCATTCATTCAAGGACCTAATTCCAGCCAACTATACCTCCTGCCTTCGTGATGCTTCTAGTTCCATTCAGCAATGAGAAAAACAAGATGAGGCTGAGAAGATGCTAGAAGCCAGGGTATTACCTTCTCCTGTTCCTGCTCTGGACAAGGTCTCTAGCAATTGCTGGTTCCCTTTCTTGGTCTCCTATTTCCTGTCATTAACCCCAAGGGTCCAGACTGTAGAAATACCAGCACCTCACCTTGTCCCTTCAGCCCTACCTCTGCGTAGCCTCACCTTCCTCTGTTTACTTGTATAGCCCTTCTAACACCTTTATAGTGAATTTAGCACATTAAATTCCCTATATTAAAGTATCTAATGTGGGTTATGTTTTCTTGGCTGATCCTTTCAACAACCAGCCCTGTTCCTAATATCTGCTTAAACTGTTTCCCTATACTGGCACCGATGGTTCACCAGTGGCTGAGATGACTCCTACCTTTAAATTCTCTCCATATTTTTTAGATCACGGAAGAGTAATGTTGATGGTTTTCCAGGGGACTGACACTCTTTCCCCCCCCTGATGCCCTGCCTCTGTCAGCATAATGAATTGGATAATTCCACACAACTTCGGTTGAGTTGCAGTTTCATTAGTTTATGCAAATTGGCATAATTCAGGTGTGAATCAATCAGCCTCTTTCTATGATCCAGTGACCTAGAAAAATGAGAGCAACTATGTTCTATAAGGAATTCTTGTTCAATCAGCCTAAATTTCATTAGTACATTAGAAGGCACATTTTTTGGTATGTGAACTGAAAGATCATCCCTGTCAATTTTGTTTAGCTTTATTGCTGCAGCTGAGGCAGTCAAGTAAGGTTTTATTTAAGACACTGCCCAACGAGGCCATCATTTGGAACAATTCAATACGTTATTAGTTCTTGAGCTTTATTTGCCGAGGTCTGGGAAATGGTGGTCTTCAGAGACATAGCACTGGTCCCTCCGAATAGACTCTCAAGATCTAACTACTACCCTATGGCATTAATTTGCTAGAGCAATACCACTAACTGGGCATCTTAAACAACAGAAACTTATTGTCTCACAGTTCTGGAGCTAGAAGTTCAAAATCATGGTGTTGTCAAGGTTGGTTCCTTCTGAGAGCTGGCAGGGACAATCTGGCAATCCTTGGTGTCCCTTGGCTTTTGGAGCATTTCTCCCATCTGCTTTGATCTTCACATGATGCTCTGTGTGTGTGTATATCTGTCTCCAAACTTCCCCTTTCTAAAAGGAGAATAGGTACTGGATTAGAGCCCACCCTGACCTCATTTTAACATATCACCTCTAAAAAGACCGTCTCCAAATTAGGTCACTTTCTAGAGAACTGGGGGATAGGACTTCAACATATGAACTGGTTGGGGAGGGAACAGGATTTAACCCATAGCACCTGTTCTCCAAGGAACGCCTTCTGGTCCTCATGGTTTTATTTCTGGTGGCCTGGGTTCACAGTCCATATGCCTCAACCTTTCACTTTTAGAGTGTTCACGGGTTTCTCTTGTTTCAAAGTCACAAATAAAACACATTTAACCCAATGAACTATTTTTGCTCATTTTAATGTTCTTTCCAATGGGAGTAGCCAGATTGACTTTGAGAAATTTTCTTATTAATTCAAAGGACACTAAGACATCTAGAGGATTCTGCTCTGCATTCTTTTTATGATTACTTGTAAATTAAGGATCCTGATGAACTAATGACATCTGGTTGTATATTCCTATTAATCAAGTGATGTCAGAACAAAGGTAAGACATTTCCAAGGCTATATACCAGAAGTAAGAAGTGATAACAGACTGTATATGGAGGAAAACATCCAGTATCACATTATTAAGGCAGAACTAGAACCACTCTGCTGTGTGATCCTTTTTCATCCACAAGAAATCAAGTCCTTAAATAATGTATGTTCCTACTTTTTATTCATTCTTTAGTTGAGGAACAATTTATTTAGAATATTTTTTAGAAATTGTTTTCAAAAATAATATTCTTTAAATTCTATATAAGTATCAGTTCAGTTCAGTTCAGTAGCTCAGCCACATCCGACTCTTTGTGACCCCATGAATCGCAGCACACCAGGGCTCCCTGTCCATCACCAACTCCCAGAGTTCACTCAAACTCACATCCATCGAGTCAGTGATGCCATCCAGCCATCTCATCCTCTGTCGTCCCCTTCTCCTCCTGCCCCCAATCCCTCCCAGCATCAGAGTCTTTTGCAATGAGTCAACTCACATGAGGTGGCCAAAGTACTGGAGTTTCAGCTTTAGCATCATTCCTTCCAAAGAACACCCAGGGCTGACCTCCTTCAGAATGGACTGATTGGATCTCTTTGCAGTCCAAGGGACTCTCAAGAGTCTTCTCCAACACCACAGTTCAAAAGCATCAATTCTTCAGTGCTCAGCTTTCTTTATAGTCCAACTCTCACATCCATACATGGCCACTGGAAAAACCATACCCTTGACTAAACGGACCTTTGTTGGCAAAGTAATGTCTCTGCTTTTCAATATGCTATCTAGGTTGGTCATAACTTTTCTTCCAAGGAGTAAGCGCCTTATAATTTCATGGCTGCAGTCACCATCTGCAGTGGTTTTGGAGCCCCGAAAATATAAAGTCTGACACTGTTTCCCTGTTTCCCCATCTATTTCCCATGAAGTGATGGGACCAGATGCCATGATCTTCGTTTTCTGAATGTTGAGCTTTAAGCCAACTTTTTCACTCACCTCTTTCACTTTCATCAAGACACTATATATAGGACTAGACAATTTGAAGCCCAGAGAAATGTCTGTGTTAATAAGATTATATGTGATAGGTATTGGTATACAAAGGCATGCTCACAGAACATACAGAACACATTCCTTCTCTCAGTTACAGAAAAATAAAACAGAAATGCAGAAACATTTTTAACCTGATCAAAGTTGCTTTAGTCACAGTTTCTAAAGAACACATCCCTAAAGCAATCTGAATTTAAATCCTCTCGTCTCATGTTTAGAAGCAAAGAAATCAATCATATAAAAAGAAAAAGCAACCAGTAACCACTAGCTTCAGTCACTAAAGAAATTGTCATTTTCTTTGACATTTCCTTTGTGATTCATCATCTTCTGAAAGTGGATGAGCAGTGTATACAAAGCAAATATTGAGGAGAAGGTATGATACTGGGATAAATGATTTCTGATTGAACCTTCACACCAGTTTTCTGGAACTGCAAGATATTTTATGAGAAACTTTACTGAGGAAATAACATGCTGGAAAAAAAAATGCATGGAAGCCCATAATATTATTTCTCCACAGGTCCATTTTAAGCTAGCCATTTGATACCAAAGGCCAGCTGCATGGCTCAGGCACACACACTCCATAAGCCCACTGTATTAACAAAGCAACTCGATCCACTTCCACAGTGGGATTCTCACAGACTCCTTTCCAACTACAAGCCATGAAGTTGTTATCTCCAGTTGCTCCTGCCAAGTCCCAGGCCGGTAATCTAAGCATCTTTAGAGCATACCTTGTTTTTCCTCTTATGCCTCAGTCATCACCACCTTGATTCATTTATTGTGTTAAAATATAGCAAGGATTTTTCACATAAAGCCCTTTTGTTAAGACTGAGAACTGTGGCATGCCAAGGGTCGTCAGCAAAAATCACAAGGAAACAAACACTCTTTGTAAGAAATTTCAGTCTTTCTGTGAACCACACACACTAAAAATTAGTTGATTATAACTCTCAAATAGGAAACATTTTTATACCGTGTTTGGGAGGGAGGAAGGCAACCTGATGGAAATCTCTTCTCTGTTGTGTCTTCACTGTGTATTTAGTCACTCAAAAGGATCAGATGTAGCAAAGAGTTTGGCAAGAAATCTTTCCTTCCTGTTCCAATTTCCCACAGATTTTACAAACTTTGGCCCTTGAACACACAAAACCATACAAGCCTATTACTGTAAACTTACTCTGCCTGAAAATTAATAGACAGAACAACTTTGTATTCCAGTCACAGTCTGGAATTGCAGTTCTTAAAATTTGGAATTAAGCTGAACACTCTAAGTCAGAACAAAGGATAGTTCAGTCCCTTGTGTCTGGAGGAAAATTAGCAATAATACCTGTAGTCTCCAGGTCCATATGGATGAGGTAGAGGTAAAAGTATATAATTTCAGTCGCCTCCTTTTCTCTTTCATCCCTGCCTCCATATTCATCTCATATTCATACTGTTTATATAAGCACATTTCCATTTCCAGAACCCTACCATGTACTAAACTTGGAATTTAATAATGTATTTTAATCTAGGGGTTTTCTTTTTGAAAACCAACATTTACTGGCAAGTATGATACTTATAATAATAGTATAAAGTTTACTAGAGGGCTCCAGAATCAAACTACCCAACTTCTAATCCTAGTGCTAGCACTACTTACTATTAAATTAAAACATGAAATTGCCCTCTTTGTAGGCAGGGGAAAAAAATGAATCATCACCACTCCACATAATTCAGTTTAATAGGATTTCTAAAATCCATCCAAAAATTAGAAATAATAGTTGCTTTGAGTAATCAATGAGATAATAAGAGGGTTTGGGTTGCACGTGTGTGTGTGTGGGTGTGGGTGTGTGGGTGTGTGTATGCTCAGTCATGTCTGACTATGACTCCTTGGACTGTAGCCTGCCAGGCTCCTCTGTCCATGGAATTTTTCAGGCAAGAATACTGAAGTCGATTGCCATTTTCTTCCCAACCCAGGGATCGAACCCGTGTCGTGTGCCTCCTGCGTAGGCAGGTGGATTCTTTACCACAGAGCCACCTGGGTTACAAAAGAGGCAAACAAACAGTATGGTAAGACAGTGCTTCTCAAACTTAGGAATCACCTGGATCTTATTACAAGGCAGATCCTGATTCAGAGATTTGAGTTGGGCCCTGAGAGTCTGCATTTCTAATAAGCACCCAGATGATGCAGACACTGCTAACCCAGGGCCAGTTTGAGTGACAAGTATTCTAAGATATTTCCCTTCTCTGATGAGAGGAGTCACTTGGGGTGTTTTGTTAAAAATACTCCTTCCCAGTTTCCTCCCCTGGAGGCTTTCATTCAATAGGTCTGTGATGGGGCCCAGGTTGCTTATTTTTAACAAATACCTGAAGGTGAGTCTCATTGTCAGAAAAGTATGAGAACCACTATTGTAAATAATAGAGGTAGAAACAAAATTCTATGTGAATTAAGAATAGAGATTATCTCTAACAGAGAGCTCAAAAACTGCTTCCCAGTGAAGGCAACATGTAAAATAGACCTTAAAGATGAATGAGATTTGACTCTAGCAGGATGTGGAGGCAAGCATTCCAGAGCAAGACTAGAATGAGTGAAAACAGAACTAGAATACTGTGGTACAGAGGGGGCCAATGTGAGTCGTTCTATTAACTTGGAGGACAGGGCTCATGAAGGGGAAGCTCTACCAATTAAAGACATTAGAAACTTACTTTGAAAAACCAGAATGACAGTGACTATTCCTGAGCAGCGACATGATCTGAACTAGGCTTTTAGCACCCATCCATAGCTGTTCATGACTGACGCTGGGCCAAGACTGGATGGAGAAGAATCATTGTAGATTCAGAAGCAGAACCTGAGACTGAGAAGTTCAAGGGCTTAATATGACAGGCCTGGGTGAGTTTTTGTCTCAGCTTCATGAAGGGCAAAATGTCCACTTAAGCATCTAGGTGTCCATGTGATATGTGATTTTCCCAAGGTTTGTTTGTCCTCATTCTGAAGAGACTCATCAGCTAATGCCTCTGGAGACTCCCACAGCAATGGGATGAAGGGACAGTCCTTTTCAATCACAAGTAAGATTAGTTCTTATCCGCACAAATCTCAAGAAGCTTAGATGATATCCTCAGAGCTCACCCCAAACCTAACTTCTCTAAGAAGTTCCCTCTTGCCCTAAAGAGCATTTTCTGAGGTCCAACACATGAACTCCAGAATAGTCAGTGATGAAATGAGCATGTCTCAGGAGAGCCACAGTCTCTCAAGTACAAGTACACTCATAAAACATTCCCCCTTTTATTTAAGATAATGTGGCAAAGTGTCTTACCTTTCTCCAAAGAGAGGATTCAGATGGATGGATGAATAGAGAAAATATCCTTAGGCATCACCCCACACCAACTAGCGTGCTAAATTCTACCTTCAAATGTCTTCAAACTCTAACCCTTAAGTTCTCCTCCACACCACACAGTGGCCCTCCCAGAATTCTGGCTGCAACAGCTCCCTCTGTCCAGAATTACTTCCATCTAGGGTTGGAAAAATCCCCTAGAGAAGGAAATGGCAACCCACTCCAGTATTCTTGTCTGGAGAATCCCATGGACAGAGCAGCGTGGCAGGCTCATGGGGTCACAAAGAGTCAAATATGACTGAATGACCAACACTTTCACTTTCAAGGGTCACTGGGGCCTCCAAGGCCCTCATTAGCAAACTGCCCCCCAGCACTTTGGGGTCTGCCGTCCTGACACATTTGCTGCATAAGTGGTCGTGTTTCGTCCAACAAGTCTCTGGGTCAGTATTGTTCCAGTTACAGGGAGTTTTTTATTCCCCTTAGTTCATAGTTTCATATAGTCAGCCAAGGTAGACTTCTTAAGCACTTAAGTCATACCACCTCACACAGCTTTAAGCCTTTTCTCTTTAAATGGCAAATGAAATGAAACTAGAACACTTTCTAACACCATACACAAAAATAAACTCAAAATGGATTAAAGATCTAAACATAAGACCAGAAACTATAAAACTCCTAGAGGAGAATATAGGCAAAACACTCTCCAACATACATCACAGCAGGATCCTCTATGACCCACCTCCCAGAATATTGGAAATAAAAGCAAAAATAAACAAATAGGATCTAATTAAAATTAAAAGCTTCTGCACAACAAAGGAAACTATAAGCAAGGTGAAAAGACAGCCTTCAGAATGGGAGAAAATAATAGCAAATGAAGCAACTGAAAAACAACTAATCTCAAAAATATACAGGCAACTCCTGCAGCTCAATTCCAGAAAAATAAACGACCCAATCAAAAAATGGGCCAAAGAACTAAATAGACATTTCTCCAAAGAAGACATACAGATGGCTAACAAATACATGAAAAGATGCTCAACATCACTCATTATCAGAGAAATGCAAATCAAGACCACAATGAGGTACCATTTCATGCCAGTCAGAATGGCTGTGATCCAAAAGTCTACAAGCAATAAATGCTGGAGAAGGTGTGGAGAAAAGGGAACCCTCTTACACTGTTGGTGGGAATGCAAACTAGTACAGCCACTATGGAGAACAGTGTGGAGATTCCTTAAAAAACTGGAAATAGAACTGCCTTATGACCCAGCAATCCCATTGCTGGGCATACACACCGAGGAAACCAGAATTGAAAGAGACACGTGTACCCCAGTGTTCACTGCAGCACTGTTTATAATAGCCAGGACATGGAAGCAACCTAGATGTCCATCAGCAGACGAATGGATAAGAAAGCTGTGGTACATATACACAATGGAGTATTACTCAGCCATTAAAAAGAATTAATTTGAATCCGTTCTAATGAGGTGGATGAAACTGGAGCTTATTATACAGAGTGAAGTAAGCCAGAAAGAAAAACACCAATACAGTATGCTAATACATATATATGGAATTTAGAAAGATGGTAACAATAACTCTGTATGTGAGACAGCAAAAGAGACACAGATGTATAGAACAGGCTTTTGGACTCTGTGGGAGAGGGAGAGAGTGGGATGATGTGGGAGAATGGCATTGAAACATGTATAATATCATATATGAAATGAATCACCAGTCCAGGTTCGATGCAGGATACTGGATGCTTGGGGCTGGTGCACTGGGATGACCCAGAGGGATGGGATGCGGAGGGGAGGTGGGAGGGGGGTTCAGGATGGGGAACTCGTGTACACCCGTGGTGGATTCATGTTGATGTATGGCAAAACCAATACAGTATTGTAAAGCAATTAACCTCCAATTAAAATAAATAAATTTATATTTTAAAAAATGGCAAATGAAATTCAAGAGCTTTCTGAGAGGAGCCAGACTGGCCTGCATAAGACAACTTGATTAAGATTTGTGTGTGTCCTGCAAATTTGCTCAAAATAATAACAAAGGAAAACCCTTGTTTTGTATACAAGAATCTAGAAGAATTACAAAGGGAGTGGGCAGGGAGAACCAAAACCATTGAGTAAGGCACTCGGTGAGCTTCCTGGTGGTAAAGAACCCACCTGTCAATGCAGGAGACCAGGAGATGTGGGTTCAATCCCTGGACTGGGAAGATCCCCTGAAGGAGGAAATGGCAACACACACCAGTATTCTTACTTGGAAAATCCTACGGAAAGAGGAGCGTGGTGGACTACAGTCCACAAGGTCACAAATGGTCAGACACGAATGCGCACGCAAGGCACGTGGCGGACAAACAAAGGAATAATGGTTTCTCTTTTGAATTTGAAATCAGCAGTATTAAAGCTGCCTCCACAAGACCCAAATATACATAAAATGTTTTTTAAAAAACATTGCAATTCACGTGCACTTAGATATTTTTGCCTCGAAATAGCCAGCACAGCCGCCTCTCAGGTCCTACGCACTCTGCTGTGTACAGTACTTCTGTCACAGCTGAAAGGCATTAAGTAGTCCTGAAACAGTACTTTGTGTTAAAGCTTTTATTCCCTTTAATGCAAACATTCTCTTTTATTCTCTTTATCACAGCCCACTGCTCCCGAGGATGTTTAAGGCATTCTCAGCAATCCTGCAGATTCACCACAGACCACCTAACTTTTCTTTCTTGGTTAATAGGTTAATAGTTCCGTAAAAGAGAGGCAATTCCAGCTTGCCCCTCAGATAACAACTACCATTTATTACATACCTACTGTGCACTGGGCCCTTTGTATACAGTACAGCTTTACAGGAGCTTGCCAGCATAGTTTTATTATTCCATTCATTTTACAGATGAAAAAACTAAAATTCAGGAGCTAAAGCACTTGCCCAAAGCCACTAAGTTCAAAACCAAGAAGTGAACCCATGCTGACCTAGTTCCAGGGCTTGCACCACCATGCTCTCCCAAATGACAAAGGCATTAACCTATTTTGGAACAGTGAACTGAAATCCCAGGTTAAAAGGGGGTGGTGGGGTGGTGGTGAATGGAGTCCACATACATACTTTAATAGTGGATCCTCATCGGTTATCTTCAACCCTTCTGAGATCTCACGCTTCCAAACTTCACCATAGCAAACGACAATTCTCTCAACTCATTCCACTTTCACACTAATACAGTTGTACCTCTGTGGCCACCATACAAATCCCATACAAATCAAATTAAGGTATTGGTAGGCAGAAATTGAGGATTGCCCAGTTTGCTTCATCACAGCTGAATGTGATAAGGGCTAACATTCACGAGAAAACAATAACATAGAATTTAAGAAGGGTGTTAACATTCCCAAAAGGACAAACTTTCCACCCTAAGCATAACTATCACAAAGTCAATTGTATGATTTTCCAGGTGCTTTTATTTATATCACCAGAGAAAAAGCAAGTATATAGCACTTTTTCTTAATCACTTTAAGACATGGTTTGTCCCATCAGCTTAGTAAAATCATATGGCTTTGTTCACATGCATAAACCTCAGATTTGAGAAAATGTTAACGTGTTTAATTCTTGGCCAACACTTGGATTCTCTTTTAGCTCCACATTACTGGGAGAGAAGGTCCACTGCAATAATCCCTCTTTAAACAAATTCACTCCACATTATGGAAGCCCTGTGAGTATGCTGATTTACTGCTTACACCAACCAGAGTTTGAGGAAGCTGGCCTCAGGACTAGAGGGCAAACTGCATCACATTTTCTTAACTGCATGTTTGGGTTAACCAAAAGCCAGCTAATCAGAACCACAGGGTATTTGGTGAACTCCTTTACATCCATCTATAAAATAGATTCCTGAGACCAAATGAAATTTGCTGAACCAAGCGTGCTGCTCTCATTAGCTCATTACCCTTGATGTTCATTCATAAAAGATAATTTTGGTCAGACCAGTGGTCATTTAGGGGAAAATTCATGTCCTAGCAAACCTCATGATGACCAAATAGCATCCATATGAAAGAAGTGGCTCTTCGTCAAGACCAGAGTCAAAAGTGGAATGCTGGAGTCTTATTGATTTCCAGGGCACCTTCCCTAACCACAAGAGCTGCACCCAAAAATTCATGCTCCAATTTTTGCCAGGCTAGGAGTTGAGACAGGGAAAATCAGAGCACATTGTCTGCTTTCTATATAGGGTTAGGCCAATCTTCGGGGCAAGAGGAGGAAACAAGTGGAACATAATGTGCCTGTATCTATTCTCCTCTTTTGCCCACAATGTTTCTCTTCTGCAGTTTCCTTGATGATAGAATATCCTATCCTTCCTTCTTTCTGTCCTTTCTTCTCTTTTTCCCATCTTTCCTCCCATATGTGCCTGGGCCGTTTCTATCTGTTGATAAGCTAAGGGAAGGAAGAAAGGAGGGTGAGAGGGGTAATGCAACCTTGGAATTAAGCTCTGGAAAACAAAGCAGCCAACAGATGACTCATGTAGAGAGTTTTGACTTTAGTATGCCGGTCTATAGAGAGATGCGGGTTTGAACCCCACCCAGAAGCCATAGATCAAGGAAAGTCTATGTCTTTCTTCCATCCCTCCTACCTCATTCCTAACCTAATTGAGACCATACCCACCCTCAGAGACTCTATAAAAACGAGATGTGAACACAAATAGCTGCAGCTCATCCATGATGTAGTCATTAGCTGCCTCACGTTTCCCTTATTTTCCAAGGCAACTCCAGTACAGAATAATAAGCATAGAGCTGGAGATCTTCAGCTACCACATGGAAAAACCCAGCGGAGAGAAGGTTGGGAAGCCGACAGAGCGGCAGCCACATATGGAAGGAAATATGACACTCCCCGGGAAAATGAGCGCCCGGGAGCAGATGCTGATTACTACACAAAGGCAGGGCAGACAACTCGGCTTTTGTTCTTGATGGTTTACTCACTGTTCTGAGGTGACTTACTGCATTTCTAGGAGTCAAAAAGTCTGATGGTAGGGAATGAACTGGACTTTGAGTCACAAAAATCTTCCTGATGTGTTTGTTCAACTGTGATTCCAAATGAGCTTTGTTTCCCCTGAAAGGAGACTTAGTCCCTTCCAGAAGTTAGGAAGATGAGATAATGGGCTCTTAAATGTCCCACCAACGCTTGTCCCATAGGCCTCCTTCATCCATGTGACTTGTCCCTCGTAGCCACAGTGGGCATAGGAGTTGATGCACATATCCATATACCCAGCAAAGAATAAAAGCAATAATTGCTTCATTCTCTCCATTCCCCCGACGCCTCAACATCTCATCCCTGGAATACTACACCTGCTGGGCTCTCTTACATTAGAATACAGCAGCCCAATAAATAAGCCTAACCACCTCTTTAATCAGATAGTCTCCCCTACTCAAAAACCTAAGTTCCTGCTTGCTGAAGCAAGTCTGCTGTTGCTGGTGCTAAGTCACTTCAGTCATGTCCGACTCTGTGAGACCCCATAGACGGCAGCCCACCAGGCTCCCCCGTCCCTGGGATTCTCCAGGCAAGAACACTGGAGTGGGTTGCCATTCCCTTCTTCAATGCATGAAAGTGAAAGTGAAGCCGCTCAGTCGTGTCTGACCCTCAGCGACCCCATGGACTGCAGCCTTCCAGGCTCCTCCATCCATGGGATTTTCCAGGCAAAAGTACTGGAGTGGGGTGCCATTGCCTTCTCTGAAAGCAAGTCTAAAGTCCATTAGCTGGGTACTTAAGGCTGCCCCTAATTTGATACTCCAATATGCCTTCCCAATCTTATTTCCCAGTAATTTGCAAGATTCACTCCTAAGTGAGAATATGTGTGCATAGTCATGTCCGACTTTGTGACCCACGGACAAGGACCTAACAGGCTCCTCTGTCCATGGGATTCTCCAGGCAAGAATACTGGAGCAGGTTGCCATTTCCTACTCTAGGGTATCTTCCTGACCCAAGGATCTAGCCCATGTCTCTTGTATCTCCTGCACTGGCAGGCAGATTCTTTATCACGGCCTCCTGCGAAGTCCAATTCACTCCTAAACACTTCTCTGTTGTAGGCTACACACATTATGCTCATTTCTACTTCTGCCACTTTCCTTCTAATAACTGCCTTAAATCCACTGTCTGCATTAACCCTGCCCCAGCACTGAAGCCACATCACCCAACAACTTCCTCTCACACTGAAGACTCCTTCCTCTGAACTCCTACAGAATATATAGTCTGTCCCAGGTAGATTGCAATTAATTACTGTGGCAGAGAGTAATTTTTCCCCAAGTTTCTCATCATTCTCTTCTTTCTTTTAAGTAATAGCATCCTCTTTTTATTTAAGCATAGGAGGCCCATCTGAGGACTACATTTCTTAATTTCTGTCTAAACATACAACTTAATGTGAACTGAAATCAATTATACTACTTTTACACATCTTATAAAAAGATATTATCTTAAATGTTTTGAAAATTTCAATTCTTGTTAAGCAATTAGTAGAACTATCACAGAGAAAATCAATAAGGATATAGAACATCTCTTAAAACACTGTAAACCAGTTTGACCCAACTGATATTTATTGAAGTACTAAACCAAATAACAAACAAATACACATTCAGTTCAAATGCTTGTGAAAAATTCACAAAGACAGACCACTTAGCTTGGCTATAAAAAGAAGTTTTAATAAGTTAAAAGGATTGATATTATATGTAATATAATATCATAAGAGAATATAAAATTTTAATACAGAAAATTTCCAAATATTTGCAAATTAATAAACACATTTGTAAGGTCTGAGGAGGCCTTACAAATAGCTGAGAAAAGAAGAGAAGCTACAGGCAAAGGAGAAAAGGAAATATATATACCCATTTGAATGCAGAGTTCCAAAGAATAGCAAGGAGAAATAAGTGATCAATGCAAAGAAATAGAGGAAAATAACAGAATGGGAAAGACTAGAGATCTCTTCAAGAAAATTAGAGATACCAAGGGAACATTTCATGCAAAGATGGGCTCAGTAGGGACAGAAATGCTGAGAACCTAACAGAAGCAGAAGATATTAAGAAGCAGTGGCAAGAATACACAGAAGTACTATACAAAAAGAGCTTCATGACCCAGTTAACCATGATGGTGTGATCACTCACCTAGAGCCAGACATCCTGGAATGTGAAGTCAGGTGGGCCTTATGAAGCATCACTACAAACCAAGTTAGTGGAGGTGATGGAATTCCAGTTGAGCTATTTCAAATCCTAAAAGATGATGCTGTTGAAGTGCTGCACTTAATATGCCAGCAATCTGGAAAACTCAGCAGTGGCCACAGGACTGGGAAAGGTCAGTTTTCATGCCAATCCCAAAGAAAGGCAATGCCAAAGAAAGTTCAAATTACTGCACAATCGCACTCATCTCACATGCTAGCAAATTAATGCTCAAAATTCTCCAAGTCAGGCTTCAATAGTATGTGAACCATGAACTTCCAGACATTCAAGCTGGATTTAGAAAAGGTAGAGGAACCAGAGATCAAATAGCCAACATTCACTGGATCATCAAAAAAGCAAGAGAGTTCCAGAAAAACATCTATTTCTGCTTTATTGACTATGCTAAAGCCTTTGACTGTGTGGATCACAAGAAACTGTGGAAAATTCTGAAAGAAATGGGAATACCAGACCACCTGACCTGCCTCCTAAGAAACCTGTATCCAGGTCAGGAAGCAATAGTTAGAACTAGACATGGAACAACAAATAGGAAAAGGAGTACATCAAGGCTGTATATTGTCACCGTGCTTATTTAACTTATACATAGAGACCTTCATGTGAAATGCTGGGCTGGATGAAGCATAAGCTGGAATCAAGATTGCTGGGAGAAATATCAATAACCTCAGGTATGCAGATGACACCACTGTTATGGCAGAAAGTGAAGAAGAACTAAATAGCCTCTTGATTAAAGTTAAAAAGGAGAGTGAAAAAGTTGGCTTGAAACTCAACATTCAGAAAGTAACATCATGGCATCCGGTCCCATCACTTCTTGGCAGATAGATGGGAAAACAATGGAAACAGTGAGAGACTTTAGTATCTTGGGCTTCAAAATCACTGCAGATGGTAACTGCAGCCATGAGATTAAAAGATCCTGCTCCTTGGAAGAAAAGTTATGACCAACCTAAACAGCATATTAAAAAGCAGAGATGTTACTTTGCCAACAAATGTCCATCTAGTCAAAGCTATGGTTTTTGCAGTAGCCATGTATGGATTTGAGAGTTGAACTATAAAGAAAGATGAGTGCTGAAGAATTGATGCTTTTGAACCGTGCTGTTGGAGAAGACTCTTGAGAGTCCCTCGGACTGCAAGGAGAATCAACCACTCCATCCTAAAGGAAATTAGTCCTGAATATTCATTGGAAGGATTGATGTTGAAGCTGAAACTCCAATAATCTGGCCATCTAATGCGAAGAGCTCACTCATTTGAAGAGACTCTGATGCTGGGAAAGATCAAAGGCAGAGGAAGAAAGGGATGACAGAGGAAGAGGTGGTTGGATGGCATCACCAACTTGATGGACATGAAGATGAGCAAGCTTCAGGAGTTGATGATGGAGAGGGAGGCCTGGCATGGTGCAATCCATGGGGTCACAAAGAGTTAGACATAACTGAGTGACTAAATTGAACTGAAGTGCATTGACACATTTCTAAGTAACTATATGTCAGTGAATAAATCAAGAAAGAGATTAGAAAGTATGTTTAACTGAATAAAAATAAAACATAATATACCATATTTTGTGAGATGAAACTAATATAGGGCTTATAGGAAAATATATAGCTTTAAATGCATATATTAGAAAAAAAAGATTAAAACCTATAAGCTAACAATAACCCTAAGAAACTAGAAAAGGAATATCAGATTAAGCCTAAACTATATAAAAAGAAGTAGATAATAAAGAGTAGAAATAACTATCATACAACAAGCAATAGGGAAAATCAATAAAACAACATGTTGGTTCTTTGAAAATATCAATAAATTAAAACACTAGGAATAGCACAGAAGATATGACTATAGATTCTGAAATACTATAAGGGACACATAAGAGAATATTATTAACAACTTTATGACAAGAAATCTGACAACTTGAATAAAATGGACAAATTTCTCAAAAGAAATACATTACTAAAACAGACACAAGAAGTGAAAAAAATCTGAATAATCCTATTTTATACTAAAAAATAAATCTACAATAAAAAACTTTCCATAAAGAAAACTCCAGTTCCTTATATCTTCACCAGTAAATTCTATAAAATGTTTAAGGAATAAATAATGCCATCTTTCAAAAGTACCTCAAAAATTTAAGGAAGAAACATGTCAAAATTCACTTTTTGAGGCCAGCATAATCCTGATATCAAAAGGACATCATAAGAAAAAAAAAAAAGAAAGACCAAAACCCCTTATGATTATAGACACAAAAAGTCTTTACAAAATAATAGTAAATTGAATCTCATAATATATAAAATTGCTACAGATCTTCCTCAACTTATAATGGGGTTGCATCCCAATAAACTCATCATAACATGAAATGCATCTATTACATCTAACCTACCAAACTTCAAACCTGGGTCTCCTGCATTGCATGCAAATTCTTTACTGTCTGAGCCATCAGGAAGCTCACTGATAAGCACAGCCTACCTTAAATATGTTCAGAACACGTACATTAACCTACAACCAGCAAAATCACCTAACCAAAGCCTATTTTATAATAAGGTGTTGAACATCTCACATAATTTATTAAATACTATACTGAAAGTGAAAATCAGAATGGTTGTACCGGTACAGAATGTGTGTGAGTATGATGGCTGTTTACCATCCTGATCCTGTGGCTTATTGGGAGTGGAGACTTGCAGGCACTGCCTACCATCATGAGAGAGTATGGCACTGCATATCACTAGCTCAGGAAAAGATCAAAATTCAAAATATAGTTTCTAATGAATGCATTTTCCTTTTGCAAATCAAACCACAGTACGTCAGGGACCACCATACTATATTTTAATTAAGTTGGGGAAGGTGGTGGGACAGGGAGTATTCCAGGATTACAATGCAGTTTAACGTGTGAATATCAATCGGTGTAATTCAATACATTAACAAAATAATGAAAAACCCCCATATGATCATCTTAATAGTTGCAGAAAAGGCATTTGAAAAATTGAACAACCGTTTGTGATAAACACTCTCAGTAAACTAAGAATTGAAAGAGTCTTCCTCAACATTATAAAGTAAATTTATAAAAGATCTACAACTACTATCATACGTAAGGATGAAGAACTGAATGCTTTCTCCCTAAGATTAGGAATGAGCGGGATGTTGCTTTCACCAGTTTCTATTCATCAAAGGCATGCCTGCATACCTTGGAGATACTGAGGGTTCAATTCCTGACACCACAATAAAGCAAATATTGCAGTGAAGTGAGTCGCAGGAATTTTTGGCTTCCCAGTATATATACACTGATGTGCTCAGTCGTGGCCAACTCTTTGTGACCCCATGGACTGTAACCTGTCAGTTTCCTCTGTCCATGGAATTTTCCAGGCAAGAATACTTGAGTGGGTTGCCATTTTCTTCTACACAGTGTGTGTGTATATATATGTACATATATATATGTTATACTTACACTGCACTGTAGTCTATTAAGTGTACAATAGCTTTATGTCTCTAAAATGTATATACCTTATTTAAACATATTTTACTGCTAAAAATGTTAATCACCATCTGACAATGCAGTATTGTCACAAACTTTCAATTTAGAAAAATACAGTATCTGCAAAGCACAGTAGAGTGAAGCACAATAAAATGAGGTGCGTCTGTACAGACTGTAAAAGAAGTAAACATCTTTATTTACATGAGACACAACCATTTAAATGGAAAAGTCTACAAGTTTTATGTTAATAGCTATTAGAATTAATAAGTAAAGTTAACAAGTCTGCATTATACAAAGTTAATACACAGGTATTGTCTTCATACTGAAAGTGAAAGCATTAGTCATGTCCAACTTTCTGTGACCCCATAGATTGTAGCCCACCAGTCTCTTCTGTCCATGTTATTCTCCAGGCAAGAATACTAAAGTGGTTAGCCGATCCCTTCTCCAGGGAACCTTACAGACCCAGGGATCAAACCCGGGTCTCCTGAATTGCAGGCAGATTATTTACAGTCTGAGCCACCAGGGAAGTATCTTCATATTGGAGGGGATGAGAATATGGCACCCCAAATACACCAGTTTGGCACAAGGATATTTTGAGATGCAGGCAATTGAGAAAAAGCAAGCATAGGAAAAGCTTTCTGCTCTCACACTACTTGCTTAAAAGCAAGGCATAAATATCCATTTGAGAAAATGTCCCCTTCTCCTCTTCTGTACCAGGAAGGTGACACCAATGTGAGTCTACATAAACAAACATTACTAACTAACCCTTATCTTTCATTAGTTTCCTTATAATTAACATACTTCCCACATTTACTACCTCTAGAAACCCAAACTCTTTTTCCTTTGTCTAGTCGCTCTCCACAATTTATCACCCTTTGCTGAAATGAAACATAAGCCCCTCAAAATAACTGCTACTTTGAGTTTCACTTCTAATCTATAAGCTCCTGTGAACATAAAAATATTAATAAATGTGTATTCCTTTTCTCCCATTAATCTGCCATTCATCCATTTACTTCATAGGCCCCAGCCACAGATATAGAGGGTAAAGGAAAGGTTTTCCTCCCCTACACTATATATGAGAAAGCAATTTTTTTGAAAACTCTATAACAATACATTTAGAAAAACAAAACCATGAATGCATAGACATAAATATACTGAAGATGTGTATCTGAAGACCACAAAACATTGTTGAGGGAAATTAAAGATCTTGAGATGTCAGGTCTCTCCACCACTGATCTATACATTTAAAACAATCATAATGAAAACCATAGCAGTCTCTTTTGTGAAAACTGAAAAGCCACTGTATTCACATGGAACATAGTGGACTTAGGAGAGCCAAAGCATTTTGAAAAGGAAGCACAAAGTTGGATGAAAACACTGTTTGATTTCAAAATTATTATATAAAGCTTCTTATTCAAAACAGTGTAGTATTTGTATAAGATTAGGTATATAGGTCATTGAAATAGACCACACAAATATAGACAGTTTACTTTTCAAAAAGTGCCAGGGTAATTCAATGAGGAAAGAATGGTCTTTTCAACAATAGTGCTAGAACAACTGGTTATCTACGTGTGTGTTGTTGGGTCGGGGGGACAGTGGGGATTACCTTTAACCCTTGGCCCTCAACAAACACAAAAATTAATTCAAATTGAATCATCAACTGAAATGTTAAGGCTAAATTGTATTTTTAGAAGAAAACATAAGAAAGTACCTTTTGACACTGGGTTATATAAAGATTTCTTAAGCCACATAAAACAAGAACCATGAAAAAAATTAATAAATTGGACTTCTTCAACATTAAATTCTTCAGTTCCCTGAAAGATCCCATTAAGTAAATGAAAAGACAAGCTATCTTGGAGAAGATATTTCCAGTTCATATATCTGACGTGGACCTTGTATCCATAACATAAAAAGAACTCTTGTTTTTCAGTAGTAAGAAGAGAACCCAAGTTTTTTAATGGGCAAAAGATTTTAACAGATATTTCACACACAAAAACACATAAATAGTCAATCATCACATAAATGACATTCAGTATTAATAATCATTGGGGGATACAAATTAAAACTGTAATGAATGTCACTACACAGCTACTAGAATAGCTAGTCAAATAAAGAGTGATAATAAGTATTGACGAGGCTGTGAAGTACTTGGAATTATTACATTGCTGGTGAGAGTGTCAAGTACTATAACCACTTCTGAAATTAGTTCAGCAGTCCTGTGAAGTTCAATATGTACTTCCCATATCATTGAGCAATTCTACTACGAAGTATTTTCTCAAGAGAACTACTGGTACCCAACTGTTCATAGCAGCTATATTCTTAGAAGTCCAGACTTGGAAATGACCCAAATGTCCATCGATAGAAGGATGGATAGACAAACTATAGTATATTTATAACATAGAATACTGCTGCTGCTAAGTCACTTCAGTCGTGTCCGACTCTGTGCAACCCCATAGATGGCAGGCCACCAGGCTCCGCCGTCCCTGGGATTCTCCAGGCAAGAACACTGGAGTGGGCTGCCATTTCCTTCTCCAATGCGTGAAAGTGAAGTCGCTCAGTCGTGTCTGACTCTTAGTGACCCCATGGACTGCAGCCCACCACATTCCTCTGTCCATGGGATTTTCCAGGCAAGAGTGCTGGAGTGGGTTGGCATTGCCTCCTCCAAATACAGAATACTACACAACAATAAAAATGAACTACTGATAGAACAAAATGAATGAAGCTCAGCAAAAGAAACAGATACAAATGAGCATGGTACAATGTACATTGCTAGGTTGTCACTAGCACAAAATTGAGAATGAGTGTCTGCTTAACTTTGCATCTTAGGCATCTCATTTGCATCCCCTTGTCCCAGCCTAAAAGTACTCACTCTATAGTTCCATTTATGTGAAACTCTAGGACAGGCTAAACTAATCCATAGTGACAGAAAGCAGATCTCTGGCTGCTTCAGGCCAAGAGTAGATGGAATTTACTACAAAAGGCTCAGGGGAACTTATGGGAGTGATGGAAATGTTCCGTGTCTTGATTGGGGTGATGGTTAAATGGCTGTAAACACGTGTCAAAATCCATTAGACTGTATGCTTAAAATAGGCACATTTTACTTTTTGTTAATTATACCTCGATAATACTGACTTTTTAAAAAGAAGGCATTGCTCATGCTCTGCTCTGTCCTGCTGGCCTTGCTGTGAGCTGAGTGTGGAGTGGGCAAGGATAAGCCAGCTTCACCTGCTGCAGAACAACAAGGAAAAGAAACCTGGACTCTAGAAGCCCAACTCACCTTGAAGGCTGGACAAGTGATTCCTGGAGAGGAAGAAGCTTCTCTCTTGTTTGAGTCACTCCACTTTTGAGACATTAGATAAAACAGCTTAGCTTGAGCCCCAACTAAAACAATTACATGTAATTAAGAATTTTTATCAAATATTTTCCTGTGTATTAGCCTTATCTATTCCAAATAGACTATAAATTCTTCATAAGGCAGGCCTAGAGGAAAATGAGTCTTTAAGCCCCAAACCATTCAGGACATACAGGCTCATCAATTACAGACATACTCCATGCTTTGCTCTGTTGCCCACAGCATCTCATCTAATTGAACTCTCCAGAGGTGGCCAATACAGAGCCAGCCAGAATGTATGACTAGTTCTTTCTATGTCCCAGTAATATGCAACACTTAAGCAAATACTGGAGTCATTTCACAGTCTCCTGCTTAAAAAAAAAAAAAAAAGAGAGAGAGAGAGAGAGAGAAAGTCTTTAAAGAAATAACAGTACATAATTAGGAACACATTAAGAATATTATGAATTCTTACAGTGGCTAATGATAATACTGAGAAATTCACACAAAGTCCATATGACACCAAAATAATCAAGCAGTTCAAGAGATGTGATTAGATTATCAAAATGCTATACACACACACAAACACATGCTAATAAAAGCAACTTTTAATTCACTTTATTGATACTACATAAACATATCAGTATATCATTCTTTTCCCACTAATTTACTAGAATCTAAATTCACTTATACTTTGGGATGTTGGAAAAAATAAAAATGATAAACCATTTTTATGATAAAGATGATAGCCATTTTTCAAAATGGCTAGGTCATAGCAATAGTTTTAACATAATTTTATACCTCAAATAAAATACAATGAGATGAAGAAATGGGGGTAAAAGTTAGTATCATAAATTGACGACTGGCTCATTTTCTTCACTGAGTGTCTGCTATGTGCAGGGTCTCTTCCAAAATTCTAAAGAAATGAAGATATGTGGGCTGAAGCCACTGTAGGTAACAGTCTTAAATCTTATGCTCGGTTTATAGCAGCAGCTGTCTGTTAACTTTGTTACTTTTTAAAACTGGTGAAGTGAAATTTCAGGACTGGGAGACCTGTATTTTGCTTAGAACATGCTGGTCTAAATCCCTTTGTGGTACCCACCTTCATTTTCAGGGTTGTAAATTCCTATATATAACCTACTAAATGAGTTCAGTTCAGTTCAGTCACTCAGTCGTGTCCGACTCTTTGTGACCCTATGAATCGCAGCACGCCAGGCCTCCCAGTCCGTCAGTAAAGGGATAGAATTACTTGAAAAGTCATGAAACCCCACAGGAAATTTGGAATCAACCATGTAAAATCATTAGATATTGTTTCATCAGAAACTTTCACAAATTTTTTTTTCATTTAACAGAATTCGCTATAAAGAGAACATTTCCTATTTGAGTCCCATAAAATTTGACTTTAAAAAATTCAAATTTTAACCAGGAGATATTTTAAATGTTTAACTTTTTAAGTCCAAAATAAGCAAGACTTAAAATTCACTGATAGAAAACAGTCATTTCTATTTCTCCCTCCTATGTGAATGAGATAACTACAATTACACTTTAGTAGCCAACTTTAAATGAAGGAACACCAAAACTGAAACACACAGCCTGTCAATCCTTAACATACTCTGTTTTCTTTAGTATCATTTCTTCATTTTATCTCTGAGAACTTAACAAGAAATAAAGCTGCTGGTGCTGCTGCTAAGTCACTTCAGTCGTGCCCAACTATGTGCAACCCCATAGACGGCAGCCCACCAGGCTCCTCTGTCCCTGGGATTCTCCAGGCAAGAACACTGGAGTGGGTTGCCATTTCCTTCTCCAATGCATGAAAGTGAAAAGTGAAAGTGAAGTCTCTCAGTCGTGTCCCACTCTTCGCGACCCCATGGATTATAGTCTACCAGGCTCCTCTCTCCATGGGATTTTCCAGGCAAGAGTACTGGAGTGAGGTGCCATTTCCTTCTCCAAGAAATAAAGCTACACTGTGTTAAATCATAGATGTTAAAAATTTTGCTTTCTTAGAGATGTTATAGCCATGCCTCAGGAGTAGTTTCCTTCAATGCAGTCCTTCTGCTTATAAGATGGAAACATAAGATGTAATTTCTGAGTAACTATTAGCAAGGTATCACACATGTATCATCTTTAGGAGACAGGAGGAAAATAAACTCTCTCTCACACACACACACACCCTTCCACCACCTACTTAGAAGATCTTCTGAGATTGGCTCGCATTAAGATCCTGACAAGGCACCAAATAACTGGCAAAGAAACTCTTTGGAGTCCTACACTGACAGGTCCTCTGGAGTTCTATAGAGTGACCCTTATCATGAGTGTGGCCCCGTATCCTTTCCGTCCATATTTCCTCGGGGTGGAATATATCTTCTCTGTGCAGACACAGTTAAAGAGGGAACTCTGCTTCTTGGCCACACACATGCACCCCTCTGCCTATTCTTCATAAGTTACCCCTCACCTCCAACTCCAAGGGAGGGAAAATTGTTCATCTAACCCACCTGAGTCCAGGGCTTAGACTGGACCAGGATACAGGGAGTGGCTGGAAAGCAGGAGCCCCTGACTCTTTAATGCCTCAGCGTGGGTGACAAGTGAGGCCAAGCTGCAGGGCCCACCTCTTCCCTTACAGCTACACCTAGTCAGCGCTCCTGCTCACTCTCGTTCACTCTCCATCTCACTCCACCCCTTCAACTCCTTCCCTTCCACCTCCTCTACTCAAGATTATGGGGCTGTCAGATTCAAAAGCAACCACACAGGAGGCCTCACCTGGGCCTGGAGCCTCACCTATTCCAATACAGCTTTTATAAAATGAGATTATTGGGTTCTTCTCAGATACTAGTAAGATGGTGTAGTAGCCAGGGTTCTCCAGAGAAGCAGATCTAATAGGACATATATAGACACATAAAGAGGAAATTTATTATAGGAATTGGCTCCTGTGGCTAAGGAAGCCAAGAGATCCCGTGACCTGCCACCTGCAAGCTGGGAAACAAAAGCCAGGGGTGTAACTCAGTCCAAGTTCAAATTCCTGAGACCCACCCAAGAGGCTAATGGTACAGCTCCCAGTCTGAGTCTGAAGGCCCTAGAACCATGAGTGCCGGTGTCCAAAGTCAGGAGAAGATGATGTCTTAGCTCAAGCAGAGAAAGCAGTCTTGTCCTTCCTCTGCCTTTTGCTTTACTCAGACCTTCAGGGGATTGGATGATGCCCACCCACACTGGTGAGGGCAATCTAAGTCTACTGAACCAAATGCTGATCTCTTCCAGAGACACCCTCACAGACACACCCAGAAATAATGTTTTACCAGCTAACTGAATGTTCATCTCCTTAGCCCAGTACAGTTAACACATGAAATTAACCATCACAAGTGGTATTTAGTTTCCTATTTGGCTATTGTTTGCTACTGTGTGCTCCCTCCACAGGGATCTCCCCACCAAAAAGAAAGGTGATGATTGGAATTCCCAAATGCTCCCCTGAACCTCTCAGAGGAAACATGGAACTTCCCTTCTTGTCATCCTGTACTGACCAGGTTGTGAAGCAGACTCAAAACAACCATAATGTCTTTAGGTGAACAATACTCTGCAATTCTCAATTACAACACACTGTCTCACTTGAATTCCATACATCCCTCTGCATCTGGTACAACGAAGATTATCAGCTCTTGTCTGTAATAGCAACACTACAGCTAAGAAGAACTGTTGGCTCACAGAGTGAGTTTACAGAAGGGCTAGGACCAGAAGCTGAGATCTACCCTTTGTCAGGACATTTCCCCCAGGAACTGCTGTAGTCTTTCAGTGTTCATTTGCTTCTAAAAGGGACAACTGGAAAAAAAAATTTTTTTAAATAAAAAACACAACTGAAACTGTATTCAGAAAACATGTCAGGGGGGATTTTGTGACAATTTGGACATAAGAAGAGTACGCCAGTACATGTCTGTGTGTACACGTGTGCTGGCAAAGGACCAGAGCATAAAAGGAATATGCATCATTATTTGACTTAGCACAGTTTTAATCCGTCTTATTACTTTTTGCAAATTATTCCAGAACTAAGGTTGTCCATTCCCCTGTCTTTTGGAAATCTGCACAATAGTGACTGTCCTCATAACCTCTTTCTGTTGACTGGTCTCAGTTTAATACAGGGACTCCTGCCAGATTTCCCCACCAATAGAAAGCAATCACAAACACTACCATCTACAGTGATGCCACAGCCTTCTTTTCTTCCATAGAATAGACAGCACACATCTAAAGCAAAAAGATTTTGTCACTAATAATAAAAAAGTCCACTCATTGGCTGTTTTCTCTTCTACCATACTTCTTATCTACCGAGTATTACTTTTAGACTAGAACTATAAAATTTAACTAGAGTACACCCAGTACCAATAAAAAGTGAGAAGAATAAAAAGGAGGTCATCAGGCATCCTTACTGGTATTAAATAGACAAGTCAGCCCTGAGATGGTTGGCACAGAGATCAAACTAACGTTTCAGAAGAAATGTAAATCCCTACTGTGATAAAGTAAAAACAATTTTGGCTCAAAATCAGAAACTCACTATGGTTATTAATAGTAACAGTCTACATACAAAGTACAGCCAGACTGTAGCTATGGAGCAAAGAAACAAAAACAACCACATTAAACAGACTTAGCAGGTAATGGAGCTTCAACCAGCTGGAGTGAAACCAAATTAACCTCCCAGTTTATTCCCATGGAGAGACTCTTTTTGCCAAGTTCCCACATGACAAATGCTGCCTGGGATCACGGCAACACACAGACCAGTGTAAGTGTCGACAGACTCATTAGGTCTGGGGTGGCCATCAGACTGCTCTAATGAACAGGGTATGTGTCCTGTTTGCTCATGGTTGTCATTTGGCTAAAGAATCTAACCAATTTGCATATGCTGGAGTCTTAAATAGATCTCTCATCAAATATCTGGGTTGATAGAGTTGTGAAATGAATTCCATGGCATTTCCATGAATTATGTATATCATTGCATCTTTTCATCAGTTGCAAAGCTTAGTTGTTTATAGAATGAAAAGCAGACTCTGAGTCCCGAGACCTTTGCCAAATAGTTGAGGTAATTAGATTCCTCCATATGTTAAATGGTGATAACATATTACTTTACCCTGCTTGATTTTGTTTTGAGTTTAACCAATTCATGTGTTGGTTTTTTTCCTTCATTAAATCCTTATGGGGTACCCGCTAATATGCTGGCCACTATTTGGGAGTATGGTGGGTGGAGGGTGAACGGGATTCAGCAATGAATAAACAGACAAATATCCTGCCCTGTGGAGCTTATACCAGCTATGGGGGAGGGAGCTAACAGTAAACACATAAACAAGCAAAACGGATATTACATCAAAATGTTAAAAATGCCGTGCAAACAATTTTGTGTGAAGGGAGATAGGGATTGCCATGGTGGTAGTGGCTTCCTGTTTCAAATGGAGGTTATCAGGGAGTCCACACTGCTAAAATGTCAAAAAGTTGAAAACATCTCACTGCTTGTATCTTCCCAAAAGATAGAAAATACCTGGACAAGTGAAGAGTACATTTCAGGAACAAGGCAGTCCTCTATTCATTTTGAGCCCCCTGTTCCAATCCTCTCCTGAATTGAAGTCATAATGAATTATCTGAATGCTTATGAGTCAATATTGTATGTTATTTGGAATCAATCAAAATTTCATCCTCAGATACTATGTTTTCCACTGGGGAGTAATGAAAGACACCATCATTTGAGGAGAGATCAGAAAGTTGAAATCTGGGGCTGTGCGGGTCCAGTCCTCACTCTGTTTGTAAATATTTTTGTAACTTTACACAAGTAATTGTTTTGTTTATTTGTCTTAATGGGCCTCAGAACATTTTGGGAGTGAGGTATATGACATGAAAACCACAAATTAAATTAGAAAAGAAAAGAACCTTTCAGTACAACTAATGGAAAAAAAACTCTCAAAAGAGATTTGAAGAAGGTGAGTGAAGTAATTTATCAAGTGAGGAATGTGAGACAAATCAAAACACTTAGAAGAGAGTGCACACTAGAGAGGGCCAGAAGTATGAGGCATGAGTGAAGAAGAAAAAGAAAAATCATTCCCTTAATTAGAGCTAAAGAAGTTGTTCATACAGGATGAAAGAATGTAAACCAGAGCTGAATAAAAGGTCAACCTGAAAAATCAAAACCAATGAACAAGTAAAATAAAATGAAAACAAACTCACAAAGAACAGATTAGTGGTTACCAGAGAGGAAAGAGGGTGGACAAGATGGGTGAAGTGGTTCAACTATTTGGTGATGGATGGTAACTAGACTTGTGATGGTGATCACTCTACAGAGTACATGGATGTTGAATTATAATGCACTGTACCTGAAACTTACATTTAAAAAAATAAAGAACAAAGGACCAACTTGAGGATAGAAGAAACTCATGTCTGATCTAAAACTTCAAGGGATAAGGAAGCTCTGTTATTCTAATTAGGAAAAATAATGTGGTTCAGACAGAGTCAGGAAAGAATTTGAGAGGTAAATTCACAGTGAAGAGCAAAGTTCTTCAAAGATAAAACCAAGAGGACCAAAGAGATAAATCAATATAAATGCTGTAGATAACCTATTATGCTTTTATATATTTTCCACCTTTTCCAGAAGTGACAGTTAATAATTTTATAATCAGAAATATAATGTGTGTGTGTGTGTGTAAATATAAATACAGTCTGAACAAAAGACTCTACAGCACCGGAAGCTACAGAAAGCTAGAACTAAGAATCCAAATTAAGTCACGGCCCCAAGGCTGGTGGTTTGATGACCATCCATTTCTATTAGAAACATTTTTAAGGACAACTGTGGCTTTACAAAACATTCAGTCTCCTCAAAGGGCTGTTTTGGGTGTGGAAGATGTTTCTGCAGTATAAAGGATGTGTGCAATCGCAAGTGGAGATACAATAGAGAGGATTAGCAGAAAAGAATCCGAACCAGTATCACCACTAGGGCCAACCCTTCCAACAAGAAAGGTTTCGTCAATGTCCAAGCTGGAAGAGATGAGTAGGTCACACCAAAATTACATTTTAAACCTGTAGTTTTTAGAATTTGACCTACCTGACTCTTCCAATCAAATCTTATCACAGCCTCAGTATAAACAGGAAAAAAAAAAGGTCTGGATCAGCTGTGGTAGAAGAGCCTGAAAATCCACCTTCTCAGGGTATACACACACTCATAAAGTAGCTCACCTGGGGCACCTCTGTAGAGTCCCTAAACTCTACAATGAAACATGGCTGGAAAGCACTGGCTATAAATCATACTGACACACTGGTAGTTACATTTACTATCTGGAGGAGAACTGGTAAATATCTTCATGACTGTAGTCCGCCAGACTCTTCTGTCCATGGACTTCTTCAGGCAAGAATACTGGAGTGGGTAGCCATTCCCTTCTCCAGGGGATCTTCCTGACCCAGGGATTGAACCCAGGTCTCCAGCATTGCAGGCAGATTCTGTACCAGCTGAGCCACCAGGGAAGCCCTGTACATATATATATATATGTATGTATGTATGTGTATATATATATATATATATGTATGTATGTATGTATATGTAAGGTACTGGTGTGCTGTGATTCATGGGGTCACAAACAGTCGGACATGACTGAGCGACTGAACTGAACTGACTGAATGTACTCATAGAAATACATATCCATATATTTCATGTATGAAAAATGAACTTACATTCAGTTCAGTTCAGTCATACAGTCGTGTCTGACTCTTTGTGACCCCATGGACTGCCGCATGCTACACCTCCCTGTTCATCATCAACTCCCAGACACTAAGTTCAATGATGCTGGTATCTCTCTGAGGTCTAGAGCTTACTGGGGGTCTTCTGACCCTGGATTCAACTTTAGGGTCACTGTGTTGATGGGAGCAGTTGGCTGTGGGGCCATTTTGAACTTGCTGCCTAACAGTCTACTGAAGGAGAGTCAACTAGTAACACTCATCCTCTATAAAGGTGTTTCTGGGAGCACATATTCAAGGATGGTCTGTGAAATCCAATGACCAGTTTACTTGAAAGCCTGAAAATATATGTGTTAGTATACTGTATTGGTGTTTTAAAGAGACACAGATGTATAGAACAGTCTTTTGGACTCTGGGAGAGGGAGACTGTAGGATGACTTGGGAGAATGGCATTGAAACATCTATAATATCATGTAAGAAACGAATCGCCAGTCTAGGTTCCATGCAGGATACAGGACGCTTGGGGCTGGTGCACTGGGATGATCCAGAGAGATGGTATGAGGAGGAAGGTGGGAGGGGAGTTCAGGGCTGGGAACACATGTACACCCATGGCGGATTCTTGTTGATGCATGGCAAAACCAATACAGTATTGGAAAGTAAATAAAGTAAAATAATAATAATAATAAATTTTTTTTAAAGAGGGAGGGGATATGTGTACACATATAGCTGACTTACTTCATCGTACAGAAGAAAGTGACACAATATTGTACAGCAATTACACTCCAATAATAAAAGAAAATAAATTTTTAGAAAGGAAGTCTGAAAATAGGTTTTTAAACTGAAATAAGCAGAAATTAGACCAAAAAGAGGTCAAAATAAATCTAAATCGAGAATATGGTCTTTTGCCTAAGAACACTGTACATCAATCATTTGTTATTCTCTAGGTTGCTGAGGTTTTTTTTTCTTTTTATCTGGTTCTCTTTTGCTTTTCTGCCTGGGTATTTGCCATTTAGACATCTTTATCAAACAGTTCACAGTGATATCTACATATGTGACTTTCTCTGAGTCAAGAAGTACACAGTCCACTGTTGAATAATAGACAGGGTCTATTGAGATGTCTGCAAGAAGGGTGGATGAGAGTGATAAATGATGTACATTGGACTCTAAAACAAGCCCCCAAATCTCAACTCTAACTCAATAGTAATACATAATGGAAATGAAATCATAGCCATTTATTCATTTTATTTGACATGTTTTATGGGTTCAGGAAAATAAGGAGAGCAGACTTAGATCAAGGCTTTCCATGCAGACAAGTGCAAGGGAAAAAAAATGAACTGGTTAGCAGAACTTTATAAATCAATTCTTAAAACAAATGGAAAAATCCTCCCCATGCATTCACTCATTTAGGCTTATAAATAAGAACCAAGTAAGACGCCAGACAACTCTTCAGTAGGTTCTACACAACCTAGCAGAAATGTCTCTCAAGACTTCTGACTCTCACTTCTTCAAGAGCAAACAGGTTATCAAAAATTTTTCTAAGGTTCAAAACAAAGGCACACAGACTGGAGTTCCCTGAATTTTCAAGGAACAAGAAACTGAACATGTATATTACCATATGTGAAATAGATGACCAGTGAAAGTTCGATGCATGAAACAGGGCACTCAAAGCTGGTGCACTGGGACAACCCAGGGGGATGGGATGGGGGAACACATGTACACTTGTGGCTGATTCATGTCAGTGTATGGCAAAAACCACCACAATACTGTAAAATAATTAGCCTCCAATTAAAATAAATTTTAAAAAAGGAAATACTACAGTTTGAACAAATACTTGTCAAATAAAAGCACTGGAACTAAAAAAAAAAAAAAAGAAAGAAAGAAAGAAAAAAACTGAGCAAAGTTGGGTTGGGAGAAGTTGCTGCTGCAAATCCCTCGGAGGGAAATTCTCATTCTATTCAAATTAAAACCAGCCAAGGTAGAGATCATAATTTAAAAATTGTCTCAGGTACTAGGCAATAGAAGATCTATTTCAAATTCTCTAGGAATAAGCTTCTCCAGCTGCATAAACCCTTTATAAGTTCAGAGGTTTTTCAGACAATAGCTGGCTCCCATCCAAGCACTGAAATGACAAAAATCTACATTTAATAAAGGCGGCCATGATGATGCCCTCTGGAAAACAGAGAGTAAAAAGGTGTCTGCAGAATTCTGCAGAGCAGAGCTGAGTTTGACTGGAACAATACATTATAAGGGTTTTACGACTCCAGTTACAAAAGGCAGTATCAGCAGGAGTTTCTGTCTGGGTTCTGAATGAGCACTAAGAACAGGCTGAGCTGGGGGTGTGGGGAAAGGGGTCCTCCAGTGGAGGTGTGTGGAGATAAGGAAATGGAACTGAACGTTTACCTAAACAACGTGTTACTGCACTCCTCATGTTCTGCCTCTCCTGGGGCCCTTGAATAAGTCCAAGCAAGAGACAAAGGAGGAAAATTGTCATGTCTTTATTTCTCCAGAGGAGAGATGCATCTGATTTCATCCTTTAAATAAAGTGTCCAAGGGAAAATAGGAAAAATGAAATGTTAAGGCTCACTAAGTTTTCCTCTAATGTCTCTTGTGTTGCCTTGAACCTTTGTAGTTCAGTTTAGACTTAATCTAATATTCCAAGGATTTCTCCTGAGCTTTAATTGAAAGCAGCAGTATAAGCTCATGGGGGAAGGGGTGGAGGGAATAGGGAGATCCAAAAAAAAATCCTTATCATCTCATCTCATGAATATTGCATCAGTTAAAAAACCCTGTCTAGCCAGCTTTTCTCTATGGTTGTCAGATTCCACAAGCCTATATTGAATGCAATTAAAGGAAAAAGTAAAATTCATGGAAACTATTTTGAAACAAAGGAGTATTTATTCATAGCTCGGTGAGATGCCCTCCTTGACCACATTTCAGTCAAGCTCTTTTCAGCCTCCTTTTTCAACTAATCTTTGGGGATATTCTGAGCATCCTTTTTTAATATATCTTTGGGCATATTCTCAAGAACCCAATTTTAGCCAGAATCCTGCTAAATCAGTTTAGAGATAATCTCCATCCTCAATATGTGACCAGTTCTTCATTTTCCACCCTTGGTATCTGATCACCCTAGTTTGCCTTCAGGAAGAATATTGTTAAGTCAGCTTAGCCAGAATCCCCAACCCCTGGTGCTTCCTCTTGATAATTTTCTGTCCTCTAATGCCCACCCTCCTCCTGGTTATCAATCCCCAGTTGCCCATGCTGTATTGAGCCCATATGAGGAGATCTATACTAAGGACTCTTTTTCTTTATTGTGATAGTCCTGAATTTGGCTCAGAGGTTAAAGCTTCTGCCTCCAGTGCAGGAGACCCGGGTTTGATCCCTGGGTTGGGAAGATCCCCTGGAGAAGGAAATGGCAACCCACTCCAGTATTCTTGCCTGGAGAATCCCATGGACAGAGGAGGTTGGTAGGCTACAGTCCACGGGATCACAAAGAGTTGGACACGACTGAGTGACTTCACTTCACTTCACTTGAATAAGATCTGCTTTTACCACTTTAAATCCTGTCCAGTCTGGTTTGTCTTTGAAAAGCTTTTCCCTTCCATGAAGCTCGTGCATAGGAACCTTGAGTATCTTATTTATTGACAAGGCCATTAGATTATTCACAGAATAGAAGGAATTTTACTTCCAGTAGATAATTTTACAGCAGTCTGATACAGAATGGTTTTATATGTTGAGAATTCACAGAATCTGATTCTGAGTTCCATAGAACCAGTTAATTTTTTCATTGGGTTTTAGAAGCAACCACAGGATCCCTGACACTGATAGACAGGGTGCTATGAGATGAGAGCAAACAGGTAAGAACCCCTTAATCCCACGAGACTCTCAGACTCCATGGGAGAACTTTCTGCTCCTCAAGCCCTGATGTTTTTCTCCCTAAGAAATCTAGACTTAGCACTCTTGTGGTTAAATCTTCCCCTGTATTGAGACCCTATAGTGAAACGCCAAGCAATCTACAGAATCCCTACATACTAGAATCCTCTGTGGCTCTTATTTTACAGATGTGGGAACTAACAATCCCAAACACCACTCTCCAATGCTCAGTAATGTCTTTCAGAGGGGTGATGCAATATATGTGCAAACAGTTCCCAACAGTCAAAAATGAAAGAGTTTAATTCCAAAATAAATTCAAATAATAGGCCATTCTAATATAAAAAGATAAGCAAGAAATTATTCTGCACCTTAGAAGCTAAAAGAAAACCAAGGTATTTGATTAAAATCTATCTTCCTTCCATTAGTTTAATGCCATAGTTAAAACTCCATGTTCTTTATCAGACTCTAAAGAGAGAATGATCATGGTTAATAGGAATTAGAAGACAGATTGAGAAAATGGTTAAGAAAGCAGGTGTTGATAGCAAATGAAACAACTGACAAAGGATTAATTTCCAAAATATACAAACAGATCATACAACTCAAGACCAGAAAAACAACCCAATCAAAGAGTGGGGAAAAGACCTAAACAGACATTTCTCAAAAGAAGACATACAGATGACTAACAAACACCATGAAAAGATGCTCAACATTGCTCATTATTAGAGAATTGCAAATCAAAACTACAATGAGATATCACCTCACACCTGTCAGACTGGCCATCATCAAAAAGTCTACAAACAGTAAATGCTGGAGAGGGTGTGGAGAAAAGGGAACACTCTTGCACTGTTGGTGGGAATGTAAATTGATACAGCCACTATAGAAGACAGTATGGAGATTCTTTTAAAAACTAGAAATAAAACCACCATATGACCCAACAATCCCACTCCTAGGCATATACCCTGAGGAAACCAAAATTGAAAGAGACACATGTATCCCACTGTTCTTGCAACACTATTTACAATAGCTAGGACATGGAAGCAACCTTGATGTCTATTGAGAGATGAATGAATAAAGAAGTTGTGGTACATATACACAGTGGAATATTACTCAGCCATAGAAAGGAATGCATTTGAGTCAGTTCTAATGAGGTGGATGAACCTAGACTCTATTATACAGAGTGAAGTCAGAAAGAAAAAGATAAATATTGTATTCTAATGCATATATATGGAGTCTAGAAAAATGGTACTGAATAATTTATTTACAGGGTGAGAATGGAGAAACAGACATAGAGAATAGACTTATGGACATGGGAAGAGGGGAAGGGGAGTGAGATGTGTAGAAAGAGTAACATGGAAACTTACATTATGTAAAATGTAAAACTTACAGTATGTAAAATAGGTAGCCAACAGGAATTTGCTGTATGGCTCAGGAAACTCAAACAGGGGCTTTGTATCAACCTAGAAGTGTGGGATGGGGAGGGAGGTTCAAAAGGGAAAGGATATATATATACCTGTGGCTGACTCATGTTGAGGTTTGACTGAAAACAACAAAATTCTATAAGCAATTATCCTTCAATAAAAAATAAATTAATTTAAAAAAAGAAAGCAGGTGTTGGATCTGACCAAATGATATCCTACAGTAATAAATAGAGCTAGTTTGCTGTTCTAAGTCCTTTACATGGGTTAATCTGTTAAATCTTACAACAAATTATTTGATAGGTCCTATTATTAACTATTTCACAGGCAAGGAATCAGAGTTCAGGGGGATAAATAAATTGCCAGAAGTTTCACAGCCAGCATTCTTGCCCAGACAGGTTAACCACTCTTAACCACTATATTACACTAAGTTACAAAGGAACGTGCAGATATGGCAACTAAAACACTAATCTCAGGGGTGGAGAAATACATGAGACTAGGATAAAGGTCAAAAGGCTTGAAAAGGTCAAAGGTTCTTATTTTCAAAAATAGACAGAAGGTTATGAAAATGATATCCCCATGAGTCTGACATCAAATCCCAGAAAATGCATTTCTAAGCAGATAGTCTATGAGCTTAGCAAAGAAAGTAGTTAAGTACTGAGTAGCAGCCCAGGCTCATTAAAGAGAAGTGATACCTTCTAATAGGATCACTAAAACAGTAGGCTGGGGAAATTCTGCAGACACAGAGTATCTGAGTTCAACAACACGTCAGCAATGTCTCTCTTACCTATTTTTAAATTCACAATGGATAAATGCAGTTAATTGAAAATAATGTTCCCAAAGAGAGTTGACAAGTAGATATCTATCAAATAAGAAGGTCTTGAGTGACGTAGAACTTACAGTTATTTCTGGTTTGTTCTATTGATTAGGATGGAACACACTTTTCAAATACAAAGAGATCACAAAGTTTGTAGGTATCACTAAGAGAACAACTAAGAGAATCAATATTCGAAAATAATTTTGACAGGCTAGAATAATATAACCAAATCCACAAAATGAAATTTAATGTAACAAATGAAACATACTGCACCTAAGTTAAAGAAACATAAATTCCAGAATAAAGGATTGCCTTGAAAACAGTTCATGTGGGAAATGACTTCAGGGCTTGAGTAGATGACAAGCTCAAAATAGGCCCATAGCATGAAGAAGCTAATGCAGTCCTAGGCCATGTTTTTAAAATGTAGCTGTCATTCCCCTGAGCTCTGATAACACCCAGAATTAGATTTATCGGAATTTACAATACATTTGAGAGTTGCCTTGGAATGTATCTAAGAGGAGACCAATCCAAGTACCATGAAGGGTCTAGAAACCCACATCAGGAGGCATAGTTGACAGAACCTGTAATTCTGCGTGTCCAAACACATAACTGCATATTCCCATCACCTTGTTTCTCTTCCGGTAGTACCACGTTGGCTAATGACATGATCTGCCCATCTTTCCTCTCTACCTAGAAACCTATATATCATCTCCTAACCACCCATCTTACTACTGAGTTAATACTTCAGTCCTGACAATTTCTATAATAAATTCTGTCTTGTCTCTCCATTCACTCTGACTTTTTATCTTTCAACATCCATTGCTTAGACTATTGCAAAAGCCTCCCAGCATGTCCCCTCATTTCATTCCTGGGTCACTTTAACTCACCTCTTCACTATATGTAGCATAATTTTATAAACATGCAAGCCAAACAGAAATGTGTTTCTCCACTTTAAACCACATTGTCCATAACATGAAGTCCAAACTCCCTAGCCTGGCCACCAAGGCCACCCACTATCTGAACCATTTCCCATGGCCAACCCCACTTCTTGTCTCTTCTCAGTCCATACCAAATTCAAACATACCAAAGTCTGTGTGCTTCCCTTGAATATGACCAGCACTGCACATGAGTTCCACCATCAGAGGAATGAGTCTGGAGTGTGAGGTGCAGGCCAAGTGATTAAGGCTTGAACCATGGCTCATGGGACTTGACTGAACCTCCTGCCACTGCTCCTCCAAATCTATGACCTCACTCCTGCCGAGGCCACGATCCCTGAGAGCTGCTCTCTGCCTGAGTGGGGTGAGGGGACTGAGGCAGACCCATCCCAAAGGGAAGCATCATCCTCTAAAGGGCCACTTTAGAAGTCTCTCCATCAGCCTGCCTGAAGCTTTCTTAGAACTGTGCTGCAATAAGAGACCCTTCTTACCCAACCATCCCATTCATTCTTCAACACCCAGACCCAGATATCTCTCCTCGGTGAAGATTGCTTTGCTCTACCTACAAATACATGCTTCCCTGAGTCCCTCTTCTGGACCAGTTCCCTATATCCTCTATCATGATGTCTTTCTTAGTCAATGGGCATGCTCACTCACTCAAGTCGTGTCTGAGTCTTTGTGACCCCATGAACTGTAGCCTGCTAGGCTCCTCTGTCCATGGAATTCTGCAGGCAAGAATACTGGAGTTGGGGTGCCATTCCCTTCTCCAGGGATCTTCCCATCCCAGGGATCAAACCCAGGTCTCCTGCATTGCAGGGGGATTCCTTACCATTTGAGCCACCAGGGAAGCCATTCTTAGTCAATACTAAGTCTTAACCTATTGCTTGGCATACAGCAGGTGCTTAAAACTGTGAGCTGAAATAAACAAGAGTTAGGAAATCTGCAAAAGATAAAACAATGAGGACGCAACTACCTTCAAATGTTTGGTGTGTGCCACTAGGCACACGTTAGGTATTGTCTCAGACACTCTCACTGCATACTTTTGGATGGTATAAAGGGGGAAAATGGCATGAGTAGCCTTCATTTAAAAAATAATAATAATAACGGATCAAATATAACTGACTACTCCCCTCCTCCAACATGAAATTACTGTGGCCTGAAAATGTGTTTATTCCATAAGGCATAGAAACAGCATAAATCTGCTCTGACCTGGCAGTCAGATCTTAGAAGACAAGGAAACAACAAAACTCTTTTTCACTGGGCACCTGTAGCAACAGTGCATGAAGACAGTACTTTTGTTTCTTGAGGCAATCTTAGAAACATGGTTTTAAAATATCATTTTTCTCCCGACAGCATTAATCCTAAAACATAAATTCTGATTTCAGCTCTCTTCTCTCTGACATTAATCCTGGGCCCAGCATGGACCATTCCTTAAATTTATAACATATGAAGCAACAGAAACCAACCTTAATCCTCCGCTCCAAGTTTCTAAAGAAATGTAACATCTTGACTGATTGAAATACTTTCTCATTTTGGAGAGTGGTATTCACCTCCGCGTGATTCCTGTTGAGAGAAAGCTCTTGTGAAATTTCTTTCTCCTATTAGTAACCCTTTTCCTACATACCTACGTGTGTTTCCTACCCCTAGATAAATTTATATTCAAAGGTAAAATGCTTCTGCAGCATGTATAGCATAATGTCTTCCCAATATTATAATATCCCCATTACAAACAAAACATCTGAACATTACAAACAAAATAATCTGAAATTATTTTGCATAGTCCCTGTTTCTGTGGTTGATTTACTCATGTTTTCTCCTATGTGTCCCATACAATTAGGTAGAGTTTCTGTCTGTTTTATTCAATTCTTAACACCATAATAGGCTCTCAAATATTTATCAGTTTTGTTCAGCTGCTCAGTTGTGTCTGACTCTTTGTGACCCCATAAACTGCAGCACGCCAGGCCTCCCTGTCCATCACCAACTCCTGGGGCCTACCCAAATCCACGTCCATCGAGTCGATGATGCCACCCAACCATCTCATTCTCTCTCGTCCCCTTCTCCTCCTGCCCCCAATCCCTCCCAGCATCCGAGTCTTTTCCAATGAGTCAACTCTTCGCAAGAGGTGGCCAGAGTACTGGAGTTTCAGCTTTAGCATCATTCCTTCCAAAGAAATCCCAGGGCTGATCTCCTTCAGAATGGACTGGTTGGATCTCCTTGCAGTCCAAGGGACTCTCAAGAGATTTCTCCAACACCACAGTTCAAAAGCATCAGTTCTTTAGCGCTCAGGTTTCTTCACAGTCCAACTCTCACATTCATCATACATGAGCACTGGAAAAACCATAGCCTTTACTAGACAGACCTTTGTTGGCAAAGTAATGTCTCTGCTTTTTAATATGCTATCTAGGTTGGTCATAACTTTCCTTCCAAGGAGCAAGCATCTTTTAATTTTATGGCTGCAATCACCATCTGCAGTGATTTTGGAGCCCCCAAAATATTTATAGAGTGAATGAAAATCCTAAAGAAGAGAAACATTGTAACTCTCCAAACTGAGATAGCAAATACAACATGAGAGTCTATAAAATCACATGTGAACTATGTCCCATTCTATTTTTCTAGGCAACATCAACATCATCATATTGAGGAGTTGAGGCATAGAGGTTAGGATATTATAAAACTAAAATTAAGTTAGATTATGTAGTAAGCTGACTATCCAGTCCTCACCCCTGGAACCTCTGACTGTGATGTTACATGGAGAATGGACTCTGCAAGTGTGATTTGAGGATCTTGAGATGAAGATATTCTCCTGATTATCCAGGTGGCCCTAAATATAATCACGAGGGTCCATCTAAGAAGGAGGCAAAGGGAGATTTGACAGAAACAAGAGAGAAGGTGATATAATGACAAAGTAAAGAGAGATCTGAAGATCTCATTGATGGTTTTGAAGATGGAAGAAGGGGCACACAGTGTGTGCCAACAAAGGTCCAAAGTTTCCAACAAAAGTCCATCTCATCTAGGGACACGCAGTGTGTGAGGCACACACTGCAAGTAACGAAGCTTTCAAAACTGGAAAAGGCAAAGGAACAGATTTTCCCCTGGAATCTCCAAGGGGTGTGGCCCACCCAACCCTTGGATTTAGTCCAGTGAAACTGATTTTGGACTTCTGACCTCCAGAATTATAAGAAAATAAATGTGTGCTGTTTTTAAGCCACCAAGTTTGCAGTAATTTATCATAGGAGTCATAGGAAACTGTTACATATATAAGTATCATCTCTTGGCAAGACCTATAACATTGATGATAGTGAATATTTACCATGGCTCTGTTGTAAGTCCCTTATGTGTATTGCTGCTTTCAAATCTCACAGAGTATCTATGAAGGAATTACTATTTACATCCCCATTTTATAGTTTTTGACATAGTTTTTTACTGTGTCATACAATTAACACAGTACAGAGATGGAATGTGAAGCAAAGCAGGCCACAAGCCATAGCTTGTTCATCTGACCTCTACCCTTCAATGTTTACTATTCACATGCCTCTTGTATTTTGATATGTTAGGGGGTGAGAAGCAGTGATGGGCCACCCAGAAACCACACCGTTACAATATAATGTGTCTACTACCATTATATCATTCGCTTCAAAAGACTGTTTTAAATATTTCCTGCTTAGCACTTGGAAAAACTGAGTCATAAAGAGATTCAGGGTGTTCAACACACCTGTGGCAGGGCTGGGAACAGAGCAACCACTGAATGACTGACTCTGCTCTCAATCAATTATATCACATTTAATGTGCTTTCAATTCTTTAAAGCTCCTTCACACCTTTTATCTCTTCTGAGCCTGTCAACAATTCTACAAAGTGAGTAGAACAAGTGTTACGACTTTCATTTAAAGATGAAAAACTGAAGTACAAGAGTTGAGCAAAGTTCATACGCTCGCTCTGCTGGTTTGTGTAATGATAAGAAAAGCGCTCATTCTCCTGTTTTCAGCTCTGAGCTCTTTCCACTCATCCACACTTGGCCAGCTCATAAATGGTCCAACATGAGTGCCCAACAAAGGTCCACCTAGTCAAAGCTCTGTTTTTTCCAGTGGTCATGTATGGATGTGAGAGTTGGACTATAAAGAAAGCTGAGCACTGAAGAATTGATGCTTTTGAACTGTGGTGTTGGAGAAGACTCTTGAGTCCCTTGGACTGCAAGGAGATCCAACCAGTCCATCCTAAAGGATATCAGTCCTAAACATTCATTGGAAGGACTGATGCTGAAGCTGAAACTCCAATACTTTGGCCACCTGATGTGAAGAGCTGACTCATTTGAAGAGACCCTGATGCTGGGAAAGATTGAAGGTGGGAGGAGAAGGGGATGACAGAGGATGAGATGGTTGGATGGCATCACCGACTCAAAGAACATGAGCTTGAGTAAGCTCTGGGAGTTGGTGATGGACAGGGAAGCCTAGCGTGCTGCAGCATGGGGTCACAAAGAGTTGGGCACAACTGAGAGACTGAACTGAACTGAGTTTCTAGGCTATTCTGTAAATAACTTCAGAAACAAGACTCATCACTGGAATGGGTCCTATCTAGTCCTGTGATACACAATGCGGGAGCAAGAAACCACAATCAACATATGGTTCTTAAGCATTTTAAATGTGATGGGTCAAAATTGGATCTGTTGTGTGTATAAAATGCACCCTGGATTTTGAAAACCTAGTATGCAAAAAGAATATAAAATACCTTATTAGTATTTTTATGTGAAAGTGAAAGTCACTCAGTCTTGTCTGACTCTTTGTGACCCCATAGACTGTTGCCCAGCAGGCTCCTCTGTCCATGGGGATTCTCCAGGCAAGAATACTGGAGTGGGTTTCCATTCCCTCCTCCAGGGGGTCTTTGCAATCCAGGAACTGAACCCAGGTCTCCTGCACTGCAGGTAGATTCTTTACTGTCTGAACCACCAAGAAAGCTATTAAAATAGTATTTTGGATGTATTGGGTTAAAATAGAATATATTTTTAAATTAATTTCACCTATTTCTTTTTACCCTCCTGCTACTTGAAAAGATAAAATTAACTACATGGCCCACATTTCACAGCTCTAGATTGTATCCCAACCAGTGCAGAAAAAAAGTCCCTTACCTGCATCCATAAGATAATCCCAACTTGAAAATCTCCAGAGACAGAAACATACTCAAGAAACAGCCAATCCCAGTTTTGGAAGTCTCTAATGGAAAGTTATTTTCCACTGAATGAAAACTATAGGTAAGGGAAGGGAAATAGCTTACCAAGTATACATCCCTGAGTGATTATGTGCCAACACAGGTTTGATTAAAACAAACATGCCACTCTAGGGCAGGATATTGATAGAAGAGTAGGCTGTTTGTATGTACATGTGTGGGGGCAGGGAATACACAGGCAATCTCCATACCTTCCACTAAATTTTGCTATAAATCTAAAAATTTGTCTATTTTTTCACTACAGTTAAAAAGAAGAAAAGAGGTTGTGATGGCCAATTTTTGTGTCAGCTTGACTGGGCCACAAGGTACCTAGCTATTCGGTCAAAACATAATCTTGAGTATTCTGAAGGATGTTCTTGGATGAGCTTAACATTTGAATTGGTAGACTAAGTTAAGCAGAATGCTCTCCATAATGTGGAAGGCCGTCAGCCAGTCAGCTGAAGGCTGGATAAAACGAAGAAGCTGACCCTCTCACGTAGAAAGGGAACTCTTCCTACCTGAGTACATGTGTGGGTACACTGGTCTCCTCTGACCCCTGGACTCAGACTGAATCACTGGTGCTTTCTGGGTCTTGCTGACTGCAGATCTTCAGACTTGTCAGCCTCCATAATCATGTAAGACAATTCCTTATAATAAACTGTTGTAATTCCTTATAGTATACACTATTGGTTCTGTCTCTCTGAAGAACCCTCATTAATACATGTCTATAAGAACTGCCACATGAAGAGAGAGAGGGGGGAAGTAAGGAAGAAGAAGGAAGGAAGAAAGAAAGAAAAAAAATGAAAACCAACAAGAATAAAAACAAAATCTTTATCCATGTAGTCTTTTTTATATATACAGACTATTTCTAGAAAATAGATGCAGTGATGACCTTAGGAGTGGGAAAAAAATTAGAGGTCTGGGCACTGGTGGGGGTGGATAGAAAATGCAGTTTTCACAGGATGTCTTTTGGTAGTCTTTAGCTTTTTTTCTTTGAATGTGTCCATTCGAATAAACACATTTGGAATAAAAATTACTATGCTTTGACTAAGAATTCCTTACCAAAAATCCTAAGAACAGATATTTTAAAGAAAACTCTTCAGCTTAATGAGCTTGAACAGGGAGTAACTGGCCAGAGTTTTGTAGCATGAAATGATATTTTGGTACCTCATACCATGAACTCGAGGCTTGCTCCACGTCTGAAAGGACATCAGCAATGACTGAGACAGAGGGCTGAAGGAAGGACACCACCTCGACACTGCCTTCCCAAGATCACACCCTCACCGGACCTCCCTCCCCTTCTCTACAGGCGGGGGACGGCAGTGGGCAAACCACAGAGCTAAGCTGCAGACAGGACCGTGGGCCCCTTCACCCTCCCCTCAGGCACAGCGGACATGAGTCCCCAGGAGGGTGGCCCCAGACATGGGGCTCCACCTCCCGTGACACATACAGTGACAGCTAGAAGGGTGTCATTCATTGATGGCCGACACAGGATCCACTGAGAACCCCACAAGGCCAGCACCTAACTGGAAGCCCAAACTACCGACATGTGAGGGTCTGGGCAGGGCAGCCTATTTCACCATTCAAACTGGGCACAGAAACCTTGCCTTGCTTTCAAATCTAGCTCAGTGGCACAGGTGTAAGCACAGCACCTTCACACACTGGTTTCCCTCCTGATGAAATCTGTTTGCTCTAATCCACGGGAAATGACAGGGTTGCCATCCAGGCCCTAATTTATGAACCTGCCTCCTAAATTGTTCAGAGTGATTTGCTACAAGCCTATGAACATTTCTCATCTGCCATCTACCGTGATCAATAGAGATTCAGAAACTGTAATCACAGTGGGGAAGGTGAGGTAACCGTGCTGAGCGATCATCCGAGTCCTCTAATACTTCCAGAGAAAAATCCCTGTTTCTCTTGGAGGGAGAGAGGCGAAGTACTTCTTTCACTGTCCTCATCAGGAGACAGGGTTTAAACATCTCATACTTGCTCTTTGCCAACAGCTGACTAACCTAATGGCTCTCCGTTTGTTTCCTTGTCTGCAAAGAGAATAACGATGCCTTTCTCATAGGCTAGTGATAAGGACTAAATGAGAGAATATAGGGGAAACTGTTTAGTGCTCTGTCAGTCATTGAATTTAATTTCCTCTCACCTTGGAAGAAGTGCAGAAACGTGGTGCAGCATTCTGCATACAGAAAACAAGCGATATCTTCTCAATTCAGGAGAAGCCTAAAAAGCTTTTCATGCTGTCTCTGTGTTTCAGCCAAACTCTAACTCACACACTTTCTTCTACTGTTCCCTGGAAATTAATACAATAGAGGATCAGTATGCATGGTGCATACTAGAGTCCCAATCTCTAGCTTCCAGGAAATGTTGCAGCAAGGGAGAGCCTCGAGTAGTAACAATGCCCAGGTAGTGGCTGAGCACATCATAGACTTTGACTCTTTCAAGTCTCTCAACAACCCTGATGTGGGTACTATTATTTTCTACCATTTTGCTGATTGGGAAATTGAAGCACAGAGAGGTAATTTGCTCCAGGTCACAGAGTCAATAGGGTGGACTGAGATTAACAAAATGCTCAGTGCTTAATCATCAGGTTAAGCTGCCCTCAAGGGGCCAGAATACCACCAGCCTGAAGGTGAGAAGAGGAGGAGGCCAGTGTCTGAGGACGGAAAAGAAATATCCCTCCATTTCCTTCTCAATCCTGCCTTCAACGTAACTCTACCTTTTCATTTCACTTCAGCCCAATTCTCTAACCTGTTGGCTCTATTCCCCATGATTTTTTTTTTTTTTTTTGCATATAATTTTATTTATTTTGGGCTCTACTGGGTCTTTGTTGCTGCACATGGGCTTTCTCTAGTTGCAGCAAGCAGGGGTTCTATTTGCAATGCATGAGCTTCTCACTGCAGCAGCTTCTTTTGTTGCAGAGCATGGGCTCTAGAGCACAGGCTCAGTAGTTGTGGTGCATGGGCTTAGTTGCTCCTTGGCATGTGGAATCTTTCCAGACCAAGGATTGAACCCATGTCCCTCGCATTAGCAGGCATATTCTTAACCACTGAACCACCGGGGAAGTCTGCCCCTGAATCTTTGACCCCTTAATTTAAATTAGGATTTTGTTTTTGGGTGTTTGACTGGGGTCTCCTTTCCCCAGATTTTCTCTCCACATATGCTTTCAATGCTTGCTTTTGCCAATTCACTGTTCTACAGCTCCTTCCAAGCTCTGCTTAACTCTGCTCTAGTTTCACGGGTCTATTCAGTCTCCCTCAATTCATCTGTGGATTCTTGACCATCATAGCTTTCTTCCAATATTCAGTTCAGTTCTGTTCAATTACTCAGTCGTGTCCAACTCTTTGCGACCCCATGAATCACAACACGCCAGGCCTCCCTGTCCATCACCAACTCCCAGATTTCACCCAAACTCATGTGCATCAAGTCAGTGATGCCATCCAGCCATTTCATCCTCTGCGTCCCCTTCTCCTCCTGCCCCCAATGCCTCCCAGCATCAGGGTCTTTTCCAGTGAGTCAGCTCTTCGCATGAGGTGGCCAAAGTACTGGAGTTTCAGCCTCAGCATCAGTCCTTCCAATGAACACTCAGGACTGGTCTCCTTCTAATATTACTCAGCCACAAAAAGAATGAAATAATGCCACTGAAGTAACTTGAATGGACTTAGAAATTATTATACCAAGTGAAGTCAATCAGACAGAGACAAATATATGATATCACTTACATGTGGAATCTAAAAAAATAATTCATATGAACTTATTTACAAATCATAGACTCACAGACATAGAAAAAAATTCTTACATCTACTAAAGGGGAAAGAAGGGTGTAGGGATAAACTAGGAGCTTTGGATCAACAGATACAACTAATATATAAAAAATAAACAAGGATCTACTGTATAGCATAGGAAACTATATTCAATATCTTGTAATAACCTTAATAAAAGAGAATCTGAAAAAAAACACATATATGTGTGTGCATTTGTGTATAATTAAATTACTTGGCTATACACCTGAAACTAGCACAATGTTATAAATCAACGATACAGCAATTTAAAAAATAAAAATCACCCCCGCTCAAAAAAATACAGTGAATCCTGCTCCTGTATGAAACCCTCCTCTTCTGCTCTCTCCTGTGGGGAGAGAGGTCATCCCTCTAGGTGTCCATGGTCTGCATTGCTAGTGACACATCTGCAAACTTCCAAGGAGTGTCTTCTATATTTTGAAATATCCCATCTCACCTAACACAATGCCTTAGATACAACAGAAGACTGATAAGTTGAAGCTAATGTTACTGTTCTAATCAAATATGCCAGCGGCATCAGCCATATCCACTGTGTTTCCCTTGGGTCAGTTAAAGGCCTACTGGGCTTCCCTAGTGGTTCGGCAGCAAACAATCCACCTGCAACGCAGGAGCTGCCGGAGATGAGGGCTTGTATCCTTCAGTCGGGAAGTTCCCTGGAGGAGGGGATGGCAACCCACTCCAGGATTCTTGCCTACAGAATCCCATGGACAGAGGAGCCTGGCAGGCTACAGTTCATAGAGTCTCAAAGAGTCAGACACAATTGAAGAGACAGCGCAGCACAGCACATATTCACACTCATAAACCCATGTCTACACATGATCATTCTTGTTGCCAGCAAAAAGCAATGCAGATTCCATTGTGCACACAAATGGGCAAGAGAGCTATTCCTCACACAGAGACAAAAGAGAAGGAAATATGCAATATTAAGAGAAGGAGAAAGAGAAGGGAGGAGGAAGGAGAACAGCCACGCTGCAACAGGAAGGGGGAAGCTGCAGGGCTGAATTTGCGTCACTCTTAAATAAACACTCCCCACCCCGAGGCCTATTCAAAGAGAGAAGAAAGGTTTCAAAACATATTCTGAAGACACACTGAAGAAAACATGTCAGTAAATTTAATATTATTTAAATTCCTCCTGCATGTTCTGAGAAAGTTATAAAGTCACATCCATTTTTCATTTGCTTTTATGTACTTTCTGATTCACAAATATACATCTGTACAGTTCTGGAGGGGAAAAAAGTCAGGGTTTTGTTTAGATTATTTTGTTTGTTTTTGCTAATCATATCTAAGAAAAGTTTTTATTTTTTGATTAAAAATAAGTCAAAAAATTATTGAATGTGAAGCCAACTGCTGCTTTCCAAACTCACCAGACCATTGCTAACTCACCAAAGTCAGGAAGCAATAATAATTCCTTCTCTTTATAGAAGGCCTTTTCTCCCCAGGAAACTTCAAAGCTCTTTGCTGACGCTCAGGCTCTGCAGCTGCCAGGAAAGAAATGTGGCTCCACTTACCTCAAAGGGAGGGTCAGAAGCACATGGGGAACCACTCACCCACAGCGGGCATGCCCGCTGCTTCCACTTTATCAGAGCCCACCCCCAAGCTCTGTTTGGGGGCAAGAAAACGGGAGAGGCAGCAGTAGTACCAAGCTACTTTCATCCCTCACCCGCCCAAATGTCCTAATGATAGGAGTGACTAGCTGCGATGTTGTGAGTCAGGTAATCATATCAATTATTGGAATGAATAGTAGCCAAACACATGAAGCCATGTCCTTCATGCTAGAAAAACTGTCTTGGGCTAATCCTATCAACACTCCTACAAAAAAGCTACTGTATGAACAGAAAAGATAAACAAAAACCTATGAACTCTGGTACCTCCTGGCATACATCATATCTTCTCATTGCTGTTGTTCGGTCATTAAGTCATTCGGTCACATCTCTCTGTGACCCCGTGGACTGCAGCACACCAGCTTGCTCTGTTCTCCATTGTCTCCCAGAATTTGCTCGAATTCTGTCCATCGAGTCAGTGATGCTAAGACCACCTCATCCTCTGTCTCCCCCTTCTCCATTCACCTCAGTCTTTCCCAGCATCAGGATCTTTTCCAACAAGTCAGTTCTTCATACCAGGTGGCCAAAGTATTAGAGCTTCACCTTCAGCATCAGTCCTTCCAGTGAATATTCAGGGTTGATTTCCTTTTGGACTGAGTGGTTTGATCTCCTTGCAGTCCAAGGGACTCTCAGCACCACAATATTTTCCAGCACCATAATATCTTCTCAGACTCAACCCTATCCCCCTAGATAAAACAAAGTAACTATTATTTCATGAATACCTAATAAATGTGGGGCATTTCAGTCTTATGGTTCCGAATCCTCACAGCCATCTGGAGAGAGAAGTATTATTACTTATTTTTTTATAAATGATGACACTCAGGTGCAAAAAAATTTCTTTTTTTTTTTAATCAATGCTAGATATCTAAGGAGGAAACATTTCTAATAGACTTGCAACCATCAGTTTGTCTTTGGAGATATAATTTCACTGTTGCTCAGTGTGGTGATGCCACAGGGGCCACCTCCAGCTTGCAAACCCAGGTCAGTTTGATTCCAACTCAGTTGCTAGCAATGAAGCCTTCCTCCATCTTCAGGGGTCTTAAGAGCATCCAGTTCTTTGGGTACAAATAAATGGATACAGGCAGAGCATCATACAAACTCCATTTCTGCTTTTAGCCTCTCCATTTCTGGTTTTGCTCTCACAAAAAGTTGAAGGAAAGAAGGCAAACTTGAACATATAAGCTAGCCATCAGCTAATGAGCCAGCTGAACGTGCACTCAGGTGAAACCAAGCAGAAGGTGGATCTGCCAGTTTTACAGATGAAGACTGAGACTCGCAGAAATGGACCCTCTCACCCAAGAGCAAAGAACTGGTTGCTGAGTCAAAGAGGCGGAATGTCCACTTGAATCTCCCCGTTCCTACTGCACTTGCTCTTTGCAGAGGAGCCCACTGCATCCACGCTCATGATGACTCTTCTAGGCTTAGTCAACCTGCGGGATCAGGCATGGAGCAGGACTCCACACTCTCCAGTTCAGTTCAGTTCAGTCGCTCAGTCATGTCCAACTCTTTGCGACCCCATGAATTGCAGCTCGCCAGGCCTCCCTGTCCATCACCAACTCCTGGAGTTCACTCAGACTCACGTCCATCAAGTCAGTGATGCCATCCAGCCATCTCATCCTCTGCCGTCCCCTTCTCCTCCTGCCCCCAATCCCTCCCAGCATCAGAGTCTTTTCCAATGAGTCAACTCTTCGCGTGAGGTAGCCAAAGTACTGGAGTTACAGCTTCAGCACCATTCCTTCCAAAGAAATCCCAGGGTTGATCTCCTTCAGAATGGACCGGTTGGATCTCCTTGCAGTCCAAGGGACTCTCAAGAATCTTCTCCAATACCACAGTTCAAAAGCATCAATTCTTTGGCGATCAGCCTTCTTCACAGTCCAGCTCTCACATCCATTCATGACCACAGGAAAAACCATAGCCTTGACTAGATGGACCTTAGTCGGCAAAGTAATGTCTCTGCTTTTGAATATACACTCTCCAGTGAGGCCTCATAATTATACTTGAATTTTGACATCAATCTCTAGGTTTACTGAACACCAGATTTGTTGATTTACATGGGAGCAGTTGTTGTTTCTCAAATGATCTGGTCTTTCCAGTGAGAAGAGGACACAGTCTCCTATCTAGGGACACCCTGTGGCTCATAGACTTCTCCCTCCATGGGCCATCAGCACCACTCACACCATCCCTGAGCCTTCACCCTACTCAGGGGCCAGGGTGGCTCAGAGCCATCCTTTGTTCATGCTTTCATGTCATTTCTGATGCTGGATATATTCTGTGGATAGAAGTGACCCAGGCCTTTAAGTTTTACTTCTGCCATTACTGAACCTAAGGTGACCTGTGAAGAGGCCTACGTGTCAACAGTATAAATTTTAGAAAGACAGCCAGTCCCAAGGAAGTTGTGGGAAGTGGTGGTCTTTCTGTAGAATTTGCATAGTTTTATTCTATAGACTAAATGAAGCATGAAACTGTTAGTAGCTCAGTTGTGTCCAACTCTTTGTGACCCCACGGACTATAGCCCAACAGGCTCCTATGTCCATGGAATTCTCCCAGCAAGATTACTGGAGTGGGTTGCCATGGCCTCCTCCAGGGGAATCTCCCAACCCAGGGATCGAGCCCAGGTCTCCTATACTGCAGGCAGACTCTTTACCATCTAAGCCACCAGGGAAGCCTCATAGACTGAATGCTGCTGCTGCTGCTGCTGCTGCTGCTAAGTCGCTTCAGTCGTGTCCAACTCTGTGCGACCCCATAGACGGAGGCCCACTGTCTCTGGGATTCTCTAGGCAAGAACACTGGAATGGGTTGCCATTTCCTTCTCCAATGCATGAAAGTGAAAAGTGAAAGTGAAGTTGCTTAGTTGTGTCCGACTCCTAGCGACCCCACGAACTGCAGCCCACCAGGCTCCTCTGCCCATTGGATTTTTCAGGTGATAGTACTGGAGTGGCTTGCCATTTCCTCCTCCAGGGGATCTTTCCAACCCAGGGATCAAACCCGCGTTTCCTGTGTCTCCCACACTGCAGGTGGATTCTTCACCCGCAGAGCCACTGGGGAAGCCCCTACACGTTTATATGGAATCTGGGAAAATGGTGCTAGTGACCTATTTGCAGGGCAGGGACAGAGCCCAGATGTAAAGAGCAGCCTCGTGGACATGGGGTCCGAGAGGAGAGCACGGAATGAGCTGAGAGAGGAGCACTGCCATATGTGTACTACCACGTGTTAAGATGTGGAACAGAGCTAGTGGGAAGCTGCTGTATAGCATCGGAAGCTCGGCTTGGTGCCATGTGCTGACCTTGAGGGGTGAGTGCGAGGCTGACAGGCAGACTCTAAGGGAGGGAGGGGACACACGGACACATGGTGGATTCACACTGTTGTGTAGGAGAAACAAACACCGTAAAGGAATGATATTCCGATAAAAAAAAAAAACTCTTATAGTACTCTTTATTAAATAGAAACTGCTTTTCTATTTAAATATTAAGCCCTCTCTTTGTTTTTCATCCCTATTAGCTCTGCTACTGCTGCTGCTGCTGCTGCTGCTAAGTTGCTTCAGTTGTGTCCGACTCTGTGCGACCCCACAGACGGCAGCCCACCAGGCTCTCCCAGCCCTGGGATTCTCCAGGCAAGAACACTGGACTGGGTTGCCATTTCCTTCTCCAGTGCATGAGAGTGAAAAATGGAAGTGAAGTCGCTCAGTCATGTCCGACTTAGTGACCCCATGGACTGCAGCCCACCAGGCTCCTCCATCCATGGGATTTTCCAGGCAAGTACTGGAGTGGGGTGCCATTGCCTTCTCCACTATTAGCTCTAAAATACTATTATTATTCTGATTCTGGATAGAGTCCTAATAGTTGAGTTCTTCCTTTTTTGTGATTCATTATTTTTTACTGAGCTGTAACTGACACATAACATTATATTAATTTCAGGTGTACAACATAGCAATTTGAAACTTTATATTGCAAAAATAGTTGAGTTCTAATAAGAAAAAAATTGTATCCACATGCCCTATGAACTGTTATCAAAGGAGATCAAAATAAATGAAAGCATATTCAACTCATCAGGTATTGCAATACAATTTTAATAAAAATGTGTACTTTCCTCCTAAGGCCTTTGATATTTCAAGAAGTAGGAGGTACAAGGTGCCCCGTGAATATGTAAATATCTGAATTATTCTGAAATTAATGCATTCAGTTCAGTTCAGTTCATTCGCTCAGTCATGTCTGACTCTTTGTAACCCCGTGTATTGCAGCACGCCAGGCCTCCCCTGTCCATCACCAATTCCCGGAGTTCACTCAAACTCACATCCATCGAGTCAGTGATGCTATCCAGCCATCTCATCCTCTGTCGTTCCCTTCTCCTCTTGCCCCCGATCCCTCCCAGCATCAGAGTCTTTTCCAGTGAGTCAACTCTTCACATGAGGTGGCCAAAGTACTGGAGTTTCGTCTTTAGCATCAGTCTTTCCAATGAACACCCAGGACTGGTCTCCTTTAGAATGGGCTGGTTGGATCTCCTTGCAGTCCAAGGGACTCTCAAGAGTCTTCTCCAACACCACAGTTCAAAAGCATCAATTCTTCGGCACTCAGCCTTCTTCACAGTCCAACTCTCACATCCATACATGACCACTGGAAAAACCATACCCTTGACTAGACGGACCTTTGTTGGCAAAGTAATGTCTCTGCTTTTGAATATGCTATATAGGTTGATCATAACTTTCCTTCCAATGAGTGAGTGTCTTTTAATTTCATGGCTGCAGTCACCATCTGCAGTGATTTTGGAGCCCAAAAAAATAAAGTCTGACAGTTTCCACTGTTTCCCCATCTATTTCCCATGAAGTGATGGGACCGGATGCCATGATCTTCGTTTTCTGAATGTTGAGCTTTAAGCCAAGTTTTTCACTCTCCTCTTTCACTTTTATCAAGGAGCTTTTAGTTCCTCTTCACTTTCTGCAATAAGGGTGGTGTCATCTGCATATCTGAGGTTATTGATATTTCTCCCGGCAATCTTGATTCCAGCTTGTGCTTCTTCCAGCCCAGCGTTTCTCATGATGTACTCTGCATGTAAGTTAAATAAGCAGGATGACAATATACAGCCTTGACGTACTCCTTTCCTATTTGGAACCAGTCTGTTGTTCCATGACCAGTTCTAACTGTTGCTTCCTGACCTGCATACAGGTTTCTCAAGAGGCAGATCAGGTGGTCTGGTATTCCCATCTCTTTCAGAATTTTCCACATTGTCAACCCACAATTCAGTTAAGTTTTCTTTTTCAGTCTGAAAAAAAAAAAGCAGGTTTAAAGGAGGTATTATAACAATATTACTCAATTTTTCTATGGGTGTACATATATATACAAACTTGAAGAAACACAGAGAGATGTCCACCCATCTGGCTAAATCCAGTGACACATCTTTTCCACTATCCTGCCTCTCCCCTCTGCAGCAGCTGACACAGGTAACATCACCCTCAGTCTTGAAACACTGTCTCCATCCCTTTGCTGCACTTTGGACATGACAACTGCTTTTTGGACATGACAACTGCTTCTCAGTGTCCTTCGCTCCTGCTCCTTCTCACTTCTAAATGTCAAAATGTTCCAGAACCCCATACTCTCTTCACACTATCCCTAAATTTATCTCATCCAGGCTCAAGACTTTAATTGACATTTATACTCATGGACCCAACATGTATATCTCTAGTTCAGCATCTCCTCTAAGTACCTGGTTTATATATCCAGTCTCCTCCTTGACATCACCAGCTGGCCTCCATCAGCGTTTCAAACTTACATATCTAAAACATCACTCCTAATAAACTGAATCCCTTTTCACATCACCATTCAGTCCAGAATCCCAGGGGTCATTCTGAATCCTCTTTTTCCTCTAACCCCTTATTCAAGCCATCAGCAAACCCTGTTGACTCTCTCTTCAAAATGTGCCTCAAGTCCAAACCTTTTTACCACCTCCATTGATACCACTATAGTCCAAGTTCCAACATCTCCTTTTGCACAGCTGCTAAAGCTTACTGGGTCTCGCAACTTTGACTCCTCTCTGCCTTCAGTCTAGTCTTGATGTAGCAGTCAGTCAGAACTCTTAAAGATGAATCAAATTATGTGGCCCACCTTTGCTCAAATCCTTCATTGTATTCCCACTTATAATAAAATCCAATGGCCTTCAGTGCTTTACATGAGCCAGATCCTCCTACCTCTTGAAAGTGAAGTAGCTCAGTCGTGTCCAACTCTTTGCAACCCCATAGACTGTAGCCTACCAGTCTCCTCAGTCCATGGAGTTTTCCAGGCAAGAATATTGGAGTGAGTTGCCATTTCCTTCTCCAACCTATTAGTCCTCATCAATTACCTCTCTCTCTTCACTCACTCCAACCCACATCCTTGCAACTTCCAGGAATGCTTCAAGCTTATTCCTGCCTCCGAATTCTGCACTCTTTCTCCTCCTGGAACATGATGCCCCAGTGTTCACATAGCCCATGACTTCACATAACTCAGGTCTCTCTGCTCAAATGTAACCCCTTCTGAGAAGACTCTCTTGACTGTCCCAGTTAAATTCATACCATGAGACACAAACACCCCTAGTTCTATTCCTTTATCTTGCTTTAACCTCTTCAGAGCCTTTTACCTGGAATTATTTTAATTATTACTGTCATAACTATCTTATTATTTGTCCATATACATTTTGCCATGAATGGATTCATTTACCCATTTATTTATTGATTTATTCTCTGCTTTCCAATTAGAATGTAATCTCTTGCCTGTTTTTTTTTTTTTTTCACTGCTGTATTCAAGTGCTAACCACGGTCCTTGAAACATAGCAGGCACTCAATAAATGTGATAATTGAATAACTGAATTTTCTGGATGCCCAATGCCATTCTGTGATGCTGTTACTCTTCCCAGTATAGCCTTTATCTTTAGTATCTTCCTATATAGTTTCCAGAAGTTCATTTTGTTTATAGTTCATACACTGAATTTTTATCCCTTCAATACCAGTTACCCACTTCCTAATTATGGCTAGACTCACTCCTCTATTTTTCAGATGCTACATCTCTGCTTTTTTACCTAAATATTCTTGATCTCTGAGTAGTCCAAATACAGCCTATGTACCCTCAATGGTAAGAGTATTTTTATTATGTTCCTCTGGATACAAGTATAATCTTCTGATTAGGCTCTAGAGAGAAAACATGTTCCCGTCTTATCTCTGTCTCCTCCCAGCCCCTCCTTCTGCCCTAGACACATACAAATACTAGACAGCAGTACTGGTCTGATGTCACTTCCTGCATCGTGCTGTGGATCAGTCTATGTCTGCTGCTGTGTAAGCTGCATAATCACAGAAGAAAGATAATGAGAAAACCCCACATGATTCTTCCCCTTGACTGGGGCTGGGGCAGAAGGTTATCACAGTGTATATAAGAGGATGTGTCTGTGTTTTGCTGGGGCTAGTGTGCAGAAATACAATTATAGTCAGATTGGCCCCAGTCTAGGAGTAGCAATTAGTAATGCACACCAACTAAAAAATAAAAGACTGTTCCAGTTCATCTTAAAAATAAGCAAACCTTTGAGAGGGGTATATTAGAAACCATTTCTAAAAGACATTGACAAACTTTTACTGCTAAATTATATTAAACAATTGAAAGAACAATATAGTTTTACTACTCTAGAGTGAGACTTGATCACCGGAAGGCTTTCAAAAATGATTGAAAGCAACATTACTTTCCCTGTACTTCATAGAAACCGTATTTGCATAATTGCATAAAGTGACTCAGAATTGACCTCACTCATGAAAACAGGCAACAGATGGCATTAAAATGTGATGGTGAAGGAAAATGCATTAGGGAAATCACTTGCAAAAGCTAAGAGATCAGCCTATTTTTCAGAGTCCATGGAATTTGTAATTATTTGTTTGCTGCCATGTTTGCTGTTTTGAAAGATGTGACCCAGAATTTTGTGAAGGCTCCCATACATGGCCTCTAATTTTTTTTTTTACTCACTTACACTTGGCTAAGAAGAAAAAGGAGCTTCCATAATCTTTGTAGTCCATGCAATCAAATCTTTTTCATTTTTTATATCCCATTTCTATTATTATCTGTTCTGAGTATAAATCCTCAGTTGTCTTCAGACAGCCAGCTCCAGTAGGACTCTGAGATTTCCCCCTCTCAAACTATAATTCATTTGGAGTAGCACAAATCTCAAGCCATATTACTGAATGAATGTTGGATATAAACAGGATTTTAATTCATGTGGAATGAAGATAGGAACTTGGATTATCAGAGAAACAAAAGCATCAAAGAAAAATGGTGTTTTCCTTTATAAAATACCCAGCACTGAAATAAAGAAAACAGCTGTTTCCTAAATGAACATACAGCTTCTCCTAAAGTCATGAGTTTCCTAGGTAATACGAATACATAAAATTTTTTTCTGAGAACTGCTACATTTCCCTCCAGAGGAATCATGTTCATGATCTTCAAGCTGATCACAGAAAACAGACAGGAAAAATGATCGGTGCTACTTGTTTCCTAGGCAACCCCTACCACATACCTACTATGTGTCAGACACATATCCTGAGCTCTGAAAACAAAATGGTCTTTCCTGAGTTAGTAAGAAAAAGGACACGCTGCCGCTTTGTGACTCACATAAAGGACACTGTCTAAACGTACAGCTTCTATTGTAAGACAGTGCACACAAAGGAGGTTCAGATGGTTTTACTCATCCATGGAACATGCTCATCACTCATCAAGGCAGGTAACTTTCACTGGCCTCACCTACAGACTCTCAGCTGACATGTGGCCCATGTGTGTGAAACTGATGCTACTGCTTGTCCGTATCTCCAGTCTGCCTGCTCCTGGCAAAATCCTAGCTGCTGCTGCCCTAATTCCCAGAAGACAGCTCTAAGAAAGGCTCAGTGTTCCATGTGGTACCTAAATGGTTTCTTTGGAATGTCTGTTTCCCTAAGTGGTTGCTGACATCAGACCATGCCTTCCCCTTCTCACCTCCCCTGCCTCACCCCTCGTCACCAGCAGGATCATGAGAAGTCCACACCTGGGAAAGCCCTCTTTATTTGCAAACCTTCTCCCTTGCAAGACTTGTGCTCTTTGTCTACTTGACTAGAAGGAGAGAGACTGGAGGAGGAGGGAGGGTAGGAAGAAAGGCATTACTGATCTTCTTAGAATCTTTATAAGGGTGACTGTGCCTTGAATTTTCTAACCTAGCACTTCAAACTTTCTTCCCCTGCAAAAGTAAAACATAACACATAAAATTACCAATATTCTATCTTTTTGACATGCAAAAATGTCAGTTTCGTATGACTCAATCTAATAATAGTGACTGATTCTTTGAATCTGTTAGTTCTAAAGTTCAGTTTTCTGGGACTTCCTTGGGGTCCAGTGGTTAAGACTTCACCTTCCAATGAAAGTACAAGTTTGATGCCTCAAGGCCAAACAACCAAATTATAAACAACAGAAGCAATATTGCAACAAATTCAATAAAGACTTCAAAAAGAGTCCACATCAAAAAAAAAAAAAACCTTTAAAAAATTTTTTTAAATAAAGTTCATTCAGCTTTTTAATGGTTCCGATTACTACTGCGACCTGCCACTTTCCTTTGTAACTTTGTTACTATGGGAATTGGGTTCTACATCCCTAACAACTGACCACAAACAAATTTTGGAACACAACCCATTTATATACTGAGGATTGCCTACAAAGGATGTTCTTTCTTAGGGAAGACAAGGCTGATGGATTGCATTTATTAGAATTATAGGCTAAGGAAACCACAAAAGGCTTACTTTGGGTCTCCAGATATCCCTTTCAGCCTTCTGGCTCCAAAACATAATCATAATCTAAGGTTGTCTGGTGGTGAGCCAGGCCATCCCAGGGAGAACTGGAACCAGGGATACAATCCACTCACAAGGCTGGACAAAAGCCACAGGTCTAAACATGGAGGCACAGAAGAAGCTGACTAATCCGTGGCTGGATAGACAGGACATGTAGTCAAAAACAGTGGTGCGCTGGGTTAACCTGTGGAGGTTTAACATTCCTGGTGCCTATATATTCCCCAGAAATCTTGATCTCATGGATCCAGGGTGTGCCATGGCATCCAAATTCTACAAAGTTCCCTAGGCAATTCTAATGAGCAATCCCTTTTGAGAACCATTGTTCTTAACTTCAGTCCAAAGCCAGGAGAGATTCATGGGTTAAATAGTATTTAGAGGCCCAAAATGAGTCCTTGATCCAGGATATCACCCAGACAGGTGAGGCCAGTGGTCAGAAGTCCATGGGGCCTGGAAGCATGCAGGCTGCCAGGAAGTCAGGACAGCCTGTGGGGTCATAGGTGCCAGTCATGGCTTCTGGGAGCAAAGGGGAGGGGGTGATGGGCAGAAGTCCAGAGACCAGGGGCAAAACTCTCTCCCAAGACATGGCCACAGTCAAAAACACAAGGAGCTGAGCCTGATGGACATGAGGTAGCACCCTGAAACTGAAAGGTGAGGAAATTCATTCAATACTAACTTCTCAGCTTCTTCTGTCCTTCTCCCTACAGTCCAGATGGCTCCTACAGCTGCAAGAGGAGGCTTCATTAACCCAGATGCAGGGATAAAGACTTCAGGGGCAAGATCCCAGCAGGTCTTTATAATTTTCCCCATAGAATAAACAACCGACCTTCCTCCTGTATGTCATGCCCCAAAGACAGAGCTATTTCCTTTAAACCCTGCTCAAGACCTAATTCTTCAGAAAATTTTCCAGTCAAAGGGCATAATGGATGGTCCAGTCTCTTGCCTCAAGGTACAGTCATGCACAGTTGAACAGTTTGTACACTGCACAAACACATCCCACTGAGAGAGACTGAAGCCTAAAAGCATGTGGCTTGGTGCAGGGCTCTTTCTGCACAACTCAGTGCAGGCTAGCAGCAGCTCTGACAACGATGACTGATTTGTATCTGTTCAAATATTTGCTGACTGAAAGATTAATTTGCTAACTCTAATCCATCTCCCTATCGAAATAGATGTATAAATGTTTTATTTTATACAACTCACCAGACATTCTACATTTACTTCACACACATATATTTTCTTCCTAAAAAAATTGCTCATGAAACAAACAAACAAACAAAAAAAATCCATCCAGAGTAGCTAGGGAAAGCTTCTTGCTCTGCTTTTTCAGCCAATTTTACCCACTGACGACAGCAGAGAGAGTATAAGGGCCCCTTGTTTTGCTGTCTTTGTTTCCCGTGTTATGAGCAAAATTGCACAGGAATTATGAACAGTTAGCAAATGGTGTATAAGTGACCAAAAATTAAATGACAGCTCTGTGAACAGAACCAGACCGGTCCCAGCAAAGCCAAGCTGCTGGAAGCCTGGAACAGGAATTAGGGAATCAAGTTCTACCCCTGGCCCTGGCCCCACTTCACTGCTGACCTTCGCTTGCTCTCACATCCCCAGCCTCCCAGGGTACACACAGGGCTTTGTGACCCATCCTGCACTGCCAAGACCACTGAGATGCTATTTGGATGGAGGCCACAAAGTCAAGTCACTGATGGGAGACCTCTTCAGCTGTGTCTCCCCCTGGGATCCAGCTCTGTCTCTCATCTCAGCCACTGCTTGGATGCCAATCCTTGAACAATGAGACCCATGGAGGGGAAATGGGTTGTAGGAAGTATTTCATTCTCCAGTGGGACTGACTTTCTTGACAGAGCTTAACTCAACAGTGTAGCAAAATTCTAGTAAAATGTGACTATGCCTTTAAAGAACAGATACTTTCTGTACCTTTGAACTGGGCTTTCCCTCTGCTGCCCCACATACCCTTCCCCAGGCCCCAGTCGATAGGTAACCCTTTGACACCCTTTGTCCTGTGAATCTATCACAGTTGCTACGTTCTCAGAGGAAAAGGACTCAAATGATCCCAAACGGACTTCATTTTCTGGCCTCTGTCTCTTTCTTCACCAGTGAAAGCACCCCTTCTATTTTGGAAATCATATCTCTTGTGAACACAGGAACATGGTCTGTCTCAGCTGACTTGGAAATCATATCTATTGTGAACACACAAACATAGTTCTGTCTCAACTGACAGGGGTCTCCGAACACACGTCCAAGCCCGATTTGGTTGGTTGCCCAGAGAAATACCTCCCTTCTCCAAAGCTGGAAGCAGCACAAAGAGGGAAAGGGTAGAGAATACACCTTTAGAATTTATTCATATTTGACTTCGAGTCTCACAGCCTTGTCTTCCTTCCACTCACTCACTAGAAAGCTCTGATAATGTAAAGAGTCTCTGGAGCAAATAGAAAAAAAAAGTTCTTACTTCAGTGGAGTTTTTGATATGACCCCTGAGTCCTCTCACTGTCTCAGGTGGGCCTGGTTTGGGGATCTTGTCTTAACAGGGGCCTCCTACCCTAGTGCCATCTTCCTCTGGGAACTTGCAATGTAAGACCGGCTGAAGGAAGAGCTAGATTTTGTTTTCTATGTTTTGCTTTGCTTGCTTTTGTTTTGCAAAGAACCAAATATTTGTCTTTATTTCTAAACTGGCCTTCACCTTGCTCACCTGGAAGAGATCAGGACCTGAGATAGACATTGACACTCCCCACCCTTCCACCCAGGTCCCACCCCACCCCTGCACCCCAGATTTAAGAGATTCCAAGGCTGGACCAAGCTACTCCTAAAGCCCTTTCCAATTTGAGATTCTATAATTCTTTGAAATTTTTTCATCTACTGAAAAAAAAATTTTTTTGCTTTGCAAGTATACCTTCCTATGGTGTTTCCTCTTTTCATGATTCACTTTCAGCTAATTTGGTTCAAATCAAAAGGAATAAAGAGTAACCGAACCGCATGTCTGTGGTGATTATTATTAATAGGAAACTCTAATTTTAAAACCTCAATCTTTTCATGGGGAGGGATGCATAACATCTATACTTGAAACTTTAACTTTCTTTTCTACTTTATTTTTCTTCTCTAGAAAAATTATCCTCTAAGAAAATAAATAAAAGAATAAAATATAATTAAACTGTAAGCCAACAAAGGTCCGTCTAGTCAGGGCTATGGTTTTTCCAGTGGTCATGTATGGATGTGAGAGTTGGACTGTGAAGAAAGCTGAGCGCCGAAGAATTGATGCTTTTGAACTGTGGTGTTGGAGAAGATTCTTGAGAGTCCCTAGGACTGCAAGGAGATCCAACCAGTCCATTCTAAAGGAAATCAGTCCTGGGTGTTCATTGGAAGGACTGATGCTAAAGCTGAAACTCCAACACTTTGGCCACCTCATGCAAAGAGTTGACTCATTGGAAAAGACTCTGATGCTGGGAGGGATTGGGGGCAGGAGGAGAAGGGTAGACAGAGGATGAGATGGCTGGATGGCATCACCAACTCGAAGCACGTGAGTCTGGGTGAACTCCGAGAGTTGGTGATGGACAGGGAAGCCTGGCGTGCTGCGATTCATGGGGTCGCAGAGTCGGACACGACTGAGTGACTGAACTAACTGAACTGAACTGAAACTGTAAGCATATATGATTTAATTTACCCACTCATATAAAATTAAATGGGGAGGAATGCAAGGTCCAATCATTTGGAGAGACTTAAAACCACCCAGTTCAGTGGTTCCCAGCCAGGGGCAATTTTTCCCCCAGGGGACATTTGGCAGTGTCTGGGGACATCTTTATGGTCCTCCCTGATGCTGTAGCCATAAAGAACCCAACTGACGATGCAGGAGATGCAGCTTCCATCCGTGGGTCGGGAAGGTCCCCTGGAGAAGGAAATGGCAACCCACTCCAGCATTCTTGCCTGGAGAATCCCAGGGGATATCTTTGGTTGTCACAAATGGGGAGGCTGGGTAAAGGTGCTTTTGACATCTAGTTGGTAAAGGCCAGAAATGCTGATAAACAATCTACATTCCTCAGGACAGCCCCCTCAACAGAGAATTATCCAGCCCCAAATTTCAATGCCACGGTTGAGAAACCCGCCCCGGTCTAAAAGTATGAATGACTCCCGCCCAGGTCTAAAAGTATGAATGACTTTAGAAATACAAAACCATTATTTTTCTATACAAAATAGAAAAAATCATTTTTTCTCATTAGTAAATAGCAGACTAAGTCAAACAGCTTCAAAAACAGCAGTAAATAAAATTTGACTATGAAAACGTGCAGCCTCTTACCTTTAGTAGAGATGTGTTGTGCGCAGAGCTAGTTCCCCCTGAGCCAGAAAGAACGCTGCTGCCACCTAGCGGATGAAAAGGGATCCTCACCAGCACAGCATTCCTGGCTCCAAGCGCAGGAGCCACAAGGTCTACAGGCATAGCGTATCTCCACGTTCGTAACACTGAAAAGAAAAGGGGAAAAAAATACCTTCGGTTACATGGCAAGCAATTGTTCACAACTTTTTAAAAAATATACATGACCTAGAGTATTCAATTAATTAATTAACTTAGTGCCTTCAATTAATTTATTTTCTCCATTTCACGTGTGTGATACGAAATGGAAGGTCTAGGTTTCTGATAACAGGTGTTCGGTGGCTCTTTTTATTCTCACAGTTGATTGGGGGTGGAGAGGGGTGAGGCGGTCTCAGCGGCCCCGGAACTCTCTTGGTAGGACCTTCTCTTCTACTCACCCTTTTCATTGGATCATAGCAAGACAGCGGTAAGTTCTCAGCAAATTATAAATCAAGGGAATTCCTTTGCTTTAAAAAAATATGAATTTTAAAAAATTAAATAGACTCTAATGAAATGAAAATTAAGAAGAATGAGAATATAGACAGAAGTCTTTCTCCAACCACACTGTCCTACACACATACACTGCCCTCCCCACACACACACCCCCCCCACACACACAGTCCATAAAGATGACAGTTGAAAGAACTTCTCTAGTGGGACCACCTTCCCCAGGTTTTGCAGAGGATCAGACCTCACTCTGGAGGACGGCAGTTTACCCAGAACTACAGGCTCCCTTTTCGTTCTTTTTGGTGTTCTTTCTTAAGCTTTACCAAGGCTGAAAGGACTGAGCTTTGACTATTTTCATGCGCCAAAGGTAGAAAGCTTCCAACTCCTTCACCATGGAGATTCCTAAACATCTAAATGAGAAAACTTATTGTGATCTTCACAATGTGCCTTTTGAATGGATTATGAACACTATTTCTGTGTTTTTGGACAAAGAGACGGTGGTTGGTTGGTTTACTGATATTAAGACATTTTATCCTGACCCACCCAGTCCTTTAGTTCCCAATCCAGCTCATAGTTCAGGGTGCTTACATAAATTGAGATGGTCCTTCCTCCTCACTGTTTAAGGGAGCAGCCCTGTCCACCTCCCACCTCTGATTTTGCTGGGGTCCTACAAATACTACAGTCCTGAGCTTATTCTATTCAAAGGGGAAAGCCTTGAGAGAAACTACTATTAGAGCAAGAAAAGAGAAACTCATGTTATAACTCAGTCATGATTGAGTAACTGAGAAAAATTGAGCAAAATAAAAAATTGGCTATCTGTGAGATTATGTCTTTTACAGTCCCCAGACCAACCACAGATGGATGGATGGACAGAAGTGAGCAAGGCATAAGATTTCATCAGAGTTCCAGCATATTCATAAATATTCTACAGTCTGATGCTCCTAAACAAAGAATCTCATGCAATTTTATGTGAAAAAGTCCTCTCTTAGACAAACACAAAGTGTTATTTAGGGTAGATATTATTATTAGTGTTTATATTATATTAAATATTAATGTGGGTTTTACAAAAAAATCTTCTATTTATGTATCTCACAGTTATTCTGAAATCAAGTGAAGTCAAGAGAGCTCTTAAAGGACAGTATGCACATATAAGATGTAAAACCGAACTGAACTGAACTGAGGCAACTTGTATGTCACAGAGTCAGTTTTCCTGAAGGTGAGACCGCGTCCACAAGCATAAGGATAAGGGTGCTTATTCCTTCAAAGATCACATATACTAAACTACCCCTTCCCCCTCCTCTAAAAAGGAAACATGATTTGATATATAGAAAGAATAATTTGAAATTGGAATATCCTCCATTCAAGTCAAGGAAATTTGGTTCTTGTGTCTAGCCTAACTCATTATTTCGTCTTATGAAGATACTCCAGAATATCTACTGGAAGCTCTTCTTCATCTATTTATTGTTTGTGTTTTATATGATATAGGAAGAAATGTTTGTAATACATTAATATGCAAGGAAAATAAGAAATAAATTATATATTACAAAATATGTAGGAAAAATATGTGAAAATAACCGTAGTGACTATCTCTGGATGCAAGTTTAGAAAGTTGCTTCTAATGAGGGTCCAATACTTTTTAACCTTTTGCTTCTTTTATCAAAGTTATATATGCATCTTTTAAAGGTTTGTAACTTTTTACTGTCTGAGGCACCTTTTAAAAACTAGATTTTCCTAAATGTCCACCGACAGAGGAATGGATAAGAAAGTTGTGGTATGTATATAAGTAATGGAATATTACCCAGCCTTTAAAAAAGAATGAAATAAAGCCACTTGGAGCAACATGGATGGACCTAGAGATGGTCATACTGAGTGAAGTAAGCCATGCAGAGAAAGAGGAATATCATATGACATCCGTTTTGACAGAATCTAAAAAGAAACTATGCCAATGGACTTATTTACAAAACAGAAACAGACTCACAGACTTAAAGAATGAACTTACGGTTACTGAGGAGACAGCTGAGAGGAAGGGATAGTTAGGGAGTTTGGAATCAACATGTATACACTGCTATATTTTAAATGGATAACTAACAGGGGGCCTGCTGTACAGCACATGGAACTCTGCTCAGTGTTCCAAGGCAGTCTGAGTATGAGGGGAGTCAGGGGAGAATGGATACGTGCATAGGTATGGCTGAATCATTCTGCTGTGCACCTGAAACCATCACATTGTTAATGCCCTATACTCCAATACAAAGTTAAAAAAATGGATTTCCCTGTCTCACCTCTTTCTATCACCAAGTCCTTCTCCTCAGAGGCAATGAATAATTCTTTCAGACATTTGTTTTGATTTTTGTCTCCTTATTTTTAAATAACATATTTATATAGCTATTCCTTAACGTTCCAGATTTAGATATTATCTGTGTCTTCCTATTAAGGAAGAGGAAGATCTAGCACTCGTGATGCCTCCATATGTTCATGGATTCCCTGTTCCCCAAACTCAGGTATCACCATATCATAATTCTTACGGAATCATTATTCAGTATTTACAGCCATCTCAGTATCACCCACATTTCTACCTACACGTGATTTTAGTGTTAACAACAGTCTCTTTTCTTTGTTTACTGTTCTATGTACCCGTCTCTCCAATCTCTATCAAATGAATAAATCTTTTCTCAATGCACCCAGCACACGAGGAATTCTAAACGCTTCATCCACCCCTAAGGCCTGTCTGGAGCCTTCTGCGCCCCATTCATGGGGATGTGTTTCTCTCCAAGCCTGTTTCACAGCTATTGCATCTGAATTTCTCTTCACCACCATCCTGGAGATATTTTTGTCTCCTGAGTTTAGTTTCTGATTTTCTGGAGCCCTTGTTTTCCTTTTTCCGGGAATATATCTTCCAGTTTTCCTTGAGCACATATGCCAGTATGAAGTAAGAAGAGGTAAATGGGAGATAAAATTTTGAAATCTTATATATTTGGAAAAAAGCTTTATTGTTTTCTCAGATTAATTATGAAATTGGCTGGGTATGAAACTCTAGTTTGGATATCAATTTCTGCCAGAATTTCTCATTCTCTATTGAGAAGCCTGATGACAATCCAATTCTCATTTATTTGATTATGATCTGTTTTTTTTCCCCACCTAGAGCTTTTATGACATTTTCTCTATGCCAATATTTTTAAGGCTTACAATGACATGAGTTGTTAGAGAGGTTCTTCCATCTATTTGTAACTTTAAAATTTCAGTCTGAAATTTTACATGTTTCAGTTCTAGAAACCTTTTTTTTTTCCTCTCCTTTAGGGAAAAAAAAAGTTGGATTTTCTACAATTGGATTAATCATTTTATTTTTTGTCTAAAGTTCTTTTCTCCTATTTTTCTGCCTCTGTATCATTTTATTATACTTTCTGGGAGATTTCCTCAATTTTACATTCCAGTTGTGCTCTTGAAATTTTTATTTGTGCACTCTTGTTTTTAAATTCTCAAAGTTCGTTTTGGTGCTTTTGATATTTCTTTTTATGTCATCCTGTTCTTCGTTTGTAGATGCAATATCACCTTTTATCCCCCTGAGGATATTTTTCCTAGTTTTACTTTTTGCAGGTTTCTTTTCTCTGTTTCTTGATTTTTTTTGGCGTCTTTCATGGCCCTTTTGCTCCCATTGTCTTCTCAGGGTCTGTTTTAGAAGCTGGTTTCAGATGACTGGTATTCTTGGCTGTCGCCTATTCTTTAGAAGTGAGACACTTGATCATTTTGTAACATACAAAGACACTGAACCACTAAAAAATAATAATGTTTTAGATACAAAATTTAAAAGTGAGGCAATAAAAAACTGCCTGGGGGCTCCTCATGCTTAACATGATAGACTGCACTGTGGGATGGACTGATAAATGTCGGAGATCTTCCCTCCACGGCTCATTTTACCCTCTACTCACATGTCCAGGTGGTGCAAGCCTGGCCGGAAGCCTGCTTTTGAAGGCAAGTTGGGAAAGGAGGCTAAGGATCTCTCCATGAACAATGCAGACTTTTACTTAATCCCTCAGTAGAGTCTATTCCCCCTACAAGGTATGGTTCTGCCATACACATGGCTTCTAAGCATTTGGCACATAAAAAATGGTAGTATAATACAAAAGTCACAGTAATTCACATGCAATATTTCCTAAGTACAAGAGAACAGACTGTGGAGTGGAATTCCAAATTTCAGCAGGAAAAGGCAAAAGCTTTCTTATCACTTGCTGCACTGGCCACAGGAATTGCTGTGCCTGTATTTTGAAAATTAAAAACAAGCATTTCCACCTGAGCTTCCACCCCGAAGAGACTGCACCCCAGCCCTGTGTGGCTTTTGACTCCAGGCAGGTTGTACTGCCTCTCGGGACGTTAAGAGCAGCCAGACTGATTTAAAATGCCACTTCTATCTACACTGCATGAGTTACTAGCAGCCCTGCTATCATGAAAGTGTTGCCAACATTCCCACTCAATTATTTCTCCAACTTCATATTACGTACCAGCCACAAGAGGCCCCAGCCACAAATACGCCTGCCTTCAGAGTCCAAGTTATTTCCTGAGTATCAATTACTGTTTTTATTAATGTTTTGTATAAGTTTTGAGTTCTCTGCCCCAATCCTTTATTTTTTTTCCCTCTCTCCCATATGGCCTTTTATTTTTACAGTGCAATCTTGAAACCTATGGGTGTTTTCAGGAATCCCATCCTTACTACATCTTACGGTAGACTGTTTGCAAAACTGGTCACAGCTTTTCTCTTTTATCCATACCCCATTGGCGCTCATGTGACTTTGCAGCCCTGTCCATCAAGAGGTAGAATCTCTCTCTGTTCCCCTTGAATCTGAGCTGGCCGTGTGCCTTGCTTTGCCCAGATGAATGCATGGAAGAGACACTCCGTGACTTCCCAGTCTAGGCCTCAAGCGTCCCTTCAGGCTTTGATTTCAGGTTTCTCTCAGAAACCCACTCAGCCAAGGGGAAAAGCCTGGGCCCAGCCTGCTGGAAGATGAAAGGCCCTATGAACCAGAGATGGGTTGCTTCAGCTTCCCCAGCTGAACATATGGGGCAGGGCAGGGAGGGTATCTTTGATTACCTGCTTTTACTCCACATCTTCAGCCAATTTTTCTGTTTCTGACCTGAGTGCACCCCCAGTTTCAGAAGTACCTGGGGTTTCAGAGTATTGAGCCTTGCCCTGTCTTTACAGGAAGAACATTATTGCTTGTGGGCTCCTCTACATCCGGCTGAGGTTTCCATTTCCTCAAGTCAGCTTATTTACCCCTCATTCACACCATTCCTGCTTTCAAAATGTTATTGCTGTGTCCTCTCCTCCTCTCTTTGCCCTTAATTTTAGTGTCTTTTACTTACCTGCTGCAAAGTGTAGTGGTGTTTTCAGAGCACATGTAGCCAAACACATATGTTCAATCTGCCAAGTAAGATGAAATCCCCTCACTTCATTTTATAGAGAAGAACACTGAGGTCATAGCAGCCGAGTGACTTGCACAAAGCCAGGGTGGTTAGTGAAACACCTGGAACCCTCCAGAGCCCTGGCAGCAATCAGGGGTCCCTCCTCTCTTCCCTGCTGCCTCCATGACTACGGCAGGAAGCCCACAGGACTAAAGGTTTCCTTAGTTGATATAATTGCAGGTTTTTTCTGCACAGCACAGGAGATCCTGGGGTGCCATTGTCTGTTCCAGCCTTAAAAACAATAGGATCAGCCAATTCACAACACATTCTGAATTATATAGTAAAAATATACTGTATATTATGTAAATATGTGGTCTCTGAAGGGAAGTGTTAGTCACTCAGTCGTGTCCAACTCTTAGCGACCCCATAGACTATGCCCTGCCAGACTCCTCTGCCCATGGGGTTCTCCAGGCAAGAATCCTGGAGTGGACAGCCATTCCCTTCTCCAGGGGATCTTCCCCACCCAGGAATCAAACTCCTACATTGTCAGGCAGGTTCTTTATCATCTGGGCCACCAGAGAAACCCACACAATCTCGGCTGATGACTAAACCATTGTTCACACAGAATTGTGAATTTTGGGGTTTTTTTAACCAATTACCTGTAAACACTCAGACACAATTTTAAAAATATTCAAAAAGCATTTAAAATTCTAACTACATAAACAAATGCTCATGCTCTACACTGAAACAAAATTTCAAAGTACACAAATCATCCTCACTGGACAAATGACTCGAACTGGTAAGAAGTAGCTGGAACTGGGTCCTTTGGAACAATGCCAGCAACCATGGCTGGTGTCTAATGGCCCACAGACCAGTGGCAGGTATCTAGTTTCTGCCAATAGTCACCAGTGACTATGCAGAAGAGCATGGTTCACTTGTTGGGGTCACTCGTGAGGTGCCCACGAGGGCTGCCCTTGAGCCCCCTGCCCTCTCCAGGAAGCATGTGCAGCTCTACCATAGGACTCCAGTGAGCAGCATCCCAACGTGGGGTCAGAGGTGCAAACAGAACCCCGTCTCCAAACCCCAGTAATACAAGAACACTGCATTGCGATCAGTAGGAGAAACCTCTGGCCTTGTGCTTTCTGCTTTCTATGTCTAAATCAATAAATCACAAGAAACAACTTCATTTCCATCTCTACTCAGAATATAGCCTGACACAGGATGACCAATCACTGCCCAGCTTATGGAATTCAAACCACTCGCTATTGGCTGCAGGGTTTTTCACCAATTGTCCACCTCCCTTTTGTTGCTGTTGTTTGATCATTCAGTCGTGTCCGACTCTTTGTGACCCCGTGGACTGCAGCATGCCAGGATTCCCTGACCTTCACAATCTCCCAGAGCTTGCTTAAATTCATGTCCATTGAGTTGGTGATGCCATCCAACCATCTCATCCTCTGTTGCCCTCTTCTCCTCCTGCCTTCAATCTTTCCCAGCATCAGGGTTTTTCCAGTGAGTCAGCTCTTCGCATAAGGTGGCCAAAGCATTACAGCTTCAGCTTCAGCATCAGTCCTTCCAATGAATATTCAGGGTTTATTTTCTTTAGGATTGACTGGTTTGAGCTCCTTGCTATCCAAGGGGGACTCAAGAATCTTCTCCAACACCACAGTTAAAAAGCCTCAATTCTTTGGTGCTCAGCTTTCTTTATGGTCCAACTCTCAAATTCATACACGACTTCTGGAAAAATCATAGCTTTGACTATATGGACCTTTGTTGGCAATATGATGTCTCTGCTTTGTAATACGCTGTCTAGGTTTGTCATAGCTTTTCTTCCAAGGAGCAAGCGTCTTTTAATTTCATGGCTGCAGTCACCTTCCACAGTGATTTTGGAGCCAAAGTAAATAAAGTCTGTCACTGTTTCCATTGTTTCCCCCATCTATTTGCTACAAAGTGATGGGACCAGATGTCATGATCTCAGTTTTCTGAATGTTGAGTTTTAAGCCAGCTTTTTCCACTCTCCTCTTTCACCTTCATCAAGAGGCTCTTTAGTTCCTCTTTGCTTTCTGCCCTAAGGGTGGTGTCATCTGCATATCTGAGGTTATTGATTTTTCTCCCAGCAATCTTGATTCCAGCTTTTGCTTCATCCAGCCTGGCATTTCACATGATGTACTCTGCATAAAAGTTAAGTAAGTAGGGTATACACAATCTTGACAATATTCAGCCTTGACATATTCCTTTCCCAATTTGGAACCAGTCCATTGTTCCATGACTGGTTTTAACTGTTGCTTCTTGGCCACCTCCAGCCATCCCTAACTTCCTTTTCTTAGTAGTATACATAGACTCCTGCCCCATATATAGAGTTTTCTCAGTCCCCATTAGGATCCTTGTCAGTTGGTAAAGAATCTGCCTGCAATGCAGGAGACCCTGGTTCAATTCCTGGGTCAGGAAGATCTGCTGGAGAAGGGATAGGCTACCCACTCCAGTTATCTTGGGCTTCACTGGTGACTCAGCTGGTAAAGAATCTGCCTGCAATGCAGGAGACCTGGGTTCGATCCCTGGGTTGGGAGGATCCCTGGAGAAGGGAAAGGCTCCCCACTCCAGTATTCTGGCCTGGAGAATTCCATGGACTGTGTACTCTACGGGGCTGCAAAGAATCAGACGCAACTGAGCAGCTTTGCCTTCAGGGTAGCTCTGCTGCCTGCCCTTCGCCTCCTTCATTGTAAAGAGGCGCAGCTGGGCAGAGCTGAGCTAGCATCCCGAGTCATGAGAAATGCAGTGATTGCTGTGCTGAGCCTTTGCCCTCTTGCTCTTCCTCTGCGCTCTGTTAAAGGCTTTATAGGCATCATCTCTTGCCAAACCCAAGACAACTTTATGAGGTAGGTGCACTTATCTTCAGCTTAGAGAAGAGGAAACAGACTTTGAGGACTTCTGAAATGCCCTTATGAAATTTACAGACTTCATAAGTGTAGGGACAAACCTAACTCTGCCAGATTCTAGAGCTGTGTTCTTAACCACTATGTTTTGATAGTTATTGTAGAACCAGAGCGGGGCAGAGAAGTTTAGATTTTATGTGGTAGCAAATTTGGAGCCTGGGAGATTTCAGCATACATGATTTAAGAGTTTCCTGGCAGTTGTCTTCAGAATGGTTTGTTGTTGGAAGAGTTATTCAGCAAAGTTCTCTGGAACTTAATTAACTGTGAAGTGACCCAGGACTGAACTAACAGTAAAGAGCAGCAGAAATGAGAAAATGGAAATAATCTCAAAGAATACCCAATAGATCTGGTGTCATACTGCTGCTGCTGCTGCTGCTACATCTCTTCAGTCGTGTCCGACTCTGTGCAACCCCATAGACGGCAGCCCACAAGGCTCCTCTGTCCCTGGGATTCTCCACGCAAAACGCTGGAACAGGTCGCCATTTCCTTCTCCAATGACTGTTGGAAGGTCAAAGGACAGAGAAGGTGGAAAGGACATTCCCAGTGGAGTAAGTAATAGCAGCAGGTCCAAGGAGTGGGAGTAGCAATTAGTCCAGCAGACTGGAACACAAGATTCCTGGACGGAGGAGGGAAGGATGGGAAATGTCAGGCTAGGGAAATAGGTTGGAGCCAGATAATAGAGGGCCTTAAAGCCTGTACTAAGCAGTTTGGACTTTGTTCTACAGTAAATGGGAGTCATCAAAAGCTTTACAGCAAGGAATGACAGGTTCATATGTGAGTTATATGCTAATATTTCATTTCCATAAATGAATGTTGGATTTATGTAAAATAAATAAAATTCTGCATTCTATCTCTCCCAAGGCACTCTGTTTTATTTGGCAAAGTTTGTCCTTAGGTTAACATTCCTGAATGTTTTTGCATTTTTATATTCCATACAGTATTTATAATTAACCTTCTATCTAACCTGGAGCCCTTTTTCTTTCCTTTTGGTTCAAACTGAAAATGTCACCAATGTGGACCAGAGACATCAATGAAATAATTTTTCCTCTTTTATTTTAATCCAAAGTCAATTTCAGATACTTTACTAGTTTGATTCCGATTCCATTTATAGCTGATACAAAAGGAGGACTTACTCTGAATGCTTCAACCAATGTTTTCCTTGAGTGAATTTTTATATTGCAGCATTTTTGGGTGTCCTTTTACAAAAACTCATAGTTTCAGAGGAAAAGGATCTGAAGAAGTGAAAACATATTCATTTCCCTCATAAGGACAGATGTCCTGCTTTAAAGAGATGGGGGAAAGTCCAGAATGAGATAACACCATTTAAAAACTCAGACCAGTCTTTTTCAACCTTTCCAATCAGAACAGAGAAAATCCCAGGTGCCACACCACTGAATTTTCAAAGCTGTAACAGAGACAGCTAACCAAAAAACAGAGTTGTAATGCATTATATTCTCAGCAATTTTCTTCTAATTATTTACTTAAAAATCCTTCCTTCTGTAAAAAAAAACCCATTCCGCCCTATCCCAGCCTCAAAAACAGTGAAGAACAGTACCTCCCTTTGTGCCCTACTGTATTTTGAACTGAATTTCTTTTTAAACTTCTACCACCCTTATGGCAGAAAGTGAAGAGGAACTAAAAGCCTCTTGATGAAAGTGAAAGTGGAGAGTGAAAAAAGTTGGCTTAAAGCTCAACATTCAAAAAAAGAGGATCATGGCATCTGCTCCCATCACTTCATGGGAAAGAGATGGGGAAACAGTGGAAACAGTGTCAGACTTTATTTTGGGGGCTCCAAAATCACTGCAGATGGTGATTGCAGCCATGAAATTAAAAGACGCTTACTCCTTGGAAGGAAAGTTATGACCAACCTAGACAGCATATTCAAAAGCAGAGACATTACTTTGCCGACTAAGGTCCGTCTAGTCAAGGCTATGGTTTTTTCCTGTGGTCATGTATGGATGTGAGAGTTGGACTGTGAAGAAAGCTGAGTGCCAAAGAATTGATGCTTTTGAACTGTGGTGTTGGAGAAGACTCTTGAGAGTCCTGTGGTGTTGGAGAAGACTCTTGAGAGTCCCTTGGACTGCAAGGAGATCCAGCCAGTCCATTCTAAAGCAGATCAGTCCTGGATGTTCTTTGGAAGGAATGATGCTGAAGTTGAAACTCCAGTACTTTGGCCACCTCATGCAAAGAATTGACTCATTGGAAAAGACTCTGATGCTGGGAGGGACTGGGGGCAGGAGGAGAAGGGGACGACAGAGGATGGCTGGATGGCATCACCGACTCGATGGACTCGGAGTTCATGGAGTGAACTCCGGGAGATGGTGATGGACAGGGAGGCCTGGCGTGCTGCGATGCATGGGGTTGCAAAGAGTTGGACACAACTGAGCAACTGAACTGAACTGGAAGACGAAGTATTACATTGCACAGTTGTCATGTTAATTAAAGAAATTTGGCTACATAGTATTTTTCCTCTCTTGTGGATACCAGCTCTTACTCCAAACAACAAAGTGTCCCAGAGCACAGGCCACTCCTCCCCTCCCTACCCCTCCAAGATGCATGCTCCTCTTTGGCTTCTCAGAACACATTAAGCTCACCTATAAAGAGCCTGAATGAAGCTGAGTGGGAGCAATGCCACAGGAATTTGGGGGCTGGTGGGGGGAAGGAGACCCTGTTAAAGGTGGCAGCTGCTCTTAGCTATACTTGGGCCCAGTGTTGCTTAAAAGTGAGAATTTCAGAAGCTAATTATTTTGCAAATATTCAAAAGTAAAAATTTAAAAACCCTTGTAAGAGCACTGTGTGGACCAAAGAAGTTGTGCTCAGTCTGCATGCCTGCAGTGTGCTGAGGGTTAGCCCCGATGAGTGTCCAGGACCAGCACCAAACAGCAGGCCCGTCTTTTCCACAATGTCTTCAGTGATATTTTTTGCTAGGCTTTGTGACATAACTAAGGGGAGAGAGACCATCAACAAACAGGTGTAAGTTCTCATGGCCCTTACTTTCTTCTAGATTCTCTACTGTAAGTTCTGCCCCTTCATCTCCTAAACTCCATCCCAAAGGGTCTCCTGTCCCATTCCTATCAACAGATAACATGCTGCCTTGCCATCAGCAGAAAGAACTAAGAAAACCCTGCTGCTGCTGCTGCTGCTAAGTCGCTTCAGTCATGTCCAACTCTGTGTGACCCCATAGATGGCAGCCCACCAGGCTCCACCATCCCTGGGATCTCCAGGCAAGAACACTGGAGTGGGCTGCCATTTCCTTCTCCAATGCATGAAAGTGAAAAGTGAAAGTGAAGTTGCTCAGTCGTGTCTGATTCTTAGCGACCCCCATGGACTGCAGCCTACCAGGCTCCTCCGTCCATGGGATTTTCCAGGCAAGAGTACTGGAGTGGGGTGCCATAAGGAGGCCTTATTGTCCCAGAAACCAGAAATGATTCCCTGGCTGTGTCTCCTGAGATCCCCAGAAAGACTGCTTCCCTTCACTAGAGAAACAGTACACTGAGTCATTTCTTGCCAATCACAATGCTTCCCCTGGAAAGTAAGTTACAGAGCTTCCAGGCCCTAAGTTAGCTCATCCTATGTCATCCCCTTCTATGTACTTGATCCTGGGCGGCGCATTCCCAGAGTATCAAGCACTCTTCCAGAGAGGAGACACTGCTACGGTCCAGCATTTGACAGTCATAATCCCATTGGGAAGACAAGGACTTATAGATGATCCTAATGAAAATGTGCAAGAAATCAAGCATGATACTTGAGCAGTCACAAAGCCAGTTTCCCCAGAATGGGTAAGAAGCAAACACAACCCAGTGACTGAAAGGCATTTTTCATATTTTGCTGTGAGTTTTTATGAAAGACTGGACTCAGTAAATTAACCTTAAGGACCCATGGTCTCCCCAGGCCCAGCCTATATCAGACCACATCTACATGTAGAGTTGTTTATTCTCTGTCTATAACATCTTCCCTTCAGGTCCTGTCAGGCCGTCACACTCAGTGAATGATCTGAGCTCCCAGGTGAATTATCCCCAACTCCAACTTACAATCTTTAAGATGATCTAATCATTAGGGCCTTTATTTTGATCTGACATTTTATTATTCTTAAGTTTTGCTACCTCATCTCTATAATCTATAGTTTCTGTCCATTTTGGTTGACTTCTGTTCTTGGCCTGCTTCAGAAACCATCAAATGGATTCAGTTACCCCAGGCTCACCATGCTTCCTAAATCCCTTGAAAGCAGAAAGTCTTTGCCCCATTTTCTACCATTCACCATTGGCATCTGATGGTCAAGTGTGGAGGTTTGGAGACAATGCCATTTACGCTCTGAAGACTGACACCCGGAAGGCTTCACTTTGCGAATGGCTGCAATCCAAAGCATGCATTTACTGGAATGATTTGGTTTTTGCTACTTAGTGCCACATCCTGCAACTGCCTCATGAAATCATTTTTCTGCTATTTTCTTATTTTAGATCATAGATTTGACTCTTTACTTGTAAATGTCTTCCCTTCTCAGTCCAGGCATAAGTCACCATTTCTTTTTCTCCATTTAGAGAGTAAGAGGTCCTAATACTCTTATTAATAACTTGAAAGAACCTGTTAAATTTCTCTATAATTATTTTTCCTTTTCTTCTTTTGACTTTAATATTCACCCTGGTCTCCACTCTAAAATGGTGTTTGGATGCTTTAAGATGATGTTTCTCAACAAGAATACAAAGACTTCACAGGCATGGTCCTCGCTGGTTGCCTGTCACACTGGTTGCTAGTTGAGGCCCTATACACATCTTCAGGCAGAGCTTGAGCTCTGAAATTGATCTGCTTGGATTCAAATCCTGACACTGCCTCTGTCACTCTGTGTAGCTTTGATCAGTTTACTCATTAAACTTCAGTCTAATCCTTCTACGATGGGGATAGTGCTAGATCTCTTGTGAGGACTGTCATGATGATTAAAGAACTGGTGTGTGTGAGGAAAACACTTAGCAAAGAAATTGGCACACATGCAGTGATCAGGAATCCCAGTGTTTCCTGTTGTTCTCTCTACCTTTCAAATCAGAGTGCAGTTTGGAGCTTGCCTGATGTGAAGCAGTGGGTGAGCCGCGGTGAATATTGACATTTCCATTTGCACAAACTTCCCCTGCTTTTTCTCCTCTTTCCTTATATTTTCCCAGGCTCATCTACTGCACATAGAAATCCATTCCTCCTCTTGACATCTTTGTTTATATTAATAAGTCAATCCATCTAGCCAAAAGCTGATCTATGGCAATTTTAAAGTTAAGAGTTAAGAAAAACTGCCATAAAATTCATTTCTAATCCAGTTAAATATCACAGGGGAAGCCCTGTCAGCCTGAGGAGTGAATGCTGGTCTTGCTCACAGAAAAATAGGCCAGCACAGGCCGGGGCTGGGAGCTGTGGTCACTGTGCCACTAAAACGATTTGTGCCCCAGTTATCCTTCCAAGTGCCTCCCGGAACTAACCAGGTGACACCTCACCAACAGCACCTCTTCCTCCCTCTTGCCCACACCTCCTTTAAAAACAGGTGAGTTGGGTTTTATCTAGGGGAGTGCTTGTTGTATTTTGTCAATTTTTCCCATGTTTCTACAAAATTCCATATATTAAAACAAATAAAGAGTAACTCATTATAAACTCTTTATCAGTAAATGCTTTTCATGAATTTATCACAAGAAATTATTAAACCATAAAGTTAGACTTCTCTTGAGTGAACAATTATACTTCCCAATATATGATTAAGCCATTTTATTAATATGAAATATAAACATTGGATAGTATTTAAGTATAAAACAGTTTTTAACTTAAAAAATTGGTCATCTATATCTATCAATGAATAAATCTGCAAATGTAATGAAAAAAATCTCACTACCTACTCATCCAGGTATTTGAGCAGGAAACACAGTAGCTGGCTTCGCATTTCAAATTGGGTCCCTAGGGTGGCAGCAGAAAGGGGCCTCATTCAAAGTTTCAGTCTCAAGCGAACGGTTTGGTTTAGAGATGAGTCTGGGGATAGGAGATAATCACTGAGACAGGCCTCCATGGGCACATGGCCGAGAGGCCCCTAGTCTGATCGTCTGTGTACAGAGGGAAAGTTACCTCCAGTTCTAGAGTTCGCCTCCCTCTGTCACCCCTACTACTAGGATCCATATTCATGTTCCAAACCCTTGCTGACATTTCTATAGATGCCTCATTCCAAATCGTTATTGATTCTCTGATTTTTTTCCAAGTTCATACATGCAACATTCCCTGCATGGGCCAGAGCCTCCTGCTCTTCCTCTGAGACTCAGCATAGGGGTCTTCTTCTTCCCCTCACCCCAGGTTCAAGGCCTTCTCCCTCTTTGGTCTACAACCCCAAGCTCCTTCTCCCTATACATTATACATCAACCATGGTTATCTGTGTACTGGGGAATGATATTCAAAATAAGTCACAAGAACCAGTGCAGCCCAGGCAGTGCCAATCAGGACACAAGCTGGCTGCTCCTGCATCAGTGCAGAGTGGCCACAAGTCAGCCTGATAAGAGGGGACTTTCACCCATCAGGCAGTTAACCCCTTAAACATAAGCACTGTGTTTTATTCATGGGTACATCACCAGAGCCCAGCACATGGGAGATGTTTAATAAGTGTTTGGGGACTAAATCAGCTGAAGGTTACATGGAAAAGGCAAGATGATGGGAGGCAGGACAATGCTTCAAGTGACCTCGGTTGACTGTCCTTACATGTCACGCCCATACCTATACCTTCTTGCGGTTTTTATAGCTGTGTGAGAGTCAAACTAGGCCAAACATGAAAGAAAATGACATTCTGGGCTTCCAAAAGTTAATCTTAAAGATCCCAATAGGTTTTTAGTCAGTTCAGTTCAGTCGCTCAGTCGTGTCCGACTCTTTGCGACCCCATGAATCGCAGCACACCAGACCTCCCTGTCCATCACCATCTCTCGGAGTTCACTCAGACTCACGTCCATCGAGTCAGTGATGCCATCCAGCCATCTCATCCTCGGTCGTCCCCTTCTCCTCTTGCCCCCAATCCCTCCCAGCATCAGAGTCTTTTCCAATGAGTCAACTCTTCACATGAGGTGGCTGAAGTACTGGAGTTTCAACTTTAGCATCATTCCTTTCAAAGAAATCCCAGGGTTGATCTCCTTCAGAATGGACCGGTTGGTTCTCCTTGCAGTCCAAGGGACTCTCAAGAGTCTTCTCCAACACCACAGTTCAAAAGCATCAATTCTTCAGCGCTCAGCCTTCTTCACATTCAAAAGCATCAGTTCTTTAGCACTCAGCCTTCTTCACAGTCCAAATCTCACATCCATACATGACTACTGGAAAAACCATAGCCTTGACTAGATGGACCTTAGTCGGCAAAGTAATGTCTCTGCTTTTGAATATACTATCTAGGTTGGTCACAACTTTCCTTCCAAGCAGTAAGCGTCTTTTAATTTCATGGCTGCAGTCACCATCTGCAGTGATTTTGGAGCCAAAAAAATAAAGTCTAACACTGTTTCCACTGTTTCCCCATCTATTTCCCATGAAGTGATGGGACCAGATGCCATGATCTTCGTTTTCTGAATACTGAGCTTTAGGCCAACTTTTTACTCTCCACTTTCACTTTCATCCTCTTCACTTTCTGCCATAAGGGTGGTGTCATCTGCATATCTGAGGTTATTGATATGATTTTAGATTTAGGTAACTCAATGGGTTTCCCAGGTGGCGCTAGTGGTAAAGAATCTGGCTGCCAATGCAAGAGATCCAAAAGATGCAGGTTTGATCCCTGGGTGGAGAAGGAAATGGCAACCCACTCCAGTACTCTTGCCTGGAAAATCCCATGGATAGAGAAGCCTGGTAGGCTATAGTCCATGCAGTCGCAAAGAGCTGAACACGACAGAGAGACTTTACGTTCACTTTGATCCCTGAGGTGGGAAGATCCCTGGAGGAGGACATGGCAACCACTCCAGTATTCTTGCCTGGAGAATTCCATGGCCAGAGAAGCCCTAGAGTTCATAGGGTCGCACAGAGTCAGACACGACTGAGCAGCTTAGCACACACAACTAAGTATCTGCAAATTCCAGTCAGTTATAAAATCTATTACCTTCAGGAACTAGAGGACCCTCGAGCCCAGCTTTTGTGAACCCATCTTCCTATGTTTCACTCATACAAATTCTATGTTTTTTTAATGTAACCAATCCAACAGATGCTATTTTTAAATGACTGTCTAATTATGATATGCCCCTCTGGTATTATTGGAGGGGTTAATTAAAAGAACTCAATCTTATTTTAAGAATGTATAATTGATGAAAATTTCTCCTGGGACACAAAGAGGCTAGAAGGTCTTCTAGCAAAAGCACACATCAGCCTCAGTCTCAAGACAATTATGCGGTGTGGATTCATTACCAGCCAGTTCAAAGGCAATTCTAGGAGAGAGCTTTTGTAAATCTAGAATCTAAGGTTGTTCTTGGTGTCATATGGGCTCCTACACTGACATGACTTTGTTTTATATTCTGGAAGAGATTCATAAATAGGAATCAGTGCTAAATGCAATATTTTGTTTTGTTTCAGTATTGAAGGGTGTACATGCAGTTTGTTACAGGTCTAAATAAGAAAAAGCATTTCCAGAAGCACCATCCTATAGCAATAAAATAGTTTTAATCAAAAGCTTGGTTGTGCTACATGAAACAGAAGTATACAATGCCATTCAGTGTGAAGGTTTAAAGTAAATTCTTTAATTCTGTTGAAGGAGGAACCGGATTTGCAGATACAAAAAAAAAAAAAAACTAAGGGAAAAGATGGTCCTAGTAGGGGGAAGAAGCAAAGCTATGGACTTTGTAGTGAAGCACATATTTTCCATGACTAGTTAGAAAGGAAAGTTTCAAAGTCACATTATAGAGGAAAGCACTGGAAAAACCCAGAGAAAGAAAAAAATTCTATATCAAGTTGTAGACAAAGAAGAAGATTGGACACTCATAACTTTGTGTTACCATGACCCTCTAGGGTCCTGAACTAGAACTAGAGGGTACACATCTGTCCAGGACTACTGGGCTACTGCTACCTCTTACAAAGTGGCCATTATTGGGTTGATTAATTAATTAATTAATTAACCTAAAGGGAGGGTTTTAGATAACTTAGATATGGGCATGAAAAATTTGCTTTAGAAGAGTTGACAGAGGAGATTATATCCCACTTTGCTGTTCATTCACTTGTTTGTGTCTGACTCATAATAGCCGCATGGACTGCAGCATGCCAGGCTTCCCTGACCTTCACTATCTCACAGAGTTTGCTCAGATTCGTGCCCAGTGAGTTGATGATGCTATCTAACCATCTCAACCTGTGTCGATCCTTCTCCTTTTGCCTTCAATCTTTCCCAGCATCAGGGTCTTTTCCAATGAGTCAGCTCTTCACATCAGGTAGCCAAAGCATTGGAGCTTCAGCTTCAACATCAGTCCTTCCAGTGAATATTTAGGGTTGATTTCCTTTAGGATTGACTGGTTTGATCTCCTTGCTGTCCAAGGGGCTCTCAAGAGTCTTCTCTAGCAGGACAGTTTGAAAGCATCAATTCTTTGGCATTCAGCCTTCTTTGTGGTCGAAAACTCACATCCATACACGGTTACTGGAAAAATCATAGCTTTGATTAGATGGACTTCTGTCAGCAAAGTGATGTCTTTGCTCTTTAAGATGCTGTCTATGTTTGTCAAAGTTTTTCTTCCAAGGAGCAAGCATCTTTTAGTTTCATGACTGCAGTCAACATCAGCAGTGATTTTGGAGCCCAAGAAAACAAAATCTGCCACTGCTTTCAATTTTTCCTTTCTATTTGCCATGAAGTGATGGGATCAAATGCCATGAATGCTTTTTGAATGTTGAGTTTCAAGCCAGCTTTTTCACTCTCTTCTTTCACCCTCATCAAGAGGTTCTTAAGTTCCTCTTTACTTTCTGCCATCAGAGTGGCATCATCTGCATACCTGAGGTTGTTGATATTTCTTCTGGCAATCTTGATTCCAGCTTGCAATTCATCCAGCCTGGTATTTCACATGATGTACTCTGCATATAAGTTAAATAAACAGGGTGACAATATACAGCTTTTTCGTACTCCTTTCCCGATTTGGAACCAGTCCATTGTTCCATGTCCAGCTCTAAATCTTGCTTTATGTTGTTATTGTTTGGTTGCTCAGTTGTGTCTCTTTTTCAACCCTGTGGACTGAAGCACATCAGACACATCGTGTCTCTGCTTTTTAATGCACTAAGTTTGTCATAGCTTTTCTTCCAAGGAGCAAGCGTCTTTTAATTTCATGCCTTCATAACCTACATACATTTGCTTCTTGACCTGCATATGATTTTCTCAGGAGACAGGTCAGGTGGTCTCGTATCCTCATCTCTTTAAGAATTTTCCACAGTTTGTTGTGATACACACAAAGGCTTTCATGTAGTCAATAAAGCAGAAGTAGATATTTTCCTGGAATTCCCTTGCTTTCTCTATGATCCAACGAATGTCGGCAATTTGCTCTCTGGTTCCTCTGCCTTTTCTAAATCCAGCCTGTTCATATGGAAAGTTCTCGGTTCAGGTACTACTGAAGCCTAGCTTGAAGGATTCTGAGTATAAACTTCATAGCATGTGAAATGAGCACAGTTGTACAGTAGTTTGAAAACTCTTTGGCATTGCCCTAATTTGGGATTGGAATGAAAACTGACCTTTTCCAGTCCTGTGGCCATTGCTAAGTTTTCGAAATTTGGTGACATATTGAGTGCAGCACTTTCACAGCATCATCTTTAGGATTTGAAATAGCTCAGCTGGAATCCATCACCTCCAATATCTTTGTTCGTATTAATACTTCCTAAGGCCCACTTGACTTCACCCTCCAGGATGTCCGGCTCTAGGTGAGTGACCACAGTATCGTGGTTATCTGGGTCATTAAGACCTTTTTGTATAGTTCTTCTGTGTATTCTTACCACCTCTTAATCATTTTTGCTTCTGTTAGGTCCTTACCTTTTCTGTCCTTTATTGTACCCATCTGTGTGTGAAATGTTCCCTTGATCTCTCAGTTCTCTTGAAGATATCTCTAGTCTTTTCCATTCTACTATTTCCCTCTATTTATTGGCACTGTTCATTTAAGAAGGCCTTCTTGTCTCTCCTTGCTATTCTCTGAAACTCTGTATTCAGTCGGGTATATCTTTCCCTTTATCCCTTGCTTTTCACTTCTCTTCTTTCCCAGCTATTTGTAAAGAAAGCCTCCTCGGACAACCATTTTGCTTTCTTCCATTTCTTTTTCTTTGGGATAGTTTTGTTCACTGCCTCCTGTACAATGTGCACACTTCTGTCCGTAGTTCTTCAGGCTCTCTGTCTACCAGATATAATCCCTTGAATCTATTTGTCACCTCTACTGTATAATCATAAAGGATGTGATTTAGGTCATACCTGAATGGCCTAATGGTTTTCTCTACTTTCTTCAATTTAAGTCTGAATTTTGCAACAAGGAGCTGATGATCTGAGCTCCAGTCAGCTCTAGGTCTTGTTTTTGCTAGCTGTATAGAGCTTCTCCATCTTCAGCGTCAAAGAATGTAATCAATCTGATTTTGGTATTGACCATTTGGTGATGTCCATGTGTAGAGTCATCTTTTGTGTTGTTACCAGAGTGTTCTCTTGACAAAACTCTGTTAGCCTTTGTCCTCTTCACTTTGTACTCTAAGACCACAATTGCCTGTTACTCCAGTTATCTCTCAACTTTCTAAATATCCCATTTACCTAATACATAAAGGAACAAAGTAATGAACTCCCTTAATTGCTGGTTCCTTGTAAGATGTTACCAGTATCCTATGTTTTATCATGATGCACACATTACCACATTATCTATATTTCTATATTAAAAATAAAATGCAGACAAACTTCCTGTGATATGATCAGGGCTTAATACATCCTAAAACTGAAGTAAAGCTAATACTATTTCAATTGGATACATTTTAACAATTACAGAGATGGTTGATATCATGATATGAATCTTGAAGATCAAAATGTTTTAAAGATCAGTTCAAATATTACTTAAAATTTTCTTATTGCTAAACTTTGCTCATTGTTATAAGAATTATTGCACATAAATATTTTATAATCTGCATTTTATCTAATAAATCATGCAAGATGGCTGAACATTCAGCCCCTATGCAATCAACATGAACCCAACAAACCTAGTTCTCTGAACAATGTCTAATAAGCATAGTGCTTAATGAAATTTGGTTATTAGAATTTATATCAGGAAAGAAAATCTGTTGTTTATTGATTTTACTTGATCACTAATGCACTAGAAGTCTCTTAAATATCTCTAAATTTTTACATGACACAAATGCATAATAATTATAGCTGTGAGGCTTCTCTTGGTCATTCATTATTTTTATTCATTAAAACAGTTTCTATCATGATGATATCCTTTGGGGTTTGGAATCTAATGAGGAATAAAATCTTGAAAAAGTTAAGTTTTCAGAGTCAAATTCATAAGAACAATGTATTAAGAACAGAAAATTAAATCTAGGGTACAGAAAATGGACCCAGAGGGCAAACTAGGGAGGAACTGCCCCTTTCGGCATTGTTACCCATACCTCGCTCCAGCTTTCTTTTATCTTGCATTTATATGCCTCATTGCATCAGCATAGCTATCCAGACACTCGACCAAAGCAAACTGACAGCCCTGTGTGGGTTGCCTAATTACAGTAACCTGAGATTCAGCCACTTGGTAGCCAATTTTCCCCTTATGAAGGAAGGTCTACTAATGATTTGTATCATCATAATTATTAATACCTCAAAGGCAACCCCATCCAGAAATGCTGAGAACTGGTGGGATAGGACATGGGAGGTGCCAGTGAGTACCTTTAAATACCTATCATCACAGCACAGGATCCCCTCTCTGCAGGTAGCTCTGAAGAGTTGTCAGCCTCTTCATTCTCTCTCTTGCACACCAGAGTCTGGTCTTTGTATTTAACTTCTGTTCACCCATCTGGAAGATTCTGGACAGGACCATGAGTGATGATGAGTTGTCTGCCTTGGTGGTGGATAATGGGTCCGGGATGTGCAAGGCAGGCTTTGGTGGTGATGATGCCCCCAGGGCTGTGTTCCCTTCCATGGTGGGGCGTCCCCGGCACCAGGGGGTCATGGTAGGCATGGGCCAGAAGGACTGCTATGTGGGAGATGAGGCCCAGAGCAAGAGAGGCATCCTGACCCTGAAGTACCCCATTGAGCATGGAGTGGTCACCAACTGGGATGACATGGAGAAGATCTGGCACCACACCTTCTACAATGAGCTCCGCGTGGCTCCAGATGAGCACCCCATCCTCCTCACTGAGGCACCCCTCAACCCCAAGATCAACCGGGAGAAGATGACTCAGATCATGTTCGAGGCTTTCAACACACCTGCCATGTACGTGGCCATCCAGGCCGTGCTGTCCCTCTATGCGTCAGGCCGGACCACCGGCATTGTGATGGATTCTGGGGATGGAGTCACTCACACTGTGCCCATCTATGAAGGCTATGCCCTGCCTCATGCCATTCTACGTCTGGACCTGGCCGGCAGAGACCTGACCGATTACCTCATGAAGATCCTGACCGAACGAGGCTACAGCTTCACCACCACGGCTGAGCGGGAGATTGTTCGTGACGTCAAAGAGAAGCTGTGTTATGTGGCCCTAGACTTTGAGCAAGAGATGGTCAGCACTGCCGCATCCTCCTCCCTGGAGAGAAGCTACGAGCTTCCCGACGGGCAGGTGATCACTATCGGGAATGAGCGCTTCGATGTCCAGAAGCCATTTTCCAGCCTTCCTTTCTGGGCATTGAGTCCAGTGGAATCCACGAGACAACCTTCAACTCTGTTATGAAGTGCGATGTGGATATTCGCAAGGATCTATATGCCAACACCGTGCTGTCCGGAGGCAGCACTATGTACCCTGGCATTGCTGACCGGATGCAGAAGGAAATTGTAGCCCTGGCACCCAGCACCATGAAAATCAAGATCATCGCTCCCCCAGAGCGGAAGTATTCCGTTTGGATTGGGGGCTCCATTCTGGCCAGCCTGTCCACGTTCCAGCAAATGTGGATCAGTAAGCAGGAGTACGATGAGGCTGGTCCTCCCATCGTCCACAGGAAGTGTTTCTGACTGGGCTTCCACGCTAATGCACTGGCATTGTCCCCAAGTTCTAGATCATGGCGATAGCACTGCTTTTATCCACTTCCAATTGAGTCAAGGTAAATTTCCACTCTCGCTAGTGTGTAAACAAGCAAACTCATCTCCATCCAAGCATTGTGGGCTCCCGCCCAGCTAACGATGTTTGACCTCTATCAACTTCTGGAGAATTCTGATATTCTAGTCTCTTTTCTTTACCATTAGGGGGTCAAAGAAATATAGACTTGTTTAAATGAAAATAAATGACAAGGAGTCAAGTGAGAAATGTCCTTCCAGAACAGATAACTAGAATTTTCAATCTTTAAATACTAGTTCTTGCTTTAAATATTTAACAATAGCAAGCTGTACAACCTGTAAAAAAAAAAAATGTTTATGTATTTAGCAAACATGCCTTATTAGTTAGAATTTTGGTTTTGTTTTTGCTTCTTTGTATAGAGACAGTAAATTATATGGGTCAATGATATTCATATTTATATAAGCACTGAGGAAATAGAATAATCTATCTTAAAATATGCTGATAAATCTGGCTATCTGAACAACTAATGTGAATTTCTTAATTCCCCAACAGTCACCATTTTGATAACTCCTTATTTTGTTTCCTTATTAAATAAGCATAATGGAACAGCAGCATTCCATTAATATTTATAAAGTTTATAAATCAACTGAACTTTTAGCTCAGAGTAGAGTTCTGCTGATCAAATGTGTATTCTAATATCTGACTTATCAAACTTCATTATACTTGTAAAACAGCAAAACTGTTACAGATAAGGCCTAACTTTTAAAATAGAGGGAAAACTGTAATATCAAATTAATTAACATCATTATGCTACAGTTTGACAAAAATAATTTTATTTCCATTGCTTAGCATAATAGCATGTCGAGTTATTTCTATAGATCATGATTTTGAATATTTCTCTTATCAAGGATTTCACTGTGGAAAAACATATCTGCAGCATTTTTGTAAACTACAAATTCTAATACCAGTATAATAATTTCAATTTTATTATTGGAAGATTTTAGAATAATTCTATTTTTTTATGTCCAGTAACAGGCAATATCTCTTTACGTGAAGTGTCTCTAAGATATCAACATCTTACAAAGCCTCTGTATATCTTCCTACGTTCTCTAAACATTTTTAAGGAATTCAGTGGTGATTTTCAACTAGTGGTGATTTTTAAATACTAGCACATTTATTGCAATCTATTCTGTGACTTCTCATTAAGTAAATATCAAAGATATTTGTATTTTTCAGGGGTTTTCTCTGAAATTTTAGGATATCTGGGGGAGTTGCTTATTAAGCCATTATCACAGTCTCAGGAAAAAGGAATTTTCTTCTTTTCCTTTGGTTTAGGAAGCTTATACTTGTGTTTAAAATGTCTAAATTGGAGTTTTGAGCTTTCTTTTCCTTAAAAATTTTCAGAGAATTTGACTGTTGCTTATTTCCTTTAATCTGAAAACAGTTTTTAATTCATTTAACCAAAATTAACCTCCAAAGCCACTTTAGTTTAGAAGAATTGAGTTTCCTTTCTTCTTTAATTTTAAATAAATGAAAATTAATTCACACCTACATTTCCTGTTTTTTCTCTTCAATTCTTCCCAAAGAAATGTAGGATGATCCAGAGAGGATCACTTTTTTAAAATGTTTTTTTTTTTTAATGGAAGGATAATTGCTTTACAGCATTTTGTTGTTTTCTGCCAAATATCAACATGAATCAGCCATAGGTATACGTATATCCCCTCCCTCTGAACCTCCCTCCCATCTCCCTCCCCATCCCACCCCTCTAGACTGTCACAGAGCTCCTGTTTGGGTTCCTTGAATCATACAGAAAATTCCCATTGGCTATCTATTTTACATATGGTAATGTAAGTTTCCATGTTACTTTCTCCATACATAGAGTACCACTTTTTATACGTGTAATCTATTCATTCATATAATTTTACACCTCATACATTTGACCATGTAGACATTAAAAGGAAATTAAAATTTTTAAAAAGGAAAAGGTCTAGTAGATAAGGTTATAAATTCCTTGCAGTCTGCATTAAAAAGTTAAGCTTTAGTGGATGAACTGGTCTTCAGGTAATTAGTAGGCTGAGTTAATAGCGATAATAATAATAGCTTGAATTTATACACTGCAACACTTCCCATTTGCAGAGTGGTTCTCAAAAATGTTGACCTACATTCTCAATTACTGGAAAAAACGTATCTCCCCCTTCACAGGAAATTTCTAGGACACGTAAAGTATACCTCTCAGAGAGAGAAACTATTGAGCCCTGGATCATTTGCTGAAAATATGAATTCCATAATGCAAATAAATTTAAGCCTGAGGTCTTTGGATATTCCATTCATCAACACTGACTGACTGACTGATGGATGAATTCAATGAGAAACACAATTTTAAATTTTAGAATCAATGTCATCTTTTCAGGTCATGTAATCAGCTTGTTATTCACCAGTGGTTCACCGGATGGCACAGCAGCGAGAGAGGCTTCACAGATGAATTTCACACCATTGTAAGTGGTTCCCACCCTTTCCTGATGAACCATGCTGAGCAGCGATCTAGGATTGGGGTTGCACCTCAGCCTCCTTAAAACTGTTATTTCCTGACCACAGGTAATATTCTTCTGAAAGTGGACATGATGCAAAGCCAATACCTACACTTCTTCCCTAACTTTCCCTAACAGATGTGCTTTTTTTTAACAGTAAGATAAAGTCATGGTAGACCACGGATTGAGCCTTACATTCACAATTCTGTTATGGAGAAGAGGACAGAACTAAGAATTACATTTTCCAGATAATCAAAAAGTAATCTTTTGAGGTGTCGAGAGCCTTACCACATTGATTTACTTATTTTGCAGCTGTAAATACTATGGGGTTACAAAGAGCTAGATACACCTTAGGGAGTGAACAACAACAAACAACAAATGCTAAAATTTACTAGGAAAGTATTTCAAGGACATTAGGGAATTTACAATCCAGTAATGAGGGAAATTACCTAGAGTGGAAAGCAGCATGATCTAATGATGGTTCATAGACTAGACATGGCCCATGGCCTGTGATAATTCTAATAAGGACAGTTTAAGTCTGGGTGATCAAAGAAGGAGATCACCTCTAAAGAATAGATGGAGTCACTGAGTTAACTCTTAAAGGACACACAAGTTGTACAGAACATAAAAACTTTTCTTAGATGGTTCAGGCACCATTATGATCACTATTTATTAGGGTTGGTAGGTGGTTAATTCTTATTTTGAAGGTCTCCATTGGAAGGAAATCGGCCCTGGGATTCTTTGGAGGGAATGATGCTGAAGCTGAAACTCCAGTACTTTGGCCACCTCATGTGAAGAGTTGACTCACTGGAAAAGACTCTGATGCTGGGAGGGATTGGGGGCAGGAGGAGAAGGGGACCATAGAGGATGAGATGGCTGGATGGCATCACGGACTTGATGAACGTGAGTCTGAGTGAACTCTAGGATTTGGTGATGGATAGGGAGGCCTGGCGTGCTGCAATTCATGGGTCGCAAAGAGTCGGACATGACTGAGTGACTGAACTGAACTAAACTGATTGGAACTTGCCAGATATTTTAAGGAAGTAACATTTAAGGCTCAGCTTAGACTCTTTTCTAGCCCTCCTTCCTCCTGTTCCAAGGAAAAGTGGTAAATTCCTCCCTTGTGCTCCCGCTGTATCATTTGCATGCGTATAGCATCATCGCTATCATTGGAGAAGGAAATGGCAATCCACCCCAGTGTTCTTGCCTGGAGAATCCCAGGGACAGGGGAGCCTGGTGGGCTGCCATCTGTGGGGTCATACAGAGTCGGACACAACTGAAGTGACTTAGCAGCAGCATCGCACGTATAACATGCGTCCACACTCTCCCACCCACACCCAACACTGAGCTCCTGGAGGACAGAGATGGGGATAGTACTTGTCCACCTTTGAACCATCCAGGATTTTCCTAATGTTAGGCACAGATGATTAACCCAGTAAATGTGGTTTGAACGCATAAATGATTGAATTCATGGGATCTGATATACGTCATGAACGTCACAGTTCTGCATTATCTGTTTTTTACCGCTCTGTTCTTAGCTCCTGTCTTCTAGTGTCTGCCACTTTTGTTGTGTTGTCTTTCCTCTGAGGCATATTTTTTATTTATCCCTTCTTTATCTCTCTTCTCTTTCCTATTCAGTTCTCCTATGCATTTCAACCTACAGAGCTGAACCTTAAAAGCTTTTGCTCATTCATAAAATTTTCCCATTCTTCTAATTAATCGAAGGATCAATCAACCTCATCTTTTGGAGTGTGAGCTAGCTAAGTAGCTGCTGAAATTTTAGCCTAAATAAAGAGAAGAAGAAAAAGGAAGGAAGAATGGATGAATGAATGAATGAATGAAAGAGAAGTTTTTCAGTGAGTACAATAGTATATTCAACTCTTCTAATCTATTCACATCCTTACTGATATTTTTCTCTTTTTTTTTAACTCCAGATTGAGCTAGAGTTGAGTTTCAGACATCTGACTCCTAATAACTCAGACATTAGAATATATTGAAAAGTCTACTTTTTTGGTAACTATTCAGTTTCCTTCCAGAATTTATAAAAGATTATTTTCAAAATATGGTTTTTGATGTTAAGAACTAAGAACATGGTTTGGCCAACACAGCTTCCAGATGTTGATAAGTATACTTGGAATGTCTTTAGGGATATATATGTACATATTAGTAGAGAACCTACTCATTAAAATTAATTGATACCTGAAGACTTCCTCTTTAAATATGAAGGATCTGTCTGAATTCTGTCATTTTTTCAAAGCTAATACCATAATTAATAAAAAACAATAGATACTTCTCAGGCTGCCTGCCTTGTTTTTCAAGTCATTCCACATCTGCTGTTCTAATCATATTACAGTTTTAGATTCAGTTAAATCTAGTCAACAGATGTGCCAATGTGATAAAATGACAGATATTTTACCTAGACAACACCCTAACACCACTTGAAAAATGGAAAATCTTATTTAATTGGCTACTTGACAACATGTAAGTCAAAAGCCAAGTTGTTCTCTCTGGGATTGGGAATGAGGCCTTTGTAACTGTATACCTACCATACGAAATAGCATCTGGTAAAGAAGGCAGAGGACGTGATACACAGACACAGCAGAAGGATTTAAGTTCCTGTTCATGTCCCTTTCATGGAAGTGTTGCAGTAAAAGGGGTTTTTCTTAACTATTTTAGAGCTTAGGGGTGAACAGGGAAAGCCAGATGCCAACAAGATATTCTAACTTCATGGCTCCTGCATACTCTTTACGACTCACTCAAAACATCCCCAAATATCATTCCCTGTTCTTTTAATTGATAAATAGTAACTACACAACATTGTCTGTTTTTTTCCATAGCTGGATAATGAGCGAAAAGCTGGCTTCAACAGTGACAACAAAATTATGTTTATCAGTGATGATACCAGGATCTTCTAGGGCAATTCGGTGTTCATAGTTCAAAAATGGAAGGTTTCCACAGAAATACAAGCTTTTTATAAACCTTCAATTACCCAAGTAATAAGAACTTATGATATGTGAAATCTACAATTTCTAGATAATAAGTTAGTAAAATGACAGAAGAAATCATAAATATGCCCCTACTTATTGTAAAAAAAATGGTATTCATTTAATGATTAGAATCAAAACATTACATCCTTGGCTAAATAGTCGATTTTATCAAAATGGAAGAAATTATCTGCAGCAGAATAAATACAAAATGTACAATTTTTAAATACTGATGGACTCAGAGAAACAACAGTTGAAACAAAGAAAGAGAAACTATATTAATTTTAAAAATAGACAGTAAAGATAACAAGAATATTCTTCCCCTTTACCTGTCCTCTTTTATTAATATTTGATACTAGGTATGGCTTTGCATCACTTACTAATTTGACTAATCAGCCAAAATTACAAATAATAAAAAATAAAATTATCAAATCTCTATGGTAGAATGGAATACAAATCAGCAAAGCTTTGTGACCAGTGGGATATTAGGAAAAAGGAGGAAAGAGAGAGGAGGAGTTTAGACCATAAATGATGTGCATAACAATGCTCAAACCATAACCAATTTGAGTAATCATTACTTTCATATTTGAGTCACTGTGGCCAAGAATTATAGCAAGAATGGTTGACTGCTCTTCCAACATTGGCCCCACAAAGCGACTCTGACAATCCAGAGTCAAGAAGGCAGGATGCATATATTAAATAGTGATTGCTTCCTTTTTTTTTTTAATTCAGTTTTTGCCTTGATTTTTAGCTAACCAACAACTGAGTGTGTGCATGCATGCTCAGTCATGTCTGATTCTTTGCAACCCCATGGACTGTGTAGCACACAAATCTCCTCTGTCCATGGAATTTTCCAGGCAAGAATATTAGAGTGGATTGCCATTCCCTTCTCTAGGAAATCTTCTCAACCCAGGGATTAAACCTGTATCTCTTACATCTCTGTATTGACAGGCAAGTTCTTTACCAGCTGAAACAATTCAGCAAGAATTCTCTTTGTGGTAACGTTAGTGGGAGGCAAGGTCCAGGCACATACTCATTCACTAACAGCTAGAGCTTAGACTAAATCTATCAAATGCTCCAATCAGAGATTTTAACACTGGCAATCTGAGGAAATGCCCTAATATGCTAGAAATGCTGAAAAATTATTCACGGTCTCAGTGACACCGGGAGGCCGTCAATGACTATGGCAAGATCCCATGGTAGAATCTTAACCAGACTATTGCTTTGACATGACTTCAGTCAATTTTCTTATTTTCTAGACTCTTCAGTTAATGTCTGTCCATTTTTAGTGGAATCTGAATTACTCATCATCCCTCCAGAAATTTCTTTTCTGGCTTAAACCACCTAAATTTCTGTTGGTTAAAATCAAGTATGCTGATTGAAACATAGTTTGATACCAGAGAATGAAATTGTGGGTAATGGACCCTTAAAGAAATGGGCAGATCTAGGATTGGTTATCTGGCTGAAAGCAGTAAGAATCCCTCTAGTATTCAGGAAAGAGAATACTCTAACTCATGACAGACAGGAGAAACAGCTCATTAAAGTATCTCCTGGGATCACTTAAAATGAAGTCCTTTTGGACTTCAAGGCTGTGGGGGACCAATTTTTCAATGTCGTGAAACAACATAAAGGATGTGAAGAATTCTATGTAGAGCAGTGGATGGCTTCTTTTACTGGCTCTGGCCAGTTCAAAAAGAGAGTAACACAGTCAAATCATGGCCTCCATATCAAAGCACAGACTGAGATAAAAGAATCTTTTTATCTCTTAGAGATATAAGGCTGCTGCTGCTGCTGCTGCTAAGTCACTTCAGTCGTGTCCAACTCTGTGTGACCCCATAGATGGCAGCCCACCAGGCTCCCCATCCCTGGGATTCTCCAGGCAAGAACACTGGAGTGGGTTGCCATTTCCTTCTCCAATGTATCAAAGTGAAAAGTGAAAGTGAAGTCACTCAGTCGTGTCTAACTCTTAGCGACTCCATGGACTTCAGCCCACCAGATTCCTCCATCCAGGGGATTTTCCAGGCAAGAGTACTGGGGTGGGGTGCCATTCCCTCTCTGAACAATACCTTAAAACCAAACACCACTGATTGAATTCACAGACTCACTAGAATGTTCGTGTTAAATATAGAGCAATGATGGAAAAAAATGAGGTCCAAAAATCAAAGTGGAGCTATTTAGGAGGTTTTGAGAACAAGGAGACTCCAAACATCCAGCCACACCCCCTTATAGCCATACACAGCAACCTCTTTTCCTCATCTGATGAGGCCTTTACCATTTGGTTGCATAAATACAGACGAAACAGCCTTAGATGTTGGAGGTATCTTGAAAGAAAAAGATAATTTTATCATTCAAGGTCCTTATAGGTAAGTTACAGAGTACCCAAAGGGTTTTAACTGAAAAGGATTTCTTTTATAACTGTTTACAAAGATCTAGGTTCCAAGGTAGCATTAGTGGTAAAGAAGCCACCTGCCGATGAAGGAGACATAAACAGAGATGGGTTCGATCCCTGCGTCGGGAAGATCCCCTGGAGGAGGGTATGGCAACCCACTCCAATATTCTTGCCTGCAGAATCCCATGGAGAGAGGAGCCTGGTGGCCTACAGACCATGGGGTCACAAAGAATCAGACACAACTAAAGCAAACTGAGCGAGGCAGCTTTAAGGAACCAACAAGGAATGATGAGGCACCCCATGCTAACAGCAAGAAACCATTATCATGACTAAGCCCAAAGACGCAAGAAAAAAAAAGACATGTGGCCTGAAACCAGTGAGAGCTGTCCAGGAAGCGGACCACCCACTGGGAACTATGGGTATAGAGGAATACAGTCCCAACCAGGACCCTGGCTAAAGAAAGAAGGCGGCAAAGGAAAAGCTCTGAACTCTCTCCTCTTTCACTACCCAAGATCCTGTTTCCCATCCACCTAAACCAATGAGAAGTCGAGGTCAAAGGAACTCAGTCCAAGAAATCAATGTGGACTGTGCTCAGTGACACAGTCCAAGAGATCAGTTTGCCAAAGCACCAAGGAAGACAGAGAAGACAAAGAACCAATGGGAAGGAGCAAACACATAACGACCTGCACACCCATTCTCCTCATGCCCGGTTCCACAGTCACCACGATTATTTCTAGACCTAGAGTCAAATCCAACATGACCTAGAGTACTCACTTCTGAAGTCAAAAATCTGGAGGAAAGGGCTTAGCTGCAAAAGAGGAACTATGAAATTTTGCTAATCTCTTTAGACAAAAATCTTGGAAATCTGTGTACAAAGAGTGCTTTGCTCCTTGTAAAGGGAAAAATCTGATAAAAAGAGTTCTCTACCTAAGATGGAAAAGCATAGTTTTATATCAGGCTGAAGTCATACTTAGGAGTTTTCTCAGTGAGTATGTTGCTTTTAATGCGATAGCTTCAATAACTGATGTCAGTTCCAATTGTGTGCTGCAATAATTGCTGGAAATTTGGACTAAGTGCTGAGCCCTATTAGATGAAGTTGAGATGCTGGAAATTCCCTACTGTAATACTGAGGAAGGAATCAAAAGATTCTGCAAGATAGGAATAACCGATTAGGTTAATCAAATGCTCCCTCTCCCACACTCCCTAACTATGTTCTCCTAGCAAACCTGAAGTAATACCTTTCACCAAGACCTTGGGAAACACATTGGAATGGAACCTACAGTATTGCTAAATTCTTTGTATTTGGTGTGCTGTTTGGTGGGGCACGTTTCCCAGGTTTTCAGATGAGGCCTCACACCAAAGAAAGAATGACTATAACTTGAGGGTGATGTGCTTCACATGGATTCATTAAGCAGATGGAATAGAATTTCAGTTGAAAGTGAACATTTGCTTAGAACTTTTAAAGCATCAACCACTCACATCAGTGAAGTCTGTTCTCTTTGAAAATACAATGTGAGAAATTTTTGACATTTGAAATTTTTATTTCCAGCCCCAACGATATTAAGGCTTACCGATTTAGGAAGGAAACACATGCTTTCAAATGTGATGAAATATCAGGCTATTCCAGGGAATATGCTTAAGTAACTTAATATGATTCTAACAAATCTTAAGGGAATAGGTAACCCAAACAGTTCATCCTCCTTCCCTCAAAAAGCTTCAGCATTTCCACTAATTCTTTAATTCTTTTAATATTGACCCATTATATAATGCCAAAACTAATATAATGAGGGGTAACATATTTAGCTATACTTGATTTATTTCAAGAAATAAAGACAAAATTGTAAAAGGAAGCAACTTTCATGTAGGATAATTCTAGAAAAATAAGACTCCCATAAAAATTCAAAATCCAACAAAATTAAGAAATAATTCAGCTCTCATCACTAGGCTTTAAGTTACAAAACCAACTGAGCACTTGAAATTGAAAGGAAAATTAAGTCTAAAGAAATTATATAAAGAAAGTTGACACTATATAAAACTCTTGAGTTTTCCATACCAGTGCTCAAACCAGGTCAGGATTATCATTTTAATTCTCTAAGTGTAGACAATTTCAAAAATGATTGCTCTTGGATTAATGAAACTTTCCACTTCTTATATTTGCTAAGTGATTTGAATAAATCTCATCGCTATACTTTCTCAGAAATCTCAAGACAGGGACACATTCTGTCTCTCAGTTCTGAGTCAATATACACAGCTGTTCAATCTATCAAGATGTTCCATGTCCCTGGCTGGAATAATAAAATAAGAAGTACAAGAGAGAATAATGAAACTGACTTCTGGTGTCTTCTGTACTCTATTATATGGGGTACATACAAAAAAGCTCTAATTTCTTCACTTGGCTAGCATGAATCACTAAGCTTCTTAGAATTTCAATAAGTCCACAATAATACCAAACACATTTCAGAGAAGTAAAAGACCTGTTTGTGAAGCCTTTCAGTTTCCTCCAAATCACAATGCAAATTGTCAACACCTGAGCAGCTCCCTCAGTTATGTGTGCCATGTGTATTTCTAGAATTTAATGACTTCTTTTTCACAAGAGCTCCTATCCTTTTTAGAATGACTGCATGTTACTAAAACACCTAGGTTTAGCTCTTAGTTTCGAAACCTGATTGCTGCTAGACAAGACAAGGTATGTGCAAGAGCAGCCTACCAACAGGTGAATAACCAAAGACCCTGTACAGGGTTACTCAAGAAAGATTCAGTTCAGTTCAGTTCAGTTCAGTTCATTTCAGTTCAGTCGCTCAGTCGTGTCTGACTCTTTGCAACCTCATGAATCGCAGCACACCAGGCCTCCTAGTCCATCACCAACTCCGGGAGTTCACTCAGACTCACGTCCATCGAGTCGGTGATGCCATCCAGCCATCTCATCCTCTGTCGTCCCCTTCTCCTCCTGTCCCCAGTCCCTCCCAGCATCAGGGTCTTTTCCAATGAGTCAACTCTTTGCATGAGGTGGCCAAAGTATTGGAGTTTCAGCTTTAGCATCATTCCTTCCAAAGAAATCCCAAGGCTGATCTCCTTTAGAATGGACTGGTTGGATCTCCTTGCAGTCCAAAGGACTCTCAAGAGTCTTCTCCAACACCACAGTTTAAATGCATCAATTCTTCGGCACTCAGCTTTCTTCACAGGCCAACTCTCACATCCATACATGACCACAGGAAAAACCATAGCCTTGACTAGACGGACCTTTGTTGGCAAAGTAATGTCTCTGCTTTTGAATATGCTATCTAGGTTGGTCATAACTTTCCTTCCAAGGAGTATGTGTCTTTTAATTTCCTGGCTGCAATCACCATCTGCAGTGATTTTGGAGCCCAAAAAATGAAGTCTGACACTGTTTCCACTGTTTCCCCATCTCTTTCCCATGAACTGATGGGACCAGATGCCATTATCTTCATTTTCTGAATGTTGAGCTTTAAGCCAACTTTTTCACTCTCCACTTTCATTTTCATCAAGAGCCTCTTTAGTTCCTCTTCACTTTCTGCCATAAGGGTGGTGTCATCTGCATATCTGAGGTTACTGATATTTCTCCTAGCAATCTTGATTCCAGCTTGTGTTTCTTCCAGCCCAGCATTTCTCATGATGTACTCTGCATATAAGTTAAATAAGCAGGGTGACAATATACAGCCTTCATGTACTCCTTTCCCTATTTGGAACCAGCCTGTTGTTCCATGTCTAGTTCTAACTGTTGCTTCCTGACCTACATATAGGTTTCTCAAGAGGCCGGTCAGGTAGTCTGGTATTTCCATCTCTTTCAGAATTTTCCACAGTTTCTTGTGATCCACACAGTCAAAGGCTTTGGCATAGTCAATAAAGCAGAAATAGATGTTTTTCTGGAACTCTCTTGCTTTTTCCATGATCCAATGGATGCTGGCAATTTGATCTCTGGTTCCTCTGCCTTTTCTAAAACCAGCTTGAACATCTGGAAGTTCACGGTTCACGTATTGCTGAAGCCTGGCTTGGAGAATTTTGAGCATTACTTTACTAGCGTGTGAGATGAGTGAAATTGTGTGGTAGTTTGAGCATTCTTTGGTATTGCCTTTCTTTGGAATTGGAATGAAAACTGACCTTTTCCAGTCCTGTGGCCACTGCTGAGTTTTCCAAATTTGCTGGCATATTGAGTGCAGCACTTTCATAGCATCATCTTTCAGGATTTGAAATAGCTCAACTGGAATTCCATCACCTCCACTAGCTTTGTTCGTAATGATGCTCCTAAGGCCCACTTGACTTTGCCATTTCAGGATGTCTGGCTATAGGTGCGTGATCACACCATCATGATTATCTGGGTCGTGAAGATCTTTTTGTACAGTTCTGTGTATTCTTGCCACCTCTTCTTAATATCTTCTGCTTCTGTTAGGTCCATACTAAACACTCTCAAAACTGTATCACTCAGTTACCAGGTTATAGATTAACTGTGGTTAGAAGCGGTGTTGGAACCAACCCCTCTCCATGCCTTGAAGAAATGAAGGAACATGCATGGCTGCCAGTCTAGCCATCAGCAGTGACTCCCTCAAAGAGGCTGATTGATCAGAGGGCTGATGTATGCTGTGATATGAAGAGGGACACACTGAGCACCTGCCAACTTATGGACACAACTCTAACAGCTTCTTCACAAATCTCACTTGACCATCTGTTTATGGAATCTACTTCTTGAATAAAAAGCAAATTATTTATCAATCCTTTTTAATCACCTTGTATTTTCCAATCAGCTAACATGGTAAAGCAAGAGAGTTCCAGAAAAACATCTATTTCTGCTTTATTGACTATGCCAAAGCCTTTGACTGTGTGGATCACAATAAACTGTGGAAAATTCTCAAAGAGATGGGAATACCAGACCACCTGACCGGCCTCTTGAGAAATCTGTACGCAGGTCAGGAAGCAACAGTTAGAACTGGACATGGAACAACAGACTGGTTCCAAATAGGAAAAGGAGTACGTCAAGGCTGTATATTGTCACCCTGCTTGTTTAACTTATATGTAGAGTACATCATAGAAACGCTGGGCTAGAAGAAGCACAAGCTAGAATCAAGATTGCTGGGAGAAATATCACTAACCTCAGATATTCAGATGACATCACCCTTATGGCAAAAGAACTAAAGAGCCTCTTGATGAAAGTGAAAGTGGAGAGTGAAAAAGTTGGCTTAAGCTCAGCATTCAGAAAACTAAGATCATGGCATCTGGTCCCATCATTTCATGGCAAATAGATAGGGAAACAGTGGAGACAGTGGCTGACTTTATCTTTTGGGGCTCCAAAATCACTGCAGATGGTGACTGCAGCCATGAAATTAAAATATGCATACACCTTGGAAGGAAAGTTATGATTTATCTAGACAGCATATTAAAAAGCAGAGACATTACTTTGCCATCATAGGTCCATCTAGTCAAGGCTATGGTTTCTCCAGTAGTCATATATAGATGTGATAGTTGGACTCTAAAGAAAGCTGAGCACCAAAGAATTGATGCTTTTGAACTGTGGTTTTGGAGAAGACTCTTGAGAGTCCTTTGGACTGCAAGGAGATCCAACCAGTCCATTCTAAAAGAGATCAGCCCTGGGTGTTCTTTGGAAGGAATGATGCTAAAGCTGAAACTCCAGTACTTTGGCTACCTGATGTGAAGAGCTGACTCATTGGAAAAGACCCTGATTATGAGTAAGATTGAAGGTGGGGATGACAGAGGATGAAATGGTTGAATGGCATCACCAACTCAATGGAAATGAGTTTGGGTAAACTCCAGGAGTTGGTGATGGACCAGGACACCTGGCATGCTGTGTGGTCCCTGGGGTTGCAAAGAGTCAGACATGACTGAGTGACTGAACTGAACTGAAAGTGGTAAAAGGCAGTGAAAATTGCTCAGTTATGGCTGACTCTTTGAGACCCCATGAACTGGAGTCTGGTAGGCATCTCTGTCCATGGAATTCTCCAATCAAGAACACTGGAAGCCGTGCCCTGCTCAGGGATCTTCCAACGCAGGGATTGAACCCAGGTCTCCTGCACTGCAGACAGATTCTTTACCATCTGAGCCACGCAGCACAAACAAAAGGCATGGGTGGAGGTCAACAGGAGGCTGGATGGGAGAAGGTGGACAAGGCTGTTGCTCCTTTCCTCTGGCCAGCGTTCCCAGGACAGCAGCACTCCTGGAACATGGGTCTGATGGAAAGCACTGACCTCTGGGCGGACTATCCATTTCCCACTTTCTCTTCCCAACTCTGTTCTCTCATGTCAGACACTCCCTCCCACTTCAAATACCACCTTCAGTCTGTTATCATGTTCTCACCACTGCCGCCAGTACCAAAGCAGCCACTCTCTCCCATAACCTCCAGCGTCACTTACTATCTTTTCCAGTCTCCCTTTCGAATATGTGGCATTGTTTGTTAGGTAGTTGTTGAATTACAAAGTCCTACTTTCTGGACTACCCTCAGAAACCTATTTGGCTTGAACATAAACGTTTTAATTCCAGTGTCACTTAAACAACTAAAATCCTTCCTGAGCTTATGCCAGCTTTCTGATTGTGCTAAAAAAAAAAAAAAAAAACGGTTCCTGTGGTTACAGATAGAACTGCTGAGATTTGGTTATGTGGCATGTATGACAACTGTCACATTATGCAGGGGTCATGTTACTTCAGAAGAATTTTACACTCATTATAAGAAATGCAGTTTTTAAAACTGCTTCTGTTTTATGGCAGACCAAAACGGTTATGCATTTTCTCGGGCACAGAGGTGTTAAACAGTTGTTGAACAACTGAACAACTGTCCCACTAATGACTGTAGTGGGACATAGTAAAAGAAACACATGCTGTTTGCTGTTGAAGTGTTACAGTACCCGTGGTAAAGGTAACTGAGCCCTTGGCTGGGTATAAGGGGAGCAATGACTCTCCTGCCAAGAAGCTAACTCCACAGAGGCTGCCTCTATTTCTAGGGTTGACAGTCCCCAGTGCCACCAAGCTCCTAAGTTCCACTTTGTTATTCCGTGTCCCCAGATCCTGGGGTTAAAAAGTGGTAGTTGGCACAGAGAGGCACACTCACATTGCAAAGGAATTTCATCCTAACCCTTACTGAGACAGGCTGGGACCTGGGACCCATTGGTATTAACACTTACACCTGGATCCTCCCCTCCTGAAACAACCAAATACAAAGAAAGTTGGGGCAAATTCTGGACAAAAGCTACAAAAAGACCAAGAAAGCCCAACTGCCACTTCTAAAGAGCAAAATCTGGAAGTCAGGAGCAAAAGCAGGGTACTGAGCACGCCCTTGCACAAACATCACCTAAGGAGGGGTGGGCAAAACTTTTAAGCCACCCTCCCCGCCCAACCCCTAGGCACAAGCCCTGCCCTCACTCCATATAAGGAACAAGCTCACTCTCCTTCGGGGAGTGAGTGAGCAAGGGACCCTGCTATTTGTTCTCCTTCCCTGCTACTGCAGCAGGGGCCCCATAAAGCCTGGCCTGAATTTCTCATCTGGCCTCTAGTCAATTTCAATTGATTAGGGAAGACCAAGAACCCTTATCATTATGGCCATGACATGCCTTTCTCAGAAAAAAGTATTTTGGATTCTTCCCTGCAGGTGAGCCTCCCCTGGGAAAATTAATTATCACTGTTGTCTACCCCACTCTGGCTTCAAAGGGGCCATTTCCCCGTTATCGCCTTAACCAAAACAGTCATTAAACTCCCCTTGCAAGTCTGCAGCACAGTTATGGCACACGTGAACTGCTTTGTAGAGGCTTTAGTCAAGACTTGGGTTGGGGGTGGGGAGGGCAAGAGCGAGTCAACATACAGAGCTGCACACAGTTAACTACTTGTGCTCAGGCGCTGTTGTGTCCAACTCCGTAACCCCAAAGAAGCTATTAGGGCTTCCCTGATAGCTCAGCTGGTAAAGAATCTGCCTGCGATGTAGCAGACCCTGGTTCAATTCCTGGGTTGGGGAAGACCTGCTGGAGAAGGGCTAGGCTACCCACCTCAGTGTTCTTGGGCTTCCCTGGTGGCTCAGCTGGTAAAGAATCTGCCTGCAGTGCAGAAGACCTGGGTTCAATCCCTGGGTTGGGAAGATTCCCTGGAGAAGGGAAAGACTACCCACTCCAGTATTCTGGCCTGGAGAATTCCATGGACTGTACAGTCCATGGGGTCACAAAGAGTCGGACACGACTGAACGACTTTCACTTTCACTGCAACCCCATGGACTGTAGCCCACCAGGGTACTCTGTCTATGGGATTCTTCAGGCAAAAGTACTGGAGGGGGTTGCCATTTCCTCCTTCAGGGGATCCTCCAACCCAGGAATGAAATCCATGTCTCCTGCATTGTCAGGTAGATTCTTTACCCCTGCGCCACCTAATCAAGTTTCCCAATTAAGGCAAGCTCCTCCGAAGCACGCAGCTGGTCCATCACAAGTCCCCTTCACACCTGCCTATCCACCTGGCTCACTGGTACGGCTGATACACAGGGGCTCTGTTTCTCCCTAAAACACAGCAGAGCACCTTACAACTTCTCAAAATCCCAGTCCAAGAATGTGAAACCATGGTGTGTGTTAGCGGGAAATGGAAAATGGTTTGAGTTCATCAGGGAAAAAAGCAAAGCATCCCTAAGTCAGTGGGTTAAGTCTGTGATTTGAGGAAGCAAGAGGTGATTAGGATGGGTTGGAAGGAGGGTGTAATCATTTCCCATTGCTGATGCCACCAATTACCACAATTTAGTGATTTAAACTAACACAAGTTTATTATCATACAGTTCTGGAGGTCAGGAATCTACGTGGTTGGCAGGGCTTCTAGAGGCTTCTAGAAGCTCTAGTGTGCTAAGTCACTTCAGTCACATCTGGCGCTTTGTGACCCTGTACACTGTGACCCACCAGGCTCCTCTGTCCAGGGAATTCTCCAGGGAAGAGTACAGGGAGAATCCGTTTCTTGCTTGTTCCAGCTTCCAGAGGCCACCTGCACTCCTGGGCTCAAGGCCCTCTTCTCCCTCCAGGGCCAGCAATCGCATCAGTCTGGCTTCTGCTTTTGTCCTCACATCTCCCTCCTCTTCTGTCTCTCCTGCTACCCTCTTTTTTAAAACTGGATGATCCACATAATAACTATGTGAAGTCGCTCAGTCGTGTCCGACTCTTGGCGACCCCATGGACTGCAGCCTAACAGGCTCCTCCATCCACTATAAACGGCATATAACCTTTAAAAGTGGTGAATCCCTTTATTGTACACCTGTAACTTAAATGGGGCTTCCCAGGAGGCTCAGTGGTAAAGAATCTGCCTTCCAATGCAGGAGCCACAGGAGACATGGGTTAAATCCCTGGGTCAGGAAGATTCCCCTGGAGGAGGAAGTGGCAATCCATTCAAGTATTCTTGCCTGGAGAATTCCATAGATAAAGGAGCCTGGTGGGCTACAGCCCATGGGGTCGCAAAGTAATGCGACCTAGTTAACTTAAGTAATACTGAAGAGCAACTATATTTCAAGTAAAAATGTAACTAGAAGATCCACAATAACTTCCATCAAACATCCTGAACTTAATCACATGTGAAAAGTTCATTTGCCAGGTAAGGTAACATATTCACGTGTTTGGGGGATTCAGTTCAGTGCAGTCGCTGAGTCGTGTCCAACTCTTTGTGACCCCATGGTCTGTAGCATGCCAGGCCTTCCTGTCCATCACCAACTCCCAGAGCTTACTCAAACTCACATCCATCAAGTCAGTGATGCCGTCCAACCAGCTCATCCTCTGTCGTCCCCTTCTTCTCCCACCTTCAATCTTACTCATAATCAGGGTCTTTTCAAATAAGTCAGCTCTTCACATCAGGTGGCCAAAGTACTGGAGTTTCAGCTTCAACATCAGTCCTTCCAATGAATATTTGGGACAGATTTCTTTTAGGGTCTCCTTATAGTCCAAGGGACCCGCAAGAGTCTTCTCCAACACCACAGTTGAAAAGCATCAGTTCTTCGGTGCTCAGCTTTCTTTATAGGCCAACTCTCACATCCATACATGACTACTGGAAAAACAATAGCTTTGACTAGACAGACCTTTGTTGGCAAAGTAATGTCTTTGCTTTTAATATGCTATCTAGGTTGGTCATAACTTTTCTTCCAAGGAGCAAATTTCTTTTAGTTTCATGGCTCTAGTCACCATCTGCAGTGATTTTGTAGCCCAAAATATAAAGCATGTCACTGTTTCCATTCGGGGTATTAGGACATGGATATTTTGCAGTGGGTGGAGGGTTAGTCTGTCTACCACGTGGTGTTGTTCTTTTCTTTGAAATCTCACACATAAGCCACAGACACAGCGAGAACCAGGTACAGACAGAAGCACAATCCTGACAGGGACGACACATTACTCATCCTACCTTCAAGTCCTACCTGAGTAAGGGAGAGTAGTAGTGGACTCTTGGGTCAGGGCCTTGTGCCTTAGAAGAACTCTCAAAGCACAAAAATTGTCTTTCTCTTTTTAGCCCCACAAGAAAGATTTTTGAAAGTTTGATAACTGACTTGACTGAGGACAATTAAAAGAGAAGGAAGAATGGGCCAGAAGCCCCCAGGCCAGGTGGCAATGGGGACCAAGAGCCCAGGGGTATGATTGTGTCAGATGGTGGGAGAGGAGAAAAGAGGGTCACAGACTCTGCCTTTGCTTTTGTTTAAAGTGAAACAATAAATTATCTATTTGACACATCTGATTTGCCCCCAAATAATGGCACAGCCCCCGTTCCTCTTTTCTGTTCCCATGGTATCAATTTTAGAGGTGCTCAGAATGATTTGAAAAGCTTATGAAAAAAATGAGGTGAAGTGGAGGGAAACATGCCCTTTTCAGCTGTCCAGGAGCCTGACTCAGTCCAGAGTTCCATCCTGAGTCTGCCAGGAGTGCTGGGCACGGACCCAGCTCCTACGGGTCCCAGCAGAACCATAGCACTGCTGGTGCCTGGGAATCAGGGCTGGTCCCCCGTGGAGCATCCTCCAGTAGCTTCTAGAGCACCTGCGTCCAGTCCCAGGGACCAGGCTGCAGGGCTACCAAGTGGGGAGCTGCCCAGGATTCGGGCAGTCTGTTTCTAGTTTTTAAATATTTAGACATGTGCACATGCACACCTCCAGGTGAACTCTAGCCCTGAGTGCTTTACATGTTAGGGGGCAGACCAAAGGCAGTTTCCTCCTGTCATCACTAAATCAATCACTAGAAGGATGTTGATGAACCTAAGAAGTGGAACATAGCCAAACCCTCCAAGCTATCAACACAGACCTAGCCAGGGAGGCATAAAAAACAGGAGAACTGAGCAGAGAGGACACTGCTGGAGAATAAACATCTTTCAAATATATCAAGGTGCCTTCAGTCATAGAAATGTAAAACAGTTTCTCTGCGCATCAATTTAATGAATTGATCTATTCTATCTGTGGAGTTCCAACTACATCCTTCATGGTAAAGAAAATTGGATTTACATTAACAGAATGTCCATAAAACTCTTTAAATCCAATCCTCTTTTATGTCACATGGTCTTCATCTCATGAAGAATGTGGTAGTCTGGTTGTTTCAGAAGCTATTTCAGGCAAAACCTGTCTGGTGAAGTCCTAGGAGGCCAGCAGCTGAGCTGCCTTGGGAACTTTCATCTGCTGCTATTTCCAGTCCCTGCAATTTCTGTGCCTTGAGATTCATCTTTTGATAGGGAGGCTGACCACCCACAATCCACTGTTACAAGCCATCCTTTCTGGACATTTCTAGTATAGACTCTCAGTTAGGAAAAAGTGCTACACTAATATAATAAAAATGTCTTTCTAGGGAAATACTCCAAGAAGGGACAATAAGAATATCAAAGCTGATCAGGAATATCATCTTAACAGGAAGTCTTCAACCCTTCTACCGAGAAAATAAATGAGCATAAATGGTGGACAGGAAAGGGGAAGTAACCAAACAGAACAATCACCTTTTGCAGATTGGGTGTAGATTCAGACAGCGGCTGGCAGCCAGGGGACCAGGTAGGTCTCACCTCCTCTTCACCACCCCAGGGGCCCAGGACACACCTCTTTTCCCATGCTGTCCTCATCTTCTACGGCCCTGAAGCTCAACTCCTATCTCCTTTCTCCATCTCCAGCTTTATTCCCTACCTACAATGCAAATACTTGGACATCTCTGCCAAATGTCTAAATGATGCTCAAGACACATCACAGGAACAAGGAAATAAAGAGAAAGCTGAAGTCCATCGCTTTTCTTAAAAAAAATTTTAAAAAATCACTCTCTGCATACAGGAAATGGTTTTTAAAACAATCAGCTCACAACATTCCACACTCCCCTTAGAGAGCCCCCAGGCTCTTCTGAAAGGTCAGGAGAACACAATCAAGGTAGTATAAAGTCCTTTCCTTTCCTAAACAATGTGATCTTTGTAAACCTAATATTAAGTTTCTGAAGTGCTCTGTAAAAGCCCTTGTCTCCTAACTTTCAACTTCAAGAGTGTAATAAAGCTGCTGGCCCCAGGCTCCTTTTTTTAATTCAAGGGCACATTTTCAGAATAAACAGAGTGGTCTCCTCCTTTACCCAGGCTCTACCTTATTCATCACCAATTCCACTTTGGGGGTGTGCTTGTCTTCCTCCCTCTGGGAGGCCTCTTGAAGACTCTCCTCCCTACTCACCCCAAATCTACCACCTCGGATTATAAATTGTTCCATCCCTGTCTCAGAGCAATTCCCATTTTCCTGGCTAGACTGAAGCCTTGTCCAGAGTACAAAGCATTCCCCTCTGTCCCATGCAGCCTCCACCCTCACATATCCCCTTGAGCAGAAACTTTCCAGGGCCCAGTAGATTCTGAATTGGCGTTTATTGCCTGACAAAGTGGCTGAGAGCTAGCTCCCTCCTGGGAAGTGGAGGATTTGCAGGTCCTGCACTAAAGCAGAGACGCGTGCTACCAGGCAGCTCTGTCTACTGAACGAGTGCAGGTTTCTGAGTCTGCCAGTCCTGAAAACAAACTGTGACTCTGCCCCTCTGTAAATTAGGAAGTTGCTTTGCTTTTTCTGTACTTGTTTCTTTGTCTGAAAAATTGGAATAATATGTGAATAATAATACATTGTAGCACAGATACAACAGGAATGAATATAGATGATATATTTAGATGATATATTTAGCTGGATGGGCTTCCTAGGTGGCTCAGTGGTAACGAATCCTCCTGCCAAGCAGGAGACATGGGTTCGATCCCAGGGTTGGAAAGATTCCCTAGAGAAGGAAATGGCAACCCACTCCAGTATTCTTGCTTGGGAAATCCCATGGTCAGAGGAGCCTGGCAGGCTACAGTCCATGGGGTCACAAAGAATCAGACATGACTGAGTGACTAAAAAGCAGCAGCAGCAGCAGCATTTAGCTGCACAGGGAAGAAAATCATTCACTAAGTATCCTGGAGAAATTTCAGGACTTTTAAAGAAATAATATCTCTGTTAAGAAAATCACGGTCTAGAGTGAGATCCCCAGAAAAGGTAATGGCAACCCACTCTGGTACTCTTGCCTGGAAAATCCCATGGGTGGAGGAACCTGGCAGGCTACAGTCCATGGGGTCGCCAAGAGTTGGACACGACTCAGAGACTTGACTTTCACTTTTCACTTTCACGCATTGGAGAAGGAAATGGCAACCCACTCCAGTGTTCTTGCCTGGAGAATCGCAGGGACGGTGGAGCCTGGTGGGCTGCCGTCTATGGGGTCTCACAGAGTCGGACACAGCTGAAGCGACTTAGCAGCAGCAGCAGCAGCAAAGTGAGATCCCAGAGGGCACAATCAAATCATTAAAAAGGATTTGCTAAACTGGCTTCAAAAGAGGGTGAATGCTGGGAAGAAAAGAATGTTGAAGTAGTAGATTGAGTTGAACTGCTCTGCACAAAACAAATACAGTATTGTAATTAAAAAAATAAATAAATTAAAAAAAAAAAAAGAAGAAGAGGAGTTTACCTTGTGGGGGCTGAGAGGAGAACTGAGAGAGAGAAACCTGCTTGGATGGATGCAGCTGGGAGGAAGAGATCTCAAAGGACCTCCTTGTGGCAAAGTGCTTGAGAAATTTCATTCGTAAAAGCATTAATAAGCTGTTACTGCAAGTGTGCGGTATACACCTTTCTTCCTACCTCCCCTATGAAATCCTCAGTAACATCTACACAATTGACTCACATGGATTCCAGGGGGAGTTGAAGAAAGCTTTTGGTATACCTCTAGGTGGGCTCCAGAGAAGCAGAAGATGGGGTCTCTGAGCTTCACATTACATCCTAGAATTCCTTTACCAAGATCAAAAACGGATCTTACAGTTGAATTACTGACAGAATATAGTTTTTTTAATTTTCCCAAAAAATATTGTTCTAAAATCAATGTCATTTTATAATCAAGAAAATCCAAATAATTAAGAATCTTCTGGCTTGTAGCTGGTACCTAATAAGTGATATTTTTCTCTCCTTTTCTTCACTTCCCCATGGATATAGCAGGAGAGTGAATGAAGCAGGACACAAACCACATATCTCAATGACTATCATTAAAAAGTATCTCTTTCTCTCCCCCTCTCTCTCTCTTTAGACACTCAGTCGTGTCCAACTCTTGTGACCCCATGGACTGTAGCCTGCCAGGCTCCTCTGTCCATGGGATTCTCCAGGCAAGAACACTGGAGTGAGTTGCCATTTCCTTCTCCAGGGGATCTCCCCAACCCAGGGATCAAACCTGGGTCTCCTGCATTGCAGAGATTCTTTACCAACTGAGCTATGAGGGAACAAATAGTAAATGCTAGAGATGATATGGAGAAAAGAAGATCTCCTACACTGTTAGTAGGAATGTAAATTGGGGCAGCCACTATAGAAAACAAGTAAAAACTGGAGTTTCCATACGATCCCGCAATTCCACTCTAGGGCATATATCCAGAGAAAACTCTAATTTGAAAAGCGACATGCATCCCAAATGTTCACAGCAGCACTATTTACAACAGCTAAGACATAGAAGCAAACTAATTGTCCACCGACAGATGAATGGATAAAGAAAATGTGGAATATATATATATACAATGGAATACTACTCAGCCATAAAAAGAACAAAATCATTCCATTTGCAGCAACATGAAAGGATCTAGAGAATATTACATTCAGTGAAGTAAGTAAGACAAAGAGATAAATATTGTATGATATCACGTATATGTGGAATCTAAAAATAATATAAAAGAATATGTATACAAAACAGAAACAGACTCACAGACATAGAAAACAAATTTACAGTTACCAAAGGGAAAATGTGAGGGGGAGGGGTAAATGAGGAACATAGGATTAACAGATACAAACAACTATATATAAAATAGATAAGCAATAAAGATATGCTATATAGCACAAGGAACTAAATATCGTCCAGTAACCTATAACAGAAAAATATGTGTGTGTGGCGTGTGTATTATATATATATATGAATCACTTTGCTGTACATCTGAAACTAACACAATATTGTAAATCAACAATACCTCAATTTAAAAACACATCTCAAAGTACGCACAGCACCCCCAGACTACAGTACTTCTCTGGGATCACTCAGAAGTCCTAGTTGTTTGCTTCCCTCTTTCTTTCCAACACGTCCCATTCTTGTCTCTAAACTTGTCTTCTCAGTGCTTCTCTTGTATCTAGGATGCTTGTCCATCTGCTCCTCATCCAGCAGTTAACTGTTTGCAAACCTTCCCACTAGCAACATTGGTGGTATCACAGTGAGCAGACCTGCCTTCCATACTTTCCTACGACGGCCAAGAAAATGTACCGCCTACCAGAAAAGGAGTGGCTTTTTCCACTGGGACATATTCTAACCAAAGCATTCCCTTTCTCTTTCAGGATTTTGCAAGATAATTCTACTCCAAAATCATTTTGTTTCTAACCAATTTGTTTACGCTCTGTATCTGTTGTATTGGTACAGTTACTGATATGTTTCTTTTTCCTATTTATTCCCTAAAACAAATTTAACTTAAGCAGCTATCACATGTGCCTGGAGGGCTGAGACCAGGCCTGGCTCACGTGGTTTGCCTAGTGCCTGGGACAGAGCAGAGAGAAAAGAAAAGCATTCCATTAATACTGTCTAATATTTGTGGACTTGCAGTAAATGTTAATTTAATATTTTCTAAAGCATTTATTCTTTGCAACAAACTCTAGCCCTCAGCAGATCTTCCTGAGGTGGGTCAGAATTATTGTCCTAATATTTAACCAAGGAAACCAAGCAGGAAGAGCTGGGAAGACCTATGAAAAACTGCACAGTCTGGTGGTAAAAGACACTGATAACTGGAGTTTCTGCCTTCTGTCCCAAAAAGCACAGTGACAGGGGCAGTTCAGTGACACGGAGCAAAGCCAAACCTGGAATCCAATCTAGGCTCTGCTGCTTGAATCTTTTATGAATGTGAACCTCTCCAAGCCTCAGTTCTATCACCTTTAAAATCATATAATGATACTTGAGAGGAATTGCTCAGGATTAAAGGAGGTAACAGAACATCTGGAAGGATTCTTGCTAAATAGTAGGCTCTCACCAAATACTAGTTCTCTTTTCTTTCTGGGCCTTGTGAGAAATTCCAGAGACCAATTCCATTTTTGATCCAATTCCATGTAGGAGAAGAGAGATCAAAAAGGGAAGATGGTGCCATGTGAGAGCCCCTGGGAGCCTGGGAGCAGAGCAGAAGCCACGCCATGAACACTTACAGGAAATCCGGAGCTGGTTCTAGAACCAGAATCATGGCTCCTGGTCTTGGGCCTTGACACTGCTCATGATATACCGCTGGAGTCATTTTCTTTCTCTCTCCACTGGATCCTTGATCAATAACAGATGTGGAGAAAGACAGTGGACACCAGCAGTAACCCAAAAGAATGATGCTTTCTAAATAGGAAAAAATCCACTGAAGATCGGTCCTCTCTATGTGCACCCCATGCCCCTCGGCTACCCCATGCTCCTCGCTGTATAGACAGCGTCCCGAGCACAGCACATCGATTCACATGGGGGCACATCTAAGGCTCCACAACTTAATTTGACATCATGCCGCCAAAGTCACACTTATTGCATCATCCTATGCCTGCCACCAGAAGCCAGCGACTCACCACATCCTGCTTTCTTCAATGGAAGCATACTATTTCCTGCCTCTCTCTACTGGTGGCTAATAACAAAAGACAAGGAGGCTTCAGAGGTAACCCATTACATCAAAAGCATCTAAGCCTAAATTAGATGCTTGCAAGCCCTGTGTTCTCAGCCTATGCCCTGCTGCTGTTTTCTCTGGCAGAGCTAGTGAAGTCATAAACACAGAGGGATTTCCCAGGCTCTAAGAATGGATATTAGCAACACAAATGTTGCCTTTTGCACTGTGTTCAAGTTCCTATGAATCAAACTCACCTTCTCTGAAAATACAGCAAAAAGAGTATTCAGCCAGTCACAGAAAAGATAGTGGAATTCAAGCCACAGATGAAAAGTCCTTTAGTAATATATCTTGGAGAACTCCCAAGTCTAACTCAGAGTTTTGCTTATTTTGACCAGAGATGGGGGCTAGCAATTATCACTTCATCCATTGTACCCTGCATACGTTCCAAAGAAAATAAAGCAAAAATTCAGGACAATGATTTTTTTTTTCAATCTAGTCTTCTGTGAAAAATAAATAGCATGGTATCACAATAGGAATGAGTGTTTCTGGAGATTTTGATTATTTTGGATCCATAGTCTGAAATCTTTACATTCCACAGGAAGGCTCTCTTAGACTGTGAAATCTTTTAATTTGGTGTGACAGAATCATGTACAGGGAAACCTATCAAGGAACATTATCTAGCTTCTTGACTTACTTCAAATACGCAGATAATTCATTTCTTCTCTCCAGTTTTCCTCATTCCTTGGGTTGATCTCTTTTAACTGCCTCAAAATCCATCCAGCAGCTTACCAAGTTCTCTCTGAAAAAAACTAAACAAACAACACAACACGATTATCTTAGCTGAGCAGCCTCAAATATCTAATGGTTCTGGGTGCCCTAACAATCCCTTCCAGAGATGCTCACATAGTAAAACTTAGATTCCTTCCCCTTAGCCACAAGCCTAGCCCTAGGGAAAAATGATACCTTTACATGGCTCCTCTCCTAAACCAACCCACCATCATCACCGAAGTTTAAGCCCTCTTCATCTCTCACCTTATCTCTTACTCTAGACTCTCATTTAGAAGACTCGCATCTCATTTCTCCCTACTCTAATCTAACCTTCACCATTGTTTGATTACCTTTTTAAACTCAGCTTTGATTGTGTCATTGGATTGCACAGAACCCTCCCTGGACCCACTCCCTACCGAACTATAGATTCCTCAATAGCCATTTGAGGTCCCACATGATCTAACCCTAAAACATCTCCCTCTGCCTCCTAAGAGCTACCTCCAGCCAATGTAGACTTCCCACAGTTTCCTGACACAGTAAGTGTCAGTAAGTATGCTTTTGTGACTACTTATATGTTCAGAGTTCCAACTCAGATCGTGCCAAATCAATAAAATCTAGATATGACCTAAAAATACTATTGGGTTGGCCAGAAAATTTGTTCAGGTTTTTCCTGTACAGTGCTATGAAAAACCTGAATGAACTTTTGGCCAACCCAATATATTCCCTCAGGTTCTTCACTCTAGCCCATTCTTCGCTTTAAAATCATCCTGACTGTCCATTCTTCCTTTATGGTTGCTTGTTAATTCCTCTGCATTTGACAGTTCTGCTCCCCAGCCTAATCTTTGAACTGCCATCTTGGATCGAATAGGTTATGAATTAAATTTTGTCTCCCCAAAAAGATGCATTGAAGTCCTAACTCTCAGAACCTTAGAATGCAATCTTATTTGGAAATAGGATCTTTACAGAGGCAATGAAGTTAAAGTGAGGTCATTGTGAAGGGCAGGGGATCTTAATCCAGCATGGTTGATGTTCTTCTAGAAAGGTGAAATTTGGACAGAGACAGGATAGCTAGAGGGAGAATGATGTGAAGAAATGCAGCAAGAGACAGCCATGTGAATGGGAGTGATGCATCCAGAAGCCAAGGAACACCAAGCATTCCCAGAAAACACCAGAAGCTAGAAAGGCAAGGAAGCATTCTGCCTTGCAGCCATCGGAGAGAACAAGTCCCTGGCCACAACTTGAGTTCAGCCTTCCAGCCTCTTACTTACTGTGAGACAGTAAGTTTTCGTTGTTATAAGCCACCCAGTTTTTGGCACTTTGTCAAAACGTCTGTAGGAGACCAATGCAGACTTTCCCTCTACTCTCCCCTTAGGGCTCCTGACTACTCGCCGCCTCTTTTCCTTTGATTCTCATATTGTCACTCTTTCCACACCAGAAACTGGCTACCTCCAGGCTTTATATTCCTCATGCTCATTTTACTGTAACTTTACAATGTATATTTAAAAACTACTCCAAAATGTTCCATGTGGTTTAAAGAAACATTTAAGTTATCCTCAACATCCTAACTCATATACTGGCCCTCCCCTGGTGGAAGCATCTCCTCTACATCCCAAATTACCTTTTGAGAGAGAGAGAGAAAGAGGGCAGCTTGTCTGTACCTGCATCCAGAGGGTGACTAATCCAGAGGATTCTCTGGAAAATTCCAAGTAATTCCAAGATCTCCAGGCAAAACAAACTCACAGTGAGTCCTGGTTTTGTCTAAACTTTCCACACTTAGTATCCTCTGCCTTTTCCAGGGTTGCCTCTTGTAACTAGTAATATCCCAGGATTTCTCCCTGGAGGCTCAGAAGGGAAAGAATCTGCCTGCCATAAGAACACTTGGGTTCAATCCCTGGGTTGGGAAGATCCCCTGGGGAAGGGAATGGCAACCCACCCCAGTATTCTTGCCTGGAGAATTCCATGGACAGAGGAGCCTGGAGGGTTACAGTCTATGGTGTCGCAGAGTCGGACACAACTGAACAACTAACACACACAAGGATTACTCAGACATCAACCTAGTGGTCTATCTATTTAGCAGAGATATGCACTGAGTGCCCACCAAGAACAAAGCACTGTGCTCGACAATAAGAGGGGAAAGATAAGAGGTTGATTAACAAGACACAAGCAGTCTGTAAAGTTGCTTTGGTGAAAGAAAGACATACAAAAATATCATAATGGTTGCAGAGAATCTGTTAGGGCAGAAGCAGTCCTTCTCCAAATCCAAAACAGGACCCCAGAGTAGAGTTGCTTTCAAGCCCCACACTGGAGGTATGTGTGGTAAACAGAATAATGTCCCCCTAAAAGAGGTCTACATCCTAATCCCCAAAACCTGTGAGTGTGTTACCTTACAAGGTAAAGTGGACTTGGAGGTTGTGATTAAGTTAAGGATATAGAGCTGGGAAATGAAGAAGGCAATGGCACTCCACTCCAGTACTGTTGCCTGGAAAATCCTATGGATGGAGAAGCCCAGTTGCCTGCAGTCCATGGGGTTGCTAAGAGTCGGACACGACTGAAGGAACTTAGCAGCAGCAGCATAGAGCCGGGAAGATTATCCTGAATTATCTACATGGGCCCAAAGAAATCACAGGGGCATTTATAAGGCAGAAGGAGGCAGAAGAGCTCAAGACACAAGCAGCAGCTGTGATGATGGAAGAACAGTCAGAGGAAAAGAGGTCAGAGGACGCCACTCTGGTGGCTTTGAACATGGAGGAAGGGGCCACAAGCCATGGGCTGCGGATGGCCTCTAGAAGTTGGAAAAAGGCGAGGAAACAGATCTTCCTTTAAAGCCTCCAAAGAAATGTAGTCCTGCTGACCCATTTTGGATCTCTGACCTCCAGAACTATAGAGTGATAAATCTGTGCTGCTTTAAGCCACTAAGTGTATGGCAGTTTGTTACAGCAGCAATAGGAAACTGCTACACATGGGTTTCCAGGGGACAGGATGGTGGGCTGAATGACAGGTACAATCTGGCCCTTGGACCCTAAACACCAGAGCATCTCTAAGAGCTCTCCAACAGCCTCAGGTCATAAGGAATGGGACAGGGTGTCCCTGTGAACAGCTCATGACAGTCAGCATTTGTTCCAATCCCCGCAGGGCCAATATTGGAACACATGCCCTGGACTGAAGGATGCTGATAAGAGAAGTGAAGTGAAAGTCACTTCGTCGTGTCTGACTCTTTGCGACCCCATGGACTACCCATGGAATTCTCCAGGCCAGAATACTGGAGTGGGTAGCCTGTCCCTTCTCTAGGGGGTCTTCCCAACCCAGGGATTGAAGCCAGATCTCCTGCATTACAGGCAGATTCTTTACCAGCTGAGCCACTAGGGAAGCCCAAGAATACTGGACTGGGTAGCCTAACCATTCTTCAGCAGATCTTCCCAACCCAGGAATCAAACTGGGGTCTCCTCAATTGCAGGCAGATTCTTTAACAGCTGATCTATCAGGGAAGCCCAATAACAGAAAGATGATATTAGGTAATATAAAGAGCTATAATATATTGAGTATGCATCACATGGTGGGTATTCTGCTATGCCCACCATATATACTATCTCTAATTTTCCCAACTACTCTACAGAGTGAGTAGTCGTATTTCCATTTTAAAAAAAAAACTGGGTATTAAAGAGACAATATGAGTTGCACAGATTTGAGCCCTAGTTTATCTGACTCTAAAGTTTGTTCCTTTCTGCCTCTAACCTAATGTCTCAAAGAGGCCTAAAACGATAATCCCCTATGTTTGTGTTCTTCCAGTTCCTCGGGCTCGACTAGCTTGTGGTAACTCAGTCTCACCAGCTTCTGTTCCCACTTGAATGGCACAAGCCCTCCAGCTTCCTGTCAGTCTCCGTATCAGACCAGTTACGTCTGATAGAACCCAAGGCAAGTCTCCTGAGTGCTCACTAATAGCTCTCATATCTTCCTCCCAAAGCCCCAGCATGTTCACTTCTGGAAGGCCCTGGGAAGACAGCGACTCTAGTCTGATGCATTCGCTAGTACCAATGACCTCTGACAAAGCTATGACAAACCTAGACAGTGTATGAAAAAGGAGAAACATCATTTTGCTGACAAAGGTCCATAGAGTCAAAGCTCTTGCTTTTCCAGTAGTCATGTATGGATGTGAGAGTTGGTCCATAAAGAAGGCTGAGCACCGAGGAACTGATGCTTTCGAACTGTGGTGTTGGAGAAGTCTCTTAAGAATCCCTTGGACTGCAAGGAGATCAAATCAACCAATCCCAAAAGAAATCTACCCTGAATATTTATTAGTAGTACTGATGCAAAGGACTGGCCACCTGATGTGAAGAGCTGACTCACTAGAAAAGACCCTGATGCTGGAAAAGATTGAGGGCTGGAGGAGAAGAGGGCAGCAGAGGATGAGATGGTTAGATAGTATCACCAACTCAAGGGACAGGAGTTTGAGCAAACTCCAGGAGATAGTGAAGGACAGGGAAGCCAAGCAAGCTACAGTCCATGGGGTCACAAAGAGTCAGACACAACTTAGTGACTGAACAACAACAAGGCCCTCTGACAGCATGATGCCGGAGGCAGGGTTTCCCTGTCTTCCTGGCAGCCCTCCCCACGCTATAGCCACACTGAGCTCTGTGCAGGGGCTCAGAGAGGAGCTTTCTCTGCTCTGTGCTTCAAGCCCCAAGCCGACACCGAATGAGACTCTGTGTCTCACAGAGTCCCTCCCAAAACAAGCCCATCATCTGCCTGTAGCCCTCCCTATATAAAATTTGCTTTCATTTGTTCATCATATTCCTTACAGAACCCCCCCTTTCCATATCCATCAACTGACCCAAATCCCTGCCAATGGGTTGTCAGAGCCACAGTGGCATAAGGAACACTGAGACATGTAGATCATCTAAACCCTGAATCAGAGTAAACTGGGGTAAACTCTAACTGCGTATACAGTGTGCGCAATTTACATCGCTTTCACATGTATCTTGAAAGCATCTATCACACTTAGCCTTCACAGTAGTTCTCAGAGGAAGTAATATCCTTTTGTTATAGAAGAAAAATGTAAGACTTGAACACTGAAGGGGCTTGTCCAGTGATGCTGATACTTGGAGAAGCCAGGACTGAATCCAGGACTGTTACTCCTTAGTGCTGGTTCCGCTCCACTGCCCGCAAGAAAGGCAGGCGCCCTGGGACTGCAAGTGTTGTGGAAAGCCTTGAGATCCGACACCGCCCTTGGGCTTGAGCAGACTGCTGGGGGCTTCAGAGCAGTAAGGACGCTCTGAGAAAGGCTGTAACTCAACCCTTTCCCCCTCCAAGAACAATAAGCGTGCCTGTCTCCCTAGGACAAGCAGGCATTCAAGGGGAGAGACAGATGCCCAGCCAAGCAAAACCTGCTGTGCGTGTGGAAGGAATATGAGGAGTGGAGCTTTGCCCACTTTACAGGAGACCAGCCTCAGGGGTCATCTATCTCCTCCAAAGTGTAAGCTAGACAAGGCAGAAAGGGCCCAGAACCCAACTGAGCAAAGAAACTTAAGAAAAAAGGGAAAAAACAATCAAGATGGTGGGCTGGGTCTTTTATATGTTAAAAAAAAATTTTTTTGGCTCTCCATTCAGGCTAAAGTCTTGTTTTCTATGTTCACTAAAATAGACCATGGAAAGATAATAAATATACAAAGAATAAAATGCTTTATCTGGACTCTGCAAGTTTCCTCTAAATTAAACTCAGTGTGGTGAGGTATAAAGAGCCCTTTGTACAAACTATTGCAGTTTAAATTTCTCCAAGAAAATCATTTCCCAAGTCTGCCTGATACACTGCTCTTGTAGTCACAGAGACAAGATGAGGTCCCAGAAGTGCCAGATGGAAGAGAGGAAGGAGGAGGATTTCTCAGCCTCGGGTGGAAGCAAGAGATGAGGGCAACCCAATTTCTTGTCAACTCCCCTCTGGAAAAACCAAGGGGCACGCAAACACCACCTTCTCAAGCAGGGGCTGTGTGACTGAATTTGAAATTCAGCCCAAAATGCGCAATTCCAGAGAAGAGCTGGCATTTTCTTCAGCGTGGCCTCTACCACGCCTATGGGATTATCACAGGCCACCCATGCACGCCCAGAACACCCCACTGTGATCCTCCCCTTGGGCCCGTGGGCTGAGGAAGTGGGTTCTAGATTGGACATTCCATGACTGCTTTATCGACTGCTGTGTGTCCAAGACTTAGAGGACCCATGGCAAGACTGTAGGTTCTCAATAAATAAATAGAGAAAGTGTGGATGACTATGGATCTCAGCAAATGCACCTCAAGACCCTGTGCTCCCTTCCCTCCACTTCCCAACCAAGTGGCAGTCAGAGCTAACTGAGGATCCCATACAGATAACAGTTAAGAGGATCTTTTCTGAAATTGAAACATGCATGCTCAGTCACTTCAGTCATGTCTGACTCTGCAACCCCAAGGACTGTACCCTGCCAGGCTCCTCTGTCCATGGGATTCTCCGGGTAAGAATACTGGAGTAGGTTGCCGTTGCCTCCTCCAGGGATCTTCCCAACCCAGGGGCCCAGCCCACAGCTCTTACGTCTACCCACATTGGCACGTGGGTTCTTTACCACTAGTGCCACCTTCAGTTCAGTTCAGTTCAGTCACTCAGCCGTGTCCAACTCTTTGCGACCCCATAAATTACAGCACGTCAGGCTTCCCTGTCCATCACCAACTCCCGGAGTGCACTCAGACTCATGTCCATCGAGTCAGTGATGCCATCAAGCCATCTCATCCTCTGTGGTCCCCTTCTCCTCCTGCCCCCAATCCTTCCCAGCATGAGAGTCTTTTCCAATGAGTCAACTCTTCACATGAGGTGGCCAAAGTATTGGAATTTCAGCTTTAGCATCATTCCTTCCAAAGAAATCCCAGGGCTGATCTCCTTCAGAATGGACTGGTTGGATCTCCTTGCAGTCCAAAGGACTCTCAAGAGTCTTCTCCAACACCACAGTTCAAAAGCATCAATTCGGGAACCGCTTCGACGGAACCCCTGTCGCGTCTGATTGTCTCTCGCTCACCGAGGGGCTGGGTTGGCGGACAGCAGGCTCAGCTCTCCTCGGGACCCCTCGGCTTTGCTGAGGGAAGTTCCACTGCCTCCGCTCTTTCTGCGGAGCGCCCCCGCAGAAACTGGCGCCCAACGTGGCGCGTGAAGCGGACGGATGGAGGTGGTGTCACCGTGCGGCTCTGAAAGAGGAGCGACGAGGGACCCTAGGCTGGTCACAGCACGGAGCTCCCTTTAGAGGAGTATCACCCGAGGTAATCCGGACTTCAAGGTGGGCCCCCTCCTTTATGAGGGAAGTGGCAAAAACTCTCTTATTTTCCTTCTCCTCTTCTTTCCTGATCTGGCCTTAATTCTTTTTTTTTCTGGAGTTTCAGTGAACAGGCGAATGGTTGTGGAGGCAACTGATGAGTCCTGGCTAGGGCCGCTCTCTGGCGGACTTTGAAGGCCCCGCAACAGGTAAGCCTCAGTAACTAGAGCCCGACCGGGTGAAACTCCCCTTTATTCTTTCTTAACTGAGGACGTGGCCTAAAATCTTCCCTGTGGGCACGGGTCCAGGCACTTAAAGGCCATTAGGGCACCTGCCACGTGAAGACTCCCGTGACAGGATAAGGGGGTCACGGAACAGGCTAGAAACCTCTAGGGTGCCCGCCCCCAGCAAGAAAATTTCCGTGCAACGACGCAGGCACATAAATGGTTCCAAAAGCATACCATAAGCCCAACTTTCTGGCCGCCACCATTCCCGGTAGGATTTTTGGTGGCTGTCCTCAGTGACTTTTCTTTCTATTCTCTTTCAGCAACATGGGAAGTAACATTAGCAAGTCTGATGAGCCTGCCCTCAAGGCGCTGAGATATATGCTCATAAGCAGGGGACTTGAGATTTCTGATGCTCAGGCTAGTAAGGTCTGGGGGACCATTGTACGGTTGGCCCCCTGGGTTGCTTCAGCTAATCTGTTCTCTTGGGACACTTGGGATCGAGTGCAAACCCTTGCTAGGCAGAGAGAGGCTCGATACGGTGAGGCCCCCCCTAGGGTTCTATCTGATCATTTCGGCCCTCAAGCTCTGCTTTTCACGGAGCGAGGAGCATGTCACTGATACGGGTGCCCCCAATTCAAAATCAGAAAAACAATGGGAAAAATTTGATGAGGAACGAGTCATGTCGGACCAAGATATAGCAAAGGACACTGCAGGGAATAAAGACCCTAGAGCAAATAGTGGGCCATGGGAGCCTTTTGGGGATGATAAAGGGGCAGAAAAGAATAGAGACTCCTCTGATGCCTCGGGACCGGGAGCCCAGGGGAGAGATTTGTGCCCCTCCCTGCCTCCCCCATTTGAGGAAGTTTTGGGAGCACCTTGGGTGGGAGAGACAATGAGGTCACCTTGGAAAGAGAGAACCTACCCCGGGGACCCTTGGGGATCCCCACTGCCCTTTACTGGCCCTACTCAAGCCTTTCCTGTGAATGTTAACCCAGGGGGAATAGGCCGGCAGCCTGGTACCCCTGGGAGGCCAATGATTTAAAAGAGCTCAAAAGGCAGTGGCAGAAAATGGCCCAAACTCCCTGTGGGCAGAAACTATTCTCCAGGGCCTGGCTTATCAACCACAAGAGGGACACTTTAAGAAAAAGTGCCCACAAGGTGGGGAAAGACCTACAGGTCAGAGACCTCCCACTATCCCATTTATGTACAAAATCTTAAGGGTCATCAAGATTTACCTGGATTGCTTTCAATGGGAAATTCCCTGGCCGATACAGCGGCCTCCCTTACAATCCAGGCTTGTAACTTACAAGATGCCTATGATCTTCACAATCTTACTCATATAAATTGGAGAGGGCTACATAAAATGTTCCCATAGATCCATATTAGAGAATTAAAGAAAATTATACATACTTGTAAATCCTGTCTTCCTTATTTACAAGTACCGCCTTTACAGCCCCCAGGAGTAAACCCTCGAGGGCTAAAACCCAATGTGCTGTGGCAAACTGATGTAACCCATTATTCTCCTTTTGAAAAACTTAAGTGCCACCATCAAAATTTAAAGGCTCAATTACAAAAACAAAAAGGGGGAATAAGCCCTCACCAGCAACTTGGAATGGCATTCTTTACTCTAAACATTTTAAATTTTTCAAAAAATGAACCGATACCATGTTTTCAAAAACATTGGTCTAATCAAGAAATAAAACCTGAAATACAAGTGAGATGGAAAGACCCCATCACTGGTCAGTGGAAGGGGCCCGATCCACTCCTTACAATGGGGAGAGGATTTGGATGCATATTCCCCATTGGGGACCCCAGCCCTACATGGGTGCCAGCAAGGAATCTTAAATTTACACCACAAGAGAGAGGTCAAATCTCAAAACCTGACACAGATTAAAGAGACATTCACATATTGAGCCCAAGAACAAAAAGTTTTTGAGGCGATCTTTTCTTCCCTTTCAGATCATCGATGCAACGACCCTGCTGGACACTGCTCCTGGTGATCGTTGGATTACCTAGCCTCTCCGTGCTGATCTTCCTCACTGCCATGGCTATGCAACAGTTTTTAAAATCTTTGAAGCCTGTGTTTAACGACACAAGGCCATCAACTGTGAGGGTACAACAGTGTCAGCATCCGTGCTGGGAGTTCAACAAGCTCAGACCATCGAGGTTATAAACAACACATCCACTGCCTCTGCTCAAGGATTTCAAACCAGCTCGAACACCTGAAATCCGCCATGACAGGACTCCAACAACAGCTTGATCTCCATGCTCTCCACGCCAGAGCGATCGAGACGTGTTCTGGCGCCCATAGACTGCGACATGAGATACCCCAGCTTTTGTCTGACAGCTTTTCCAATGTTAAATGAGACTCTAACAGGTGAAAAAGGGAGCAATGGATCTATGGGACTGGATACACAGTCCATTTACCTGGTTTAAAAATGCCTTCTATTTGCTTGTTTTTGTTATTCTGCTTGTTGTAGTGTTAAAAAAGGTTATGCTTGCCCAGGTCATGAAAGAGGAGCCCCACGTTGGGGACCCACAAAACCCCTGGATTAATTTAGCCCTTCAAGAGATTAACCGAGACAGATAAATAAAAATAAGAGTTCTAGATGCTCATCATCTAGAGAGATTCTGCCTAGCCCCAAGAGGTGGCTGGATAGCCAATGACGGGTAAGACCCTCAGAGGAGGGCAACCTAAGACAGGCACAGCCGCGAGAGGGGCTGGCGAGGCTGGAGGTTGGCCACCTACAGCTTTATGCCTTGCTCTACAGAACAGCAATACAAATGTCTCGAGGGCTTACATAAAATAAAAAAAAAAAGGGGGATATGTGGGGCCCTAAATGGGAAACCTTAAAAACAAAGGGGCTAGCTTTGTGGTCGAAAACCTAAGATGGCGCCTGGCGGAAGAGATGGGGGCAGGGTCTATGTTGTCTGTCAAAGTTTTTAATTGGCTCTCTTGATTTCTGTGCACATAGACAGTGTGTGATCTCTATAGACTCCTGTTATAATGAAGGTGACAATATGACCTTTAATGTGATTGGTGCAACTATGGAAAGTCCCTCCTAAAACCCTCCTGTTTGTCTATATAAGCTGGGAGTTTGCAACAATAAACCGGAACCGCTTCGATGGAAAACAAAACAAAACAAAACAAAACAAAAGCATCAATTCTTCGGTGCTCAGCTTTCTTCACAATCCAACTCTCACATCCAAACATGAGCACTGGAAAAACCATAGCCTTGACTAGACGGACCTTAGTCAGCAAAGTAATGTCTCTGCTTTTGAATATGCTTATCTAGGTTGGTCATAACTTTCCTTCCAAGGAGTAAGAATCTTTTAATTTCATGGCTGCAATCACCCTCTGTAGTGATTTTGGAGCCCAGAAAAATAAAGTCAGCCACTGTTTCCACTGTTTCCCCATCTATTTCCCATGAAGTGATGGGACCGGATGCCATGATCTTTGTTTTCTGAATGTTGAGCTTTAGGCCAACTTTTTCACTCTCCTCTTTCACTTTCATCAAGAGGCATTTTAGTTCCTCTTCACTTTCTGCCATAAAGGTGGTGTCATCTACATATCTGAGGTTATTGATATTTCTCCCAGCAATCTTGATTCCAGCTTGTGTTTCTTCCAATCCAGCGTTTCTCATGATGTACTCTGCATATATGTTAAATAAGCAGGGTGACAATATACAGCCTCGACGTACTCCTTTTCCTATTTGTAACTAGTCTGTTGTTCCATGTCCAGTTCTAACTGTTGCTTCCTGACCTGCATACAGATTTCTCAAGAGGCACGTTAGGTGGTCTGGTATTCCCATCTCTTTCAGAATTTTCCACAACTCTCATTCAATTTAGGGAAGCCCTAAATTGAATGAGAGTTGATTAAAATATATTGTGTTAGTTTCCTATCATTTATAGGAAATACTGACATACTTCACTTAGTATGATAACCTCTAGGTCCATCCATGTTGCTACAAATGGCAATATTTCATTCCTCTTGGTGGCTGATTAGTCGTGTCGTGTATGTACCACATCTTCTTTAGCCATTCATCTGTCGATGGACATTTAGATGGCTTCCATGTCTTGGCTATCATAAATAATGCTGCTTTTAACATTAGGGTGCATGTATCTTTTGAATTAGAGTTTTCTCCGCATATATGCCCAGGAGTGGGATTCCTAGATGATATGGTAGCTCTATGTTTAGTTTCTTATGGAGTTTCCATACTGTTCTCCCTAGTAGCTGTACCAATTTACATTCCCACCAACAAGGTATGAGGGTTCCCTTTTCTCTCATACCCTCTCCAGCATTTGTTATTTGGAGATTTTTTGATGATGGCCATTCTGACTTGTGTGAGGTAATACTTCATTGTAGTTCTGATCTACATTTATCTAACAATCAGCAACGTTGAGCGTCCTTTTGTGTGCCTGCCAGCTGTGTGTCTTGTTCAGTGGCTCAGTCATGTCGAACTCTTTGTAACCTCATGGACTGCAGCACACCAGGTTTCCCTGTCCAGTACCATCTCCTGGAGCTCGCTCAAACTCATGTACATTGAATCAGTGATGCCATCCAACCGTCTCATCCTCTGTCATCCCCTTCTTCTCCCAACTTCAATCTTTCCCAGCATCAGGGTTTTTTTACAATGAGTCAGTTCTTCGCATGAGGTGGCCAAAGTATTGGAGTTTCAGCTTCAGCATCAGTCCTTCCAATGAATATTCAGGACTAATTTCCTTGAGGATGGACTGGTTGGATCTCCTTGCAGTCCAAGGGACTCATAAGAGTCTTCTCCAACACCACAGTTCAAAAGCATCAATTTTTCAGTGCTCAGCCTTCGTTATGACCCAACTCTCACATCCGTACATGACTAGAAAAATCATAGCTTTGACTAGACAGATCTTTGTTGGCAAAGTAATGTGTCTGCTTTTTAATATTCTGTCTAGGTTAGTCATAGCTTTTCTTCCAAGAAGCAGTTCAGTTCAGTCACTCAGTCGTGTCCCACTCTTTGTGACCCTCTGGACTGCAGCACACCAGGCTTCCCTGTCCATCACCAACTCCTGGAGTTTATCCAAATTCATGTCTATTGAGTCGGTGATGCCATCCAACCATCTCATCCTCTGTCGTCCCCTTCTCTTCCTGCCTTCAATCTTTCCCAGCATCAGGGTCTTTTACAATGAGTCAGTTCTTTGCATCAGGTGGCCAAAGTATTGGAGTTTGAGCTTCAGCATCAATCCTTCCAATGGGTATTCAGGACTGATTTCCTTGAGGATTGACTGGTTGGATCTCTAGCAGTCCAAGGGACTCAAGAATCTTCTCTAACACCACAGTTCAAAAGCATCAGTTCCTCAGTGCTCAGATTTCTTTATAGTCCAACTCTCACATCCGTATATGACTACTAGAAAAACCATAGCTTTGACTAGATGGACCTTTTTCGGTAATGTCTTTGCTTTTTAATATGCTGTCTAGGTTGATCATCGCTTTTCTTCCAAGGAGCAAGCATCTTCTAATTTCATGGCTGCAGTCACCATCCAGAGAAGGCAATGGCAACCCACTCCAGTACTCTTGCCTGGAAAATCCCACGGATGGAGGAGCCTGGTAGGTTGCAGTCCATGGGGTTGCGAAGAGTTGGACATGACTGAGCAACTTCACTTTCATTTTTCACTTTCATGCATTGGAGAAGGAAATAGCATCCCACTCCAGTGTTCTTGCCTGGAGAATCCCAGGGATGGAGGAGCCTGGTGGGCTGCTGTCTATGGGGTCACACAGAGTCAGACATGACTGAAGTGACTTAGCGGCAGCAGCAGCAGCAGTCATCATCTGCAGTGATTTTGGAGCCCCCAAAATAAAGTCTGTCACTGTTTCCATTGTTTCCCATCTACTTGCCATGAAGTGATGGGACTGTATGCTATGATCTTAGTTTTCTGAATGTTGAGTTTTAAGCCAACTTTTCACTCTCCTTTTCACTTTCATCAAGAGGCTCTTCAGTTCTTCTTCACTTTCTGCCATAAGGGTGGTGTCAGCTGCATATCTGAGACTGTTGATATTTCCCCAGCAATCTTGATTCCAGCTTGTGCTTCATCCAGGCTGATATTTCACATGATGTACTCTGCATATAAGTTAAATAAGCAGGATGACAATATGCAGCCTTGACATACTCCTTTCCCAATTTGGAAGTCTGCTGTCCCATGTACAGTTCTAACTGTAAATTTACAACTGCATTTGTGGCATAAGATGGCAGAGTAGAAGGATGTGCACTCATCTTCTCCTATGAGAACTCCAAAATTACAACTCACTGCTGAACACTCGTCAACTGGAGAATGTTGGATCCCACCAAAAAAGATACCCCACATCCAAGAGCAAAGGAAAAGACAGTAGGAGGGGCAAAATCATGTTTAGAATCAAACCCCTTACCCACTAGAGATCCACAGAGGGCTCAGACAAACCTTGTGCACACTAGGACCCAGAGACCCCACAGAGACTGAGCCAGAACTGTGTTTGAGTGTCTCCAGCGAAGGTATGGGTCAGCAGTGGCCTGCTGCAGGGTCAGGGGCTCTAGGTGCAGCAGACCTGGGTATGGCATAAGCCCTCTTGGAGGAGGTCACAATTAACCCTACTATAGAGCCACCAGAACTTACACAGGACTGGGGAAACAGACTCTTGGAGGGCACAAATAGAACCTTGTGCACCAGGACCCAGGAGAAAGGAGCAGTGACCCCACAAGAGACTGGCCCAGACTTGCCCGTGAGTGTCCAGGAGTCTCTGGCAGAGGTGTGGGTCGACAGTGGCCTGCTGCAGGGTCGGGAGCACTGAGTGCCACAGTGCGTGCACGGGACTTTGATTTGGGCTTTCATAGTTCATGAAACATTGATTCAAATGTCAGGTTATGAGTTTAGTTTGTTTCGATACTTGGTTGCTTTTTTTGTTTGGTTTGTTTTTGGTGCTTAAAATCTTAATGTCACGTTAATGCCACTGTTTCATCTTAGACCAAATGTGATTAAACCAAGCTGGCTGGCTTTCCTTTGTATTGCCTTTCATTCATTCTGACATTTGTGATACTTTTCCAACTGATCTTGCTGTTCTCTGGACACCCCTTCCACCTACCTAAACTATCCCTGCTGAATTTATGTTCAAAGGAAGAAAATCTGAGCTCTACTATCTCTCAAACTTATCTACTGACTGTTCACATTAGAGACCCTGCTGTGGTCATCATAGACATTTGGGTTGTCCCCAAACATGCCAGGTACATTTCCACACATGCCAGGTACATTTCAGCCTACACTACCCACCCTGCCATGACTGCCCCCTCATTTTCTCTTTACCTGTTGAGGTCATATATGTGGTGAAACTAGAAAAAGGTTACGACTTGAAGATTAGCAGCTGTGTGGTCTTAGGAAGTTTAATCAATTGTGCCAAGCATCGGTTTCCTTGGCTGTAAAATTAGAATAGTCAAAATCAGGATAATATTTTGCAGGATTGTTGCAGGGCTTAAACAAAGTCCTGCTGTAAATTCTGTATACAGTGTCTGTCACTCAGTAGTATATACAAGTTCATCTCCTTCTGCTCCTCTGATCCTTTGCTTCCTTATCCATAAAATGAGGATACTAATAACATCCTCCTTGTAGGATTTTGTATTGATCAGATAGGACGTTGTTACCACCTTTTCTCCCCAACCTGACTCACAGCCAGATACCTTCCTGAGGTGCCTCTTGGCCTCCCCTGCTGCCTGGGCCACTCCACAGGGATTCATTCAGCACAGACCGTCTTGAGACTTGGGATTGTAGTCGTGTCAGGCTTTGTTTTAGCTTTCTTGTGGATTCTTACCTTTCTCATGTGACCGCAAGTCCCCGAGCCAGGAATGATGTCCTCTAGCAGCTCCGGTTCCCTGGAGCTTCATACACAGTCGTCTATCATTATTGCCCACAGTTGCTGCTGAGCTGGGCATGATGGGGGTGGAAACACCGGGGACACCAGCTCTGGCTAAGTGTCCATCTAGCTCAGAGGCCCAGCGATCTGTTGGAGACTGCTTTCCTTCTCACTCATGAAGTGGGAGCCATTTTTCCAGATACCACCGAGCAATGAGATCAGCAGAAGCAGCAAGGGAGGAATCTGCTCGTTGCTCTGCTCTCCCATCAGTACCCTCCAGACATGTGTGGTAAACCATTTCTTCTTCCCTGGAGAAGGAAAGCGCAGGAGGAGATATGGGTCCTGACTCCGCAGAGCTGCTTTGTGTTTGAAGGCAGTGCACGTCCTTGAGGGCTGCCGCTGCTTTAAAACTAAATGAGGGCTGTCATGACCCCTCAGAGTGAGAATGGCACAGTTCCCACAGAGCTCTCATTTCAGTGGTCACACAGAATTGAGCTCTCCTCGCTTACACTGTTTTTACATCTGCCTGGTACAACTTTTTGCTCACTCCCTACTCAGCAGGCCAGGCAGGATTTTCTTGTCTGGAAGCTGCAGCCTCTTTCTCAAACACCCTGGATTTAAATTTAACAACATTCTCCCCACATCCAATTTCTTCAGAACTGGCTCTTCTTTGACACTGAGGAGAACCAGTTGAGAGTCAGTTTGCTAAACTCTAATGTCTATGTCCATCTTTCCACATCACTCACCTTCACCTCCTCCCTCAGAGCAGAATGAACAAGAAACTGTTGATAGCTTTCAGACAATAAAAGATCCAAGAGCAAAAACATCCACGTGTATACACTGAAAGTCAATTAAGTTGTTTTCAGTGTTTCCTTTTTCAGATAAGTAGGATTAGATAAGTCCTACAAACTTGTGTGAACAGATTTTATCTACTGACGAGCTGGGACTAAGAAGCATATAGGGAAGTTTGCAGAAGACAAGAAACCTGAGGCCTGCTCTCATAAACAAAATTGGATGGGCAAACTTGGGCAAGTCTCAGTTGCGTCTCGCTCCTCATCTTCATCAGTTTACCTCATGCACCAAGTGCAAAGAGAAATATCTTCCTTACCTGAGAGACGGAGGCTGGCCAGTTGCTCTAGGACAGAGGCAACACCCACGGCTGCCAACTCATGCCCGTAGGTGAACTCTAGTTGCAGAAAACTGGCAACGGATGTAGCAACTTCTGCAGCACAGAACAGAAATGAACTTTCCTCACTGTGATGCTCCAGGATGCTAGGTTCCTCCAGCATCCCCCCAGTCTGCTAGATCCCTATAAGCATCATCTCAAAGCACCAGCCCCTGAGCTGAACACATGGGGAAATGTATGAAAGTGCAACCAGGAGGATGCGACAGGACCCAAGCAAATAGCCATCATTTTTAGAGTAACTGCTGTGGTAGAATAGCTCTCTTCTCGTTCAAGGATGAGCAGACAGAAAACAAAACCAAAAAACATGGGTACTGTGAAAGAAAGAGGCAGAAGCAAGCAATGTGGGACAATGATTTACTATTTAGAAAAAGAATTTAGATAGCAACTGCTTTCTTTGTTAATAAAAACCTGATTTTAGGAAATAAAAAGATAAAAGGATTAGACATAAAAATAAGTTAAAAAGAAACCTTCAGAGTTAAGGAAAGGGTGCAATAAAAATGTTGCAGTAGAATTTAAGTCTTTAAAACAGCAGCATTAAGAATGCTGAAAATTAAATCATATGTAGAAGATAAACACAAGAGTTTCACCTAGAAGCAGAGCATAATGACAAAGAGAAGAAAAATATTGAGAAGGGAAAGAATTTGTATGGATAACAAAATATATGAGGGATTAGTGCTCTTTCAGATGGAACCAGAACAAGTAAATTAGAATATTATTTAAAGAGCGTCAAAGAAGAAAGTTACCAGAATTGAATAAGGATTACTTTCACCAAAAGAGCATGGTGCTGGCACATGAGGCCAGGTCATTAAAATGCCACGTGTTTCTGCCGTGTTGATTGGGAAGCTTACTCTTGAAAGCCAGCCACCACTCTGAGAGAAAGGCAAGCCGCCACATGGGGAAGCCACGTGTAGGTGTTTTTGGCTGATCGCTCCAACTTAACACCCCAGCCTCAGGCAATCAAATGCCAGCCACATGAGTGAGCCTTCAGAGTGTTCCAGCCCCCAGCCAGCAGGTCACCCCCAGCTTTAAATGCCCCAGAGTGACACTGTGAACGGGAAGACAAGCTGTCCCTGCCAAGCTGCAAGTTCCTGAGCAAACTCAATGATGATTGTTCTTGTGAACTGCTCTGTTTAAGGGGATTATTACAAAACAACAGATAACTTACACCAGTCAATAGCTTTCTAACTGAGAGGAGTTCAAACAGATATTAGGCACAGTGGCTCCCACACAGTGGTATGTTCTGGCTGCCTCAGAACTGAGATGTGGACAGTGTGGGGAGCAGGGGTTTCATCTGGGCCTTCAGGTTCATGTCCTGCCCCCTCCCCGCCCCATATCATGGAAGAGGCTGCATTGCGCCGCTCTGGGCCCTCCAGGCCCTGGGGACACTATCTCCAGAGCATCTCTGGCTATCTGAGAGACTTCCCAGCAACATCCTGGGGGTTGGAAAGATCTTTTAGACGAGTTTTCTATGCACATACACAAACAACACTGCCAAGTTATTTATGTAACAAAGACAACCTTCACTATTTACAGCTCAACTTGGAGAGTTCTTTTCCAAGATCCAGAAGCCACTTAGATGGGATAAACAAAGCAAGGTGGGGGGTTGAGGGGGTGTTTGTCCTGTGATCCTGTGATATTTTTAAACTGACTTGAACTGTGGCAAACAGCAACTGTCCCAAGATGCTGGGCAAAGACAAGGGCAATGCAGAACACCCAGGGATGTGAATTTTCTTGGCAACTTGCCCCTTTCCTTGTGGTTCCCCAAGTCCTCCCTTGCTGCTTCCTGTGGGCAGTGACTCCACACCTGTTGTGGGCCATTTCCACCAACAGGACCTGGGGCAACTCCACCTCCGGTTCCATATGGGCTGACTCACCTCTAATGTGCTCCCCACCAAGAGAGCCAGAGCGCTTGTGTAAGGCACACGACACTGCCATGTGACTTAGAGTGTGGGGGTGGAGAAAAGGAAAGCGCTGAACCTTGTGAAAACAAAAACAAGGCGTTTACTGTGCAGAGGTCAAGTGTACTAAGTTTACTCCTGCCCACTGCGTGGCCACACGTTGTCCCCTGAAAACAGAGGTGCCCCCTTTATGGCAGACAATGAACTTCAGTGGAACTTAAAACCAAGATGGAAAAGAAACAAAAGTCTCCCAGTGTGGCTCGACAAACAGAGCTGGGGAGGGGGGAAGAGACTTTCACCAGCTTCTCTGCCCTCAGGCCCCAGGACAGTGTTGGTTCTGCATCCCTCTGGGCCAACCCTGGGGTCAGGCCTGCTCCCGACCCTGTCCTTCCCCACGCCCTCCTCCGCCTGCGGACCAGGACAGTCTTTGCACCTCTCCCCCAGCTGACCTTAATAAGGACAAGTGCATGCATGCTTGATCACTCAGTCATGTCCGACTCTTTGCAACCCCATAGACTGTAGCCCGCCAGGCTCCTCTGTCCATGGGATTCCCCAGGCAAGAAACTGGAGTGGGTTGCCATTCCCTTCTCCAGGGCATCTTCCTAACCCAAGGATTTAACCTGGGCCTCCCTCATTCCTTATAGATTCTTTACCAGCTGGGCCACCAAGGAACCCCCAGGGACAAGTGCAGAGGCCTGTTTTAATGTAAGGGTTTTATGGCAAATTCTAGGAGGAAACTGACAAATGGCCTCAATACGAATCAACAAAGGGGAGTGGTAGATGTCTAGAAATCTTATGGAGCTTTAACATCTAGGAGGGAGGTGGACCTCGGGCAGGGCTGCATGGGAGGAGTTGGCCAAGTCCACTTTAGAGACTCACAGAGGAAAAAGCACTGACCAGTATATCATCCTCTAACCTCCTTCTCTGCTCTGGGCTATCACTTCCTCTGCGCTTCATCATGGTCTTCATCGTCAGATGACAAATTATATATGTGTGTGTGTGTGTGTATACATATATATAACAATACATATTATTACATTTTTAGATAATATTTCCACAAGAAACCATTGTTCCCTTCATCCTTCCCCTTTTCCATGTTAGGATGGCATACTTTGAAACCCCAAGGACTTTACATCCGGATGATCTATAATTCATGAGGCTGGAGGATTTTCCTGCTTTCTTATTTCCTTTCCTCCTAATCCACTCTCTCTTCTCCCCCTTATCTGCCTCTGGTCTAGAGCATTATCTCTTTCTTCCCCGAAATATCAGCAGAATTTTTTGAGCCTCCATTCTCTGCTTAGCATTTAGTCTCCCATGCCCTGATGTTCTCCACCAGAATCCTACCAGACCCTTTTCCCATGTCCTGCAGAGCAAACTTCATGTCCCACCACCAGGGATTCCTGAGCCCTCCAGGTCTTCAGTGGTGCCATTACATGGAGTCTCCATTTGGACCCTCGTGCTCTCAGGAAGGTCTCAGGATTACATAAGGAATGAATTACCTAAGAACACCCACAGCCTGCAATACCAATAGCAGTGTGGTAAAACATTCAAATGTAAGCTATGGTCCTAACAAAGGCTTTGTATCCAGTGAGTGAATCTGTCTGCCTACTACAGGAAAAAAAAATAATAATAATAATAATGATTTTAGCTAACAGTTCTTTCTATATGCCAGGCACTTTAACTTCTAAGTTCTAAGCACTTTACATACATTAACTCATTTCATCCTGATACCTACTCTGTGAGGTTATTGTTATCCCCATGTCACAGAGAAAGAAATCAGGGCCCAGACAGATCAAGCAACTTGCATGAACATCTCCTTGCTATAAGTAGCAGAAGCAGGATTCAAATTTAGGTAATCTGGCTCCTCCTGAGTTTGGATTTCTAGCCGTTATGCCATACTGCTGATAAGATCTGGAAGAGAAGGATTAGGGGAAAACCCAAGATCATCCTTTCAGTATAAAGCACAATAAACAGTCAAAAATAAGCAGTGGCACAGAATAGTGATACAATATGGGACTCCTCCACTTAAGTGTCTTTATCTGCAAAATAGGAAAAACCATAATAACTTTCAGGATAAATTTGAGAATTAAATAAGAGCATATGAGTATAAAGGAAAGATGTTTTAGGAACTTCACTCATTGCTCAATAAGAAGGGCCAAAAATAACAGCTGCTTCAACAAGATAAAAATTTATTCATCTCACACATTAAAAAAAAAAAGAAGTAGAAGTAGCCAGTCCTAGGATGGTACTAAAGCTCACACTCAGTAGGAATCCAGACATCTATCTTTCTCTATAATTCTTTGTACCACCCTCAAGGTTGCATCATGATCCAACATGGCTGCTGCAAATCCAGTCCTTATGTCTACTTTCTAGAGAAAGTAGGGGGTTAAAAAGATTTCTATAAGCCTGCATTAGTTGATTCTTTCCCTTTTAAGGTACCTTCCCAGAATTCCCACTCAACAACTTCTTACATTTCATTAGTTGGAACTTAGTTACGTGACCATATCAAGCAGCAAACAAAGCCGGAAATATAGCCTCACTACTGAGCCCAGTGCTATCTGAATTAAATCAGGGTTCTGCTACTAAACAACAAGGGGATATGAAAATTGGTTGGACAATAAGCAGCCTCTGACCAGAGAAGGGCTGTAAATTTTATTGAGAATCAACTCCCTGCCAGACATTTCCCATAAATTTTCTCATTTAATCCTCATAACAACCCAGAAAGATTTGAAAATTAACATTACATTTACATATAGGATCAGAGAGAATAAGCAACCCAGCTCCTCACAGGGGAAACATTTAAACCAGATCTAACTTCAAAACTTGAACTCTATCGACAACCATTCAGCCTTCAAAGTTTCCTCCAAGGAAAAATATTTTGCCAAAATTCAAACACCATGTACATCTTCAAGAGGTCTCTTATATAAATACTTAAAATCATTTCTCAACTTCTGCCCTGGAGAATGTGAAGGAATAACTTAAATTACTTTGTTAAGACTTGCAGAAACAGAGCTACAAACCATTTCACTGGTAACACTCATGAACACCCACACACACGTGTCACACACTGATGTATCTACACTTGAAGAGAATTTCCTAGCCTCTCTCTCTCTCCATAGGCAGAAAAGGCCATTTGTGTCGAAAGTAAACTAGTGATGTGATTAATACCTAGGCCTCAAACTCCAGACCCCGTTCCTGCAGCCACAGATTGTTTATACCTGAAAGAAGTGACGGACTTTATGTTTTCTATGCTTTTGATCCATTCTGACAGGAGGTGTGGCAGAGAACACAGAGGCACCGCATCAGGGCCCTATGTCTGCTGGGTCCACGCCAGCAGTCAGGGCGTGGGAAGAGTGAGGAGGTGCAATGCAAGGGAGGAAGCAGCCAGAAAACAGGCCCTTCAACACTTTGTGCTCAGCCTCAGTAGAAGCCTCTATGCCTGCCGCTTTCCTGTCTAAATGGAAAACAATCTTGATTTGTACCAACTGAGCATAAACTGTTGCTATTATGATCTCTTCCTACGAAATGTCCCTCAGGACAAGTAGACTCAGTCCTGAAGGTGGGGCCCTCTGTGCTGTGCAGGCATCCAGCACGTGAAGACAAAAGGCTTTTCAAATGCCCTAGAATACTACTCCCCGCCCCCATAGCCATAGGTCCTCTGGAAGGACTCAGGTCTTTTCTTCCACTTCAGAGACACCACCTGTGATCTATTAGGATTCTTTCCCGAGAGCTGATTTTGAGAAGAGAGAATGAGCACAACACAAAGGTGGACAAAGACAGCCTGGCACTTAAAGGTGAACTTCACCTTTCCAGTTTTTCCTTTGGGATTGATCTGAAAATTTTTCATACACTTAACAAGGCTTTTCTGAAGAAAAGAGAGTTATGATGACTGAGGAAAGAGGTAAGAGACAAGGCTTGGGACGGGGTGGTATTTTCAAAGCACAGAAAGCATGAGGAAAGGGACAGGTGAAGGAGGCAAAGAGACATGGGAGAAAAGGCATCTGATAGTCAGGGTATGAGGGCGGGGGCAGGGGAAGACATCTGGGGAAGCGAGAGCGAGAACAGAACGGAAACCTTGGACACGCTATCTTTCCACTGCACAGCATTCCCTAGAACAGACACTGAGCCATAACAGAGAAGAGATTCGCAAGGGCTGAAACTGTACCAGGGGTCACATGGACTCCTAGCAGTGATGCTGGAGAGCAAAACTTAACACAATACAGGATGAGGGTATTTCAGGCCAATAAGATAGGGAAAGAAGACTGGCTGGAATTTTTTCACCTACATTGAAGGCTTGTCCAAGGGGGTTTGTGTGCTCTCTATACCAGGTGGGAGCCATCCCTAACAGATGACATGAAGTGTAAGAGTGAAAGAGCCTCCAAATGGTGTTTTGGATGCATTTCAGTGTTTCTAGACCCTGGGTTCGATCCCTGGGTGGGGAAGGTCCCCTGGAGAAGGGAAAAGCTACCCACTCCAGTATTCTGCCCTGGAGAATTCCATGGACTGCATAGTCCATGGGGTTGCAAAGAGCTGGACATGACTGAGTGACTTTCACAGACCCAAGTATGTGTAGCCCTGCCCTGGACACCCACTGAGGCTATAACCAGTTTCCATGGGATAAGGAGTCTGCATGGCCAAGGGGAGCTCACATCCCTCTTCTAGACCACTCTCTGGGAGCTGAGGATCCTGGAATTTCTTGCCCAAACATCTCTAAGCCTGCTTCCTGGGCCTGTGAGGTCCTCTTCCCAGATCTGTCCTACTGAGAATGGGCTGCAGAGCTAGTGAATGCCACATAAGCCACAGGGGCTGCTAACTGAAGGGGACAGTGGACAGAACTAGGTTTTGGTACACCAAGCTCCTCCTAGTATTGGAGTTGATGCTGGGAAGGGTAAAAGATGAGTGATATCTGGGAACCAGATTTTGAAAGGGCAGAATGTAAAGCTGGCCTTCCAGTTCATTATTAAGATATCTTTGTCAAGTTAGAAAGATAAATAAAATAACAGATCTTATTTAACATCGTGTAGCTTGACTTCTAGCTTCCAAAATGTAGGCACAGGATATATAGATTTCTATCTGTACTCTCGTCCTGGGCCCTGAACGTTTGAGGGTGGACCCACCAGATTTCACTTAAATCTATTTGCTCAAGTAGGAGCAAAACAATAAAACAAGGGCAGGACATGACATGGGGAAGGCAGGCCGAGGTGGGAGTAAGGGTGTCTGTCCCGGCTGCCACCAACCACAACCTTTGCGCCCTACAGCCAGAAACATCCACTCTGGTATTCAGGGTCTTCTTAAGGCTATTGGGCTAGAAGTTCCATTAAATTTTAACACTCAGCAACCAAAGAAATCTAGGGTCTGATTCACCTACAGGGAGATACAATAGGCCAGAGTTTTTCTAATCTTAAGCTACCATGAGAATTAAGGCAGAAAGAGTTCCAATATCCTGCTTCTGAAGTGTTCATTTTCCATTGAGAGAACTATTTTTAACAGAACCCTGAATAATAATAAGAAAACTCTCTACAGACCTACAGCTATGGAAATTCTTACACTCAAGGACCCACATGGTCGCATTTTTCTGTGATTAGTACAAGGTTTTTCAGATAAGTGTTTGCTTGCATTGTAGAAACAGTTCCAAAATCAATAAGAAATGTTATACCTTATCGCTCCCTAGAAGGGAAAAACAATAAAGAATTTTGCAAACCATGTCTGGGAGGCCGAGCAAGACATACATTCAAGTCTAACACAGAACGACCACAGCCCAGAGACAGCACATCAAACCTCACTGTGGGAGGCAGTTCTTCCAATCAGGGAATCAATCCAGAGAAACTGCAACACAGGAAGAGAAAACTAACAGATGATTCTGTTTTCCTTACCACCTGCATTCAACCCAAATAGGGGAAGGCATCAGGAAGCAAAAACCTCATTAAAAGTTATGAGAGTCTATGGCTTCCTTGAGAACAAACTGGATTCTGCTTGAGTTATAACTCTTTCATCTTTTAAAACCGGATGAAGAAGCATAACAGTAAATGGTGAAGAAGAGGCATCAAAGAGCATAGAGCATCTGTTCTGTTCAGTTGCTTAGTTGTGCCCGACTCTTTGCAACCCCATGGACCACAGAACGCCAGGCTTCCCTGTCCATCACCAACTCCCGGACTTTGCACAAACCCACGTCCATCGAATCAGTGATGCTATCCAACCATCTCATCCTCTGTCATCCCCTTCTTCTCCTGCCTTCAATCTTGCCCAGCATCAGGGTCTTTTCCAATGAGTCTATTCTTCACATCAGGTGGCCAAAGTATTGCAGCTTCAGCATCAGTCCTCCCAATGAATATTCAGGACTAATTTCCTTTAGGATTGACTGGTTTGATCTCCTTGGAGTCCAATGAACTCTTCAAGAGGTTTCTCCAACACCTCAGTTCAAAAGCATCAATTCTTCGGCACTCAGCTTTCTTTATGGTTCAACTCACATCTATAAACGACTACTGGAAAAACCAAAGCTATGACTAGACGGACCTTTGTCAGCGAAGTAATGTCTCTACTTTTTAATATGTTGTCTAGATTGGTCATAGCTTTTCTTCCAAGGAGCAAGTATCTTAATTGCATGGCTATAATAACTATCAGCAGTGATTATGGAGCCCAGGAAAATAAAGAATGTCACTGTTTCCATTGTTTTCCCATATACTTGCCATGAAGTGATAGGACTGGATGCCATGATCTTCATGTTTTGAATGCTGAATTTTAAGCCAGCTTTTTCACTCTCCTCTCTCACTTTCATCAAGAGGTTCTTTAGTTCCTGTTAGCTTTCTCCCTAAGGGTGTGTCATCTGCATATCTGTGTTATTGATATTTCTCCCAGCAATCTTGATTCCAGTTTGTGCTTCACCCAGCCCGGCATTTCACATGATGCTCTCTGCATATAAGTTAAATAAGCAAAGTGATGATATACAGCCTTGACCTACTCCTTCCCCAATTTGGAACCAGTCTGCTGTTCCATGTCCGGTTCTAACTGTTGCTTCCTGACCTGCATACAGATTTCTCAGGAGGCAGGTCAGGTGGACTGCTACTCCCATCTCTTTAAGAACTTTCCACAGTCTGTTGTGATCCACACAATCAAAGGCTTTGGCATAGTCAATAAAGCAGAAGTAGATGTTTTTCTGGAACTCTCTTTCTTTTTCCATGATCCAACAGATGTTGGCAATTTGATCTCTGGTTCCTCTGCCTTTTCTAAATACAGCTTGAACATCTGGAAGTTCTCAGTTAACGTACTGTTGAATCCTGGCTTGGAGAATTTTGAGCATTACTTTGCTAGCATGTGAGATGAGTACAATTGTGCAGTAGTTTGAGCATTCTTTGGCATTGCCTTTCTTTGGGATTGGAATGAAAACTGACCTTTTCCAGTCCTGTGGCCACTGCTGAGTTTTCCAAATTTGCTGGCATATTGAGTGCAGCACTTTCACAGCATCATCTTTTAGGATTTGAAACAGCTCCATTGGATTCTATCATCTCCACTAGATTTGTTCATAGTAATGCCTCCTAAGGCCCACTTGACTTTACATTCCAGGATGTCTTGCTCTAGGTGAGTGATCGCACTATCGTCATTATCTGGGTCATGAAGATCTTTTTGTATGGTTCTGTGTATTCTTGCCACCTCCTCTTAATATATTCTGCTTCTGTTAGGGCCATACCATTTCTATCCTTCATTGTGCCCATCTTTTCATGAAAAGTCCATGGGGTCACAAAGAGTCAGACATGACTGAGCAATTTTCACTTTCACTTTTGGAGAGAAAAGTCAGAGGGAAAGTCAAAGCTAACGCCAGGTGGACAAGTTGAAGTTAAGAACTGAGGAATTAGAATGTGCAGGTGAGCACTACTCTTTGGAGAAGTTAGGCACAAAAGGGATGATAGCCAAGAGATCACCAACAGAGACATGTGAGTATGAGTTTAAAGAGAAGGGAAAACCAGTCAAGTACACAGCACACCTGAGGTGGCAGATGGCCAGGGCCCATTCTTGTTTCAGGAAGACCAGAAATGAGCAGTCTACCCCAGAAGCCTCTGGGCACGCGCCAAACAACTCCCATGGTTGTCCAGTCCTGCTCCCTCGGGAGTAGATTAGACTTGAGTGTCTGGAATGTGCCTGGATTTTCTCAGAGAAATGAGCAATAGAAACACAAGACATTGTGATAAGCAACACATGCATGTGAAACAAAAGTTGGCCAGAGCAGTTCCAAAGGTAAAGGTTGATCTTTATGGGAAGTGACTCAAATGTCCCCCTGGATCCACTGAAATGGGACTTTAACAGACTTGAGTACAATGGGCTATCAACATGAACTTGAGGCACAGGAAACCTAATTACAACCACAACACAGCCGTTCAAGTTAGGTGACCCAAGACAGGCTCCACGACCTCTGAGCCTTCATTTTCTTATCTGAGAAAAAGAATAGTATCTCCCTGACCTAATGAAACACTTTATAAACTACAGAGGTCTCTACAAATGTATATTTTGTAATTCTTTTACTGCATCATTGAGACCAACAAAATTATGCTCTTAATGGTCCCAGAAATTTGAAGCATAAGTTCTAAGCTTTGTGTATAATGACAAAGTTGCATCAGAGTGGCAGTGAAGGTTACTGAAATATCCAGAGTAAATTATTTACACAGAGGCAACGTAGTGGTCTGCTTTTCTCTCTTTAGCCTGATGACAGTTCTAGATGAAACATTTTTATAAAGCACTTCTCTCAAAGTCTTACTTTCAGTGATATCAGTAGAGGAGATAATAAAGAAACAAATCTGATTCTTCCTGCTGATCAGGGACTTTAAAATTTTGAACTTTTGCTTCAAACTGCTTGGCAAAAGAATTTTTCATTTCATATTTTATGTGGGTAGAGAACTGACTAGCCAGAGACTGATTCAATCAAGCTGTTGTATTTTATGAGTTCATTTGAATTTCCTGACTGAATTATAACTCCTTAATTCATTTTTTTCACTTGAATTTTGGTGTTATAAAATACATTTACATAGAAAATATCTGGTCTTTTTAAGGAGGCATTTGGTGGCCAAAAATAGAAAAATTAATTTTTTTAAGTTCACAGAATCAGCCATTTTTCTTTCTACAAACACACACCAAAAAAAAAAAGGAAGAGAGAGGGAGAAATCAGGCAAGGTTCAGGTATGACTAAATACCTAGATATGAAGACTGAAATAGTTGATTCAAAAATTTAAACAGGAGGATTGTTGTTGTTCAGTCACTGTCGTGTCTGACTCTTTGCCACCCCATGGACTGTAGCACTCCAGGCTTCCCTGTCCTTTACCAGCTCCCAGAGTTTGCTCAAACTCATGTTCGTCAAGTCACTGATGCCATCCAACCATCCCATCCTCTGTTACCCTCTTCTCCTGCCCTCAATCTTTCCCAGCATCAGGGTCTTCTCCAGTGAATCAGCTCTTCATATCAGGTGGCCAAAGTATTGGAGCTTCAGCTATAAATAGAAAAAGAGTTAAAAATTAAAAAGAAATAATTTTCTTCAAGTATAAGAGGTATCTTATTTAAAATGGAACACCAGTGATATTTTGGATGCATTAAGGATCAAATATTAATATATATTCCAGCACTTTGCCAGTATCAAGAGCACAGTAGGTTTTCAGTGAATACATGTCAAATGAGAACATTTTTTAAATGGACTTAAATTCCACCATAAGGAACTGAAGTTTTTATATACAGAAGAATTATTCCAAGTGGAATGACATAACTACCACATGGAATAAATTATTGAGATATATTATGGTGTCCAAGCACCTCGCTGGGAAGTCAGATGAAAGGCTAGATCCTTAACTCTTTCTTGTGGCTTGCTTACAATTCTGTCTAAAGACAAAACATTTCTAGACAACTTACAAATCCTTTCCTCACTAGGATTCCATAAAATAGCCAAAATTGAAGGTGAAATAGATTAAGGAAAGTAATTAGGCCAGAAAGATTGTTTTTTCCCCATAAATAATGCTTTGGTTTCACTGAGTTAGAATGCTTTGGACACACAGCAGATACAATGCTTTCAAAACGTAAAACTTAAGAACATGACCATGCTTAGTATAAAGCTCGATGTGCTTCACTGGGGAGACAAAGCCCTGTAAGCCACCTGTACTTGTCTTCTTTAAGATATCTCTTAGCTAGATCTCAGAAGCATTTATTGAGGGTCTACTGTGTGCTCTTTTCATCCACAAAATAACATGGCAAATTCAGTAATTTACTCCAAAACATCTAGATATTAATTGGCAGAATCTGAATTGTAACCAAATATGCCTGATTCAAGGTTTATTTTAAACACCTCTTTGTTATTGTAGCTATTTCTGTGTGACAAGAAAATCAGAGGATAGTTCACTCTCATCACCTCCAGCTCCTTCCACATGAAAGAAGAAAACTGCTTCATGGGACTGCTTGGGTCCATGGCTCATGGAATGAGCCTGGTTGGGAGGGGCACTGTGATCTGAGTGACCAGTGGAGCAAAGGTCTGCACACTACAGGCACAGGGAACTATGGGGACCTCCTCCCTCCAACAAGGTGTGGTTCCCTACAACAACACAGGCCAAAGAAGAGGCCTTGCCTCATGACCTGCTCATTTTTCTCCCCAGAGAGTTCGTCTACTTCTGGCCGCAAGGGGAGCTTGTGTCTCCACTGAGTCCATCCGTAGAATGACCTTGCATCTGTGTTTGCTGAGTCGGCTTGTATTCACTAGCTAATACTACAACTTTGTCCATATGCCCAGGGGCCTTGGCAATAGGAGGCTTTACAAGTCTAATAAATAATTATATGCAATATTAACTGCAGGCCATTCCTATTACATCGGGTCCCATTAAAATAAAAAGTGCTGATTCTTTTCCCCAGAGCGCTACATCTTGTGCTATAAAGTATTTCCTTATTAGGCAAAATAGGCAAATGGGTTTGGGTTTTTTTAAGACCTTCTTCCCTAATTCCAATAAAGCCTTTCTGTTGTAAAAACTCTTTGAAGATTTCATTACTACTTGTTGGTTATGAGTGCCTCTCCTGTTATAGATTTGAGCCAAGGCTAATGATGCTGAAATACCAAAGGAAAACCTTTAAGTGGAGTATATCATCTTTCCAATTGCAATTAAAAACTCACATGTGAATATTTGCCTTTGAGAGTTTTCTGTCTGATTTCACATGATTAAACTCCACATTTTCCCCAAGATCACTTTTTGTCTCTGAAGTAATTTTTTTAAATTTAAATGTGTTTACCATACTCCTCCTTTTGTCCATTTTCATACTGAGAGAAATTTATCTTTTAAATGTAAAAAGACAAATTATTGCTTTGCATGGTGCTTTCTGGTTGACAGGGCATTTTGTCAAACATTTTGATGTTGTTTAGTCACTAAGTCATCTCCAACTCTTTGTGACCTCATGGACTGCAGCATGCCATACTCCTCTGTCCTCCTAGAGTTTGCTCAAATTCATGCCCATTGAGTCAGCAATGCTATCTAACCATCTCATCCTCTGCCACCCCTTCTCCTTTTGCCTTCAATCTTTCCCAGCACTGGGGTCTATTCCAGTGAGTCAGCTCTTCACATCAGGTGGCCAAAGTATTGGAGCTTTAGCTTCAGCATCACTCCCTCCAATGAATATTCAGGGTTGATTTCCTTTAGGATTGACTGATTGATCTCCCAGCAGTCTAAGGGACTCTCAAGAGTCTTCTCCAACACAAAAGTATCACTTCGGTGCTCAGCCTCCTTTATGGTCCAAATCCCACATCCATACGTGACTACTGGAAAAACAATAGCTTTGACTATACAGACCACTGACATCAAAGTGATGTCTCTACTTTTTAATATGCTATGTAGGTTTATCATAGCTTTCTTTCCAAGGAGCAAGCGTCTTTTAATTTCATGGCTGCAGTCTCTGCCCAAAATGATTCTGTAGTCCAAGAAAATAAAACCTGTTAATGGTTCTACTTTTTCCCCCTCTATTTGCCATGAAGTGATGGGACCAGATGCCATGATCTTGGTTTACTGAACGTTGAGTTTCAAGCCAGTTCTTTCACTCTCCTCTTTCACTTTCATCAAGATGTTCTTTCTGATGAACTTTCATCAGAAAGTTCCTCTTCACTTTCTGCCATAAGGGTGGTGTCATCTGCATATCTGAGGTTGTTGATATTTCTCCCAGCAATCCTGATTTCAGCTTGTGATTCATTCAGCCCAGCATTTCACAAGATGTACTCTGCATATAAGTTAAATAAGCAGAGTGACAATATACAGCCTTGACATATTCCTTTCCCAATTTTGAACCAGTCCATTGTTCATCTCTGATTCTAACTGTTGCTTCTTGACCTGTATACAAGTTTCTCAGGAGACAGGTAAGATGGACTGCTACTCTCATCTCTTCAAGAATTTTCCACAGTTGGTTGTGATCCACAGTCAAAGGCTTTAGCATAGTCAATGAAGCAGAAGTACATGTTTTCTTGGAATTCTGTTACTTTCTCCATGATCCAATGAAGGTTGGCAATTTGCTCTCTGGTTCTTCTGCCTTTTCTAAATCCAGCTTGTACATCTGGAAATTCCTAATTCATATACTACTGAAGCCTAGCTTGAAGGATTTTGTATATAACCTTGCTATAATAGCACATGAAATGAGAGCAATTGTATGGTAGTTTGAACATTTTTGGCATTGCCCTTCTTTGGGATTGGAATGAAAACTGACCTTTTCCAGGCCTGTGGCCATTGCTGAGTTCTCCAAGTTTGCTGACATATTGAGTGCAGCACTTTAATCACATTCATCTTTTAGGATTTGAAATAGCTCAGCTGGAATTGTATCACTTCCACTGTCTTTGTTTGTAGTTATGCTTCCTAAGGCCCACTTGACTTCACACTTCAGGATGCCTGGCTCTCGGTGAGTGATTATCCAGGTTATTAAGATCTTTTCTGTATAGTTCTTCTATACAAGAACTTCTTATATATTTTTGCCACCTCTTATTAATCTCTTCTGTTTCTGTTAGATCCTTACCATTTCTCTCCTTTACTGTGCCCATCCTTGCATGAAATGTTCCCTTGATATCTCCAGTTTTCTTGAATGATCTCTAGTCTTATTTTTCCTTTTATTATCCTCTATTTCTTTGCACTATTCGTTTAAGAAGCCTTTCTTGTCTCTCCTTGCTGTTTTCGAACACTGCATTCAGTTGGGTATATCTTTCTCTTTTTCCCTTGCTTTTTGCTTCTCTTCTTTCCTCAGCTATTTGTAAAGCCTCCTCAGACAATCACTTTGCCTTCTTGCATTTCTTTTTCTTTGAGATTGCTTTGGTTACTGCCTCCCATACAATGGTATGGACTTGCATTCATAATTCTTCAGGCACTCTGTCTACTAGATCTAACCCTTTGAATCTATTTATCACCTCCACTGTATAATCATAAGGGATTTGATTTAGGTCATATTTGAATGGCATAGTGGTTTTCCCTAGGCCTAGTAGGTTTTCCCTACTTTCTTCAATTTTAGCCTGAATTTTGCAGTAAGGAGCTGATGATCTGAGCCACGGTCAGCTCCAGGTCTTGTTTTTGCTGACTGTATAGAACTTCTTCATCTTTGGCTGCAAAGAACATAATAAATCTGATTTTGGTATTGACCATCTGGTGATGTCCATGTGTAGCGTCATTTCTTGGGTTGTTGTAAAACTGTATTTGTTATGACCAGCATGTTCTCTTGACAAAACTCGGTTAGCCTTTGCCCTGCTTCATTCTACACTTCAATAATGACAAACATTACATCATTTAATTTTGTTTTATCCTTTCAAAACCTCAATGAAGTAATATTACTCCTATGATTTTCCAGATAAGAAAACTGAGGTTCAAAAACTGTAGTTCTATGCCCAAGATCACAAACTACTGTAAAGAGTCCAGTCCAGTTATTGATAGAAACTACCAATTGCACCTTAATATCATCTCTCTCTTTATTCACTGAGTAATAGAACCCTCTAATTCCAGCTGGGCATTATATTCCACTATCATATTCTACCCTGAAATACAGAGCTCCTTGTAGTTGCAAGTATTAGTCACTCAGTCACATCTGACTCTTTTCAACCCCATAGGCGATAGCCTGCCAGGTTCCTCTGTCCTTGGAATTCTCCAGACAAGAATACTGGAGTGGGTAGCCATTCCTTTCTCTAGGGGATCTTCTCAACGCAGGGTTTGAACCCCGGCCTCCTGTATTACAGGCATATTCCTGTAGTTAGGTATGACCAAACCATGTTTTTTTTCCCAATAGTATTTAAGGCATATGCAGCTTCCAGGAAGAACCTGTGAGAGGTACCATGTAGTATTTTGTACTTTTCTCTGCCCTACTAGCTACCTTATGGAGATAATGGCAGGAACAGGAGCCGCCATCTTGGACCATGAGGTAACCCTGGGCATGGAGATCCTGCATAGCAGAGTCACAGAAGAAGAAACCTGGGGCCTACAGACTGTGTGGCATGAAGCAGCCATGCAATCCACGGCAGCCTACAACCCGACATTAATATGGGAAAGAAATATCAGAGTTCGATGAAAGAGCAAACCTCTGCCTTGTTTAAGCTAGTGTTGTTTTGATTTTACTACTGCTTTTACTGAACCTAAATTTAACTGAGAACTAAGTCCTAATTGATAAGTAGTTTGACTCCTTCCTGGTGGCTCAGACAATAAAGTGTCTGCCTACAATGTGGGAGACCTGGGTTCGATTCCTGGGTTGGAAAGATCATCTGAAGAAGGAAATAGCAACCCACTTCAGTATTCTTGCCTGGAAAATCCTGTGGACAGAGGAGCCTGGTAGCCTACAATCCATGGGGTCGCAAAGAGTCGGACTCGACTGAGCGACTAAACTAAACTTTTGACTCCTTCTCTACAAAATGACCGTCCCAAATGACTAGAGAGAGAAATGACCTGATGAGAGCAGGTGGCTTCCTTACAAATAGCCAACTGAGGTAGAAAAACCAGGTGATTTCTGTGGGGCTTTTGACCAGCTAATTTGCATTAAAACTCATTTTGCTATCTTGGTCCTCTGGGGTAGAGAAGCAACTATATTAACATCCTCCCTCTAAACTACATTATCCAGCCTCTTGTCAGCCTTCTCTAAGGAGCAATCCAGTGGAAAGGGAGATCATGGAGCTGAAAGTTACATCCTCTGATGTGATGTTTTAAAAGCTGCACTTACCTCTCAAATATCAGAAGCCTAGATCTGATACTAAATCATGCATTAAAGACCACATCTGAGACCGAAGACCCAGACAAAATGGTCCTTCAACACGCTGGGGAAGCCCTAAGAGGGGATCCCATTGTCTTCTATCCTGAGTGCTGGCTGGGGTTTGCCAGCCGCATCCCAGCAGGCACTGATGGAAACCACATGAGCAAGAACACATCACAAGCCTGCGCTGGACAATGCATCCGAAAAAGCCAGACTCTAGAGCACAGTCCATCTGGGACCAGGCTGGGCAGCCTCTATACCCAGGAGCTGGGAGAAATTTGGCAAAGAGCTGAGAACTCCAGATGGGAAGCAAGGGAAGGAGCAGGCACTCTCCACACAAATCCTCTAAATCTTGGGATGGAGCAGCCATACAACCAGCCACAGACTCTGCCCACAAAACCAAAGCTTCTGAAAGTGCCTGCTTGGCTAGAGTCATAGCCCTTATCACTCCGCAGGGTCCCTCTTAGCCCAGAAGGGGAGCCGGGGGGCTTGGAAGGGGATGAAGGACTTGTGGGCAGTCACATGGGTTGTTACATGCTAATGCTTTTGAAGACTGGCCTAAGCTCACTCCTCAGTCTCTGCATCCCACACAACTCAAATTTGAGGAAAAGGTGAGTGGGGTATACTTTCCTCCACATGGAACAAATGATCCCCTTCACCTAGCAGGTCTCTCTTCATCCAGTCCCTCTTGTCTGGGAGTTTAGTCATCACCCCTCTCAGGAAGCCTTTCTGATTCCTCAGGATGCACCAAATGCTTTCAAAATACTTTGTGCCTACCACTGTCCTAAATTTTATTATGTTCTGTTAAAGTCATATGACTGCTGCTCCAGTATTTTCCCTATTAAAATTTAAGCTCTATGAGGGCAGACTCACATATTCATCTCTGATGCCAACAGTCTTACATGTTTTTTTTGTTTATATTGTCTAATTTAATCTTCACAAGCACTTTATTGTGCCAATTCTTAAGTGAGGAAATGAAGCATAGAGAGGTTACAGAACTTGACAGGTAAGCTATACAAGGGCCAAAGATGGGATTTAAACCCAGGAAGTATTAAACTCCCAACAGCACTTAATCACTCTGCCTTCACCTGGCAGGTCTGCTGTTTCCATCAACATCAGATTAAGAGTTGCATCCTCATTTTTCAAAGGAGAGAAAGGAGAGTTGCTTTGTGATGTCACTTCCAGACCCAGAAAGCAAGGCTGCTGGTAGAGATGCCATATACGCTCCACTGAACCCCATACACCTCACTGACCCCCTCACCTCCACCCCCTCCACCGTGGATGTTTGCATTCAAGTGACATTCAGATGCCAGTATCTGTATCTCTTGACTCCAGGGATCTTTTTCCCCAGAAATCCTCACTGCCCTCATGCAGCAGATCAGAGGGCCACAGAACTAAGGCCTTCGACCAGTGACTGTGCGGAACTGCTATATAAAGCTCCCAGTTCCCTGCCCCTAAGATGGGATCATTCCAAGGCGTGTGTTTGCACCATTCCCCAGGATTCTCCACAGGATGAAGCTTCAGTTGTCTGCTGTGGTAGCAGGCAGAGTAGTACACCCTATGTTATCACCTGCTTTTCTCTGTATCATTCCCGGCTTCCCTACTGGTATCCTCTGTGCTTCCCAAATACACAATTTACATTTTCATCTCCAAGCCTACCTCTGGGAGAGCCCAGCCACCGTCAGGCACAGCCCAGAGGGCCCGTTCCCTTTGCGGCTTGTCTGTGTGAACAGCGCCCCCTGGAGTTCCGCCGTGTGTATCCCCCAGCAGCTGTGGGCAGTGACCAATCAGAGGAGGCTTCTCTCAGCTGACCGCACTATCTTAATTAGCTCTCCTCCACGAGGATTAACAGACATCTGTCATGTGCACAAAATATCAGTGTGAGGCCGGTGCCTGATGTGAACTTAGCAACAAGGGCAAGTGCACATGACAAGTCTCCCCGCCAACAACGTCTGAGTCCTCGGATCAGAAGACGACAGTCACGTAACGGCGGTGGCCAGTATGGGCGTCACTCAACAAATGCTCTGTGAGCAAAGGAAAGGGAGAAAGCAAGACCCTGAAGCCGCGAAGAAAGGCCCCAGACGGTGTCAAGGGCGAAAGGGCAGAATGCCTGCAGTGGGACTGTCCCGCCTAAAACAGACATTCACCAGAAAGCAAATAATAGGTCAGACGTGGCCTGTACGTCGAACTTACATTTCTCCAAAAATTCTCTCTGTTCTCCATGTTTCTGAACAGCAACTGTCTCAATGAAAAATCTCGAAGTGTTTTCTAACACTAAGAGAGAGGAGTTCACGTCAAGATAGTAGAAACTATATGCATAAAACCAGAGTCCCTCTATAGTTTGTACCTTTGTTTTTAAAAATTTCACCATTATCACAAGTGGCTCAGCCAGTAAAGAGTCTGCCTGCAGTGCAGGAGACTCAGGTTCAATCCCTGGGTCGGGAAGATCCCTTGGAGAAAGGAATGGCAACCCACTCCAGTATTCTTGCCTGGAAAATTCCATGGACAGAGTAACCTGGTGGGCTATATAGTACATGGGGTCACAAAGAGTCAAACTCGACTGAGCAGCTAACACTTTCAGTTTTCATTATCAAAATATTTATTCAAAGAGAAAATAGTTTTCGTGGTAGGTTTCCCTTTATATTCTTGTTAGCTTATCTAAAAATCAGGGAAGTGGGAATCCGCATCACAGGATTTTATGAGGAGTATCTAAAGAGAATGTAGCCTAGCTACACAGACCTGGTGGGGCATGTAGAGAATGATCTGACCATTGGAACTGCAAATTTCAGCACTTTGGTCTCAGAAATGCACAATTCCCTGTTTGTATCACATGGCCCACATAAGTTCAGGAGTAGTGACTGGTCACAGAGACACACGGGCCAGGAGAGCACCACGGAGCACGCTAAGCAGTGCTGTAGCTTCATTTGAAAGAAGGCCTTTCTAGACCACACACCATGGGCCATTCTCCAGTTGCCAGAAACCAGCTCAACCTAGGAAGGGAAACAGCTGTTCTATAGGTGCCTATGTTGCATTTTATTTATATTAGTTTGACAAGTACAGTATGCAACATTAGCGTATATATTTTCATTATATTTTCAGGTTAGACATCCTAGAGCAAATTTCATCTGTTGAAGACGTCAAATTTGGTATCTGATACATTGATATAAAGCACATAGAAATTAGGATATCCCTTCTGTAAATTAAAAACCTCTAAGGTCCATATCATTCAATCTTATCATAGGCTTGCATTCAAATAAAACCATTCCCATCAATATTCACTTATTATATACTTGTTGGTGCCTACTACATGCTAAGCCCCATTCTAAATGACAGGAGTACAGCAGGAAATAAATAAAATTTCCTTCCCCTACAGAGTTTACATTCTTGTGGGAGGGGACTGGATAAATAAATGCTATCAGAGGACAGTAAGTGCTATGGTAAAGCTGGAAAGGGAATAGAAGTGCTGGGTTACAGGTGAGATTCAATTTAAATAGGTCAGGAAAATTCTCACTGATAACATGCCAATCAAAAATAATTGAAAATGTAATTTATATCTTAGCCTCTGAAAGACTATCAAAGAAGGACCCAAATGAAAAAGCACAACTGATTTCACTGATGTTCTGTTTCTTCATTTCTCTTTTCCTGCATGTGGGGGCACACACACACACTTTAGTATCTTCCAAGAATCCCTTTGAACTTCCATAATCTTTCTTTACCAACCCAGCCCGAGTGGGCTTAATTAAATTTAATTAATTTGGCTTAATTAAATTCAATAATTATTTATTGAGCATCTACCATGTGCTAGGAACTATGTTCAGTTCTGGGAAGACATGAACAACTGCTCAGAAGTGCAGGAGAGATGAACATAAAGCGTAGAATTATAAGGGTGGTACTGGAGTATACAAAAGGGGTTCCTAACCCAGACTGAGAAGCATGTCAGATAAGGCTTCCTGGAAGAGATATATCCAAGCTGAAGTGTTGAGTCAACTAGGTTAGTCCAGTAACAAAGGGGAGATCAAAGTCCCAGACAGAAGGCAAAGATGAGAAGGGTAATTCTTCTTACAGTGATAACGCCCATAACAACATTCATTTAACACAGCTGTGCTAGGCCAGTCAACTCCAAGCCACCCCCACCCCTATCCCCTGCCAATGACTCTTTTTTTCTTTTTGGTTGCACTGGGCCTTAGTTGCTGCATGCAGAATCTAGTTCCTTGACCAGGGATTGAACCCAGGCCCCCTGCATTGGGATTGAGGTGTTTTAGCCACTGAACCACGAGAAAAGTCCCCAGTGACTCATTTTAACAGGAGTCCACTCCAGTATTTTTAATATTTTTAATACTCCTCCAGTGGAGGAGTCCACTCCAGTCCTCATTTTAACAGGAGTGGACTCCTGTTAAAATGTTTTCCTTTGGATCCTTGTTTAGTACCTATGGCTGCTGCTGCTGCTGCAAGTCACTTCAGTTGACCCGGTAGACAGCCACCTACCAGGCTCCCCTGTCCCTGGGATACAGGGTTAATAGAACCATTCTTCTTTCCAAGTGAGAATATGACTTTCAGTTAACTTTTCATGGCCTTCAACAACTTGCTCTATTGCCTGGCTGACCTGCTTACAACAGGGCCAAATCTGTTGCCAGGACACACTGATGATGATAAAAATGACTTCTAGTTGGTAAATCGCATCTGGACTGGGTACACTTAGGAACGAACAGGTAATGGGAATTGTTATCAGAGGCACTGGCTCTTGGAAGGGAGGTTCAAGAAGGAGGGGATATATGTATACATGTAGCTGATTTACTTCATTGTACAACAGGAACTAATATAACACTGTAAAGCAATTATACTACAATTGAAAAAAAAAAAAAAAGAGGTACTGGCTCCTGCAGGACAGTTCAGTTCAGTCACTCAGTCGTGTCCAACTGTTTGTGACTGCATAAATCGCAGCTCTCCAGGCCTCCCTGTCCATCACCAGCTCCTGGAATTCACTCAAACTCATGTGCATCGAGTCAGTGATGCCATCCAGCCATCTCATCCTCTGTCATCCCCTTCTCCTCCTGCCCCCAATCCCTCCCAGCATCAGTCTTTTCCAATGAGTCAACTCTTCACATGAGGTGGCCAAAGTATTGGAGTTTCAGCCTCAGCATCAGTTCTTCCAATGAACACCCAGGACTGATCTCCTTTAGGATGGACTGGTTGGATGGATCTCCTTGCAGTCCAAGGGACTCACAAGGGTCTTCCCAACACCACAGTTCAAAAGCATCAATTCTTTGGTGCTCAGCTTTCTTCACAGTCCAACTGTCACATCTATACACAATCACTGGAAAAACCATAGCCTTGACTAGACGGGCCTTTGTTGGCAAAATAATATCTCTGTTTTTGAATATGCTAACTAGGTTGGTCATAACTTTCCTTCCAAGGAGTAAGCATCTTTTAATTTCATGGCTGCAATCACCATCTGCAGTGATTTTGGAGCCCCAAAAATAAAGTCTGACGCTGTGGGACAAAAGGCTTCTAAATCAGGGTTATTTACCAAGAGAGTGGTTCCTGAACAGCTCTGTGGACACCAGTAAAGACTACTGCAAGAACACCCCTTCACTGGCCCAGGAGCACCTGGCACTGTGAATAGATGAGAGTGGGGGTGCCAAAGCTGGCCTGTGATCATCAAGTGAGTCTAAATATTTAGCTGAGCCTAAGAAGATGGTAGCCATGCACAAATTCTTCATCTAACTCTCAAAATGCTATTTCTTATAATGGCTAGTGTTTAGGAAGGATGAGAAAATAACCATATAGTTTTTTTTTTTCCTGTAATTATCCTTTCATCACAGCACCTACGCTAAGAATCCCACTAGTCATTATTAATTAAGAATCATTCTTTACCTTGTACTAAGGCCCTTCCCCTCTCTGAAATCTGCCCTCCCTCTGTTAGCCCCCTACCCCAACACAAGATATCATTCAGTCATGCTACTTTTCACACCATGTTTCCCTCTGGTGGCGGTTTAGTCCCTAAGTCATGTTTGACTCTTGCAACTTCATGGATTGTAGCCTGCCAGGCTCCTCTGTCCATGAGATTTTCCAGGCAAGAATACTGGAGTGGGTTGCCATTTCCTTCTCCAAAGGATCTTCCAGACCTAGGGATCGAAACCAGGTCTCCTGCAGTGCAGACAGATTCTTTACTAACTTAGCTCTGAGGGAAGCCCATGTTTCCCTCTGGTCTATTTTAAATTCAACCAAAGTGGGCTTTCTCCTAGCTCGTTTTCCTACAGTCATTTTCTCACCCTTTATTTATATATTATCCCTCTGCTCTCTCATCAAAATCTAGGCTCTCTACTTCATTCCTATCTGTTTGGATCACCTGTCACTCATTTTACTTTCTGGTGTCCTGGGAGCATGCTTTTCTGGATTGCCAAACATATGCTGTGCTCTGGGAATCCTTCCTTGACCAAAATTCACTTCTTTAGTGAAGGTTTTCTCATTGCTCAAAACTTTCTTGCTGTTCAGTCGCTCAGCCATGTTTGACTCTGTGATCCCATAGACTACAGCATGCCAGGTTTCCCTGTCCTTCAACCATCTCCTGGAGTTTGCTCAAACTCGTGTCCATTGAATTGGTGATGCCATCCAATCATCTCATCCTCTGTTGCCTCCTTCTCCTCCTGTCCTCAATCTTTCCCCTCATCAGGGTCTTTTCCAATGAGTTGGCTGTTTGCATCAGATGGCCAAAGTATTGGAGCTTCAGCATCAGTCCTTCCAGTGAATATTGAGGACTGATTTCCTTTGGGATTGACTGGTTAGATCTCCTTGCTGTCCAAGGGACTTAACTTTCTGGTTGTATCTATCTGACCCCTCCTCCAAAATAGTGTAAATGTTAGGAAAAGAAGCCTATAAATACACAAGTTACAAAGCTGTCAAATGTCTTGAAATATCTAGAGTAAGAGCTATACATATACTGGAAAATTCACTGAGAAATCTGGGCTGGAAAGAGAATTTTGATTCCCTAAGAAGAATGGGACTGGGCAACTGGGAACCAGTAGTTTTCTTGCTAAGAAAAAAAAAATTCTGGCTTTTATTCCTTTTATTATTTTATTTTTAAATTATTAAAGTATGATAACACATTTATAGGAGACTTGGAAAACACAGAACAAAGTTACATGTAGTTCCACTATAGATTACAATTGTTTTTTAAGTAGATAAACTAAGGTTTTTAGTTGGAGTTTCAATATCAAACTCTCAAAAATTAATAGAATGAATAGACAGGAAAGTAGGATATTGTAGACCTGAAAAGCACTGTGAACCAATTCACCATAATTAAAACTTATAGTTTTCACACAACCTCAGGATAATACTTCTATTCAAGTTACCATAGACTATAAATCAGGAAACACTGGAATACATCCAGGGATATAGAACAGGTGCAAAAATTTTATAGTCTAAAGGTATTGAAATCATACAGAGTCTGTTCTCTTACCACTATGGAATTATGTTAGAAATCAATATCAAAAAAATATTTGAAAATAACCCATATATTTTCAAGTTCAATGTGACATTTACCAAGAGAGATCTTTGACTTAGCCATTGAAAAACCTCAATAAAGTAAGAAAACTGAAAAAAACACAGAGGGTGATTTCAGGGAAGAAAGTATTTAAATGATAAATTAAAATGAAAAATTAATATCAAAGATACTTTTTAAACCCCATGTATTTTGAGATTAAATGTTTACTTTTAAGTTATGGGTGTATCTAAGAAGCCATACAAGCCATAATAACAAGGAAAATGAGAAAATAAAAATTGTTCTGCTTTTTAAAGAAGATCAAAAAAACCCTAGGTAAAACTCTTTAGGTATGATGAGAAGATTAAAATTTAAAATGTATATCAGATATTCTATAGAGTATTATATTTTTATAAATATGGTGGTGGTGATTGGCGGTTTGGTCACTAAGTCATGTCTGACTCTTGTGAGACTCCTCTGTCTTTGGGATTCTCCAGGCAAGAATGCTGGGATGGGTTGCCATTTCCTTCTCCAGTGGATCATCCAGACCCAGGGATCGAACCCAGGTCTCCTGCATTGCAGGCATATTCTTTACCAACTGAGCTACAAGGGAAGTACAAAATATAAATATATTTTTTGTTTATTGATTTTATACATCATTTTATTCTTAAGGTTTAGGAGTTTTAGCTAATAAGTTTTTAAATTCTACATAAAATAGAAGGCTAGGCTTTATCCAATTCCTCCTCTACCTGCTAAATAGATTCAGATTTGATCATTTCATTGTGGGGTCAGGAAATCTTATTTTCTAATTAAGTGCTATGGATAATTCCAGAGCAGGCAGACTTGAAGCCCCTCTTGGGGAAGTACTTCTTAGATGGGTATCAGCAGCAAAATTTCTGAATTTAAAGGTGCTGGTTATTATAACACTTCCACAGAAAGTCTAATATGTTTGCCTACACTAATAAAAGTCCAAAGATAGAGTCCTCATCCCCTAGAAGGGATAAACACAAACAATATAAATTTTTGTCAAGGGATAAATGGAGCTTATTATCTCTTACTGGTAATTTTCCTTTTTCACATATAGAATAAACTGATTTCTGCAACTGTAAAAAAACCATATATATATATATATATATATATATATATATATCCCTTTTATGTAGTATCCTAGCTTGACACTCTTGAGAGTTGGGTCTTGGAAACTGTGACTCCTCACCACCCTTGCTGACACTAGAGATAATTATAACTACAGGAATTGAAAGGGAAAGTTTAACTACTGAAACACTGAGGCTGCCATGAGTTCCACAGCTTTGAAGCAGTATCTATTGCTGGACTTTGGTTTGCTCTATTTGACAACATTAGGCTATGGTTTTTCCAGTAGTCGTGTATGGATAAGAGAGTTGGACTGTGAAGAAGGCTGAGCACTGAAGAATCAATGCTTTTGAACTGTGGTGTTGGAGAAGACTCTGGAGAGTCCCTTGGACTGCAAGGAGATCCAACCAGTCCATTCTGAAGGAGATCAGCCCTGGGATTTCTTTGGAAGGAATGATGCTAAAGCTGAAACTCCAGTACTTTGGCCACCTCATGCGCAGAGTTGACTCATTGGAAAAGACTCTGATGCTGGGAGGGATTGGGGGCAGGAGGAGAAGGGGACCACAGAGGATGAGATGGCTGGATGGTATCATTGACTCGATGGACGTGAATCTGAGTCAACTCCGGGAGTTGGTGATGGACAGGGAGGCCTGGCGTGCTGCGATTCATGGGGTCTCAAAGAGTTGGACACGACTGAGCGACTGAACTGAACTGAACTGAACTGAACTGAGACAAAACTGAAAAAGTTGAAAGAGGAAGAGGCAGGAAAACTAACAAAGAGCAGATGAGACTGCTCAAACACATGAAACATGCTGTAGCTCCATGTTCTTCTATCTACGGATTAACTTGAGATATTCACTAGCACTTGTACTTTTGTCTTCTTGACTTGATTTAAAACACATTGTGCTAAGAATCTGTTTACTTGGCCAGAGACAAGATTTCATTAATCACCAAAGAACAATAAAATATTGCCGTTTAATGAGGTTCCAAATACACTATCATTGCTGAACTTAGCAACTGTCTAGACTATGTAACCACTTAACATCAGAAAGACATCAAAGAAGCTCCTAAAAAGAATGAATCCTTCATAAGGCTGAAGTCCCACCTCAGCACGCAAGACCCTCGCTCTTTCCTCTCCAATCATTAGTTTTACTCCAGCTCCTCAAGTGCTGCAAGATTTTTCCCATGTCCAGGCCTTTGAATATGGTGCTGTTTCTCCTGGAATGGTCACCTGCTTCTCACTGGAGCCACTTTATCAGATCTCACACCAGTATCACTGCCTTCAAGGGAGGCCCTCCTAAGCCCCCTCTCCAGGCTAGTTTAGGAGACCCCACAGCCTTCTGCAGCCCCCCTTCAGGGCGCTATTACATTAGTGATTCATCATTAATGCGTCCAGTCCCTGCTAGACCCTATGCTCCATGAATGGAGGGACCATCTCCATTGCATCTACACCACATCCCTGAAACATAGTAAAATTCCTGGCACACTGTGATGTTCAACAATAAATAGATCAATCAGTAAAACAGATGGACAAAGAAGACATAATATGATTAATACCAAACATATGTCAATCTTTTGTGGGTTGATAGAATCCAGAGTTAGCTAACACAAAAGCAGCCAAATCTTCATGCGTTCAAACACAAGGGAGCTCTTAATTCTTGACACCAAAAACCAATTGCAAAGTTATGCCATTAAAGAACCAAGAGACAATGATTTTTTTAAAAAGACAAGAAATGATCAGCAATAACTCAATCTAAGGGATGCCCAAGAAGCTATGAGTGAAACACTTGGATTTTTTTCTTTATTCATTTCCAAAATGCTGTGTAGGAGGCTTGGCATGCTAAAGCAGATATGATAGATTGAAAAGAAAACGGGCATGAGCCCAGAATTTAAAATAAAGGCAAGTCAAATCTTTAGAAAAGTAGTTTTCAGATGGACAAGAAATATGAGTGTTCAAAAGTGACATTGAAAATATGATAAAGTCTAACTCAGTTGAGTCGTCAACCGTATGCCTTCAATGTGATAAGCATTTTGCAAGCCAGTCTTACACAATAGGGACAATTATATTCTTCTTTTGCAAATGAGGTAAACTAGGTTTTAAATGGTTGAGTCATTTTCCCAAGGTCATATAGTTAATTAGTGTGAAACCCTTATTTCAAATCAAATTTTGGAGACCCAAATTCTTTTTTTTTAACTTTTTATTTTATATTGAAGGGTAGCCAATTAACAATGCTGTGATAGTTTCAACAGCGGAGGGACTCAGCCATAGATATACATGTATCCATTCTCCCCTAAACTCCTGTCCCAGCAAGACTGACATGTAACAGTGAGCAGGGTTCCCAGTGCTATCCAGTAGATCCTTGTTGGTTATCCATCTTAAATACAGCAGCGTGTACATGTCCATCCCCAACTCCCTAACTATCCCTTCTCCTCATCCTTCCCCCGCTGGTAATCGTAAGTTCGTTTGGAACCCAAATTCTTAAGCTTGCTATACTACAAACTACTCAGATCAAACACTCTGCACTTCATTTCAGCTAAATGCACATCAATAGCTCCCCCTTCCAGTGACGTTTCTGATGCCCCTGCACTGCTCTCCTGAGCATTTCAGTGAAAATATAGAAGTCGTTTAAGTTGTTCTCCCCAGAAAATCCTCAGAGAGCCCCATTAAGAAACCCAGGGAGGTTCCACTAAAGAAGGGGCCAGGAACAGTGTGCGGCAACTTCCAGTCAATGGCAGCATGACAGCAAAGTCCACCTACGCACCCATTCTCATTCTGCGTGTAGTCACTGTGCGCGTGCCTGCGTCTGCGTGGGTGTCTACGCCTGCCTGCTCGGGGAGCTGTGTAGGCGCATGTACACCAAACTGCAGCAGTAGTGATTCATGGGAAGGGGACTGGGATTAAAGTAGGGATGAAGGGGAAAGATTCATTTCTAGGTAGCACACTTCTATAATACTTCAGCGTTTTACAACAAGCCATGAGGTCAAAGAAGTCATTTAGCCCATTTTTGCTAGAAAAGAGAACTGTCTCACTGCAGCTCTGAAAGAGAGGAGGGGGTTGTTTTCACTCATTTTCTACCAACTCCCTGGGGAGTTGGCCTCTCTCCACTCCTTACCCCTCCTCCATCATGAGAGCCAAGCTGGACCTGCTCTCAGTCACCACTTGGTGAGACTGTGCTGGAGGCAAGGGGCAGTGGATTTGCCCCTGGAATTACTGGGGGCCAGGGAACCCAAGTGCTCGTCTACTTCTCCCAGCCACAGTCTCAGGGAGACTGAAATTGTTCTCCTGTAACTGTTTTCTTCATCTTCCTCCGCCATGAATTCATTCAACAAATACTTAGAGAGTACTGGCTCTGTGCGGGGTACCCGGCTAAGCCTGGGGTTTGCAGTGCAGGTCCAGCAGACAGTCTTTGTACTCAGGTAGAACAGGCCTTCCCCCTCTGCCCTTCTGCACAAGCACTTCTATGTGGCCAGGACCCAGGATCTATTTTCAACACTTTTTCCTCGACTTTCTACCACCACCCACGGCTGCTGGCTCCCTCTGCCTTTCCTGCACACCAACCCCCACCGAATAAAACCATAGAACAGCTCTGCCAGGGAACATGTAGGACATAACCTTACGAATCTTGTTCTTTAAATCACATCAGGATCAAGGATATCGTACTGAGAAACCTTACTGTTTGAAATCAAATCAGGAACTTTCAGGCCAAAATAAACCTGTTTTAACCTAAGACAGATGGAATGCTGAGTGTGTTAAGGCAACCCCGCTCTGGTCTAGGAGTCAGGCAGTATTCTTGTCGCCACTTCTGCTAATTAGAATCGTCTGTGCTTTCCTAGCAACATATATAAGCTCTGCTCAACACTCCTTGGGGAGCCTGCACTCCTAAAGTCAGGGCTCTCTTGCTTGGCAAGCATAATAAGTTGAGATTTGTTTCTCAGAATCGGAGGCTGTTAACATATCAGCAATGCTTTATCACAGCATTTCCATGGCTCACTGTTCTGCAAGCACAGGGGTTAGTCTTGCAGGGTTGGTGGGCCAATAACAGATAACCAGATGTTCCACTAAGAGATTTTTCAGGTGCAGGATGGTGAACCCAGAAAAAGAAATGTAAAGAGATTGATAAACAGTCTCAGTGTTCTAGATGTAAACATGATACAATCTGTTTCCAGCAACTCCTACCAACTTCATTGTCAAACCATCTCCTGCTGGTCAGTAGGTTCCTGAAATGATACTCCAGGCTGATTTCCATCACATACAGTCATTAAAATGGATTTATGTCTGTGTTTTAAGATTCCATTCTGTTCACTTTAAAATTTCAGTCTTGTCTTTGAAACAAAACCATGAGAGTTTAGAATGGAGGTGAGGGGAGACACTGTGTGATGTATTCCCATCCCTCAACTGGACACAAGATTAGGGCTTTAGGCTTTCTTTCCTACTCCTCTGGTCAAGAAAAACCTGACATCTGAAAAGTCGAACTCAAGATCTTTGCCTTTATCAGAAAAGAAAGTGCTTCTGGAGCATGTATGTGTTATGGAAAGCAGGGAGAAAGGGAAAGAGAGAAAGATGTTACATGCATTTCATTTTGCACATATCAACTTTCATATGTACGTGGTTTCAGGAAAAAAAACAAAACTCATGATTAACATTTCTGGATAAACATAGGGTCACTGACAATCATTTATGATGGCCCTGCACCATTGATGGTACTTACTGAGTGAGGGCCTGTTAGGCCTAGCCCTGAAACAGAAGATTAATTCAGGCATAAAGTCTGCTTCATTCAACTGTAAAAACATGTCCATGTATGCTGAGTGTTCAATTACTCATTTCATTGTCTGTTTGTGGCACTCATAGTAAAAGCAAATGATGAGTCCCACCCCATATGTAATTTAAGATTACATTGATTGAGTAAGGCTGAAGGAACTAAAAATAACATGGTATGTGGACCTGGGGACCTGCAAGCAGGCCACTCAGATTGTTCACTTATAAGTAAAGAAACAACCATTAGAAGTGTAATTAGTACCAATGAAAACAAAACTAACAAATTCAGAAGAGTGAAAAACATCCATGAAAAACATTGTTAAAAGAAAAACAGCTAAGAAAATGTGGCTTGCACTTAACAAGCAATCCAAAAGTCCTGTTCAGGAGACATTTAACAACAGAATCTGCTTTATTCCTAAGGCATTATTCAATTCTGAGCTAAAAGTACATTTTGAATGATTCATTGACAACTGTGAAGAAAATGAATCTGGATTTGCAGAGAAATGAGTAAGGCAGAGAGAATATGAATAGATAACAGAAACACACACACACCAGAATGTTGGGGAAATGGTTTGGGGGACCAGCAACATAGCCAACTCCAGATTTATATCTTTTGAAAAACTATGGGGAAAGGAGAGCTATGAGGTGAAGTTCTCTGTTGAGGGGCTACATTTGACCCTGAGTCTTGGTTCCTCCCCAGCAAACTGGATCAGTAGAGTTGGCTAAAAATGTCAGGCCGTGAATGCTTTCTTGCTTTAAGGCTCTTGTTGCCATAGGAACAGTCATCTTCTATTTTCTGAAAGGTGGTTAATAATTAGACTTAAGAGAAGCAAATTCTATCTCAACCTTGAATTCAGCCCACTCCTTTTCTGACTGCCATCCTGGATGTTATTACTGAAAATTCCGAATATCTTGAGAAATTATATCCAGGGAAAGAGTCTAGGTCCAGAATCCCAGAGTCTATCCAGACCCCTCAGTATGGGTCTATGAGATATGACTACAAAATCATTATATTTGAGTGTGAGCCTGTGTTTCAGCAAACAAACCAGAACTTGCATAAAGAAATCCATGCCATGTCCTGCTATAATATCATTGTTTGAAACGTTTCTAGAACTCATCTTTTAATAGGACTTCCAGAGCTAATTTAAAAACCCCACTGAGAAATCTGTACCCAAACATTTAGACCTATCTTGTGCAATAAATATATAATTTTATGTCAGTGGCAAAAGTCACTGTGACTCCAGAGCAAGAAAGAATGAACTATCCTTGTTTAAACAAATAGGAGAAATAACAAACCATCCTTAAAAATTATTTCTATCTCAAAGCGTCCAAAGTCAGAGCACAGTATGACCCCAAATTATTGCCTGGCCTCTGTGCCCCCAGGCTGTGGGTACTGAAGTGGGTTGCATAGTGGGGAAAAAATTACATCTACACACACCCATCAAGACAGCTATTAGCAAAAGGAGAAAGAGGAGGAAAACGGGGGAGAAGGAGAGGAGAGAAAGAAAAGAATTGGCAGGAATGCGGGGAAATTAGACCCTCACACACAGCTGCTGCTGCTGCTGCTGCTGCTAAGTCATTTCAGTCGTGTCCGACTCTGTGCGACCCCATAAACGGCAACCCACCAGGCTCCTCTGTCCCTGGGATTCTCCAGGCAAGAACACTGGAGTGGGTTGCCATTGCCTTCTCCCCACACACGGCTAGTGGGCATCTAAGATGGTGCAACTGCTACAGAAGACAGCATGGGGATTCCTCAGAAAATTAAAAACACAACTACTGCATGGGCCAGCAATGCCACTTCTAGGGAGATGCTAAAAACATTGAAAGCAGGGACTTGAACAGATATTAGTACACCAAAGTTCATAGCAGAGTGACAGTAACTAAAATATGGAAAGAACCTAAATGTCCATTGGCAGATGACTGGATAAATAAAATCTGATATATGCACACAGTGGAATACTACTCAGCGTAAAAAGGATGCACGCTGAAGACATGGATGAACCCTGAAGACACTACACTAAATAAAATAAAGCCAGACCCAAGACGAATATGATATTATTCCAAGTACATGAGGCCTCTGAAACACTCACACTGAGAGAGATGAAAGTAGAATGGTTTTGCGACCCCATGGACTGTAGCCTACCAGGCTCCTCTGTCCATGGGATTTTTCAGGCAATAGTACTGGAGTGGATTGCCATTTCCCTCTCCAGGGGATCTTCCCAACCCAGGGATCGAACCCGGGTCTCCTGCATTGTAGACAGACGCTTTACCATCTGAGCCACCAGGGAAGTCACCAGCAAAATAAAGTCAGACACAAGACAAATATTATATTATTCCAAGTACATGAGGCCTCTGAAATACTCATACCGAGAGAGATGAAAGTAGAATGGTGGTTGCCAGAGATGGCGGGGTTGGGATGGGGGCTGGAAAACAGCATTATTGTTTAATGAGTACAGAGCTTTAGACTGGGTTGAAAGAAAAGTTCTGGGGGTGGATAGTGATGATGGTTGTGCAATAATGTGAATGCATATAATACCAATGGATTGTGTACTTAAAATGGTAAAGTTTATGTTATGTATATTTATGGCAATAAAAATTGCATCTATAAAAGCAAAATCGGGGGCACCCTCTTTCTGCACACCTGCCTGTTCTCAGCTTGGTATACACAGAAATTCTTCAGGACCAACCCAAATCTTTGAAGTCAGTTTTCCTGTTACTCTCGACCAGATCCTGGTTTGAATTAAGAAAAGAGAAAAACAACTTCTCACTGATGAGACTCACTCCCAAGTAGAGTTGTCAGATTTGTCAAATAAAAACACAGGATATTCAGTTCAATTTAAATTCAGACAAACATTTTTAGTATACGTATGTCCTAAATGTTGTCTGGGACATATTTACACTAAACATTTTTTTGTTGTCTACCTGAAGTTCCAGTTTTCCTAAGAATCTTTATTTTATCTGACCACCCGAGTCCTAAATGAAATAGCTTCTAGTCGATGATATCTTCTCTTGCCTTTACTTTAAATTCTGGCTTGATTTAAAGGGCGCCACTGTCTGGGTCTGCCTCACTCAGGCATGAACCAAGCTGGTTCAAGCTGGTATCAAGTCTTCTAGTGCTGAAAGCAGAAAATGAAGGAGAAATCTGGTCACAGTCATTTTCCCCCTTATGCAACAGTCAATATATCTCCAAAATCCAACACTTCAGCCCCTGTCCTCAGCCAGGGGGTTAAGTACTCTTCCACTCTACTATGAGCTTATCTTTCCGTGGGGTCTGGCGCTCAGAGGAGGCTGTTAGATTGCATCAGTCCTCCCTAATCTGTCATGAGATTTGGAAATATCACAATGAAAAGCTGTTTACCGGATCATTTGTAGCCCTTCTTATCTAAACATGTCTGTGATGATTTCCAGCAACAGGAAGGCTATTTTAAAACTATCACTGCCAAGTTTATCTGTAAACACAGCCTCTGGGTTATTAAACATGTAGTATAATTCTACAGGAAAATTCATGAAAAGGACAATATAGTCCCCATTTTATTCCTAGAGACAGAACAAGCACTGACTTTCTCAGTCAATAGTCCACTCTACACCCACTCTCTCCACTTGCCTTTCCATCTTCCTGATAAGTTTCTTTTCTTAAAATATGGTGCTATGAGCAGGCCTATGTGTGTTTCCCAACTTGACCTCACTTGCTTGTCCTCTTTGACCTGATTATTCTTACTGTTACATCAGAAGAAGGAAATATTCAAAAGCATAAAGAGTAAAACTAATAGGGAACTGGTCATCAGGGCTGTTTGCCTTTCACTGTGTCACGCATGGGTCTGCTATTAAGGGAGGTCAAGGCTAAAGGAATACATACTACCCTCCCACGGAGCCTACTGTGTTCTTGGCTTCCTGGAACAGAAATGTGCACTAAATATAATAAGTACCTGCAAGTTTTCCATTACATGAAAGGCACCACTAATTGATGCCAAGAAGCAAGATTACTAAAACATGGATTTTCCCTGCCCACAGGGCACAGAGCAGCCCATACAACCTGAAAGGGAACAAATTATAAGTGGATCATTAAGGCATCTTAATTCAACCAGAAACTAACACAAAACAGTTTTCTTTTTCTTTAGTTCCTGCATTCAGCCTCACTTCACATTTCATACGTGTCATCTTTTTTGTTCACTTGAAATGATTAAAAGTCCAACTCTGTTTAAAACTCCAATCCCACAGTGGATTCAAAACCTTCTCCGTATCAGGGTTCAGGGAAATTGGTCAAGAAGAAGGTGAGATCAGTCCCTTTGCTCCCCCTCTCCCTCAAGTCCCCTGAAGGGGACGGGGGAAGTCATCTCACCCCTCGCCACCTCTCCCTTCTAAAGCCAGTCCCTTCAGAGTTCAGAGCTAGGAGATGCAGGGAGAAGAGTTCACCTCAGCCGACAGCCTGCTGGTGGAGACCAGTGCCCCTACTCTGCTCTGCTTTAGTGTGGTTTCACCTACTGGTATGGTGCTTTTGATCAAAACAACATGTGTGTGTGTGTGTGTGTGTGTGTGTGTGTGCATTTGTATGTGATGTATGTGTTATGTATATGTATGTGTGTGTGTTTGCATATGTGTGTGTGATGTATATGTATGTGTGTGTTTGCAAATGTATGTCTGTGTGTGTATGTATGCATATGTGTGTTTCTCTCAGCCATTGTTCAGCTTCACTCCAGCTCCTCCTCACAACAGTCAGGTGGTTCGTCCTCTCAGCTGGCTGTGCAAGCATAACCTGACTCAAAGCTCTGTGCTCCTTCCTGTGGAGTTACATGAATCACCCACGTCCCTCTGGAAGCCTCTGCAGGGCTCAGAGTGGTGAGAAGCATTCCTCACCCATGTTTCCCTTTCCCGCAAGAAATTATGCCCCAGTTCTTCTCATCATGCCTGTCCAGACTCCTTTCATGGGGCAATCAGACTCAGAAGTCTCCAGATGAAAAGCAGCATCAGTCTCAGATTCAGGAACACCCCCTTCCCCCTTCACCTGGGGACATAGGGCATGCTCTCCCCTAAGCCCGCTCAGCACACTCTCCTCTGTGTCGATGGCGGCTGCAAGTTGCTCCTAAGCAAGCACCCACTCAGGGAGCCGGAGGCAGATCTTCCTTTCTTACAAACACACTGAGATCTGAGTGGTTTCCTTGGACCTAGGAGGGCGGTTGGGACAGCCCCAGCTCATCCACCATCACAAGGAGGGGAGAGAAAGGCTCTCCCACCTAAACATTCTGCCATGCCTCTGTGACTCTGCCCTCCCCTCCTGGTGCTCTCCTTACACAGACTTAGCCATGGCATGAATGGAGGGGCATCAGACACTGTGTCCAGAGATGGATTCTTGTGTCCATCCTACAACATCACCCCTGTAGCTACTCCTAACCTCCTCACTGACATTCACCAGCTGGTATACTCAGCTCTCCCTTAGCTGTATTTGCTTTAGTCCATTTATTTCATTCATTCGATCATTTTATACTGAGCATATACTGAAGGGGAATCACTGTGAAATGGTGATGGACAAGGCAGATCTATGATGCAGTCCTTCCCCTTGTGGAATTTACAGTCTAAGAGGGCCAGCTAAATGAAAACAAACTCAGGGAAAGTAAATTAAATAATTACAAGTTGCATGAAATCCTACAAGGGAAACAAACAAGAACCTGAAATGGAGCTACTGGGTTGGAGATGCAGAAGGCTAACTAGACAAGATGGTGGGTGCTTTGTCACTCTCATTCCCATTTGAGCATACAGTTGTATTTTCCAGAGGTTCCATAAAGGGTAACATGGCAACAGATTGAATGCAGAAGCAGTTATGAAAAGCCATTTGTCTTTTATTAAACCAGATACAAAAGAGATGTGCAAAATATGGAAAAGGATACCATTTTTCTCCTTAATTTTGCTTTGTAAAATAGAGTTGTTTTTCATATTTATTTTGCAGCAACATGCAATGAGTTCTTATTATTTTTAAGTAATTAATTACTTTAATTTTCTCCATTTTCATTTCCAATATAGCTAAATAGTAGATAAAACCCACATAAATGAAACTTTGGGGTCCTGTTATATACCCCAAAATCCGTATGCTGATGCCCTAACTCTTGATGTGATGGTACTGGAAGTGGTGCCTGTGGGAAGTAATTAAATTTAAATGGGATCATGAAGGTAGGGTCCCTATGATGGGATTAGTGTCCCTATAAGAAAAGGAAGAGGGTGCAGAACCCTCTTTCTCTCTGCCATGTGAGGACCCAGATGGAAGGAGTCTGTCTATAAGAACAGGAACTAAATATGCTGGCATCTTGGTCTAGGATTTCTCAGCCTCCAGAAATGTGAGAAACAGTTTTACAATAGTTTAAGTAGCCAAGTTGATGGAATTTTGTGATAGCAGCCCAAGATGACCAAGACGACACCCTTAATAATTTTTAAGAGGAAAGGTGCCCTGACACAAGGGGATTTGAGAAACACTGTTTTGATCCAACGGTCTTTTCTCAGAATGTATTCTATACACCTGGCTCTCATTCATGATGATTTTTCCCTTCTGAAACTCTCTCTCTTTGGAATTCAGGATGATCTGGAGAAAGCCTTTCTTGACCATGTATTTTAAGTCTTTTTCTGCTGATTTCTGTTCATCATGGTGCAGCTTCCCTGGGGACTCAGATAGTAAAGAACCTGCCTGAAATGCAGGAGACCCAGGTTTGACTCCTCGGTTGGGAAGATGCCCTGAGAAGGAAATGGCACCCAATCCAGTATTCTTGCCTGGAGAATCCTATGGACAGAGGAGCCAGACTGTAGCCTGGTGGGCTACAGTCCACAGGGTCACAAAGAGTTGGACATGACTGAGTGACTAACACACACTATTCGTACACCTACTTCTTCAAAATGGAGTATTCTTTAGAGATTTAGCCTATGTCTTCCTCTCTTTTATCCTATTTCTATTCCAAGATTTCAGCTCCTACATGTATGTTGTGCCTGCCCAATCTTCTTACCTTGCCCTGCACAAAGATTTTCCATATTCCCACTAGACATCTCTATCTAGATATTACATGGCCCCCTCAAATTCAACATGCTTCTAAGCTAATACACAGTCTTCCTCTTACGTTCTTGTTGCTGAACTTAGATCAATCGCATCAAATGCATCACTATATTCTGGTTCAAAATTGAGAAAGGAGTACCTCAAGGCTATATATTGTCACCCCACTTATTTAATTTATATGTAACATACATCATGCAAAATGCCAAGCTGGATGAAGCACAAGCCGGAATCAAGATTGCCGGGAGAAATATCAACAACCTCAGATATGCAGATGACACCAACCTTATGGCAGAAAGTGAAGAGGAACTAAAGAGCCTCTTGATGAAAGTGAAAGAGGAGAGTGAAAAAGCTGGCTTAAAACTCAACATTCAGAAACTGAGATCATGGCATCCAGTCCCATCACTTCATGGCAAATAAGTGGGGAAACAATGGAAACAGTGAGAGACTTTATTTTCTTCGGCTCCAAAATCACTACAGATGCTGACTGCAACCATGAAGTTAAAAGATGCTTGCTCTTTGGAAGAAAAGCTACGACCAACCTAGATAGCATATTAAAAAACAGAGATATTACATTACTGACAAAGGTCTGTCTAGTCAAAGCTATTGTTTTTCCAGTAGTCATGTATGAATGTGAGAGTTGAACCATAAAGAAGGTTGAGCACCAAAGAATTGATGCCTTCGAACTGTGGTGTTGGAGAAAACTCTTGAGAGTCCCTTGGACTGCAAGGAGATCAAACCAGTCAATCCTAAAGGAGATCAACCCTGAATATTCAGTGGAAGGACTGTTGGCTAAAGCTGAAGTTCCAACACTTTGGCCACCTGATATGAAGAGCTGATTCATTGGAAAAGACTCGATACTAGGAAAGACTGGAGGCAGGAGGAGAAGGGGACAACAGAGGATGAGATGGTTGGATGGCAGCACCGACTCAATGGACATGAGTTTGAGCAAACTCCGAGAGATGGTGAAGGACAGAGAAGCCTGGCGTGCTGCAGTCCACAGGGTCGCAGAGTCAGACACTGAACAACTAAACAACAACAGCAAATATTCCAAATAGTGGAAACTAAAACTCTCTTTCGTCACTCTGAGACACAAGCATTTACAGTACCCAGCCAGTTCCGCTTTCCACAATGTCTCCCACATTTTCCCCTGCCGGTTCCCAATAACCTCATCTTGGTTTTCATCTGTCATCACAGCACCACAGTTGCTTGGCAACTGTTCCCCTGACCTCTGATCTCTCCCTTTTCTACCCATGCTTCAGGCCACCTCCAGACTTATCTAAAATTGCTAATCAAATCAATAATGTCTCCCCATTGCCTGGAAGAAAGAAATCCTTGAAATGTTATTCAAGGCCCTGCCATCTAACTCAACTTTGTTTCCCCAAACATCCTATACTTAGGCAACACAGAGCCTTGCAATTTCTCCAAAATCCACTCATTTATTATTAGCTCAAGGCTTCTCCTCCTTCAAGACTGTCCTTCTCTTTTTAAAAAGCACATTTGCTTGAAGCAAAATGTCTGAATTCAAGTGCACTTGCATTCAAGTGTGATATTGGTCAAGTTATATCCACCTCAATTTCTTCACTTATAAATAGGGACAATAATTAAATGTACCTCTTAGAGCTTTTGTGAGATTTAAGAGATGATATATTGAAAAGAATTTAGTTTCTGTCATTGCTATTGTTAATTTGTCTGTATTTATCAAAAACTACTCCTTCTTCAAGGCCCTGATATATTGCACTTCCCCATGGAAACTTCCTCAATTGCTTAAGCCCAAGCCATCATTAACTCCTCCCTCTGCCTCTAATCAATTCGTTTGTCACTCAGGTTAGCAGATTTTCACTATTTTGCATTCTAATTAGTTCCTTGTATGGGCATCTTCCCAAAGCTTCCCTCTACTCTCCCACCCCTAACATACACACTAGCACATAGGGTAACAAACTCCTATTAATTTAGGGCCATTTGGGGCTCTAGCTAAAAGTTTAAACTTAGTGCTTTATGATCAAGTAAAACTTGTTTTTTCAGACCTAAGCACCCACTTCCGGAGAAGGCAATGGCACCCCCTCCAGTACTCTTGCCTGGAAAATCCCATGGATGGAGGAGCCTGGTGGGGTCCATGGGGTCTCGAAGAGTCGGACACGACTGAGCGACTTCCCTTTCACTTTCCACTTTCATGCATTGGAGAAGGCAATGGCAACCCTCTCCAGTGTTCTTGCCTGGAGGATCCCAGGGACGGGGAGCCTGGTGGGCTGCCGTCTGTGGGGTCACACAGAGTCCGACACGACTGAAGCGACTTAGCAGCAGCAGCAAGTGCCCACTGCAGCGCTGTTTTCAATGAAACTTAAGGCCACAAGAAGCTTTTCATTTTCTACTTTTCTTCTTATTGCTATGTAAATGACTAGTTCTTCATTCCCCTGCTCTTCAAATTCACCCTAATTACTCTAAATTCCTACTTAACTTTTTATAGTGTTTTTAAGTGTTTACTTTATAATTCCCTGAAATCATGGCTTTCTCTTAAACTTTTCAATTAAAATCTGTAAGAAGCATTTAATGATGACCTCTTCCCCCAAAAAAGGTTTGAGAAGCCCTACAATAATATCAATAGATATAAGATGAGCAACTACAAATTCTACATTTGAGCCTGAGAGAGCTCCCAAGTTCATAAGATGTATCTCATGCAAGAAATATAAATTTTCCAAAGAAATTTATGGTCTAGTGGTAAAGTGTCTTGGATGTTAAAAGTGCACATTTTGTTCATTTTTCATTAGGGTGAAATGGTCTGCCAAATTAATAAAACTGGGCTGGACTTTGCTCAAAAGACATTTTCACATTCCAATAAGGGAATAGACTGAAGCTAATGAAAATTTTGCCCAAGCAAGGACTCTCTAGTTGCATATCCAGACTCTACACTGCATGCTCTCAGCTTTGCTCCAGTAAATCCTTGGGAAGGTGAACACAAACTGAACCTTATCATTTGCCTGGATGCTTTTTCTCCTCTGTAAGCATTTTCAAATTCAAAATAAGCTCAATTTACAGGAAATTGGAAATCATTCTGTTTGCTCCACACATTCAGGGGATGTGCATACAAATATTTACTGGACATGAAACAATGTAATGTCCTAACACAAACCATCTGACTTCAGGAATTTGGATACATACAGCAATAATTAACCACAGATGAAAATTTTACACTCTCAGAGTTCCACATTTTGAACTTGGTCATGCCCTGCAGGGTAGGTGCTCACTAGGGCAGTGTGGGGTTTTGGAAAAGTGTGTTTCACTGCTAAATTCTGTTTCTATAGCTCCATTGAAACACAGAAGAAAATATTATTCTCTGGAGTGAAGCGTGGTTAAAAATAGAAAGCAAATTAATAGCCAATCTCTGGGACTTCCTGAGTTGAACTTTGCTCCTGTCCAAAAAGAGGATTATTGTGAAATCATTCTTCTTAGATAAACAAAGGAACAGCTACATGAAATTCAAGAATAGAAGTGCCATAGCAGTGGAAGTTATAAACGTCTTTGCACTTCCCAGATAGAGTCTGAACTTCATCTTCTTGTGGTGGTGTTTCTCCAATTCCACATTTTAAATCATCTAGGTTATCCACGTTTACCAATGATTCACAGAACTATGGAACTATGGAATTCAAACATTTCATTTTATAGATAAAGAAAAGTAGTGACTTGTCCAAGGTAAAATATCTAGTTACTTGAAATGTTGAGACAAGAATCTGAATCACCTTACCTTTCCATCCCAGTTTTCCTGTTATTTTAAAACCAGGAATGCCACGACCCTCCTACCAGAATCATTGTACATACCTTATGATCATCAAAGTATGCAAAGTCTACAAATGACTCCTTGGAATCAGCAGCTTACATCATAAACAAGACATGACAATCATTTATATCCATGGTTGTCTTTTCTGTCCTGCATTCTCCCAACAGGTGTCAGGGGCTGACTGTCCCCTCTGAAGGTCACAAATTCTTCCAGAACCCTGCAGATAGATATTCCATAAGGAATTGTCTTGATCTGTCACATTGCTTTGTGATATGTTCCCCTGTGTGACCTCACATACTACTTGGAAATAAGAAGGGAGTGAATTTTTTTTTTAAACAAAAAATGAAGTGAGAGCTTAGAAAACCCCACACTATCCAATGGATAAAAATAGCAACAGGAAAAAGGAACAACTCAAGCTCTAGGGCAGAATCTCCTGAGAGAACAATTGAAGAACACAATCCTGTTTTGGCAGAAGCATCCCCAGTCGGAAATTCTTCCAACCCACCTCCAGGGCATCACTACCACCGTCAGCTCGTCCCAGTACAAAATCTGTAACTATGAGGAGCTGGGGTTTGTTTGGCAAAACAAAGAGGCCTTAAAATCTGTAACAATTGTGATGCTAACCACCACCTCTCAAAAACGTTGCCCAAGTTCTAGATCCTTGTCCCTCGTTGTCTGCCAGACACTCCTTTCTAAGTCCCCCATGGGTACCTCAGACATTACTAACACCACCGAATCCACCACTTTGCCCTCCACGGTGCACCACCTTCCAGCTCTGTCCTGTGATTTGAGCCACCATTTACTGGATGGCACTGTGTTCTGGACTTTACATCCAATGTCCATCTCAATCCACAAATCTTTCAAGAGCATAGAAATGGTATATTTCAGAGAGGTTAAGCTGTTTCTTAATGTTAGCACCAAGCTGGCTGATTGTGTGCTCAGAGGCATCCTTGTCTTCTCTGCAAGAAGCTGCTACCTTCCTCTCAGGGGCATGAAGTCCAACAATCCCGTCCTGGACAGCTGGCAGCCACCTTGCCTGATACCCAACGAGAGAGAAACTTTTGGGGGCCAGTGTGAGGAACTCCGCCCATGGCAAAGGTCATGAGGAAAAAGAAGCTTGGCATACGCAAAGGCGTGATCAAGCCTCAGGAAATCCCCTGTTCCTGAGCATCTACCCCAAAACCAGAGTACTTTACGGGAGCTCTCCCCCATAACCATTTCTCTTGGAGAAGGAGTTAACTTGCAGCCCCAGTTAATAAAAATTCCTGGGCATGACAAGAGTGTTTCAGCTTACAAACTCTGAAGGTTCTCTGGCCTGCCTGATCAGGTTGTCCAGCCACATGTGATTGTTTACAGCCTCCCAGCTGTGAGAGGCATGGGATGCTTTAAAACTGTCTCAATACAGACTCTTTTGAGAAGTTAGAAGATTATTAGTATAGTATTAGTGGGTTGATTAGGAATTATATTGGTGAAAGGGTTTTTTCATTTATCATGCCAATAATTACTGCTAATTCCCTGCCTTGGGTGTGACAAGGGTGGCTCAGGTCAAACCTCTCTGCTGACAGACTAGCTTGTGTGACAACCTCTCAACCATAAACAGCACAGAGAGTTTGGAGTATTAGCATAGGGCTTTTCTCATTTGATTGCCCACAGGCCTTCATATCCTTAGGCACCTGAGAATATATTAATCAATGTATTTGGAATATAGAAAAGGAAATATAGTAGTTTTTGATGTTAGCAATATTAGACTTTTTGAGTTAATGAATTTTCTCTTTTGTTATAGATCACTGTACTTTGTTATAAATCACTGTGCCCTTGCTATGCAAAAATTTAACCTTATCACTATCTTAAGACTAAATAGATTGTAAAGGAAACATTGGTGAAGGATTTTCATTTGTTGGGCTGATGTTTGCTGCTAAATCTCCATATTCCCTGCCCTTATAATGAATATAACTAACATATAGGAGAAATAAGTATTAACCTTTAAGCATATAAGAGAAATAAGTATTAACCTTTAAGACTAATCATGTTAAACCTTAGGTTAAGTAAATTCCTTTCTTGATTGTAACTCACTACACCCTCACCCTATAGGAATGCAACTTTATTTGGAGGGTGGTGCCTGAAAAATCACTCCTGGAAAAAAAAGCTTTCTGGTTAACTGACCAGTATCAGAAAGGGCCATAAAATGTCAGCAGACCTCATGGTTAGAAGATGATGTAAAAACTCATAAGACCTTTGTATAATTTTATATAAAACACCTGATTGTGACAAGGGTCAGGTCTGCTGACCCCCGTGTGACTCTGTATTCATCCCTATGTGTAACAAAAGGTATATAAACAAATCTGAAAAATAAAGAAACTGGATCAGTTCCGGAAAGACTGATTCCCTCACGTCGTTCCTTTCTGCTCCCCCAATTTTCTGGCTGAATTCCCATCTGGAGCGTGGGTGCCCTCCATGCAGATGGTGCAAATTCCTTGTCCGGAATTTTATTGGTACCCCACGTAAACCAAGTTATTCAGCCCCTTTCTCTCTCTCCTACTATTTTCTGGCCAAATTCCCATCTGGTGCATAGGACCCACCAAGCCTACTAATTTTGCCTGGGCTTCTAAGATCGGACCGGAGAGGGGGCATCAGTGCCTCCTCTCCTTCGGGAGAATGGGAAGACGCCTGCGGCCTACGTAGGTGGTGATTGGTACCCTATGTTAACCAAGTTATTCAGCCTCTTTTTCTCTGCTAAATTCCTAGTCCCTCTCTATCTGTAATTAGATAGTTTTTTCTAGGACCCCTACTCCGCCCCCACTTTCAAATTACCCTGGATCCACCGGGGCTGGACCCCGGCAAGGAACATTAAGAACAATGGAGATAAATATGAGGGAGAGGAAAGGATGAGGAAAGGGGAAGCAAAATCTGCCAGCATCACTTAGTGCTTAGATCGGGTGAGTGAAAGTCGCTCAGTTGTGTCCAGCTCTTTGCGACCCCATGGACTATATAGTCTATGGAATTCTCCAGGCCAGAATACTGGAGTGGGTACCCTTTCCCTTCTCTAGGGGTCTTCCCAACCCAGGAATCAAACCCAGGTTTCCTGCATTGCAGGCAGATTCTTTACCAGCTGAGCCACAAGGGAAGCCCCAGAATACTGGAGTGGATAGCCTATCCCTTCTCCAGCAGATCTTCCTGACCCAGGAATAAAAATGAGGTCTCCTGCATTGCAGGTGGATTCTTTACAACTGAGCTATCAGGGAAGCCCAGGTGCCTGTAGCCATTTCTCCCCTGCATGTTCTAGTGATGTGATGAACAAATTTATTTTTGTGCCTAGTATCAAATGACTTAAGTTCTGTCGCTTGCAACCGAATGACTAACATATCCTCCTACTCAAGAAATCGGTACAGTTTTTTTCTTTTCCTCTTCCTTTTGATATTCCTGCAACTATGATTATCATATACCAGTAGTCATGTATGGATGTGGTCATATTCCAGTAATCATGTATGGATGTAAGAGTTGGACCATAAAGAAGGCTGAGTGCTGTTTACAATAGCCAGGACATGGAAGCAACCTAGATGTCCATCAGCAGACAAATGGATAAGAAAGCTGTGGTATGTATACACAATGGAATATTTCTCAGCTATTAAAAAGAATGCATTTGAATCAGTTCTAATGAGGTGGATGAAACTGGAGGGTATTATACAGAATGAAGTAAGTCAAAGAAAAATACCAATATAGTATATTAATGTATATATGGAATTTAGAAAGATGGTAACGATGACTTTATATGCAAGATAGCAAAAGAGACACAGATGTAAAGAACAGACTTTTGGACTCTGTGGGTGAAGGCGAGGGTGGGATGATTTGAGAGAAAGTATTGAAACATGTATATTATCATCTGTGAAATAGATCGCCAGTCCAGGTTTGATGCATGAGACAGGGTGTTCAGGCCTGGTGCACTGGGATGACCCTGAGGGATGAGATGGGAAGGGAGGTGGGAGGGGGGTTTGGGATGAGGAACACATGTACACCCATGGCTGATTCATGTGAATGTATGGCAAAAACCACCACAATATTGTAAAGTAATTTGCCTCCAATTAAAATAAATTTTTTTAAAAAGAAAAAAAAAAAGGCTGAGTGCTGAAGAATTGGTGCTTTTGAACTGTGGTGTTGGAGAAGGCTCTTGAGAGTCCCTTGGACTGCAAGGGTGTCAAACCAATCAATCCTAAAGGAGATCAGTCCTGAACATTCATTGGGAGGACTGATGCTGAAGCTAAAGCTCCACTACTTTGGCCACCTGATGCAAAGAGCCGATCCATTAGCAAAGACTCTAATGCTGGGAAAGACTGAAGGCAGGAGGAGAGGACAACGGAGGATGAGACGGTTGGATAGCATCACTGATTCAATGGACACGAGTTTGAGCAAATTCCAGGAGATGGTTAAGGACAGGGAAGCCTGGTGTGCTACAGTCCATGGAGGTCACAAAGAGTCAGACATGATCGAGCGACTGAACAACAAAAACAATGATTAATGAAATAATACAAGTATATTGTGTTTTTCATTTATAATTCAAAAGTATCCAACATAAATAAATCAGTTCTAGGGGGCTTTACCACTGGTGGCTCAGTGGTAAATAAGGTGGCTCTCCTGCCTGCCAGTGCAGGAGACACAGGTCCGATACCTGATCCGGGAAGATCCCAGATGCCACAGAGCAGCTAAGCCTGTGTGCTCCACAACTACGGGGCCTGCACTCCAGAGTCCAGGAACCTCAAGCACTGAGCCGACATGCCACAGCTACTGAAGCCAGCGCACCCCAGAGCCTGTGCTCGGCAACAAGAAGACCATACAGTGAGAAGCATGAGCCTGCAACAAAGAATAGCCCCAGCTCCCTGAAACTAGAGCAAAACCCACACAGCAGAAAAGGCCCAGCACAGCCAAAAAATTCAAGAAATAAATAAATAAATAAATAAATAATTTTTTAAAAATAAGTTCTGGGGTGTTTCTGTAAGTTTCACAGGGTTTTGTTTAGCCGTTTTCTGTTTGTTTTGTCTTAACCCACTCAAACATTCCTTGGTTACTGACAAAATATTGACTTATCTGAAAAAATTAATATAGTCCATTAAAAAGAAAAAAACTAAAAATTCCCCATTGGAATTTATTCCAATCTGTGATATATTCTAAATGTTTCATGTTAATATTTTCCATCAACAATTTTAATGATGCAATATAATTGCATCTAAACTTTAAAACTGGATATATAGAGATTTTAACAAAAATCAAGTAACATTTTAATTGTTTACTATATTTCAAGTTATTTTATTAAAAAGAGGAATGAGAAAGAAGGGAAATAGGAAGGGAAAGAGGAGAGGAGAGAAAGAAAAGAATATACCTCAGAGGTGATATGTCTATAAATGGTCACTTACATATTAACTTGGCCTTCTCTGGCGGCTCAGTGGTAAAGAATCCAGCTGACAATGCAGGAGACTGCAGGTTGACTCCCTGGGTTGGGACGATACCCTGGAGAAGGAAGTGACAACCAACTCCAGTGTTCCTGCCTGGAAACTCCCATGGACAGAGGAGCCTGGAGGGCTACCATCCTTGGAGTCACAAAGAATAGGACCCAATTCAGAGAGTAAACAACAACAGATATTAACTAGACAGGGACACATATATAAGGTAATGTGAAGTGAATAGATAGCATTTGTTTTTGGAAAAAGTTAAAACATATTTTTGTAAGTGAGGTGTAATTTTCTAGTTTATGAAAAAATATGTAATTTCCTTCAGCTAGAAATATTCCTCCCAAATGAAAACCAGCACAGCCCTTTTCAAGGTCACTTGGGCAGTACCTATAAAAAGGCCACATACACACACACAGCATTCCCCCTCTAGGAATCTGTTCTTCAGATCTGAGAACAGTCACTGAAATGCTACATGGAAGAGAAAAATTGGCCATACTTAAGTGTCCTTCAATAAGATTAAAGGAGACATTTACATATGTAACAAAATATTACCTAGCTATTACAGGTATTAGCTGGAAAGTTATTTATATATATATATTAACAAGAGCAATTTAAAGAGTCATATATATGTACAGCGTGCTGTGCTGAGCTTAGTCGCTCAGTTATGTTCGACTCTTTGAGACCCCATGGACTGTAGCCTGCCCGGCTCCTCTGTGCATGGGGATTCTCGAGGCAGGAATACTGCAATGGGTTGCCATGCCCTCCTCCAGGGTATCTTCCTGACCCAGGGATCGAACCCAGGTCTCCCACATTGCAGGCAGACTTTTTGCCGTCTGAGCCACCAGGGAAGATTCATGTACAGCATATTGAAATATAAAATATAGGAACGTTGTAAAGCAACTGTGACAGCCTTGGAACTCTGGCGTCCACCTGTCGCTCCTACAGCTCAGCCAGCAGGATTTCATCAGGTTCCTCCCCTCTCCTGCTACTTCCCCCACCCCACCTCATGAAAATCTCTCCAATCTCTTCCTGCTGCTCCCTGGATACAGACCAGAATCCAACCTGATGTCCATACTCAGCTCCCCAGTGACCATTTGGGAGGACTGTTTCTTCCTGCTGCTGGATGTCACCACCAGGCCTTTGTGCATGCTCTCTCTCTGCCTGCCTCCACCTCACACTCCAGCCCCCTACTCTACCCCTTTCCCTAGAAATGCAGTGTCCTATTCATCTCCGTTAGACTATTCCTCTCCCCTCCAGACCTACCTCCACCCTTGTCCATTCTGCTCTCTGCTGCAACAAGGTGAGCTGTCTGGCCTAGCTACCTTGCCCCCTGGCCTCCCCTCATGCATGCATGCTAAGTTGCTTCAGTGGTGTTCAACTCTTTGTGACCCATGGACTATAGCCCACCAGGCTCCTCTGTCCATAGGATTCTCCAGGCAAGAATACTGGAGTGGGTTGCTATGCCCTTCTCCTCCAAGGGAAGATCTTCCTGACCCAGGGATCGAACCCGTATCTCTCATATCTCCTGCACTGGCAATCAGGTTCTTTACCACTAGCACCACCTGGGAAGTGCTCAGGCTTATCAAACAGGAGGCCCCAGCAGGACCAGGAGGGAGGAAGGTGAGTGAGGCTACACCATTTACCTCCTCAGCTCCTTCCCTGCAGGCTCACTCCAGAGTAGAGTCCTTTGGTCAGAGCTCCCAGCTCCTGTCCTGAGGCTCTTTTCTTGTGGGTTCTGAATCTGCCTCCTCACCCTTTCAGCCCTAGGGAGGGGATAGTCCAGTGTTACCATCCCTGAGATGCTGCACCATCCCTTCTGACTTTTCTACGCTCACCCACGCCTTTGTAAAGAATGCTTGTGTTAAGTTCTCCTCAGATATTATTATTAGCATGCACCAAGACCTTGACTGATATGTCATGCTTCATCTTGGCTTACATGTCATATCCTCAGAGATACAGAACCACAAACTAGATCACCATGTATAATATGGCACCCTGTTGGTTTATAGCACTTGCCATGGTTTGTAATTATATTGATTTCTGTATTTAATTCCTTTTACTCTCTCTCTCTCTCTTGCTCTCATTCTCTTTCTCCCCACGCCCCCACTAGACTTTAAGACCCTTAAGGACAGAGACCATGTCTTCTTATTCTCACTTGGGACTCAGAAACTAGCTCAGTGTTCCCTGCATTTTGAAAAATAGTACTTGTTACAGACCCAGCTGGAGAAGGAAATGGCAACCCACTCCAGTATTCTTGCCTGGAAAATCCCATGGACAGAGGATCCTGGCAGGCCACGGTCTATGGGGTCGCAGAGAGTCAGACACGGCTGAAGGACTAAGCACGCACAGACCCAGCATCAACTTTGTATCACTCTATTGTTAAGTAGTTAGTTAGTCACAAATGGGTCCTGCCCTCTCCTGGATGGTTCACCTTTTCCTCCCACACCTGGACACTGGTGGTCAGAGCCTGCCCAAAGTTCCTCCCTCCCATGGTCAAGGTCCAAAGCTAAGTTTCCAGCCATATCAGGATCAAGCAAGATAATACCACTAGCACAGGTTGGCCCAGACACAACAAGACCTAAAAGGTGACTCAAGTTAACCTGGGGTTCATCATGCCCTAATTACAACAAATTATGCTTTTTACACACCCTCTTCACGTGGGTGCTTATGAGTAAGCACCTGTGCACTAGGAGAAAAGTTATATAACCTAAAGCTGTCAATCAACTTGTCAAACAGGACACAGGGAGTGGCCACCACTCTAAAAACCCAGCCCTACCCATTGCAGGACTGCTGCTGGTTTCTACACAGCCCACTTGCAACCTTTCTTAGGAGCGTACTTTTGCTCTGCTTAATAAAACTTAATAAAAAAATATGCCTCCCCACTTAATTCTTTCCTTCAAGAAAGAACAGAAGAAATCACTGTTTGCCAATGGCACTGTTATTGCTTATGTTCTTGTGTCCTTTCTCTCAGAAAAAAGCACTGATGGCACATCCCATCTTGCATCACACCCTGCATGCAGAGGGAATGAACAAATGTTTGTTGCACTAAAGGAGTACTGCAAGGAGCCGTGTATTCATTTAAGAGGATGGTCTTTGACAATATTCACTTTGGCTCAGACTTTGCGAAAACATCAAAGATCAAATATGTACTAAGAATAGTCAACAAACCATCTGGGAGGGAAAAAATACACTACTCTTAGAGCTACATTTATTTTCCTTTATGATGTGAAATTCTTTTTATCTTTTGAAAATACACATGGACTTAATTAAGTTGAAAAGATTATATTTCCTTACTATGTAGTTTCATAATGTCTTCCCCCAAATTGATTTCCCTCAGTAGTTTTGAATGTCATTATGAAAAAAATTTCTTTTCCTGAAACATGTAAGGAAAATAGAAGTGAAATAACCCAGATATTTAATTATATTCTGAAAGAAATTATAGCAATTGATGTGGAAAGATGAACATACCAAAAGTAGGGCTTGCAATGAGTGACAGATGAAACTTTTCAAAGCCTATGAGGTTTTTTATTGTTCTGCTTACTAGTAAATCCCTTTAAAAAGTGTAGCAAAGTAGATCATTATAAAGGGAATTAGAATAAGGCAAGTCATTGCAAAGCACATCTTTGTAAAGCAGCTTGTATGTTCCCATTGGAACATTATAATTTAAGATTGTGCCCTCCACTATAAAACTTGGTGCACACATGGTTTAAATAATATTAAATCAATCCCAATGTGCTAATGGGTACACAGATTATAGAAAAATTAAAATTTGTAGGATCATTTATTTGGTCCAAACTAATCATTTTGCTCTGGAGAAGGCAATGGCACCCCACTCCAGTACTCTTGCCTGGAAAATCCCATGGACGGAGGAGCCTGGGAGGCTGTAGTCCATGGGGTCGCAAAGAGTCAGACATGACTGAGTGACTTCACTTTCACTTTCCACTTTCATGCATTGGAGAAGGAAATGGCAACCCACTCCAGTGTTCTTGCCTGGAGAATCCCAGGGACGGGGGAGCATGGTGGGCTGCAGTCTATGGGGTCGCAACAGAGTTGGACACGACTGAAGCAACTTAGCACCAATCATTTTGCTCAGAAGGTACTAAGAGTAATGAAGCATCTATTAACAATCATTTTGCTATCTTTTTGTTTAGAATTTAGAAATAATGAGTTCTATGCATTATTTGTACACTCTATGCATCTTAAAAAAAATTTCCAGAGGTGTTACACAAATGCTCATTCTTGTTTGTGTGTTTGTAGGCAGAGAGATTGAAATGTTATCAGCTGGCATTACAACTGGACTAAAAGTAGGAATTCTGCTTTTGAAAATAACCATTGCCAGATCTAAATGTTCACATTTACATTAAGAACTTTAGTTATTAGAGTAGACTCATGGAACTGGTATTCATCTTCATCATTTCTTTTTCTTCCACAACGTGGTAGAATCTGAGAAGTAAAAGGCAAGAGAGAGATGTACAGCAAGTAGATTAAGTGCCCAGAAGATTGGAAATAGAATAAGAAGAAATATTTGGCAGGCAATTCATACCAAAAAAGAGGCAATCCAGTTTCTTCTACATCATCTGACGGGGATCACAGATCTAACAAAGGGCCGAGATGAGGTAGAGAAGCGAGTCATCTGACACCTGGCCACACAGCCCTCTGCATCCTCAGTAAACGGCTGTCATTACCATCCCATAAGTGTTTGGTAGCTTCTCCCTGACCCTTCCTAAAAATTGAGATGCAATGGAGGATATAGGTGTGTGTGTCATTCAAAAGAAAATATTATCATCATAGATTTTTTTTTAATGCTAAAATGTCCCCAAAAACCTGGCATTCCTACAAATTAACATCTAGGAATTATGTCTTTTTCTGTCATGAATTTTCCAGAAACTTCTCTGATTAGGGTCCAAAGATGGGACTTCAGAAATGTAAGTCATGTCCTCAAATATGCTTGCTAACTGAAGTCTTCTCCCACCCTCCCAAGACAGCCAAGATGATGAGACCCATCTTGGGGGTCTCAGCATGACCTTCACTCTGAAACCGAGTGTCACTCTTCGCCATCTCCAAACCGTTTTCAATTTCCTCCAAATTACTGAATGAAATGCCAGGTCATGACAATAAGCTTCCAAATGGGAAAATGGAGGCTTAAGCACTAGAAAAGGACAAAGGACATTAGCTGTCTTTAAGAAGAGCAAATTGACTAATGGCTTATAAATAGGCTTCCTCTATTGAGTGAGACAAAAATAAGTTGACTGACAATCCCAAGTTAAAAAGAGATTGTAATGGAACCATCTCCTGACCCTTAATTATAGCAGGTTAGGTCAAGAGACAGCTCTAATGAGCAAGAGACTGCAGGAATTAATGACTCTCAGTTGGCTGCTGGCTTAACCTTTTTGAGGTGTGCTCAAAACCATCCATAATATAACCCAGGAGTTTGTGTCCCTGGGCAAGACATACAATCTGTCTCTAATCCTCACCTGTAAAAGAAAGTGATCTTCAGCACACATACAAATAATCTGGAGAGTTTGTTTTAAATGTAAGTTACTGTATCTTGTTCCAAGACATTTTGACTCAGTAGGCATTGTTCAGAAATCTTATTTTCTAGACATATAGTTCCCAAATTTCATTGCACAACATAATATATGAATGTAATTTCATTTTCAATTTTTAACATTCTACCTTTAATTCTTCCTTAATTTTTAAATGTTATGAAATGTGGAATACACTTTTTCTGTTGACAACCATAAGATAGGATGCAGTGTTAAGCAATGTACATAGAAAGAGAAAATATATTAATAACTTTTGACTCAGTAATTTTAATTTAAAGAATCCATTCTAAGAAAATAGTCCCAAGGGTAGGTGGATTTTTGCACAAGATGCTCATTAACACATTAATTTGATGGAGGAAAAAACTCAAAATGACAGAATCACTGAGTAAATTATGGTATATTCATAAAATAAAACACCATAAAGTAGTTAAAATTATTAGTATAAATATATTGCAATGGTGGATTCTTTATGATATATTAAGGTTCTAATATTATATGATGCACAGGGAGGCCTGGCGTGCTGCAGTTCATGGGGTCGCAAAGAGTCAGACATGACTGAGCAACTGAACTGAATTGAATATCATATGAAATGATAGCATTATACAAACATATATATGTACGGACATATACAATAAATATTATTATCTCTGTAAAGAAAAAAATTAGGGCTTCCTTGATGGCTCAATGGTAAACAAAAAAAAATCTGCCTGCCAATGCAGGAGACATAGGTTTGATCCCTGATCAGAGAAGACCTCACATTCCTCAAGCAACTGAAGCCCATACACCACAAATACTGAGCCGGTGCTCAGCCACAAGAGAAGCCACACAATGAGGAGCCCGTGCACCGCAACTAGAGAATAGCAACTGAGAGAAAGCCCGCGGGCAACAATGAAGACCCAGCACAGCCAAAAATAAAAAAATTTTTGAAAAAAAAATCAGTGCATAGAAAAGGTCAAGAAAGAAATAATTAACAGACTACAACAGTTGATACTGGTTCTTGTACTAACGTATCCTTTTTTTAATTCACTGTGTTGGGCGTGCAGGCTCTTCATTGCAACACACTGTCTTTTCTCTAGCTGTGGCGCCCAAGCTTCTAGCTGAAGTTCTCAGGCTTACTTGCCCCATGGCGTGTGGGGATCTTAGTTCCCTGATGAGGTATGGAACCAGTGTCCCCTGTACTGGGAGGTGGATTCTCAACCATTGTACCACCAGAGAAATCCCTGTACTAATGTGTCTTTAATGAAGCCCATCAAAAGGGAAAAAAGTCCTACTTTTAAAAATCTTGAAACCAACTGTGTGATCTCCCACAATAGAACCGAAAGTGGGTTCTGAAGGACAAAGTTCTCCCACTCCAACCAAGCTTATATATTCTGTCACTAAATATGGGAAGTCCTACCACACTCTGCCAAAGGATCTCCCTTGACATTCAGGACCAGCCCTAGGGACTAAGGGTTCTCTGCTCTGGGTCACCCCTGGCTTCCCAGGCTCACTACCCCCATCAACAGCTGACCACACTTAATATGAAACCAACAGAAGTTTGAAAGGAGGCTGAGAGATTGACAACTTTTTATCTCCTTTATAACCACATCTTCTCCTCTGTTTCCTCTGATTCTTCTACCCTCTCCCACTTTTCCAATGAGAGAGTCACTTCTAGGCTTCCTTTCTAAGGGAGCCCTTACTTGTCACCAATCTAAAGCCCCACTCAGCACAATGCACTTACACACACTTAGTGTCACATCTGTCATCAAAGTATTGTAACCAGAGAGCAGCACCTCGAGATTTTGGTGAGTTACAGGAGACCACCATTTGGCTGAACCACCTTCTTCTCTTCCCTAATACTGTCACCTGTTCCTTGCATTGGGACAGTTTCTCATTTTTCAGAGTTTAGGGAAAAAAAATAGCCAATAGTGAAATCAAGCCAAAGTGTTTGGCTACAAGGATCAGAAAAACAGAGTAACAGTGGATTACATTTATTCAGATGGGGAGACACTTTCCTTCAGTTCAGTTCAGTCCAGTCTCTCAGTAGTGTCTGACTCTTTGCAACCCCATGAATCACAGCACGCCAGGCCTCCCTGTTCATCACCAGCTCCCAGAGTTCACTCAGACTCACGTCCATTGAGTCAGTGATGCCATCCAGCCATCTCATCCTCTGTAGTCCCCTTCTCCTCCTGCCCCCAATACCTCCCAGCATCAAGGTCTTTTCCAATGAGTCAACTTTTAGCATGAGGTGGCCAAAGTACTGGAGTTTCAGCTTTAGCATCATTCCTTCCAAAGAACACCCAGGACTGATCTCCTTTAGGATACGTAAAAATAAAAAGTCTAGAGGTAAGAAAACCATGGAAAGTTCTTTTTGTCTTTTTACTCGAACTTCTTTAGTGTGCTTTTTTGTTAACCTCATGGTTGCAATATGGCTACTAAACCTCCAGGCATCACATCCATGTTCCATGTAGGAAGAGAAGAAAAGACTGAAAGATCTCATCTCATGAAGCTTTTTCTTCTTCACGTCCACCCTACCAAAGAAGGCCATTCACTGCAGACTTCTACTTAACATCTAGTTCATCAAAACTTGGTTATATGGAAACACTTAGACCAAACTTACTAACCAAAAGGAACAAAATTCCCTTAGCTGATTTCAATGTTTTATCGTAAATGCTGACAAAAGGACTATGTTCCCCAAGATCAACCTGCTATTCCACTTGCTCCCTGAATAAATGGGTTTCTGTTAATAGGAAAGAAAGGGGTTGAAAAAGGAAATGGCTCTCTTTTTTGGTCAGCAATAGCCAGTGTCCACCCCATACTCTAGTGAAGACTGTAGACTGTGAGGAGCCCATGTAGTTATGCCTGAGTGATGAGCCAAATGCATGCATTTGGATGCTGTTTGCACAGTGGCAGAGCACAGGGGTAAGCGAGGCACTGACATCTTTGTCCTGGTGTCCTAGCCTTCTCCCCACTCCCTGCCACATACACACACAAACATATGCACGCACACTTAGTGTGCTCATGAATAGTAGAGAGACCAAGAAGCATGCGGTCATCCCCTGGAGCCAGAGGTCAATGGGAGAAGTGAGACGATCCCTCACTCTCCAGGTGACCTGTATGCAACACTTCCTGGGAGGGCCCCCAACTGCTCTGCCCTCTGTTGAGCAAGACCACATTCCTCTCTGAGTCTAGGAGCTCCTCTCAATCTTCAGCCAAGGAATAGTGCTTCCTGACCCACACCCACTTCTCTTAGTGAGAAGAGTGTGCTGCTTTGCACAGCAGTGTGTTGAACAAAGTAAAGCTGGTTCCTGCCTTTGCAGGGGAACCCATTTTACTAATCACATGTATTTTCACATAAAGTTTACATTTAAACCATCAGAAATTTGTAATCACACAACTAATGGAAACCATTGATTTCTTTTCTAAAGTTTTCAAGATTACAAAGATCATCCACAGCTAACAGACACAAAAGGAGTCCCTGAGTCCATTGGCAGTGTTTGAATTTCCTGAGCACTCCAACTGTCCACACAGTCCTTTGAAGGTCACACCCTGTCCTAGGGTGAAGCTTGCAATGCTGCGCTCCCAGAAATCTTAGGAAACCCTGAGACCTTAACAGAAGCAGCACACTAGCTCCTTAAAATGAAAACAGTGAACGTCAACAGCTTGTCACATTAGCTGTGTCCCTCCATGTCATGCAGGTTGGAAGTGAGTCATCATTCAGCAATTATTTTGGTACAAAAGTTAAACATAAAGACTCTACCAAATAAACAGTTTTTATAAAAAGGCTGCATGCGAAAACAGTCCCTTCTCTGGCATCAACTCCCGGAAATAATACAATATGACTCATTAGCATAGAACAGCTCATATTTCAGACAGAGTGCAATAGCTCCCAGGGAACCCGTTCTTATCTCTCAGCCAAGAGGCCACACAGGGTAATGACGCAGCATCCTTTGCTGTGTTGTCTTGACCTCATCAGCTTTTGCCTTTGCTTCAAAAACTGAGCTAGATCGTTTCTGCTCTGCAAAGGTAATGGTCCTGTCCCACTCCCACTGCTTTCGTGAAAGCCTCATCCAACCCTTCCTCCCACAGCAGCCTCCCTTCCAGGAGGTCAAAGCCCGGGTCTGCCTTGTTTCCTGCCCACCATTACGCACTATCTTCATACCGAATGTCCTACGTGTTATCTCTCCGATAACTGAGACTCTTTCATTCCAAATTCTAATATAACAGGATTCACCACCAGGAGAATTTCTTTTCTGGTTTATGCGAATTATGCAAAATGGAAATTACTTTGCTGGTGGAAATTAGCAAAGGTCGGGGGGAGGGATATAAGAAATGATAAAGAAAAGTGAAGCAGATGGGAGGAAAGGAATGGGAGTTCTATATGGACAACAACAGTTAGCATTAATTTAGTGCTTGTTATGTGCATTATATACTAAGCAACTTATGTGTATTTAAACATCACAACACCCATGTGCTTCTCAATAAACTACAGATGAGGATACGGAGAGTTAAGAACTGTTACAGGATCACCAGTCTCTTCTTCTAGACCCAGGGCAGACTATGCTTTTGAAGTAGACTGAATTATTGGCCTCCTTCTTTTTCTCCCCACTCTGTCCACACCCTTTGACCTTCTTCCCCTAGCGGTGGGCTTGGGCTTAGCCATATGACTGGCTTTGGCTATCATGAGCAGATGTAACGTTTGGTCTTGTCCTCCTGTAGTGAGTTGAATAGTGTCCCTCTCCCCCAGTTCATGTCCATCTAGAAACTCAGAATGTGACCTTATATGGAAATAGGGTCTTCGTAGATGTAATTAAGGACTGAGATGGGATCATAGTAAAATATGGTAGACTTGAAATCCAAGAAGAATATCCTTATAAGAAACAAGAAAGACACAGAGAGGAAGGCCATAGAAAATAAAGGCACAGGTTGGAGTTACGTTGCTACAAGCCAAGGAGCACCTGGAGCCATCAGAGGCTGGAAGAGGCCAGGAAAGATTCTTTCCTAGAGTCTTCAGAGGGAACCTAGCCCTGCAGACACCTTAATTTTGTACTTCCAGTCGCCAGAACTATGAGTAAATACATTTCAGTTATTTTACACCACCCAATTTGTGGTATTTTTGCTAAGACAGCCCTAAAAAATGAATACGTCTCCGATGTTTTTGCCATTACCATGAGATGAGGTTCCTCCAGATGGCAGCTGCTCTTTGAGTCTGGGCCCCCAAAATGAACATGTAGCGAGTGTACCTGAGCCCAAGCCACCCAGACAAGCCCAGCCCAGGTCAGCCAGGCTACAGCCAACCTGCAAACCCATGAGTGCTACAAGAAGCACAGGCTGTTTTAACAAGTCACAGAGTGGCGTGAGAAGCAGCACTGTTACGCCTACACTAACAGATAAGGTTTCTCAGGCTCCTGTGAGGCCATGTGACCAAATCCTAGACAATGAAATGTGAGCCACAGTGATACAGACAACTCTACTTCCTGGCCCTGAAAACCTCCACATAGAACCCTCCATGCTTCTCTCCATGGCAGCTTCAGAAACCACCTCCTGAAGAGCAAACAGCTGGGTGCCAGCATCACCTCACTTCTCAGGAGCACCTGACTTTTTTACCTTCTAGAATAAGCTTCTACTGGTCCTGGTCTGTGCTTTGAAAGTTTATCAGTTACAGCAACTAGCACAACTTTAGGAAATAAAGGGAAGCAACTCATCCAAGGTTATAAGTGAGCAAATGAGAAAACTAGGATTTGAACCTACTCTGACTCCAGTGTCCAGACTATTGCCAATTAAAACTGACCGCCTCCTATATGAACTGTAAAACCTTGGGAAAGGTGAAGGAAGATGCCTTCAAACCTGGCTCTTGTGACATTTAACAACAGAAAAGTTATTGGGACCTAGGTGTAAGAGTTGATGGAAGTAGACTGGAGAGGTAGTGATAGGAAACCAGAGGCATCGGAGAGCACAGGAATGAGTGATTCCCGAGTGATTTCCAAGTAATGCCATAATAACTATCCTACACAGCCATCACTTTGTGCTCAAAGGGCTTGCTAGATACCTCAGATAATCCTCTCTACTACCCTGTAGATGGGTAATGAGGAAACTGAGGCACACAGGAATTGAATGACTTGCCCAAGAGTACACAGCTAGTCACTGACAGAGCCAGAGAACAAGCCTGGGCAGTCTGGCTCCAGAGTGGTTGTGCTGTGGGGATTCTTCAGAGTGATAAAAGCATCAAATTCTGGACAACGACCAAGGATCTGGACGGGCAGACAATTTCTTAGCATTCTTATTATCCACAACATAATTTAAAGTCACAAGTGTCTTATGTGTGTGTGTGTGTGTGTGGCACAGTCTCATCTGACTCTTTGTGACCCTGTGAACTCTAGCCCACCAGGCTCCTCTGTCTGTGGAATTTCCCAGGCAAGAATATTGGACTGGGTTGTCATTTCCTTCTCTGGGAGATCTTTCCGACCCAGGGATCAAACCCAGGTATCCTGCACTGCAGGCAGAGTCTTTATTGTCTGAGCCTCCGGGGGAAGTGCCACAAGTGTCCTGATGAAACTGTCAAGAAGAATGAGTCTGACAAGCTTTACAAACAGGGGACAGAAAGAGAAATTAATAATACAGCATCCATCATCTTACATATTCATCTAGCATGGAACATGCCATTGATCTTATCTTTATTTAGGATCAGGTCATTATTATTCTGGTTTAAGGCATAAAATCCTATGCATAAAAGTTTTGCAAAGGCCTTGTTGGGCTGTAACCAGGGGAAACCGAGTGTCCTGCTCGTTTGGAGCTCTGTAAGCTGGATGACAGCAAATGCAATCTAAGCTCTGCTATTTAAAGCTAAATTACCTCAGCCAGTGACTTAGCCTCTAGAAAATACCGTTTCCTCTTCAGTAACATACAGACAGTGAAAGTCCTATCATAATGTGTTGTTGTGAAAATTAACCAAGAAAACACACTTAGTAGCCTGTCTCACATATAAAAAGGGCTCGATAAATATTTGCTATTCTTTTAAAGATGATTGTTGAAATGTATTACCTAATTAGTAGGATCTGCAAGGTTCCTAAATCTAAAATTGCTTCCTGCTACACTTTAAACATTCATCAACTCCCCTGGGGATTACTTTAATTTTTTCCTAGAAGGACCTCCCCACCTCCTATCTGTCTCTTCTAACCCATTTTTGTGAACTGCTGCCAGTTAATCTTCCCAGTGCTTAGCCCCTCTCTCATACCTCTCACCCACTCAACAACCTTCAGTCGCTCTCTATTGACTCCAAAGTTGCCCCCTCACCTTCACTCCCCGCTATATGTTATTTTACACTTCGTGAGACTGGATATCTCACTCTTTCTTAAACATGCCTCGTGATTCCCTGCTTCCATCTCTTCTAAGCCAGTCCATCTTTCAGGTCCCAGCTCAAATACGCTTTCTTCACGAGTTTTACTTTCCTCATTCCCTCAGCCCACTCAACTAATTATATGATCTTCCCTCTCTCATTTCCAAGACACTTCCTTTGTGCCTCTTTCATTTCATGTATCATAATATGCCTTTTATCATAAGTATTTTGGCATTTGACTATTACAGTCACACAATGTAAGCTTTTTGAAAGCAGAAAGTGTCTTCCTCGACTTTTTAATATATACGTGATGTTTCATGTGCAGTGGATTACAAATAAATGTTCGCTGATTATTTAAGTTTAATATGCACGTGTTTTATCTCCCTTAACAAATCTGTTGATGGTGGGGACCATACCTAACTGACTATCTCCTTCATAGCATTAACCAGTGTCCTGCACAGAACAAGTACTTTATAAATATTTGTGAAATGACTAATTGAGTAGATTGAACCTATGGGAGAAGGAATAGATAGATGGATGAAAAGATAAATAAGTGGGTGGACAGAGTGGATTTCTTAGTTGTTCAGTCACTGAGTCATGTCCAACTCTTTGTGACCCCATGGACTGCAGCACAACAGGCTTCCCTGCCCTTCACCATTTCCTGGAGCTTGCTCAATCTCATGTCCAACAAGTCGGTGATGCCATCCAAATATCTTGTCCTCTGTCATCCCCTTCTCCTCCCTTCAATCTTTCCCAGAATTAGGGTCTTTTCCAGTGAGTTGGCTCTTCACATGAGGTGGCCAAAGTATTGGAGCTTCAGCTTCAGCATCAGCCCTTCCAATGAATATTCAGAGTGGATTTATACATTTCTCTGAAGTTCTTTGACTAATAGTTTTTCTAGCCACAGTCCCAGTTGCCAGCTCACTTTGAAAAGAGCAATATTCAGTAGTTGTAGCCATTGAAGAAAATTAGGGTATAGCAGGAATTCCTGATTCACTTTTGACAAACCTGGCACACATATAAACCAACCCTCCTTCCTGAAAGGCTGACAAGCTATCTATAGGGGAATGTCCTCCTTTCAAAACCTCATTTCATCCCACAGGGACCCAGGATGTTTATTACTGCCTTGTTCTTGTTATGAAAGAAATCTAATAGAACAAGTGAAGACTAATTCAAAGTAACATGTAGGTGTCCTCTCAAGGGGAATTAATCTTTAAAACAGAATCACTGAAAAGGACAGTGGAAATCCAGAGAAGTGACTCCCTAATCTGGCATGTTTAGTGCTATTTCCCTCTGTCTTATCTGGACCACAGAGTGTAAAGCACCTGAACCCAGACATGTAGTTTAGACATGCTAAGTCTGCAGAGGCAGCCTTTGAAAGGACTATTCCTATAAGGATGAGACAGACAGACCATGGCCTGGCCTAGGATATGTTGTCACAGTGCTAGCCCAGCAAGAACCTGGACCTTGGAGACTCTGCTTGCTGAGTGGGGCAAATTTTTGCATTGTATACCCAAATAAGATATTTCTGGATGCCAAGGTTAGTTGATTCTATTCTCTTCCAAGCTGGCAGACTTTCTACTCTTCAAAGTTGGCCAAGACCAAAGTGTGGGCCAACTCCCTGAAATACAAAGGAAGCAATGGGATCAGTATCCATTCAGATCCTATAGCATGTGCATCCTTCAAACTGCTGATAAGCCACTGCAAGAGAAAAAGTCAAGCAAAAGCAACCTTGAGCCAAATCTCAGCCCTCCTTCTCACCTATCGTTCAACACAGACCAGTCTCTGTGGTCTAGCCTGACACAACAATTATTATTGGGATCTGCTAAGCAAAATTTTGATACTAGGTTTTAATTAAGAATTATCATTAGGACATCTATGAAGATCATAGGAAAGTAGGGGTCCATTTTAAAACACTATACAGAAGTCTCTGTCCCAAGGTTAACTGGTCATCCTATTTTCCCATATCTTCTGGGGTAATTGGCATGGCAATTTAGAATTACAACACATGCCAAACTCTAAATGCCTACAGAAAAATCCAAAGACATTAAATACTTAGTGGAATTTTACTATTAATGTACTTCATTGCATTCATGTTTTGGAAAATTGCCACTCTATATATGTACATTCAGTCAGTTCAGTTCAGTTGCTCAATCGTGTCCGACTCTTTGCGACCCCATGAACTGCAGCACTCCAGGCCTCCCTGTCCATCACCAACTCCCAGAGTTCACTCACTCATGTCCATCGAGCCAGTGATGCAATCTAGCCATCTCATCCTCTGTCGTCCCCTTCTCCTCCTGCCCCTAATCCCTCCCAGCATCAAGGTCTTTTCCAATGAGTCAACTCTTCGCATGAGGTGGCCAAAGTACTGGAGTTTCAGCTTTAGCATCAGCCCTTCCAATGAACACCCAGGACTGATCTCCTTTAAGATGGACTGGTTGGACCTCCTTGCAGTCCAAGGGACTCTCAAGAGTCTTCTCCAACACCACAGTTCAAAAGCATCAATTCTGCTCTCAGCTTTCTTCACAGTCCAACTCTCACATCCATACATGGCCACAGGAGAAACCACAGCCTTGACTAGAAGGACCTTTGTTGGTAAAGTAATAGCTCTGCTTTTTAATATGCTGTCTAGGTTGGTCATAACTTTTCCAAGGAGTAAGTGTCTTTAATTTCATGGATGCAATCACCATTTGCAGTGATTTTAGAGCCCAAAAACCTAAAGTCTGACACTGTTACCACTGTTTCCCCATCTATTTCCCACGAAGTGATGGGACCAGATGCCATGATCTTAGTTTTCTGACTGTTGACGTTTAAGCCAACTTTTTCACTCTCCTCTTTCACTTTCATCAAGAGGCTTTATAGTTCCTCTTCACTTTCTGCCATAAGGGTGGTTTCATCTGCATATCTGAGGTTATTGATATTTCTCCCGGCAATCTTGATTCTAGCTTGTGCTTCTTCCAGCCCAGCGTTTCTCATGATGTACTCTGTGTATAAGTTAAATAAGCAGGGTGACATGCCCGAGGTCAGGGCAGCAGCTGAGAGGAGCTACCACACACCTGAGGTCTGGGGAGGTGGCCGAGAGGAGCAACCCCATGTCCAAGGAGCAGTGGCTGTGCAGGCGCAGGAGGACCGAGATGAGCTACTCAACGTTCAAGGTCAGAAGGGGCAGCCATGAGGAGATACCCCTCATCCAAGGTGAGGAGCAGTGGCTGCATTTTGCTGGAGCAGCCATGAAGAGATATCCCACGTCCAAAGTAAGAGAAACCCAAGTAATACAAGTAGATGTTGCGAGAGGGTATCAGAGGGCAGACACACTGAAACTATAATCACAGAAAACTAGCCAATCTGATCACACGGACCACAGCCTTGTCTAATTCAATGAAACTAAGCCATGCCCTGTGGGGGCCACCCAAGACAGGTGGGCATGGTGGAGAGATGTCTGACACAATGTGGTCCACTGGAAAAGGGAATGGCAAACCACTTCAGTATTCTTGCCTTGAGAGCCCCATGAACAGTATGTGTACATTATGCTATAACTAACAATTCCCTATGAAAGTGAAAAGTTGAGGTCACTCAGTCATGTCTGACTCTTTGCAACCCCATGGACTATACAGTCTGTGGAATTCTCCAGACCAGAATACTGGAGTGGGTAGCCTTTCCCTTCTCCAGGGGATCTTACCAACCCAGGGATCGAACTCAGGTCTACTGCATTGTAGATTCTTTACCAGCTGAGCCACAGGGGAAGCCCAAGAATACTGGAGTGGGTAGCCTATCCATTTTCCAGTGAATCTTCCCAACCCAGGAATTGAGCCAGGGTCTCCTGAACTGCAGGCAGATTCTTTACCAGCTGAGCTACCAGCGAATCCCAGCCAAAGTATTTATTAACCAGGAAGTTAAGTAATATTTATAAAGTAATATTTCTATTAATGAAATTGCTTTTACAAATGGCATCTTAAATCCTCAAAACAACCATGCAAGCTGGGGATTATTATTATTATTATTTATTATTATTATTATTAGCACCATTATTATTTTATAGGTTAGGAAACTATGCTAGCCAACTTCCCTGAACTCACGGCAGCTAGTAAATGACGGTTTCTAGGACTCAAATTCAGGTCTTGTAACTCAGTATTCTGTGTTCTTCTCAATGCACTGTGATTCTTCAACAAAATCTTACAGAATTTTCCCATTTTTTACTAGACTGATAGCCCTGGGAAGTCCTGCAGTTAAGATCTCTGGTAGTGACTATTACACTCAGGAGCCTCTAAACATCCAAAAATATGTTGATCAGTTCACTCTGCCTAACTCTGAGGCCCCAGTAAAGGCAATAAGAATCCTCTAAACAAGTGAGTTTCTCAGAATCTAGACCATACATGCTCATTTGTAGGATCCTCAGTCACTTTCTAGGAATAAGAAACAGTTTGGAATATACATACACATATCACACACATTTGTATATCTGTGTGTGTAAGAGTGTGAGTGTGTGTGTGTGTGTGTGTCTGTACGCACACGTGTGCACATGCGCCTATTCACCTCTCTCAAATACCACCAAAACTCTCAGGGGCTAACTGGGACCTAATCTGTGAGAGGTGTCAAACTATAATTTAGGGATCTCTGATGCTCATGAATCCCTGAACCCCACAATTACTTTCAATGACTAAACTGGAGGTGCTGACAGCCTTAAAATCTCTTGTTCCATCAACATCTCCCTAAAACATGATGGAAACTGCACCTGCAGCTTGGATTCCTTAATCTGTGTCACTGCTCTTTTGAAAAGCAGTAATAAATGCCAATGGCATGAAGGGCAGAGATTATAGTCTTCTTTCTTCTTGTAGAAAGATATCGCCAACTACTGGCTGGAAATCAGCGGTGTGTCATTAGCTGGGATTGTTAAACCACAGCCCTGCTGATCACTGTGAACTGAGGTGTTGGTGAGGGACTAGAAGCTGAGCCTGTGTGTGTTCTTCAAAATCCATTCAACCCGACAGTGTAAATTCACGCAACAAAACAGAAACAAAACTCATACATTGTATCTAGGAACTCTTTTGCATATGAGTCTACAAAATTGACCTGTTGACTGAATTCCTAGGGAAGTTGATAGGGATGGAAAGGATTGGGGGTAGGTATTCTAGACCTGAGCTGTCCAGCCATTTAAGAAAACAAACACTCATATTCCCATATATTCCCATTGCAAGAGGTATATGGAAAATCTCCGTACCTTCTCAAGTCTTTTGTGAATGTCAAACTGCTCTAAAAGTAACTGAAAGTTGCTCAGTCATGTCTGACTCTTTGCAACCCCATGGACTATAGCCTGCTAGGCTCCTTTGTCCATGCAGATTCTCCAGGCAAGAACACTGGAGTGGGTAGTGTTCCCTTCTCCAGGGGATCTTCCCAATCCAGGAACAAACCCACATCCCCTGCATTGGCAGCTGGATTCTTTACCACTGAGCCACCAGGGTAGCCCCTTAAAAAACAGTTACATAAAGCCTAGTGGCTGTCATATGGAACAGTGCAGTTCTAGAAGAACTGCATCACACAGCAGCCCTGGATAAGGATAGAACTGCCTGGAAATACAGTTGGGTCAGCCAGGGGTTCCCATCTCAGAGACACAATACAAACTACTGTAGACAAGCAAGGGGAAGAGCATGGATACTGCTCAGCCTCAAAGATTGCTATCAGAAATCAATGTCTCCATTTCTGCTTCCACATGCCAGCTTTGTCCACAAGCTTAAACTACAACTTCTAGAAGCTTCTGGGCTTCAACAACATGCCTACTTCAAAGAAAGTTCCTCCCCATCAATTTTGATGTGAAAGATCCCAGAGAAGCACTCTGATTGGGCCAAGCCAGGTGCCATGTCTGCCATGTGGCTTGGAGGTCAGTGTGCTATGTTTGGAATCCTCTACTGCACTATGAATCTGAGATTCTGGGGCAGATTCCAGAGCCTTCTGACTGAAGGGAAGACAAGGCTCATTTTCTAAAAGAAGCAGTTATACAGGCATGCCAGGCCAAGCACATTGTGGTTCCTGCTATAAAAACCAGGGAGGAGGGTCTCCGTACTGGACTGACTCCCACTGGAGCAACCTCTTCCAGAGATCCATCAGCAAGTGCCTGCAGTTATGAAAAACCCACTGATCCTGTTCACAGCTAGGGAAGCTAGCTAGAGACAGCTAGGGGAAAGACGGGACTTAAGCCCAGGTACCGAAGCTCAGAATTCAGTTTTCCTTTTACTATAAGAGTGATTTTCAATGGAAATGGTACCATACCTTAAAGAGGGTTTTAAACTTAACTGGGGAAGTTTTGATCATCACAGTGATTAGGGGTATACTGGCATTTAACAAGCAGGAGCTGGAGATACTTGATAAGCAGATATGTTTCTCTCCCCCTTATGTACACTGTCAATTATGGGGAGAGCCAACAATACCCAGTTGAGTGCTATTCCTGTTAAAACCAAGCGTATTCATTATCTGTAAGTACAAGCATCTGTCTCCTTCATAAACACTAGTACAGCTGGGCCTCGGCATGTGCAAGTGGGCATCATTTTCTCTTAAACTGATTTCCTTTTATTCTCTATATTACAATTAGAGCATCCTATTTTTAAATTATGCATATTGGGCTTATATAACCTACAGATTTTATTTTAAAATAATAAAAGAGAAATTTAAAGATGTCTTTAAAAAGCAGGCATTGTTGGGGTTGAGAATCTCTGAACTACATTAAGCTTGAAGGGAGAGACATAGAGAGGTGAAGAAGGAACCAGAACAAGTGAGAGAACAAGCAATGACAAGTACAGACAGAGCTTGAATGTGGGCAAAAAGAGAAAATCAAGAGAAGAAAGTTGCAAGGCGAGGATGAGAAAGGAGGTCATCTTCATGGCCCTGACAGCCCTCCCTCCTCCTGTGAGTTCTCTCTCTTTCCCACACTCCGGTCCTTTCTCTCCTTCTTCATGGTCCCCAATCCCCAGCCTGAGGATGGTGTGAGATGCCAAATGACAGCATATCACTGGCAGAAATCAACAAGTGATTATTATGAAGATTCTAAACCAAAACTTCACATGACTCTGCCCCTGGGCTGTGAGATGACAACCAGAGAGAAAAATGGAAGTCGCTGGCCAGATGCAGAAACTGAGAGGAAACCCCTACTAAAATATTACAAAACAAATTTTAAAGTTAATTATGGAGACCAAATAGAAATATCAACATATGTCAAGCACATCATAAGTTAAAACACAGACTGTTCAATTTTACGTGCCCTATCTATACCACGACAACATTTTCAAAAATGCAAAATGGAGAGAAGCTTGGCAAAGCAGGAGTAAAAACACTTTCAAAATACAAAAACAATTGCTATGAAAGTACAGAATTTATTTACCACTTTTTTCTTTAAAATTTTTGTTACAATTACATATTTTGCCAAAAAATAAAAAAAAAATACCTGTTCATTTCACTCTTCTACTTTCCAACTCAAAGCATCCTTTCTTCCCATCAGTTTATTACTGGACTTGCCTAAACTTCCAAATCAAATGGGTCCTAATTTCCCTACAAAATACGTATGAGCTTTACTAGGAGACTCACAATTGGCACCAGCTGCACCAGTGTTTCAAATTAAAAAGTTTTCCATAAATTTTTCTCCAAATGTTAACATCAGTCAAACCCCTCTGCCCTCATGTTGAAATAAACCAGTTAATTTTAATAACAGGCTACAGCAACTTTTGAACATAATAAAAGCCTACAGAAAACATACACCAAATATGTGGATAATGGTGGAGTTTTTAATACTACATATAGGAATTATAGGAAAGTTTGCTCAAGCTTGTGCAGGAGACCTGGCAATGTGTGACTCAGATTACCTGCATCCCCTTAATCCTCAAAGAAATAAATATGTTGTTCTACTTGATAAATAAAGTAGGGAAAACCATTATACCAATCAGGTATGACCTAAATCAAATCCTAATGATTATAAAGTGGAAGTGACACATAAATTCAAGGGATGAGATCTGAAGGAGGGCCTGAAGAATTATGGATGGAGGTTTGTGACATTGTACAGGAGGCTGTGATCAAGATCATTCCCAAGAAAAGAAATGCAAAAGGCAAAATGGTTGTCTGAGGAGGCCTTACAAATAGCTGAGAAAAGAAAAGAAGCGAAAAGCAAAGGAGAAAAGGAAAGATATACCCATTTGATTGCAGAGTTCCAAAAAATAGCAAGGAGAGAAAAGAAAGCCTTCCTCAGTGATCAATGCAAAGAAACAGGAAACCAATAGAATGGAAAAGACTAGAGATCTCTTCAAGAAAATTAGAGATACCAAGGGAACATTTCATGCAAAGATGGGCTCAATAAAGGACAGAAATGGTATGGACCTAACAGAAGCAGAAGATATTAAGAAGAGGTGGCAAGAATACACAGAAGAACCATACAAAAAGACCTTCATGCCCCAGATAACCACAATGGTGTGATCACTCACCTAGAGCCAGACATCCTGGAATGTGAAGCGGGCCTTAGGAAACATCACAATGAACAAAGCTAGTCAATGTGATGGAATTCCAGTTTAGCTGTTTCAAATCCTGAAAGATGATGCCCATGAAAGTGCTGCACTCAATATGCCAGAAAAACTCAGCAGTGGCCACAGGACTGGTCAGTTTTCATTCTAATCCCAAAGAAGGGCAATGCCAAAGAATCTTCAAATTACTGCACAATTGCGCTCATCTCACATGCCAGTAAAGTAATGCTCAAAATTCTCCAAGCCAGGCTTCAACAGTACGTGAACCATGAACTTCCAGATGTTCAAACTGAAATTAGAAAAGGCAGAGGAACCAGAGATCAAATTGCCAACATCCGCTGGATCATCGAAAAAGCACAAGAGTTCCAGAAAAACATCTACTTTTGCTTTATTGACTATGCCAAAGCCTTTAACTGTGTGGATCACAACAAACTGTAGAAAATTCTGAAAGAGATGTGAATACCAGACCACCTGACCTGCCTATTGAGAAACCTATATGCAGGTCAGGAAGCAACAGTGAGAAATGGACATGGAACAACAGACTGGTTCCAAATAGGAAAAGGAGTATGTCAAGCCTGTATATTGTCACTCTGCTTATTTAATTTATATGCAGAGTACATCATGAGAAACGCTGGGCTGGAAGAAGCACAAGCTGGAATCAAGATTGCTGGGAGAAACATCAATAACCTCAGGTATGCAGATAACACCACCTTTATGGCAGAAAGCGAAGAGGAACTAAAAGCCTCTTGATGAAAGTGAAAGAGGAGAGTGAAAAAGCTGGCTTAAAACTCAACATTCAAAAAACTAAGATCATAGCATCCAGTCCCATCACTTCATGGCAAATAGATGGGGAAACAGGGAAACAGTGAGAGACTATATTGGGGGCTCCAATATCACTGCAGATGGTGACTGCAGCCATGAAATTAAAAGAAACTTGCTCCTTGGAAGCAAAGCTATGACCAACCTAGACTGCATATTAAAAAGCAGAGACATTACTTTCCAACAAAGGTCCATCTAGTCAAGACTATGTTTTTCCAGTGGTCATGTTGGATGTGAGAGTTGGACTATGAAGATAGCTGAATGCCAAAGAACTGATGCTGTTGAACTGTGGTGTTGGAGAAGATTCTTGAGAGTCCCTTGAACTGCAAGGAGATCAAACCAGTCAGTCCGCCAAGGAAATCAGTCCTGAATATTCATTGGAAGGACTGATGCTGAAGCTGAAACTCCAATACTTTGCCCACCTGATGTGAAGAACTGACTCATTGGAAAAGACCCTGATGCTGAGTAAGATTGAAGGCAGGAGGAGAAGGGGACAACAGAGGATGAGATGGCTGGATGGCATCACCGATTCAATGGATATGAGTTAGAACAAGCTCCAGGAGTTGGTGATGGATAGGGAAGCCTGGCGGGTGGCAGTCCACCGGGTCACAAAGAGTCAGACATGACTGAGCAACTGAACCAACTTGATAATCATAGAAAATTGGATTCTCTAACTTTATTCTCCTTGACTTCTTTGTGTCCCTCAAAACCTTGACCATTCTTCCTTCTTAAAATACTTCCTTTCATTTTCACAAAACAGTTCTGTCCCTGTCTGCATCAGGTCACTTCTTGTAAGCAGGGACAAGCAGGCCTCCCCTGCAGGACAAGGAAGCAATGAGATGCACTCAGATTGGTAACCTGCCCAGTAAAATATCCAGCAGATGAGGCAGAACCTCAGTCTGGTCATCTTAACCATCACAGAGGGATGGTGGTCGGGCAAGGTCAGACACTTAACTCACAAAAGAAACTATACTTCCAAGAAGTCAGAGCTTGTTCCCTGATCAGTAATTGTGGGGATTTTGCAAACTTGCTAACAGTGGTGAAATTGACTGTATTCAATTAGGTCCATTACATCTATAACCTGCCTTCACTCTCAAGTTGTTTTTTACGAAAACTTGCACATCTTCCAAGCTTCATGCTGCATAAATAAAAAGATGTTTGCCTCAGTAGTTTTCAGAGATTCGGAGTCAACGCTGTCTACCTCAAGCTTATGCTGGTTAGGATTGGTTCAGCAGCCCTCCAACTGGGCTTGCACAAATGTCCCCCTTGGTGACCTCTTGATGTCACAGGGCCAACACCTGCACCCTCAGGTGATGATGCCACCATTTCTGCACATGCGTCCCAGGAAGAAACATGTAGCTTAGTTGCACCGGTGCAGAATGATGATTCTCTTTCCTTCTTTTCTTCAATTAGCTTTCCCCAACTCCCCACATGGGGATTTCCCAGGTGGCTCAATGATAGAGAATCCGCTTGCCAATGCAAGAGCCTCAGATTCAATCCCTGGGTGGGTAAGATCCCCTGGAGTAGGAAATGGCAACCCACTCCAGTATTCTTGCCTAGAAAATCCCATGGATAGAGGAGGGTAGCGAGCTGCAGTCCATGGAGTCACAGAATTAAACAGGATAGAACACACACACACACACACACACACACACCTCCCCATAACTCTGCTTTATCTCATAAACATCCCAGGGTCCTTGCCTTCCAGGAGGCAGATTTGAGATTGGTTGGTAGGTAAGCTAACCCAGTTGGATAAAAGTTGTATTTGCCTCTCTGTAGTTACACCCCAGGGCGGAGCAAACATCCCCTTCACCCCCACAACTCCCCTCACATCTTTCAGCCTGAAATTCACCTGTTCACATGTCTCCTCATGCCAAGTCCCATTTTCCTCGAAGTCCCAACTCAATATCTTTCTCCACTAAGTTTTCTCTGACTGCCTCAGCCTGAGACACATTTTCCTCCTTTGAACTTCCTGCCTGATTTCTTTATTTAGCACTTAGACTATGCTAGTTTTGTCTACTTATTTCTGCAGGTAAAGCAAAGCTCTCAGAAGCACCTCTAGGACAGAAATTTGCCTGAAAATCCCATGGACAGAGGAACCTGGTGGGCTACAGTCCACGGGATGGCAAGTGTTGGGCGTGACTTAGTAACTAAACAGCAGCTAGGACAGAAACTGCCTCCTCATTCGCTATAATTCCCATCATTCAAAACAGTGGCCAATCAAAATCATAAAGATAATGGTGATGCCCGCTGTCACTTCTCAGCCGTCCATTCCACACGGTTATCTGAGTGAGAAGACTTAGAACCTAGTTATGTGTTCTCATCCATTCCCCTGCTTTCCTTTGAGTCACTGGGTCAAACCTGCTAAAATTTGGCTTCTTAATCTTTAAACAAGACATACATATATCACAGGCATGGCACACGGCTTGGTGAGTAACTGGCCATGAACGCTTTGAGCTCCCTGGATGACAGAGGCCAGTTATCACTGTTATTCTTCAGTGGATGTTGTCTCGCTCCTGGCATGTTTTGTGAGAAAACAGACTGTTTTGATTCTTCATGTAACTCACTGACCCTTCTGGAGTTCACAGTAGACTCCATGCCCTCAAATAGGATGTAAACTCATTCCTAGATTGGACTGGTTCCCCCTCCTCCTTTTCCTGCTTGAGGCCAGTCTCAGGAAGGAGCAGAGAAAACTAGCCACAAAAGGGAGAATGGGCCTATGTGAAAGGACTGTGATGTTACATGCTAGAAAATTCATACAATGGCAATTACTAATTCAAAAGACCATTTTAATTTTAATTCATGACCTTGATTCAATCCCTGGACCAGGAAGATTCCCTGGAGGAGGACATGGAAATCCACGCCTGTATTCTTGCCTGGAGAATCCCATGGACAGAGGAACCTGGCAGGCTACCGTCCATAGGGTCGCAAAGAGTTGGATACAACTGAAGCAACTTAGCACACATGCACAGAGCATGATGATCACTGAAGGTACGAGACATGAACCCTAAAAACACTCCAAGTGTTGCAGTGTCTGAAGGCCTCTGCACATTAGAACAGACCAGAACTTCTCAATTAAATTAAGAAAGGTATGGACTTCCCTGGTGGTCCAGTGGTTAAGAATCAACCTTCCAATACAGGGGACATGGGTTCAATTCCTGGTCAGGAAACTAGACCCCACGTGCCACAGGGCAACTAAGCCCATGTACCACAACAACCCAGCCTGTGCACCACAAGGAAAAATCCCGTGTGCTGCAACTAAGACCCAACACAGCCAAATAAATAAATAACAAGAAAGGTAATGTAAAACCTGAAACTGTAATTGTCCCCCTGAAAATTTTCTTGGATATATTTGTTAACTACCCGTAACTTCACTTTTCTGTTCTTAAAAAAAAAAAAAAAGGAAGAGTCCAAGCTCTTGTGAACATGATGGCCAAAAATGGTTTTAAAATGCCTTCTTTCGTTAAGAATTTTAAGAAATTTTCTTCCAGTTTACAGTTATAGCTTTTGGGTTGATGATAAAGAAGCAGTTCTACCAGAGATGAGGATGATTTTCCCCAGATTTATTTAATGGGTTTTCAATTAAACTAACATAAATTTTAAAACTTTCAAACTTTTGAAAAATTTAGACAGATGTTTTCACTTGAGGGATGGGTTTTGAGCTCTACCTTGTTTTCATTGTTCTGTTTTTAGTCATTCCTTAAGGGCAATATATATTTTCAAAGTGTTATGTCCAAAGTTGTATTTTGGCTCTCCATTCAGGGCAAGGCAAGGACAGTATTTCCCATGATGCTCTCTGGTTTGAGAATTTAACAGAATTAACAGTCATAGACACAAATTAATGTTAACAAATGCTGCTAATAAATTATCTGAAAATGAGAATTACTTGACTGAATATTTACTGTATTTAGTAAACATAATATTAACATCTTTAAGGGATATTTATTTTAGTCCAATCATGCAGCAAAATTTATTGACTAGCTCTGTGTTCTGGGCCTGTGGCTGGATACAGGACCCCACAGGCTAGTGAGAAAGACAAGTAAGTTTTGTACTATAACTGACATAAACTGTAAATGCTAAAATAAAAACACTAAATCCTCTGCTGATGCTGCTAAGTCGCTTCAGTCGTGTCTGACTCTGTGCGAGCCCATAGACGGCAGCCCAGCAGGCTCCCCCCATCCCTGGGATTCTCTGGGCAAGAACACTGGAGTGGGTTGCCAGTTCCTTCTCCAATGCATGAAAGTGAAAAGTGAAAGTGAAGTCGCTCAGTCGTGTCCAACCCTCAGGGACCCCACGGACTGCAGCCTTCCAGTTTCCTCCGTCCATGGGATTTTCCAGGCAAGAGTACTGGAGTGGGGTGCCATTGCCTTCTCTGTAAGTCCTCTAGAAGCATTTTAAACTCCAAAGAAGATTTGAGAAGAGGAATGGAGGAGACAGAAAGGTCAGGGAAGACTTCCATAGTCCAGTGACTCCTCAGTTGAGCTTTCAGAACAAGTACTTGCAATATAGTAGCAACAATGATAGCACAGCTATCAGCACAGCATTGCTCCTGGAATTTCTGCATTCACCTTCTCATTTGTCTGGATAGGATCTCTGCATTACAGAAGAGGAATCTAAGTCTTAAAAGGGCAAGATTACATAGACAAGTATGTGACTGTTCCAAACAATCTCAGTGAACTAACCAAAGAAACAAGAGTTGAGGTACATTAAAATTTTCCCTAACTCATCCACTGAGACCAGTTGAATTGAGGTCTTATTACTACACACTTCTGAAAAGGGAAAAAAAGTCAAGGAGAAAGCCAAGAAACATAATAATTGCCTCATCATCACCACCCCTTCCCATGTTATCTCATCTCCCACTCCCCACCAGGACCCCAGAACAGAAGATTTTTCAGTCTGAACACTTTTCCAGGGCAAATGTCTAAGGTTGGTCCTGTTTTACTTATTCAGAATGAAACATTCAGATCCAATATATATCCAATGTCTTAACCTAAACTTTTTCAGAATGATGTTCACTCTACCTTTTCCAACCTGGAGGAGGAAATGGAAACCACTCCAATATTTTTGCCTGGAGGATCCCATGGACAGAAAAGCCTGGCAGGCTACAGTCCATAGGGTTGCAAAGAGTTGGATATGACTGAAGCAACTTAGCACTTAGCACCACCTTTTACAAAGGCAAAATAATAATAACAGTATTCTTTAGGAATCCCCCTACAGTGGTATAAGGTAGGATTTGACTCCAGCTCTATTTATCTAGAGTCTTATATAAAAATCCATTATAAATGCATTGTTTTTATGATATCCCAGCCACCTTTTACTTTGCATATGCATTAGCCCAATACCTTAATTCTTTTCTTACAAATTCTATTTCCCAAGACACAACCAATTTGTGTATCTACCGCTGCTCCTTCACCAAACTCATAATCCTTGATATGAACATCCCAGAACTATTTACAAACAAATGCAAACTGCCCAACACTATACTGAAAGGTGGGAAGGCAAACTATATAAGAATAAATGTTGTTATGTAAAACTTTTCCAAAGCAAAATTAAATTACATTTTGTTCATAGATAACATAGATGTAGAAACATATGTATTTTTGAATCAACAGAATGGTCAGCACACATTTCAAGATAGTGGTTTCATGGGGGAAGGGAAGGTGCATGGCATGGAAAGGAAATGAGATTAGGGAGAGATTTACATGGGAAGGGTTAATATCCATCAGTAATGTTCTAGTTTTTAAGCTGAGTGGTGAGTACTTGAGTGTTATTTTGCTGGTCTTTACATTACCAACATTAGCTTACGTATGGGAAAAATTCATAATTTTTAAAGCAAGTGTTTATGTCAAGAAAAAGATCAATTTTCAACCTTTACATCAAAGGATGTTTATACATTAAAGCTTACGTGTCACTTGTAACCAGTGAACGAACAAAACAAAACAAAAACAAAGGGCATCTGGCCTGTCTGTTGATGATAACCTCTAAAACTTCTTTTTCTCTAATATGGACTAGATAAAAAAATCTCCCCAAGAAAAGCCACTGTGATGTTAAGAAGACAGGATCCCGGGTCTACTTGGTTATCTATTATCATAAAATAGCTGCTTTGAGAGCTGCTGAGACCAACACTAATTACTGCAGGAAGCCTGGCTGGTTATTTGCCCCAATTCTAAGGCATTAAAAGGGAATATGAAATTTTAGAGGCTACCATCAGCAGACAAGCCAAATGAGACCCTTGGTTTTTGTTCTATTTTGTCTACTAGACTCACTCAGCCGCCTGCAGAAGACTGGACTGGGAGCACAGCCATTATTTCATGCAGTTTTTTGTCCTCTGGCTTTAATAAATTAATGAGGTGTTAACCAAACTCACACATGATAGACCACAGCAAATTCACAAAGCCTGAGGATCTGTATCTACCCTACCAATCACTGTAATCCCTCCAGGAGCATCTTTTTCCCCCCTCCTAGAATGTACTGATGTACCAAGCTACATTAAAGCCATCACACATACAAACACTAAAAGAAAAATTCTCTGTTGAAAACTAAGAGTGCTTCTTTAGGGATACTGATAATTTTATCACTTGCCCATAATGACCATATTAGCTTTACCACAGTTTCTAAGGGAGAATGATATAAAAAATTTGAGGGTGGGGAATAAAAGAAAAATCAAGAGTTCTGAATAGGATCTTACGTAAGAGGAAAGATGGATTTGTTTTAATTACTCCACCCAGATTAAGAAAGCAGTGAATTTCCTAAACACCCATGCAGACCAAAAATAGAAAGAAAAAAAATTATAGATTCTTTCTTGGTTAAAGCCATGCAATCTGATCCTAGTGGAAAGAGAAGCCCTCAGATCAGGCCAGTCAATTTCTAATTGGTTCTAATGAATTCTTCAACCCCCATAAAGACTGTTTCTCTTCTTGCCCCACAGCTCTCTCAAGGGACAGACTTTCTTCACATTTGGAAATAACTTTCCTACCTAGTGTTCCTTCAGTAATACAATAAAATAATAAAAGTATTACTCTAATAATTTTTCTTGCTGTTTGTATTTAACACATACCTACTAAAATCAAGACATGATACTTTTTGAGTTCTAAGATGTGTGCTTTAGAGACCAGTCTTCATGGAAGAATTATCTACCACAATCATTGATAAGATCAATAACCCATTTTTAAACACTGTATGAACTTCAAAATGATATGACGGGGATGAGAAAAAACTCTGTCAAAGATTCAAAATTAACTTTTCATCCATATCACAACTGCTCTTAATAAAGTCATGATCACAAAATAGATGTCTACTAATGAATCAACCACAAGGCATGTGTCAACACATGCTCATAGAAGTCCTGTATATATGACACAGCAAACAAGCAGAAACTCCATAGGTGTCTTTCTGAGTCCCACGGTACCTGGAAGGAGGAAAATCCATTTCCTATTTTATACAAAATATCATAACCTGAGAGCAAAAACATTGGACAGCAGAAGAGCAGACTCAAGTTTGAATCCCCTGGACATGTACACACTGAAATATTTTAAATGGACAACCAACAGGGGCCTACTGTGTAGTACATGGAACCCTGCTCAATGTTATGTGGCAGCCTGGGTGGAAGGGAAGTTTGGGAGAGAATGAACACATGTATGGGCTTCCCTTGTGGCGCAGATGGTCCAGAATCTGCCTACCATGCAGGAGAGGCAGGTTTAATTCTTGGGTCAGGAGGATCCCCTGAAGGAGGAAATGGCAACCCACTCCAGTATTCTTGCCTGAAGAAGTCCATGAACAGAGGAGCCTGGCGGGCTACAGTCCAAGGGGTCACAAACAGTCAGACACGACCTAGCGACTAACACTTTCCCTTTTGATACATGTGTATGTATGGCTGAATCCCTTTGTTGTTCACCTGAAACTATCAAAGCATTGTTAATTGGCTAAACTCCAGTACAAAATAAAAGGTTTTTTTAACGTTTGAATCCTTGGTTCTGATACTGGAAAACTTGAGGCAACCTACTTTCCTGCTGTGAGTCCATTTCCTCATGTGAAAAATGGAGAAAATAATCCTATATCACAACATTTTTGGAGATTAAATGACATGATACAGGTAGCGTCCTGGTTAAAAGTAGATGTTTAATGGCTACACCCCAATACAAAATAAAAGGTTCAAAAGGAAAAAGTAGATTTTTAAAGTGGCGTTTATCATTTTTGGGGTTTGTTTGCTTACCCTCCCAACTTTCTAACCTCCCAGCTTTCTAACCTCCAAGCTCATTTCCAAATTGTCATTCCCCAAACTTCTCTGTAGTGGTCAGGACTCTCGTAATCACAGAATACAAATGTTCAACACAAACCAGCTTAAGCAAAAAGAGACTATACATATAGGGACTGAGAAACTGAATATGTAAATGGACAATGGTCAGACCATGTATCAGAAGAGAGCTCTGATCCTCTGTAGTAGCCAACCCAGGAAGTCAAACCACAGCCTCTGCAGCAATCAGCTCAGGACAAACTTGGTCAATAACTTCCAACTTCCCCAATTTCTTGAATGTACTTTCAACTTAGGACCAACCAGAGAAAATCAGATATCTCCCTAACCAATCAAATAGGATGCCCTGCTTCTCATTAGTCTGCTCCCAGTTTCCCTAAGCCAACAATCTCTACAGTAGGGCACACATGAAGCCTTTCCAGTTTCCACTGTAAAGCCTTCCCACTCCACTGCCCACCCTGACTCTCTACCAAATACAAACACTGGTGGCTGACTTCTTTGCCATAAGCAAGCTCTGAATACATAGCCTTTGCTTGTCTTCATTTGGGTGATCTTTGTTTATCTTACACCTTGAAAACCATGGGAGCATGGCTGGATCCAGCAGTTCAAGTGATATGCCCCTAACTCTTTCTACCCCCATTGCCTACTTTACCCTTTCTCTGGGTGTCAGCACTCTTCTCCTCTCTAGGGTGAGGATTCTTCCATACACATAGGCACAGGATCAGGCTTATATGCTACAACTTAGGAACCAGAGCAGAAAAAGATCTTTACTTCCTCAGTTTCTCTTATTGGTAATATCATCAACCACTGTTGTCACTGAGGCCAGCTGACTTCCTCCAGTCTGAATCCTGGCCTCAGCAGGGTCGCAGCGATGCCGCACAAAGCTCCAGCTACTGGTGAGCCTGTTCTTCTCCAGCCCCAACACCACTCACCTGTCCCCTACAAACTTCCCCAGAGAAGGCTCTGGTCAAGATCACCAATGACCTCAGCTTTCTAAATCCAGTGGTCCATCTATTTACACTCCTCATGTTATCCAAATTGACTGTCCACTTTAACCTAGGAAATTACCACAAGTAATCCCACAGCCAATTATCTTGCTTCTTACTTAAGAAACTAAAAGCAATCAATAGAAAACTGCCTCATTTTCCTATCAGTAACTACCAACCTGGCTTCATCTGTACCATGTACTCAGCCTTATCTCAATGACAGAAAATGAACTGTCCCCAATTCTATCCAAAAGCCAAACCCTCCACTTGACAATCAGGCCCTCCCTCTTACTTTCTCAAAGTCTTTGCAATTAAGAGTTGGTCCCTCCCTGTCCTACATCTTCAACTTTTCCTTTTCTATAGGATCATTCCCACCAGTGTATACGCATGCTATAATATCGGATGCTGTAAATCAAAAATCTTCCCTTGATCCACATCCCTCTTCTAATTACTGCTCCATTTCTCTCTTCCTCCAAATGATTACTTATGCTTCCTCTTCAACCCTTTCCTCTTCCAACCCACTCTAATGCAGCTTTTAGTCACCACCTCATCAGCAAAATTATTCTTGTCAAAGTTGATGACCTTCACCTTGCCACATTCAACATCAGTGCAGTCCTAGTTTACACAGCCTCCAGCATCATGTACACAGTTAGTCTCTCCCGCCTTCTTCACTTTCTTCATCTTTAGTCCATAAAATTCATCATCTCGAGATTTCTCCCTAGCGCAGAACCTTTGCCTCATCTCCCTCATCCTGTAGTGCTGGAGAATGCCCCAGGACTCCTTGTCTGTCCCTCTCTCCAACTAATGGAGACTCACTCCCTAGGCAAGGGATATGGGTCACATGCGAAATCCCATGACACATAGGGAAGAGTTTCCCAAATGAAGACAGTGTTATTGCCAGAAGGAGGTGGGAAAGCCTGCCAGATAAGCCAAGGCAATTGTTCCCACAGCCCCCTACTAATTCAGCCCTCAACCACCCTTGCCACCCGGCAGAGGACTTTGCCTCCAGCTACCTGGAGAAAATCAAGGTGTTAATTTTCCCCCTCCTGCACTAATCTTTATCTCTTTTCCTCCAGTTCAAAGCTACCTCTCCACTTGTTCCCTTGGTCCTGTTCTTTCACTGAGACCTTTCCATTAGCCTCTACCCAACAAGTCCTCACCATCCTAAAAATGTTCTAGCTCCTGCCTGTATTTCTCTTCCTCTTTTTAGTCAAGCTGCTTAGCAGTACAATTCACTATCCACACTTACTTCCCATTGTCCCCTCAATGTCATAGCCACCTTGCTCCTGTCCCCACTGCCCTCCTCTGTTAACTCACCTCCTCTGACTCACACCATTTCAGCATCACTGTGTTTTTCACTGTACACGGCATGTAAAGTGATCTGAAACAAATAGACTAACTGAATTCTCAAAACAATAGGTCAGTGCTGCCTAAAAGATAAGCCTGGAATATAATAGCAGAGAAATATGGTCCTAATTTTCTCATATTTTAGCTTAGAAATATATATACATAAACATTTAATTTTGATTAATTTTATGCTAAATATCCCTGGTAGAAATAATCAACTAAAAATAACTGACAAAATAAAAAATGTTCATGGAAAACTTCTAACAGATTTTTTTGTAAAAAAAAAAACTGATTGAAGAATTGCTACTTTGTTGAAAACTAAAAATTGTCCTGTAAAAAATAATCAAAAGCATGTGAAACTAACCACAGCTAAAAGTTTGCATGTAAAAATTTTAAGAATTAAATTTGACAGACAAATCAACAATCTTTGACTAAAATTGGGTCTTTAATATTTTAAACAGGCAAATTGGGTTTGGTTGGCATAATGACTACAAAATAAAACAATGCAACAATCACAAACTGGTAAACTGTCTCTGTAAATTTCCCATGAAAAATAATTTCTCCAAAGGAAAATAATTTTAATGAAATAATAATGGAAATGGAAAATAATGGATTATTTTAACAATTCTGAATATAAAATTGATTAAGTCATTGAATTGGCTTTATAGAATTAGCTCCATAAATTTGCTGTCAGGAAATTTTACCAAAGTGGGGATAATATTATTTAAAATGTTACCTTCACAAAGAATGAACATCCACAGAATCAAGTTAGCAGTGTACTTTCAATTCAGGAAGAGTTTCTTCATCTACCACACTAGTTTGACTATTTGCATACTTTATTTATTTGTTGGCAATTACCACCTTGGACTGAAATTACAAACAGAATGTAATTTAGTTTACATTACATTGGGCAAAGTAGTCTTATACATCTTTGCATCTACAGCAACTAATATAAAGCCTAGCCTTTGTAAATGCCCAAAGGTTGCCTAACAAAAATGAATTCAGTAAGTCAATATCTGAGGAGAGGATTTTTCAAATTTACTGTACTTGAGCCTTAAGGATGTTAGAGTATCCCTGAGATTCTCTTGGTTTCCCATTTGTTTGCTACCTCATGGTTGATAAGTGTCTGCTGTAGTTGCAGACATCACATTCAAGTTCAAGGCAAGAATAAAGGGGCCACCTGAGCGGTTTCTTTTACAGCAAAAGCATTCCAAGAAGTTGTCCCATAGACTTTCAAGGATGCCCCACTGGCTAGAACTGGGTTTAGGGCCATCCCTAAATGGAAGAGCAAATGCTATCTTCTCTTGCCCCCTGGTGAAAAGCGTAAAAAGACTGAGAGTGACTGTGGTTCAACCAAACAACATCAGCCACATTGTGACCCTCAGCAAATCCTCATCTACCCTGTTTCCCGAAGAAGAAGTAGAAGAAGAAAAAGAAGAATAGCAATACCTTTATACAGCACTAACCATGTGCTAAGGATTATTCTAAATGCTTCCCATCTAATAATTTATTTAATCCTTACAGTAACTCTTTGGGATTCTATTGTCACTATTTTATAGATGAAGAAACTGAGGCATAGATAGGGTCAGCAGCTTATGCAAAGTCACTCAAAAAGTAACAGCATCAAACACACAATTTCACTTCAGAATCCATGCTCTGAACCCAAACACTCCGTGTGGGGTGGGAGGTGGGAGGGCTTCGGCATTGGGCGATTGTGTTCACCTATGACTGATTCGTGTCAATGTATGGCAAAACAAATACAGTATTGTAATTTAAAAAATAAATAAATTTAATTAAAAAAAAATAAAATAAAATACCAAAAAAATAAAAAAATAAAAATAAAAATAAAAAAATAAAAATAAACTCATGGTGAGTGAGTCCCTAAATAAGTAGTCACTGTCCAAGGCAGCTGATAGCAATCTTTACTGCACTGTAACAACGTCACCTAGTAAACAGACCTTCAAATACCTACCTTTATCTTTCAACCTCTCTTTGAAATGCAGCTCCAGAACAGGGTAATTTTTTTAATATGCATTAAAATTCAAAGTTTGCCCTGCTGCCTGGTTTATTTTGGGTCTGTTATCTTTCATCATACACATTAGCACATGAACCCCATCCACATTGCAGGCTTGACAGGAAAGTCTTGCAAATGAGGTCCCAAGACAACAGTAGCCATGTCCTTATTACAGCCCTGTCTTCCAAAATGGGGGACATATTCAAATTCTCACTGAGCCCCTGAGGCCTCCTAATGACTAAGCCTATTTCTTCTAACTAGGATATGTTCCGGAAGTTCAAACGTCCCAAGATAAATTTTCCTTGGAGCTACACATATGGCAATGAAAAGAAAACAAGGCCAAATGATAAAAATAAGATTTACCTCCTTCAGAGAACCTAAAAAGTTTTCTCTTCCCTAATCACAGCCAAGTGATATTATATCTGAATTATCTCTTTGTCATGGGAATTTTAATATGAAGAACCAGGAATTAATGCCATTACTTTCAATTGTTAAAGAGTTGCTATGTATTTTCAAATTAAAAATAACTTTTCTCTTATAACAGAAGCCATATATATATATGAATATACATGTGTGTGTGTGTATATATATATATATATATATATAACACACACATATATATATATTCATTGGAGAAAATTAAACCAAAAAGTAAGAGAGAAAAGAATTTTAAAGCCCACAATCAGATCATTCATAGGAAACCATCATTAATATCTTGGTATATGATATATGATATTCCCATATTTATATGGGAATATATTACATATACATATATATATTTCCTACAACACAGCTCTACACATGGACATCACCAAATGGTCAATACTGAGATCAGATTGATTATATGCTTTGCAGCCAAAGATGGAGATGTTCTATAGAGTAAGCAAAACACAAGACTGTGGCTCAGATCATCAGTTCATTATTGCTAAATTCAGGCTTAAATTGAAGAAAGTAGAGAAAATCACTAGGCCATTCATGTATGACTAAATCAAATGCTTTATGATTATTCAGCAGAGGTGATGAATATATTCAAAGGATTAGATCTGGTAGACAGAATGCCTGAAGAACTATGGACAAAGGTTCATAAAACTGTGCAGGAGGCAGTGACCAAAACCATCCCAAAGAAAAGAAATGTAAGAAGGCAAAATGGTTGTCTGAGGAGGCTTTACAAATAGTTGAGGAAAGAAGAGAAGCGAAAAGCAAGGGATAAAGGGAAAGATATACCTAACTGAATGCAGATGCAGAATTTCAGAGAATAGCAAAGAGAGTTAAGAAGACCTTCTTAAATGAACAATGCAAAGGAGAGGAAAACAGTAGAATAGAAAAGACTCTAGATCTCTTCAAGAAAATTGGAGAGATGAAGGGAACATTTTATGCAAGAATGGGCACAACCAAGGACAGAAACAGTATGGGCCTGACAGAAGCAGAAGAGATTAAGAAGTGGCGGCAAGAATACACAGAAGAACTATACAAAAAGGTTTTGATGACCTGGATAACCATGATGGTGTGCTCACATACCTAGAGCCAGACATCCTGGAGTATGAAGTCAAGTGGGCCTTAGGAAGCCTTATACTACAAACAAAGCTAATGGAGGTGATGGAATTTCAGCTGAGCTATTTCAAATCCTAGAAGATGATGCTGTCAAAGTACTGCACTCAATGTGCCAGCAAATTTAGAAAACTCAGCAGTGGCCACAGGACTGGAAAAGGTCTTTCCTTCCTGATCCCAAAGAAGGGCAATGCCAAAGAATGTTCAAACTACTGGATAACTGCACTCATTTCACATACTAAAAGGTTATGCTCAAAACTCTTCAAGCTAGGCTTTAGCAGTATATGAACTGAGAACTTCAGATGAACAAAGTGGGTTTAGAAAAGGTAGAGGAACCAGAGATCAAAGCACCAACATTAGTTGGATCATAGAGAAAGCAAGGGAATTCCAGAAAAACATCTACTTCATTGACTACACTAAAGCCTCTGACGGTGTGGATCACAACAACTGTGGAAAGTTCTTAAAGAGATGAGAATACCAGACCACCTTACCTTTCTCCTGAGAAACCTGTGTGTGGGTCAAGAAGCAACAGTTAAAACCTTACGTGCAATAACTAACTGATCCCAAATTGGGAAAGGAGTACATCAAGGCTATATATTGTCACCCTGTTTATTTAACTTATATGCAAAGTACATTATGCAAAGTGCCAGGCTGGATGAATCCCAAGTTGGAATTAAGTTTGCCTGGAGAAATATCAACAACCTCAGATATGCAGATGATACCACTCTCATGGCAGAAAGTTAAGAGGGACTAAACAGCCTCTTGATGAGGGTGAAAGAGGAGAGTGAAACAGTTGGCTTAAAACATAACATTCAAAACACTAAGATCTTGGCATCCAGTCCCATCACTTCATGGCAAATAGAAGGGGAAAAAATGAAAGCAGTGACAGATTTTATTTTCTTGGGCTCCAGAATCACTGCTAATGGTGACTGCAGCCATGAAATTAAAAGATGCTTGCGCCTTAGAAGGAAAGGGATTACAAACTTAGACAGAGTATTAAAAAGCAAAGTCTACGTTGCCAAGCACTAAAGAATTGATGCTTTTGAACTGTGGTGCTGAAGAAGACTCCTGAGAATCACTCGGACTTCAAGGAGATCAAACCAGTCAATCCTAAAGGAAACCAATGCCGAATATTCACGGGAAGGACCGACACTATTGGCCACCTGATGTGAAGAGCTGACTCATTAGTAAAGACCCTGATGCTGGGAAAGATTGAAGGCAAAAGGAGAAGAGGGCAGCAGAGGATGAGATGTTTAGATGGCATCACCAACTCAGTGGACATAAATTTGAGCAAGCTCTGGGAGATTGTGAAGGACTGGCATGTTGCAGTCCCTGGGGTTACAAAGAGTCAGACATGGCTTAGTGACTGAACAACAATAACAACATATACATATATATAATAAAGCCCAGGTGGTTTCCTATTAGGCTCCATATTAACAACTAATGTTATTAGATAGGGTTACTTCACTGCTTCCAGGCAGTGTCATTGAATACTCGGCCTGGGGGAGTATAGATGGGATTGAACAGGCAGCAGACTTTTAGCAGGAAGCTGATAAGACCAAAAGGAGATAAAGGTACTGAATCGCAGGCAAGGATCCTTAATCATAGGCCAGACCCAACAGAGGTAAGGCCGATTCCATTTGTGCCCCGAGAACCAGTGACACTTGACATAGTGGTAGTATCAGGGACATGAATCATTTCAGGAATTCCACCTGATAAGCAGATGGGTAACCAAATGGGACTACACCCTGAAACATGGTAGCACCAAGGCTACCAACACCAATGGGCTGTTGTCAACCTTCTGAGACACAAAGCAGGGGTACCTCCCCAGCAAGACCAGGAACAGAGCAGGATAAGAGTAGCTTGGAGATCCAGACAAGGATAAGATGGCATCAGGACAAAGAATGACTTTCAGGTTGCTGGTGCCTTTTACTGAGAAAGGGAGCTTAGAAGAGGACAGCCTGAGAAGGGACATAACAAGCTTACCTTTGCACATGTGAGCATGGGTGCCCTCTGGAAGATCCAGACAAAAAGGCTGAGAAGGCAGTTAAATAATAGGTAGATTTGTGTGTTCATGAACAGCTCTCTGGCCAAGGAGACAACGTCCAAGAGGCAAGAACTGCCCTGCCCTGGGACTGGGTTGAGTGGTCCCCACTTACACTGTGGCTCAAGTCCACGGATATGCCTCTGTATCCAGGGATGTTAGTAATGATAGTGTAAATGCCATGATTCCATATTCAGTGTTAATATTATAACAGCCAGAATTTATCAAGTGTCTGTTATGTGTTAGGCATATGGATTATCTCATTTAGTCCAGACACAATCCTCTAAGGTGTGAACCATCAACATTATTCTCTCCATTTTAGAAAGGAACCTGAGTCAGAGAATTTAAGCAGTACAAAGTCACAGATGGTAAGCACAGAAGCAGGACCCAATCCAAGTGTGTCAGACCTCCAGAGCTGAGCTTGTACACACTGACAGCAACCTGCTAGGAATAAACTCACAGGAGGGACTAGTAGTCTGGGCTCGGGGCAGAGTTCAGCCCAGCACAGGGGGACTTGCACTGAGAGGAAAGGTGGATAAAAATAAAGGTTAAAGTTTCACTAGAGCCTTAGGAAACAGGCCCTCCTGTTAATCTTAAGACAAACCTTTATCTCAAGAATGTGTAAGGGCTCATATCTAAGGCATGCAGCCTCCGGGGGATGTTTATCTCAAAAACCATTCCAGGAAATTATTTTCCAGAGAACGGGTTAACAGTAAAAATGCAGCTCATCCAGCCATGTTGACCTGATAACAAATAAACCTATCCCTGAAAATGTCAAGACCTGTACACCAATTAGGTCGCTCCATCCTAGCTGTACCCATTTGTGGTTTTTGTGCTTAAAAACTGCTCTGTAACAAATGTTTGGGGTTTGTTCTCCCCTGGTGGTGATCGAACCCTGGCGCGCCCGGCCTAATAAATCCTCTTGCAGTTTGCATCGAGTCCGAGTCCTGGAGATTATTTGGGCGACGGTTCCCTGAAAAAGGCCGAGAGGTCTAACATTTCAGGGCTCGTCCGGGATCCCTCACCCATCTCAGATCTCCCTGACTCCCAGATTCGGAGGTACACTCGAGCTCTCTGTGTGTTCTTGTTGTGCTAACTCTGTTTTCACTCGGAACTGAGGTACCGCTCGCACGTCTGTCCAACTCTGGTTTTCTGAATTTTCTGAAATCTGCCCGGGAGGCAGATCTGTGACGATCCTTGGGGACGCCCAAGACGTCAGTCTGGAAGGAGGGTTCAGTTTGATCCCCCTTCGTCCGAATCAGGCGGAGCCTCAGGCGGGGCTCCCATCTGTAGTTTCTTCTGTTTTTGGTCAGACACGCGGCGGCCGTTCTCTCTTTCCGTTTTTGTCTTGTTTGTCTCTCTTCTAACTTGTCTTTCCTGTGGCATCCCCAGACGACTTGACGATGGGACAGACTGTGACAACCCCTTTGTCACTGACAACAAGTCATTGGACTGAAGTTAAGGCCAGGGCACATAACCTATCAGTAAGGGTTAAGAAGGGAAAGTGGCAGACTCTGTGCTCAGTAGAATGGCCCAGCTTTCAGACAGGGTGGCCACCCGAAGGCTCTTTTCCTTAGAACAGGTCAGCCTAGTCAAGGCTGTAGTTTTTACCCCTGGACCTCACGGACACCCAGACCAGGTGCCCTGTGTTATAGTATGGGAGGACCTGGTTCTCTCCCCGCCGGCGTGGGTCCGGCCCTTTGTTCTTTCCACAGGAACAACGTTGAGACCCGCTGTGGGGATTCTAGCCTTGAAACCAGCAGAGAAAAAAAGAAGAAAAAGCAAAAGCTCCTGCCAAAAAGATATACCCGGACACTCAGACCGATCTCCTGCTCCTGGACCCTCCCCCGCCCTATCCGCCGGCATTAGTCCCCTCGCCGGACCCACTCCCCCCGGCCCCGGCAACCCAGCCAACTGCTCCGTCCGAGCCCGACCCCGACGAGGGGGAGTTGGGCCCAGCGGCGGGGACGCGAAGCCACCGAGCGGCTACCCCAGAATCCTCTGCCGTCCTTCCCCTCCGGGAGTACGCCCCCCCCACCCCCCACCCCCGATAACCATGGAAATCGGCCGCTCCAGTATTGGCCGTTTTCCGCCTCAGACCTCTATAATTGGAAAACTCATAACCCTTCATTTTCCGATAATCCACAAGCACTGACTTCTCTAATAGAATCCCTTGTTTTCTCACACCAGCCCACTTGGGATGACTGCCAACAATTGTTACAGACTCTCCTCACAACTGAGGAGAGACAGCGGGTATTGCTGGAGGCCCGGAAAAAACGTGCCTGGAGACTATGGGCGCCCCACGGCACTACCCAATGAGATAGATGCTGGATTTCCGCTGACGAGACCCAACTGGGACTACAATTCCCGGCAGGTAGGGAGCACCTGAGGGTCTATCGCCAGGCTCTGGTGGCGGGTCTCCAAGGGGCTGCAAGACGCCCCACGAATCTGGCTAAGGTAAGAGAAGTGACTCAAGGATCCACTGAATCACCAACTGTGTTTCTAGACAGGTTAATGGAGGCATTTAGACTATTCACTCCTTATGACCCCACGTCTGAGGAGCATAGAGCAACTATAGCAATGGCTTTTATTGACCAGTCAGCCTCAGACATCAGAAAGAAATTACAGAGACTAGATGGGTTACAAGGATTCTCCCTTCAGGATCTGGTTAGGGAAGCAGATAAAGTATTCAATAAGAGGGAGACAGAAGAGAAAAAAAGGAAAGAACAGGAAGAACGAGAGCTAGAGAGAGAAAAGAGACAAGAGAGAAACTTAACTAAGATTTTGGCCACGGTAATTAGAGAGGGAAAAGGGAGAGATAGGGCTGAAGAAAAAGACCGCAGGAGGAGTAAAGCGGGAACTAGACCACCTCTAGATAAAGACCAGTGTGCATACTGCAAAGAAAAGGGACACTGACTCAGAGACTGCCCCAAAAGAAGAGGGGAAGGCCCTCCACTCCCAACAAGATCCTAGCTCTTGAGGAAGAAGATAAGGGAGATGGGGCTCAGACCCCCTCCCCGAGCCTAGGGTAACTCTCAAGGTGGAGGGGAAACCTGTGCAGTTCTTGGTAGACACTGGAGCCCAACATTCGGTCCTGTTACAGTCAGAAGGGACGCTGTCTACAAAGAAGGCTTGGGTACAGGGCGCTACAGGGTACCGGCAGTACCCATGGACTACCCGAAGAACAGTGGATCTTGGCATGGGCCGGGTATCCCACTCGTTCCTTGTGATCCCTGAATGCCCTTACCCTTTGTTAGGACGGGACTTGCTCACAAAAGTGGGGGCTCAGATCCATTTCCACACCGAAGGTGCCACAGTGACAGACGGGAAGGGGAGGCTGCTACAGGTTCTGACCTTAAAACTGGAAGATGAACACAGGCTGTTTGAAAGCCCCTCCCCCTCCCCTGAGGCCACTGATATGCAGGAATGGCTGACTAAAACCCCTCTAGCCTGGGCTGAAGTTTCAGGCATGAGGATGGCGGTCCGGCAGCCCCCGGTGGTGGTGGAAGTCAAGGCCACCTCTACTCACGTATCTGTCCATCAGTACCCGATGAGCAGAGAGGCCAGAGATGGGATCCGCCCTCATATCCAGCGGCTCCTCAAATTAGGAATACTAATAAAGTGCCAGTCAGCCTGGAACACCCCTCTGCTCCCAGTCCGCAAACCGGAACAGGCGACTACCGGCCTGTGCAGGACCTGAGAGAGGTCAACAAGCGGGTGACCGACCTACACCCTATGGTACCCAACCCCTACAACCTGTTGAGTACATTTCACCCCAGCCGAAAGTGGTATACTGTCTTGGACTTAAGAGATGCCTTCTTCTGCCTCCCACTTAGTCCCTTCAGCCAGCCTATTTTCACTTTCGAGTGGAAAGACCCCCTTACAGGACTCACTTCAATGGGAGGTGCACCGTACCTCTCACCACTTAAAGCTCAAACTCTGCCAATCCTCAGGCTCGCAGCCCTCCTCCTGATCCTCCCAACTGTGAGTGCGTCAAATCCCCACCAGCCTCAACAACTGACTTGGCAAGTAGTTTCACAGGCGGGAAGGGTCGTATGGTCTAGTACTAACATCATCCCACCAACCGCCTGGTGGCCAGACCTGTACCCAGACCTCTGTCAACTGGCAGTAGGAGCGCCTACCAGATGGGACCTTGAAGGGCATTCTGACCTTCACGAAGCTCCCCAGATATTCAACCCTGACCCTGGTGACTTTGACTTTCCGACTCCCTCGGTTGCGCCAATCAATTCAGAAGGTGTGCTAAGAACTTATACTCTGTATGTATGTCCAGGGCTCCATAGGGAACGAGCCTTAAGCAATTGTGGGGATGTAGATGATTTCAATTCTCAATACTGGGGTTGTGAGACTACGGGTGATGTTTACTGGGGGCCGTCTTCTATTTGGGATCTTATTACAGTCAAGGCCAATTATACACATCATCAAGATGCGTATAAATGCAAGTCATGGTGCAATCCACTCCATATTCAGTTTTCTAATAGGGCAAAACAGAGGCGAACTACAGAATGGATCAGAGGTTTTTCGTGGGGCCTACGGCTATATAAAAGCCATTACCATGGCCTCCTATTCTCCATTAGATTAAAAAATAGACTCTCCACCCCCCAATCTATCAGTCCCGACCCAGTTCTAAATCCCTGGGAGCCGGCTCCTACTGAAAAAGAAAAAATTAACAGCAACAGGAGCCACAATAGCTCCACCCCAGGTGGCTCCCTACAACATATCCACCCTAATGGGGCCACTGGTCATTTTACTCCTCCTCCTCACTATAGGGCCTTGTATTCTCAACCGGTTAATCTCGTTCATCCGAGACCAGATAAGTGCTGTGCAGGTGCTTATGCTAAGACAACAATATGCAGCACTTCCTCAGGGAGACCTAGGCCCATGATTTCAGGATTGAAATCCAAACTAAAAGAAGAGGGGAATGAGACGAAAGGTGGATAAAAATAAAGGTTAAAGTTTCACTAGAGCCTTAGGGAAACAGGCCCTCCTGTTAATCTTAAGACAAACCTTTATCTCAAGAATGTGTAAGGGGCTCATATCTAAGGCATGCAGCCTCCGGGGATGTTTATCTCAAAAACCATTCCAGGAAATTATTTTCCAGAGAACGGGTTAACAGTAAAAATGCAGCTCGTCCAGCCATGTTGACCTGATAACAAATAAACCTATCCCTGAAAATGTCAAGACCTGTACACCAATTAGGTCGCTCCATCCTAGCTGTACCCGTTTGTGGATTTTGTGCTTAAAAACTTCTCCGTAACAAATGTTTGGGGTTCGTTCTCCCCTGGTGGTGATCGAACCCTGGCGCGCCGCCCTAATAAATCCTCTTGCAGTTTGCATCGAGTCCGAATCCTGAAGATTATTTGGGCGATGGTTCCCTGAAAGAGGCCGAGAGGTCTAACAGCACCATCTGAGTGAGGAAGGCAGCTGAGAGAAGCCAGAGCTGGGAACTTGTCAGCAACAGTGACAGCCTTGGCGGGGGGGACATTTGGGCAGATTAGGTAGGCCTTTCATTGCTGCCAGTATTATCTTGACACAAATTCCTCCATTTTAGCACACTTGGGATAATGTGGAGATATATAGGCAGAGCCTAATGATTAAGCTAAAAATGAGTGTCTCTCTAAATCAGTGGTTATTAAATTTTATATGCTTAAGACTCCATAGGGAGGTTGTTAAAATTCTGATGCTACAATCCCACCTCTAGAGACTCTGATTCAGTAATTCTGAGGTCAGTGTTTTTACAATCACCAGGTGATCTGGTCTGAATGGTATTCAGATCATACCTTGAGAACCTCCTGGAAAAGCTTTCTCTTTTGGCCTTTTATCAAAAAGAGTTCCAGTGTCTCTGCTAATTCTCATGAAGTCTTATCTGTCTATGAAGAAGAAGTTTGCAATGACATGCAGCAACACTTACAGGAGGTAGCAGCGACATCTCAGAATCTTTCACACTGCTTATATCCCCGCTCACAGTAAAATACCACAAGGACCCTCTTCTCTACCACAAGGACCCTCTTCTCTATAGAGCAAAAAGATCTTTGGCATCCACTGACAGGTTAAAAATGCGAAGAAATGATCAATATTACTGGGGGAACTTGTTTTCATTGACTCAAGAGAGAGAAATCTCAATTGATGATTTCAGTTTTTCAGTGGAATAACCAGTTCTCTGACCCTAGAAATGAAGTGCCCAGAAATCAGACTTCTGAATGTCAATTCAATGACAGGCCCTCTTCCTGGTGGGTGGCAATGAGACAATTTGGGATGAGTGACAGGTACACAGTCATTCTATAGCTCTCAGGTGAACACATGGTCAGCATGGTGTGCTGACTCCCAGGTTTCTCTTTTGCTATTTGTCTGTGGGTTTTCCCCAGCTGGGATATATCGATCCCTTTTTTTTTTTTTTTGGCATATCATCACATAAGGTTGAAAACTATGTACCTGAAAACACAGGCAACTTTATTTCATCTTTGTAACATGAATACCTATCCTAGTAGGTTCAAATACAAATTGTGTCTACCAGTCTGCCCCCACAAAAGTGAAAGGTACAAACAGACCAAACATATAAGGGCATTCAAAACTGTAAAGAAATAAGATGAAAGCACTGGCTTTAATTCTCCCAGTGAAGCAGCCAGTGCCAGTGCTCACTTACTTGGCTAACCAGAACACGGGGTCTTATACACAGTGCTGCTCAATGGTCCTCAAACCATTGGATTGCAAAAGGAGTCACCACCCAGAAACTTCTACAGCAGTTTGACAATAGCATGCCACCCAGGTGCACAATTAGTGGACTCATCTCCTTGAACAAGCTATGGATCAGTCTGGGTATGGAGCTCACCTAGTGAATTTCCGGTGGGGTGAGATGAACATCAGCACAGGTATGTGAAGGATTGGAGAAAAATAGCCTGTTCCTGTGTCTCAGAGGGTTTGATACTAGGAGACATGACACCTAGCAACACCATGGAATAGTGAGGCTTCATCAGGGGACCTAACTCTAGTCTCGGAATGTAAGAGCCCAAATTTCCATAATAGCAGGCGGCTTCCTCCAGTTGCCATTTCTCAAGTCCCATTTAAATGATTTTATGTTCCAGAAACAGTGTTGAATACTTACAAGAAAGCTTGTACAACCTTGGTTTGAAGACTATGGGTGAAGATAGGAAATGGCCTTATGAACCAGAAAGCAAATTCCTGAACCTCAAGCACAATCTTAGGAAGGAGAAGGAACCGACCCAGGACAGAAAGCAAAAGCAGACCAAGATTAAGTGACAACTTTCACACCAGAAGTAAGCCAGAAGTGAAAAGGGCAAGCTATCCAAACATGCCTGCATCCTTGATGGAGTCATTCCCAGGAGCTATTCAACTTGTGAGAATTCTTTTCTTCACACTCACAAAAGGGTTCAGAATGTGAGGCTTGGGCTCTGACTTTGAATTCCAGCTCCAACATTTACTCTGTGTGTGCCCTTGGGCAAATGATTTAACCCTGCTGAGACTCAGTTTTCTCAGCTATGAAAATGGATGATAATAATAATAATACCTTTATCACAGCACTGTTATGATTATAAGAAATATTACATTAAAAATTATTAGAAGAGTAATTCACATTTAGTGAATCTTTTAATACTACTGACCATTATTATGACAATCATTTAAGAAAAAAATTTCATTTTAAAGAAGGACGAATTTCCTTAAAATGACTGTCTCGATTACTTTCAGGACCTGTACTGCAAAGCAATTGTCTTTTATATTTGAAAAGCTAAACTGTATCATTTAGACTCTCAAAAGACAACCTACATAGATCATCTATTTCTCATAAAACCACAAGTGAGATCAGTTACTAACTTCTCCAAGCTCACTTCTCTGTGATGTTTTTTACTGCCTATTTTTAAGTCCCTGGAGGAAGGGAGAAGATATATATTTATACTTACAAATTCATAGAATATTACCAAAGGAGCACATGGGCAAGAGGGAACAGTGAGTGTATTCAGTAAGGATCAATATATTGCTGAGGAGAGAGGGAGGAAGAATTATTTTCCACTCTATATCTTTTTAATATTTTCTAATTTAAAACCATAGACACATATAATAATTTAAAATGCATTTAATTTTTAAAAATGCTCAGGATGATTTCGTGTAATGTGAAAAATACTAGACAAGGATCCAAGAGATCCGGATTCTATCACTTATGTACTATGAGATCATGGCGAGACACTTTGTATCTTCTTGGATTTCACAGTTGTCAAATAAAGAAAATAATGCCTCCCAAACCACCTCATTGGGTTTACATGAGGGTCAAGTAAGATTACAGAGGCAAAGCTGCTTTCCAGAGGACAAAGCATTACACAAATGTAAGATATCCTTATTGTTATTGGAATCCATCCTCCTCAGTTGTTTTGGCTCCTAGAACACAAAAGATGGAAAAGTTTGGCTTAGAGAATCAGGAGTCATCTATTAGCAGAGTAAATGGTGCAGGTCAAACCTCTCTCTACTTTATACCATGCTTCACTTCCCACTCCGTGATCCTCTCACTGAGCACAACTATATCCTAGAGATGTGACAGGAAGAGCTAAGAGCAGGAAGCCAGAAAACAAGAGTCCATTGTGGAGTGGACCATCCATAGGGATCTCATGCAGTAGTTTTACTTTTTGGACCTCAGACCTCTGGAGTTTGAGAGCATCTATTGACTGAGGATGCCTCAACATCTTGGCATTAATGACAACACTTTGACCTAAACATCACCTCCCCATGTCCTACATCAATAGATGAGATGAATTCCAAATGGAGAAACATGCCATTGCCAATCAGAAGAAAAGTGAAAGACCCAGCTCTAACTATCTGACCTCTCCAACCACCAAAGGAGATTGTGCAAACAAGAGGAATTCCTCATCACAGATGGCCCTGTCATTAGATAGGACAACCCATGATGTCAGAGAGAAAAACACCAACCAGGGAGCAGTTTTTGAACAATCTAAGGACTTCACACTTCTAGCACTGGAGCTGAATGCTGTGGGCAGCCACCCTCAGCTCCACTAAACAGCCCTCTTAAGTCTCACAAAAGTTATTATTACATGAAGACATTCCTAAACCATCATCTGAGAGGTTCTCTTTTCTAAAAATTCACATATAACAGCACTGTAAGAAGCAATTTCACTTTTACAAGCTTTGCCTTCTCAGAGTAAACCAATACTTAGTAAGCATTTATTGTGTATCAGACTCTTTCAGACATATAATCTTGTTTGTCCATTGAAACCTACCCCCAAAAAGCCTCAATTACTCCTGTTTTAGAGTTAAGAAACCTGAGGTTCTGAGAGTCCTAACAGAATCTGTTCATAAATGTCCAGCTAAGTTCTGAATCCAGGTCCCCAAATACTAGATCCAGAGTTCCTTCTCCTTATTCTGATGGCCCCAAATTAAACTGACCACAGAGTACTCTCCAACACTGAAACATTGTAAGTGAAATGTTCAGCTATACTATAGAGAGAGCTAAATTTAAAGCAAAATTCAGACTGTAAATCAGATTATTCAAGTTAAGGCATAAGTTTAAAATATATAAAGGCCAGAGGCAGTGTGGGCAATGGTTAAACTCCACCTGAATTCTGTCACATCAGTGCTAGAGGAGATTGTGTCCCCTCTTTGGACCACTGTACACTGTTGTGCAGGTTGCACACTGCATAATAGTAAGCTTGGATGTTGCCCCTAGAGATGTCAGTATACATCCTCAGCAACTGTCCACAGCAGTTTACTTTCTCTTGGATATCACTTGCAATTGTGGCTACAAAACATTAAAATGTAATCCTGTTTGGAAAGATAAACTCCTCAAATTCCAAATCCAGGAAGTTTATTACTTAAAGGCCCAGTATGAAAAGAAACCTCCCCCAAAATTAGATTTTAACACTAATTTTGAGCCTGGAGATTATCTACAATTTTCTATTCAGAGAAGAGTTGGAGGAGCCAAAGAACACGAGATGTGGAAATGATCACATCACTGTTTTATTCAGATGAACACAAAAGCCAACACACCACTTTCCAAATAAACCATCCTCCTGTCCCAGTCCTAGAGCTCCAGATCCCCTGAAATCAAGCCATTTTGCTTATTCGAACCATGGGATATGCGAAAGATGTCAGGGAGTTATATCATTATTGTCACATCTTTGCATTTATCTCCTGAAATTCAGGGCCGAGGAACTGAACCAGAGCAATCCCAACTTCTCACTTTCTATTGTTGTAGAGGATACTATTGCCCATGAAGATTGCAGGAAGTACCTAGACTGGAACCATCAGGGTTCTGTGGGCAAGCAGATGGCACACTTGAAATAAGATACTGTAAGGAACATTTACTTACAAAGCTACAGGTATAAGAGGAACCACAGGGACAATACAGTAACATGAGGCTTATTAGTAGCCAAGGTGTTAGGCCTAAAGAGGAGAAAAAGAAGTTACTAGAACCTAGAAGGAGAGAATGTATACAGGCCATATCTTGGGAAGAGCTGTGACTCATGGGTGGATGGATACAGCAATCCAAGCAACCTAACAGCAGGGTATCTGGGAACAAATGCTGGTTCTCATTCATCCCTTTCCTCTGATCTGCTGGGACTCCATGCTGAACAGACACAACTGGAAGCCAGAAGACAGAGATACCCTTTGTGTGAACCATGTGGTTGGTGTTCAGTCAATAAGCTGTGTCTGGCTCTTTGAGACCCCATGGACTGTAGCACACCAGGCTGTTCTGTCCTCCATTATCTCCCAGAGTTTGCTCAGAATCATGTCCATTCAGTCTGTGATGCTATCTAACCATCTCAACCTGTGTTGCCCTCTTCTCCTCCTGCCCTCATTCTTTCCCAGCATCAGGGTTTTTTCCAATGAGTTGGCTCTTCACATCAGGTGGCCAAAGTCCTGGAACTTCACCTTCGGCTTCATCATCAGTCTTTCCAATGAATATTCAAGGTTGATTGCCTTCAGGATTGACTGATTTGATCCCTTTGCTGTCCAAGGGACTCTCAAGAGTCTCCTCCAGCACCACTACTCAAAAGCATCAATTATTTGGCTCTCAGCCTTCTTTATGATCCAACTCTCATATCCATACGTGACTACTGAAAAAAAACATAGCATTGACTATAAGAACCTTTGCTGGCAAAGTGATGTCTCTGCTTTTTAATATTCAGTGGGATCCATATGGATCAGCTTCTCAGAGCAGAGCCAGGTCAGGGTTAGGGGAGGGAGAAAATGGGGGAGAGAGATAAGGGGAGGTGGTAGGAACCAGGTGACTATAGAAGAAAGTCTGGAGGGGCATAGGCCCAGCCTCCCCTGCCCCACTGCAGGTGCGGCCCCGCTGGGGTCCCCATTGTTTGAAGGGGTGGGGCGGCGCCCCCAGGGAGCAACCTGAGGTCCAGATGGCGGGGTGGAAAGGGCAGCACCCCTGCCCAGTGTTCGTGAGGCTGCCCACGGAAGGCTGACACCCCACGAGAGCCGTCCAGTCCTCTCGGCCCAGGGTGCGGATGGCTTTGGGTGGAGGAAGACTGGAGCGAAGGAAAGAGGGTTTTCCTTGCCAGTGATCCTGTAGAGTACACTGCCAGCTTCTTGTCTTCTCTTCACCATGGCTTCTTCTGATATCCAGGTGAAGGAACTGGAGAAGCATGCCTCAGGCCAGGCTTTTGAGCTGATTCTCATCCCTCAATCAAAACAATCTGTCCCAGAATTTCCCCTTTCCCCTCCTAAGAAGAGAGATCTTTCCCTGGAGGAAACTGAGAAGAAATTAGAAGCTGCTGAAGAAATGCAAGTCCCATGAAGCTGAGGTCTTGAAGCAGCTTGCTGAGAAACGGGAGCGCGAGAAAGAAGTGCTTCAGAAAGCGATAGAGGAGAACAACTTCAGTAAAATGGCAGAAGAGAAGCTGACCTACAAGATGGAAGCCAACAAAGAGAACAGGGAGGTGCAGATGGCCGCCAAGCTGGAGTCTGTGAGAGAAGGACAAGCACCTTGAAGAAGTGCGCAAGAACAAAGATTCCAAAGATCCTGCTGACGAGACTGAAGCCGACTGATTTGTTCTGAGAACTGACTTTCTCCCCCTCCCCTTCCTAAATATCCAAAGACTGTACTGGCCAATGTCATTTTACTTTTGCCCTCCTGACAAATATTCTAGAAGCTGATGTAGGACTGTATAGGTAGATCCAGATGGTATGATGTTGTTTTAGGGGCTAAAGGGGAGAAACAAAAGTGGTTTACACTTTTTCTAAAGTGTTGAAGTCTTTCTAATGTAGCTATTTTTCTTGTTCTACCTTTCCTACTTCAGTACATCTAGTGTGCTGGGTTAATGGCTAGTACTGTATTGGCTCTGTGAAAAGAGTATGTAGTGGCTTCTTTCAAATTGTTAGATGCTGAATATCTGTTCACTTTTAAATCCCAATTCTGTCCCGATCTTACAGACACTACTGTACTTGAATGGTTAATAAAACTTCACAGTGCTGTTGGAGGCAGTGAAAAAAAAAAAAAGAAGGAAGTCTGGCACAGCACCTGAACTATCTTTAGAATAAATGTACCTTAATAACATCTCCAGGATGATGTGATCACTCACCTAGAGCCAGACACTTGGAATGTGAAGTCAAGTGCGCCTTAGAAAGCATCACTATGAACAAAGCTAGTGGAGGTGATGGAATTCCAGTTGAGCTATTTCAAATCCTGAAAGATGATGCTATGAAAGTGCTACACTTAATATGCCAGCAAATTTGGAAAACTCAGCAGTGGCCACAGGACTGGAAAAGGTCAGTTTTCATTCCAATCCCAAAGAAAGGCAATGCCAAAGAATGCTCAAACTGCTGCACAATTGCACTCATCTCACACGCTAGTAAAGTAATGCTCAAAATTCTCCAAGCCAGGCTTCAGCAATACATGAACCGTGAACTTCCAAATGTTCAAGCTGGTTTTAGAAAAGGCAGAAGAACCAGAGATCAAATTGCCAACATCTGCTGTATCATGGAAAAGCAAGAGAGTTCCAGAAAAACATCTATTTCTGCTTTATTGACTATGCCAAAGCCTTTGACTGTGTGGATCACAATAAACTGTGGAAAATTCTGAAAGAGATGGGAATACCAGACCACCTGACCTGCCTCTTGAGAAATCTGAATGCAGGTCAGGAAGCAACAGTTAGAACTGGACATGGAACAACAGACTAGTTCCAAATAGGAAACGGAGTACATCAAGGCTGTATATTGTCACCCTGCTTATTTAACTTATATGCAGAGTACATCATGAGAAATGCTGGGTTGGAAGAAGCACAAGCTGGAATCAAAATTGCCAGGAGAAATATCAATAACCTCAGAAATGCAGATGACACCACCCTTATGGCAGAAAGTGAAGAGAAACTAAAAAGCCTCTCGATGAAAGTAAAAGAGGAAAGCAAAAAGCTGGCTTAAAGCTCAACATTCAGAAAACGAAGATCATGGCATCCGGTCCCATCACTTCATGGGAAACAGATGGGGAAACAGTGGAAACAGTGTTAGACTTTACTTTTTTGGGCTCCAAAATCACTGCAGATGGTGATTGCAGCCATGAAATTAAAAGACGCTTACTCCTTGGAAGGAAAGTTATGACCAACCTAGATAGCATATTCAAAAGCAGAAACATTACTTTGACAACAAAGGTCCGTCTAGTCAAGGCTATGGTTTTTCCTGTGGTCATGTATGGATGTGAGATTTGGACTGTGAAGAAAGCTGAGCACCGAAGAATTGATGCTTTTGAACTGTGGTGTTGGAGAAGACTCTTGAGAGTCCCTTGGACTGCAAGGAGATCCAACCAGTCCATTCTGAAGGAGATCAGTCCTGGGTGTTCATTGGAAGGACTGATGCTAAAGCTGAAACTCCAATACTTTGGCCATCTCATACTAAGTGTTGACTCATTGGAAAAGACTCTGATGCTGGGAGAGATTGGGGGCAGGAGGAGAAGGGGGCGACTGAGGATGAGATGGCTGGATGGCATCACCAACACAATGGACATGAGTTTGGGTAAACTCCGGGAGTTGGTGATGGACAGGGAGGCTTGGCGTGCTGCGATTCATGGGGTCACAAAGATTTGGACATGATTGAGCTCCTGAACTGAACTGAACTGAACTGAACTGAATAGCATCTCCATCCATTTCTGACTCTGTTTTCCCCCTTCACGCACATGGCCCATTAACAGACTTCTAGATTTTACTCAATCTGTTTTTTTCTATTTTGAGGACAGAGATCTAAAGTCATCTTCACAAATACAATCCACACCTAAGCCATTTATCCTTTAGCACATAGCCCCTGGGAAAATCATATTTGAAAAGGGTATTACCTTTAAATAATAAAGATAATGTTTATTTTTATTTGTGGGAAAAGGTATGTTTAAGTCCTTCCAACTCTCCTTGAAGAAAGTGCTATAAATTGCTCCCTCCAGCTTGCCCAGTAGGGCCATGAGACACTGTGATCTTGGCCATTGGGAGTTTGATGGAAAATAGTGACATTACTTGGGTCACCTATTCCTGTCTCATTAAACTTTCATTTGACTGCACCCTGATTTCTTCCTGGAATCACATTTTAAGTCCTCTCCTCAGTTATTCCACCAAAACTTGGAGGTTAAATGTCCAATTACCTCAGCTAAGGAGTACTGTCTGCCCAGGCAGCAATCCCCTCTCCATTCCACTCCAGGCCACTTGGGGAGCCCTCAGATCCCTCTAGAGCAGGGATCCGCAATCTCTGGGATCTGATACCTGATGGTCTGAGGTGGAGCTGATGAAATAATAATAAAGCACACAATAAATGTAATGCACTTGAATCATCCTGAAACCAACCCTCCCTTCCCAGGCTGTGGAAAATTTGTCTTCCATGAAACTGGTTCCTGGTGTCAAAAAGGTTGGGAACCACTACTCTGGAGACTCCCATACCTCATCAAGCCTCAAAATCAAAACCTTTATGGTATGTGGGCCCATGGGAGGGGAAAGTTGAGGAACACATCCTCCACCGGCCTGGGGATGAATGCTATCCCTTTATTTGTTTCTCTGTAAACTTGACAGAGAGGTAGGACTGAGGTCAATAAATGAACTGGCGATCCAGAAACAGCACTCTAGGAAATACCGTGTTTCACTGAATCTGAGATGTCTAAGAATTTGTAGGCCACAATACTATTTTATGAACCACTGAGAAAGAAAAGGTTCCACCAATCAGTGACACCAACTCCCTGCTGCTTTAAAATTGATTTATTCTAAGGGCTTTGAGAACTCCTTCTGCCCTAAGGGGCATCTCTTGCTCTGTTCAGGCAATTCTTTTGCACACATTTCAGTAACACATGTAACACAGCTCCCTCAGCTACTTAAGGGCTCTTTCTTTCTTACATCCCATAAAACCCTTGAAAACTATGGAATTGCAGCCATTCTGCCAAGATGAATATTTGCTTCACCAACATCAAAATTATGCCTCGTTGCTCTGTTTTGTGCCTTTGTGTACACAATTACTTGGTTCCAGAGCTGAATCATTATGCAAGCTTTCTGAAAATATTTTAAACAGCACTAAGTAGTACCAACAATGAGCATAACTCAATTAAAATGAGGATTCTGTGACCAGCAATGACCAAGTTCATACCTCCCCAGGAAACAGCAACCACTGCCTCGCTGGTGGCAAAAATAAAACCCACCATTTGTAAATCATCTTAATTTTGGAGATGCTGAAACACATGTGGGAGGGGGTGGGTCACATATGAGAATGAAATATGATATATATTTCAATATAACTGTTTTACTGGCTAGTACTGTACAGTAAGGGTACATTTTGAAACATTTGACTTTAGAAAGTATGCAGGTTGGGTTCCAGCAGAAAATAGATGGCACACGCAAAAAGGGGTGATTAAGAGAATTTCATGAAGATATTATTTTATCAAGGTATAAGTAGGGTTAAGGAAAAACCGCAAGCATCTCTGGCTAGCAAAACCAGAAGACTGCTATGACCTTTGCGCCTCAGAATGTAATAGAAAAGAGTTTACGTGAACCCAGAGAAACCCTCACTGTAGAAGGGAGTCATTCCAGCAGGAGCCAAGGCCTTTGGTAGAGGAAGGTAGCTTCTTCCAGGCAACCAGACAGGCAGGGAGTAGAAAGCATAAATATCCTGACCCTCTGTCTGTCTGTCCTTCAGTCTCCCGCCTTTGCCCACGCCACATCTGGGGGTGGAGGTCACCCACAGAGCCAGCCCCCGGGGCAGAAGGCAGGGGTAGACTTTGGAGTGGAGGTGAAAGAGAATACCCAACACTGAGGGTTCACCAGAAAGCCAAAAAGCTTTGAAGTGAGGGATTTTGTGGTTGCCTTATAATACTTTTATGACCAAGGTAGACATTTCATAGCTCCTAGAAGAAAACGATTATGAACAGAAAGGACCTGAGATTTTGAACTTGATTGCCCATTTGTCTGAGTGTCAGATCAGATCCAAATTTGTGTTCTGAAAAAAAAAAATCTTATCTCTAACTCTAGCTGCTTAATCTGTAGGTAAATGAGATAGGTAAATGGTAGCTAGACCAGTATAGACACACATAGGCTAACCTCGCCTTGTCCCCACAGGCAGCACCAAGTGACTTGGTTGAAAACAACTACAGTTAGAATGAGATGAGTTTAGTGGCTCAAAAGCCAGATATTTTTTTAAATTGAAGGATAGATGGTTTACAATGTTGTGTTAGCTTCTGGTGTAAAGCAAAGTGTTTTGTTTTGTTTTGTTTTGTTTTCAGATTATTTCCATTTTAGGTTATTTCCATTATAGGTAATTATAAGATACTGAATATAATTTCCTGTGCTATTCAGTAGATCCTTGTTGTCTATTTATTTTTTAAACTTTTTTATTTTGTATTGGAGTGTAGCTGGTTATCAGCATTGTGATAGTTTCAGATGAACAGCAAAGGAACTCAGCCATACATGTACATGTATCCATTTTCTCCCAAACTCCCCTCCCCATCCAGGCTGCCACATAACATTGAGCAGTTCCCTGTGTATACAGTAGGTCCCTGTTGGTTATCTATTATAAATATAGCAGTGTGTACATGTTGATCCCAAACTCCTTAACTATCCCTTCCCTCAATCCTTTCCCCTTGGCAACCATTCTCTAAGTCTATAAGTCCCCTTCTCTAAGTCTGTAAGTCTGTTTTGCAAAATAAGTTCATTTGTATCATTTCTTTTTAGATTTATCTACTTTCACATAGTAGTATGTATCTATTAATCTCAAATTCCTAATTTATCCCTCCCCCTCTTTAACCTTTGGTAACCATAAATTTGTTATCCATGTCTGTGAGTTTCCTTCTGTTTTGTCCATAAGTTCGATTGTATTGGGTTTCCCTGGTGCCTCAGACAGTAAAGAATCTACCTACAATGTCGGAGACTTGGGTTTGATCCTCGGGTTGGGAAGATTCCCTGGAGAATGGAATGGCAACCCATTCCAGTATTCTTGCCAGGAGAATCTCCATGGAGGAGCCTGGCGGGCCACAGTCCATGGGGTCACAAGAATCAGACACAATTTAGTGACTACACCATCACGAGAATGTCTTCTCCACTAGAAGAAAAGTGCCTCTGTTCATCACTCTATCCTCAGCACCCAGAACTCTACTGGGCAATAAATAAATGGTGGAATTTGTCCAAGGACTTGGGGTCACTGAATGGACAGGACTTGCTCCCAAATAGTCTGTCTAGAGTCCTCCCTATTCCCCCACCTCCCCCCACAACTCTCAGCACACAGGACTGCCTCTAAGATGGTCCTCCCACTCTGTGGATGGGGAATAGAGCGGCATTTATTTACACTCGTATCCCCAGTGTCTCCACCCAGGTTGGCTGAACTGAAAGAAAAGGTGCATGCCACTGAGCCAAAAAGGAAAATTCTGCACTTTATCTCCAGTCCCAGCCATTCTAAGCTGTGTAGAAACTTAGTTCTGCTTCCCCACGAAGCAGGAGAAGCCACTGCTGTTGGCATTCAGAAGACAAGGACAAAGGCAGCATCATTACCCGGAGGTGTCAGGCTCTGGACTTGTACCAGCTTTCCCTCCCTCCCCACATTATTCATCTTTCAGCTGAATCACAAAAAGAAACAGGATGTACAAAGCCACAAACAGCATCATCTCTTTCTCCTGGGGAATATAGCACCACTCCTTTTGTATAATCTCCTGAAGCTTTTATACATTTCCTTCCTCTGGTGCTGTTTTCTGCTTCTCCTGGCCTTTCTAACTCCTCCTCGATTTTCTTTCTGCCAGAGAATTTATTCACCGTGAGCACGTGCACACGTGTCTTTTAAAGCACAACGCTGGCTGCATTCCCAGCAAGGGAGGAAGCAGCTTTGTGGCCCAACTAATTCAATAAGCTTCAATTATTCATGGAATATTTATTAGGTGGGAAGAAAGCAATGGTTCCACCACTTGTTATTAGCCCACAAATCTATCAGAGGAGTGAATTAATGTCCTGTCACCAAAGAAGTCTCCGGATCGTCAAACACAGGAGTGGCTAATGACCAAAGATTGGAGATTGTTTTACAGAGGGTCATGACACACATCACTTATACCACATGGTACAAACAGAAAATAGGGTTGAGAGTCAAGAAAGATGCGAGCAGAGAAGTAGGAAAGGGCACACAGTCCCCTGAGCTCTCCTTATCCCAAAAACTTCAACCAGGCAGCCCCAGGGTCAGTTGTTCTATATGCTTTTATGAGACACTCAGGTACAGCCATTGGAGGAGACACAGGAGAGACTCAGGAAAATAACAGGCATTATACTCACAGGCCCTAGAGACAGGAGGCATACCACCTCATGCAGGACCACATAGGAATTCACCAACATGGTCTGGAGGCAGAAGGAAGAAGCACTTAGGCCATGGAGGCTACTGGGGTATCCTTGGGAAAGGCAAGGTAAGGCAGGGGGAAGCAGCTCAGGATGGGCTGGTTTGAAAACCTTCTGCAGGATTTGGGCTACTGAGGTGGTCCCTTTTGCCTGGTACCTAGCCCTGGGATGATTAAGACAGAGGAAAATTGCCTCCAAGAATGTTTGGGCCAGACAGGAGGTGTGGCTCTGGAAATCAAAGGCATGCACCCAAGCTGAGCCTTTGCTAGCTCTAAAAATCAGCAGTCTGTCCCCCACCAGAAAGGTTTCCTAAGATGTCAAAAATCATAATACACAGAAAATGTTTAAATATATTCACTGCACCAGCCTTCTAGTGGAACAGAACCCAGCACCATCAAGCTCCATATATCTGCAGGGACAGAGGGCAGGGAATATCTGTGCAGGCATCATCAGGACGCTCTCATGTCAAGAAAGTGGAACCTTTAGAAATGGAGGGTTGTGGAGCTCAGGGGCCAGAATCAGTCTGTTTTCTCAATCCAAGTAACCCAGATCGGTTGAGCCAGGTCTCTGCTAAGCTCCTAAAAGGTGAAGAGAAGGAAAAAAAAAAAAAAAAAGATACTGTAGGGCCATGGGACTTTCCTCTCCTTGGAAGCTAAATGAGTTCATTTCCCAGTGAACAGAGCCTGGAGATACTGAGTCCACTCAAGAAGCAACCAATGAGGGTTGAGTCCTTCATGAGCTCTTCAGTCTCAGGGGGCACAGCAGCCAGTTTGGGATTCATGGTCAGTGGGATTTGAAAAGATGACATAACCTTCATCAAGCAAGCAGATACAGTGAATACACTGGTGGTTGCCAGGGGCAGGGGGTAGGGGTGGGGGGCCAAAGAGGGGAGGGAGTCAAAAGGTACAAACTTCCAGTAATAAATAAATCATGGAGGTATGATATACAGCATGGTGACCATTGTTAATAATAGTGTATTGCATATTTGAAAGTTGCTAAGAGAGTGGATCTTAAAAGTTCTCATAACAAGAAAACACAATCTATAACTATGTATAGTGAGAGATATCATGGTGATCATTTCAAATATATACAAGTATCAAATCAATATGTTGCACACCTGAAACTAATATAATGCTATGTCAGTTATCACCTCAATTTAAAAATAAATAAATAAAATGTAGGTTGCATTATTTTTCAGGTAAGGAGAAACCAACAGATGAGGAGATGACTGCTATTGGAAAGATAGTTTGCTATAGAAAACAACAGAATGGGAAGGACTAGAGATCTCTTCAAGAAAATTAGAGATACCAAGGGAACATTTCATGCAAAGATGGGCTCGATAAAGGACAGAAATGGTATGAACCTAACAGAAGCAGAAGATATTAAGAAGAGGTGGCAAGAATATACAGAAGAACTATACAAAAAGATCTTCACAACCCAGATAATCATGATGATGTGATCACTAATCTAGAGCCAGACATCTTGGAATGTGAAGTCAAATGGGCCTTAGAAAGCATCACTACAAACAAAACTAGTGGAGGTGATGGAATTCCAGTGGAGCTATTTCAAATCCTGAAAGATGATGCTATGAAAGTGCTGCACTCAATATGCCAGCAAATTTGGAAAACTCAGCAGTGGCCACAGGACTGGAAAAGGTCAGTTTTCATTCCAATCCCAAAGAAAGGCAATGCCAAAGAATGCTCAAACTACCGCACAGTTGCACTCATCTCACATGCTAGTAAAGTAATGCTCAAAATTCTCCAAGCCAGGCTTCAGCAATACGTGAACCGTGAACTTCCAGATGTTCAAGCTGGTTTTAGAAAAGGCAGAGGAACCAGAGATCAAATTGCCAGCATCCACTGGATCATGGAAAAAGCAAGAGAGTTCCAGAAAAACATCTATTTCTGCTTTATTGACTATGCCAAAGCCTTTGACTGTGTGGATCACAATAAACTGTGGAAAATTCTGAAAGAGATGGGAATACCAGATCACCTAACCTGCCTCTTGAGAAATCTGAATGCAGGTCAGGGAGCAACAGTTAGAACTGGACATGGAACAACAGACTGGTTCCAAATAGGAAAAGGAGTACGTCAAGGCTGCATATTGTCACCCTGCTTATTTAATTTGTATGCAGAGTACATCATAAGAAACGCTGGACTGGAAGAAACACAAGCTGGAATCAAGATTGCCGGGAGAAATATCAATAACCTCAGATATGCAGATGACACCACCCTTATGGCAGAAAGTGAAGAGGAACTAAAAGCCTCTTGATGAAAGTGAAAGTGGAGAGTGAAAAAGTTGGCTTAAAGCTCAACATTCAGAAAATGAAGATCATGGCATACGGTCCCATCACTTCATGGCAAATAGATGGGGAAACAGTGGAAACAGTGTCAGACTTTATTTTGGGGGCTCAAAAATCACTGCAGATGGTGATTGCAGCCATGAAATTTAAAGATGCTTACTCCTTGGAAGAAAAGTTATGACCAACCTAGATAGCATATTCAAAAGCAGAGACATTACTTTGCTGACTAAGGTCCATCTAGTCAAGGCTATGGCTTTTCCTGTGGTCATGTATGGATGTGAGAGTTGGATTGTGAAGAAGGCTGAGTACCGAAAAATTGATGCATTTGAACTGTGGTGTTGGAGAAGACTCTGGAGAGTTCCTTGGACTGCAAGGAGATCCAACCAGTCCATTCTGAAGGAGATCAGCCCTGGGATTTCTTTGGAAGGAATGATGCTAAAGTTGAAACTCCAGTACTTTGGCCACCTCGTGAGAAGAGCTGACTCACTGGAAAAGACTCTGATGCTGGGATGGATTGGGGGCAGGAGGAGAAGGGGACGACTGAGGATGAGATGGCTGGATGGCATCACTGACTCGATGGACGTGAGTCTGAGTGAACGCCGGGAGATGGTGATGGACAGGGAGGCCTGGCGTGCTGTGATTCATGGGGTCGCAGAGAGTCAGACACGACTGAGCAACTGAACTGAACTGAACTGAACTCAGATTCCAAAATGATGGCATGTCTGGTGGAGCCACTTAGGGAAGAATCGGGGTCAGTTAGGCGGTAGATGGAGGCAGGAAAAAGTAGACAAGAGCTTTTATTGTGGTTTCTACAGGAAAGAATGAGAGGCAGGGGAAGCAGGCTTCAGGCTGGCTAGTTTGAAAGATTTCAGTAGGCTTTCAGTGGAGCATAGTGGCTGCCCTTACTTGTCTGGTACCTGATGCTGAGGACTAGGATAGGCAGATAGTGGCCTGGGATATAAAAGCTCCATAAAGAGGTGACTGGGATGGGCACTGGGCTGGATGGTTTCCATATGAAAGGAACCCTAGCCCACCTGTCAATTACTATCTCTAGGAACAGGCCAATCCTAAAAAGGCAGGCCCTCCAGTGTCAGCAAGACCTTAGACATCAAACATCAAAAATACAGAAAATTAGTTCCAGGTGTACAGCAAAATGATTCCGTTATACATATGCATGGATCAACTACAATATAAAATAAAAAGTTTTTTCAAATAAGTAAATAAAGTCAGATAACAAGAAATATACAGAAAATTTAAAAATGTGCTTGATATAATGTGGCCCCGGGCTGATTGCAGAAACCTGGGGAAGACTTCTCCATGTGAATGAAGGCCTGAATCTAAGGATGGGGCTGCGATCTAGGACTCCTGGAAAGGGTGATGGGGAAATCTACCTAGAACTTGAACTAGGCCTTTATAAGTAGAGTTGATCAGGAAATGAAAGTGGTAAAGAGATGCTGGGATAAGGAGAAGGCAATGGAGGGAAGGGAAGGGAAGAACAATTACCAAGTAATGAAAATGGTGTGAAAGTAAAGAGGTGAAAAGACCCTCTGGTGGCCTGTGATTACAAAGTTCAGTTCAGTTCAGTCACTCAGTCATGTTCGACGGTTTGAGACCCCATGAGCTGCAGCACGCCAGGCCTCCCTGTCCATCACCACCTCCCGGAGTTCACCCAAACTCAACAAAAGCCATTCCTTTTCTCTGACTCCTGTTTAAATTAAATATTGAATATACACAAAAGAATATTAAAACATCTGTCTGGGGCCGATGGAGGCAGCCCACTACCTCACAGGTGGTAGTAAGGGTTACACGAAGGAATACTTAGACAATGGCCAGCACAGCGCTTGCACAGAGGAGGCGCCAGGGAACGTCAGCTTCTTGCCACCCACTCCTTCCTCCCTCCTCTTTTTCTCCCTCAGTCTTTCCCCCACATCTGCCTTTACCCAGCCCAACCTCTGGGTAGTCTACCAGCCCCATTCTCAGAGATGCAGAATCCCCTCTGTAGGGAACTGCATGCTTGTGCTTCCCCAAACTCATGTTGAAGCCTAACTCCCAGGGTGATGGCATTTAGGTGGGGCTTCTGGGAAGTATTTAGCTGGGGTTTAGATGAGGTAATGAGGGAGGCATGTCCTCTTGTAAGACAAGACGTGATCACCCTCTCTTTCAAGCACGTGAGGACTCAGCCATAAAGAGGCGGCAGCAGGTGGCTGTCTGCAAGCCTGGAAGAGAGGTCTCCCCAGAACCCAACCAGGCAGGCACCCTATCTCAGAAATCTAACCTTCACTGTGAGAAATAAAAGTCTGTTGTTTAAGCCAATAGCCTATGGTATTTTGTTATGGCAACCCTCACTGATAAAGACATCCTAAACCTCCTGGAAGAATACAACCCTTAGTTCCAAAACAGGAAAGGAAGATGAATGTGCCTTTGATGAAATACTTCTGGGCCATAAAGATTAGTAAAATGTCTTTCCTCTAATGCATTAAACTAGACAATTTAAAACCAGAAATCCCAGAATGCCGAGATCTCATAGGCTAACAATCTGAGAGGTTAAGACCCACACCGACACAGACTGCTGGAGAACCGGATGCCAATATTTCTCAAAATGTAGCTCCTAAATCCCCTGGAGCAGGGCATTGCAACCCACTCCAGGATTCTTGCCTGGAGAATCCCCATGGACAGAGGAGCCTGGCAGGCTACAGTCCACAGGGTCGCAAAGAGTTCGGCACAGTTGAGCAACTAAGAACACACACACAGACCACCTTTATCAGAAATTACCCAGAGTGTCTGTTATGAAAATCAGATGTGTCAAAAAAATAAAATAAAATACATAGAAATAAACCTAACCAAAGAGGTAAAAGACTTATACATTGAGAGCTATAAAATATTGATAAAGGAAACTGAACATGATTCAAAGAAATGGAAAGATACTCCATGTTCTTGGATTAGAAGAATTAATACTGTGAAAATGACCATACTACTCAAAGCAATATACAGATTTAATGTAATCCCTATCAAATTACCCATGACACTTCTCACAGATCTAGAGCAAGTAATTCTAAGATGTATACGAAACCACAAAAGATCTAGACTTGCCGAAGTAATTCTGAGGAAAAAGGACAAAGCTGGTATTATGTATTATATAATAGCATTTACATGTGGGATCTAAAAAGGCAATACAAATCAACTTATTTACAAAACAGAAAACAGACCCACAGATGTAGAAAACTAACTCAGGCTTAGCAAGGGGAAAATGGAGGTAGTAGAGGGCCACATAATTAGAAGTATAGGATTAAGAGATACACTGCTGCATACTTGCCTGGCAAGGGAGATACCATGAGCAAGAGGCACACTGCTCTATATAAAACAGATAAACAACAAAGATTTACTGTATAGCATGGGGAACTATATTCAATATTTTATAATAACTTTTCATGGAGAAGAACCTGAAAAAGCAGATAGATAATCAGAATCACTTTGCTATACACCTGAAACTATACACAATATTTTAAATCAACTATATTTCAATTTTTAAAAAATCAGATGTCTGCAACCTATTAGATAGAAAGCAGCAGTTGGGATCCTAGAAGTCTACAGTTTGCAAGCTCCCCAAGGCTGTCTCATGAACAGTATGGCACAAACTCTGACCACCACCAGCCCATCTCTACTGAGTACTACAGACTGGGACGCTGAAAATCTTTTCTAAACTCTTGCACTGAGAATGTGGTCTGCACTCCAACAGCATCACATCACTTGAGAGACTCTTAGAAATGCAGAATCTCAGGCCCCAGCCAGACCTAGTACCTCAGAGTGCATCTGTCCATTTGAGTTTGGAAACCATGCTCTGCTCCAGTGAATCCAGACTGACCCAGGTCCTGTGAGTGCCTTCAGGATCTGCCTAGGAGTTCCTACTGTCAAGATTTCAAAATCAAAGTAAGCTACTCAGACAGGAACCAAGGGGAGTGTAGAATAGACAGAGAGGAAAATAATGTTTTCATGAACTGAGTGACCCACATATCCATTTTACACCTTTTGCAGAGACTGCAAGGTGTCCCCTACTGACCATTCTTCTCCACTTTCTTTAATAGGACCCCTGGTGTTTAGCTGGTATTTGACTGCCCAACAGAGAAACCATATTACTCAGCCACCCTAAGCTGAAAGTGTGTTCATGGAAGTTCTGGCCAGGGAGATGTAAGCAAATGTATTCTTTGCCAGTCCTGGGAAGTGTCCTTATAGGAATAGGGCATGCCCTTCTTCACCCTTTCTTGGCCCCTGGCTAGTATGTAGACATGATGGCTGGAGCTCAAGCAGCCATCTGGGACCATGACGTGGAAGCTACATGATGAGAATGTGGTCCCTGGCAATATCATGAACTAGATATCTACCTCTTGACTTCTTAACTTACTATTTGTTTGTGCCATTTTAATTGGGGTTTTCTTTTACTCTTGGGTGAACCAATTTTTTATTTATGTCCTCTTTACACTATAGCCTGGTTCAGGTGACATTAGCTGAGTGACCCCTTTGTTCTCAGAAAGGCAGAGTATCTTGACTATAAGAAAAAAAATCCCATTATTCAGGAGGATTTAGTACCATTCTAGGCTTGACTATATCTCTCAGCCAGTAGCAAATGGAGGAGGAAAGGGGAAGTCGGGGGCAGAGCATTAAGGACCTACCCCTTTCTTCTACAAGAGCTATACTTAACCTTTCTGTTGCCATAGATACCTCCAGAAAGAACATTAACCCTCTTGGAGCTCTTGCCAATATTTCTTTCTGCTTGTAGCTGGCAACTCTAACCTATATTTCTCTTACTGCAATTTAGACAAGTCCCTCTTCACCTTTAGAGGAAAAAGAAGTACAGAGACTGCCTGCTACAACCTTTCAATATGAAATCCTCTCTTCATCCATTAGATAAACTCATATTTGAGGGCATATTATGTGCAAATTACTGTGGTAGGCATGGGACAGAATAAAGTCTTCCTGAAAGCTGTTTTTGATTAGTATATTTGTCTCTAAAAGCCAACTCCTCACTCCAGGCAACAGGCCAATTAATTATCTCAAAGCCAAGTTTGAGCCTTGCCCTTGAAAATGTTATGCAAGGATTAGACCCTTCTGCAAATCAGAGGGGGAAAATGCCCTTTTTTTCCTGATACATAATTACCTTCCTTATGCTTCCTCTCAAACTCTTAAATGACTTTTCATGACACTCATATAAATTACCCTTCTTTCAATGACACAGGAGATGTTCTCCAAAGGGATCTAATCGCCCTCTCACACTCTTGCTCTCTCTCATACACACAGACACACATACACACACCCTAAGAATGCATGAAGAGCAGAGTGCAGTTTCTGGCATGTTCAAAGTGTTAAATAACCTTTCCCCAAATCTGATTTCCTTGGTTTTATGCTTTATGTCCTATATTTTATCCCTTGCAACATACCATGTAATAAATACTTTTATTAGTATATATCACAACTATTTTATTCTTCTGTTTCTAATATTACTGCAAATTACCAATTATACACACTTGTCTTCAGGAGATTCATCCAGAAAAAGCACTCTCATTCAGGGTACAAAGAAATCATATATAATGTCTACCTGTCATTGAAATGTGTTTCTGTGGTCACATTTGAATGTGGAAATGTCTCTTCTAAAACTGTTACAAGAAATCTCTTTGACTAAGTCGAGTCATGAAACCATGAAGATCTGCACCAGAAGCAACTGGAAGGCTGGCTGGCTTCCCCAGGACTGTGGTTTGGGTTGAAAGGAAGAAATCAGACAAACACCCTGTTAATGGGGTGTGAAACTAAGATGCTTATGCTAACCAGGAGGCAACCTCCTTTCTGGACACAAGCAAATGGGACTCTCTTCTTCACAGCTTGCTTCACTAAGTCCTTGACAGCTAACGAATTATTTTAATTCGAAAGGGCTTTTCCAGAGCAAATGATGACGCTGCTATAGAGTAGTCACACGGTGATAGGAAAAAGCAGTAACTAAATAGAGCATCCTGCATTCAGGAAATAAGGAGTCCAAAATCGCCCCACCCCTGCACCCCCCAAGAGTGTAACCCAACTCCCATTTTTGGAGTAGCTGAGCTGGAGTAGGCCAAATTTTTGTACCTTAAACTTGACCCACTCACCCTATGAAACAGTCTGAGCAGAAGGGCACATAAGGCAGTAGTGTAAGAAGCCTGAAGGTAACATTTCGGTGCAGGTCCCTCTACCTAAAAAGAGGGCACCCGGGGTTAACTTCCAAATCCTGGGCTTTGTGTAAACAGTTTAGACACACTTAATGGCATGTTTACTGAGAAGGAAATTTTCTTACTCATTTCTTTTTACAATTCTCAAGTTATATGCATAAAAAAGAAACAGAGCTTTTTCCATTCATCTGGTTTATGCACTGTTTTTTCTTATCCCTTTCTCTCAGCATCCTGTTGGGCTTACTCTACTAAGAAAGCCTCTTACATATTTGGGGTTTGTGAGGGGAGAAGGACAGGGGGAAGGGAGGATGTAGGAAAGCTCTTGATGAATTTGAACAGGAAATGTCTTTAACAAATGAAGTCTCTTTTCCCTTGTCTAATTCTGAAATGCCTCTGGCTCGAAAATCCCCCATATGCTTGTTATTTATGTATACCACGCAAATTCTAAACAAAGAGTTCCATTCTTGGTCCCCCTCCACACACCCTTGAGCAGCAAGAAAATTTTCCACCAGAGAGATATAGGGAGATCCGGAGCAGAACAAAACCAATGGCCACTGCACAAAACCTTCTGGGCAAAAGCCAAATCGAAGGTTGTATATGAACCACACAGGGCTAATTAACTCTGCGTGATGAATTTGCTTTCTTCCAGCAAGTCCAAGCCTGGATCATTTTGTAAGGCTGCTATAGCAAAGTACCACAGACTGCATGGCTTACACAGCTGCAATTTCTTGCCTCATAGTTCCAGAGGCTAGAAGTCCGAGGTGGAGGTCTTAGCAGGTTTGGTTCCTCCTAAGGCTGGGAAATTTGTTCTCTGCCTCTCCCCCAGTTCCTGGTGGTTCGCTACAATCTTTGGTATCTCTTGGCTTGTAGAAGCATTATCCTGATGCCTGCTTTCCTGTTCACATGATGAACACTTTCTGTGTCTATGTCCATCTCCCATACTTCCCCTTTAGGTAAGGGCATCAAGTCGTATTGTATCAGGACCCCCCCTAATGACCTCACCTAAGTACTTAACATCTGCAAAGACCTTATTTCCAAGTAAGATCATATTCACAGGCATTGGGGGTTAGGACTCCCAACCTGAATTTGGAAGACAGCACAATTCAGTCCTTAGTGGTGCCCAGTGTAAAGCACCTAACCGCAAAGCTGAAAACTCTGCCCAGAGAACAGCCGGTGGGATGATCAGGTGTAAGCCTTCTCAAAACATTGTGGCCCCTTCTGGACTATGGAGAGCAGGTTTCTGAGCTGCAGGGATCCTCTTGGAAAAGCTAACTGCTGAAATGTGCTCTTCAAGAGCAATTCAAGATGAGCGGCTCTCCCCATGCCCTGTGGTTCTCAGAGCACCAGTCTCATCTCTCTCTCCAAGCAGGTGGGCAAAAATGAGGCTGAATCTGAGAGAGCCATGGGTCTGCTGGGCTTCCCCTACTCAGAACCAGCCTTTCCTATTGTTTCTCCTCTGGACATGCATGGCAGTAGAGAAGGCAGAAGTTGGGACTCACCCTCAGCTTTGGGGCTCGCTGCATTCCACTCTGATTCATTTCCCTCTAATCAGTTCTCCCTGCTTCCTTCTCCCCTACTCTCTTCAACCCAGAATACCAAGAATGTCGACCACAAGAAATTCAGAGGAAAGTGGTGAAGCGAGAAAGTAAAAGGCTGCAGTCAGAAACATGTTTGATGTCTCTGAGTCCCATCCCGTTTGGGATTCCACAGCCTCGGAGCCCTATCCATGCTGGCCGATACCTAGGCACTGGGGACCAGTGGATGTTTTCCTTCTGTGTTTTGACTGAACTTCCTCAGGACTCAGAGGAGCAGGCAAGCTATTCGTGGAGAATCGTCTTCCAAGTCATTTATCTGTTTCCTTCTAAGCATCTGTGCCCCCCTCTGTTACCCAGTGCAAGCAGGGGAAGAAGGCTCAGGCAGCCAGGGGCGGAAAAGGCATGGCCATGCCCAGGCCGGATGAGTCCTGGCCACAGTGGCCCCTGCTTTCACACCTAAGGAGAAGAGGCACTAAGACAGGACGGAAGCTCTGGGCACCAGCACGCTGGGCAACCAGCGGACTTTGCTGCTAGGAAATCAGGGAGGAACTTGCTGTGTCATTCGGGACTCCCAAATGCCAGTTTCTTCAGAGAGAAGGCCACCCACCGCCCCCTCCTGGGGGATGAAAGCCCAGGATGGAAGACTCCAGAGGCCCAGAGGAGGAAGAGGGAGAAGCCCACACCATCCAGTTGTGACAGGAGAAGTGGGAGTTAAAACTGTCCACAGGGGCAGCAAATGTCCCCTGTTATGATTCTCCTTCTCACCTGGATATCGGTCAGCTGTCTGGTCTCTCCCACCAGAGCAGACCCTGGAGACAGCCCTGCCCTGTGGCTTGGGCCAGCTCCTGATCCTGCCCCACCTGTGGATTTTAGCCACCATTGACCCGGGTCCTGGCACCTCCTGGCTGAAGTGCTGTAAACACCTCCAAGTCAGAATGTACTGCAGGCTTTGTCCTCCGTCCTCCCAGCTCCCTGCTCCAGCAAATCTTTTGTTTCACCCCGTTTGCAGTTAGTCCAACATCATGACCCACCCAGTGGATGGAAAGGTAGACAATCAGTCTCACCTGATGAAAACATCTGACGCTTCTGGGACATCGGATAGCTACAGCATGGGCAAGGGAGGCCTGAGGGCGGAGAACACTGAGCAATCAATTCAAATCAACTCTGGGGAAGTTGGGGGCTGTTTGGTCAATACACGATGACTTTATTTTATACGCTCTCTGAAATAAGTTAGCACCAGGCTCCAAAAATCTGTTAAATTACAGTCTAATCCATGAATTTAGAGCTTCCAGTTGGTCAAACTGAAACCATGCAGGACCCTGTGGGGGGCTCCTGAGGATAAACCTCCATGTCTCTCGCCTCTTGTTTGTAGAAAATCTTTAGCTTCTGGGGCCTTCCCTGAGTTCCAATGAGCGAGTATCAACACAGTCAGAGAGGTGAGAAAATTCAGAAACAAAAGAAAACCAGGACGCGCGGGGCCATTGAATACAAAAAGGGGGAGGGGAGGGGGAGGGGGGAGGGGGGGGGGGGAGGGGAGGGGGAGGAGGGGGTGGGTGGGCGCTCTTTCTTTTTTTTTACTTCGCAGAGATTTTAGCACAGGTTTTCCCCTAGTTCTCACGGCCGCCCCACCTCGCCGCCTCCCGACCCCCCCTTCTCCCCCTCCCCACTCATCGTCATGACGGCGTCTCCGGATTACTTGGTGGTGCTCTTCGGAATCACGGCTGGGGCCACCGGGGCCAAGCTGGGATCGGACGAGGAGCTGATTCTGCTCTTATGGAAAGTCGTGGATCTGGCCAACAAGAAGGTGGGACAGTTGCACGAAGTACTAGTTAGACCGGATCACTTGGAGCTGACGGAGGACTGTAAAGAAGAAACGAAGCTCGACGCCGAGAGCCTGTCCTCGGCGCCGCAGCTGGACCAAGCTCTCCGACAGTTTAACCAGTCAGTGAGCAATGAACTGAATATTGCGGTAGGAACCTCCTTCTGTCTCTGTACGGACGGGCAGCTTCATGTCAGGCAAATTCTTCATCCTGAGGCTTCTAAGAAGAATGTATTATTGCCTGAATGCTTCTATTCCTTTTTGATCTTCGAAAAGAATTCAAGAAGTGCGGCCCTGGCTCACCTGATATTGATAAACTGGATGTTGCAGCAATGACAGAGTGTTTAAATTTTGAGAAGAATAGTTTAGCCTCCCGGTATGGAGCATCTCAAGCTGAAGATATGGGAAATATAATCTTAGCAATGATTTCAGACCCTTATAATCACAGGTTTTCAGATCCAGAGAGAGTAAATTACAAATTTGAAAGTGGCACTTGCAGCAAGATGGAACTTATTGATGACAACACAGTAGTCAGGGCACGAGGTTTACCGTGGCAGTCTTCAGATCAAGATATTGCAAGATTCTTCAAAGGACTCAGTATTGCCAAGGGCGGTGCAGCACTTTCAATGCCCAGGGTCGGAGGAATGGAGAAGCCCTGGCTAGGTTTGTGAGCGAGGAGCACAGAGACCTAGCTCTGCAGAGACACAAGCATCACATGGGCAGCCGGTACATCGAGGTTTACAAAGCAACAGGTGAAGATTTTCTTAAAATTGCTGGTGGTACATCCAATGAGGTGGCCCAGTTTCTCTCTAAGGAAAACCAAGTCATTGTCCGCATGCGGGGCTCCCCTTCACCGCCACAGCTGATGAAGTGGTGGCCTTCTTTGGACAGCATTGCCCCATCACCGGGGGAAGGAAGGCATCCTCTTTGTTACCTACCCAGATGGTAGGCCCACAGGGGATGCTTTTGTCCTCTTTGCTTGCGAGGAATACGCACAGAACGCACTGAGGAAGCATAAAGACTTGTTGGGTAAAAGATACATCGAACTCTTCAGGAGCACGGCAGCTGAAGTTCAGCAGGTGCTGAATCGATTCTCCTCGGCTCCTCTCATTCCACTTCCAACGCCTCCCATTATTCCAGTCCTACCTCAGCAGTTTGTGCCCCCTACAAACATTAGAGACTGTATCCGCCTTCGAGGTCTTCCCCTACGCCGCCACAATCGAGGATATCCTCGATTTCCTGGGGGAGTTTTCCACCGATATCCGAACTCATGGGGTCCACATGGTATTGAACCACCAGGGCCGCCCGTCAGGAGATGCCTTTATCCAGATGAAGTCTGCGGACAGAGCATTTATGGCTGCACAGAAGTGTCATAAAAAAACCATGAAGGACAGATATGTTGAAGTCTTTCAGTGTTCAGCTGAGGAGATGAACTTTGTGTTAATGGGGGGCACTTTAAATCGAAATGGCTTATCCCCACCGCCATGTAAGTTACCATGCCTGTCTCCTCCCTCCTACACATTTCCAGCTCCTGCAGCAGTTATTCCTACTGAAGCTGCCATTTACCAGCCCTCAGTTCTCCTGAACCCACGAGCGCTGCAGCCCTCCACGGCGTACTACCCCGCGGGCACCCAGCTCTTCATGAACTACACGGCGTACTACCCCAGTATGCAACTGAGGATAGACTTGTACACACAAGTGACCAGGCCAGGACTCTATCCAAAGAATGGGTTTGTATTTAAGGGCCCCAGCAGTTAGATCATCCTCACAAAAGAAGTGTTTGAAAGATGTATGGAGATCCTGAAACCTTCAGACATAAGACAACTTCCAGCAACTTCAGGAGAAGTTTGTCTACACTCAGGCTGCAGTATTTTCAGCAAACATCACTGGACAGTGGGCAAATGCCCTATCTTTTGGTGGAATGAAAAATTTGAGCCAATGAAGCCAAATTTTCATTGCAAGCAGCATGCTTGGCTCCTTGCTCACTGCAAATAGGCATTTAAAATGTGAATTTGAAATCGAGTGTCTCCATTACTGCCAGCTAGTATGGCATCATAGGTGTTTCCTAAGTTTTAAGTCTTGGGGGAAAAAAAAATACTCCACTAACATCTGCCATCTCCACCAGGAACTCTTTTCTGGAAGCTCCATTTATGTGTGTTCCCACTCTTCTCCCCATCTTTTGCACAATCACGTGCTCTTCTGAAGTAAAAATAAGGCCTTGGAGTACGTAAGTCCCAGACTACAAAAAGAAATAAAGCTATAATTTCCCCAGTCTCTTGGCCATCACAGTGTCGTACAGTTAAAAGCCACCAAAAACTATTTTTAAAACACCTTGGAATAAGTGAGAAGAAATGGCACACCCATCACAAAACATACACCATTTAAAAGTTGCATTTTTTTCTCAGCGGGTATCAGTTGTAAACAAAAATGAACTAGGGGCCAAAATATAAAACCAAAAATGAAGCAGCTATGTATAGTTATTAATTTCTAGTTTGAACTGTAACTGAATACTGTGGTTTCGTATGTATTATTTTATACTGTTCCCATTATTGATGGTTTGGAATTTAATAAGAAATTCCATAGTTTTTAATATCACAACTGAGAATATTTGAACAGTGTATTCTAGAAAGCAATATACTAACTAAAGTGATGCTTGTATATAATAAGGTAGCCTTAATCCTTTTTCTCTAATGCCTTAACTGTCAAATAATTAAAACTTTTAAAAAGCCTAGGCTTATAGTCAGCTTGCTAGACTGAGAGGTAAACACTGACTGATGAGAACAGGTCCTGATGCTGTCAGTGTTCAGCACTATGTGTTTAGCTGTGTTTATGCTCTAGAAGTGCAATATTAGACACTAGCTAGATAGCACCGCTGCCTCGTGCAGCTCCAAAGAGAGAGACAATTTGATTAACCGAGTGCACATGTTTCTTTAAGTTACTCCTAACGCCCATAGCTTGAATGCAATGCCATACAGATTTATGTGGCTGCTATTTTTATTTACTTTGCATTATTTTGATTAATACCTTAAATGGAAAGCCAAACATTCCCTTTTCACTGACCAGTAATGGCCCTTTAACTGCAGTAGGAAAAATAAGAAAAACCATGTTGTGTAGAAATTGGTGATAACTGGCACTTCAGATCATAAAAATAGTTCTTTATACTTGGCTGCCTTAAGATGCTGTTTGCCCAGAGCTCTGAAAGACTTTAAGATAGGCAGTAATACTACAATACTACTGAATTTTTGTAGAATTGTTACATTTGATAATAAAACTTGCCTGTTTAATCTCAAAAAAAAAGAAAAAAAGAAAACCATCAGGCAATAGAAAATAATGATAGTTTAGCCCTGAAAAAGGCAAGGAACTTTAGTTCCTCCGTAAGGGCTATAAATAATATCCTCAGCCACAGCCTTGAGTTTTTTTGCAGAGACTAAAACCCCCATTAGGTGTGAGAAGTTAACTACATTGCTGACCAGAAGTACATGGTCCCAGACCAGCTGAAACCAGAAGGTTGATGATGTTGACTCCCAATCACCTCACACCCATCCACTAGAAGAGTGCCCACGTGCTCATGAGGCACCCTGAGGCCTCACCCTGTGTTTAGAAACCTCTCCCTGAAGCCACCAAGGAGTTCGGGTCTTTTGAGCAGTACACCCCTTGCTTGGCCTTGCAGTCAACACTGCACCTTCCTTCATTACAAACTGGTGTCAACAGATGGGCTTAACTGCACACAGGCTGGTGGACCCAAGTTTGGTTTGGTAGCAGGATGTCATTTATTTAGCAAACATGATATTCACCACTCATCTGGAGCTGTCTTATGTGCTTTACAAATATTAAGCTGTTTAAATCAGCATAACTATGTGAGGTCACTGAAAGTGATTTCATCCTTACGGAAGACAAAAAGGGCATTCAGCTAGTAAGTAACAGAGCCAGGACTCATACCTGTGCAATCTCATATATAGAGTCCAGACTCCTGAGCACTGCATGGGGGACCAACTATAGCTTTAATATCTTTAATATGTCTGATGGGGCAAAAGACAGGAGGGCATAACTGAAATGGTATAGCTAAAATGGGGGTCTGGGGATGTGAACTCACTTGTGTTTCCCTGTGAGATGTTTACTGCACTTAAACACATTTCTCTAGCTCGGGCTTCCCAGGTAGCACTAGTGGTAAAGAGCCTGCCTGTCAGTGCAGGAGACGAGAGGGAGAAATGCAGGTTCAGTCCCTGAGTCGGGAAGATCCCCTGGAGGAGGGCACAGCACTCCAGCATTCTTTCTAGAAGAATCCTATAGACAGAGGAGCCCTAGCTCAACCAGGCTGTCCAGAGACTGCACAAAACTGGTCCATTTGAGCACGGCAGTATGGCTGCAACTATCAAAGCGATGCCCCAGCTCCTAGGCAGGATAGTCCAGGACCCTGAAGGGTGCTGGCCTCCACTGTACCTCCTCCCACCGCTGACAGCTTTCCCCTGCTCTTCTCTGGATGAGAATTCTAATGTGCAAAGAGAAAAATATAATACAATTCCTATTAAATGGTATCTTCTCCACCTAAAAGAAGGAAAAGAACTTTCAGATCATTCATTTTCAACTCAGTCACTGACTTGCCCATTCCCAGCTGTAACAGGGCCCTCCAGAGGCCATCTCCAGTCCCACCTTTAGACCTGCTTCTTTTGCTTGCAAGTTGACTCTCTGCTCTCAGGGAGGGAGTCCATCATCCCTAAGTTCATCGTTCTCATCGTTTGCTTGGAGAAAAGCCCTCCAAAGTGTTCCCCAGCAAATCCAGATCATAGCATCTGTCACATGTGCCCACACATTTGTTGCTTCTTGACAATGGAAGAAACCAGCGATTCCTGCTGACTAAATTAAACTTAACGGCCCAGTTTATTCCAGCAGGTTCCTGGTAAACAGCACTGCAGCTGAAAAGGCTTATCCTGTTTACATTACCATGAAATAGCCTCTGTTGGTGCTTCCAGAGCAGGGCTGACACTGAGCTCCCTGAAAGTCAGCTGTTTGAAGGCTTTGTGTTTAGACAAATGGTGTTTAGGTAAGAAAGCTGCTGTTGATGTGATCTTTGTACCCACTTGAGGCATCTGACGTAGATGGACGCTGTTCTGTTTCATTACATGCTGGACCTTCTCCAAGAGGAGGGCCATCCGTGTATGTAATGATTGGAAGCTCTCTGTTGACTAAACCTTCATACATGGTTTGGTCTTCTTTAGCTTCTGCTTCTGGGTCAGGGTTTCCCATCATGGGCACTGTTAACATTTGGACCAAATCATCATCCACTGTGCATCTTAGAAGTCTGGCAGCAACCCTGGCCTCCACCTGCCATATGCCAATGGCACACCTCCCCTGAAGTGTGATGTCCAAAAATGCCTGCAGATAATGCCAAATCCCTGGAGGAGGGCAGAATCACACTCCACCTGAGCTGAGAACACCAATGGAAGCTGAAAAGAAAGTTTTTTCTCATAAAGGCCAGAAGGAAACAGACCATTTGGAGATGACTCAGTTATTCTCAGAGTATCCTCAGCCTGATCTCACTCTTCATGCATCATCCATGTCCATAGGGAATTCTAACCGATCCTGCTCCTGGAACTTAGAAACACAACTACTTAAAAGACTTTAAGAAAAGTGACCAGAAAATGGGAGGGGAGTCTGGGGGAGAATGGATACATGTGTATGTATGGCAGAGCCACTTTGCTGTGCATCAGAGACTATCACAACATTGTTTATCGGCTATGAAAGTGGACACACTCAGTCGTGTCTGACTCTTCTGCAGCCCCATGGACTGTAGCCCACCAGCCTCTCTGTCTATGGGATTCTCCAGGCAAGAATACTGGAGTGGGTAGCCATTCCCTTCTCCCAACCCTGGGATCGAACCTGGATCTCCTGCATTGTAGGCAGATTCTTTAATCGACTATTGTCCAACATGAAATAAAAAGTATTTTTCAAAAATATTACCATAAAAATAGGAATCCTCCAAATGAGTATTCCGTGCACTTTATGTGTCCAGCCAATGTGGTCTGCTCTCTAAAAACTTTAAAAACAGCTTCGCATCCAGCAGAACAAAGGAAGAAAATTCTGATCCATGTTACATGGATGACCCTTGAGAACACGATGCTAAATGAAGAAAGCCAGACACAGGAGAACAAATACTGTATGCTTCCCACTCGTATGATGTATCTAGGGTAGTCAAATTCAGAGCCAGAACACAAAATGGGAGTCACCAAGGCAAGAGAAATGGGGAGTTGTTTGATGGATACAGAATTCCAATTTCACAAAATGGAAAGAGTTCTGAAGATTGGTTGCACAATGATGTGAACACACTTAACCCTACTGAACCATCCATTTAGAAATAGTTAAGATGGAAAGTCTTCTGTCATTTTAACAACAATAAATTAATAACAATAACATGTGTGTGTGTTAGTCACTTAGTCATGTCCGACTCCATGTGACCCCATGGACTATAGCCAGCCAGGCTTCTCTGTCCATAGAATTCTCTAGTAAAGGATACTGGGTGGGTAGCCATTTCCTTCTCCAGGGGATCTTCCCAACCCAGGGAATCAACCCAGGTCTCCTGCAATGCAGGCAGATTCTTTAGCATTTAAGCCACTGGGGAAGCCCCAGTTTTGCAACAATAAATAAATACAATAATAATAATGTAAAGTAGCTATACAATGGCACCCCACTCCAGTACTCTTGCCTGGAAAATCCCATGGATGGAGGAGCCCGGTAGGCTGCAGTCCACGGAGTCACTAAGAGTTGGATACGACTGAGTGACTTCACTTTGACTTTTCACTTTCATGCACTGGACAAGGAAATGGCAACCCACTCCAGTATTCTTGCCTAGAGAATCCCAGGGATGGGGGAGCCTGGTGGGCTGCCGTCTATGGGATCACACAGAGTCAGACACGACTGAAGCGACTTAGCAGCAGCAGCAGCAATACAGCAGGGGAAATACCTGTCACTAACTATCCTTATCTTCTAATAAGGCCAGAACAGATGTTCCAGTATCCTGTGATACTCAGGTGCCTCATCCCTCACATACTTGGAAGCCCCAATCTGATCCTGAACAATCACCTGAAGTCAGCCAACATCCTAACATACAATTGACGATAACTTCTCTTCATCAACTGTAACTTGCTTCTCCAATAAATCTTTGTATGGTACTTTAAAATGAGTATATTTAAAACCATGTCCTTTCCCTTTCTAGGCCAAATTTCTGTAGGCACCTCTAATGAAACTTGGAACAACTGAACGCCTGGGAGTTAAGGAATGGGAATTGATACTCTTCCAAATTGCTAATCAGGCCTCAGTGAAGCCGCAGTTGAAGAAGTGTGGAGCTACGAGGAGAAATCCTCTGCAAGGCTGATTCAGCACAGAACAGAGCAGCAGAGGCACCTTGGGTTGAGAGGGAAGGGACCAGAAAGAATGGGAGAGAGGCAACTGGTTGAATGCCATGAGCGTCTGGTCCTTCCCCAAAGTTCCCCAATGGGCAGGAAAGGGCTCCCAAACTTCCACACTCATGTGACCAGTGGCTATCTACAGCTTCCTGTTCTCAGATAAGCAGAAACAAACATGGAAAACAACACAAGATTCAGATGCTCTTTTGTGGTAGCCAAAACAATCGCTCGGATCTTACACTGACTTCCTGGTGTGGGAGCATTCCACAGGAGCAGAGAATGCTATGCTTGCTTCCTGTTTACAGGGCCCAGAATATTTCAAACTCGCCTTCCTCACCAACTTGGGTTCTTTAGCCAGTACCACTTTTACGAGGGTTATTTTACTGTTAAATCACATTCTGTATTCCCTTTTAACCGGCAAATAGTTTCTGAACTATCTTCCAAATAAATAAAATATGTATAGATAAATAGGTAGATAATATAGAGAAGAGGCAATATTTTTCTTTTAAATATATAAAATTCAGTTCAGTCACTCAGTCGTGTCCGACTCTTTGCAACCCTATGAATTGCAGCACGCCAGGCCTCCCTGTCCATCACCAGCTCCCAGAGTTCACTCAAATCCACGTCCATCGAGTCAGTGATGCCATCCAGCCATCTCATCCTCTGTAGTCCCCTTCTCCTCCTGCCCCCAATCCATCCCAGCATCAAAGTCTTTTCCAATGAGTCAACTCTTCGCATGAGGTGGCCAAAGTACTGGAGTTTCAGCTTTAGCATCATTCCTTCCAAAAAAATATTCAGGGCTGATCTCCTTCAGAATGGACTGGTTGGATCTCCTTGCAGTCCAAGGGACTCTCAAGAGTCTTCTCCAACACCACAGTTCAAATGCATCAATTCTTCGGTGCTCAGCTTTGTTCACAGCCCAACTCTCACATCCATATATGACCACAGGAAAAACCATAGTCTTGACTAGATGGACCTTAGTCAGCAAAGTAATGTCTCTGCTTTTGAATATGCTATCTAGGCTGCTCATAACTTTCCTTCCAAGGAGTAAGCATCTTTTAATTTCACGGCTGCAATCACCATCTGCAGTGATTTTGGAGCCCCCAAAATAAAGTCTGACACTCTTTCCACTGTTTCCCCATCTATTTCCCATGCAGTGATGGGACCAGATGCCATGATCTTCATTTTCTGAATTTTGAGTCAACTTTTTCGCTTTCCTCTTTCACTTTCATCAAGAGGCTTTTAGTTCCTCTTCACTTTCTGCCATAAGGGTGGTGTCATCTGCATATCTGAGGTTATTGATATTTCTCCCGGCAATCTTGATTCCAGCTTGTGCTTCTTCCAGCCCAGTGTTTCTCATGATGTACTCTGCATATAAGTTAAATAAGCAGGGTAACAATATACAGCCTTGATGTACTCCTTTTAAACACATGTGTATAGCTTTATCTTAGTTTTCTGAGTCTAAAATGAATATTTTTCACATTTTAATCCTTGTGAAATCAATGTATACTTAGTAATTGATGTGTGGCACTTCGTTTTCTTCCTAAAATGCTATGATTAAATCAATGGTGTGACCCCAGGAGTCAAAGCAATGAAATATTGTATCCTGTCACCATAAGAGAGATCACTTGACCTGACTTACAGACAACTAGGATGCCAGGCACAAGGCTTGCATGAAAATTGTGAGCCCACAGGGCATGTCTTGGTGATTGTGAGCAGGGCAATTCATATCTCCAAGGCAGGTTGTCCTACCAACAGTTGTCTGCTACATGATGGCTCATCTGGAGTATGGATTTGATCTTAAAATGTCAACAGATAATTTTTATTTTATTAAATACTAATATGTATACCTTATATACTCATTTCCCATGGTGCTATTTCTAAAAGAAAGATATTTTGCATAAAATATAGAGGCTGATGACTCTCAAACTGTCTAAATCAAACATGCAAAAGTTTGAAATTCTCCAAAGTAACAATGAAAATGTTCTGTCTTTGATTTCTAAGAAACTGAGAAATAGGTTGTCTAAGACAAAAATAAGTCATGAATTTTAAAGTAATCTAGTTCACACTGGCCTGAATATTATAAAACATTCAGATGAAGTTCGTCATCTTTTTGCTATAACATTCCTAATGCAAATGGAATTTCCAAATTAGACTAATTTTGAAATATGTAAGAATGGATTCTATACTGCATTTGATATGAGAATCTGAATCAACAATATCATAAAATTTAGCAGACATGGGAAAATGGTCATATACATGACTCTCATAAAGACTTAAAATTCTAATGCATTTACAGAGATAGAAAAAAACAAGCCTAAAATTTGTGTGGAACTACAAAAGATCCAAATACTCAAAGCAATCTTGGAAAGGAAAAGAAAAGCAAGAAGCATCATACTTTCTGGTTTCAAACTATATTAGAAAGATATAATAATCAAAACAGTATGGTATTGGCATAAAAACAGACACACAAATCAATGAAACAGGATAAAGAGCCCAGAAATAAGCCTATGTACATATGGTCAATAAATATACAAGAAAGAAGCCAAGTATATACAATGGAGAAAAGACAATATCTTCAATAAATGGTGCTGAGAAAACTGGATAGCCACATGCAAAAGTATAAAACTGGACCACTGTCTTACACCACATACAAAAATTAACTCAAACTAGATTAAAGACTTACATGTTATACCTGAAGCCACAAAACTTCAAGAAGAGAGCATAGGCATAAGCTCCTTGACATGAATGTTGGCAATGGTTTTTGGATTGACAACAAAAGCAAAAATAAACAAGTGGTACTACATCAAACTAGAAACCTTCTGCATAGTGAAATAAATCAACAAAAGAACTGGCAACCTATTTAATGGGAGGAAATACTTGCAAATTATACATTTAATAAATATACAAAGAACTCATAGAATTCAATAGCAAAAAATGCTATTGAGTTAAAATTTTTAAATGGACAAGATATGAATAGACATTTTGGTCAACAAGTACATGAAAACATGCTCAATAATTATCGGGGAAATGCAAATCAAAACTATGAAATATCACTTCATACCTATTAGACTGGCTATCATTAAAAAGATAAAGAATTAACAAGTGTTGGCAAGAAAACAAAACCTTTGTGCACAGTCAGTAGTAATGTAAATCGATACAGCCACTATGGACAACAGATGCAGTTTTCTCAAAAACTAAAAATATAACCACCATGTGTGTGTGCTCAGTCATGTCCAACTATCTGTGACCCCATGGGCTGTGGCCCATCCTCTGCCAGTGGGATTGTTCAGGCAGAATACTGGAGTGGGTTGCCATTTCATCCTCCAGGGATCTTCCCAACTCAGGGATCAAACCCATGTCTCCCAAGTCTCCTGCATTAGCATGCAGATTCTTTACTAATGAGCCACCTGGGAAACCCATACTATCCAGCAATTCCACTTCTGAGTAGTTATCTGAAAACACTAACTCAAAAAGATCTATGCGTCCCCCCCACCCCAAGTTCATAACAGCATTATTGGCAGTAGCCGAGACATGGAAACAACCTCAATGTCCATCGACGGACAAATGGATAAAGAAGATATTGTGTCTCTCTGTGTGTGAATACAATGGAAGATTATTCAGTCATAAAAAAGAATGAAATCTTGACACTTGTGACCATATGAATGGACCTGGAAGGCATTACACTAAGTGAAATGTCAGAAAAAGACAAATACCATATAGTCTCTTTTCTATGTAAGATTAAGAAAATGGAGTTCATGTAAATAGGGAACAGATTGTTGGTTGCCTGAGGTGAGAAGTGTGGGTGAGTAAAATGGCTGAAGGAAGTCAAAAGGCACAAATTGCCAGTTATAAAGTGAATAAGTCACAAGGATGAAAGGTACAGCATGGTGACTACAGCTAATAATGCCATGTTACACATTTAAAAGTAAGAGATACTTGAATGTTCACACAACATGGAAAAAAAAATTGTAACTATGTATGGTGATGGATGTTAACTGGACTTTTGTGAGGATTCTTTTGCAATATATACAAATATTGAATCATTACATTGTACTGCTGAAAGTAGTATAATGTTATGTCACTTATACTTCAAAAATACTTCACAACTTCTCTCAGTAAAAAACTTAAAATAGAATTTTTCTTAATTTAAATATAGATTCTTATTCTTAACAAAAAATTCATTTATATAATTTTGTCCTGTTATAAGAAAAATTTTTAACAAAATTTGGTTATTTCTTGAAACAATGTATTCATACTGATTCAATATTTGCTCTCTATTATAATTCCCATACAAATTTTATTTAATAAGCTCTTTTGGTGCTTTTTCAATTCACTATAACTTGAAAAGTATCCTTTAGCCAAATAAGATCAGAAACCCTGCCTTCATATGAAGTATACAGTCTCTTATTGACAAAATACACAGATGAAACCACCCTTATGGCAGAAAGCAAAGAAGAACTAAAGAGCCTCTTGATGAAAGTGAAAGAGGAGAGTGAAAAAACTGCCTTAAAACTCAACATTCAAAAACAAAGATCATGGTATCTGGTCCCATCACTTCATGGCAAATAGATGGGGAAGCAATGGAAACAGCAAGAGATTTTATTTTGGGGGCTCCAAAATCACTGCAGATGGTAACTACAGCCATGAAATTAAAAGATGCTTACTCCTTGGAAGAAAAGCTATGACCAACCTAGACAGCATATTAAAAAGCAGAGACATTATTTTGCCAACAGAGGCCCATCTAGTCAATGCTATAGTTTTTCCAGTAGTCATGTAAGGATGTGAGAGTTGGACTATAAAGAAAACTGAGCACTGAAGAATTGATGCTTTTGAACTGTGGTGTTGGAGAAGACTCTTGAGAGTCCCTTGGGCTGTAAGGAGATCAAACCAGTCAATCCTCAAGGAAATCGGTCCTGAATATTCATTGGAAGGACTGATGTTGAAGCTGAAAATCCAGTACTTTGGCCACCTGATATGAAGAACTGACTCCTTGGAAAAGACCCTGATACTGGGCAAGATTGAAGGCAGGAGAAGGGGATGACAGAGGATGTGATGGTTGGATGGACATGGGTTTGAGCAAGCTCCAGGAGTTGGTGATGGACAGGGAAGCCTGGCGTGCTTCAGTCCATGGAGTTGCAAAGAGTCAGACTGAGCAACTGAACTGGAACTGGTTGATAGAATAGGCAGCCTCTGTATTTACAGTTATTTGCTAACATCAAACATAGCAAAGGGTCATCCTAGTAGCAAGATGTTTGGGAGTACCGTGTCTCTTTGAGGATTTTCCCGTTACAAACATCTAGTCACTATGTGACATCAGAAATCAAGAATCCTAAAAATGGGAGGTAAGTTGAAACCCTAACGAAAACTTTTTTTAATGGAGAAAGATCATGCTGTTTATCAATATTTCATGACAGGTCAGGGGTCAACAAGAAGATATGAAGGGTCCCGATGATGTTGGGTGGTCAATTGGAGAGTATACTTGAAAAGGGTTTGGAACTGTACTATAATTTGGAAAGCAGATTTTCCCCGAGTGAACTGTGGTCAAATTTGAATCCTTTGAGCTGGCCCTACTCTCAGAAGGCCAATAGCTATTGTGAACCCCACAGGTCACCCTATGGGATTTGCAGCTCTACAAATCACCCCCTTCAGTATTTTTAGAGAGGGGTATATGTGTGCTTTGTGTGCCTGGCGGCCACGTGTGAAGAAAGCAATTGTAGTACAGTCGTAGAGAAGGCAGTGGCCCTCACTCCAGGACTCTCGCCTGGAGAATCCCACGGGTGAAAGAGCCTGGCGGGCTGCGGTCCACGGGGTCACGAAGAGTTGGACACGACTGAGCGACTTCACTTTCACTTTTCACTTTCATGCATTGGAGAAGGAAATGGCAACCCCCTCCAGTGTTCTTGCCTGGAGAATCCCAGGGGCGGGGGAGCCTGGTGGGCTGCCGTCTATGGGGTCGCACAGAGTCGGACACGACTGAAGCGACTTAGCAGCAGCAGCTGCAGCAGCAACTTATGATTTGTGACATCCACTTTGAAAGGAAGGGAAGCCGAACGGGAAAATGAAGCTCCATGAGTCTAAGAAAGATGCTTACCAAACGGTGATGCATGAATCCCGGAAGTTCCGCAGAGGCCACTGGGTAGGGTGAGGGGGTCAGAGGACAGGAGGAGGGGCAGCATTCCTGGGAGGAGGCCACCACTCCCTCCACCAGGGCAACTCCACATGCACATGCTTTACATACAGGCCTCCACCTAAAAGTTCGCTTTGAAGAAAGAATTCAGCTTCTAGAAATTGAAAACCACTAGACTAACTCTCTGGAGAAGGAAATGGCAACCCACTCTAGTATTCTTGCCTGGAAAATCCCATGGACAGAAGAGCCTGGAGGGCTATAGTCCAAAGAGTCGCAAAGACTGAAGCGAATTAGCACACATGCATACATGCAGACTAGCTCTAGAGTTCTCTCCTGCTCAAACAATCTGCAATCCCATTAAGGGTGGTTCATCACACATTGGTTTATTTAGCTGGCTAATATCCCTAAACTGGGGGCCCAGATATAATCCAGGCACACAGCACTAAGAAATAAAAATGAGTAAGACACAGTTTCTGTTATCAAGAAATTCATAACCTAATGGGACTCAACAACATATAAGCCAAAAAACAATTTCTGTCTAGCATTCTAATAAAGGATTTAAAAATTGAAATGGGAGCAAAAGGAAATCTTTCCCTGAGAGGAGGGAGAGGAAGAGATTCAGAAAAGATTTGCAAGTGGGGTTTGACTGTTATAAACAAGAAGGAACTCTACCTAGCTCAAGTAGAAATGGGATTTAGCAAAACCTGTAGCTAGAAAGAGTTGAGTAGCTCACAAGATGCCGATCAGAACTGCAGGAAGCGGGGATTTAGGGGTTCAGAAACACAGCTTTCAGGGCTCACTCACTGAAAGCAAACCCTCTGGACTCCAGAGAAAAATATGCAATCGCCCCCTGTTACTTATGGGGTATGATTCCAGGACTACCGTGGGTACCAACATGATCAGAGGCTCCAGTACCTGACAGTCAGCCCTCCCTCCGTATCTGTGGATGCAGAACCCTGGCTGCAAAGAGCCTACTGCACGTGGGTGCCCAAGTCCCAGCTTAGTGGCCAGAAGGGAGAAAGCACCACCCTGCTCCATTCAGTGCTTCTCTGTCAATTCAAGGAAGGGCCCGTTTTGCCTCTAAGTTCTGTGCCACTGTGCCAGGGAATGCTGCATAATGACTGGCCACCTCAGGGTCCTGTGTACCCTGCCCACCCCCCCACCCATCATCAAAGGAGTTAAAACCAAGACAAAGAGGAATGGCAAAGCCTCTGAGTAGAACAGTCAGCACTGCAGGAGGCTTAAAACAATCCAGGCAGAGGAACTCACCTGTGTGAAGAATGACTGTCCCGCCCTCCCACAAGCCTTCTTTCTGGCACACTGCATTATACCACCCAGATCACCCAGAGCAATTTCTGTGAGTGATACTTCCAAAGGATGGAACTAGAGGCCCCGACATCATTAGCCATTCATGTTCTAAGGCTACCATAACAAAGCACCACAAACTGGATGGCTTTAAAGAACGGAAATTTGTCCTCTCACAGTTCTGGAGACCAGAAGTTCAAGATCAAGGTGTTAGCAGGGCCATGCCCCCTCTGAAACCTCTAGAGAATCTTAGCTCCTAGAAGTTTGCCAGCAGTCTTTGGCATGCCTCGGCTTGTAGATGCATCGCTCCAACATACCATCTTCCCAGGGCATCCCGCCTGGGAAGGATGTGTCTTCACAAGGACATGAGTCATATTGGACTGAGCCCAGTCCACTCCAGTGAGACATCATCTTAACTAATTTCATCTGCAAGGATGCTATTATCAAATAAGGTCACACCTGAGTTACTGGGGGTCAAGACTTCAATATATCTTTTGTGGGGGACACAATTCAAATCATAACAGCCATCTGCCTAACCAGACATCGGACATTAGGGCAAAAACTCTGAAAGGAAAATCTTAAGCCTTTCCTACTTTGGGTGCACCTGAAAAACATCACTTGCCACAAGGTCAAAGACAGTAGATGAGGAATAATCTAACCAGGGAAACAGTTCACACTCCTTTCAGGAGTGAAAGAGTTCAGTTCAGTTCAGTTGCTCAGTCGTGTCTGACTCTTTGCGACCCCATGGACTGCAGCACGCCAGGCCTCCCTGTCCATCACTAACTCCTAGAGTTTACTCAAACTCATATCCTCTTCTCCTCCCACCTTCAATCTTTCCCAGCTTCACAGTTTTTCAAATGAGTCAGTTCTTTGCATGAGGTGGCCAAAGTATTGGAGTTTCAGGTTCAGCATCAGTCCTTCCAATGACTATTCAGGACTGATTTCCTTTAGGATGGACTGGTTGGATCTCCTTGCAGTCCAAGGGACTCTCAAGAGTCTTCTCCAACACCACAGTCCAAAAGCATCAATTCTTCAGCACTCAGCCTTATTCACAGTCCAATTCTCACATCCATAGATGACCACTGGAAAAACCATAGCCTTGACTAGACGGACCTTTGCTGGCAAAGTAATGTCTCTGCTTTTTAATATGCTGTCTAGGTTGGTCATAACTTTCCTTCCAAGGAGTAAGCATCTTTTAATTTCATGGCTGCAGTCACCATCTGTAGTGATTTTGGAGCCCAAAAAATATGGTCTCTCACTGTTTCCACTGTTTCCCCATCTATTTGCCATGAAGTGATGGGACTAGATGCCATGATCTTCGTTTTCTGAATGTTGAGTTTTAAACCAACTTTTTCATGCTCCTCTTTCACTTTCATCAAGAGGCTCTTTAGTTCTTCTTTGCTTTCTACCATAAAGATGGTGTCATCTGCATATCTGAGGTTATTGATATTTCTTCTGTCAATCTTGATCCCAGCTTGTGCTTCATGCAGCCCAGCATTTATGATGTACTCTGCATATAAGTTAAATAAGTAGGGTGACAATATACAGCCTTGACATACTCTTTTCCTGATCTGGAACCAGTCTGTTGTTCCATGTCCAGTTCTAACTGTTCCTTCTTGACCTGCATACAGATTTCTCTGTAGGCAGGTAAGGTGGTCTGGTTTTCCCATCTCTTGAAGAATTTTCCACAGTTTGTTGTGATTCACACAGTCAAAAGCTTTGGCATAGTCAATGAAGCAGAAATAGATATTTTTCTAGAACTCTCTTGCTTTTTTGATGATCCAACCGATGTTGGCAGCTTGATTTCTGGTTCCTCTGCCTTTTCTAAATCCAGCTTGAACAACTGGAAGTTCTCTGTTTACGTACTGTTAAAGCTTGGCTTGGAGAATTTTGAGCATGACTTTGCGAGCATGTGAGGTAAGTGCAATTGTGCGATAGTTTGAGCTTTATTTGACATTGAATTTCATTGAGATTGGAATGAAAACTCACCTTTTCCAGTGCTGTGGCCACTGCTGAGTTTTCCAAATTTGCTGGTATATTGAGTCCAGTACTGTCACAGCATCATCTTTTAGGATTTGAAATAGCTCAGCTGGAATTCCATCACATCGACTAGCTTTGTTCATAGTGATGCTTCCTAAGGCCCACTTGACTTTGCATTCCAGGATGTCTGGGTCTAGATGAGTGATCATACCATCATGATTATCTGGGCTGTGAAGATCTTTTTGTACAGTTCTGTGTATTCTTGCCACCTCTTCTTGATATCTTCTGGTTCTGTTAGGTCCATACCACTTCTGTCCTTTATTGTGCCCATCTTTGCATGAAATGTTCCCTTGGTATCTCTAATTTTCTTGAAGACATCTCTAGTCTTTCCCATTCTATTGTTTTCCTCCATTTCTTTGCATTGATCATGAAGAAAGGCTTGAAAGTGTTAAAAATACATAATGCAGAAAGCTTATATTAACATGAAGTTCCAAGCTGGAATTCATGGTCTGTGCCTGCAGAGCCTACAGTTTTGACTGCTCCATAAACATCAGTATTCTGCAATTTTCCTCATTATACAAGACCATACGGTACTTTATGGAAACATAAAATTGGTAACTCAGTCCTTAAACCATATGTTTTAATAAGCAGCAGCTCATCAGGCATCGTGTTTGCATGTCTGCTATTTTGGGACTATTTCAACATCTCCCAGGGACTGTAAATGTCCTTATTTGCAGCAAACTGCACCCAAAGTAGTAGCAAAGTATAAGCCACAGCTATGCAATTATGCAGCTATGAGAATGTGCTCTTTGCAGGTGAGAAGGTGAGCCCAGGCAAGGTGATTAGGAAAAAGCCTAGCAATGAAGGTAGCCCTCGGGAGAGAACAGGTGAGGGAATGTAGCCTCTCAGTAGACATCACTTACCTCTGATGCAAAGAACTTAGCTTTGTCTAAATACTGAGCTCACCATCATGAGATCAGATGTCTACTAGCTTAGGACTGCCCTTGTCACAACCTTGGTTAAAAGGTCAGCTTTACTTACTTTTTACGAAGAGAGAGAAGTATGAGAAGACTGAGGAAAGTAGAGGAGAGCAAGTTGCTTCTCCTTGTTTGTAAGAGCTTGAAGTCAATCAACCTTTTATTTTTCTGAAATGAGGAATAGTGAACTATCAAGTGACTTCTGCTGCCCTGACACATGATAAATGCTTATTAAGCAAAAAGGTCTAGTCACCCAAAGTAGCATAATTTGAACATTTTCACCCCATGCACTTGCAGGGGTCTTATTACCCTAAATTCTACCTTAATTAGCATTTGAGGAAAGGAGCTGCACCTTTTCCTGCTTTAAAATGCAGAAATTCAGGCTTTAAGACACAACTCAAGCATAGTCTCCTGAAGTAACTTTTTGGAATTCCCGTCTGAACTTTCACCCCTCAACCCAATGGCTAGGTTGGACTAAATAGCCCCTTCTCCTTGTTCCCATAGCTCCTGGTTACATAGTGATTCCACTGGGATTTTTGACTGTCCCCTTTCACTGCCACAATTTGGATGAAGAAGCACACAGTCAACTTATTCATTCTTGTCCCCTGCCTACCCTGCCACAGTGCCCCACATCTCCCATTAGAATGAAAAGACAGAGACTGTGTTGTATTTTCTTGTTTACTGCCAGTGGTTGGAGGTACCTGGCACTTTAAGAACCTCCAACACACAAAACCAATAACAACAGCAACACCTGAATTTATTCCATTGTGAGAATTACATATACAGGTTCCATGTGGGTCATAGCACTAAGCTAGTTGGGGGAGAGAAACTAAGGAGCATAAGTCATAGTCTCCACCTTCAAGAGATGTACAATCTAGCTCAAGAATGAAGTCAACTAGGCATTCTCAATGTGTAACCCCCAAACCAACAGCATCAGATGGAAACTCTGAGAAATGCAGATTCTCAAGCTACAGCCCAGACCTACGGAACCAAAGTCTTTGGGGGAGTTGGGTCAGGGTTGCATCATAACAAACTCTCCCTGTTAGTGCTTCTGACAGTTCAGGAGGATAGCTGGGCAAAAAGAAGAATCTAGACTCTGCCAAGAGGTGGCTCTACTGAACCACCCAGTGCCTGGGGTTAGTTTCCTGTAAACTGAACTCTAGAAATAAGTACAAGCTGCAGATAAACCTGCTTTCATTTGTAGCTGGACTGCAAGTCATTTGGGTGCCCACGGGGTCTCAGATCCTAAAATTAAATCCACAGGATCCTGGTATGCACCACAGGCATCCAGCAGAGGCAAAAGAAAATTTTCTCTGGAGACAGATAACATTCTAGCCCTCAAATTATGTTTACAAATAATGTTTTCAAATACAACGTCCAGCACACAATCAAATATAATCAAGTCTCAAGAATGCAAGACACCATGAACAACAACCAGCACAAACAACAATAGAAATGAACACACAGGTGGTCCAGCTGATGAAATTACCAGACACAGACGCTAAAACTACTATGATTCATGTGCTCAAAGAGAGAAAAACAAAACCAAACCGTTTCAGCAAGGAACGGGAAAAAGAATAACACTGACACTGCACATTCAAAAAGGACACAGTGTGAAATTCAGGAACATAAAAATACAATGACAAAATTTAAAAGCAATATACTGGTTTACCAGCAGATTAGAGAAAACTGAATAAAGAATGCATGGACTGGAAGATATGTCAGAAAAAGCAGAATAGTATAATGATGATAATACTATGAACAAATAGAAACAAAAACAGTAAAATGAATGAAATACAGGAGGCATGGAGAAGAGACCCCAAAAATCACAGTGAGAAGGTCAAGAGTGTGTTTAACTGGAGAGCAGAAGGGGCCAGAAGAAGACATGCTGCTGTGGCATCCTAAACTGTCAGGTGAAGTGAATTTCTCTCGCGGGCTCTTGGAACTGACCCTACAGTCAACCACCAAGTGACAGATGCCGGGTCTGGGAAGGGGGTGGGGGGAGGGTATAGAGGAACCACTCACATTTATCCATTCCCAATAAATACTTTTTCAACCAATATAATTGAAATGTTTAAATTATTTAAATGCTGGCTTTAAATAACAAATCCAACACCAGTGGTTGATTATCACATTATCCAAAAAGGAAACACTCCAGTTTGGAAGAAAGGTTCTGAAGGGGTTGGTTGGAAGCGGGTTAGCCACTAAAGGAGTGCACCGAAGGCGGTGTCTGAGGGAAAAGATAGAGGAGGAGCCATCAGCACAGTCTGACACCCGGACTCAAGCCCGTGTCCGACTGGCTGAGTCCGAGAGGGCCTTTGCTCGAAGCTGAAGAACTGCTTTCAGGAAGGACACAGCAGACTGCTCTGTCTATATGGGTGACAGGGAGCTCGGAGCTGGCGGTGGGCAGTCCCCAGTTCATCAAGGGACAGGGCTTGATTTCCTTGATGAATTGCCTCAGGAAGGACTTCAGGTGGCAACTGGGGAACAGCAGACAGAGAGCTGTTTGCACAGCCTTCCGGGGGCAGCCTGCAGCAGGGGCGGTGGCCGGGGGGAACATGCGCCCTCCTGCATCTGCGGGGAACACACACCCCTGGGAAGTGTGAATAAGTACCCTGATAGCTTGAGAGCAGGTGAGGCGAGCAACACCCCAGTGAGGTGCTGAGGAATCACCATGGAAAAAGGAGATCGCCTAGAATTCGCTGCTGTGATTTATTTACTCTGGTGTATTTACTCTGTTTGGTGTAGAGACAGCCAGAGATCAGCTGTTCATCTGACCAACTTTCCTCCCAAGGACCGAATGGGACATTTTAATACAGAAGTACTGCACACCCTTTATTCTGTGCTCATTTCATCAAAACACTTCCCGAGAAAAGGCAATTGGGAAGCAAAACAGAAGCCAGTAGAGAAAGCGGGTCCACAATGTAAACAGAAATCTCTCACCCGTTTTTTGTTGTTGTTGTTATATTTTAGGGAAAATCCAATGCAAACATGAGGCCGAGTTCTGATGGAGTATGGTAAAATGGTAGTGTTTAGAGGGCTGGTGCTATAGATTTCAGCTTTAGGCTGATGACTTGATAAGAGTGACTCCATTATTTAAAACATCTCATTAATATGTTCCTCCTTTAGAACATATCAAAACCTCAAATGTCACTGGAAGACCATCTATACTAAAAGAAACAGTGCTCTTAGTCTAAGAGAAAATTTGGGATCACTACAGAAAAGGTACACGGATTAAATGAGTTCTTGCTGTTTTTTAGTTTTGACGAAACAGTTTATTTTACATCTAAACATCCCCCTGCTGTACTGTGAGCCTAAAAATTGTTGTATATTTTAACTGGAAAGAGAAACTAGCCAAATATAAAGGAGATAAACACATTGGCTTAATAGATTCTCATTTTCAAGCAAAACTACAGGCAAACTGTAAATGACGCAGAAAAAGCAAAGGCCTTAAATGTTGCAGTTCCAACTTACCTAAATGAGTTGTGTGAGAAAAGGAGCATCTTACTGTCCAGAGAGGACATCATGAGGCAGGTGGGTCTACCCTTACTCCCAGGGGCTCTTTCCCAGGGACTCTAGTGGCCTCCAATGTAAGGAGCTAGCTGCCAGTTGGGACTGATCATATTGGGCTCACGTTTCAAGAGTCATAGCGAGTCCTGCCTAAGCCCCCTTCATCTTCACAGCAACTCCATGAGCTATCACCATCATTACCCCTGACTATCTACAGGTGAGGACATCAAGGCACAGGGTGGGCGCCCAGCCACAGTCACGTGGTCAGCCCAGGACTGCAGGCTGCCTGCCAAGACCTTCAACAGTGCTTCCCAGAACATGGGCCACACACCTGTCCCAGGTGGAGGACTCTCTGTTTCTGATATCAACTGCAAGTCAGTCCTCTGAAACTATTATAGAAACGTGCTCCAGAGTAATCTTATCTTTCTTAAAATCAAATCATGTTTAAGTGGGGCTTGTACCAGATTTTTAATGTAATGTTTCACAAAGGTAAAATTTTCTTGTTAAACAAGTATCAGTCTGTGATGGATTGGGAAAGACAAATATCATATGATATCACATATATGTGGAATCTAAAAAAAAAAAGACTACAAATGAACTTATCTACATAATAGAAACAGAGTTACATGTGGAGAAAATAAACTTATAGTTATCAGGGGGAAGAAGGGGAAGGGATAAACTGCAAGACTGGGATTGACATATACACAGTACTACACATAAAATGGATAACTAATGGATAACTAAGAATCCACTATATAGCACAGGGACTTCTACTCAGTACTGTATGATGGCCTCCGTGGGAAGAGAATCTAAAAAGAATGTCTATAACATGTGCATTCACCATTAGAATCAGTTCTAATGAGGTGGATGAAACTGGAGCCGATTATACAGAGTGAAGTAAGCCAGAAAGAAAAACACCAATACAGTATACTGACACATATATATGGAATTTAGAAAGATAGTAATGATGACCCTGTATGTGAGACAACAAGAGAGATACAGATGTATAGAATGGACTTTTGGCCTCTGAGGGAGAAGGAGAGGATGGGATGATTTGGGAGAGTGGCATTGAAACATGTATAATATCATATGTGAAATGAATCACCAGACCAGGCTCAATGCATGATACAGGATGCTCAGGGCTGGTGCACTGAGATGAGCCAGAGGGATGGGATGGGGAGGGAGGTGGGAGGGGGGTTCAGGATGAGGAACACGTGTACACCCGTGGTGGATTCATGTTGATATATAACAAAACCAATACAATATTGTAAAGTAATTAGCCTCCAGTTAAAATAAATAAATTTATATTTAAAAAGTATATTCACTTTTCTGTACACCTGACACTAACAATATTGTAGACCAAATATACCCCAATAAATTTTTTTATAAATAAAGATAAATATCTATTTGCTTTAAAATATAAAAGCAGGTTCTTCATCACACAGACAGAGAAGGCAATGGCAATCCACTCCAGTACTCTTGCTTGGAAAATCCCATGGACGGAGGAGCCTGGTAGGCTGCAGTCCATGGGGTCGCAGAGTCAGACACGACTGAAGCAACCTAGCAGCAACAGCAGCAGCATCACACAGGGGGAGGAAGACTGGTCCCAGAGCTCAGAGAGCCCTCAGGTTCAGGCTAATGAGCAGGGCCCTGGCTTCCCTCTGTCTCCAGCAGGAACTGCTCTTAGTGGCAGAGCTCATGTCCTGTGAAAGAGCCACCTGCCCACTGAGAATGACCACTGAGAAGACATGGGAGCTGGGGATGTTGGGAGTACAAGGGTTCGAGGTTGGTCATCTTAAATTCTCTTTGGTGATCCCCGAACTCTCCATACAGTGGGTATGTCATTTTAGGAAGAAATTGTGTTTCAGAGTCCTGCAGAGATCCATAAGAATGTCACACTACAAGTGACCCTGAATAAGATCATCTAATGCCTCGCCTTTCCCCCGAGGAATGAAACTACAAGAGGACAGGGCACCACGTCCCTCGGGAACAGCAGCAGTCGCTCTGGCACCTGCAAGCCCATTTCACTGGTCTATCTGATCCCAAAGGGCCTCTCCCCATAAACATGGTGTTTGTGCTCCCTTCTCCTTGTAAAACAGGACACAAATGCATCAACCCCTCTCCTTAGTCTAGAAAGGAGCATAGAAAAGGACCCTGAATATCTGAAGCAAGTAAAAGAGTAACTGGAAGCCCCAGATGGATAGTCCCTTGGACTGCAAGGAGATCAAACCAGTCAATCCTAAAGGAAATCAATCCTGAATATTCACTGGAGGGACTGATCCTGAGGCTGAAGCTCCAATCCTTTGGCTACCCAAGGAGAAAGGCAGACTCATTGGATAAGACCCTGATGCCAGGAAAGATCGAAGGCAGGAGGAGAAGGGAATGACAAAGGACGAGATGGTTGGATGGCATCACCGACTCAATGGACATGAGTTTGAGCAAGTTCTGGGAGATGGTGAAGGACAGGGAAGCTTGGTGTGCTGCAGTCCATGGAGTCACAAAGAGTCAGACACAACTGAGCAACTGAATAACAACAACCAGATGGATAAATGAAAGCCTTCCTGGCCCACAATGGGAGGGATAAAAAGGACTGCACAGGACACACTAGGGTCAGTGTTCCTCAGACTCACAGGCTTTGTCTTCTTGGAAAGCCTACCCCAAATAAACCAAGATGGAGCTTTTGTATCTCCAAAGCCACAGTTCACCATAAAACCTAACATTTACAGAGAAAGTAAACAACTGTAACGGGGAAAGCTTCAGCTGAGGCACTCTGGACCACAAGGAACATTTTTGGTAGATGAGATGCATGCGTGTGAAGGGAGCTTTGGAGAGGAGTCAGCCGAGGCCAAGCATATGAAGATGTGGGCTGTTATGGTTCATGGAAAGTGAAAGAGAAAACCCAGAGAGGTCACTCACCGTGGACAAACTAAAGCCCAACCTAGTCTGTTGCTACCTTTAAGACATTTGGCCTGAGCGGCAAAATTCCAACACTTCCGCTCAATAGAATTCGTGATAGCAATAATGGCAATATTATTATTAAGGTTTTATGGCTTTTTATAATTTACAAAGTCACATTATCTCATTTGATCCTAATCTTCATCCTGAGCAATAACCAGTAGAGATTTATAATTCCCTTTGGAAAGTAATCATGAGTAAAGAAGAAGAAACTCAGGACATTTTCCAGGATTGCAGGGAGAGTCGGTGGCAGGGAAGTTCCTGGCACTAGAACAGCGGCTTCTCTCTCCAGAGCTCTTCATGCATCAGCTACTTGATTCTATGTCACTCATTTCTCAGTTCATGCATCTTAAGGGGGTTCATTTTGTCAGCTACTATCAGGCCAGGAGACTTGGAAAATAAATAAGTAATGATACTAACGTAACTTAACCGAGTGCCTGTTACTATACAAATTTTAACTGTGTGTGTGTGTGTGTGTGTGTGTGTGTGTGTGTGTGTGTTGGAATAGTTAACATAGTCTTCCTTCATTTTTCTTTTTGCTAGATCTGAATTCCAAATGGACTCATGTAGACCTTTACACCAGCACATTTTTTTTTTTACTAAATTTTTGGTGAAGTAACAAGTGAGTGAAAGAATGAAAGAAGGTTAGAATACTTGCTATGATGCTCATATCCTGGTGACCTGACCAGAATCACCTGGAATGGGCTGAGTTCCCCTTCTTCCTCACCCCCACCACCCAAATACACATGCCAGGGGCCCAGCCCCAGAAGCCGTGATTCTGTGGGAGAGGACAGGGCCTGGGGATCTACTGGTTTCAAATCAGACTCAGAGGTGTACTTCTAATTAAGAGTTACTATATAGGTCAACAGTAGATAGTTTTTAAAAGGAGGAAATAAAGGTCATTTCACTTAAGAAATGAGGAAATGAAGGTCCCGTGATCTGCCCAACCTCACACAGCTCGTGGGCGCACACCATCATAGCCCACCATTCCAGGTCATGCAGGAGCCGCCTTTAGAAGAACTAACCAGAAAACATCACATGGTACCAAATCCTCTATGAGTCCAGATGAAGACCTCCTCTCTCTTGCCAAGTGAATTAAGTGAAGTCGCTCAGTCGTGTCCGACTCGTAGAGACCCCGTGGACTGCAGCCCACCAGGCTCCTCCGTCCATGGGATTTTCCAGGCAAGAGTACTGGAGTGGGGTGCCATTTTCTTCTCCAAAAACAACTATATTTGACCACTTGAACAATCCAAACGCAGCACATCTTTTTACTTCAGTTTGGTGAACTATGCAAAGTTCTCATTAAGAAGACATCTTGGGTAAATATGACTAATTCCTAGACTTAGCAGAGGAAACAGACCTCTGTGATTCAGAGCAAAATTTATAGCCAAAAGTATCAAGCCAAGTTAGCTTTTGACTATACAGAAGTTCCCTCAGGATAGTCCAGCATCTCCTGGTCACCCCAGGGAATGCACAGTGGACTTGTCTCCTAGAGTCTTACCACCTGTGGGGAGCTTCTAGGAGATAATGTGCTAACTGAGAGACCCACAGCTGGAGACCAGCTCTTCATCCCTCAAGATGCAGGAAGCGTACTTGTCAAGCTGACTGTTTCCAGAAGAGGTGGTGTGTCCTTGAGGACCAACTCTAGGAATCTGTGAGAGAAGAACGAGGAGGGTGCGCTGTAAGAAGACACTGAGCAAAGTATATGAACGTGCCTCATGAGAAAGGAGTTGCTGGGCTCGTGTCAGTTGCTCAGCTGGGTCTGACTCTGCCACGTCATGAGCTGTAGCCAGCCAAGCTCCTCCGTCCATGGGATTCTCCAGGCAAGAATACTGGACTGGGGAGCAATTTCCTTCCCCAAGGGATCTTCCCAACCCAGGGATAGAACCCGGGTCTCTTACCTTGCAGGCTGAGTCTTTGCCGTCTGAGCCACCAGGAAAGCATAAAGCATAAAGAAACACTACGAGCATAGTATCTGACTGTGCTTCATGAGAAGATAAGTGGATACTGGGATACCATGGAGGGAAATATTGAAAAGATTGAAACTGCCACTCAGGTTAGAGCAGCTCTGACCTCGGGGCTGCCCTTTATGGAAGACAGTTACCACACACATGGTATTTTTCAAGGAAACCATCTTTTTCTGCCCTACCGAATTTTGTGCAGCCTGTCCCGTGAACGGTGATTTGCTGCCCCCTAGTGTCCATTGTCTTTTACTAAAATTCACAAATCATTCGTTTATTTTCCTTTCCCTCCCTCCCAGTCTCTTCAAAAAAAAAAAAATCATCCCTTGACTGTCACTACAGTAGCCAAATTAAATGATGACAAAGTTGACTTACAGACAAGGGCCTTCCTATCACATCCGTGACAGATGCTCTGCCTCTCCTCCCATCGCCACTCACAAACCCGAGCCATCACTGGTGGGAAGGAGCCCAGGGACGCACGACAAAGCCAGAACTACAAAGTCACCCTTGCGTTATGCCAACTGCGTCTATTTAAGGAGAGTGCAATTCTCTCCCTGAGGAGAGCCATCAGCGACCTCAGTGGTTCTCATACCAGGCAGGGCATCTAGGGGTCAGTGATTAAAACACCTGGTCCTGGGACTTCCCTGCTGGCCCAGTGGTTACGAATCTGCCTTACCAGGCAGGGGACAGCTCCTGAGCCCGGGCTCTAGAGCACGTACGCAGCAAGAAGATTCTGTGTGCCGCAAGGAAGATCCCACGGGCCGCAGCTGAGAGCCAACACAGCCAAATAAGCAACCATTTAAAAGAAAATAAAATCCCCAGTCCTGCAAGGCAGGAGTTCCGACCCCCAGGCCACAGACCAGGACAGTCTGTGGCTTGTTACGAATACAGCAGGAAGTGAACAGTGGTAAAAACCAAAACCATCTCCCCCACCCTCGTCCATGGAAAAATTGTCTTCCACGAAAGCAGTCCCTGGTGCCAAAACGGTTGGAGACCACTGCTGTAAGGGATTAATCTCCAAAATATACAAACAGCTCACGCAGCTCTATGTCAAAAAGAACAAACAACCCAATCAAAAAATGTGCAGGAGATCTAAGTAGACATTTCTCCAAAGAAGACATACAGATGGCTAAAAAAGATCACATGGAAAGAAGCTAAACATCACTAATTATTAGAGAAATGCAAATAAAACTATCATTAGGTATCACGTCACCCTGGTCCAAATGGCCATCATAAAAATATCTAGAAATAATAAATGCTGGAGAGGGTGTGGAAAAAGGAACCCACCTACACTGTTGGTGGGAATTTCTATTGGTACAGCTACTATGGAGAACTTAGAGTGGAATGCTGCTGCTGCTGCTGCTGAGTCGCTTCAGTCGTGTCCGACCCTGTACAACCCCAGAGATGGCAGCCCACCAGGCTCCCCGTCCCTGGGATTCTCCAGGCAAGAACACTGGAGTGGGCTGCCATTGCCTTCTCCAATGCATGAAAGTGAAAAGTGAAAGGGAAGTTGCTTAGTCGTGTCCGACTCCTAGCGACCCCATGGTCTGCAGCCCACCAGGCTCCTATACTACTCAGCCATAAAAAAAAGGACAAAATAATGCCATTTGCAGTATCATGGATGCACATAGATCATACCAAGTGAAGTAAGTCTGACAGAGAAAGACAATGATATCATATGATACCATTCATTGATCTCTCTGAAACGTGATCCTTCTGTGTCTACATTTGCCACTTTAATCCTGGTATCTAGGCAGGAACCAAGGTCAAAAGAGACAGGGCCTATTCTAAAATATTTTCTTTATAAAACCTTCTCCTTGAAGATACTCCGCTGGCTCCATTTTGTGTGTTTTAAAGGATAACTTCCACAGATTCACACTAGACTCCTCTTTTAATAAACCTTCAAAAAGTGATGTCATAAAGGCACCTCGTTTTTGTGGCCAACCAAACATGCATATTATCTCTTCAGTTCTTTTGCAAATTAGCAACAAAACAGGAAAGGCATATGAGAGGTATAAATCGGCAGGGACAATGTTCCAGGGGAGGACATAATAGCGGACGTCCTGTTGGAGAGAAAAAAGAAAACACACACAAGAAAATTTCCAAGAACTGTAAAGAATGTCTCGTTGCCTAACAGAATAAATAAAAGAGACTCATTCAAAGTAATATTTTCACGAAATTTCACGGGCCTAGATAAACAATCCTTTTGGAAAGAATTAAAGTGAAAGTGTTAGTTGCTCAGTCGTGTCTGACTCTTTGAGACCCTGCCAGGCTTCTCTGTCCATAGAATTCTCCAGGCAAGAATACTGGAGTGGGTAGCCTTTCCCTTTTCCAGGGGACCTCCCCGACCCAGGGATTGAATTCCAGTCTCCTGCATTGCAGACAGATTCTTTACCATCTGAGCCACCAGGGAAGCAAAAAGAATTAAAGCAGGTGACATACTGAAGATCAGAAATTAGAATACCATAAACTTCTCAGTTACAATAAGAGAGACTGAAAGGCAATGGAGAAATTCTGCAGGAAAAAGATTACCAACCTGGAAATACACAGCCCACCAAAGTGCATGTCAAGAATTAGGACATGTTCAGACTCACAAGGAACTCAAAATAGTAACTATGACCCTCTCTTGAGAAGTTCCTAGAAGATGTGCTCTAGCAAAGAGGGAATAAACCAAGAAAAGGGAAACATGTGGTAGAAGAGAAACTGAGGCCTATTAACAATTTTAAGTGTTGATTGGAGCTACAACCTATTCGAATTGGGCAGAGCCAAACCAGACCCGAAGTGATTAGGAGCACTTTGCCTATAGGAGCCAGGAAAAAAGACGTTTGCAGAGAAGGTGCAGAAGCAAAGCAAGATTATTGATTGCTGAAGGAGGAAATGGCTACCCTCTCTCCAGTATTCTTGCCTGGGAAATCCCATGCACAGAGAGGCCTGATGGGCCACAGTCCACAGGGTCGCAAAGAGTAGAACACAACTGCATGCATATACATACATACACACACACAAAAAAGGGTGAAATAATGCCGTTTGCAGCAATATGCATAGACCTAGAGATTGTCATCCTAAGAAAAGAGAGTTGGACAGAGAAGGAAGAACATCATATGATATCACTTACATGTGGAATCTTATCATGCAAATGAACTTATTCTAAGAAACAGACTCACAGACACAGAGAACAGACTTGTGCTTGGTTATCAAGGAGGAGGTGGGGCGGCAGAGGGATGGATTGGGAGTTTGGGGATTAACAGATGCAAACAATTATATATAAAATGGATAAACAAGGCCCTACTGTATAGCACAGGGAATTGTATTCAATAAACCATAATGATAAACCATAGTGATAAACCATAATGAAAAAGAATATGAAAAACAATGTGTATATATGTATAACTGAGTCACTTTGCTGTACAGTAGAAATTACAATATTGTCAATCAGCTATCCTTCAATAAAATAAATTTTAAAAAAGATCATTGATTGGCTATAGCTGAGAGCCTGGTCAGTTGTTTGTGATGGGTTGTCCTTGGTTTTGATTTCTTAACCTTGAGGCATTTACAGCCTTAGATGTTGGTTTGCTCATCTTTGTAAGTACCAAAGCATTAGAGGCCCCTCCATCCGGTGGCCTCCTTGAAACTTAACACATGGGATCCACAGGGTAAGGGTCAAAGGTAAGTGGGAGGGTCAGAGCTCTGCAGGCTACGAGCACAAGCAGTTATGTTTAGAGCAAGAAGACAGAAAATGGATCAAGATATGCAATATATTTGGTAATTTGGGAAATATCATTGGTGTTTGACAAATTCATGGAAAAATCCGTGATAAGTGCATGAAAAAAGCTAATCCAATGAAGCAATGACTCCAAGAAGACCAAATGTTTTATTTTTTTAAAAAAGGGTGGGGGGAAATTACTGCAGTGTTTCGTTCAGCAGTGAAAAATATTGTCTACCAAAATAACGTGATTATTGGGACTTCCCTGGCAGTCCAGTCAATTAAGACTCAACACTTCCAGGCAGGTGTCATGGGTTTGATCCCTGCTCAGGGAACCAAGATTCTACAGCCAGATAATAATAATAATATGTGTTTATTATATTTATATCAGGTAGTAGGGTAGGGGATGGCACGGGGAGTACAAGACCAAACCCTTCATCTAACATGTTATAAAGTCAGTAGCTAAAGTCTCAGGTTAAGTGGAGAAATAGGACTTAATATGCCAACCCTGAGAGACATAGATGGGAAGGAGACTTTTTCTGAATTCCTATTGGAAGCTTTTGAATCATGTGATGGTATTGCTTTTCTAGAATTATTATGTTTTTTAAAGACTCATCACATAGAATCTCTCTGGCAGGATATTCAATGAGCTAATTACAGTGGTTGCCACTAGTGAAGGGAGCTGTGCTTGCTAAATCTGTACTTTGTTAGTGTATTATTAGAAAGATACAAATTTTTCCCCAAAGCAACAGAAACAAGAGTTGAAAATGATGGCCTCTTGGGAGGAGGGCTGGAGAGAGTGAAGGGGTGGAAACGGTAAGGATGTTTTATATCATTTCGTGCTTTTATATACATGAAGCTTCCGGTATTAATTTCTGGTATTACACTTTAAACAGTGTCCATGTTATTCTATATGGAAACTTTTTTAAAATTTTAAATGGAAGCTATGGAATTGCTTCTTGAACACAAAGATTAAACACTGTATATTCTGTACCTTTAGGCAGGCAAAGGTAATTCTGAGCTTCTTCCTGTTGTCAGGGAGTTTCTAAACCGTGGAAAGCTCGCTGGCTCCCTCTGCTGGTAAGAGATACTCTTGTAAAAGTGTATTAAAGTCTTCGTTAAGAACCTCGGGTAGACTTACAAATTCATTAGTTGAATAGTTTCATTTCTGTTAAAAACCCCATTAAGCTGTTTGAATACGTTCCACATTCATGGTGATGTCATAGAAGAGAAAATTTCATACTTTTCTTTGAATTCCAAAACCTTTCTTACCCTCAATCAATATTTTCACATACTTAAATAAAACCTTGTCTTCTGGTACTCAGAGAGGCTTTCCTCTTGTGCTAGAACAGTACAGAGAACATCAAATTGTAAAGTTACAGAAATATTCACCCTTGTCAGGTAAGTTCCAGGTGCCAAGTGGACAGAAACAAGCTCTCTGAAGGCTTGTTAGTCTTTGCTGTTTGACAAAACTTTCTCCATTTCCTGCCTCAGGTAGGAGGGCTCCCTGGAGAGATTCCAGACAGGTGTAAATCTACTAGTCTCACCCACAGTATCTGGAGGAAGTACAGAGCTGCAGAACACCTTCACAGATTTTCTTTATTTTTGAATGCCTAAGTAATATAGGCTTGCCTTAAAAGTTAGACAATTTTTAATCTTAAAAAAAATTCTAAATGACACAACTCTTTTAAAGAAAATTCCACAGTATCTATTTTAAACTTTTTTAAATTTCATACTCTATGATTGATCCATTTCACTATTTGGTGACTCTCCTATAGAAAAAGGAACACATGTACAAGGCCACAAGAATGGCCAATGGGGCAGCTTGTAATAGCTAAAAAATGGAAACAATTTAGTTGCCCACTGGTAGGAGAATAGCTAAACAGATCATCTATTATCCATGCTATGGCATCCTACTTTGCAATTTAGAAGAATAAGGTAGTTTACGTGTACTAACATGGATACATTTCTTTAAAATACTATGGAATTTAAAAGTGTATTGTAGAAAGATCCACACAACATGGTATCACGTATTTTTAATACTATAAATTCTCTCCATGTAGGTATGCTGCTGCTAAGTCACTTCAGTCATGTCTGACTCTGTGCGACCCCATAGACAGCAGCCCACCAGGCTCCGCCATCCCATATAACCATGTAAATACACAGAAAATATCAGGAAGGTAACATCAGTTCAGTTCAATGCCATGGCTCAGTCACGTCCGACTCTTTGCAACCCCATGACTGCAGCATGCCAGGCTTCCCTCTCCATCACCAACTCCCAGAGCTTGCTCAAATTTATGTCCATCAAGTCGGTGATGCCATCCAACCATCTCATCCTCTGTCATCCCCTTCTCCTCCTGCCTTCAATCTTGCCCAGCATCAGGGTCTTCTCCAAGGAGTCAGTTCTTCTCATCAGGTGGCCAAGGTATTGGAGTTTCAGCTTCAGCATCAGTCCTTCCAATGAATACTCAGGAGTGATCTCCTTTAGGTTGGACTGGTTGGATCTCCTTGCAGTCCAAGGGACTCTCAGGAGTCTTTTCCAACACCACAGTTCAAAAGCATCAATTCTTCGGTGCTCAGCTTTCTTTATAAGTCCAGCTCTCACATCCATATACATGACTACTGGAAAAACCATAGCTTTGACTAGACGGATCTCTGTTGGCAAGTAATGTCTCTGCTTTTTAAAATGCTGTCTAGGTTTGTCATAGCTTTCCTTCCAAGGAGCAATCGTTTTTTAATTTCATGGCTATAGTCACCATCTGCAGTGATTTTGGAGCCCAAGAAAATAAAGTCTCTCACTGTTTCCATTGTTCCCCCATCTATTTGCCATGAAGTGATGGGACCGTAGGCAGGTCAGGAAGCAACAGTTAGAACTGGACATGGAACAACAGGCTGGTTCCAAACAGGAAAAGAGGCACATCAAGGCTGTACATTGTCACCCTGCTTATTTAACTTACATGCAGAGTACATCATGAGAAACACTGGGTGGGAGGAAGCATAAACTGGAATCAAGATTGCCGGGAGAAATATCAGTAACCTCAGATATGCAGATGACACCACCCTTTTGGCAGAAAATGAAGAATTAAAGAGCCCCCTTGATAAAAGTGAAAGAGGAGAGTGAAAAAGTTGGCTTAAATCTCAACATTCAGAAAACGAAGATCCTGGCATCTGGTCCCATCACTTCATGGCAAATAGATGGGGAAACAGTGGAAACAGTGGCTGACTTTATTTTGGGGGGCTCCAAAATCACTACCAAGGATGACTGCAGTTATGAAATTAAAAGATGCTTACTCAATGGAAAGAAAGTTATGACCAACCTAGACAGCATATTCAAAAGCGGAGACATTACTTTGTCAACAAAGGTCCATCTAGTCAAAATCATAGCTAGTCATCCAGCTATGGTTTTTCCAGTGGTCATGTATGGATGTGAGAGTTGGACTATAAAGAAAGCTGAGTGCTGAAGAATTGATGCTTTTGAACTGTGGTGTTAGAGAAGACTCTTGAGAGTCCCTTGGACTGCAAGGAGATCCAACCAGTCCATCCTAAAGGAGATCAGTCCTGAGTGATCACTGGAAGGACTGATGTTGAAGCTGAAATGCCAATACTTTGGCCACCTGATGCGAAGAGCTGACTCACTGGAAAAGACCCTGATGCTGGGAAAGACTGAGGGCAGGAAAAGGGGACGACCGAGGATGAGATGGTTGGATGGCATCACCAACTTAATGGACATAGGTTTGTGTAGACTCTGGCAGTTGGTGATGGACAAGGAGGCCTGGCGTGCTACAGTCCATGGGGTCTCAAAGAGTCAGACACAACTGGGCCACTGAACTGAACTGAACTGATGAGACTGGAGGCCATGATCTTAAGTTTTTTGAATATTGAGATTTAAGCCAACTTTTTCACTCTCCTCTTTCACTTTCACCAAGAGGCTCTTTAGTTCCTCTTCACTTTCTGCCATAACGGTGGTATCATCTGCGTATCTGAGGTTATTGATATTTCTCCCGGCAATCTTGATTCCAGCTTGTGTTTCATCCAGCCCAGCATTCTACACGATGTACTCTGCATATAAGTGAAATAAGCAGGGTGACAATATGCAGCTTTGATGTACTCCTTTCCTGATTTGGAATTAGTCTGTTGTTCCATGTCCAGGTCTAACTGTTGCTTCCTGACCTGCATACAGATTTCTCAGTAGGCAAGTAAGGTGGTCTGGTATTCCCATCTCTTGAAGAATTTTCCACAGTTTGTTGTGATCCACACAGTCAAAGGCTTTGGTGTAGTCAATAAAGCAGAAATAAATGTTTCTCTAGAACTCTCTTGCTTTTTGATGATCCAGCCAATGTTGGAAATTTGATTTCTGGTTCCTCTGCCTTTTCTAAATCTAACTTGAACAACTGGAAGCTCATGGTTCACGTACTGTTGAATCCTGGCTTGGAGAATTTTGAGCATTACTTTACTAGTGTGTGAGATGAGTGCAATTGTGCAGTAATTTGAACATTCTTTGGCATTGCCTTTCTTTGGGATTGGAATGAAAACTGACCTTTTCCAGTCCTGTGGTCACTACTGAGTTTTCCACATTTCATGGCATATTGAGTGCAGCACTTTCACAGCATCATCTTTTAGGATTTGAAATATATCAACTAGAATTCCACCTCCACTAGCTTTGTTTGTAGTGACACTTCCTAAAGCCCACTTGACCTCTCATTCCAGGATGTCTGGCTCTAGGTGAGTGATCACACCATCGTGGTTATCTGGGTCATGAAGATTTAACTTTTTGTATAGTTCTGTCCTTTATTGTGCCCATCTTTGCATGAAATGTTCCCTTGGTATCTCTAATTTTCTTGAAGAGATCTCTAGTCTTTCCCATTCTATTGTTTTCCTCTATTTCTTTGCATTGATCACTGAGGAAGGCTTTCTTATCTCTCCTTGCTATTTTTTGGAACTTTGCATTCAAATGGATATATTTTTCCTTTTCTTCTTTGCCTTTAGCCTCTCTTATTTTCTCAGCTATTTGTAAGTTCTCCTCAGACAACCATTTTGCCTTTTTGCACTTCTTTTTCCTGGGGATAGTCTTAATCACTTTCTCCTGTACAGTGTGACAAACATCCATCCATAGTTCCTCATGTACTCTGTCTATCAGATCTAATCCCTTGAATCTGTTTGTCACAATTATACACTATTTCCACTGTATAATTGTAAGGGGTTTGATTTAGGTTATACCTGAATGGTCTAGTAGTTTTCTCTTCTTTCTCCAATTTAAGTCAGAATTTGGTAATAAGGAGTTCATGATCTAGCCACAGTCAGCTCCTGGTCTTGTTTTTGCTGACTGTATAGAGCTTCACCATCTTTGGCTGCAAAAAATATGTAATCAATCTGATTTTTATATTGTCCCTCTAGTGATATCCATGTGTAGAGTCTTCTCTTGTGTGTTGGAAGAGAATGTTTGCTATGACCAGTGTATTGTCTTGGCTAAACTCTGTTAGCCTTTGCCGTTTCATTTTGTACTCCAAGGCCAAATTTGCCTGTTACTCCAGGTATCTCTTGAGTTCCTATTTTTGCATTCCAGTCCCCTATAACGAAAAGGACATCTTTTTGGAGTGTTAATTTTAGAAGGTCTTGTAAGTCTTCATAGAACCATTCAACTTCAGCTTCTTCAGCATTAGTGTGGTTGGGGCATAGACTTGGATTACTGTAACACTGAATGGTTTGCCTTGGAAACAAACAGAGATCATTCTGTCGTGTTTGAGATTGCACCCAAGTACAGAATTCCGGACTCTTTTGTTGACTATGAGGGCTACTCCATTTCTTCTAAGGGATTCTTGCCCACAGTAGTAGATATGATGGTCATCTGAGTTCAATTCTCCCATTCCAGTCCATTTTAGTTCACTGATTCCTAAAATGTCGATATTCACTCTTGCCATCTCCTGTTTGACCACTTCCAATTTACCTTGATTCATGGACCTAGCATTCCAGGTTCCTATGCAATACTAAATAAAAACATAAGAAGGGAAGAGAGCCAGGAATGGTATTCAAAAGGGCCAACTTAAAAATATGGGTTCATTAATAACTTGAGTAATCAAAAATTAATGTAAAGATAATCATCTCTCCATTCTTATCCAATCCCACATCCCCCGAAGTAATAAATCTTACAAGTCCTCCCATAACTTGCTCTGCTTCCACATAAAGACATACAAATATACATGCACACACATTGTTTTCTAAAATAGGATCAGACTATACATAACACTCTGCAGTTTTCTTTTTCACTTGGTAATATTTCAAAGATACCTTTCCAGGTACCATATAGATACATCTCATGCTTAATAGTTTCACTATAATCCATAGTATGAATATATCATTATTTATTCAAAATTCCCTTTTCTATGAACATTTCAGTTGTTCTGGTGACTTTTTGCTACCATATCACATCAGTATATGATATATATATACATGTATTAATTAAATGGTTTCCCAGGTGGTTCCAAATAGGAAAAGGAGTACATCAAGGCTGTATATTGTCACCCTGCTTATTTAACTTATATGCAGAATACATCATGGGAAGCGCTGGGCTGGAAGAAACACAAGCTAGAATCAAGATTGCTGGGAGAAATATCAATAACCTCAGATATGCAGATGACACCACCCTTATGGCAGAAAGTGAAGAGGAGCTAAAAGCCTCTTGATGAAAGTGAAAGAGGAGAGTGAAAAAGTTGGCTTAAAGGTCAACATTCAGAAAACAAAGATCATGGCATCCGGTCCCATCACTTCATGGGAAATAGATGGGGAAACAGATGAGACTTTATTTTGGGGGGCTCCAAAATCACTGCAGATGGTGACTGCAGCCATGAAATTAGAAGATGCTTACTCCTTGGAAGAAAAGTTATGACCAACCTAGATAGTATATTCAAAAGCAGAGACATTACTTTGCCGACTAAGGTCTGTCTAGTCAAGGCTATGGTTTTTCCTGTGGTCATGTATGGATGTGAGAGTTGGACTGTGAAGAAGGCTGAGCACCAAAGAATTGATGCTTTTGAATTGTGGTGCTGGAGAAGACTCTTAAATGTCCCTTGGACTGCAAGGAGATCCAACCAGTCCATTCTGAAGGAGATCAGCTCTGGGATTTCTTTGGAAGGAATGATGCTAAAGCTGAAACTCCAGTACTTTGGCCACCTCATGAGAAGAGTTGACTCATTGGAAAAGACTGATGCTGGGAGGGATTGGGGGCAGGAGGAGAAGGGGACAACCAAAGATGAGATGGCTGGATGGCATCACGGACTCAATGGACATGAGTCTGAGTGAACTCCGAGAGATGGTGATGGACAGGGAGGCCTGGCATGCTGCAGTTCATAGGGTTGCAAAGGGTCAGACACAATTGAGCGACTGAACTGAACTGAACTGAACAGGTGGTTCAGTGGTAAAGAATCTACCTGCCAATGCAGAAGACATAAGAGATAAGGATTTGATCCCTGGCTTGGGAAGATCCCCTGGAGTAGGAAATGGCAACCCAATCTAGTATTCTTGCCTGGAAAATTTCATGAACAGGGAAATGGGATGGGCTATAGTCCATGCGAGTCACAAAGAGTTGGACATGACTGAGCAACTGAGCATGTAAGAACTAAGCAAGTTCAACTACTACAACCTCTTGCTTTATAAGTACAGAAGCTAAGACCCAAAGACATGAACTTATTTCCCCAATTCACACAGCACCTAAATAAATGAACTGGAAACTAGAACCCAAGTCACTTGCCTAGTATCCATTCCCCCCTTTACCTAGTAACAGCTCCCTGATTGAGGGGAAGGTAGTGGGTAGAATATTGGGCCCCCAAAAATATCTGTGACCTAATCTCCAGAACTGTGAACGTGTTACCTAACATGGCAAAGGGGCTTTTATGGTGTGATTAAGTTAAGGATTTTGAAATGGGAAGATTAACCTGGATTTATCTGGGCCAGAGTGAAGAGGGCCATGAGCCAAGGAATGAAGGCAGCCTCTAGAGGCTGGAAAAGGCGAGAAACAGATTTTCCCCTAGAGCTTCCTGAAGGAATGTAGCCCCACTGACACCTTGACTTTAAGCTCAGTGAGACTCATGTCAGAATCCTGACTCCCAGAACTATAAGATAATGAACCGTGTTGTTTTAAACCACACTGTGCTAATTTGTTACAGCAGCAAAAGAAACAAATATGGGGAAAGGACCAGCTTCCTCCTACTCTGTAGTTATTTTAATTTCACTAGTAAACTCAACATTCAGAAAACTAAGATCTCCTTGCACTCCAAGGGACTCCAATGGAACTTTTCTCACTCCAATGGAAACAGTGAGAGACTTTATTTTCTTGGGCTCCAAAATCACTGCAGATGGTTACTGCCGCCATGAAATTAAAAGACTCTAGCTCCTTGGAAGCAAGGCTATGACCAAACTAGACAGCCTATTAAAGAGGAGAGACATTACTTTGCCAACAAAGGTCCATCTAGTCAAAGCCGTGGTTTTCCAGTAGTCATGTATGGACGTGAGGGTTGGACTACAAAGAAAGCTGAGCATAGAAGTATTGATGCTTTTTAAGTGTGGTGTTGGAGAAGACTCTTGAGAGTCCCTTGGAGTGCAAGGAGATCAAACCAGTCAATCCTCAAGGAAATCAGTCCTGAGTATTCATTGGAAGGACTGATGCTGAAGCTGAAACTGCAATAATACTTTGGCCACCTTTTATGAAGAACTGACTCCTTGGAAAAGACCCTGATACTGGGCAAGATTGAAGGCAGGAGGAGAAGGGGACCACAGAGGATGAGATGGTTGGATGGCATCACTGACTCAATGGACATGAGTTTGTGCAAGCTCCAGGAGTTGTTGATGGACAGAGAAGTCTGGTGTGCTGCAGTCCATGGGGTCGCAAAGAGTCGGATTTGACTGAGTGAATGAACTGAACTGAACTGAATATACATAAGTCCACAACAAAGAAGAGATACAGAAAATCGCAGTATATACAGAATTTGACTACTTACAATACATTACAATAAATAGGGCATTTTATAAACAATTCAGTATTGGATTAGAATCTTTCCAGGGATGGCTAATTCTAGTTAGCAGAAATATTACAAATCCATTGCTATTAGGATGACAAAAGGCTTTCATTGTTGCTATTGAGTACTTTAAGCTTAATGTTATTAAATCTGAGTTTTCTGTGATTTTACATTGTAATCAATGTTTTTAAGGAAAGCAATTTAAATCTAACAGTGTTTACTTTGATCTTAGTTGAATTTTTATAACAAACATGAAACTTTTCTCCATACTTCATTTTTCTTTTTGCAAAAGTATGACTCATTTAGAAGCTTGGTGCTATAGTCCTTTTCACCAACTCTTCAGTTTAGATGGGGAATATGGAAAAGTCAGCCAAGGGCATATTATCCAGGCTTGGGTAACGAGCATATGCCAGGCCTCAGGCCAAGGTGACTTGGATCAGCAGGTCGACAATACTGGCCTATGAGAGCCACACCCAAAGTTTGTACTGAAACTGTTTGTTAAACAGAATTTCTATATTCCACTGGATTTTACCTGAAAGCATATAAGCTTGGAACTTCCCAGGGCTGCTATGAGGGGGAAGCCTGCCTAAGAACAGAATAGCACAGAGATGGACAATGGACAGAACCAAGAGATGGCTGTAACAGCTCCCTCCCCAGTGCTGTTTACACACTTGATTAATCTGAGTATGAAGACAATTTCAGTCTGCTTTTCATTGTTTGTAGCCTAAAACAATTCTGCCTAGTTCACCAAACTCTCAGTCTTTTGTCATCATGGTTCTTTCTGAAGAGAATTTTAAGCTATTTTTTAAGGCAACTGACATGATACAAAGCCATAGAACTATCTTAAAAGATTAATAATTATTTAATAAAGCATTAACCAAGATGCCAGAGTAGTAAGTTCCTTTCCTTAAGTGTAATAAGGAGCATCACATTTCAGTTAAAAGCAGAATGAATTTAAGTTTGACATAGAAAAAAAGAACTTATGGACTCCATGGTTGTAAGATATGAACATGTTCTAAAATTACAATGTTTTCCAGAAATCTAAGAGTATTCAAGCCACTTAGGATAAATACCAGGGGGAACAGTAAGTACCTCTGGCTCTTTTCTCTGACCCTTGGAAAGAAAGTTCATGTTCTAAACCAGCCTGTTGGTTATAGATATAAACCTGATAGAGCAGGGGTAGCCAGTTAGTTTTGTAAATAAAGTTTTATAGGAAAATATTCACACCCACTTGTTTTCATATTGTCGATGGCTGCTTTCCCAGTACAAAAGTAGAGTTAAGTAGCTGCCCACAAAGCCAAAAATATTTACTATCTGGACCTTTAGAGAACATTTGCCAACCTTTGAACGAGAGTTGCCTTATTCTGGGTCAGGCTGGGAAATAATGTCTTCATCAGAAGTATGGTTAAAGGTAGGGAAGCAAACTGTCCATCAACAGATGAATGAATGAAGAAGCTATGATAAGTATATACAATGGAATACTATAAAAAGAATGAAATTTTGGCATTTGCCACAACATGAATGAACTTGGAGGATATTATGTTTAGTAAAGTAAGTCAGACAAAGAAAGACATACATATATTATCACTTATATGCTGAATCTAAGAAAATGAAACAAATTAATCAATATAACCAAATAGAAAAGTGGAAGAGTTAGACCAGAAGAGTTAGACCTCAAAGCAACACTCTCCAATGCTGGAGTGACTGTTATGTGCAGGTACTGTGCTAGGTGCTGGGAATGTAAAGATAAAGAGCATTCAGGCCCTGACCTCTAGGAGCTGAGGAGTCTTCTGTCTCTAGGAAAACACAGATACATAAACAAACGCAGCACAGCATGATATGGGATTTGAGAGAGTCATTTAAACAAAGCAATATGCAAAGAATATTTGGCCAGTGCCTAATACTTAGTAAGCAATTAATAGACGGTAGCTCTTTTTTGTTAAGTTGCTAAGCCATGTCTGACTCTTTGTGAACCCGTGGCCTATAGCATGGCAGGCTTTCCTGTCCTTCACTATCTCCTGGACTTTGCTCAGACTCATGTCCATTGAGTCAGTGATGCCAGTGGACTCTGTCGGCTCTATGGTAAGGGCTAGTGGCAACCTCCTCTAGGAGGACGTGTGCCAACATGCCACACCTCCCAGGACTGCTGCTGCCAGTGCCCCTGTCCCCACAGCAGGCCGCTGCTGACCCACACCTCTGCAGGAGACCCTCAGACACTCACAGACAGAAGATGAGCACACATCCTTCTACTCTGCCATCAGCGGAAAACTGAATGAAAGATTTACCTAGCGTGGCCCTGCCCACGAGAGCAAGACTCAGCTTTCCCCACAGCCAGTTGCTCCCATCACCAGTAGCTCTTAACTTTTAACAACTTTTACTGTAACTCCCCAAATGCTCTGAGAGCTACCTAACCCTAACAAAGGTCAGAGGGGTTTCTCCAGTTTAGTCTCTGAATCAACAGAGCAAGAAGGAACAGCATGACTCTAGGCGTGGATAATTCATCTGTGAGTATGAAAAAAATACCTATTTTGTCAGAGTGCAGTGAGTAATCTGAAAGTCTTAGGCTTAGCAATTGCAGAAGGGAAGACTCTCTTGAAGCATCTGAGACTCAGCCATGAAGGATTCCTTGTGTTTCTAACATGCAAAGAGCAAAAGGATGAAGAGAGAGACAGGCTCAAGAAAGAGTTTGTTTTAGGATAAAGAAACACTAAAAGGCTTGTAGGCACAGAGAAGGGAAAAGAAGGGAAGTAAAGGAGACAAAAACACAGGCCTTGAGAAGTAGGTGTCTTCCTGTGCTGTGCTAAATCGCTTCAGTTGTGTCTGGCTCTTGGCAACCCCATGGACTGTAGCCTGTCAGGCTCCTCTGTCCCTGGGATTCTCCAGGCAAGAATACTGGAGTGGGTTGCCATTCCCTTTTCCAGGGGATCTTCTCAACCCAGGGATTGAACCTGCTTCCCTTATGTCTCCTGCATTGCAGGCAGGTTCTTTACCACCAGTGCCAGCTGGGAAGCCCAGGTGTCTTCCTGCTGTTGCTGCCGCTAAGTCGCTTCAGTCGTGTCCGACTCTGTGCGACCATATAGACAGCAGCCCACCAGGCTCCCCCCGTCCCTGGGATTGTCCAGGCAAGAACACTGGAGTGGGTTGCCATTTCCTTCTCCAGTGCATGAAAATGAAAAGTGAAAGTGAAGTCGCTCAGTCATGTCCAACTCTTCACAACCCCGCAGACTGCAGCCCACCAGGCTCCTCCGTCCATGGGATTCTCCAGGCACTAGTACTGGAGTGGGGTGCCATTGCCTTCTCCAAGGTACCTTCCTAGGAGAAAGCAAAGAAGGTGTTGCTTCAAAGTCTGACCCCATATGCTGCAGGTAAGGAGAGACCAAAGGAAGAAACTGGTCACTCGCTCCAGAAGTGTAGGTGGCAGGTTTAATAAGCATGGAACTTATATACACGGCTGGTCCTAGGAGCTGTAAGATGAGCAGACCTACACACTGGTTGGCAGGATATTAAAATGTATATAACGGCTTTAATGGGGTTCATTCCTGTATTCAGAAAACTAAGATCATGGCATCCGGTCCCATCACTTCATGGCAAATAGATGGGGAAACAGTGGAAACAGCAGCTGACTTTATTTTTCTGGGCTCCAAAATCACTGCAGATGGTGATTGCAACCATGAAATTAAAATATGCTTACTCCTTGGAAGGAAAGTTATGACCAACCTAGACAGCATATTCAAAAGCAGAGACATTACTTTGCCAACAAAGGTCTATCTAGTCAAATCTATAGTTTTTCCAGTAGTCATGTGTGGATGTGAGAGTTGGACTATAAAGAAAGCTGAGCACCAAAGAATTGATGCTTTTGAACTGTGGTGTTGGAGAAGACTCTTGAGAGTCCCTTGGACTGCAAGGAGATCCAACCAGTCCAACCTAAAGGAGATCAGTCCTGGGTGTTCATTGGAAGGACTGATGTTGAAGCTGAAACTCCAATATTGTGGCCACCTGATACAAAGAGCTGACTCATTTGAAAAGACCCTGGGAAAGATTGAGGGCAGGAGGAGAAGGGGACAACCGAGGATGAGATGGTTGGATGGTATCACCGACTCGATGGACATGGGTTTGAGTGGGCTCCAGGACTTGGTGATGAACAGGGAGACCTGGCGTGCTGCAGTCCATGGGGTCTCAAAGAGTCAGGCACGACTGAGTGACTGAACTGAACTGAACTGAGTCCTGTATAAGGACTGTCCAGATGGTCTCAGCCATGCATCGCCATCTCAAGGCCCTGTCCTTGCGGCAGCTCTTAGTGCAGGAAAGGCAAGCAGACACCTGTGCCAAGGACAGGAGATGGGGGAGGAGCCACCGGCTGCCTGGGTCCAGCAAGGTCAACCAGCAGTCACATCCTCTCTGTGACCTCCTCCAACACTCCGCCTCTCAGACAGGCTCTTATAACCTTACACAGATCCTTCAGTATTAGCATTAGAGGCCCTTCCTCTAGTGGATCTCTGACTATACTAGAGGTAGTTTCTACAGCAGCAATAGAGGCACATGCAAGAGAAAACACAGATCAAGATAATGATTCTCAAATAAGTAACTTTTTCCACCAAGAGCTCCATGATCTGAACCACTGATCACTTAGTCCACTGGCCTGGGGGTCAGATCAACTAGGATGTTCACTTGTGTCTGTGTGTGATTTTACAAAAATGATATATTAGCAAACTCATCAGCTATGAACACATAGCACTTCATCTGGATGATAGCTCAGGTGTTTCCCAGTGAGACAGTCATAGTGTCCAAGGCTATCCTATTTTTTTTTTTAATAGTTATTTTTTATTCGGGTGCACCAGGTCTCAGTTGCAGCAAGCAGAATCTTCAGTTCTCCTTGCAGCATGCTGGATCTTTTCAGTTGCAGCTTGCATGATCTAGTTCCCTGACCAGGGATTGAACCCAAGCCCCGTGCATTGGGAGCATGGAGTCTTAGCCACTGGACCACTAGGGAAGTCTCAAGCCCATCCTATTTTAAAGGACAGCTTTTCTCGTTAGAGGTATTTCAGTGTTACATAAGAACAGACTTTGATAGCCATCACTAAAGACTTGGTGAATTTTGTAAGAGCTTCTATGTGTGCCATCGTGTCCTCCAGGACAGTGGAGCAGCCAAATGATGGAACCAATGGAACAGAGAACACCTGGCCTTGAGAAGAGGGGTCTGGCGGCATTAGGAATTTGATGTGATTGTGCAGATCATACATGTTGGCCAGGGGAAGCAGCACTGTCTGACATGAGATGGACAGGGTGGTGGGTGGGAGGCAGAGTTAGGGTTCAAACCAAATCTTTCCCAGCTCTAGTGTTAATGACCTTTCCATTTCCCATAGTGATTAGCAATCATCTCAGGCTTCTGACACTTTAACTCAAAACACGGCCTTCTCTCTTCGGCCACTTGCCAGCATTTGACACCATCCTCCGCCTTCCTCCCTGGCTCCAGCACACTTTTCTAGTCTTCTTGCGGCCACTGCCCCACCTGGCCACTCGCTTCACATCCCCTGCACCTGGTCTTCCTTTGCTTGGCCACACCTCTGCACATGCTCCTCTTCTGGCCCAGTCCTGTCAACACAAATCCTTGTGAATTTCTTGCTGAGTTCAAATGAAATACTAACCTAAGGAAAATTTACAACATATCATCGTGACAATAAAAGAGACTTATAAATCTATAAGTGTTACCATTTTAAAGATTATTTAAGATTAGCCACTGAATAAGAAAATTTGTAATGCCTAAAACCTAACAGTTTCTCATTGGTGAAGCACATTTGATAGAAATTTTCTCAATTTAGCAATTCTAAAAATTTACAAGTCATGAAACTAAAGGAAACTTTTCTTGAATATCATTTCAGTTCAGTTCAGTCTCTCAGTTGTGTCCAAGTCTCTGCGACTCCATGAACCACAGCACGCCAGGCTTCCCTGTCCATCACCAACTCCCGGAGTCCACCCAAACCCATGTCCATTGAGTCAGTGATGCCATCCAACCATCTCATCCTCTGTCCTCCCCTTCTCCTCCTGCCCTCAATCTTTCCCAGCATCAGGGTCTTATCCAATGAGTCAGCTCTTCGCATCAGGTGGCCAAAGTATTGGAGTTTCAGCTTCAACATCAGTCCTTCCAGTGATCACTCAGGACTGATCTCCTTTAGGATGGACTGGTTGGATTTCCTTGCAGTCCAAGGGACTCTCAAGAGTCTTCTCCAACACCACAGTTCAAAAGCATCAATTCTTTGGCACTCAGCTTTCTTTATAGTCCAACTCTCACATCCACACATGACTACTGGAAAAACCATAGTCTTGACTAGACGGACCTTTGTTGGCAAAGTAATGTCTCTGCTTTTGAATATGCTATCTAGGTTGGTCATAACTTTCCTTCCAAGGAGTAAGCGTATTTTAATTTCATGGTTGCAATCACCATCTGCAGTGATTTTGGAGCCCAGAAAAGTAAAGTCAGCCACTGTTTCCACTGTTTCCCCATCTATTTCCCATCAAGTGATGGGGCCATATGCCATCATCTTCGTTTTCTGAATGTTGAGCTTTAAGTCAGCTTTTTCACTCTCCTCTTTCACTTTCGTTAAGAGGCTCTTTAGTTCTTCTTCGTTTTCTGCCATAAGGGTGGTGTCATCTGCACATCTGAGGTTATTGATACTTCTCCCAGCAATCTTGATTCCAGATTGCACTTCTTCCAGCCCAGCGTTTCTCATGATGTACTCTGCATATAAGTTAAATAAGCAGGGTGACAGTATACAGCCTTGACGTACTCCTTTTCCTATTTGAAACCAGTCTGTTGTTCCATGTCCAGTTCTAACTGTTGCTTCCTGACCTGCATACAGGTTTCTCAATAGTCAAAGATAAATTTCAGTTAATGACATTAGAGGGCAGAGGGGATTACCTTTCTATTCCACTAAAAACATAAGAAAATGGCGTCATATAAAAGAGAGATCAGAGAAAAAGCAGCCAAAAACTGTATCAGGAGAAGTGTTATATAGAGTTATGCCTGGGAACTATTAATGATTTTAAAATATTATCTTTTGGACATTTTCAGTTTGTAGCATTTGTCATCTTTTTAAAATTTAAGATCTGTTGTGATTTGTTCTCATTCTAAATAGTCTCTTTTGTAATTTTGAATTTTTCTTAAAGTCCCCCAAATTGCATAAGTTTTAGACCACAAAACCTGAATCACCCCAACTAAGCTGAGATGGTGTATTAGTTTTGTACAGGCAAATTACCACACACATAATCTGTGTCATAAATCTGTTGATAACATTGTTTTGACTATTGTCTATTAAGAAAAAAGATGACCAATATTCTCTTTATTATATATATTTAATATTTTTAAAAAATCTGTTATGACACAGATTTACCTTACAATTGTGTACACCAGAAGTCTCACATGGGTCTCACTGGCTAAAATCAGTAGCAGGGCTGTATTCTTTCTGGAGGCTCCAGGGGACAATATGCTTCCTTGCTACTTCTATCTTCTGAGGGCTGTGAGCCCTTCCTCCATATTCAAAACCAGTAATGGCATCAGGTCCTCTCACATAGCATCACTCTGACCTTCAGTAGTCACAGCATCCTGTTACCCTCCTGCCTCACTCTTCCACATTTAAGGGACTTTGTGACTCCACTGGGCCAACCTGGATAATCCAGGATGTCTCTCTATTTTAAGGTCAGTTGATTAGCAACTCTAATTCCATCTGCCCTCTTAATTCCTTGTTGCTATCATGTAAGTAACACATTTACAGGTTCCTGGACGCAGGACATGGACATCTTTGGGACTTATTTTTCTGCCTTCCACAGAGGGTTGTTAGTCTGGACTACTGTGCAGCAGACTTCTCCACACCCAACCCCAAAGGCCAAAGCTATCAACAGAAAAGAAAATAAGCATAAACCCCAGGAGGTGGGCAAGGTGTGTAATGAAGAGAGGCAGAAGGAGAGAGGGAGAGGAGGAAGCATTCACAAGCCCTGGTCACAGAGCCCCTGACTCCACCCACTTGTCCTTGTCCTTCTGCTTGAGCAAGCTTGAGATCAGTTTCTGTCACTTGCCACCAGCAAAACCCTGACTAATAGTACAGTCATTTATTGAGTCTACTATATGGAAAGCACTGTGAAACACTTCCCATGTACTTGTATTTTTTAATCCTCATAACCATTCTGCAAAAATATTAGTTTTTGCATTTTAAAAATGAATAAGCTAAGGCTCTATGAGGGGAAATACCTTGCCCCAGGTCACCCACCAAGGCTCAAACCTAAGTCTGTCGAAAGATTTAAACAGACTTTATAGATGGGATTTGGGGCTTCTCTTTTGTGGGTCTTTTCCTTCTGGAATTTCCCCCTAACTTTCTGTCCTGTGTTTCTTCAGCCAGAAAGAATACAGGTTTTCTGCTGGAGTTCTAGCTCATCGTAACTAGGGCCTGACTCAGGCTAGATGCCAGAAAACAGAAATCTCAGACAGTGCTATTCATTTTTTCAGAGCCAACTTCCATCCAGGTTTTTCTGGATGGTCTCTTGCCAGTGCCCCTCTGTGTATCAGTCACTCAGTCGTGTCCAATTCTTTATGATCCTATGCACCATAACCCGTCAAGTTCCTCTGTCCATGGGATTCTCCAGGCAAGAATACTGGAGTGGGTTGCCATTCCCTTCTCCAGGGGATCTTCCCAACCCAGGGATTGTACCCACGTCTCCTGAATTGCAGACGTTCTTTACCATCCAAGCCACCAGGGAAGCCCTAATCTTCCACCTTCCAAATCTGTATGACTAACTGCCTTCGAGACATTGCTATTTGAATGTCTCAAATCCAGTCATTCTTATTCCCAGAATACACTGTTCCTTCTGAATTTCTTATTTTAGTGGATGACACAACCATCTAAACCAAACACAGGGCAGGCATCCTGGACTTCTTCACTCCCTTACCTACCAAATCCTATTGATTCTCTCTCCTTAACATTTCAGTTTCATTCCTATTGAATTGCCTGAGTTCAATTCCTTTCCATTTTCTGCCAAATGCAACATTTCAAATTCACTCCCTACTCCTCAGTCTACCCCCTTCTCATCTTCTTTTTACACTGTGGCCCAAGTGAACGTTCTGAAATATGTATCCCTGCTCACATGACTCCCCAGTTTAAAACTTTTCGGCAGTGTGTTGCCTCCAAGAAAACCTGTCAGATGTTTATTTGAATAGTCAAGATTTCTGCCTGCCTCTTTAGCCATTCCTCCACACATTCTTCCAATACCATCCACACACAGCCCCATTGTTGAAACATCCTTTCCTCCACAATCCAACTAACACCTAATACTCTGCATGAAAGGATCAGAATTTTACCTCTGCAGAGAATTTTCTGACATGACTTTATGTTTGTCACAGCACTTACAACGCTGCCTTATTTTAAACTTCGCTGTTTCCTCTCTAGGAGAAGAGCTTCGGGAAGGATGAGACTCCCTTTTCAATATCCGTGTTCCCAGAGCCCAGGATAATGGCTGATACATATTAGACTCTCCATAAATATTTGAACAAATAAATGAAATAAAAGGTTTTAAAAGTGGAAGGGTGGACATATTGTAAATATACTCTGTGGATCTGGCTATACTAGAATTTTCCCTATCTAGATAAAAATTTTAGTTCTTTCAAACTTTTAACACTTTGGTGACCTCCACTAAAAAACAAACAAATCTCTCCAGCATCCTCACATGGCATTCAACCTTAAAGCAAGTATAAAATTCTTGGTTCTTTCCACTACACTGACCATCAGTGTGACTGAGTGATCCGAAAGTCTTTTTAATAATTTGGGTATTATAAGGAACTCAATACAACTAAGGCATATTATCAGAACTGCCGAATTTGTTCATAATAACTGGGGAGAGCACCCACATTTTCCATTTATGTAAGAGTTACCTGAAAATAAATGTGGTCACTTTTGCTCTTTTGATTACAATATGTGCACCTACAAAACCATAGAGTAAAAACTCATTTGTTTTGGAAAAGGTATAACAAGATAAAATAATGAAACTCAATTAAAGGAAAATTTTAAATACGCCGGACATTTGTAATATGAAATAATGTCTGTTCTCAAAAGAAATACAGACCCATAACAGAAAGAAATAACAAAGATTTGAATCAAAGGCAAGAGGTAACTTCAGAATATCAAGTACAAAACTCACCTCTCTCATCAGAGAACTAGCTGCAATGATCAACTTTTCTTGGCAACAAGAAAGTAAGAAACTTTGGAGTATAGCAAATTGGTCAGCATCGTAATGCTAGTAAGAAACTATTTCAGATCAGTTCAGTCACTCGGTCATGTCCGACTCTTTGCGAACCCATGATTTGCAGCTCGCCAGGCCTCCCTGTCCATCACCAACTCCTGGAGTTCACTCAGACTTACGTCCATCGAGTCAGTGATGCCATCCAGCCATCTCATCTTTGGTCATCCCCTTCTCCTCCTGCCTCCAATCCGTCCCAGCATCAGAGTCTTTTCCAATGAGTCAACTCTTTGCATGAGGTGGCCAAAGTACTGGAGTTTCAACTTTAACATCATTCCTGCCAAAGAAATCCCAGGGCTGATCTCCTTCAGAATGGACTGGTTGGATCTCCTTGCAGTCCAAGGGACATTTAAGAGTCTTCTCCAGCACCACAGTTCAAAAGCATCAATTCTTTGGTGCTCAGCCTTCTTCACAGTCCAACTCTCACATCCATACGTGACTACAGGAAAAACCATAGCCTTGATGGACCTTAGTCGGCAGAGTAATGTCTCTGCTTTTGAATATGCTATCTAGGTTGGTCATAACTTTTCTTCCAAGGAGTAAGCGTCTTTTAATTTCATGGCTGCAGTCACCATCTGCAGTGATTTTGAAGCCCCCAAAAATAAAGTCTGACACTGTTTTCACTGTTTCCCCATCTATTTCCCATGAAGTGATGGGACCAGATGCCATGATCTTCGTTTTCTGAATGTTGAGCTTTAACCCAACTTTTTCGCTTTCCTCTTTCACTTTCATCAAGGGGCTTTTAGTTCCTCTTCACTTTCTTCCATAAGGGTGGTGTCACTTGCATATCTGAGGTTATTGATATTTCTCCTGGCAATCTTGATTCCAGCTTGTGTTTCCTCCAGTCCAGCGTTTCTCTTGATATACTCTGCATATAAGTTAAATAAGCAGGGTGACAATATACAGCCTTGATGTACTCCTTTTCCTATTTGGAACCAGTCTGTTGTTCCATGTCCAGTTCTATCTGTTGCTTCCTGACCTGCATACACATTTCTCAAGAGGCAGGTCAGGTGGTCTGGTATTCCCATCTCTTTCAGAATTTCCCACAGTTTATTGTAATCCACACAGTCAAAGGCTTTGGCATAGTCAATAAAGCAGAAATAGATGTTTTTCTGGAACTCTCTTGCTTTTTCCATGATCCAGTGGATGTTGGCAATTTGATCTCTGGTTCCTCTGCCTTTTCTAAAACCAGCTTGAACATCAGGAAGTTCATGGTTCACATATTGCTGAAGCCTGGCTTGGAGAATTTTGAGCATTACTTTACTAGTATGTGAGAAGAATCCAATTGTGTAGTAGTTTGAGCATTCTTTGGCATTGCCTTTCTTTGGGATTGGAGTGAAAACTGACCTTTTCCAGTCCTGTGGCTACTGCTGAGTTTTCCAAATTTGCTGGCATATTGAGTGCAGCACTTTCACAGCATCATCTTTCAGGATTTGAAATAGCTCAACTGGAATTCCATCACCTCCACTTGCTTTGTTTGTAGTGATGCTTTCTACGGTGCACTTGACTTCACATTCCAAGATGTCCAGCTCTAGATTAGTGATCACATCATCATGATTATCTGGGTCATGAAGATCTTTTCTGTACAGTTCTTCCATGTATTCTTGCCACCTCTTCTTAATATCTTCTGCTTCTTTAGGTCCAGACCATTTCTGTCCTTTAGAGCCCATCTTTGCATGAAATGTTCCCTTGGTATCTCTAATTTTCTTGAAGAGATCTCTAGTCTTTCCCATTCTGTTGTTTTCCTCTATTTCTTTGCATTGATCACTGAAGAAGGCTTTCTTATCTCTCCTTGCTATTCTCTGGAACTCTGCATTCAGATGCCTATATCTTTCCTTTTCTCCTTTGCTTTTCACCTCTCTTCTTTTCACAGCTATTTGTAAGGCCTCCCCAGACAGCCATTTTGCTTTTTGCATTTCTTTTCCATGGGGATGGGATGGTCTTGATCCCTGTCTCCTATACAATGTCACGAACCTCATTCCATAGTTTATCAGGCACTCTATATATCAGATCTAGGCCCTTAAATCTATTTCTCACTTCCACTCTATAATCATAAGGGATTTGATTTAGGTCATACTGAATGGTCTAGCAGTTTTCCCTACTTTCTTCTATTTGAGTCTGAATTTGGTAATAAGGAGTTCATGATTGTTTTTGTTGCCTGTATAGAGCTTCTCCATCTTTGGCTGCAACGAATATAATCAATCTGATTTCGGTGTTGACCATCTGGTGATGTCCATGGGTAGAGTCTTCTCTTGTGTTGTTGGAAGAGGGTGCTTGCTATGACCAGTGCATTTTCTTGGCAAAACTCTATTAGTCTTTGCCCTGCATCATTCCACATTCCAAGGCCAAATTTGCCTGTTACTCCAGGTGTTTCTTGACTTCCTACTTTTGTATTCCAGTCCCCTATAATGAAAAGAACATCTTTTTTGGATGTTGGTTCTAAAAGGTCTTGTAGGTCTTCATAAAACCATTCAACTTCAGCTTCTTCAGCGTTACTGGTTGGGGCATAGACTAGGATTACCGTGATATTGAATGGTTTGCCTTGGAGACGAACAGAGATCATTCTGTCGTTTTGGGATTGCATCCAAGTACTGCATTTCGGACTCTTCTGTTGACCATGATGGCTACTCCATTTCTTCTGAGGGACTCCTGCCCGCAGTAGTAGATATAATGGTCATCTGAGTTAAATTCACCCATTCCAGTCCATTTTAGTTTGCTGATTCCAAGAATGTCGACGTTCACCCTTGCCATCTCTTGTTTGACCACTTCCAATTTGCCTTGATTCAGGGACCTGACATTCCAGGTTCCTATGCAATATTGCTCTTTACAGCATCGGACCGTGCTTCTATCACCAGTCACATCCACAACTGGGTATTGTTTTTGCTTTGGCTCCATCCCTTCATTCTTTCTGGATTTATTTCTCCACTGATCTCCAGTAGCATATTGGGCACCTACTGACCTGGGGAGTTTCTCTTTTGGTAGCCTATCATTTTGTCTTTTCATACTGTTCATGGGGTTCTCAAGGCAAGAATATTGAAGTGGCTTGCCATTCCCTTCTCCAGTGGACCACATTCTGTCAGACCTCTCCACCATGACCCGCCCATCTTGGGTTCCCCCCTGAGGCATGGCTTGGTTTCATTGAGTTAGACAAGGCTGTGGTCCTAGTGTGATTAGACTGACTAGTTTTCTGTGAGTATGGTTTCAGTGTGTCTGCCATCTGATGCCCTCTTGCAACACCTACCATCTTACTTGGGTTTCTTTTACCTTGGGCGTGGGGTATCTCTTCACGGCTGCTCCAGCAAAACACAGCTGCCGCTCCTTACCTTGGACCAAGGGTATCTCCTTACCGCCGCTGTTCCTGACCTTCAACATGGGATAGCTCCTCTAGGCCCTCCTGCTCCTCAGATTGCTCCTCCCACAGGCCGGCCCTGGCCTCAGGCGTGAGTGACTCCTCCCAGCTGCTGTCCCTAGCCTCCCGGGCTTGGGGTGGCTCCTCAGGGTCACCACCCCTATCCTCAGGCGCAAGGTGGCTTCTCCTGGCCGCCCGGACCTCGGACATGGGGTAGAATATTGTCATTTCAACCTGTATCAACATGAAATGGGACATAAAAGTGGAATACAATAATTTGTTTGACACTCGTAAGATAATTTAGAGTGGAGAAAACTCTCACCAATCCAGAGAAGTAGCAACCTAAACCCAAATTAGGCTCAAAACTAAAAAATAATACACGCAGTATTTTCCATAAGCTGCTTTGCAGTACTATGCCTCTTGAGGGCACCAAAGATTTTTAAATACTTTCACCATGTTTTCTGATGAAATAAAAATTCTCAAATTTTTCAATGAACATTTACTGAACACTGTTAATTTGTTTTATGGACAAGGAGCCATAATAAAGATGCAAAAATAAACAAAACATGATCACTTCCTTGGTGAGTGAGCTGAAGGTCTGATGGGAGTGGCCTTAGCACTATTAAGATAATGGAGAATGTAATTTGTTGAACTAACTACTGGCATTAGGTATAGGACTTCCCTAGTGGTTCAGATGGTAAAGCATCTGTCTACAATGCTGGAGACCTGGGTTTGATCTGATCCCTGGGTTGGGAAGACCCCTGGAGAAGGAAATGGCAATCCTCTCCAGTGCTATTGCCTGGAAAATCTCATGGACAGAGGAGCTTGGTAGGCTACAGTCCATGGGGTCACAAAGAGTTGGACATGACTGAGCAACTTCACTTTATCTAATCTAGCCTTGACAGGGGTTCTCTAAGTAGGGGCTAGACTCCTGAGGCTATGAGTACCTTTTCAGGTTGGGAAAAGTCAGAACTACTTTCATTATAATACTGTTTTTGCTTCTGTAACTTTCATTTTTCCACTCATGTACAGTGGAGTTTTCCAGAGGATAAATGACACATGATAGTGTTATTGCTCTGCTAACTAATAGAATGTATATCTGTATACCGTAATTTTGTTTAGAAATTTCTAAGGCATCACTGGTTTAGGGTATGAATTCCTGAATTTTCAAAGATTAATTTTGTCCTCTGTTCTCCTACAGGGCTTTTGCTAGCTATCTTCAGTTGTACTTGCTATGTTTTCTGCTAATTCATTATCCAATAAATCATGATTCTGAAGCCTGCAAGATTTTCTTGTAACTCTGTGGAAACAACACTACTGAGTATAATTGGATATTTTTATATTCTTTAATATTGAATATAAAATTCAATATTTTAAAATTCTTAAAACTGTTTTAGAGTTTTACATAAAATATTAGGGTAGCTTAATATTTTATATGAAAATTAACTATTTTATGTTTTAGGATAGATGCCTTAAAATAGGGAGATTGAAAGACTGTTTTTTCAATGCACACTTGTGCCATCTACATTTAAAGATGTTGAAAGAGATGAAATCGACACCCATGGAAGGGTCCTATCTCATGGAAGGGAGAAGAATCTACATCTACTCCAAAGAAACTGGGAAAAACTATAAGCAAACAAAAGTACAATTAAAACTATCTTCCCCTTGGCTTTACAGATGTTTATAACTTGCCTTATTGTGCCTTCTCCTGTATAGGAGAATATTTTCATATATTTTTTCAAATAGTTTTATAGTGCGACTTAAGTTGCAACATCATTTTGAAACCAGAGTTTAAAGAAAGTATATAAAGAGTTTAAAGAAAAAGGGATTGAGGACCACTGAGTTGTGTGCCACCCCTCAAGTTCATGTCTACCATGAAAGTGAGAATGTCATTTTATGGAGGTAGGGCCTTTCAGATGTAACCAACTAAGATGAATCATAATAGCTTAAGCCCTAATTTAATCACTGATGTCCTAAAAGAAGATAGATGTACTACATACACAGAGGGAAAAGAACCATGTAAAGATGGAAACAGAGATTTCGTGTTACTTTTTGTTACTGCCACAAAGCAAGGAATGCCAAGCATTGTCAGAAAACACCAGAAACTAGAGACAAGGAGGAATCCCCTCCAGAAATTTCGGGAAAGGGATGACCCTGCCAACACTTTAATTTCAGGCTTCTAGTCTCCAGAACTGAGAGACAATAAATTCCTGTTGTTAAAAGCCTGTTGTTCATGGTACTTTGTTATAGCAGCCCTATTATTTTTAACATGGACATGATGAGCTCTTTAAAAGGCAAAATAGTTTTAGGCATTTCCAAACTGGAAATGAAAAGGTCATCAAAGCATCTTACAGGTTTTTGTATTCCACTAACTAGAGAAACCCACACATTAGCTGAGAGGCATTTAATTTCAAGCCCTGATAGAACAGATCACTATGGAATGCCTGAAAATTCAGTAAAGAAATCACAAGAGTGCCATTTTCCAATGATATGGTAATTTGTTGAATTAAAATTTTAGCTGCAAACATGGAGACTGAATTAATAGCTTATCTTTAAAATTGTACTTGCCATGTAAATGACTGAATTTGGGATTTATTGTTTTGCTTATATTCACCTGGTATCAATATCAATTAATTACCAAAGAATATCTTCTTCTTTTATGTAAATGCTTGTCAACAAACAAGTTATTCAGTGCTTAAACAGTCAAAGTATTGAATAATTTCTTTAAAATATATAGTTCATGCTGGAACAATTGTGTTGAATGTGTACACCAATGGCACTTAGCATGAATCGAGGTGAAGGCACCAAACAATATTAGTAATCATTGTATCTTTTCACTCCCAGGTACTAACAGTAAAGGAAAACAAAACAAAATAAAACACCAGCTTCATTTAAAAATGTTCTGCATAAAACAAAAAGTTATTTTTACCGGATTTCAATTCTAGAATATATGTCTTTTTAATATTCTGTGTGATGCAAAGGGACACACACCTAAGGCTAAATATTCCAGGTCATGTTAGTCATATAGTGCTATTAGAAAGCATGAGGCAAATGAATTACACAGAACATCCAAGGGAGAAGCAGCTGAAGTTATTTATGACTTTGTAATGAGTCACAATGAAAAATGACAATTTAAAAAGCATGAGTTAACAAATTTTCCCTACATGAGACCATACAATCTAAGTCAAAAGGGCCATTTCAGTTACCTAGGTCAAGATTTTCCCAAATACAAAAAGCCCTTAATAATATCTATCAAAATTGGTCACCCAGCTCCTGCTTGACTACTGTCACTGCTCATACCCTCTCAAGGAAACCACTTTGTAAGATCTCTAGTAGGAAGATTTTTCATTCAGTGAACTGAAACCTCTATCCTTCATCCAACATTCTCGGACTGGCCCTTAAGGTAGCTTGACCTAATAGAAAGCACACTGACTTAGGAAATTAGACGGCCTCATTCATAATTTCCAGTGTACCCACGTGCTAGGAGGGTGACTTTAGGCAAATTACTAATCTCCTTGGATTTCATTTTGTAAAAATAAGAATATTTAGTCTTTTCAACTACACTCCAGCAACTGGTGTAAGGACCAGTAAAGAATATGTTTAAAAAAACTTGCTAAACATAATGTTTACTCATATGACACATTTATTTAGAAAAATACTTGCTAGATTTCGCTTCAATAAGCTACACAGAAGAAAAACAATAGTAAAAGCTAATATTGCTGGTTATTGACTACCTGCCAAGCTCTTAAAAGGGCTTTACATGTTTGAGAGGTTTTGTTAGTCTTCCCCCAAATTTTAAGACAGCTCCAAATAGTATCCAATTTTTAAACTAAGGAAATTGAGGTATACACAAGTTAGGTAACTGAACCAACATCACACAAAAACTATCTAATTAATCCCTCTTTTTCTAAGGGTCCTGCAAACTCTTAAAACCAGTCTTCTTACTTGCTCTCTACTTGCCTCATCTTTGGGGGACCCGTGCACACACATTTATCTTTTGCTCAAAATAGCCCAGAGTCTAAGCAATTGATAGATGGACCTTCTGAGACCCAAGAATGCCTGTGCTAATTAGATTCAACAAGATGAATGAATGCCTGTGAAGAGTCACCCAGCCTGCACTGAGAGATATGATAGGAAAATCTAGCCTCTCATCATAATTATCTCCAAGTCAAAAATAACAGCTTGGAAATTTGCCAAAGTTAGCAACTGCAATTTCAGCAAAACTCCTGTCTACCAAATCAGTAGCTAAACTTCAAGGCAAACAACAAGTAATACTCCAGGAATTTTTTATTAACATTACATCTTATAAAATATGTGATTTTTATTTTTTTAACAAGCACACTGGAACTGGACCATCCAAATGACTGTTATTTCAGAGTAACCACATTGCTAGGCTGTACACTTCCCAAGACTCAGAAGAAGAGCTGGGCACACCAAAGTTACTTAGATGTGCAAGTAATTTTGGTGATATTGCCATTACTTAGACCATTTTTGGAATTCTTTTGATCTGTCCTCCAAAGTCAAGACATGTATTTATTTAAAATAATCTTTGATAGGAGCACTTCTTGGCCTTAGAGGATTCTGCTTAGCACGTTGTGAATTTCGTCCTCTCAATTGTGAAATAACCACAGAAAATTACATACAACATATGAAGAATTTGAACAAGCTTTAAATGTAAATTCAATTTATTTTTGGAAATGACAAAAATACCTATTCAAAGAGATTTTTTTAAAAAGAAACTTTCAGATACTAAGAATGTATCTAGGTAAGATGTACAAAGAATCAGACTTATCTTCCCTGGTCTTAAAAATACAGATATTTAGGTAAAAGAGCATGTCTCTCGAGGAAGGACCACACCTTTATATGCTGAGTCTCCTCATTCACTAATCCTACATTTTGTTTATGGTAATTGTCAAATAATTTTCAACTATTTGCTTTTTAGCATGAGTTACTTTGGACTACCAGAAGCTGACTGTGGCTCAGATCATGAACTCCTTATTGCCAAATTCAGATTTAAATTGAAGAAAGTAGGGAAAACCACTAGACCACTCAGGTATGACCTAAATCAAACCCCTAACGATTATACAGTGAAAGTGAGAAATAGATTTAAGGGACTAGATCTGAAGGACAGCGTGCCTGATGAACTATGGACGGAGGTTCCTGACATTGTACAGGATACAGGATCAAGATCAAGAAATGCAAGAAAAAGAAATGCAAAAAATCAAAATGGCTGTCTGAGGAGGCCTTACAAATAGCTGTGAAAAGGAGAGAAGCAAAAAGCAAAGGAGAAAAGGAAAGATATACCCATTTGAATGCAGAGTTCCAAAGAATAGCAAGAAGAGATAAGAAAGCCTTCCTCAGTGATAAATAGAATAGGAAAGACTAGAGATCTCTTCAAGAAAATTAGAGATACCAAAGGAACATTTCATGTAAATATGGGCTCGATAAAGGACAGAAATGGTATGGACCTAACAGAAGCAGAAGATATTAAGAAGTGGTGGCAAGAATACACAAAAGAACTGTATGAAAAACATCTTCATGATCCAGATAATCATGATGCTGTGATCACTCACCTAGAGCCAGACATCATGGAATGTGAAGTCAAGTGGATCTTAGGAAGCATGACTACAAACAAATATAGTGGAGGTGATGGAATTCCAGTGGAGCTATTTCAAATTCTAAAAGATGATTCTGTGAAAGTGCTGTACTCAATATGCCAGCAAATGTGGAAAACTCAGCAGTGGCCACAGGACTGGAAAAGGTCAGTTCTCATTTCAATCCTAAAGAAAAGCAGTGCCAAAGAATGCTCAGACTACCACACAATTGCACTCATCTCACATGCTAGTAAAGTAGTGCTTAAAATTCTCCAAGCCAGGCTTTAACAATACGTGAACTGTGAACTTCCAGATGTTTAAGCTGGTTTTAGAAAAGGCAGAGGAACCAGAGATCAAATTGCCAACATCCACTGGATCATGGAAAAAGCAAGAGTTCCAGAAAAACATCTATTTCTGTTTTATTGACTATACCAAAGCCTTTGACTATGTGGATCACAATAAACTGTGGAAAATTCTGAAAGAGATGTGAATACCAGACCACCTGACCTGCCTCTTGAGAAATGTGATGCAGGTTAAGAAGCTACTGTTAAAACTGGACATGGAACAACAGACTGGTTCCAAATAGGAAAAGGAGTACATCAAGGCTGTATATTGTCTCCCTGCTTATTTAACTTATTTGCAGGGTATATCATGATAAATGCTGGGCTGGATGAAGCACAAGCTGGAACCAAGATTGCCAGGAGAAATATCAATAACCTCAGATATGCAGATGACATCACCCTTATGGCAGAAAGTGAAGAAGAACTAAAAAGCCTCTTGATGAAGGTGAAAGAGGAGAGTGAAAAAGTTGGCTTAAAGCTCAACATTCAGAAAACGAAGATCATGGCATCTGGTCCCATCACTTCATGGCGAATAGATGGGAAAACAGTGGAAATAGTGACAGACTTTATTTTGGGGGGCTCCAAAATAACTGCAGATGGTGACTGCAGCCATGAAATTAAAAGACGCTTAGTCATTGACCAACCTAGACAGCATATTAAAAAGCAGAGCCATTACTTTGCCAACAAAGGTCTGTCTAGTTAAGGCTATGGTTTTTCCAGTAGTCACATATGGATGTGAGATATGGACTATAAAGAAAGCTGAGTGCCAAAGAATTGATGCTTTTGAACTGTGGTGTTGGAGAAGACTCTTGAGAGTCCCTTGGACTGCAAGGAGATCCAACCAGTCCATTCTCAAGGAAATCAGTCCTGAATATCACTGGAAGGACCAATGTTGAAGCTGAAACTCAAGTACTTTGGCCACCTGATGCGAAGAACTGACTCATTTGAAAAGACTCTGATGCTGGGAGGGATTGGGGGCAGGAGGAGAAGGGGAGGACAGAGGATGAGATGGTTGGATGGCATCACTGACTCAATGGACATGAGTTTGAGTAAACTCCGGGAGTTGGTGATGGACAGGGAAGCCTGGTGTGCTGCAGTCCATGGGGTTGCAAAGTCAGACACGACTCAGTGACTGAACTGAACTGACAAAGGAGAGAGAGAAGTTTACTTATTGAAAGAGAAAAATCATTCATTAGAAGCTCATTTTTGTGGGGTCATTACCTAACATGGTATTATTGATGGGCTGCCTTGGGGAACTTCTCTTGTGCAGATTAGACCATTGTTCAACCTTTTCCCCAACATGCCAGTTTCAGTTTGCCTCTTCTATTGCTAACATGTACCCCTCAACCTAGATGACTTTATGTACTCAAACCTGCATGACACATTGGCAAGTTTTCCCTCCTACCTGTCCCTGAGTGTTAAGTAAGCATACATATGAACCTTGGCGTAAAAAGACTTAAAGTTCAAACTTACACTGAACCCCATAAGGTTTCCTGAACTCAGTATGGGCCAATTCCCATAATTCACCTAAAATTCCCTTCTGTCCTCTGTGTGCCTTATAAATTATTATTCATTAAAACCAAGCTAAGACATCTTCTGGAAAGCCTCCCCTGAGACCTCTTACCCTACCCCTAATTCTACACACTGCACATAATTTGAAAACTCATTTACATTCATTTATCCTACAAAGCCATGATCAATTTCAGCACAGGGGTTATCTTTATTCTTTGTACTTTCTGCACAGGGCCTGGCCTAGCAGGCCCTCCTTTTACTGACTTTTCTATTTGTTTTAACTCGCGAAGTTTCAGATATAAGGAGTATTTACTGCTAAGTAAGTCACTGATCAAATTTAAATGTAAGCTAACAAGAGTTTGTATCTCCACATTTTTTCATTCTCCATTTTAGATCAAATCCCTTATCTAGGTTGGATGACAGAGTATTTAAACCTGGAGCCAGTTAGAGACCATTTAGTCCTGTCTCTTGTGAGTTATGGCTGGGTTCTGTCATTGCTGCAGGAACTTTCTCCTTACTCTTTCCTGTGGACTTAGACCCCATTTGTTATCTGTGCGGTGGCCTAACTGCACTGTTTCGCAGCTTTACTTGCTGAGGATGCTGTTTCCTATCATGAGTTTCTAGGTTCAGATTCAATATGCTAGTTTTACCTTTTCCCCTGTTAGAGACCTGAGATCCTTCCCTCACTCCAACTTGAATAATTTGGTACTGTCTTCTTCTCTGTGCCAAACTGCTGGTCTGAACATGCACTACTGGGAGATTATCCGAGTTATTATCTGGGCAGTCATCTCAGCAGCCACCATACTCCAAATGAAAGGGCCAAAAATCTAATGGGAACCTGATGTGCTGGAATAGTAACTTCCAGCACCAAACAGAGTTGCTTCTCTAGTGTTTAACAGATAAACTCTTCTTCACCATAAACTGTGCTGCTTCAGAAAAAAATTCTAATTTCTACCAAAGGCTTTGCCTAAAGGCTTTTCCTTTAAAATAAATGATTCACATCACTGTTGACAAAATAAAACATGAAAAAAAATTCTTTTTATGTTTATAAACACATGAAGTCCAGAATGCTGGCAGAGTAACAGAAGTCAGGAAAGAAATTACTGCGCTTTTAGGGGAGAAAAAGTTTGTATTTCTAAAACTCTCCATGTGTTACTAAAGTTTTTCCATTTTCTCAGTAGTCTCTACTTATATGGTATTGATAAACCTCCATTTCTTTTGATGTGATTCAGGATGCAATGTATTTTACCCTGCATAGATGTATTACTACAATCATCTATACAAAAATAGGAAAAATATTTTAAAGTTTTTTTAACAAGACAAAAAATCATCCAGGTAATGGTGCAAAGATCAAATACCACAATCCAACTTTTACTCGTTTCCAAAGGTCTGGTCCTTAAGATTGAGAAGCTGTTGTGCAGTCACTAAGTTATATCCGACTCTTTGTGACCCCAAGGACTGCAGCACGCCAGATGGTTTCCTTGTCCTTCACTATCTCCTGGGTTTGCACAGACTTGTATCCATTAGTCAGTGATGCCATCCAACCATCCCATCCTGTCACCCCCTTTTCCTCCTGCCCTCAGTCTAGCAAACTACTGCCCTTAGATAGCTAGTTTTATTGGAACACAGGACACATCATTTAGGCATTTTCTGACAGCTTTCATGCTATAGTGGCAAATTTGAGTAGTTGCAACAGACCATATGGGGCTTCCCTGGTGGCTCGGATGGTAAAGAATCCACTTACAATGTAGGAGACACAGAATGAATCTCTGGGTCAAGAAGATACCCTGGAGAAGCGAATGGCTACCCACTCCGATATTCTTCCCTGGAGAATTCCATGGACAGAGGAGGCTGGCAAGCTACAGTCCATGGGATCACAGAGTCAGACATGACTGAGCGACTTAACACTTTTTCAACAGATTATATGGCCTAAAATATTTACCATCTGCTGTTTTATGGAAAGTCTGCCAATACCCAACTTATTAAAAAAAAAATCCCCCAGAAGGAAATTATAGACATCTTAATGGGTGGCATGAAGCTTTTACATCTCTATTTGGGCATAAAGATGGGCCCTTATGCCTTACTTCTCAGTACACAGGTTTTATCTATTCTGCCAAATGACTCTCTGCTCTACAACTCACTTCACCAAAAATATCAGTGCCATTGTCAGGACTTTTAAGCTCAATTAAAGTACTAATTCCAAATAAAATACTTTTTCACCTCACCAAATCAGCTTCTTATAAAGCAACTACTACTATTTCAGTACCCAGACTAACTGAAGGAGGCATTTAAAGTGTGTTTAGTCTGTCAGTTGTGTTGGATTCTTTGCAACCCTGTGGACTATAGCCCACAAGACTCCTCTGTCCATGCGATTCTCCAGGAAAGAATACTGGAGTGGGCTGCTATTTCCTTCTTCAGGGGATCGTCCCAACCCAGGAATCAAACCTGGGTCTTCTGCATTGCAGGTGGACTGACTCTTCACCATTTGAACCACCAGGGAAAACACCAGTTAATTGCTAAGTCTGCAAATTTCTCCTATCTTTAAAGAAAACCACGTTCAGTTCAGTTCACTCAGTCATGTCCGACTCTTTGTGAGCCCATGAATCACAGCACGCCAGGCCTCCCTGTCCATCACCACCCACTGGAGTTTAACTAAACTCATGTCCATTGAGTTGGTGATGCCAACCAGCCATCTCATCCTCTGTCGTCCCCTTCTCCTCCTGCCCCCAATCCCTCCCAGCATCAGAGTCTTTTCTAATGAGTCAACTCTTCAAATAAGGTGGCCAAAGTATTGGAGTTTCAGCTTCAGCATCAGTCCTTCCAATGAACACCCAGGACCGATCTCCTTGAGAATGGACTGGTTGGATCTCCTTGCAGTCCAAGGGACTCTCAATAGTCTTCTCCAACACCACACTTCAAAAGCATCAATTCTTCGGTGCTCAGCTTTCTTCACAGTCCAACTCTCACATCCATACATGACCACTGGAAAAACCATAGCCTTGACTAGATAGACCTTTGTTGGCAAAGTAATGGCTCTGCTTTTAATATGCTGTCTAGGTTGGTCATAACTTTCCTTCCAAGGAGTAAGCATCTTTTAATTTCATTGCTGCAATCACCATCTGCAGTGATTTTGGAGACCCAAAAATAGTCTTGCCATTGTTTCCACTGTTTCCCCATCTATTTGCCATGAAGTGATGGGACCAGATGCCATTATCTTCGTTTTCTGAATGTTGAGCTTTAAGCCAACTTTTTCACTCTCCTCTTTCACCTTCAAGAGGCCCTTTAGCTCCTCTTCACTTTCTGCCATAAGAGTGGTGTCATCTGCATATCTGAGGTTATTGATATTTCTCCTGGCAATCTTGATTCCAGCTTGTGCTTCTTCCAGCCCAGCGTTTCCCATGATGTATTCTGCATATGAGTTAAATAAGCAGGGTGACAATATACAGCCTTGACGTACTTCTTTTCCTATTTGGAATCAGTCTGTTGTTCCATGTCCAGTTCTAACTGTTGCTTCCTGACCTGCATATAGGTTTCTCAAGAGGCAGGTCAGGTGGTCTGGTATTCCCAACTCTATCAGAATTTCCCACAGTTTATTGTGATCCACACAATCAAAGGCTTTGGTATGGTCAATAAAGCAGAAATAGATGTTTTTCTGGAACTCTCTTGCTTTTTCCATGATCCAGCAGATGTTGGCATCTTTATCTCTGGCTCCTCTGCCTTTTCTAAAACAAGCTTGAACATCTGGAATTTCACGGTTCACATATTGCTGAAGCCTGACTTGGAGAATTTTGAGGATTACAAAACCATGTTAAAGCTGCATTAAAGTTGTACAACAAAAGTAAATTCCCTACTGAAAAAATACTCTTAATACCTAAATGTCATTACAAGGAAACCTTACTACACTGTTGGTGGGAATGTCAATCGGTACAGCCACTATGGAGAACAGTATGGAGGTCCCTTAAGAAACTAAAAACAAGAGCTACCATATGATCCAGCAATTCCACTCATGGGCATATATTTGGAGAATACCATAACTCAAAAAGATACATGTACCCCAATGTTCACTGCAGCACTATTTACAATAGCCAGGAAGCAAACTAAATGTCCACTGGCAAAAGAATGGATTAAGAAAAGTATGGTAAGTACATATACATAGGTCTTCCCTAGACAATAAAGAATCTGCCTGTAGAACCAGATTCAGGAAGATACTCTAAGAGACTGCATCTCTGTGTGTGTACGTGTGTGTGTCCACTCCACTTTGTGTGTGTGCTACTGCTTAGTTGCTATGTCATGTCCAACTCTTTGTAACCCCATGGACTGCAGCACACCAGGCTTCCCTATCCTTCATGAACTCCCATAGTTTACTCTGATTCATGTTCATTGTTGTCAATGAGGCCATCTAATTATCTCATCCTGTTGGTCCCTTCTCTTCCTGCCATCAATCTAGGTAGGTATCTATATATTTAGATATAGATTTAGATCTAAATATATAGATTTTATCTAGATATATACATACACATACAATGGAATATTAGTCATAAAAAAGAGAACAAAATAATGGCATCTGCAGTGACATGATGGACCTAGATATTGTCATACTGTGTGCCATCAAAGAAAAGAAATATATCACTTATATGTGAAATCTAACAAAATGGTACAAATGAACCTATTTACAAAACAAAGTCACAGACGTAGAAAACAAATTTATGGTTACCAAGGGGGAAGGCAGGAGAGTTGGGAAGGTAAAATTGGAAGGCTGGGATTGATATATACACACTATAGTAAAATAGATAGTTAGAACCTACTGCGTAGCGCAGGGCTCTCTACTCAAGGCTCTGTAATGACTTATATGGGAATAAAACCTAAAAAGTGGGTATGTGTGCAACTGATTCACTTTTCTGTTCAGCAGAAACACATTGTAAATCAACTAAACTCCAATAAAAACTTTTTAAATATTACAAAATCATAAACTTCTTAAAAGTTGATACCTATAATCTAATTTTCTTGTGATCCAGACCTAGTAAGCTTGTCCCATGATCTAGTGTCCATTTAAGAATAAACAGCTTTTAAAAAGTCATATTCCTCTCATCAAAATTCTCCAGATTATCTCTGACCACCTTTAGTGAAAGTCAGTCATGTCCAACTCTTGCGACCCCATGGACTGTAGCCCACAAGGTTCCTCTGTCCCTGGGATTCTCCAGGCAAGAATACTGGAGTGAGTTGCCATTTCCTTCTCCAGGGCATCCTAGAAAAAGGATAAAACCTTGAGAGAAATAAACTCCAGCTTAGAATTATTTCTACAAAAATGTCACTATTGAATGCAATTCTGTTTTTAAAAACTTGAAAGCACTGAAGCCCACCTTTGTAATTAGTTGACAAGAATATGCTTTACCACTAAAGTTTAATGACTGCATTTCAGAAAACTAGTAAACTTCTTAGAGTGAAAAAAAAAAATCAATTTTCGTTCATAACTGAGCATAACATCAAATAAAGAAACAAGTCAGTTTAGTAAGAACTCAGCCAGTTGTTTTACACTACATATAACCATTTAGAATAGTTTCTGTTTAACATGTAACTTTTAAAAATATGTACTACATGCTTCAAAATCACTGCAGATGGTGACTGCAGCCATGAAATTAAATGATGCTTGCTCCTTGGAAGCAAAGCTATGACCAACCTAGACAGTGTATTAAAAAGCAGACACATTACTTTGCCAACAAAATCCGTCTAGTCAAAGCTATGGTTTTTCCATTAGTTATGTATGGATGTGAGTGTTGGACTATGAAGAAAGCTGAGTGCTGAAGAATTGATGCTTTTGAAATGTGTTGAAGACTCGAGAGTACCTTGGACTGCAAAGGGATCCAACCAATCCTAAAGGAAATCAGTCCTGAATATTCACTGGCAGGACTGATGCTGAACTTGAAACTCCCAATACTTTGGCTACCTGATGTGAAGAACTTACTCATGTAAAAAGACCCTGATGCTGGGAAAGATTGAAGGTAGGAGGAAAAGGGGACACCAGAGGGTGAGATTGTTGGATGGCATCACCGACTCGATGGACAAGTTTGACCAGGTTCTGGGGGTTTGGTGATGGACAGGGAAGCCCTGCATGCTGCAGCCTATGGGGTTGCAGAGTTGGACACGAACAGAGCAACTGAACTACATGCTACTGGGAGTTCCTGTTCAATTACATGGTACTAACAGTAGTGATTAACAGCTAAAATTCATGAACACCTACTGTGTGCCCACGATTTACACTAGGTGTTAGTGATTCTCTTCATCCTTACAGTAATTCTCCAGAAGAGATATTAACATCTCAAGAAATTAACTATCTGGACTAAGATCAAAGCTCACATAAAGGGTAAAGCCAGGTTTCAAATCCAAGTGTGACTACTCCACCATACTGCATGTCAATACATTAGAATCTTTTTATTTTAAGTTCTCTAGTAACACTAATGTGTGGACAAATTTGAGAACTACTACTACAGCGAGTCTTATGTATACCCAAGGGTGGGGACACTGCTGCCATTCAACATGCTACAGTAATGTCCTTGCTACAGTAATGTCCTTGCTACAGTAATGTCCTTCTAAGGTGATTTAACATTATAAATTTCAATCAGTTTCAGATTAGGTTTCTACAAAACAAAGATTATAAATGGATAGGTAGAGTGAAATCTACAGGATAAATTAAATGTCAGCAAGTGATGAACTGCACAAGTAGTGATTAACTGAACGTTGTATCTCATAAGGAGAGAATTTCAATTAGAAAACCTTTTCAAGTAGATAAGTGAATTACACATATTCTCAAGCCCGTAAGTAATAAAACTTTGGGTCCATGTGTCAGCAAACAAAATTATCTACTAAAATAATCAAAGTTCTCTTGGGAGACCCATCATTTTTCTAAATTCTAGCATTCAGCCCTAAGGCAAATTTACATTAAGTAGGAAAATAGAATGGAAACTTCTCTACAGCGCTGGGAGATTTTTATGGATTTTCTATTGCTTGAAATGTCCTGCTCACTCACTCTTGAAGAGCCAAGTAATGATCGCAACCTTCAGAAATGTAACTGTTTTCTAAAGAAAATGTCACAATATCCACCTCTCACAATTAGTGATATTCTTATTTAAAAGCCTAGCAATATATTCCTAGGCCTTCCCAGGTGGGACGAGTGGTAAAGAACCCGCCTGCCAATGCAGGAGACATAAGAGACGCGGGTTCAATCCGGTCAGGAAGATCCCCTGGAGGAGGGCACGGCAACCAGTATTCTTGCCTGGAGAATCCCATGGACAAAAGAGCCTGGCAGGCTGTAGTCCACAGGGCTGCAAAGAGTTGGACATGACTAAGGCAACTTAGCAGCAGAAGCAATATATTCCTAAATTTATATGGCAAAATAAAAACCTCACTTTAAAGAATTTCACAAGTACCTTTTCTAATCCAGGTAGCTGAATTCTAATAAAGCACATTTAAAAAAAATCTTTACAAAGTTTTAGAGTAAGGGATTATGAACCATTCAGGCAGAATACGAAGTCAGGTCAAGGTTAGTTGTTTTTGGGGGAGTCAGTAATATACACTTCTACTGTATAATCATAAGGGATAAATCAAAATCCTTATGATTACACAGTGGAAGTAAGAAACAGATTTAAGGGACTAGACCCGATAGAGTGCCTGAAGAACCATGGACAGAAGCTTGTGACATTGTACAGGAGACAGGATCAAGACAATCCCCAAGAAAGAGAAATGCAAACAACCAAAATGGCTGTCTGAGGAGGCCTTACAAATAGCTGTGAAAAGAAGGGAAGCGAAAAGCAAAGGAGAAAAGGAAAGATATACCCATTTGAATGCAGAGTTCCAAAGAATGGCAAGGAGAGATAAGAAAGCCCTCCTCAGTGATCAATGCAAAGAAAGAGAGAACAACAGACTAGCAAAGACTAGAGATCTCTTCAGGAAAATTACAGATACCAAGGGAACATTTCATGCAAAGATGGGCTCAATAAAGGACAGAAATTGTATGGACCTAATAGAAGCAAAGATATTAAGAAGCAGTGGCAAGAAAACACAGAACTATACAAAAAGATCTTCATGACCCAGACAATTACAATGGTGTGATCACTCACCTAGAGCCAGACATCCTGGAATGTGAAGTCAAGTGGGGCTTAGGAAGTATCACTTTGAACAAAGCTAGTGGAGGTGATGGAATTCTAGTCGAGCTATTTCAAATCCTAAAAGATGATGCTGTGAAAGTGCTGCACTCAATGTCAGCAAATTTGGAAAACTCAGCAGTGGCCACAGGACTGGAAAAGGTCAGTTTTCACTCCAATCCCAAAGACAGGCAATGCCAAAGAATGTGTAAACTAACGCACAATTGTACTCATCTCACACACTAGTGAAGTAATGCTCAAAATTCTCCAAGCCAGGCTTCAGCAATACGTGAACCATGAATTTCCAGATGTTCAAGCTGGTTTTAGAAAAGGCAGAGGAACCGGGATGACTGTCAACATTCACTGGATCATGGAAAAGCAACAGAGTTCCAGAAAAACATCTATTAATGCTTTATTGACTATGTCAAAGCCTTAAACTGTGTGGATCACAATAAACTGTGGAAAATTCTGAAAGAGATGTGAATAACAGACCACCTGACCTACCTCTTGAGAAACCTGTATGCAGGTCAGGAAGCAACAGTGAGAAATGGACATGGAACAACAGACTGGTTCCAAATAGGAAAAGGAGTACGTCAAGGCTGTATATTGTCACCCTGCTTATTTAACTTATATGCAGAGTACATCATGAAAAACGCTGGGCTGGAAGAAGTACAAGCTGGAATCAAGATTGCCGGGAGAAATACCAATAACCTCAGATACGTAGATGACACCACCCTTATGGCAGAAAGTGAAGACGAACTAAAGAGCTTCTTGTTGAAAGTGAAAGAGGAGAGTGAAAAAGTTGGCTTAAAGCTCAACAATCAGAAAACTAATATCATGGCATCTGGTCCCTCACTTCATGGGAAATAGATGGGGAAACAGTGAAAACAGCGGCTGACTTTATTTCGGGGGGCTCCAAAATCACTGCAGATGGTGACTGCAGCCATGAAATTAAAAGACGCTTACTCCTTGAAAGGAAAAGTTATGACCAACCTAGACAGCATATTAAAAAGCAGAACCATTACTTTGTCAACAAAGGTCCGTCTAGTCAAGGCTATGGTTTTTCCAGTAGTCATGTATGGATGTGGACTGTGAAGAAAGCTGAGCACCAAAGAATTGACGCTTCTGAACTGTGGTGCTGGAGAAGACTCTTGAGAGTCCCTTGGACTGCAAGGAGAGCCAACCAGTCCATCCTAAAGGAAATCAGGCCTGGGTGTTCATTAGGAGTGATGTTGAAGCTGAAACTCCAACATTTGGCCACCTGATGCAAAGAGCTGACTCATTTGGAAAGACCCTGATGTTGGGATAGATTGAAGGCAGGAGAAGAAGGGGACGACAGAGGATAAGATGGTATCACCGACTCAACAGACATGGGTTTGGTTCAACTCTAGGATTTGGTGATGGACAGGGAGGGCTGGCATGTTGCAGTTCATGGGGTTGCAAAGAGTTGGACACAACTGAGCGACTAAAGTTATTTAGGACATTAGTATTTAAACTTATTCCCTGAGTAAGTTTAAAATGCTTATGTAATCTTATTCTAACAACAGTACAAACACAAGCAAAGAAATTTAAAATGTTTATAGATACCAAGCCCTTCAACACACCGAATCTTAATAAGGTATATCTGATGCTTTCAAATCTGATTTTTTAGATTAACATTTCTATATTTATTTCAACTTTAATAAAAATATATTTATGGAAATAAAAGTTACCCTAATCCTGAATATAAGACAAGATATAATTTTGGAAATGCTATTTAAAACCCATTACCATAAGAATTTTGCTCATTAAAAAAGGCTGGGAAGAGGGGGTAGTAGTAGTAGTAAAAGGGGAAGATTACATAGGAGGAAACATAAAACTTCTCAGCGTGACATATATTTTCACTACCCTGACTCCAGCAATGGTTTCCACAAGGCAAAAATAAACTATATGCTTTAAATATGTAGTTTATGCCAATTTATACCACAATAAAGTGGTTGTAAAAAAGAACTTGCTGCAGAGAAACAGTTTGAAGCAATTAAAAGCAGTAACTTTCCCCCAGGCTTCCATGTCCTGGGTTTGACAATTTCACACTAGATGTACAATTTAACTAGTTTCCATAATACTCATGGGCTCCCTTTCAAACAATACAGTCCAAACTTTTACCAGCTGCCCATATTTCAAGAGCAAGTTAAAATCATGCTACGCTTAAACATTCTATCAAAATAAAATACATCCATATGGCTCCATCTACTCAGTAGCCAAACTGGTTAATGCTATCATTAAATACACAGAATAACCATACCATTGTATCTTACCACAATGGCAACATTCAATATCACAATATGTGAACGCACAATAAACAGTAACTGCTGAAAAATGAGACTAAAGGCAAAATTATCTGAAAGCAGGAAACAACAAAAAATTGAAAATTATAAGAATCTTTTCTAAAAGCTATTTAGAAAACACAATAAATTAATTTCAAAAGTAAACCACATTTTTCAGATCCCTTCAAGCTTGTGCTAGCAAATACAATTTGCATCTGATAACTTTCTTAAGCCATAAACCAAACAGTGCAATCTAAGAGTTCCAAAAACATTCAATATGATACTGACAGAGCTTTGTTTCAGTTTCGCTGTGGCTAATGTGACTTTTCACTTTCAGTGATTAGACTGGTTTATGGCATATTATATAATAAAAGCCTATTATAAAAGATAAATTTTAAGATTAATCCACTTTAATTCATCCTCAGAAGTTTTGTGGGGGTGAAACTTGTGTTTTGTTTAAATTTCCCCATCACCAGCAGTCCTCCAGCTTTCTGAGAAAACATCTTGAGGATGTTAACAAACATTTTTGCTTTAAGATTATGCTCTTTACAATCAGAATATATTTAAACATGAAGTGGGATGGAAGAAGCTAAAAGCAAATGTGGGTAAACAAAATCAGAACAATCAAAAATACTAAAAAGAAAGCAAAATTACTCTTACAGTGAGCAGTGAAGAGAAAATTCTATAATTAATGTGCAAATGAAAAATAAAGTGGTTTTTTACCATTCATTCAATAAACTTGTTAAGCAGTTAATAATAAAGGGGCTATTTTAAGTAGTTTTCTTTTTCTAAACTCAAAGGTAATCACCATAAAGGAATAAATAAAGTATAACTTTGTTTTAAAAAGTGAATAAACCACAATGTATTTAGAGACCAATATCTTGAACACTACAGAGAACGACAATACTCTGAAAATCCAGTTTATTTTCCACGTGGACAGATCCAGTCAGTGTGATCAGTTTTTCTGCATGTGTAATAATTTATCAAAATAAGTTTTCCCACAAGACTCTTTTCCATCATCTCTGAAAATCCTGGTCTTACAGCATACCCAAATAAAGCTCTCGAAAAATCACCTCCTTAAATTTGGAAGAAAGTGTGGCAAGTCTTTCCTGTTATATTTACTGAACTACAAATGGCTAAAGAGCAATTTATGTTTTAAAACGTGACTAGCACAACAGTTGAGTTCAGGAAATTAACGTTTTAGTGCACTTTGCTCCAGTTTTAGCCAACATGCTACATTGTCCTTTTTTGGAGGGGGAAGGCTGGGGACAGTGCCACACAAAGTGGACTTGAGGATTTCCATTGTACGAAAAGGTATGACTCTGCAAGCAGAACAGTGTAAGCTGCCTTTTTTCTTAAGACCTGGACATTTTAAGACAGAAGCTTTGCAAAACATTACACAATTTTTTTATTATTAAATGAGAAACTCTCATTTGTTACATCGTCACATTGCTAGTCAGAGAAATGCTGCAGTGATGAAGAAAGTCAATGTTGGATCAACCAAAGTCCTCATTTCTACAACATTCATTTACAAAGAAATAATGTTCAACACAGCCCAACACAACATTCTTGGTTTTCTTCATATTGAAGTCCCCAAAAAATCTTCTAATGGGGTATTTTACTACATAAATTATAGTTCTTCATTTTTACAATTCACCCCAAACTGTATGAGAGATGTATCACGCTAAAATTTCTAAAGCTGTTAGGAAATCCTTCACACATCGTCGTCATCTGATGTGTCACTGCTACTTGTCTCTGTGTCGTCATTCTCAATAGTGGGTTTGAAAGTGCTGTTTTTCCAGGGTCCAAACTTGAAGTCACAGATCAGGCCATTTTTCAAAATACCATTTTTCCTCAGACCATTCTTCTGTAACTAAAATATCAACAAAAGTAAACTGAATAAATAAATTATCCTCCAAGAGTTACTACAAACTAAGAATGCTCTAGAAACTAAATGTAACCAAGAACACATTAAAGGTAAAAAAACTCCACAGATCATGGTATCATTTCTGAAAAACTAGCTATATAGGTAATTATAGATCAAACCAATATAACAAAATATTTCCTAGGACTAAATCACTACTCTTGGGAGAGCTGCATTTACAGCATACCAAACCATTTACATATATACACATTATATTCTAATTTTTTTTTTGGGGGTGTATATATATACACAGAGAGACAGAGAAAGAGACACTATTTATCAATCTATAGCCATGTAGATAGATAGCTATCTATATACCCATATCACACAGCATTATTTACAACAGCCAAAAGGTGGTAGCACCCCAAGTGTCCATCAGTGGACGAATGGATAAACAAAATGTGCTACATACACATATAATGGATTATTGTGTCTCTGAAAAAAGATATTCTGATTGACCCATGCTACAACACAGATGAACCTTGAAGACATTCTGCTAAGTGAAATAAGTCAGTCACAAAAGGACAAATACTGCATGATTTCACTTACAAAAGGGGCTAAGGCAGTCAAATTCATAGAGACAGAAACCAGAGTGGTGATTTTCAAGGGTTGGGAGGAACAAGGAATAGTTATTGTTTAATAGGTACACAGGTTCAATTTTACAAAATGAAAAGACCTCTGGAGGTGAGTGGTGGTAATGTCTGCATAACAATGTGAATATACCTAAATGCCACAGAACTGTATGCTTAAAAATGATGTAAATGGTAAATTTTATGCTATTTGCATTTTGGCACGAACTTTTTTAGGATGACGAATCTATTAAGTAAATATAACTAATTTCCTCAAAAACTTCATTCAAACCATGTGAAAACTATTTTGAAAACTGTTAATATTGATAACACTTCTATACAGAAAATTACTTCTATATGACCAGAACTATTTTCAAAAAGTATAATGGATTTGAAAAAAAAATTGAAAAACTCGCTGAGATTTCCCTCAACTCTACCATGCATCTTCTAAGAAATTCTCCCTGGCTCAGTGGTACAGAATTCACCTGCCAACATAGTAGATCAGGTTTGATCCCTGGGTTGGGAAAATGACCTGGAGAAGGAAATAGTAACCCACTCCTATATTATTGCTTGGGAAATCCCATAGACAGAGGAGCCAGAACAGCTATAGTTCACTGGGTCAAGAGTTGGACACGACTTAGCAACTAAACAACTACTCTTTCAAAAAAGCAACTATGAAGACATTAAAAATATAAGATGTTAGAGGATATCAAAATTCCTGTGCCAAGAAAAGGATAAAAGATGAAATTACATTTAAGAAAGCTACTGTTGTTTTCTACTTATCACCAAGTCATTTTTTAAATACCTGGAAAATGATAAATCAGACACATTCTTTACACTAATTTCTAAGCACTGCAGATCCACAGATTTAAAGAAATCAGCCTTGAAGACCTATTTAAAACAAAGGCAAATCTGACCTATAATGTGATGCTCAACAAATCCCTAAATAAAACTTCTATCTCACCCCTTAAAAATGCTTAGTTATATGTTGTTCTGATTAAGGAAGGGCTATTTTTAAAGTGAGCTTACATCATTCAGTTCTTACCTGTTCACTAATAACTTGGAATTCTCTCATTTCATCCTCAGTTAAGGGTGCACATGTTTCATCATTTTCACTGTCTTCTTGCCAACCCATCTCCTTTAACAATCTGGAAAGCAATGGAAACGAATTAAATTTAATTTAGAATTTCACCCAAATTAAGTCCTTTTATATTATGTGCAAGAAAACATGATCCATTATACAAAGTCCACAGAAAAGATGTTAGGGTTTATGCTTTAAATATCTTTCTGAAAATGAATAGGTAAGATTATGCCCAATAAACTGTTTTAAATAATAAGATCAGAATAAAATGCCTAATTACTTTATCTTTGATGTAAGAGGTTTTAAGGCTGGTTCTTTAGGCTAAAAGGTTCTTTAGGCTAAAAACTGAAGAAAATTTGCTAAATTCTTATACTAAAAGCAGAAGCAATACACGTCCCCATTTTCTTTAGGGCCACTATAGTTCATCATGTTCTTAGCTATTCATTAAGTTTTTTACTTTTTTTTTTTAATAATTACATCCCTTAAGCACTTGTTACTCATTTTTACACCTAACTCATTTTTCAAACTGAACCTGTCACAAATTGACTACTCTGTAGATCTTTACATACTGTTAAACAATCTCATAAAAAAATCAGTGCTCAGAGACTTGAAATATACCCATAATTTCACCTAAAGCCTTTGACTGTGTGGAGCATCACAAACTGTAGAAAACTCTTAAAGAGATAATACCAGACCATCTTACCTGTTTCCTGAGAAAGCTGTATACAGGTCAAGAAGCAACAGTTAGAACGTTTTTATGGAACAACTGACTGGTTCAGGATTAAGAAAGGAGTACAACAAGGCTGTTTATTGTTATTCTGATTATTTAACTTATACACAGAGAACATCATGCAAAATGGCAGGCTGGACGAGTTACAAGCCAGAATCAAGATTGCCAGGAGAAATAGCAACAACCTCACATATGCGAACGATACCAGTCTAATGGCAGAAAGCGAAGAACTAAAGAACCTCTTGATGACGGTAAAGGAGAGTGAAAAAGCCGGCTTAAAACTCAGTATTACAAGAATTAAGATCATGGCATCTGGTCCCATCACTTCATGGTAAACGGAAGGGTAAAAGGTGGAAGCAATACCAGATTTCCTCTTCCTAGGCTGTAAGATCACTGTGGATGGTGACTGCAGCCATGAAATTAAAAGACGACTGCTTCTTAGCAGGAAAGCTATGACAAACCTAGATAGTACAGTAAAAAGCAAAGATATCACTTTGCTGATAAGGTCCATATAGTCAAGATTATGGTCTTTCCGGTAGCCATGCATAGACGTGAGAGCTTGACCATAAAGGCAGAGTGGCAAAGAATTGATGCCTTCAAATTGTGGTGCTAGATAATTAATGTTCTTGAGAGTCCCTTGGAAAGCAAGGAGATCAAGCCAGACAATCTTAAAGGAAATCAACCCTGAATGCTCACTGGAATAACTACTGCTAAGCTCCAATACTTTGGCTACCTGATGTGAACAGCCAACTCATTAGTAAAGACTCTGCCTGATGCTGGGCAAGAGTGAAAGCAGGAGGAGGAGGGATCAGACGATGAGACGGTTGAATGGCATCACTGACTCAATGGACATGAGTCTGAGCAAACTCCAGGAGACAGTGAAGGACAAGGAAGCCTAGAGTACTGCAGTCCATTGGGTTGCGAACTCGGACATGATTTGGCAACTGAACAACACACTATACTCACATTTTACAGATGAAGAACCATGATCATGGAAGTAAAAATTTTGCCTACTTGATAGCAAAGAAGCAGAATTCTGGTTTTTTGTCTCCCAAGTTAATATACACTGCACCAAACTCTGTGGCCTCTGGACTAAACCCACAATTAGGAACAAATCGTAACAGTGATCTGCACTTTGCCTTTTCATTAGCATTTCTTCTCATTCTCTTTCAAACTATTATCAAATCACTCCAATATCACTTTCACAATTACCACCCTCTGCCAAATATTTTCAACAGCTTCCCAATTCCTAAAAGAGCAAACTCCATAACACACAATGACCACAAATTTAAATTCCTTACATTAGAAAAAGCACAGCACTAGAAGTGGAAGACCTGGGTCACAAATCCTACTCAAAAATCAGGTATAAGACAGAGCTCCTTCTTCATCTAAAGCATTCAAAGAGTTTGACTAGATCTCTAAGACCCTGCCTTTGCACTGTATCTCTAACTCCATTTAGGACTCCACACTCTTGTCAGCCCTAAAACAAACCATGCATGTATTCTATTCTAAACATCCTTTCATACTCCCATTTCAAAATGACTACCCAGTACCCTTGCCTGTATGTATTGTCTCACCCTTTAAGATTTAATTTAGGTCCCAATTAAAACTTTCTAATTGGTACTCAAGCCATAATGCTATCTAACCCCAAATTCCTTTGAATTTCTCTGGCACTCATTTCTATTAATTCATTTGGTGCTTAGACAAGGTATCGATTACCTCTCTGATGTTGAAACTATCCTCAATATTGTGATGGTATACTGAAACTAGGTAACTAGTAATACATATGCCAAATTATTTCATTTTACACATTTGAACAAAAAAAGTCATCCTTGAGAACTGTATCACTGATACCTAACTTTTTAAATCAAGCTACATGAGTACTTAAATATGTATGTAACTTAAACTACAGGGAGGTCCCTCGTGGTCCAGTGGTTAGGATTAATGCTTTCACTACTGTGCGCTGGGTTCACTCCCAGGTCGGGAAATAGATCCCACAGCCCTCCCCCCACTCCCCACCCAAGAGATTTACAGAAAAATTGAAGCCATGGAAAATAAATAGCACTCAATTTTCAGAGAAACACATGCTACAATATGGATGAACCTTGAAAGTATTACTGAAAGTAGACTGGTGGTTACCCAGGAGAGTAACAATGAGGAGGGAGTAACTGTAAATGAGCATGGGGTTTCTTTATGGAGTGAAAGAAATGTTTTGACTGTGGTGACAGTTACACAACTTCAAATACACTCAAAATTAACGAACCGAGTTAAAAAACTATGAGAGTATATAAATTATATCTCGATAAAGTTGTTAAAAAGAAACCAATTTTCCATGTAAAATCAGAATTTTGGGTAGAGAAAAAGTAAAAACACCGACCTGTGTTCTGCTTCAAGTGAACTAGAAAGAACATCAGTCTGTGGGAAGGTTGAAGACCGAATGATCTGTTGGGAAATTACTGAGGCATTGCCATTCTCTTGTGGAATTTCATTTTCATCGAAGTTTCGGTTTATATCCCTTTCTTGGTGAGTACTATTGCTGTTATGCAAATTAAATGAGTCATCATCCTGATTTTTTGAAGAGTTAAAAAAAATTAGAGAATAGTTATTTAAAAAGGAAACTTTCAATAGATCCTGGTTAGATTTTCAAGGATAAAACATTAACTGTAATGTTTATATAATCATGTAGAAAACAGTTTCATAAGATGTAAAACTAAGCTGTGAAGGCAACTTACTAACTTCAAGTATTCACATCTCTTCAACCAAAAATTAAAAGGACAGAGGCAGGCAAGATGGGGAAAACCAAAAGTACAAATATGAACAGGAATCTTTTAAATTTCATTTTCGCACAGCAACTAGAGTAAGAAAAATCTATTCAGAAAGGAATTCATTATTTATGCAAATAGCTAACTAGCTTTGCTTTCAGAAATATGAAAATATTCCAAGATCCTAAATAATATCTGTCCAGCTATTCCAATGACATGCTAATGTCAAGCCCAAGAATTACACTACACGTTCAATTACCTTCTCTGAGCCCACATGGCTTTCATCTTCATGTTCCTCTTCCACTCTGTCCCTTTTCAATGCTTTCAAAAACTCACTCTTTTTATCTGTGCGCATTCGTGTCAGTTTGGTTAGACGAGGCTGCTGATTAAGTTTGTCAACAGGTGAAGAAGAATTTGAGCGATTACACTAAGAAAAAAATTTAGAATGTTGATAAATACATAGACAACTAATATCAACATAAAGTTCACAACTATAATGACTTTCTATTTCACTTTCTTCACAATATACAAAATTGATTTTAAATTCTATTTTCTACTATCCTTGTTATTTTTAATCTATCTCACTGAATGACTAAATATAAAATCTTTTTATCCAAGAAACAAAGTCCGATAATACTAAGATCTATGATTCTAAATTAGGAGTTTTAAATACTACTTTATATAATGGATCCTGAAACTGTTTAAATATTTATATATATATATATTTTTAAAGCAGATTTAAAAACTGTGTTCCACAGAGTTCAAAGCTTCTAATAATAGCTTCCAAAATGACCTAGTATAATTATTTATGCACAGGTACACTAAGGATTTATCATATAGAATTTCACAAGGGAAGTTATGTGGAAGAGCAGAGGAGCGTGGTAAAGGGACATGTACTGGAGTCCTTTTATCTTTCATATATTGAGAGTGGAATACAGAAGGAAAAGAATGTTGAAATTCTGTGTCACAGGAATTTTAAGCCTTGGGAATAAACCAAAATGCTTAACTTAGCAATAACATCTGCAGACTATAATGAATTAAAGCCACAATTAACCAGCTGGGAATGCTGGTCTTTCTAGCACAGCTCTAAAATTCTATGACTGAGAACTAGTCAATGAGGGGGTTATAATATTCCAATATAGTACCCAGAACAATCTCAGTTATTACAATATAGTCACAAGTGTCTTTAGTCCCTGAACTGGTCAGTCCCTCATCTAGAAGTTTCAGAAAGCTGGCCAAACTGAGAAAGAAATGTGTAAGCTATTAAGTATTCAAAGTCAGTAAACATGCACCTTTCTTCTTCCTCCTCTCTGTACTGAGTGTTAATACTAATAAAATGTCCATCATCCCCAAAAGAAGAGTATATAAATGCTGACCTTTTAGTCAAGGCTTAATCCTATATCATAGCATAACTTTATGACAAAAGTAGAAACATCTGTTTTCATAATTCTTTTCTTAAAAATTATTTCTTTCTGGGGCTTCCCTGGTGGCTCAGTGATAAAGAACCTGCCTACCAAGCAGGAGACGTGGGTTCAATCTCTGGGTCAGTAACATCCCCTGGAAAAGGAAATGGCAAACCACTCCAATATCCTTGCCTGGGAAATCCCATGGACAGAGGAGTCTGGTGGGCTACATCTATGGGGTCACAAAGAGTTGGACACAGACTCAGCAGGAGACACAGGTTCCACCCCTGATCCAGAAGATTCCACATGCTGAGGAGCAACTAAACTTGTGTACCACAACTATTGAGCCTGTGATCAAGAGCCCAGGAGTTCCAACTACTGAGCCTACATGCTGCAACCACTGATACCTAAGCACCCTAGAGCCCATGCTCCACAAGAGAAACCCAGGCACTGCAACTAGAGAGTAGCCCCCGCTTGCCAAAATTCAAGGAACGCTTGTACAGCAATGAAGACCCAGCAGAACCAAAAATAAATAATTTTTTTTTAATTACTCCTTCTGGTTATGGGTTACACATGTTTTATTTCACCATAGAATTTTCTACACTTTAGGTTATGGACAGCGTGTTACAAATTTTTAAAATTATCCCTCCTTAACTTGCAAAATTAGTTAGCAAACAGAGAGAAGTATCTGAATTCTGGAAGAACTAAAGTCTCTTAATGAATTTGTTCAATGAATCTATGCCTTTTGTTCACTCACTGTTATCATGATTGAGATACGTTTGGCTCCTGAGGAATACTTTTATTAAATGCCATACCTCTTTCACTGAAGTTGTTGATGGACTAAAATTCTTGGCAGTTGATTTAAAAGCATTAAAGTTGCCAACACCGTATGTAGACTCATGAGGGAAAGAAGTCCCAACTTTATTTTCTTTAGTTTGGCTTTTCCATTGTGTAGGCTAAAGAAAAAAACACACAAACATTAATTAATGTGTATCTAAACAGATTACATAGAGGAAAAAAGAGAACAAAGTGAATACTATAAAATAAAGATAACTAAATATGACTTAAAAAATATTTTTTATTGTATCTTAATCATTTCTACATGGTTCTTTTTTTTTTAAACAAATAAAATCAAAATCTGGTATTCAGATAAAACATTTAACTACCTTACTTTTTTTCCAAGTTTTATCTTAAGTTAGGTTTCTTTTGCCTAATACCAAGAAAACACAAGTGAGAGTTTCAAAAGCCTAAAACTGAAGATGAAGGACAGCATTTTATACTATTATTAAGCAAACATATCACAGATGCATCTGGCAAACAAGTATTTACAGATTTCATTTAATACTGTCGACTAAAACAAGAAAACATACACAGAGAAACACACAAACCACTTAAAATATAATTTAAGGATACACAATGGCCCAACATTTTCCACTTAGAAATCAGCAGCCTACCAATACCCTCCCTACTTTGATGTGGATTTTTCAACATTTTTTTGGCCAAAGTCAGTCAGTTGATAGCAAATTGTAACTTGTATGTTAAACAATTTAGAACTTACTTTTGTAGGTGGAGCAGCAGGTTTAGGAACTAAGCCTTTATAAACACTTGGACCAGTCCCATTCTTAACTGGCTGTGACTGAAGATTTCCTACTACTGGGAATCCAGATAGTTGTAAGTCTTTTGTATTACCTTTCTTAATGACCAGCATCCTTTGAGTTCTAGATTTAGGATTCGGGGGATATTCTGTATAAATAAAGCACGAGCAACAGTTATACAGTTTAGATTTTAGCATAAAATTAAATCACCAAAGAAAAGCATATTCCAAACTTTACTATATTTAAATATAACAGCTGCTTCTTGGATAAAATGGCTAAGCTATGTAAGTATGAATTGTATTCTTGCTTGAGAAATAAAGCTTCAACAATCATCAAACCATAGCAAGGAACTGAGCAATGTCAAGTAACATTCTGAGATGAATTCAGTTAGACAGTGGCCTAGAATGCTAACTATGACCAAGCCAAAATTAATTACATTCTAGTATATTTTTCAATTATAAATTTCATCCTAACAGCTCTTAAGACTTGAAATACAAGATACATTTTCCTCTTTTCCATTTTGAAAAGAGTTTTACTAATTCTTTTATTTCATTCATAAAATTATTACCAATAAGAAAAGATCTACAGTCCCTCTATTTCTAAATTCCTGCCTAATTTATGACTAATGAAAAGGGGAACTATGTTTTCACAATACCAGTTCATTCAAATATTTACTGGCCATCGAAACTAAACTGAAGACATTGTGCAAGCTGTAGGGGATCCAACTCAATCTTTGCTTCTGAAGATTATACTAGAAAGTTTTTCTCAAGACAACTGAATTTGCTAAAATATGAAATATAACTTCTAGAGTTTAATCAGTTAATGTGTAACCAAAGGGTTAATGTGTAATTAAATAGGTGTTACGATGAGCATGTTCCCAACAATGGCAGTGACATGTCTTTCTTCCTACAGAAAAACTCCGAAAGCCATCAGTTTCATCACTGAAGAGTTTCGAAGAAAAGAATTAACTGGAAACAAAACTGTAGAAAATGTAAATTAAAATTAAAGATATGATCCTGTAAGACAGTGAGTAGTACATATGTATATATAATGATGGCCTGCATCAAACAAACCAAACTTTCTATTGATTTATCTCAGAAATTAAACAGGGACTACTAGGGATAAGGTCAGTTTTCATTCCAATTCCAAAAAAGCTCAAACTACCACACAGTTGCACTCATCTCACACGCTAGTAAAGTAATGCTCAAAATTCTCCAAGCCAGGCTTCAGCAACACGTGAACCGTGAACTCCCTGATGTTCAAGCTGGTTTTAGAAAAGGCAGAGGAACCAGAGATCAAATTGCCAACATCCGCTGGATCATGGAAAAAGCAAGAGAGTTCCAGAAAAACTTCTATTTCTGCTTTATTGACTATGCCAAAGCCTTTGACTGTGTGGATCACAATAAACTGTGGAAAATTCTGAAAGAGATGGGAATACCAGACCACCTGACCTGCCTCTTGAGAAATCTGTATGCAGGTCAGGAAGCAACAGTTAGAACCGGACATGGAACAACAGACTGGTTCCAAATAGGAAAAGGAGTACGTAAAGGCTGTATATTGTCACCCTGCTTATTTAACTCATATGCAGAGTATATCACGAGAAATGCTGGACTGGAAGAAACACAAGCTGGAATCAAGATTGCCAGGAGAAATATCAATAACCTCAGATATGCAGATAACACCACCCTTATGGCAGAAAGTGAAGAGGAGCTAAAAAGCCCCTTGATGAAAGTGAAAGAGGAGAGTGAAAAAGTTGGCTTAAAGGTCAACATTCACAAAATGAAAATCATGGCATCCGGTCCCATCACTTCATGGGAAATAGATGGGGAAACAGTGGAAACAGTATCAGACTTTATTTTTGAGGTGCTCCAAATCACTGCCAATGGTGACTGCAGCCATGAAATTAAAAGATGCTTACTCCTTGGAAGAAAAGTTATGACCAACCTAGATAGTACATTCAAAAGCAGAGACATTACTTTGCCGACTAAGGTCCGTCTAATCAAGGCTATGGTTTTTCCTGTGGTCATGTACAGATGTGAGCGTTGGACTGTGAAGAAGGCTGAGCGCCGAAGAATTGATGCTTTTGAACTGTGGTGTTGGAGAAGACTCTTGAGAGTCCCTTGGACTGCAAGGAGATCCAACCAGTCCATTCTAGAGGAGATCAACCCTGGGATTTCTTTGGAAGGAATGATGCTAAAGGTGAAACTCCAGTACTTTGGCCACCTCATGCAAAGAGTTGACTCATTGGAAAATACTCTGATGCTGGGAGGGATTGGGAGCAGGAGAAGCGGACGACCGAGGATGAGATGGCTGGATGGCATCATGGACTCCATGGACGCGAGTCTGAGTGAACTCCGGGAGTTGGTGACGGACAGGGAGGCCTGGCGTGCTGCAATTCATGGGTTCGCAAAGAGTCGGACACGACTGAGTGACTGAACTGGAGATACAGAGGCATTCTCAAAGTCCCTCAAAAACAAACTCTTCAAACTATAGAGCTGATAAAGTAGTTCATTTATTGTAATGCTAAAATAAATAAATAAATAAAAGAACAAGAACCTGAGAATTAATTCCCTGGTGATCCTGTGCTTAGGACTCAGTGCTTTCACTGCACAAGCCCTATGGTATAGCAAAAACAAGCAAACAAATGAAAAAACAGACCACCCAAGAACCTAAAGCAAACTGAGAAAAGAGTCATCTTTCTGAAAGTTAAACACTGAAAGTTTATCTACTAGGGCAAACATTCCAACTTCTCAGCTACCTACAAAGGCCCAGGATATGAAGGCTAAGAAAAATATTTTCACGCGCACAAGGACACTAATTACATCACCAATATATAGGTTTTCTAAAGAACTAACACATTTAAGTCAAAACGAAAATGAAGAATAAAGACCTTAGAAAAGAGATCCAATGAAGAACATTAGAAATAGTGCTAAACAATTTTAAGTTTTACAATTACTTCTGGTAAGCATAAGGTGACAGCATAAATAAAATTAATAAAAAGACTCCTGAAATTACCAATTCTTTAAATTAGAATATAAGAGAAAATCTTAACAGTCTGGTACTCAAAATCTAAGTGAATGAGCCTCAGGAATCTGAGGGATGCTGGGAAATGCAAAAAGTCTAAGAGTCTCTATGGTCTGATCTTAGAAAAATCCAAGTGCAGAAGTAGGAGGCGGTTTTATCTGTGCACCACAATAAGTTCATACATGACTGGCAAAGACTTCTATTCCAATATCGTCAATTAAGCACACAAGTTTACCTCCCTTCCCTTCTAGATCCTTATGTTACAATTACCATAATGAAGGCTAGTCGGCTCAGTCATGTCTGACTCTTTGCAATCCCAAGGACTGTAGCCCACCAGGCTGGTCTGTCCACGGGATTCTCCAGGCAAGAATACTGGAGTGAGTTGCCATTCCCTTCTCCAAGGGATTTTCCCGACCCAGAGATCTAACCCAGGTCTCCTGCATTGCCTGCAGGCAGGTTCTTTACCATCTGAGCTACCAGGTAGCCCCCAAACTATAATGAAGGAGTACACAAATACAGCAATAAAGAATGAGGAGGAGGTTCCTCAGCAATGAATAATATCAACTCGTATTTCTAGAGAGTAAATAAAGAAAGAAACTTCAGCTTAGTGTGTGCACAAAGAAACCCAACAGCTGAGGAGGGGACTAATTTTCGCTATAGAATCCTGGATTATAGAGTGGGACTTGGAAATGCCATATAAAGCACAAGACAGAAATGAAATCTTTTCAGACAAAAATTAATCACCAAGAAAAGTAAAATAAATCTACTAAAGTAAAATCTTTACTAAAGCAAATCCTAAACAATGTACTTTAGGCAGAAGTAAATGATTTCACATTGAAGGCTGAGGATACAAGATGAAAAAGAAATAATATTTTTGTACATAAGTCATCAATGATCAAAACTAGAAGACAGAAGAGGAGAACAGATAAACACGCAGGGATGAGTAAGCCTCAATATAATTTCTGACTACAAAGTTCACCTTTCCTAAAACTGGATTTCTAGATACGTAAGAAATACTTTCAGTTTCCTCAAAGAGGTCTTTGGTGCAAAGAATGAAAGAAAATCCTACAAAGAAAGATGAAGCCTAAGAAATCAGTCACAGACAAGAGGTAATAAAGTAAAAGATAATAAAGGTACCTAAAAGATGATGGAAGGGACTGGGAGGGAAAAAACAGCAGACACAGTGCTGATTTACTTACATAAGCATTCATATTCAAATAGTACAAAAATTAAGACCATGTGCTTTTGTACCAGATTTACAGAATTTTGATACTTGCTCCAACATCACTAGTTAACCTCATCTATAAAATGAAAACAGTTCTTATCTTGGAGTTACAGTGAAATGTTCTCTTTAAAGAAAAATGTTCAGAAAAGTCATATACAATCTCCACTGTAATAGGTAACTGTATTTCAAATTAAAGGTGTCTTTTTAAAGAATTTTAAACCTAAAATTTAAATTAAACAACCAAGAGTATAGAAGATGAGAAAAATTACAACAGAAATAAACAAAATAAAGACTAACCTATATCATATATTATCTATGCTGAACACATTATACAAACCTGCCTGTTTAACAACAAATGTGTCCCTAGTCTGATGGGCCAGGATGGCATGGCGGCCGACAGCAGCAGTGTTCACCTGGTGATGTGTTCCCAACTGTGTGTGCCACCGGTGTCTATGTCCTCAGAGTGAGCTGCAGGCAATTCCCACCAGCCTTCCCTGCTGCTCTGGGAGACTCTCCAAGAGCAGCAGATGTGGGTTATTGAACTGCTGGTATCATGAGACTGGCTCATCAAAACTGAGAACTTGGACTTCAGAATCCCTACTTTTTTGATAGAGATATTCTAGCTAAGTGCTCAAATTAATGTGTTAAATATCAATACAAGAACACAGGAAACAAAAAGACGAGTGGGGAAGAGGTCTGAGGAAGGGGAAGAGGGAAGGGAGAAGTGAAAGAAGGCAGGGTGGCAAAGCTGGTTCTTGATGGTAATCATCACATCTAAGCAATGGCAAAGATGATGGCAGCACTAGTAACTTAAATCTACATCATTTCTATTACTTATAAACTGGTTTATCTTTTCATAGATTATCTATGCAAACTCTCCTGACATGAACCTTCTGAGCTAGGTGCTGAATCTGTTGGATTCAAACAGTATCCAATGACTCTTTCTATACTTTCTTCACTTTATCAACTGGTAAACTTCCTGAAAAAGATTCAAACTGCTCATTTCTTTTTAAAGAGAAAATTTATGTATTGATGAAAGACATGAACACTTATGAAGAATTAGTGACCTCGGTGATTTCCTTCTATAAATCATATATGCTTATTATCAAGCTCATATAAAGCAGATATTCAAATTGCCTTCAAAATACCTAAAGGCAAAATGAGTTGTGGATTTTCATATCATTATTTCCTTCTATCCTCACAAACAACTGTAATCTGATGATACATGGCTTTAAATACTGTTTTATCATCTTGTTATTTATGCTCTCCCAGTATCTTTGAATGTTGTAGTAAGTTTTGTTCCTTAAATCAGCCACAGTGGAGGGGAGAGGCTCAATCTTTTGAAGAAAAACTAGAATTAAAACACTGCCACGTATAATACAAAGTAAGTTGGCCACATGCATAAGTCAGAGCTGACATCTCAATTCCATATTCTCTTTTCTGTTTCCATGCTTTCCATACAGTTGGCTTATATTCTGAGTCAATCAGTTTTCACTTTTATTTTTAATCTATCACTTTTTGTATTTTCGTAAATCTATCAGAATCTTCCTCACTTACTGGATTTGAACTTAATTAGCTAACTCATATTAAACGCTATAACATGATCAAGGATACCAGTTTAACAAACAACTTAATATTAACAATGCTTTTCTCATTAGTATTAGCATAGTGCTCCATCTTCATTTCAGAGACAAGAAAATTCACTGAGATTAAGTCACTTTCCCAAAGTCTAAATAACTAAAAAGTAAAAGACCTAATGTCAGCACCCAGAATTATCTGATAATTCACTTAGCCACTATATTACTGGAGAAAATGGATTAGAGTATTGGCTAGGTCAGATAGTTCAAAACGTATACCATTCTCAACTAAAATACTACTAGTAAGCCTATACTGAATGGTCAAAATAGGCGGCTTGAAAGGGTACACTACCAAGTCAGGGTCCACCCTTCCCCTCATCACAGTGATGACAATTATTAGTTTAGTTTCTTCATCATGACATAAGAGGGAACTTTACTGTGTGGATAATAGTCAAGTGAAGGATAAATAGTATTTTAATTGTTTTCACACTAATTTGAAGAGGAAACTCAATCACATAAGACATAATAACATACAAATATCAGAAGCAAAGAATCAATACCATAGCAATAAAGCCATCTGAACACTAATTTTAAAGGACTAATTGCCAGGACATGGAAACAACCTAGATGTCCATCAGCAGATGAATGGGTAAGAAAACTGTGGTACATATACACAATGGAGTATTACTCAGCCCTTAAAAGAATAAATTTGACTCAGTTCTAATGAGATGGATGAAACTGGAGCCAATACAGAGTGAAGTAAGCCAGAAAGAAAAACACCAATATAGTATACTGACACATATATATACAATTTAGAAAGATAGTAATGATGACCCTGTATGTGAGACAACAAAAGAGACACAGAGGTATAGAATGGACTTTTGGACTCTGAGGGAGAGGGAGAGGGTGGGATGATTTGGGAGAATGGCACTGAAATAGGTATACTATCATATAAGAAATGAAATGCCAGTCTATGTTCAATACAGGATACAGGATGCTTGGGGCTGGTGCACGGGATGATCCAGGGAGATGATATGGGGTGGGAGGTGGGAGGGGGCTTTGACACTGGGAGATCGTGTACACCTGTGGCTGATTTATGTCAATGTATGGCAAAACAAATACAGTATTGTAACGTAGAATAAAGTATTTAAAAAATTAAAAAATAAAGGACAGAAATATTTTCAAGATTATTTTTCTATAGATTGATATTATTTGACTATTGCTATTTTTGATATTTTATATAATGTAAAAATATTTTGTTTTATAGTAGTATGAGACTTTTAGTCACATGAGTTTCACTGACTTAATGTCAAAGAAGGAGCATAATATCCTTTCCTTTAACAAGCTACCCACATTACTCATATGAAAAAGAGCAGGCTTTCTAAGACAAAAACAACTTAATTGATGAACACTATTTCTAACTCTAACTCTTACTTATGTCAAGTCATCTAATCAAACTCTTAATTTTCCCTTCTCAACTTTGAACATGTGTTGTATTACCTTTTTCTTACTGTTAACAACTGTTTTCACCTGAGACATTGAAGGAACGTAGACTCATACCAATGTATAATCTACCTACAGAATACTTTTATATAAAGCCATCTGATAAAGATTATTCCCTTCTCTTAATCCCTTTACAAAGTCACCTTAAACACTTCACTTGTTTTCATGACCTAAAACCTCATTTAGTGTTATCATGTCACTCAACCTGTATGCTAGTGACTAGTATCATTAGAATTCTCTAGATAACAATCCATCTTTAAGAACTGGTCACCAGTTTGCTTTAATTTACAAGGCTAAACAAAGTTCATAGTACTGTATCAAATACAAGCAAAAATTAGAAGTTCATCAAATTATCAAGGGATAAACATAAATGTAAATGCTGAGTTGAAACAAAACTAATAGTGACTAAAGGTTTTCATTATTTAGTATCTTAAGCACAAAATGTTAGGCTCTATTAATACTATGTTGCTGACATATTATGTCAACAGAGAATAGCCAGTAAGACTTCTAAAATCACAAGTCAATTTGATAGTTACTAATGTCTCAAACCGGAGAAAGCAATGGCACCCCCACTCCAGTACTCTTGCCTGGAAAATCCCATGGACGGAGGAGCCTGGTAGGCTGCAGTCCATGGGGTTGCTAAGAGTCCGGACACAACTGAGCAACTTCACTTTCACTTTCACGCATTGGAGAAGGAAATGGCAACCCACTCGTGTTATTGCCTGGAGAATCCCAGGGATGGGGGAGCCTGGTAGGATGCCGTCTCTGGGGTCGCACAGAGTAGGACACGACTGAAGCAACAGCAGCAATGTCTCAAACTACATACAAATACATATCATTTTCTCTCTTTCTCACTATTCAAATCAATCACCCAGCTAAATTATTTCAAAATTCTCACAGAAACACTGAAGTGCCTTTATTTTTTGTTTTAGATTTAAATTGCTAGATATAGGAGATAAATTTAGTATGAATCAAGCAACAGTAATCCTGGTTAAGATAAAAACACTACAAAAGTCAGTTACAAACTACAAGGAGTTTCCAATAAAACTAAGTTCTAGGTAGAATTAAATATATTTAACAACAATTTTAAACAGCTTAACTATTAATACTTCATTCAAACTATTTTTTTAAATTGAGATATTATGTTTAGACTCTTGCAATTTTTGATTTACAAAAGGATAGTTTCAGGGATAAACTGGTGGTATCTGTTTTTTAATATATATTACATTCCCATTATTAAATTTGACTTACCTGGAAGGAAGTATCACTAGAAAAGTTCTACTGAAAATTCTCTGTCTTCCTCAGGAACATAGCTATTTTAAATGTTGCAATGGGGATAACAATATTTGGGAACCCAGGGCATAAATTAAGAAAGGAACAGTGAAGTGTAACACAGTGAAAGTCTCATTGTATTCCTATGGGAAGTACTGGGAATTTAACCAAGTCACAGTTTCTTTTTCTAATGCAGACACACTTTTAGTTTACCTAAGACACAGTAAAGAGTACATCGTCCTTTTAAACATCTTTTCAACTAATGCTCAAAATCCTTAGACCAAGCCTGAAACAGCAGAACCAAAATCTTTATATTAATACATTTTATGCTCAATATTTTCAAAAATGTATTTCTAAATCATTTCTAAAATTATTAACCAAGGATCAGTACCAGTAGTATCTACAGGTAGTTTTATATGACAAATGCTCACTAACATTCTTGATTTTATTTACTTTCATTTTAATCAAATTCAAATTATTCCTAATTTCTTAAGAGATTTTATTTAACACCTTGCAGGTGGTTCTATATTCTTATGCAATCAGCTGTTCCCAGAAAAACTGAATAATAAGGAAACATACCTAAGAGAGGAGCTTGGGAGATTTTTTTGGTTGGGTATGTGTGTGTCTGGGCGTGTAGGCCTGGGGAGAGTGGTAGAAATACTAATTTGCAATACAGAAAAAACAATGCCATTCACATGGTTCTAACAAAAGTGTCTGACCACCCCCACCCCCACCCTCAAGAAGCCCTTAAATAAATTGGGAGATCAAAAGAAACAAAATAATTCCCCAGCGTATCACCCCCAAATAAAATAAAGAACAGCAGAGGAAGTGGCAAAGTTTAAAATAATGCCTTTATCGTTAGGACTATTATGCTGTCATAAGCCACGATCCTTTTGTTTTGGTAAATTGCTTATTTTCAACAGAAAAACACAAGAACGTGTGTACAAGTTCCAAAGCAGATGCATCGCCTCTGAATTTGGTATCAAATAATTAAATTTATTTTTCAGATATCAAATCTTCATATTTTAAATTTTTCCATTATTTTAAACTTCACTTGAATCTCTAAAAAGCTAATTAAGTTACTCTAAGTGCAGTTTAATCTGTAGATGCTATCAAATTAAACTTTCAGCAGTTTTAAAAGGGAGTCATTACCAGAAAAACTGTCAAGATTTGACAACCAAAAAGGCAAATAATTTCAAACATAGACTAGTTCTAGGCAAAATTTATACAATTACTTTTAATACTATGTAGAACCATTTTCATTAAGTAAAAAATTATTTTTATAGCACACTATGATTAAAAGTACTTATCTTTCCAGTCAAGTTTTCAACTTTGAAAAACTATAAATTGAGTTAAACTAAATGTTTTGTTTCAACAGATTATCAAGCTGCTCTCCAAATGATATCAATTCATTACGTTTACCTTACTTTAAAAATTCATATCTGAATATATTTAATGGTACTAATATGTGTAAATAATTATCCAAATCAAGCTTTTCTTCTGTCCTCAATATCTTGTTTTTTTAAAGTGCTACCTTGTTTTATAGCTTAGCACATCAAAAACAGGTATTTAAAAGATAAAGTTTAATTCTAACCTACTATTTTAAAAAACACAAATCTGAAACCTAAAAATAACATTTTATACCCCTCAACGATAGATCAAAAATCACTTACCCCATACACCTGCAGCTAAAGATTTATTCTGATTTGGTTCTCTCTCATATTCAGGATTTAGAGATGGCTGAAAAAAAAAAAGGTGGAATAAAAAGAACAAATGTTTAAACTAATCATATTTAAGAAAAAAATTCCTTTTAAAAGTAATCTCAAGAATATACTGACAAATCTGACATAATGAACTCTTAACAACTAAACACTAATTATTCATAAATCTTACTTTCTACTTATTGTAACAATTAAAATGGTTAACATCTATACTAACGCTAAGTTGAAGAAAACAAAGTAAGTGTCTTTAAATATTCTCATCTTCAACTACATGAAGAAAAAGTGTTAAAAAAAAAAAGAAAGAAAGCAAATGCAGGGGAATGCAGTCTTTGCATCAATATGAGAAATCATCCTTTCTTAGCATAAGGTTAAGAGCAGACAAGGAAATCAGACCATTCCTTAATTCTTCTGTTAGGTTTGCATCCCTGAATGCTTTAGTTAATAAGCTCATACTCAAAGCAAAGTACAAGTTTATTACTTCAAATCGTGATCAGATTATTAAAAGGAAACTGAATTGAGCTCTGAATGTGTACTCTAAAGATTAGCTTAGTAGATGTTTGCTCTTTAGAAAAGGTAAATTATTTAAACTTCTATGAAGAATAATATGACATGAATTTATCCAAAGTTTAAAAACCCACATGGTGAGACACAGGAATAAGTAGACAGATCTAAGGAATGAAGAAGATTGGGGAAGGAAAGAGTTATCTACAGAAAGTCTCATGAAATGTAAAGACTAAAGATAACTGAACCAAAATAAATAAATAAAAATTTAAAAATAATTGAACTTGTCAAGTGTGATCTCTGGAGAAAATGATATGTAACAATAAAATCTCCTGAGAGATTTGATGCTTAAATAGCACTTGTAGAAACCCATATTAAAATTACAAGCAACTTACAAAATCCTCAGCCTCAAACTGCTTGCGTTCTCTCTTGTCTTCTTTCCTCCCTGTTTCACTGTCAGGTATGCTGTTTTCATGTAGTCCTTGGCTTTTTCCAGAATGGAAAATACTGCTTCGAGAACGGGAACTTCCGCCATGGTATCCCCCTCGATGATTTATGTTTTCAGTACCATTTCTTCCATGTGTACGCCATCCATTTTTTTCTTTCCTTCCAAAGTTACCTTTTAAAAATAATGGCAAAGTATTACAAATTCAAAGATGGTTATGTTTAAAGACTCAATCACAATCAAAACAATTCTTGCAAGAATGTGAAGAAAACTCTTCTTAAACTCTACTATTTCTCAGCAACTTTACCTCCATTAGGACGTCCAATACCAGAATCAAAGCCATCTGAAGAGTTGTGTCGTCGGCGGTTCACATCATAACGATTTTCTGTCCATGAAAAGTTTTCAGAATGCTTTTCAAAATTCAATGACGACTGAAACAAATTATAAGTATACAGATAAACATACATATAAAATTTGACTAACTTTAGAAACTAGTAATACACTGGCTTAACTTATTCCCAAGAATTTTAAATGGTTAAGAAGAATATTTTATAATTATTTCAATGTGTTTGGTAACTAAAAACTTATGAGGGATTCCACTGTTCATCTGTTTTTTCTACCTAAGATAAACGAGAGCACCATTCTTAAAGTTTAACAACTACATTCACCCGAAAACTTTAAAGGTAAAGCCACTGTGAAGACATCTAAACAAACATAGTACACTTCTTTTAAAATAAAACATAGTATCGTGTATTTCACATTCTTTGATTTAAATAGCTCAAGGTTTTCTTCAAGATTAGAAAATTAAGGAGAATGAAGCTACAGTTCTATTTTAAGTTCTCTATAGATTTATTTCCAAACTCCTCTTCCCCAAAACAAGTGTTTTAAAAAAATCTGTCAAAGGAAGAATGTTGTAAAAATAATTATTACAATTCTCTCCAGGACAAACAGAAAAGCTCCTCAATTTTAATACAAACACACTGCATACACTCTTTTCATTTAACTAGGCTCCTCCACATGGCCACTGTGGGACTTACTGGTGCAAGTTCCTCTACCGCTCCTGTCTTCATCCTCATGCTGCTTCTATGCATGAAGGACAAAGCCCTTCAGCTATCTGTCTTCCACCAGCATCTATGAAACAACAGTGACAAACTGGCTTGCTAAGCTTTTAAGTAGGGTAAAAACCCAAACACTTCACAACCCTACCAATTATGGTGATGAAGATACCATGCTTTCAAAGCTAAAACTTTCTAGAAAAACAAGGGTAGGGTCTCTTAAGCCAGACGGGGGCACAGGATTAAGATTCTTCAGGACCTGGTAACAATTGTTCTCATCCAAATGATGGGTGGAAGTAAAGGTTCCTCACCGTTTGGCAACTAAGTAAGTGGCAAGGGGCAGGACTGAAGCAAGATGTCCAAATAGTGCTTTAATGCCGAAACTCTCCTCTGAGTAGAAGGAAGAGATGTATTATCATGAGATGGGGTCCCATCTGAAAGGCAATATGGCTGCAGCCGCTGAAGTCAAGAGGTCACCAAAGCTGAACAGCAATGAGAATAGAGTTTGGCAAAGACTGAAAACATTAGAAGTAAATTTGTTAAGGCCAAACTGCTACTGACACTGGAAACAAAGAAAAATGCAAAGCCTAGCTTTCTGGAGTGGATGTAATCTGTGTTCTTTGTACTTTCTGACTCCTTTCTTCCCCACATCAAACTCAGCTGCTTTAACAAGAAAGTCAGTGTGCACCAGAACATAAGGCAAGAAAGAAACAAACTCTTATATACACAGGTACCCAAGTTACCATCCTACCTATTCCCATGGGGGAGAGAAAGCATTAAGCAGAAGAATAACTCAAACTTTTCCGTACAGGGCAAAGCCATGGCATTGTGGTACAGGAGGGCATGAAAGGCACCAGCCTGGGGTGTTTCCTCTGGCCAGGAGGTACATAAAAGAGAAATCAACACCGATCCTGGCTTGAGAAGCCACAGGAGAAAAAGCCTCCAGGCCAACCATGCAACCCCCAAAGGAACAGTCTCCCCCTCCACCCTGAACTTTCCCACATTCCATGCTAAAGAAATCATCAGCAGTCCTGAAAGCTTAGACTGTAACTCTGATATGCACATACATACTAAACTCCTTAGTCTAGGCAAGAATATACAACAGAGAAAAGACAATCTCTTTAACAGGTGATGCTGGGAAAACTGGCCAACCACTTGTGAAAGAATGAAACTAGAACACTTTCTAACAGCATACACAAAAATAAACTCAAAATGGATTAAAGATTAAAGATCTAAATGTAAGACCAGAAACTATAAAACTCCTAGAGGAAAACATAAGCAAAACTCTCTCTGACATAAATCACAGCAAGATCTCTATGACCCACCTCCCAGAGTAATGGAAATAAAAGCAAAAATAACAAATGGGACCTAATTAAACTTGAAAGCTTTTGCACAAGGAAGGAAACAATAAGCAAGGTGAAAAGACAGCCTTCAGAATGAGAGAAAATAATAGCAAACGAACAACTGACAAAGAACCTCAAAAATATACAAGCATCTGATGCAGCTCAATTCCAGAAAAACAACCCAATCAAAAAATGGGCCAAAGAACTAAACAGACACTTCTCCAAAGAAGACCTACAGATGGCTAACAAACACATGAAAAGGTGCTCAACATCACTCATTATCAGAGAAATGCAAATCAAAACCACAATGAGGTACCATCTCACGCCAGTCAGAATGGCTGTTATCAAAAAGTCTACAAACAATAAATGCTGGAGAAGGTGTGGAGAAAAAGGAACCCTCTTACACTATTGGTGGGAATGCAAACTAGTACAGCCACTATGGAGAACAGTGTGGAGAGTCCTTCAAACACTGGAAATAGAACTGCCATATTGGGCATACACACCGAGGAAACCAGAATTGAAAGAGACACAGGTAAATCAATGTTCATCGCAGCATTGTTTATAATAGCCAGGACATGGAAGCAACCTAGATGTCCACTGGCAGACGAATGGATAAGAAAGCTGTGATACACATACACAATGGAATATTACTCAGCTATTAAAAAGAATACATTTGATTCAGTTCTGATGAGGTGGATGAAACTGGAGCCTATTATACAGAGTGAAGTAAGTCAGAAAGAAAAACATCAATATAGTATATTAATGCATATATATATATATATATATATATATATATAAAATTTAGAAAGATGTCAACAATGACCCTATATGTGAGACAGCAAAAGAGACACTGATATAAAGAACAGGCTCTTGGACTCTGTGGGAGAAGGTGAGGGTGAGATGATTTGAGAAAACAGCATTGAAACATGTATATGACTATATGTGAAACAGATTGCCTGTCGGGGTCCAGTCCCCGCAGGATCCAGGGGAACCTGAAGGAAAAACAGTGTTGGCGACTGAATGAATAAGAGAGGAATAGAGGAGAGAAAAAGGCTGATATTTCTTGGTTTACACAGAAAGCCAATAAAGCCCCGAGACAAGGGGCTTGCCCTGTTCACGGAGGTCATAGGTGCCCTTCTGGTCTCCCGAGGGAGTGAAGACGCAGAACTTCTTCCCGTTCAGGTCTTAGAAACCCGGGCAGATAAGTGAATGCAGGGAGCCTCTACACTCCAAGGGATCAGCCTGAAAAAGAGAGTAAGAGAGAGAAAGAAGAAAAAAAAGACACGGGGTGACCAAGCTTCTTCGAGCGAGGCCTGTTACTTTATCTTCAAAAGGGACTTTTATACCTTAACTTGTACATAGAGGGAAATGAAAGATGCAAGGTCATACAGAGTCAGCCCAAACATTCCAGCAGTTTTGGCCCTTATCGGAACTAGGATTTTTCTGCAAACCTTTCCCACAAATGATGTTGTGTACATTATCTTCTGGCCTTGGAGGCCTATGAACATTTTATGACCCTCTTTTGATAAAGACTGCTCAACCAGAAAACTTATTTTCCCTCAAAGTGTTTTTCTTTATATTTCTAATCTATGTCAGCCTCAGAAAATTCTAAACAGAGTTACACTTCTCACAGAGCAAAGGTGCAGTGAGTTACAAGAAAGAACCAATTAGCTCAAAGGTCTGATGTGGTTAAATTCAAGGCTACACCTGTTTTTCTTACATTTCAACTATGTTAACTAATGCACTCCCAGGGGCACGGTGGATAAGAGATATGGGAACTCAGCAACAAGCACTGGCCCAATAATGAAGTCCTACACCAGCACTACTAATAACTTTTAACTCTTTGAAAGGCTTTATGTTTTAGGCTTCCCATGCCTCTCACAGTTGGGAGGCTGCGAATAATCATATGCGTAGCTCCAAGAGTCTGGATAAAGCTGCCAAGCAAGCTAGAATGCTAACAGAGGAGGTTTGATTTGAAATATTCCTCTCATGTCCAGGAGACTTATTAGCTAGAGCCCTAAGTTGATTTTCTCCAGAGAAAGGTGGTCGGGGATAGCCCCCTGTATGTCAAGAGAGTTGGTGAAAGGCACAAAACAGTAAGACAGACAGATTCTGGTTTTGGGGTAGATGCTCGAGCTGGTCCAGGGAGCCCCTTGAGTCCTGAAGCCTTGCTTAACAGTCCTCTTCCACATGACCTTGTCATGGGTGGGATGGCCCGTGCTGGCTCCCGGCAATCGCCAGTCCAGGTTTGATGCACGAGACAGGATGTTCAGGGCTGGAGCACTGGGATGACCCTGAGGGATGGGATGCTGGGAGCCAGAGTGAGGAATCCCGCTGGTGGCAATGGTCATGAGGAAGGAAGCCAGACAAAACGCAAAGCCATGATCTAGCTTCAGGGGTTCCCCCGGGTTTTCCTGAGCATGTACCCCCAAAAACCAGAGTCGGCTTGATTTTATTGTACTGTGTTTTCCACTCTTCTGAAATTCTCTGGAAAAAGTTAATTCAGGGCCTCAGTCTCCTGCGTTTGAAAGGACTGTCTCGGCTTCAAATCCCTCTGATGGCTCTCTAACTTGCCTGACAGGTTCCCCCGGACTTTTTATGATTTGTGAATTGCTTACAGCCCCCCAACAGCGAGAGGCACAAAGCTTAAAGCAAAGATACAGAGCCTTTTCTAAGAGCTAAAAATCATATTGGTGATGGGTTTTCATTGCTGACTCAATGACTGTTGCCAGGCCTCCATATTCTTTATCTTTTAGACACCTGAAGGATATTAATCAATGTAATAGGGATATAGAAATAGGAATGTAGTAGTTCTGATGTTAGCAACATTAGACTTTTGAGTTAATTACTTTTCTTTGTTATATATCACTGTACTCCTCTTGTATCCTTGCTATGTAAGAATGTAACTTTATTCAAAGCTTTCTGAGTGGCACCAGACTTTGGGAAGATCAACACAAATAAGTCTGCTGGTTGACAAACCCTTATCAGAAAAAAGGCTGTAAAATGTTAATTGGCCCTCTGGCCAGAAGATGATGTAAACCACCTAAGACTTGTGTATACAACTAGGTATGCAGAGAGAAAGCCTGGTTTTGATAAGAGTCAGGGCTGCTGACGCTGCATAATTTTGTATTACCCACTGATCTCTATGTACAATCAAAAGGTATAAAAGGCCTTTCTGGACAATAGAGGACGGGCCAGTTGCTGGACTGGTTTCCCCTGTGTCTTCTCTTTACTCTAATTTCTGCCTGAATTCCCATCTGGAGCGGGAGGCTTGCCATGTCTACTTACTTGCCCTGGCTTTTAAATTCTGAGAGAGAAAAAAAAAAAAAAAAACAATAAATTCTGAGAGAGAGAAAGCCCAAGGCAGGGCACTCTCCAATATTCAAACGGGCACAGGTGGCCCAACGTAGATGATGCAAATCTCTTGTCCTGAGATTTTGTTTGCTTTCCCCATAAACCAAGTTATTCAGCATCTTTTCTCCACCTAATTCTCCTACTATACTATTATTTCTTAATCTAATCTTATATTAATTAATAAATAAATAAATAAGTTTTTCCTCGCCTACGCCATTCACCCTTCGAACTACCCTGGATCTACTGGGGCTGGACCTCGGCAATGGGATGGGGAGAGGTTGGGAGCGGGGTTCAGTTTGGGGAACACATGTACACCCATGGCTGATTCATGACAATGTATGGCCAAAACCACTAAATATTGTAAAGTAATTAGCCTCCAATTAAATAATTTTTAAAAACAAACTCCTTAGTCTGTGTGCCCATGGTGGGAATGGACCCTAGTATCCCAACATGGCTGATAAAAATTTGGAAAAATCTCAGCAGTAAGAGTGGGAAATTAAAGTGATCCTGCAGGTGGAGCCACTAGGACAACTAAATGTACCAGTGTGTTTCATAGTTGATGCTAACGTTACATGCTTGTACTAAAAATGCTCTAGATTCTCCCATTCAGGAAATGTCACAGGTTGACAGATGATTCCCTTCCCCTTCAAAATGGTGTAATAAAAGTACAGCTTCCAGAAGGAAAGAAAATAAAATCTTATGTGGCTGAAGACTTGGCTCTGCAGTATTCAGAAAGACTATTTTCCAGTACAGCAACGTCATCTGCCTGACACACACACCAAGTACACACTCCTTTTAAAAATTGAGTCCCCCTGGTAGCCTAGTGGTTAGGATTCCAGGCTTTCACTGCCATGGCCAAGGTTCAGTGTTCAATCCCTAGTCAGCCAAAAAAACAATGTGGCTCCTGCCATAATGCTGAGCTCTTACTGAAAGCAAACTTAAACTAAGGACTAACCAATAAAAGAATACAAGAGGGCTCTTGATCAAATGGAAATCATGTGTTCAACACCACAGCTGGCCTCGCCCTTGAAGTGCCAACCATAAATTTGCAGTATACTTTATTCCCTTTCCTGCCACCATGACAAGCCAGTGTTTCAATAAGGCTCTCAAATCAGAAAAGTTCCCCTAAATGACTGAGCCTGGTTCACTGATAGTTCAGCTAAATTAAAAGATGATGGTACACACAGTAGCCACCCAGCCCCAACAACTCTGGAAAACCAAATGGGTAAGTGCCAATCACCTCAATGGAAAACTATGATCCTTGCCTTAGATATTCTTAAGGACAAGACATTTTATATTTTTTAACTCTTGTATTATTGCCAATGGCCTCATCATCTATCACTGAAAAACTATAGACTAGCAATTAAAAACATCTCTTGGGGTCACACATGGGAAATTGCAGCTGCTGCTGAGACAATCTGAGTCATTCATGTTGATACAGTAAGGCTTGCTATCTGATAAAAGTGAATGGCACTGAGAGTGAAATTAGAATGCTTATCAAACCTTCAGCACACCACCTAGACCCATTATCACACCAGACATGGAACACACCCACTATCACAGACTGGTTACAAAAGAAAAGACTTTATCTTTCTGATGCAGAAACCTCTACCACATGCCAGCTTGTGACTCCTGCCAAAAGCTGTCCATCTGTCTCACTGAAAAGAACACCACATCACACGGAACTACATCAAAGATTTGACTTCTTCATGGAGTCCTCAACGGAGCTGCATCACTACTGAAACTTTTTCAGGTTACATTATTACTGCTGCAGTCTGATGGGCTAACTCTGGTCACAGTATTGTGTCTCCTGAAATTAATTCATGTAATGGGTATATTCCAGACCAGGAACAGTCCATTAAACAGTACATCTTTTGTCAAAAGGTCATCCTCCAATGAATCAATATTCAAAGTACTCAATGGATGTTTCATACTCTCTGTTATTCACAAGTATAGACAAGCATTTTAACAGTTTCCTCAAAATTCAACTCAGAACCATTTACACTACACCTCTATACCCCTCATCTCATCCCACATCTTAGTAAGATGAATGAACGCAGCATAACCAAAAGGGAATCATCTCCTCTTGGCCACTTCTTGTGTAGTAATCAGGATGACAGAAGTGGAAGAGTTATGACAGTAAATAGACTTACATTAAAAATTCTGCTCTGACTATCCCTAGATATAACGTTTCTTTCTTTTCCCTAAGAACAACTACAGGCCAGGCCACCCCCACAGGGTGATGGCTAACCAAAAAGGAATTCAAACAAATCTAGTTTGGCCATCTGGATTCTCCTGTTGAACTGGCATGGTCCTAGACATGTAGATAACAGCCATTTGCTTGTGTACACTTCTCACGGAGTCCCTGCCTATAGTATCCAAAGTAGACCAAGGTGAGGGTGAGATATCTTTAAAATGGGGCCTCTGAAAATTATTTTAAAACACCCCTGTCCCACTCACACCCAGTTCCTCTAGATTAAAATATCTAGGTACAAGAAGAGTTTTTAAGTGAAGTTAGAGCTATGGGAATGGGACACACTGCATACAGATTACATGGCTATAGAGGGAGAGCAAAACCCTAGCAATTGGGAGAAGAAACATCTTTAACACCAGAAAGCACAGGTGCAAAGAAGAACAATTAATGATCTCCTTATGCCCTGGAACAAGGGTCCCCAACACACCAGGCCATGGACCACTACAGGTCCGTACCTTGTCAGGAACCAAGCCACAAGCAGGTGAGCAGTGGGTGAGTGAGAGAAGCTTCAATATTTACAGCTGCTCCCCTTCATTCACATTACTGCCTGAGCTTTACCTCCTGTCAGATCAGTGAAAGTACTAAATTCTCATAGGATTGCAAACCCTACCATGAACCATGCACAAAACGAACCTAAATTTCACACTCCTTATGAGAATCTAATGCCTGATGATCTGAGGTGGTGCTGAGATGGTGATGCTAGCACTGGGGAACAGCTGCAAATACAGATTACCATTAGCAGAGAGGTGTGACTGCACAATGAAAGTTGCTCAGTCCTGTCCAACTCTTTGTGACCCCCACGGACTATACAATCCATGGAATTCTCAAGGCCAGAATACTGGAGTGAGTAGCCTTTCCCTTCTCCAGGGGATTTTCCCAACCCAGGGATCGAACCCAGGTCCCCACACTGCAGGTGGATTCTTTACCAGCTGAGCCACAAAGTATGAACTCCTGACTGCACAGAGACCATAATAAATCAACTGCTTGCAGATTATCATCAAAACCCTATCAGTGAATGTTAAGTCACAACAGGGCCGCATCTGGTGGCAGGCTTTGTAGTGGCAAATGAGTTGATGTCCTTCAATTGTACAGCTGCATCTGGTGAAAACCTTTAAGTTAGAATCCAACACTTATTCTAGTCTGTGGCCTGCCCATTATTTTATTTACCACTTCCATCCGTCCCTCCTTCCCACCCCGCACATTTGTCTCAGCTTTTTTGGTAGGCCCACCAAAAGCTGTGCTGTGTTTAGTCACTTGATCGTGTCCGACTCTTTGTGACCCCATGGACTACAGACAGCCAGACTTCTCTGTCCTTGGATTCTCCACACAAGAATATTACAGTGGGTGGCCATGCCCTCCTCCAAGGGATCTTCCCAATCCAGGGATCGAACCAGAGTCCTGCATTGCAGGCAGATTCTTTACCAGCTGAGTTACCAGGGAAGCCCCACAAAAGATAACCCTAGCCAAAATGAGTAAAAAAAAAAAAAAAAAAAACTGCTGGAGCACTTCTTTGAAAAGTGGGCAAAGACCCAGGTGAAACAGCATAAGACTCTTAAGACTGCCAACAAAAAAGAAAGCTGCACTTAAGAATCCTACTTAAATTACAAGTACACTGCAACAGGTGATTCACATTCTCCAAGTCTACCTTGTATCACGTGTGCTGACTGGCTACCCAATGAAGCCATGAAACCTTCAAAACTGCTTCACCACATGGAGACCAAGCGCTCTGCATTAAAAGACAAGCCTCTGGAGCTTTTCAAAAGAAAAAGACATGAACATGAAGAACAGAAGCAATTATTGAAGGCCTCCACTTCATCAAACATGTCTGCACTGAGAGCATCATTTTTAGTAGCTAACTAAAAATTGCTAAAGCTAAGAAGGCCTTTATTATTAATGAAGAGCTGATTCTGCCTGCTGCTAAGGACAACTGTCTTGGACTTTCAGGAAGGCTGCAGCCCAAAAGGTGGCATGTGTTCCTCTTTCAGCTAGCACCATAACTAGACAAACTGATAAAACAGCAGAAGATACTGAGACCCAATTGTTAGAGAGGATTAGAGAGTCACCACAGTAAGCAATCCAGGGTGACGTGAGTCTACCGACATGAACAAGGCAACAATGCTTGTTTTTCTGTGATGTGTTTTTCACCAGGATGTGCATGAGGATACGTTATGTACACTGATGTTGCCAACCAACAACACAGGTGCAGAACTATTGAAATCTCTGAATGGTTACATATCAGGAAAATTGAATCAATCTTTTTGTATGAAGGGGAGGGAATAAGCCACAGAATGTTTTCCATTGAGCATAAGGGCTGCTTTTTGACCCCACTGTATTGCCTCTATAATTGTAGGTAATAATACCAAACTTTTTTGGGGGTGAGGGGGACTTAGTTTCCTGACCAGGGTTAGAACCCATGCCCCCTGTGGTAAAAGTGTGCAGTTTTAACCACTGGACCACCAGGGAAGTCTCTCCCTTGAGTGGATTATAAAGGATAACAGAGTGGTCTTAGACCATATATTGGTTGGCTGAAAACAATCATTTACTAGTACCCCTTAAGCTATTCACAACTGCCTAAATCCTGGTCTCACTCACTGTTGCTTGGGACACTGGTAGTATAGCCTTAATTGCTATGTAAGACAATTAAATGGATTTGGTTCTGGTCTCTGTCAGATTAATCATAGTAGCTGAGAGTGCTACAATCACGTGAAATTCAAGTTTAGCTGCAACATGTATGGACTGTTGGGACAGGCAATCATCATGGACCCTGAGCATCCCTCAGTTTAGTCACTCAGTCATGCCCAACTATTTGCAACCCCATGGACTGCAGCACACCAGGCTTCTTTGTCCATCGCTAACTCCTGGAGTTTGCTCAAACTCATGTCCATCGAGTCGGTGATGCCATCCAACCATCTCATCCTCTGTCGTCATCTTCTCCTGCATTCAATCTTTCCCAGCATCAGGGTCTTTTCCAGTGAGTCAGTTTTTCACATCCAGTGGCCAAAATATTGGAGTTTCAGCTTCAGCACCAGTCCTTCCAATGAATATTCAGGTCTGATTTCCTTGAGGATTGACTGGTTTGATCTGCTTGCAGTCCAAGGGACTCTCCAGAGTCTTCCCCAACACCACACTTCCTTTGTCGGCAAAGTTAATGTCTCTGCTTTTTAATATGCTATCTAAGTTGGTCATAGCTTTTCTTCAAGGAGCAAGCATCTTTTATTTCATGGCTGTAGTGACCATCTGCAGTGATCCTGGCACTACAAAAGAAAGTTTGTCACTGTTTCCATTGTTTCCCCATCTATTTGCCATGAAGTAATGGGACTGGATGCCATGATGTATCTACGTTTTTTGAATGTTGAGATTTAAGGCAATTTTTTCACTCTCCTCTTCATCAAGAGGCTCTTTTGTTCTTCTTTGCTTTCTGCCATAAAGGTGTTGTCATCTGCATATCTAAGGTTATTGATGTTTCTCCTGGCAATGTTGATTCCAGCTTGTGCTTCATCCAGCCTGGCATTTCATATGATGTACTCCGCATATAAGTTAAACAAGCAAGGTGACAATATACAGCTTTGACATACTCCTTTCCCAATTTGGAACCAGTCTTGTTCCCTATCTAGTTCTAACTGTTGCTTCTTGACCTACATACAGATTTCATGAGGCAGGTAAGGTGGTCTGGTATTCCCATCTCTTGAAGAATTTCCACAGTTTGTTATGATCCACACAGTCAAAGGCTTTGGCATAGTCAATAAAGCAGAATTAGATGTTTCTCTGTAACCCTCTTCCTTTTTCTATGATCCAATGGATGTTGGCAGCTTGATTTCTGGTTCTTCTGCCTTTTCTAAATCCAGCTTGAACATCTAGAAGTTCTCAATTCATGTACTGTTGTAGCCTTGCTTGGAGAATTTTGAGCATTACTTTGCTAGTGTGTGAGATGAGTGCAATTGTGCAGCAGTTTGAACTTTCTTTGGCATTGCCTTTCTTCAGGACTGGAATGGAAACTGACCTTTTCCAGCCCTGTGGCCACTGCTGAGTTTTCCACATTTGCTGCCATATTGAATGTGGCACTTTCACAGCATCACCTTTTAGGATCTGAAACACAGCCCCACTCATCAACAGAAAATTGGATTAAAGGTTTACTGAGCACAGCCCTGCCCATAAGAATAAGACCCAGTTTCTCCCAGTCAGTCAGCAAGCTTCTTATCCTTATCAGAGGGCAGAGAGAATAAAAACCACCATCACAGAAAACTAATCAAACTGATCATATGAACCACAGCCTTGACTAACTCAATAAAACTATGGGCCATGCCATGTAGGGCCACCCAAGACGGACGGGTCATGGTGGAGAGTTCTGACAAAACATGGTCTACTGGAAAAGGGAACGGCCAACCAAGTCTGTATTCTTCCCTTGAGAACCCCATGAACAGTATGAAAAGGTAAAAAGATATGACACTGAGCATCCCTCCATGTTCTTATTTGTATGCCAAGAATGCAAGGCCTTGACAGCTCTTTCTATGGCCCTTTTCTCAGGGTTATGTTCGTAGAGAATATTGAGGGTCAGGTAATGTCCTACTCTGGGACAAAGAACAGGATTCTTATAAATGTGGCAGATACACAAGGGAGGCATATACCTGGGCTGCTCCATGTCAACTCCCAGAGGTTTTTAAGGGACAGGAAGAACCAGTGCCAAAATCATGCTTATGCTGCCTGCTGTGCTAATAACGCATTTTGTCTCATGAGACCTGGAAGTCTCATCTCTGCCAGCATCCATGAAACAGTAACAAGCTAGCTTATTACAGTCATCTTGAATGCAGGATAAAATTTGAGACCTTTCAGACTCTGGTATATAGCCAGTATATGAATAAGAAACACAAGTAACAGGATTGAAAATATAGAAAGAAAACTGATATTATTTGTGAATGATTGATTTTCCACATTAAAAATTCCAAAAGACATTAAAGGAAAAATTAATCAATGTTGCTAGAAACAACATTACTACTTCAAGATACAATATATATGCTACAAAGACTTAATAAGAAAGCTTTTTAAAATAGCATTTAAGGTAGCAACAAATAGGAACCTCCCTGTTGGTCCAGTGGCTCAGACTCCATGCTCCTAAAGCAGGGCACCCAGGCAACTCTATGTAAAACAGTTGAAGATCACACACAGACATACATACATACACACACACTTTTTCCCCCCCGTTAAACCAGTACTCCCCCAGAAAGGCAGCCCAGAAGAAATAATAAACAAAAAATGTGAATAGGCAATTCACAGAAATATAACCCAATGTCCAAGAAACAGTAAAAATACATTTCACAACAAAGACTGGCAAAAATGTTAACTCTGATAATCTGACAGTCTTGGCAAGAGAGCAAGAGTACAAAGTAAAAAGAATAGTTATGCACAGCATACAGGAGTATAAATCAGTATACCAGATGGAAAAGAAATTTGGCAGTATGGAACTGAATTCTAGCAATTTTTCTTCTAACTATAAGTCAGAGCCTTGCCGGAGAAGGCAATGGCAACCCACTCCAGTGCTCTTGCCTGGAAAATGCCATGGACGGAGGAGCCTGGTAGGCTGCAGTTCATGGGATCACTAGGAGTCAGACATGACTAAGGCAACTTCACTTTCACTTTTCACTTTCATGCATTGGAGAAGGAAGGGCAACCCCCTCCAGTGTTCTTGCCTGGAGAAGCCCAGGGACGGGGGAGCCTGGTGGGCTACCGTCTATGGGGTCGCACAGAATTGGACATGACTGAAGTGACAGCAGCAGCAGCAGCAGAGCCTTGCCATTCAAAATGTGGTCGAGAGACAAGCAGAATCAACAACACTTTGAAGATTGTCAGGACTAGGACCCCTTCTGCATTTTAACAAAATTCCCAGGTTACTTTCATAGCCATTAAAGTCTGAGAAGCAGGAATCTAAAGAATTCTTATCCATGCATGCAAGGAGACAGTAAAAGAATAGTCAATACAGTATTCATTATAGAGTTCAGTTCAGTCGCTCAGTCGTGTCCGGCTCTTTGCGACCCCATGAACTGCAGCACGCCAGGCCTCCCTGTCCATCACCAACTCCCAGAGTCCACCCAAATCCGTGTCCATTGAGTCGGTGATGCCATCCAACCATCTTTTCCTGTTATCCCCTTCTCCTCCTGCCCTCAATCTTTCCTAGCGATATAAACAACCTCAATGAGACAAACACAGCGTGATACAGAGGCAAAAAATAGAATACAGAGTTTTGAGGCTCCCCTGGTGGTTCAAACTGAAGAATCCACCTGAAATGCAGGAGACTCGGGAACAGTTTTTAAGGTAATTACAGCAAATCTGCAGATATCAACATGGGGGAAATCTAAAAGATACAAATAATAAATATAAAAACAAGTTTCAGAATATAAATGTTAATCATTTACATTAATGTTCTATATATACAGAAAACTCTTTTGATATTCACATACCTAGTAACAATATAAAAACCTATACAGAGAATATCTCTGGGGAAAAACGAAGACAGAAAAAGGACTGTGAAGAAGTCAACAGCAGACTTCAATTGTTTATTTCCGTAAGAGACACAAAAATAAAACTGCAAAATGTTATGATGTTACTTATTCTCCATGCTTCTCTGTATGTTTAAGTATTTCTTTAGAACTATCCACATGGTTCTTTTAGAATTATTAAGACAAATATACTGTAGGAAAATATATGCAGAATATGCAACAAACCCCTCAATATGAAGAGAGCTATTACAAATAAATCACTAAGAAATAAATTACATGAATAACATTTCCTAAGACAAAAATATTCTGTCATAATTAAATAATGCAAATCAAAACAATGAAGTGTCATTTTTCATTGAATTTCACAAATATGAAAAAATAGGACAACAGTCAGCATTGCCAACAGTGAAAAATCTGCCTCTCTCCAAAAAGTCTTTATAAGATTACAAACTGGTACAATCTTTCTAGACAGCAATTAGGCACTATCTACCAAAAGGTATAACTTCCTAATTCAGATTCTACTGCTAGGAATTTCCCCTACAAATACATTCAAGAGATGCCCAAGCATTCCTGCAACTTAGTCCATTAATAGGTCCAATTAATCTATTCACTCAATAAAAGATTAAGGTTGACAGCTGAAAAATGCAGGGAGTTAGGAGTGCCGACTCTTATGTACGGTCAAAATCAGTATCCACAGATCACACAGTTCCTACAGTACATTATTTATTGGGGAGAAAAAATCCACATAAGTGGACATAAATAGCCCAAACCCATACTGCTCAAGGGTCAACTGTACACAGCCACTGCAGAGTAAATACATCAATATACCAACTACAGAAATAGATTATTGGAGATGCTATCCTTGAAGAAAAAAAAAGCAATTTCATTTGCTTAACCAAACCAAGATAAAACTATATTCTGATATATATATTAAAACATCCCGGTATTTCACTTCAGAAAATTAGTCTACTTCTATAAAAAAAAAGTTATTAAACATAAATATTTATCAAGCACACATATGTTCCTATGCTAACTCAAGCACTCTGGGTCAAGTTACTTGTTTCTCTCAACCTCAAGTTCCCCATATGTTTACATGGGTTGGGGAGAGTGGTGGTGGAAGAGCAGAACAGATTTTACCTTTTATGCTTTTGTTTGCCTTCTTATAAAGCGCTTTACACAGTGACTGGTATGTAGTAATGACTCAAGAAATATTAGTTACCACATTTTAAATATTTTTCTGAATTTTTAAAAATAATACCATAATTTTCTGATTCCTAGAATATGTGAATCAACAGTTAACAACTACTTAGTAAACAAGAAGTTTCAATGAATTCAGCTACCAGTCTAAATTTTCTCATCCTTTCTTAGCCTAAAGTTTAAAAAGCACAATTTCAATGCAAACTGATACTACTTGTATTATTGAAGGAAAGTAATTACAATTCTATTTTTCAAACTGCAGGTGAGGTCTCATTATAAAAGACACATAATTAGTAACAGTTTGTATTTTTTTAGCATTTTTTTTTGGACTGGAATAAAAGACCCCAAGAAAAAGAACACAGGTAAATGACTTTTTAGCTACAGCTATGTGCATATGAAAACATGATGTAAAATTTCTTACTGGGTTATAACGAACAGTTCAAATGCCAGTATGTCTATTTCATATATAGAAACAAAAACATGCAGTTTAAAATTTCACCACATGATGGGGCTAAAATTCTACACACCTTAGAAAACTCAGGTGCAGTGTTGAAAACACTGTTAATCCTTAATTCAAGTACTCTTATCATCTCTTCAAATAATAAAAGACTTAACACAAAGTTGAAAAAGAGAACCCAACAGTTATTTATGACTAACCCATTTATTCAGGATAAGATTAAAAGGGCTCTGTCAGAAAACAAGAATTATAACTGAAAACCAGAATAGTGATTTTGAGTGATACAGACAATGTAAGTCATTATACTAAATGATGTGTGTATTTGTTTGCTAAAACCACTCTGCGAAAGGTCTAAGAAGATAATTTCAAATATTGCTAGTTAAGAATTCAAAGTGACATTATTTTCTGTAGGTAATCTAAAATAAATTAGAATTAATTTAAAGTTCAGAATTGGCAAAATCAAGACTTCGTTTCATGAGGGCCTATATCCAGATCAAATGTCTGGTTCTAGAAAGCATTAAGAATTCCACCACACATAACAAAGTCAATCTTAATCAACCTTAATCCACACTTCAATGAAGACAAGAATTATCCTCAATAATGTTTGTAACTAATTTTCCAGGTGCTGATAATTTTTATTGATATGTTTAAAAATGAAAACAAATCTTAACTCATTTCAAAGAGAAAAGGGAAACAAACGGAGGTGCAAGAAATTCATGTACTTCCACAGGCTCTGAGGTAGGTCTGGAAAAACTGAATCCAGGAAAAGCATAGCTGACAGCAACGGAGGGGGAGGGGGGGTAGACATAAACAACAAAAGCAAAGCAAATTTCAGAAACCTAAATAGAAGAGGAAAGGCAAGCAAACAGAGTCTGTAACTAAGAAATGGGTTTCCCATTTCCTAACAACTGTGATCCCATTTTATGATTATAAAATATGATTATGAAATAAAATGTTCAATCTTTTTACAAAATTCACAAATGAAAATACTACAAAACAGAAAATGCATCCTAGATTCTAGTCTAGACTCACACTAATTATATGAAAACAGGCAAATCAATGAGCCTTCCAGAGAATCCATCTGCATAAAATAAAGTCAGTTCACATGCTGTGTCTCCAGTGCAACTTTTCAAATATATTATGATCGGACAAGTCCTTACTGGGGAACAACTCTGCAAATTATAAAATTGTTCCCATAAAAGCTGTTTCGGCAAACTGTTCTATAAGAACTGCTTGGACCCCCAAAAGGTCCTAGATGAATGCCTTAGCATGGTAGAGACTGATTAACAGGTAAGCAGATGATTAAGACCTCCTCTTGATTCCTTTGCACTATGGAAAAAACAAAGTGGAAGATAGCTTGAAGCCAGACAGATTGATTCTCATCAATTTCAACATCCCTCTCAGCAATGCTTATAAGCAGATGACAATTTCAATGTCAAGCATGTCTTATACACTAAATTCTGTTTCGGTTATATAAAATGAACATTTTAAAATCAGTGAGTCATCTGATATGTAGCAACACTGCAAAGTTCTCGTAACTCCTAAAACTGAGTAATATGCCAAAGTCTCATTTGTTTGAAAAAGAAGTCTTCCAGTTGTAAGCAAAAACTTAAAAAATTTCTGATGTTTTTTAACGTTATCTATAGCAAAGTAAGCAAGTTATCAGAAGAATAGTAGAGTGAGGTAAGCTTCAAAAGTAATGTGCAATGTATTTAACTGGCTTGAATTTTAAAATGTAGAACTTTAGCACAAAAGACAACTTTTGAAGTAAATGGTTTAGAATGTTGATGGTATACTGAAAATTGACATATATAGATAAACCAACCATTAAATATAAAATAACTTAGAAAGTTTAGGTGCTTCTCTGCAAAACATTAAGCTTTAGTTTAACTACATCTGTGTGGAACATGAACTAAATATAAGCAGATAGAAACACAAAAAGGAAAGAGAGATGCAAGAAAGAATACCTTTGTTGATGATGGTGGGGTAGGAAAATTAAGCCAGGCTGGAGCAAAGTCATGCTGCGCCATTTAGGTCCAGTCTCTCCAACTCAGCGAAACAAGGTTTCAACACCTCATGGCAAGTCCCTGTCATACAAAAGTGGAAAGCATTAGATCTATATCGTTCCTGGCCAAAGTTATCTTATACCTCCTTTAAATTACAATGATCTGACTACTTTAAGATTTCAATTATAATTCTAGAAAAGGCAAAAATATAGTGATAAAGGGCCTGGAGAGAAAGGAAATTACTACAAAGGGAAGAAAGAAATTTTCAAGGGTAACTGGGTATTTATCTTAATTGTGGTGAAAGTTATTATACAAATGTAGACACTTGTTAAAACTCACCAAATTATGCACTTAAAACTGCGTTTTTATTATAAACTACCTCAATGAAGGTTAGTTTTGAAATTACAATAGACTTAAAACGGACTAGTTATAAAGTGTCTCCTGATGTGATACAGTATGATGCACACAGCATCACCTATGTACACAGCACATATTCTTCCCCCTGCCCCATACAGAATCTGAATTCTGATCTAATTACCAATTTGCAGGAAATTCAATACAGATAATAAATTAAATGACAACTGAGGGAAGTAATCCCATCAAATGGAGATCACAAGATATTCTACAGGTCAAATAACCTGGCTTCTTCAACAAATACATGGATTTCACAAACAGATAAATTAAATACATGTGGACCTTACATAGATCCTTATTCCAACCAAATTCAAAAAGTGAAAAATTATGAAACAGTCCAAAATTTGAACATGAGCTGAATATTAAATGACTTTAAGAAATTATTAGTCACTGTAGATATAACTGTTAGTGCAATGATGGTACAGTGGACCCTTCAACAATAAGGTCTCAAACTGTCATACAGATTTTTTTGCACTAAATATGTAATACAGCATTAAATGGCCTGAGGTTGGTTGGATCCAAAGATGTGGAGCAGGAAGTGGAGAGGGCCAACTGTAAAGATTTTTGACTTCTCAAGTCAGACTTTTGAACTGCTTGGATGGACAGCACCCGAACCTCTATGCTATTCAAGGGTCAACTGTATATAAAAGGACATATACTGAAGTCTTTGCAATTAAATCCATGTATCTGGAACTTACTTTAGGGGCAAAAAAACAAGGAATATGGAAGTCACTGAAAAAGGTTATCCGTGTGTTTATAAATGTTAGTACAGGGAGGTGCCTAAGTAGTCTCTCTACTTAATGTAGGTTTGAAAATTTCCACAATTAAAATGATTTTTTAAATTACAATCATCACAATGGGCATCCACTACTCTTCTATATTCTAAATTTAACTTTTTGGAAGCCTCTCTCAATTGCATCAAAAATTTCAAGTCACCAGCACAATCTAAACACAATAAATTCACAGGTTTTTTTAAATGGGGAAGAAGCCAACTGGGCAACTGTACTCATTTCAATATAGAGCTAGAAATTAGTCAATGAAGAAATCAAATTTTCTGAACATTAATGTCTAAATTTACTAACGTCTTATATTTACAACTGCAGAATAATCTCAAAAGGGAAATTTTAAAAAGCAAAATTATCAATACCACTGCTAATCATTCTTTTTCAAAATTCAAATATAAGTGCTATGGCAGAATTTAAGTCATACCAAAGTATTTCCTAAAATAAAAATTCTCAAGATACTAACAAAAACTCCACTTCTACTATCCAATGTACTGGAAACGGGAAGGGGGCGGAGGGAAGATCAACAAACATCAGATATAAGAAACAGAAACTGGTTAACTCACTAAGGTAATGAAAATGTTTACATAATTAAATGAACAGGGCTTCACTGTTGGTCCAGTAGTTAAGAATTCGCCTATCAATGTAGGGGCCACTGGTTTGATCCCTGGTCCTCGAAAATCCCATATGCCACAAGGCAACTAAGCCTGTGTGCTGCAACTACTGAGCCTGCACACCCTAGAGCCTGCGTTATGCAACAGAGAAGCTACACAATACCAAGCCTCCGCACAGCAACTACAAAGTAGCCCTGGGAACCATAGAAAACCGAAGATTAAATGTAAGTTACACACTAAAACTTATTCCTAAGAGACAAACCACTACTATTAACTCTTTCCGTGTCTTTATGAATTCTAATTTAAATCAATTCTTAAAGAATAAAGCATAGATAGCTAATGGCATAAGTTTTCCTGTTCTGAAAAAAAAGGTAAAGAGCAATACTAGTTAATATCACATTTACAGAAGTGTGTGTGATGAGATCAGGATGCGCCATCCCCAAAACAAGCCACTTTGATATAAGAAAAATTGAGCTGAAGACATGCAAGTTCCTAAAATTCCTTATCAACCTAAATGCAGAGCCCGCCAAAAGAATTTCTTAATCCCCTCTCCTGGAGCAACTCAACTTCTTTTGGGAGAACAAAAAAGAAAAAAAAAATTCAGCACCACACTCAGACACTGCCACAAACGCCTAAGGACCTCGTTATCCATTTTGCCTCAAAAATTATTTGCTTTTTTCTACTAAGTATTCTTTCCCCCTGTGAAGTTAGGTATACAGATTCCAAATTCTACTCATCCTCTTTGAGTTACTCATGGTGAGAGGTACTGCCAGGTGACTGCGTGGTAATAAATTTGTTTGTTTTCTCTTATTAATATGTCTTTCTTCAGTTTAATTTACAGAGCCCCAGCCAGAGAACACAGAAACGGAGAAAAGAAATTTTTCCCTGGTGGATGAGGGGTAAAAGAATTCGCCTGCAGTGCAGAAGACGGAGAGAAGAGCCTGGCAGGCTACAGTTTGTAGGGTCACAAAGAGTCAGACACAACTTAGCAGCTGAACAACAGAGGAACTAAGATGCCACATGCTGCAGGGCAACTAAGCCTACAGTCACAACTACTGAGTCCGCATACCACAAGTAAGAGCTCAGGCATCACAAAGAAAGCTCCAACCTGCCACAACTAAGACCCAATGTGGCCAAAACTACATAAATATTTAAAGGAAAGACAAAATACCCTAACACAGATCCAATAAAACAAAGACTGGGAGAGTTCTTATTTCTTTTCTTTCATTTTTATTCCATTTAGGCTCCAGATACATATCTGCAACAAAACACAAGTTGGTCAAGGTAACGATGGCTCTTGTTCGAAGAGCTGAGAACAGCCATATCTATGGACAGCTGAAATAAAACTATTGCCTTGAAAAACCTTTAGTAAAGTCTATTAAAGGCTGCAGCTTGTCTCAGCTGTCCTATGAGCACTAAGTTGATCTCTTGCTTGCCTATGTGTGAAGGATTTACAACCTTTAGACAATATACTGAGCCTGATAACCTCTTATTCACCATGGACTTTTTGCATTAAACTTTATCAAAATATTATTTCTCTCAAACAATAACAAAACACTAGGTGATTACAATCTGAGGGACAGAGACTTCAGAAACTACCCAAAACAAATACAGACGTTCAGAATAGTTTAGAAAAGTCACTAAATGAACACACAACCACAACCCAAGAGTAAGCAACTCCAACGATGGGAAGAAAAAAAATTTGACTCCTAGAGTCTCCAAATTATTGATTCAGTATTCAAAATGCTTGCTTTTCTAACAAACATTACAAAGCATGCGAAGAAACAATACAGTACAACCCATGGGGGTGGGGGGAGCTGTGACATTAGCAGAAACTGCCACTGATGAGAAACAGACATCAATTGTCTTAAATACAAAGGGCTAAAGGAAACCAAAACAATGTCTCAACAAACAGAGCATCATAAAGAGATAAGAAATACGGAAAAGAACCAAACAAATTCTGGAACTAAAAAGTACGTTAACTGAAATGAAAATTTCACTGCACAGTTTAATAGCAGATTTGAGCCAGCAGAAAGAAGAATCAGACAACCTGAAGAGTAAAGAGGTCAAATAAAATTACCAGATTAAGGAGCTGGACGAAAAAAAGCTGAACAAAGACCTGTGGGACATCATCGAGCATACCAACTTACACATAACAAAAGTTTCAGGAGAGAAAAGAAGTGGGGCAGAAAAAGAAATCAAGAAATAATGGCTAAACACTCAGCAAATTAGCTAAAGACACAAAATAAACATATCCAAGAAGTTAAAAGAACTCATATAATGAAAAGGACATCTTTTGTGGGTGTTAGTTCTAAAACGTCTTGTAGCTCTTCATAAAACCATTCAACTTCAGCTTCTTCAGCGTTATTGGTTGGGGCACAGACTTGGATAACTGTGATATTGAATAGTTTGCCTTGGAGACGAACAGAGATCATTCTGTCGTTCTGTTGACCATGATGGCTACTCCATTTCTTCTGAGGGATTCCTGCCCGCAATAGTATATATAATGGTCATCTGAGTTAAATTCACCCATTCCCGTCCATTTTAGTTCGCTGATTCCAAGAATGTCGACGTTCACCCTTGCCATCTCTTGTTTGACCACTTCCAATTTGCCTTGATTCATGGACCTGACATTCCAGGTTCCTATGCAATACTGCTCTTTACAGCATCAGACCTTGCTTCTATCACCAGTCACATCCACAACTGGGTATTGTTTTTGCTTTGGCTCCATCCCTTCATTCTTTCTGGATTTATTTCTCCACTGACCTCAAGGAGCATATTGGGCACCTAATGACTTGGGGAGTTCCCCTTTCGGTATTCTATCATTTTGCCTTTTCATACTGTTCATGGGGTTCTCAAGGCAAGAATATTGAAGTGGCTTGCCATTCCCTTCTCCAGTGGACCACATTCTGTCAGACCTCTCCACCATGACCCGCCCATCTTGGGTTGCCCCAAAGGCATGGCTGGGTTTCATTGAGTTAGACAAGGTTGTGGTCTTAGTGTGATCAGATTGACTAGTTTTCTGTGAGTAGGGTTTCAGTGTGTCTGCCATCTGTTGCCCTCTTGCAACACCTACCATCGTACTTGGGTTTCTCTTACCTTGGGCGTGGGGTATCTCTTCACGGCTGCTCCAGCAAAGCACAGTCACCACTCCTTACCTTGGACAAGGGGTATCCCCTTACCGTCGTCGTTCCTGACCTTCAACGTGGGTTTTATGAAGACCTACAAGACCTTTTAGAACTAACACCCAAAAAAGATGTCCTTTTCATTATAGGGGACTGGAATGCTAAAGTAGGAAGTCAAAAAACACCTGGAGTAACAGGTAAATTTGGCCTTGGAATGCGGAATGAAGCAGGGCAAAGACTAACAGAGTTTGACAAGAAAATGCACTGGTCATAGCAAACACCCTCTTCCAAAAACACAAGAGAAGACTCTACACATGGACATCACCAGACGGTCAACACCGAAATCAGATTGATTATATTCTATGCAGCCAAAGATGGAGAAGCTCTATACAATCAACAAAAACAAGACCAGGAGCTGACTGTGGTTCAGATCATGAACTCCTTATTGCCAAATTTAGACTGAAATTGAAGAAAGTAGGGAAAACCGCTAGACCATTCAAGTATGACCTAAATCAAATCACTTATGATTATACAGTGGAAGTGAAAAATAGATTTAAGGGCCTAGGTCTGATAGAGTACCTGATGAACTATGGAATGAGGTTCGTGACATTGTATGGGAGACAAGGATCAAGATCATCCCCATGGAAAAGAAATGCAAAAAAGCAAAATGGCTGTCTGGAGAGGCCTTACAAATAGCTGTGAAAAGAAGAGAGGCGAAAAGCAAAGGAGAAAAGGAAAGATATAAGCTTCTGAATGCAGAGTTCCAAAGAATAGCAAGAAGAGATAAGAAAGCCTTCTTCAGCGACCAATGCAAAGAAATAGAGGAACAGAATGGGAAAGACTAGAGATCTCTTCAAGAAAATTAGAGATATCAAGGGAACATTTCATGCAAAGATGGGCTCGATAAAGGACAGAAATGGTATGAACCTAACAGAAGCAGAAGATATTAAGAAGAGGTGGCAAGAATACATGGAAGAACTGTCAAAACAGATCTTCATGACCCAGATAATCATGATGATGTGATCACTAATCTAGAGCCAGACATCTTGGAATGTGAAGTCAAGTGCGCCTTAGAAAGCATCACTATGAACAAAGCTAGTGGAGGTGATGGAATTCCAGTTGAGCTGTTTCAAGTGCTGAAAGATGATGCTGTGAAAGTGTTGTACTCAATATGCCAGCAAATTTGGAAAACTCAGCAGTGGCCACAGGACTGGAAAAGGTCAGTTTTCATTCCAATTCCAAAGAAAATGCCAAAGAATGCTCAAACTACCGCACAGTTGCACTCATCTCACATGCTAGTAAAGTAATGCTCAAAATTCTCCAAGCCAGGCTTCAGCAATACGTGAACTCCCTGATGTTCAAGCTGGTTTTAGAAAAGGCAGAGGAACCAGAGATCAAATTGCCAACATCCACTGGATCATGGAAAAAGCAAGAGAGTTCCAGAAAAACTTCTATTTCTGCTTTATTGACAATGCCAAAGCCTTTGATTGTATGGATCACAAGAAACTGTGGAAAATTCTGAAAGAGATGGCAATATCAGATCACCTGACCTGCCTCTTGAGAAATCTGTATGCAGGTCAGGAAGCAACAGTTAGAACTGGACATGGAACAACACACTGGTTCCAAATAGGAAAAGGAGTACGTCAAGGCTGTATATTGTCACCCTGCTTATTTAACTTCTATGCAGAGTACATCACGAGAAACGCTGGACTGGAAGAAACACAAGCTGGAATCAAGATTGCCAGGAGAAATATCTATAACCTCAGATATGCAGATGACACCACCCTTATGGCAGAAAGTGAAGAGGAACTAAAAAGCCTCTTGATGAAAGTGAAAGAGGAGAGCGAAAAAGTTCGGTTAAAGCTCAACATTCAGAAAATTAAGATCATGGCATCTGGTCCCATCACTTCATGGGAAATAGATGGAGAAACAGTGGAAACAGTGTCAACTTTTATTTTGGGGGCTCCAAAATCACTGCAGATGGTACTGCAGCCATGAAATTAGAAGGCGCTTACTTCTTGGAAGAAAAGTTATGACCAACCTAGATAGTATATTCAAAAGCAGAGACATTACTTTGCTGACTAAGGTCCGTCTCGTTAAGGCTATGGTTTTTCCTGTGGTCATGTATGGATGTGAGAGTTGGACTGTGAAGAAGGCTGAGCGCCGAAGAATTAATGCTTTTGAACTATGGTGTTGGAGAAGGCTCTTGAGAGTCCCTTGGACCGCAGGGAGATCAAATCAGTCAATCCTGAAAGAAATCAACCCTGATTTCTGTATCTGTGGGGAAAACTATTAGAGCTAATAAACTCAGCAATACTATAGGATACAAGATCCAACAAAAAAATGAAGTAGCATTTCTATATATTAGCAATAACAATCCAAAAGGAAATGAATAAACAAGTCTATTCAAAAATTATCCAGAAATAAATTTAACCAAGAAGGTTTAAGATTTGTTCACTAAAAACTACAAACCATTGCTACAGGAAAAATTTAAAGATCTAAATTAATATAAAGACAAGCTCTGTTCAAGGACTGGGAAACTTAAATATTGTTAAGATAGCAATAACAGATTCAACATAACCTCTATTAAAATTCCAACAACCCTTTTTCCAGGAACACAAAAGCCATTCTCAATTCATTTGGAATTGCAAGGAACCCTGAATAGCCAAAACACTACTGTAAAAGGAGAACAGAGTAACAGGACTCACATATCCCTATTTTGAAACTTACTACAAAGCTATAATGATCACAATTTCTTACTGGTATAATGTGAGGGTTAGATATATAAACCAATGGAACAGAACTGAGAATCCAGAAAAAGTCATACATGTATTGCCAAATACTTATTTTTTTAACCAAACTGCTAAGACCACAACAAACAGACTTCAACAAGTGGATACCCAAAAAACTCCTATTGATATCTGTAACTCAAAATGGATCAAAGACCTACAAAAGCTAAAATTATAAACTAGCAGAAGATAACAGAAGTAAAGTTTCACTAATTTGGATTTGGCAATGAAATTTTAGATACAGTACCTTTTGAATTTTACTAAAATTTAAAACTTCTATACAAAGGATATCATCTAGAAAGTGAAGAGAGAACAGAATGGAAGAAAATATTTGCAAATTTAATCTAACAGGTGTCCAGTGTTCAGAATATATATATATAAAATTCTTGAAGACAATGTAAAAATGGGCAAAGGACTTGAACAGACATTTCTCAGCCTCCCTCCAAGAAAGGGGAAAGAAAACGAAAGAGTACAACAGTAAGTGTTAGACAACCCTGGTGGTCCAGTGGTTAAGAATCATCTTGCCAATGCAGGGGACATGGATTTGATCCCTGGTCCAGGAAGATTTCACCTGCCACAGGACAACTAAGCTCATGCACCACAACTATTGAAACCTGCATGCCTAGAGCCTGTGCTCCACAATGCAAGAGAAGTCACTGCAATGAGAAACCTGTCCACTGCAGCAAGAGCAGCCCCACCTCGCAGCAACTACAGAAAGCCCACGTGCAGAAAAGACCTAGCACAGCCAAAAATTAATTTTTAAAAAAATAAATAAATTAACAAGTGTCTGTACAGCCATGGTTGATTCATGTCAATGTATGGCAAAACCCACTACAATATTGTAATTAGCCTCCAATTTAAATAAATTTAAGTATATATAAATAATATTAAACATGAAATTTAAAAGTATATTTAAAAAATAACAAGTGTTGTCAAATGTATGAAGAAACTGGTACCCTGGTACATTGTTAATGGGAAGGTAAACTGATCCAAGTGCTGGGGAAGAGAGTTTGATAATTCCTCAGAAAGTTAAAAACATATAGCATATGACTCAGCAATACCACTGCATTCAAAATAATCGAAAATGGATACTTAAATACTTGAATGCTGATGTACACAGCAAATCTATTCACAATAGCCAAGAGCTGGAAACATCTCAATGTCCACCTATAGATAAATGAATAAAAAACCAACCGTGTATGTATTCAATAGAAGACATATTCTATATGGTTAATTCTACGATTAACCATGAAAACATGTTAAGCCGCCAAACACATCCAGAAACCAGATCACATGCTGTACAATCCCAATTTTATGAAATATCCAGAACAGACAAATCCACAGAGATGAAAAGCAGAGACCTAACCAGGGACTGCTGGGAAGGAGGAATGGGACTGGCTGCTAAATGGATTCAGATTTTTCTTAGAGGGTAATGAAAATGTTCTGGAACTTAGTTTCACATCAATGTGAATGTACTAAATGACACTGAATTTTACATTTTTAAATGGTTAATTTCATGTAACGTGGCTTTCACCCCATAAAAATAAATGAATGTGCTATATTATAACCCCGTGAATAAAACACTATGAATCCAGACAAATATATATACAACTGAAAAATTTACAAGAAAGAGGTTATTTATACAATTTCTAAGAACCTCAAATAAAAAAAGGTTACTACAGTTTTGCAATGAAATGGGCTGGCACATAGCCTGGGAAATCCTTAATCAACAGATCAAAGTGAGTACCATCAGTAAAAGAACAAACTGAAATTGTGTGCCAATGAGCAAGACAGGGCACCATTTCACTTCTGTAATATCCAAACCAAAGCACAGCCTGTCTTCAACAGGAAAGGCGCTAACTTGAGACACATTCAGTTCAGTTTAGTCGCTAAGTCATGTCTGACTCTATGAGACTCCACGGACTGCAGCATACCAGGCTTCCTTGTCCATCACCAAATCCTGGAGCTGTTGACATTATATGAGGCACATTATATGCACTCTAACAACTAGCTCAAAATCTCCAAGGATCAAATTTTTTTTTAAAAAAATCATTTTATAAAAATGATGAGGCTGTGATATGTTTATTCTATATTTTTGAGTCATGTTTTTAACATTTTTAAAGTGTTTTTTTTTTTGGATGTGGACCATTCTTAAAATCTTAGTGAATGTCACAATATTATTTCTGTTTTATGTTTTGGCTTTTTGGCCCTAAGGCATGTGGGATCTTAGCTCCCTAACCAGGCATGGAACCTGAACCACCTGCCCCTTCTTTGGAAGGTGAAGTCTTAACCACTGGACCACCAGGGAAGCTTCATGTTTTTAACTTTTGAAAAGTATACTCTGACCAATTTTATTCCACTGTTTTGTCTGCTTTACTACTGCAATACCACTAATGAAGTCTGATTAACATTTAGTAAGCACTAGGTGATTTCCAAATTTCCCTAGTAAAAAGGTCCTTCCACTATAGATTCTGACTCAACGGGTCTTAAGGCTGAAAATTCTATTCTTAACTGAGTACTTAAAGTAATGATAATCAGGAAAAGATGGTAAATACTGTAATATTTACTAAGAAAAAAACTCCTGCCTAAGGAACATGGCCTCTAAACAGAGGAAAACAATCTACTGCTCTACGTTTTCTTCAGTTTCAGTTATGAAACAAAGTGTCTAATATCTTTTTTAGTTATCAAACTCTCAATTACAGATTAGACTCTCAAATATAAAACAACAGCAAATTTCACAAGAAATCTATAGTAGCAGAAATTTCCATCCTTTAAAAGTTTCATATTATTGGCTTGCTTAATCTTGAATTTTGTTAGGTCCCCCACCCACCTCAGCTTATCTCTTATGTTGTTCAGAACCTTTCTGTTTTACTTACATATAAAAATAAAAACCAGAAGAGGAATTTTATGAGAATTGTTATTTGTTAAATTGCTACATGTGAAAATTGCTACTTTCACCCCTACAAAAGAAGTCTATTTAAGGAGAAAAAAATTTTTACCGGAAACAGCATGCTCTCAATTCTGGAGATTTTAGATTACTAAAGGTTTAATACACAAAATATAACTGAAGTACTGAAAAACTTATAATGAGCTAACAATTTTCATACAAAATGTACCACTACAAAAAAACAACCCTTACTCTATAAACAAATTTTTACTCACTGAGCTTCTCTTTCACGCTCACAAAAGTAAATGGTTTAAGTCATCCTTGAATGAGATCTTTTTTAAGGGCTGGTAAAGATACATTTTAATTTAGAATTATACTGCAAACAATTTGCCCTATATAGGATAAAATTTAATTCAAATCAGCTCATTTACTAAACAGCTAATGTAAGCAAAAACAAACAGCACTTAACACTGCTGAAGGTACTAGATTTAAAAGGGCAGTCTTCCCTCTTTAACAGCTAACAAGCTAACAAATGGAAACAAAGTTTCTGCCTCATATCCTTCATAAGTTAAGGTATAAATAAATTATCCATCTGAAGTATTTAACCAAAAAAAAACGCACAACCCCCGCTCGTGCACCCCATCACTCAGCCCCATCCAACTCTTTGCAACCCCACGGACTGTAGCATGGAATTTTCCAGGCAAGAATACTGGAGTGGGTTACCATTTTCTATTCCAGGGGAATCTTCCCAAACCAGGTCACCCCTTGACTGTGGACTAGTCTTACTAGCTTGCTTCTAATGACAAGAATGTGGTAGAAGTGACTTCTGAGACTAGGTCATAAAAGGCACTGCACACTTCCACCTACTTTTCTTCTCAGATCACTTCCTCTGGAAATGCAGCTGCCATGCAAACAGCTGGAGATCTACATATGCTAAGGAAATTGAGCCCTCTAGACAACAGCCAGCAGCAACCTGCTAGCCCAAAGAGAACACCTTCTTAGAAGGAGATCCTCTAGGCAACAGTCAAGCCTTCAAATGACAGCAACCTTGAGATTTTTATGAAAGACATGGAAGAAGAAGCCAGAACCACTCAGCTAAACTGCTACCAAATTTCTGGCCCACAGAAAATCCATGCAAAAGTATTTTAACTCCCTTGTTAAAAGAATATACAGTTTAAGAGAAAAAAATGATGTTTGCCATTAAGAAAATGCCAATATTATCAGAGTTCAAATAAATGTGGCATCAGCTTATATACAGTCTCTGAAAGGGGTGGGGTGGGGCACAGAATAGGAAGAGATAATTTACCCCCAGACTAGGCCCTTCCCAGGTGGTTCAGTGGTAAAGAATCCGTTTGCCAATGCAGGAGAAAGCAGGTTTGATCCCTGGGGGTCAGAAGAACTGCTGGAGAAGGAAATGGCAACCCACTCCAATATTCTTGCCTGGGAAATCCCACAGACAGAGGAGTCTGGCAGGCTACAGTCCATGGGGTCACAGAGTCAGACACAATTTAGCAACTAAACAACAACAAAACTACAGAGCCTGTTATGATATGAACTTAAATCTTCCTGCCTCAAAACTATGCTCATTGTTCATTATATTTCTCAAACTTCTTCCCACAGAAGTTACTTACAAAGTTAACAAACCTGCCCCCTCCAAAATGTACTTTCAGAAAGTAACCAAAAGAACTCGCCCTCAAGTCCTATTGTACAAACTCATGAAATTTCTGCACTGTACTTTATATATGTTTCAATATAAAAATTTTAAGTTACTTATTCAAGTAAAATAACCTTGGATCAGAGGTGATTGGTTTACCTTAAGGTTTCTTAAACATGTTTGAGAAAACTGCTATATCAAGGTAAAATCCCAGAGATGACTTAGTTCAACTGGAATATAAACATGAGGGAAAAAACAGAAAGATGTATGACTATGGTTAAATATATATATATATATCTTAGCTACAACTGACAATGTTTCATATAATAGAGTTTAAAAAAAAAAGGTATTATAAATTAGAATAATTACCAAGAAGCTTCTAAATTACCATCCCTTAAGATTTAAAGATCTTGTTATTTAAAATGTTCAAACTTATTTAGCCCAAGACACAAAACCATAATGTTTAATGTCTTGTTTCAATTAAGCAGAGAGCAGAAAACAAAATTACACTCTCTGGCACTGACACAGAAAGGAAATGTAATTTATCACTGTTTCTCCTTGTCTGTCCCCACACCTTGGCCAGTAATATAATCCTAAAAAATAAAAACCTGAAGGAATCATTTTGTGTGAATAATTTAGAGTAAGCACAGAATACTTCTAAACAGGTCTCTTAGACTACTGGGGGACTTCCCTGGTGGTACAGTGGATAGGAATCTGCCTGCCACTGCAGGGGACATGAGTTGGATCCCTGGTCCAGGAATATTCCACATGATGCAGGCAACTAACCCTGTGGGCCACAACCACTGAGACCGAGTGCTGAAACTACTGAAGGCCACATGCCAGAGCCTGTGCTCAACAAGAGAATCTACCACAATAAGAAGCCTGAGCAGTGCAACGAAGAGTTGCCTCTGGCTCGCCACAACTAGCAAAAGCTCAGGGGCAGCAACAAAGATTCAGCATAACCAAAAATAAGTAATTTTAAAAACAACTACTACTGCTGGGGGTTTCCTTTCTCAATGGTACTAAGTCATTCTGTTAACAAACTTCTTTAAACTAATGAATCTAGCCAATAGACTCTCAACGCATCAACCCAGTAATGAACATGTCAACCAACACCACTCAACATGCCAGTATATCTAAAACCAAGTAGAGAAAGTACTCTGGGGACACTACGTACTGCCTTGAACAGCACAAAGGAATGAGAAATCGGAACTAAATTCAGCAGGCAAAGGAAGCACCCAGAAGTTTTAAAGTTACAACTGTATGTCTGGAAATGTGCTTAGAAAAAATAAATCTGGTATAGTTTGTTGTAAAATAAAGGGGGCAGGGAGGATTCAGAAAATCACCTTTAGAGGAAAGGTATTGGTTCCCATTACCACTCACTCATAACAGAAGTTTTCAAAAGTTGTGTTACTTAAAAATTCCAATTTCAGTGGAAAAGAGCTAGCTTCCTTCAACTTTCTAAAAACTGTAATATAAAAGCCAAACTCAAAGCTCTCATAAAGAATGGAAGTAAAGAGAGCAAGAATAAGGAGATAGTACATGCAAATAAATGGAAGTCAGAACACTCTCTCATATCACACACAGTAACAAACTCAAAATAGCTTATAGACAAATATAATACATGACACCGTAAAACTCCTAGAAAAGATCATAAACAAAATATTCTGACATAAATTGTACCGGTGTTTTCTTAGGCCAGTCTCCCAAGACAATAGAAATAAAAGCAAAAATAAACAAAAAGGACCTGATAAAACTTATAAGCTTCTACACAGCAAAGGAAACCATAAAGACAACCTACAGACTGGGAGAAAATATTTGCAAACAATGTGACCAACAAGAGCTTAATTTCCAAAATACACAAACATCTTATACAACTCAGTAACATAAAACAAACCCAAACCAAAAATGGGCAGAAAGACCTAAATAGATATTTGTCCTCCTTATCTGGAGATATTCTCCCACAAAAGAAGATCTACAAATGGCGGAAAAGCACATCAACAGATGCCCAATATGAATAATTCTTAGAGAAATGTAAACCAAAACAATGAGTTATCAACCTCACTTGGTCAGAATGGCCATCATCAGAGAGTCTAGAAATAACAAATGCTGGAGAGGGTGTGGAGAAAAGTAAACCTTCCTGCACTGTTGCTGGGAATACAAATTGGTGCAGCCACTGTGGAAAACAGTATGGATGCTGCTTAAAAAACTAAAAGAGAGTAAACTGTATGACCAGCAATTCCCTCTCCTGGGCATCCATCTGGAAAAAACAAAAACTGTAATTCCAAAAGACACAGGCACTCTAATGTCCATAGAAGGATTATTTACAATAACCAAGACATGGAAGCAACCATGGAAATTTATCCATACAGATGAAAGGATAAAGAACATGTACACACACACACACAGGAATATTACTCAACCATAATGAAATACCATCTTCAGCAATATGGATGGACCCAGACATTAAACTAAGTGACATAAGTGAGAGAAAGACAAATATTATATATCATTTATATGTAGAATCTAAAAACTAGTACAAATGAATTTGCTACAAAACAGACTCATAACAGTGATCAAAGGTGAATGGGAGGCATAAACTGGGATTATGGTATTAAAAGATGAACACCACCATATATAAAATAAACAACAAGGATGTAAACCAACTATACTTCAAGTAAAGAAAAAAAACAAAAAAAGAAAATAATAAGGGGGTAGTAATGATGGAAATGATGTGGAAGAGGGGAGACAGGGAGACTGCAGAAACACAATCTACAGGTGGGTGACTGCAAAGGACTGGATGTGAAGAGATAAGGAGACAGAAACGGAAGATGAAAAACATTTCAAAGTTAGAAAATGAGAAGGACACAAACATTTGGGGGTGCTAGTAAATGGTGTTAATATGGGGTGTTCACCTTGTGAACACAATGCATACTTAAAATTTGTGTGCAGTGTCCATTAGTGCATGTGTATGCCAAATGAAAACTTTTTACTGACAAAAAACCAGAAACAGAATTTTCAAGAACTACTGGGCAGCAAATCAATAAAGGCCAGTGATTTAATCATTCACTCCTAGGTACTAGAACCTCTGTAAAAACCCTAAAAGAACAGGTTTGCAGAGCTTCCAGGTTGCTGAATGTGCCTACTTGCTGAGGGAGTGGTATACCCCAAACTCCAAAGGGACTATTCCAGATAGCACCCTATGTACTGCTTCATTTGGCTGTTCAGTTGTGTCTTCTAGAATATCCTTTACAATAAACCAGTAACAGTAGTGTTTTGTTGCATTCCGTGAACCATTACAGAAAAATATGGAACCTGGGGGGTGACAGGGGGATCTGGTGGTGGTGGGAGGGGTGTCCTTGGGCATCTCTAATTTAAAGCCAAATCAGACATGTGGGTAACCTGAAAATCTACTACTTGAGATTCATATCTGAAGTGGGACAAGAAGGGCAGTCCTATGGGACTGAGCCCTTAACCTGTACAGTCTAAACTAACTCCAGGTAATAAGTGTCAGAAAATGTGAACTGAATTCAACTGTAGAAAACCCAGTTGAGTATCCACAAAAAAACTGGAGAACTGCTTGCTGCTTGGTATATGAATGTACACAGAGTATCTAGCAGTACTCAAAAAGAAAAGAATGGAGTTGGGGTAGATTCTCCAAATAAAGAGCTAAAATGGGCACTACCACCACAGATATTTGGCTTTTCAGAGTCCTTCAACATAACAGCCATTCAAAAGCACTGCTCACACACATAAAGTCCCAAAGAGCTTTTTAATCATTTTTTAATGTGAAGTAATAACCAAACATTTTAAGGAAAGTGGCAACAGCAAAGAGAGCACTACAAACCATGAACACAAAGAAAACATAATTCAAGAAATAACTAGCAAAATGGAATTTTCAGAACCCCAAAAATACAGAACTACTTCTTGAGAGAGTAAAACAAAACACCTCCACATGAAGAGGGGAAAAAAAATCATACTGCATCAAACTTCTTAAACATCTCATGCTATAAGACAACAAAATAGCAGTCAAGGTGCTGAGGGGAAAAGTATTTTGAATCATGAAAGCTATACTCAAAGTATCAAAAGTGAAGCAGATAAATACATTCTTAGACAACCAATTCTTAATAACTAGGAGGAAAGAAAAAGCAGCATGGGACTTCCCTGGCTATCCAGTGGTTAAGACTCCAGGGTTCCAACTGCAGGGGGTGCAGGTTTGATCCCTGATAGTGGAACTAAGACCCCACATGCAGTGTGGCACAGCCAAAAGAAAAAAAGATTAAGACCAGTGACCAACATTGTCTAGTCACTTTATGGACAGTTCATTTAAAAAAATTAACCATTAGGGGATTCTCTGGTGGTACAGTGGTTAAGAAATTTGTCTGGAAATGCAAGGGATTCAGGTACAATCCCTGGTCAGGAAACTAAGATCCCACATGCTGTGGAGCAACTAAGCTCCCAGGCACAACTATGGAGCTGGTCCACTATGGAGCCCATGTGCCACAACTAGAGTGCCCAAGTGCTACAACTTCTAAAGACTGAGAGTGGCTCAAGACTCCTGGAAGCCTTGAGCCACATACAACTAGAAAGCCCAGGCACCACAACAACAAAAATCACATACAATGCAACAAAGATCCTGCATGTTGCAATTAAAAACCCGAGGCAAATTAAAAAAGAATAAAAAGTATTAGATGGGAAAAATGTCCAGCTATTTTCATAACAAATTAAAATACTGGAACTACTCAGCTACCAAACTTAACAAAATTCTTTGTTACAGTGGGTCAAAAAAGCTTGTGATCTAGAGTTAATTTTGCCCCACTAATTGGAGCTAATCCTTTTGAAGATTTTGCCTATATTCTACTTACTGCCTATGCTCCAAATCTTACGTGGGTTTTCCACTGAAGCTGATGTAAACAAAAACTTTTCCTGACCCTACATAAATCTTTGGAATTGGTTCACCTACTCCTTTCTGGTGGTTCTATTCCCTGGCTTCAGTCACTTCCAAACATGCACATGCAGGTCCAGTTGTAAATCATAAGCCTTGAGTAGATTCTTCTGAGTTCTCTCTCCACTCAACAGTTTCCTATTACTTTGCCCCACAAATTCTATCTACTTTGACTTTGCCAAATTTTCTGCTGTCTCCTCAACTTTTAGTAAGACCACCAGACTGAATTCACCCCTCCACTGCCCCACCCTGTGCTGTAACCTATTACTTGTCTTCAAACAATGAGGGCTTTTATAAGACTGACCACCTCCTGTTACCCAATGTCTAAAAGCCTGTAACACACGTTTTGTCTGGCTTTTTAAATTTCTATGATGAACTGGTAAATCTGGTTATCTGGTTGCCTGTAACTCTATCATAGCCAGAATTTAAAAACTGCATGCCAATTCAATTTTACAAGATTTTCACGAAATTTAAAGTTTTACTTGTATAAATTTCCTCATATAACTTTTCTTGAAAGGATCCAATTCCAGCTTGTTTCCCAGAGCAAAGTCCAATGACAAAACCTAACACTTAACAATATGAAATTCATAATCTTTAGCATTCAGTCAAAACTTATCAGTCACACAAGACTTCCCTGGTGGTCCAGTAGTAAAGAATCTGCCTGCCAATGCAGAGGACACAGGTTTGCTCCTTGGTCCGAGAAGATTTCATATGCCGTGGGGCAACTGAACCTGTGCGCCACACCTACTGAGACTGCACTCTGGAGCCCACATGCTGCAGTTAACTGAAACCTGCACACCTAGAGCCTGTGTTCCGCAACAGGAGAAGCCACTGTGATGAAAAGCCAACGCACCGCAACTAGACTAGTCCCAGCTCTCCACAACCAGAAGCCTGCTTGCAGCAACGAAGACAAATAAACAAAACAAAAATAATTAAAAGTATCTGTCATGCAAAAAGAGGGGGCTCCCCCACAGGAAAATACTAACAATAACAAGAGGAAGAATCTAAAGAGATAGCCAGATATGATGGACAGCATTAGCAGACAAGAACATTAAACCAACTATTATAAAAATGTTTTAAGGACAGGGAGGAAAAATAGAGAACGTAAAATAATACTTCTAGAAATAAAAATGTAATATCTGAAGTGAAAAACACTGGACAGGATTAACAGCAGATTAGATAATGCACAAGAAAAAATGATCAGTAAGTGTACTAACAGGGTAGCATTCAAACTAAAAAGCATTAAAGTAGACAGACTTTATAAATGAAATGTACAACAACAAGGTAATTCTAATATTTATGATCCCAATAACAGTCATACACTTTCATAAAGCATAAAATACAGGTGATACAAGAAAAATACGGAAGACTTGAACACATCTTGCTCACTCCAACAAACCTAGTGGATAAAAAATTAGTAAGCATATAGAAGATTTAAACCATACTCATTTAAATTTTAACAGATTATGTATCAAATGCTAAACCCCTAAACACAGAAAGTCTATCTTCTTTTCAAGCACCCATCTCAGGCCACCAAGAAATCTTTAATAAACGTCAAACATACCTACAAATGACATTACCCGACCACAATTCAATTAAACTAAAAATAACAAAATCAAGCCTCTTCCACATGCAATTTTAAAACAAAATAAATGAAAAGAAGCAAAGTCACAAAACCAATAGTTAATAAATTGGAAAAGCTGAAGAACTATAAATCTAAAACTGATGTGGGGTGGGGGAAGGGACAGATCAGTAGAGAAGCTACTAGCACAAATATATAAAATAAAAAATGACATTTAAAATCATAAACCATCTGAACTCTGTGTAATTAAAGCTGAAAATATAGAAATGGACAATTTTTAGAAAAAGACAATTTACTAAAAATATCCCCAGTAAAGAGAAAACCTAAACAAATTACCATGAAAGCATCCCATTACCCCCCACCCCCAAAAAAATCCAGACTAAAGTGTCCTTGAGAACCAAGATTCTAAACGTTGAAAAAAGGAAAATACACATGTAAGACAGAAGGCAATCAACAAAAACCCAGTGGTCCTAAACTTGAACTGGAAGTATCAATATGAACTCTACAGTACTGCAAAGTAAATAAATATACATTAAGACTGGTTTATAATTTAAATTGTGCTTTAAATATTAAGTATTCAAAATTTAACTCAACGTGATAAACAACTATTATCTCCAAGAAACTCTTCCATCCACGGATGAATGGATAAAGCAGCTGTGGTACAAAAAAAAAGGAAATCCTGCCATTTGTGACAACAAAAAGAGTAGACCTTGAGGGCATTATGCTAAGTGAAATAAGTCAAGGAAAGACATACACTATATGATCTTACTTTTACGCGGAATCTGTTTAAAAAAAAAAACTAGAAAGAGCAGATTTATGGTTACAGAGCTGGAGTGAGGAACCCAATGGAGAAGCATAATCAAAAGGTACAAACTCCCAGTTACAAGATAAGTACACAGGATGTTATATACAGCATGAGAAAATGGATGCTAACTAAACTTACTGAAATGTGGTAATCATTTCACAATATATGTTAAGTGAAAACATCCTGTCGTACACTTTGAACTTACACAAATTATATATGTCAATTTATATCTCAATAAAACTTAAAAAAGATTAAAGACAAAAATTTTTCATAAGATAAACTTTAATCATTTCACAATTTATCAAAAGATTCAGCATAAACATAAGCTAGTATATTAAACAAGCTTAGCATAAAGAAATATCTGACATATTTGTTTTCTGTATAACAAATGAAATCTAGGGAGTCAAAACTCCAAACCAACACTTTAAAGAACACACTAGTACGGAATGAAGAACTGGATGGAGAACAGGAGAGAGGGAGGGAAGAATTCACGTCCTGTTTAGAGAATAATGGGCCTGATCATTTGCATTTCAAAGGCAAATCAATTTTCTAAAATTAGGAATAAATTAAACATTAAATATGTAGTTCCTCAATTACGGATTAAATGGCTTTTTAACTCCTTTTTTATTTAACGTAACTCAACTTTAAAAGTCACAGTGACTTTAAGGCATCATAACATTAATGTGAACAGAAAGAAACCTCAGTGAAACAAAGTCCACAGAGACAACACATACAGAAATTTAGTATAAGAGGAAGTCTGGACAACTCTCCTACTTCAAATTTTACTCAAAATAATCAAACAGATTAACAATTTAAAGGAGAAAAAAGTCAAAGTCATTACAGAAAAAGAGAAATTTTTATTATCTCAGAAAAGGGAAGGAAGGCCTTTCTAAGTATGACACACAAGAAGAGAATAAAACACATTTACATATAAACTCAGAAAGCATTCTATTTGATGAAAATCACTATCAATGTCAAATAAAAACATCATTATACTGGGGGAGGGCAGGGAATACTTGTCACACAAAGCATATATAAAGGTCTTTTACCTTCATACACAAATGTTCCTATAAATCAACAGAAAAAGAACTCATAGAAAATAGAGAAAAATGAGAAAAGGATATAAAAAGTTCACAGAAAAAGCTCTTATATATAAAATTTTCATTCTCAGGAGTTTCCTCGTGGTCTACTGGTGTTAATATGGAATAATCTTCCAAGATAATTCCTTACCTTAAGTAAAAAGGTTAGATAGCAAGATGGAGGGACTTTCCCTAGTGGGCCAATGGTTAAGAATCCATCTTGCAATGCAGGAGACACAGGTGCAATCCTTGGTCTAGGAACTAGGATCCCACATGCTGCAGCACAACTAAACGTGCACACCACAATGAAACCCAACTCAGACCAAAAAAAAAAGAGCAAAGTGGACATCATGTTACTACTTGTATTAGAAAGAAAAATATCACATGCTTACATATCCATAAGATCTCTAGAAAAAATCATAGAAAACAGTTTCTTCAGACAAGAACTATAGCTGGACAAAAGGAGGTGACTTTTCTATTTAAAAAAAAAAAAAAACACCCGTGTACTATTTGTAACTTGCACTAGGTGCATGTATTCAAAATAATTTTAAATACTCTTAAGTCTGACTCAGCTTTACCAATTCTAGACTCCTCAAACACTTTAACATAATCCATCTTTAATTTAAAGATTCCCTGGCAGTCTAGTGGTTAAGACTCTGCTTCCACTGCTGAGGGCAATCTCAGGGAACCAAGACCCCTCAGGCCACACAACATGGCTAAAAGTAAAAAAAACTAAAGTTTTTAGAAAATAATTCACGGAACTTTTAAACGAACTAAGTGGTTATGAAGACAAAATATACAATGAATATATATATTCACACGTGCACACACACTATTTGTTAGGCAATCTGCTTAGGATTTTACAAGTATTATCTCATTTAGTTCTCACTATCCCCAGGAGGTTGATATTATCTTTTCTTCAAACAAGAACAACAGGTTTTTAGATGTGAAGTACATTTTGAAGTTTCCAGGGTCACAGTACTAAAGACTGGTAGCTCAAATTCTTAACCTCTATACACACCCTCAGTTCAGTTCAGTCGCTCAGTCGTGTCCGACTCTTTGAGACCCCATGAATCAAAGCACGCCAGGCCTCCTGAAACTCACGTCCATCGAGTCAGTGATGCCATCCAGCCATCTCATCCTCTGTAGTCCCCTTCTCCTCCTGCCCCCAATCCCTCACAGCATCAGAGTCTTTTCTAATGAGTCAACTCTTCACATGAGGTGGCCAAAGTACTGGAATTTCAGCTCCAGCATCATTCCTTCCATAGGACACCCAGGACTGATTTCCTTTAGGATGGACTGGTTGGATCTCCTTGCAGTCCAAGGGACTCTCAAGAATCTTCTCCAACACCACAGTTCAAAAGCATCAATTCTTCGGCTCTCAGCCTTCTTCACAGACTAACTCTAGCATCCATACACAACCACAGGAAAAACCATAGCCTTGACTAGACAGACCTTCGTCAGCAAAGTAGTGTCTCTGCTTTTGAATATGCTATCTAGGTTGGTCATAACTTTTCTTCCAAGGAGTAAGCATCTTTTAATTTCATGGCTGCAGTCACCATCTGCAGTGATTTTGGAGCCCCCCAAAAATAAACTCTGACACTGTTTCCACTGTTTCCCCATCTATTTCCCATGAAGTGATGGGACCGGATGCCATGATCTTCATTTTCTGAATGTTGAGCTTTAAGCTAACTTTTTCACTCTCCACTTTCACTTTCATCAAGAGGCTTTTTAGCTCCTCTTCACTTTCTGCCATAAGGGTGGTGTCACCTGCATATCTGAGGTTATTGATATTTCTCCTGGCAATCTTGATTCCAGCTTGTGCTTCTTCCAGCCCAGAGTTTCTCATGATATACTCTGCATATAAGTTAAATAAGCAGGGTGACAATATACAGCCTTGACGTACTCTTTTTCCTATTTGGAACCACTACACATACTGTAAATAACCCAGGGTACATTAGGTAGAGACCATGTGTTATATAAAATATTAGCTTTAACTTTAACAAGTTGTAAGTCAGTCTCTATTTTCTGAGTTTTAAGTTTCTGCTTTACCTGTCAGGCACCATCTTGAGCTTATAGCTTTATATCAAACCTTAGAAAATACAGATCTCAATCTCAATTTCCTAGACAAAAAGTCTTTTAGGTGGCAGAAAGAAGACAAGTAGTCTGAACTTCCACAACAGTCACAACTTGCTTTCCACTAACCTAGCCAATTTTATCTTCAAATAAGACTTGTTCTCTCATCAAGATCAATCTTTGGAAGGCCCTAATTTAAAGTACTAAGGTGACAACATTTTCACTCACTTTTCCCCATTTCCACAAAGTGCCTATAAAAGGAACTCATTTTAGATGTAGATCAAAGAGTACATAATGTGAAAAATCTAAACTATGAGTTAAAAAACCTAAGGCAACTAAGCTTGCATAGGAAAAGTCCTTAAGATATATTGGTAATCAAGTAGTTTTCAACCTAGCTAGTGTTCATGAAGCAATGATTTCATTACTCACCTAATGATACCTGCTACAGCAGCCTTAAGTTTACCATCCTACCAGAGTTTTATTAAATAAGCCCTCTTGGAAGGGATCTAAAAGATTCAAAGCCAAAACCAAACTGAGAAAATGTGCAATACCAAAAATAATTAAAGCTCTATGGACATAAATCTGCATTTGCCATCTCTGAGGAGGAACGTAAAATGATTGTTTCCTCCTTAAATAAAGACATCAGTAACTATAAATGAATTGTCATGGCCTTCCTGATTTCTGAAAATGAGCCTAAAATCAGCCATCCACATATTTCAAAGTCACTCCTTGAAATGTAAAGTGTTTTTTAAGCCTGAGAGGCCAATTCCACTAGATTTCAATCCCTCTGACTGAACATTTCAAAACTATGGAAACTTTTTAAAAGGCCAGGGTTATAATAAAAGAAGTCTTTATCAAGCAGTCCCTTCAGAAAGGTTACAGAAAACACAAAGTTAGCCTTGTAATCTAGCGAACAGAGTATAAGTTCATGTAACAATTATTTAAGTCTAGGCAGATAAAGAACTTTGCTGGTGGCTCAGACCATAAAGAATCTGCCTGCAATGCAGAAGACCTGGGTTTGATTCATCAGTCCAGAAGATACCCTGGAGAAGGAAATGGCAACCCACTCTGGTATTCTTGCCTGGAGAATTCCAGGGACAGAGCCCCCCCCCCCCGGGCTATATATAGTCCATAGGGTTGCAGAGTCAGACACCACTAAGCAACTAACACTTACTCTTAAGAAGATAAAACCGCTTCTAAATGGTCAGACGACAAAGAAATTCACCTGTAAATATCCCCTAACAAATTTTACCTAATCCCCAGGCAGTTAAATAGAAGTTCTACAATAAAAATACTGAGGGTGGTGGTGCAGGTGGGGGATGGATTACATTATCTAAGATGTCTTTGTTCTGCATTAACGCAAGGAGCATATAACAATAAACAAATGAGACAAGGTACCTGTCCTCAGAAGTTAATGCAATAAAAATAGGTGAAAGGAGATAATTAACACTGATCTGAATGTAATACAGTAACAAAAGAAATCAAAGGTTATACGAAGGGGGTTGTCCACTTCACACAGAATGATTAGATAAAGTCATTCAGAATGTAACATATGAGCCAAAACTGAGCTAAAAAGGAAAAAGAGGCAGAGCATAAAGGCCCAAAGACAGGAAAGAAAATGCCTGATGTATTAAAGGAAGAAAACGCAAGTTAATGGTCTAGGATGACAGTAACCAATGTTGCAGAGAGAAAGGAGAGACAATGAAGTTGCTTGTAGGCTACAGAGTCTGCATATTATTCTTAGGTCCAATGAAAAGACCATGCTCTGGGAATAATGAACTATAAGAATGCAAGAATGACACAATTACAAAGTTACAAGGCTACAACAAGTAGTTCAAGTAAGAGAAAATCACGGCATGACAGTAGAGCAGAAATGGATATATCTGGGAGAGCAAAGAGACTTACTGATTGACTAGATGGGAGGAAAAGAAGAAATCAAAAATGAGACTTGATTATTTAGTCTGAATAGGCGGATACTGTATCCATTTATTGAGCAATGGAAGCAGGGACAAAGAGGCTGGGAAAGACTCAAAGTCAAGTTCAGTTTTGGATATGTTAAATTCGTAAATGAAATAAAGAAGTCAAGGTCGGTTAAATTAAAAGCCTAGAATATGAGGAGGAGGCCTGGACTGGAGATTTAAATTTGAGATCTTTTGCATAAAGATGCCATTTAAAATTATGGTACCATATTGCAAGTTAAGCAATTACCTCAGAAGAGTGTAACGACTATGGTTCAACAATTTTAAACAGGTCATAAATGCAATCTAAATATACCTGGTTTCTACTCATTTCCCCACTTTCCCTCATCTAAAATCTCCCTCCTGGCTGATCGCATGATCCTCTAATGCTACTATCTATATGGCCCAGCCATAACAATACTACTACTACTGTTGTGATCATTTTACAATTTCAAAGCATTTAACATTCATTATTTCACTTGATTATAATAACTTTGTGAAGCAGGAAAAAAAAACTAGTTTTACCTGAGCAGAAAATAAAGTCTTAAAAAGGCTGGCCTGGCCAACATTAAATAGCTATTATTCACTAGATGATATGAAATCAGCATTCAAATTTAAGGACCGCATTTATGCTATATTCACAGAACTTCAGAAAAGACAAACTACATGAGTTTAGGAATCTTATATTATTACCTTGTTTGCTACTAAACGCCCAGCACCAATCAAAGTACAGGCACATAACAGACAAACATCTACCAGGCAATAAACATCTCTAGCACAGACTAATACTCAACAAATAAAAATCCCAGATCCACTGTTGAGTCAATATTTTACCATAAATAAGATGATATGCCTGAATTTTACTTTCTCATTTGCAACATAAAAATGTTGTCATTTATTTTTCAAGTACGCTTACGTATAAATTAAATATCTAACATCACAAGCTATTCAAAAAACAGTTGCTCCATGAATTCAAGATGGCATTATTTTGCAAGAGGTCATATTTCATACCCCCAAAAAAACAATTTCCCCATTTAATCCAAATTTCCTATAAAATATGTCAATCAGGTTTTAAAATAAAGCAGAAAGAAAAAGTCAAAAGCTACCATTTGTATTTATCAACTACTGCTTTGTGGAACCAAAAAGCCACAAATAGTTCCACATGTATAAGGTCAATTGACATTCAACAGAGGTATTTCAATCAACATCATTCAGTGAGAAACAAAAGTCTTTTCAACAAACAGAATTAGGAGTAGGACATCTATATTTGTAAAAGAAAGAAATGAACCTCAACCCTTTCACATGCAAAAAAAAAATTCACTCCAAATGGATCACAGATACAAAAATATAAACTACAAAACTTTCAGAAGAAAGCTAAAAATCAGGAAAAAAAATCTTATGAATTTGGGTTAAGTAAAAATTTCTTATGACACAAAAAGCACAAATCATGAAAGAAAAATAACCAATTTTATTACAAGTTTTAAAATGTCTGATCTCCAAAACACAGTTAAGAAAATGAAGACAAACCAGAGATGAAGAAATTTTGCAAAAATGTGATCTAATACACTTACAGCCCAAACAAAGAATTCTAACAGTAAAACAAGCTAATCTTTTAATGGATCAAAGACTTGAATAGACACTTCACCAAAGCACATTAAAAGATGCTTATCATGTCACTACACTGTATGATAGCTTTAATGTTGGCTAACTGCCCACTTAACTACCTTAGCAGTAAATACTATTAAAGGAAAAATTAATCAACTTGAGGAACTTTTCTTTCTTAAAGGACAAGAGTACTTATTAGATCATCTGCTTCTTTTTAAGAAGGGCAAATAACCTGTAGAGTATGGTCTGGAAATTAGGGGGCAGAGACGAGGGTATCTGATCATACGTATGCTATTATATATTCAAATACATTATCATAAATGTCTATTTTCTTATTACAGCTGTATAACACTGTGATCTTACTATATTCATAGGCTATTTTATTTCAGGATAGTATGGAGCACTTTAAGAAGTATCTGTCAGAAATGGTTAGGAATCTGACAGAATTCTGTACCATTACTCTAGAGCGATGCTATCCAATATGGCAGTTAGTGGCCATAGGCTGTAATTTAAACAAAAATTAAACACAAATCTTAAAATTCAAATCCGCATCTGCACTAGATGCATTTCAAATCTCCATAATGACATATTAAGTCTTGAAGTGTTAGTCGCTCCAGTCGTGCCCAACTCTTTCGGACCCCATGGACTGCAGCCCACCAGGCTCCTCTGTCCGTTTGATTTTCCAGACAAGGATTACTGGAGTGGGTTGCCATTTCCTTCTCCAATGACATATAGCTAGTGATTATTATACTGGAAGAATAGACACAGAGCCTTCACCTTTTCACAAAGTTCTATTAGATAGCACTGTTTAGGACCTACTACTTAGAACCTTGGAATACTAAGGAAGCTAACTGTAACAGAAGAATGCAAATAATCCAAATTATGGTTCCCTCACTTACTGAGAAGGTTGCATAAATTATTTAATTTCAGACTGACTTTCTTAAACCACTGAACAGAAATAGCATTTATTTTACATGGTAATTGGGGAAAACACTTTCTAAATTAAATTGCTATATAAACATTAGTAAAGAGGTGATTCTAAAGGAAAATATTCCTGAAAAATAACTTAGAGCATTTCATTAACAAGTCACAACTGTATCACATTAAGGAAAATAAAATTCAGTTGCTAATTAAGAATAAAGTTTCTGAATTCCTGAAATAGAATAGAATTTTACTTTCTTCCTACTGTCATCCTAAAACTTAACTATGAGCCATAATGGTTGGGAGTTCTGGATTCTGGATGCAGAATGTATGGATTCAGAAATCCTACTTATTGGCTGTGTAACCTTAATAAGCAATTTAAAACCTCTGACTCTCATTTCTATAAAATAATAGAACCTCCCACAAGCTGCACCTATGAGGATCAAATTAATTAATACAGTTAGAAAGCTTTGAATACTGCTTGAAACATGGTAAGCATTAACATGGATTAACCCACTCATTATGGTAGATGTTGCTATCAAAAATAAAGAACTCCTATAACCCAATAACAGAAACAATCTGGTTTAAAAATGGGCCAAAGGCTTGAATAGGTGTTTCTCCAAAGCACACAAATGACGAATAAGCACAACAGACTTATCACATTACCAATCATTAGGGAAATCCAAGCCAAAACCATAACAATACCACTTCACAACCATTAGAACACAATACACAGAAAACAACAAATGCTGTGAAAAATTTGAAGAAACTGGGACCCCTGTGCATTGCTGGTAGAAATAAAAAACGGTGCAGCCACTATGGAAAACAATATGGTGGTTCCTCAATTAAAAACAGAATTACCGTATGATCAGCAGTTCCACTTCTGGGTATCTATCCAAAAGAATCGAAAGCAAAGATGCAGACAAATATTTGTACTTCCATGTTCACACAGCATTATTTACGACAGTCAAAAGGTGGAAACAACCCAACTGTCCATTAACAGACAAATGGATAAACAAAACGTGGTACATACACATATAAAGGATTATTTACTGTGTCTTAGAAAAAGGGTATTCTGATTGACCCATGATACAACATGGACAAACCTCAAAGATGTTCAAAGGAAATAAGCCTTTGGATAAATCTGCATGATTCCACTTATTATGAGGTACCTAAAGTAGTTAAGTTCATAGAAATATAAGGAGAGTGGTGATTTCCAAGGGTTGGGAGGAGCAAGGAATAGTTATGGTTTAATGGGTACAGAGGTTCAGTTTTACAAAATGAAAAGCTCTGGAGCTGAGACCTGGTAATGACTGCGTAACAACATGAATGTACTGAAATGCCACACAACTATACACTTAAAAATAACTGAAATGCTGAATTTCATGTTATGCGTATTTTGCCATATTAATTAGAACCAAAAAGTCTATTATAAACATATCTAATTTCCTTGGAGATATCTTTCAAAATATTTAAGAAGTGTTTCAAAGAGTACAATATCAATAGGTAAAAGGTACCCAGAGTAGTAAAATTCATAGAAAATACAACAGTGCTTGCCAGGGGGCTTGGGAGAAGGGAAAATGGAGAGTTAATGGGGAGCGTTTCAATTTGAAAAGATAAAACAACAGTTCTGTAGATGGATGGTGGTGATAATGGCACAATGTGAAGGTACTCGAGGTCACTGAATTGTACACTCAAAAATGGCTAAAGTGGTAAATTTTATGTTTACCATAATAGAAAAGTTCCTCATTACACAGATTGGGAGATTAGTGCAAAGGGGGCCAAAGATTTTACTTCTTTATCTCATACAGTGGCTAAAAAGGCAGAAAATTCTATCTGCTAAACTGATACAAATTTAGAAATCTATTGTCTTCTCTAAACTTAAAAAATCTATTTGTGGGGGTGAAGACTTTAGCTAATTATATTGACAAGGTGTGGGTGTCCTCCGTCACTCAGTAGTGTCCAACTCTTCGCAACCCCATGGACTCAGACTTCTCAGTTCATGGAATTTTCCAGGCAAGAATGCTGGAGTGGACTGCCATTTCCTACTCCAGGGGATCTTCCCAACCCAAGGATCAACCAACCCACCCCCCGCCTCTTGCACTGGCAGGCAGATTTCTTTACCACTGAGCCTCCTGGGAAGCCCCCATATTGACAACAACACGTTGTTAAGAATTACCCCCTAGTTTTTTTAACTATGTCCACAAAATCTTTTGACAAAAGGTGGAGCCTAACTTCTCACTCCTTGACTGTGGGCTAGACTTAATAGCTTGCTTCTAATGAAAAGAATGTGGCAGAAGTGGCTTCTGAGACTAGGTCTTAAAAGGCACTACATACTTCTACCTACCTACCTTCTCAGATCACTTCCTCTGGAAATGCAGCTGCCATGCAAACAGCTGAAGATCTACATATGCTAAGGAAATTGAGCCCTCTAGACAACAGCCAGCAGCAACTTGCTAGCCCAAAATGAACACCTTCTTAGAAGGAATGAGATCCTCTAGGCACTAGTCAAGCCTTCAAATGACAGCAACCTTTGAGATTTTCATGAAAGACAGAAGGAGCCAGAACCACTCAGCTAAACTGCTACCAAATTTCTGACCCACAGAAAATCCATGTGCAATAGTATTCTTTTAACTCCCCTGTTTAAAGAATACAGTTTTATGAAAAAGAAAAAAAAAGTTTTGCCACTAGAAAGAAAAAACAAGAACATACAGTTGACCCTTAAACAACATAGTCATTAGAACTGTGCAGGCCCACTTACATGTAGATTTTTATCAATATTAAATACTAGACTACTACACTATCCAAAACTGGTTGAATTTGTGCATGCAAAACTGCAAATACTAAGAAACCTCAGATATAGACGTCTGGCCTACTATATGCAAATCTTCCAATTCAAAGGTAGGTGCCTATAATCCCCGTGTCATTCAAGAGTTAACTGTTATTTATGTTCACTGAAAGCTAACTTGTTTTTACTAGCATACATACATACATACGTAAAGATAAAAAATGACAATTTTTCAGTTAATTTTCTAAAGGTATCTGCGAGGTACAACCAAAACAATCCATTTAATTAAATTTTTGCTTAAAAAAAAGAGAACTTAAGTATGGAACAACTTCTAAATACGGTTTTAAAAACACATAACCTGGAAACTGAATTAACAGGAAATGAAGATGAAAACAATGCACTGCCCAAGTTGTGAACAGAAAGATGACTAAATAAACTGGGGCTTCCCTGGTGGTCCAGTGGTTGGAAGTCCACCTGCCAATGTACGGGACATGAGTTTGATCCGTGGCCTGGGAGGATTCCACATGCCTCATAGCAGGAGCGCAGCTACTGAACCAGTGCTCTGGAGTCGAAGCAACACAACTAGAAAAAATCTGCACACAGCAACTAAGACCAGCACAGCCAAAAATAAATAAATTTTTTAAAGAAACTGAGTATCATCTCTTATATAAAAAGATGCAGAAAACAGCAATTACTTTAAGAGATACAGCACAAAAGCTTGTAAGTATTCGGCTGGGTGAGACAGCTAACAAAAGGGGGAAAGCAGACACGTAAAACTGAAAAGGAGATCCAATCATGAAAGGTCTTATCAGTAATTATAACACTTTGTGTCTCGTGATTCTGCTGTTGAAACTGCTCTCCAAAATAATACATGGAAGCACCTTCAAATACATCTATTTCAGAGACTTCTCAAATCAGTCTCCCATCCACATAGCCAAAAAGAATTCAAGTTAGGAGCCGCTCACACATGAAACATTAAAAGAGGGGGAGGACATAAGACAACATCTCTTTGCAACTTGCTCTTTCCGAAATATTCCAAAGACATGAGCTAAAAGGCTGCTAAAGTAACAAAACCAAGAATTGTAATTTAGGCAGATTCTCTGGCCACAGGAAAAGACTTTGTAGAGACGTACACCCAACTAAGGACCTCCTTGGTGGCTCAGACTGTAAAAAATATGCCTGCAGTGGAGGAGACCTGGATTCGACCCCTAGGTTGGGAAGATTCTCTGGAAGAGGGCATGGCAACCCACTCCAGTATTCTTGCCTGGATAATCCCCATGGACAAAGGAGCCTTGTGGGCTACAGTCCATGGGTTTGAAAACACTCAGACACAACTAAGCGACTAAGCATACACACACACAAACTCAACTAAAGTAGGGTATTTCCTTAGCCAAAGATCAAGCTAGGACAATAGATTAAACTGGAAATGAGGAGGAAAGCGTGACTAGGATGCAGGTAATGCTGTTAACAGAAACAAGAGACAGAAATAATTTCAGAGACCATAATATTAGTTTAACATGTAAATATATTAAACAGAATTTTAAAATGTAACAAATGAAACGTTACCTATATATTACACCTCACAGTTAACAAAAAAGCCTTCACATACATTATTTCCATCATTTTTATGAAAAAAGTAAAGCCAAGAGGTTAAATAAATATGTGCGTGCATGCTAAGTCGCTTCAGTCATGTCTGACTCTTTGCAACCCAAAGGATTATAGCCTGCCAGGCTCCTCTGTCCATGGGATTCTCAAGGCAAGAACGCTGGAGTGGGTCGTCATGTCCTCCTCTAGGGAATCTTTCCCGCCTAGGAATCGAACCCCCATCTCTTAGGTCACCTGCATTGACAGGCAGGTTCTTTACACTAGCATTAGCTGGGAAGCCCTTAAGTAAATATGCAAGGTCACAAAGACTCTTTTCTAACATTCCAAATCCTAGACCAAAAATCTCCTAACTCCCCAAAACTACCCTTTTCCTACATCACTACCCCTAGCTGGATCTAAATTGTTATCTAAACGGTTTTATTAAAAGTGGTTGAGTCAAAGACAATTAGATAATCTGTCTGTTTAGGTTCTATCCTCACTTGTAATTTTACTTTCAGATTAAAGGTTCCCATCCTTATTCCCTTCCCTTGTTGAATTTTATTTTCTTCTCTCTTCTGTTCATTTCATAATCTGAAACCATATTTTAATTTTTAGCTAACCAAAGTTAGCACTCAAATAGCTACTAACAAATAGTAAAACAGTGGTTTTTCTTCTTTTAGCTGGTTTCCAAGCTCCACTAGTAATCATTATTAACCAAAAAAAAAGCAGTAAATGAGAAGAAAAAATATCAGTGATAATGTTCAAACTGAATTAATAAACGTAAAATCCACATGAAGACAGTATTAAACATAGCTAGTGATTAAGTTTGGGTCTCTCTAGTCCGACTTGGAGACTTGGTCAAGACTTCTACATCAGTCTCAGTCTCCTTAAAATTTTTAATTTCTCACCTATACAACTAATCAGAGAAGGCAATGGCACCGCACTCCAGTACTCTTGCCTGGAAAATCCCATGGACGAGGAGTCTGGTAGGCTGCAGCCCATGGGGTCATTAAGAGTCAGACACGACTGAGTGACTTCACTTTCATCTTTCACTTTCATGCACTGGAGAAGGAAATGGCAACCCACTCCAGTGTTCTTGCCTGGAGAATCCCAAGGACGGAGGAGCCTGGTAGGCTGCCGTCTATGGGGTCGCACAGAGTCGGACACGACTGACGCAACTTAGCAGCATACAACTAATAGTAGTTTTCTCTATGATATACCACTACGCACCACACAATCATCATCTATAAATGTTAATCATTTTAACTGTTATTTTAGACCTATATGTTGTTCAGGCACAGAAGTGGGGAAAAAAATGGGAGAAAGGGAGATAAAGGTATTTGGGGGAGGGGGGGAGAACCCAACCATTATTTCAATTACTCTGGTACTGTATATTTCAATGCCAAGAAAATCAGGAAATATTTATGAAAACACTCAAGTTGAATAAAGCTGCCCTTGAACAACTACTGTAAGCAAATATTACTATTCAAGATTGGTTAACTGTTAAAAACCCTGGTCACCAGAGTCATCTTTATCCTGATACTACTGCTTGGAACAACAGGAGAAATTTAAAGAAAAATAATCACAAACAGTAAATCTTATGTGGTTCTTGTCTATTAAGAAAGGCCATTCACTTCCAGTTCAAATTCCTGATCACATTCAAAATGCACATTCTTAAGATAAGTAACTTGAAAACCCACTAAGTTTAAGGAATATACAAAATACAGGCTCTCTGAAGCAAAGAAAAGGGCAAAGGGGGGTTGTTCTCATCACAGGTTTATATAAATCAAGGTGGAAACTCAGAAGTACTACACAAAGCTCTGAGAGACAACACAAGAAATATCCTATTCTTTTCAGACAGATTTCTTTAACTCTAATCTCAATTTTATATCAGAAAATAAAATACCACGTATGTTTAAATACCTACCATCTTTTGGACTCTCCTACCTCTCCTGCTCTAAGGGAGCTAACAGGATTCAAGAGCATAACAACAACAAAACAAGAAATGAGCCAAATGACTAGTCATTAGGCTATCCTGGCAAAGTGTGCAAATATTACGGTATTTTTTAATCTCAGAGAGATAATTAAGTGAAAAAAAACTCTCTTAACTTTAGCTACATTTGTCTGTTAATATTAACTGCTTCAAAAATAAATTTTAGTCAATTCTTTAAAATCAAACACTCCTACTGAATGCCTATGACTCACTAAAAAAAAATTAAATGCAGTAACAAATCATACCAGTCAATCCTCAAATAAACAATTAAAAGATGATACTCTTTCGTCAAAGAACTTTTATTACAGCAATTAATATTCACAACTTTTTTAATTTTTTTTTAAAGTTAAAGGTTCTTAGTGTACCTTCTCTTCCTCTCAGTTTCTGTTCCTAGTAATGACTTTTTGAAACTTTCTGGAACTTAACGAACAATCTGAAATACAGAGCCACTTCAAAATTTGTTTCAAATAATTTCTGTAATGGATAGGAACTGTTATCCCTTAAAACAATTTACTTCATGAAAGACCAGATTAAAACTCAAGCCCTGTAATTTGTTTAAACAACTACCTAATTCTACACTGGAACACTAAACTGCATTCAGAATGTAATCTAAACTCATATTTAGGAAGTAAATTGGCTTATTTGTTGAGTTTTTTCCTACCTTTCTATTAATCCATAAAGCCATACTGACCGTATGGATTTGTCTACTTCAGAAGCACAAAAACTTCAAATGTGAACAGTTTCATCTGAAATATTCTTAACAATTCTTTCTGCATTTCAATTTACTTAACAGTTCTTTTCAGACTGCCCAGAAAACTGAAGCCAAGGAATCTTACTGCAAGAAACTGAAAGGCTTCCAAAGAATAACAGGATAAAATTGACTCATTACAGTTTACAAATGAACATTTGATTTGCTCACCATAAAGTACTTACAAATTCCAACAGGACTGCACAGGAAGGTGTTGGGTTTGTCTCTGTAATCTTTATGTTTTCCAGTTTGTTTTTTTATTTTGTATCCTCTGAAATAATACCCAAGTTCTTTGAAGACACTTAACCTATGGCTATTTGACATAGAGTTACTTCAGTCAGCTACCCATACTTCTGTTTTAAAGTTTTCATATGGCTATCGCCAGAATTAGCCAAGTTCCTTGGATTTTAAGATTTTAAAGTCTTCTTTATTATTCCATGTACTTGTCACCGTTATCACTCCAGATGAAATAATCCAATTTATGAGTCAAAAAGAAAAAAAAAAAAAAAATTTCACATCTGAAGAGCATTCCTAAACATCAGCATAAAGAGAGACAGCTATCTCAATACTACCATGCTGCTGGGAAACTGCCACATCTTAAATTTCCACGTAAATAAAAGATAAAAGCAAAAAAACTCTGTATTCATTCAATGTCTTCATTTAGAAAAGCTGTCCCATTGTGACATGAAAAGGGCTGAGGTCAAAAATTCCTAAAACTTTTAATAAAGGTAAAAATAAACTGCCATGAAATTTCAGCAATATTTAAACAGTAATTCGAAACTGCCGAAACTACTCAGTACACAAATCAAACATATCTTACAGTTTTGGCTGAAGAACACAGGGGAGGGGTTGAGGGGAAGGCAAAAATACCACCAGCTGAAACACTTTAAACCAGTTATATAATCCGTTTGAACCAAAATACTGAAGAAATGCCTGGATCTCTTTTTAAGTAGCTTGCTGAATTGTTCACTACTATCAATTCACTTCAGAGATGATTCTTGCCAATTTTAATAAACTTCTGGGGTAAAATTATCCAAAAACATTGTAATTCCAAAATGGCCACTTGAAATATCCGGGGCCTTTTACACACAACCTAGAAGATGATCTTCATATCTGAGTAATTCAATCACCTGTAAAAGTTATAAAAAATTTAAATTACACACTGAATTTTAATTTTGAACTAAAAATTAATCCCCATCCTCAACAGTCAACCTCTGGAGAGAAATGCACTTCCGCACCCAAAGAAGGTCTACTGTATGAAAAGGACTTCAAAATATGTTGAGGGGGAGAAAAAACGGTGGGAGATGGTATTATGGAAGACAAGTGCTGATTCCAACTGGGAATGGTGTGCGGATATAAGGCAGAGGGATTATATAAGCAAACCTTCTTATACTTTGAGTAAATGTTACAAACGAACAAACAATCTTCTAAGAGATCTTCCGTATTTTCTATTCAAATCTACCAAAAGAAAACGCAAAAGACAGGTGTGCTGCCACCGAGCATTACTAAATGCAACTTAGCGAATGAGGGATATAAAGAGAAAGACGCTCCCTCCAAATCAGAATGTCCAAAGGAAAGGAGCACATTTTCCCTATTCAGAGTAGGAAGCTAAGTGGCCGGGAAGTGGGACAAGAACATTCTTTAAATTCGCCCGAGGGTGAGACTTACCCGGCAGCCACGAGATGTGAGGGTTCCCATTTCCTTGAATTAAGAAAACAGGTTTCTCTCAACACTGAGGGGGTGGAAGGTACTGAGCCCTTCTCGTATACCACGTTAAGAGTGCTTTTCTCCCCAAACAGACCGAGTCCCCTCAGACCTACAGGACACAGAGGGGCAAGGCTGCGCTCGCCTCGGTCCACAGCCACGGACCTGGAGAGGCGGGCTGAGCGGGTGCGCGGAGAAACAACCAAAGGCCTCGGCTCTTTCAACCCTCCGACAGTGGCAGCGGTGCAAAGGAGGCGGGCGCCTGCGAGAGGCCGGAGCGAGGAAGACCGAGCACGAAAGCCGTCGGACCCATTCCCAGCCTCAGCCAAACAACACCCCCCCCAAGCCGCCCAGGCTAAGCCACCCACCCCCTCCCACAACCGCCACCTCCGCTCCACCCGGAGCAAGTCAACACCTAGAGGGGCCTCGCCGCGCCGTCCTTCCCTCTCTGTCCTCGCTCTCCCGCCACCCCTCCCCCGCCCTCGGGCAGCTTCACACCTCACGCCGCCAACGCCGCTCCCGACCCCTCAAACCTCAACGCCGACACGGGTACCCCCTCCCATTCCTAGACTCTGGCGCCGAGCGCAGAGAACGTTATTACCTTCTGCCACACCAGAGGTGCCCCTGGCCTAGGGGTGCCGCTGCGCTCGATCCCGGGAGGAGGTTTTCGGTACTTTGAATAATCCCCTTTTGCCGCTTTTCCCTCCCCCACAACCAGTCTCAGTCCCAAAATGGCGCCGACCCGATCCGCAATGTTCTGGGCCAAGTCTCGCGAGATCGTGGAAGGTGGCGAGGCGGGGAAGAAACTAAAGCGGCTGAGGAGAAGGGAGGGGAAAGGCGGGGCGAGGAGGAGGAGGAGGGAGATAGGGTGTGGAAGAAGCGGTGCGAACGAACCTACTGGGCGGGGCAGCAGGAGGAGCGTCTCCACCAGAGAACCTTCTGGCCTAAGCAACCGCTCACGCCCTGGCCAAAGAAGCCCCGCCCTCTACGTCGAGCGGCTGGGGGAGGGGAAGAGGGCGTGGTTATGCCTAGGGGAGGAGCTTCGAGGAGGTTCCGGAGGCAGGGGCGCGCGGGGGCGGTGGCTCCGCGCGGTGACGTCAGGAGCAGCTGGAGTCGGGGATTACCCCCTGCTGCTGACGTGAGGATGGTGAACAATCGGGAACGTTCGGTGGAAGGGGGAATTCCCCGCTGCTCCCTGAGGAGCCCCTCCTCCCGCCCTTCCCCACATCCGCGGCCGCCCCGGAGCCTGGGATGGTGGGGCTGCGGGAGGGCGAGAGGGGGGACGCCGATTCGGGAGGCGGCTGCGCCGGCTCGAGTGGCTCGCCCCGCGGCGTCTACCCTGGCTAGATGTTCTGAGGAGCCGCGGCGGGCGCGATGCGCCGGATACCTCGCTCAGGCCTGGGAGTCTGAGAGATCACATGCTTGCCGGTACACAGCCTTGCGCGGGCGGAAGCCGGCGGAGTTGGCGCAGGACTAATCCGGCGCCGTGAAGCAGTGGATCCACTGTCGTTTGCAAATACGAGAGTGTCGGACATAAATAATATACGCGAGGCCAGTGACGGGAGACGAGACTCGCTGTTTGGGAACGAAGCCCAGATTCTCAGGGATAAAAGTGGCTACTGGATATAGCCGTGCTAATTATCGTTTTTCTCTATATTATGTTAAATTACAGCACGGTAGGATTATTTCAGCAGTGTCTCGGGTCCCTGACAGCTCTTAAGATTCGCTATAAAGAATTTTGTAGGCGTCACCGTTTTCTAATCGCGATACCTTTTGCCTTGAAACTGAAGACTCACGTTGAAACCTGTGAAATCAGCCTTTCAAGGAGTATCACAAAGTAAGAAAAGTAACCGTGTTTCTTTAGGAAATATGTGGGGGAAGGGTGTCTTAACGAGGGAAAAACCAGAGAAGAAAAAATCTTGGCTCTTCGCCCTCCTCCAAGCCATGAAGATTTCATACACGGAAACTTTATGGTTCTTTTATGTGCATTATGGGGTTTATAGTTTAATGAACTGCTTCTAAAAGCTACCTGAAAGAATGTTTGAATATAAACTCACCAAAAATTACACCTCCCAATCTTTTCGTTTTCGTAGGGGAGATGGACACTTGGCAATTAATAATGCCTCGCTGAGTGCAAAGAAATGAGAATTAACACTTACTGGATTCCTTGTCTGTGCCAAGTACTTAATTCTTATACTAGTCTCTGAAGTGGTGTTGTTTTCGTCCTTTTGCAGATGAGGAAACTGGTTCAGGTTACACAACATAGAATGTGGGTGCCACCACTTGGCTATACCAGACTTTAACTCAAAGGTGTTTGGGTCTTAATTCACGTTCTTTACACCACACCACATTGCTTCCATAGAAATAACACGTATTGGGACAAGACCTGCTGCTGCTTCTATTTCTAAGAATGGTGTCAATTCAACAAATAAAATATTGATGCTTTGAAAACACGAATTGTACCTTTCATATGGCAAAAGATAAGCTGAAAACCCAATAGTGAATGGAGAAACAGTTGTAACATGGATGACGAAAGTGTTAATATTTAATTATGTACAGTTGGGATCCGAAATATCTAATAATGTTTAATTTACATAATACAGTAAGAGCTCTTACAAATTATTAAGGAACAGGCAACCATACTCTTAAAAGGTCAAAGTACATGAAGAAGCCAGTCATGTATGTGTCAGTCATTATATGAAAAGATGTTCTACCTCACTAAAAATAAGAAAAATGAAAATAAAACTAATAGTGACATACTGTACTACATTTCACCTAGCAGACTGGCAAAGATTTAAAAGGAATAAAAACTAGATGAAGGTATAAGGAATAGGCATTTGTGTGTCAACAGCTATTCTACATCTGAGATTTTTTATTAGTAAAATAATAGGAAAGGTGTCCAACAATTTATAAAGATATCCATTGATAAATTGCTTATAATTACAACAGCCATTTAAAATGATGATACACTTCTTTGTTAAAAATGATAACATGAAAAGATGTTCACAGCAGACATTACTGAAAAGTAAGTCAGTTACAGGTCTGTTCATTTTCTGTCACCTAGAAAAACTTTACATCAAAAGATTAAGTCTGACTGAATAGATATCAAAATGTTACCAATGTTTATTTCCAGGTAGAGAATCTTTATTACTGTTAAGGGGCTGTGTTACTTTTCTAATCATTAAAAAACAAGCTAACTAAAAAAATACAAGAATCTGTCTTCAATCAGTAATATGGTTTCCATTATTTTATTTAGTGAAATGTAAACAAAGCATTTATCACAGAATAGATTATTTTAATTTATTAGTTAGCATAACATTATAATAGTTAGAAAAATGCTTTTTTAACCAAGCACTGTATAAGAAATAAGGGCTTCCCAGGTAACTCAGTGGTAAAGAATCTGCCTGCCTATGCAGGAGATGAAAGTGATACAGGTTCAATCCTTGGGTAAGGAAGATTACCCTGGAGGAGGAAATTTTAACCCATTCTAATACTCTTCCCTGGAAAATTCCACGGACAGAGGAGCCTGCCAGGATACAGTCCATGGCATTGCAAAGAGTTGGACACAACTGAGCATGCACACATGCTTCACTTTATATAAAAAATAGTGATAAATTTGACAACTCTTTCAGTGATTTTATAAATATTAGTCATAAAGAGATTAGGTAACATGCTTCAAAATAATGTTAGCTCAAGTATACATGATGTGTAAATGAAGGTATTCATTTCCAACTTATATGTAATAGTGAATACCAGAAAACCTAAATGTCTGCCAACCAAATGTGTGTGTGAGTGCATGCTCAGTGGTGTCCAACTCTTTGCGACCCCAAGAACTGTAGCCTACCAGGCTCCTTGGTTCATGGGATCTTCTAGGCAAGAATATTGGAGCGGGTTGCCATTCCTACTTCAGGGTATCTTCCCAACTCGGGGATGAACCTGCCTCTCTTGCATCTCCTGCACTGGCAGAAGGATTCTTTACTACTATGCACCTGGGAAACCCTACCAGCCAACTACTGGTTAAAAAATTAATGTGCATCCATATAGTAGAATATAGCTGTTAAGAATAAGGTAGGCCAATATAGGCAAGGATATTCAATATGTTAAGAAGTAAAAGTATGTGACAAAACAATATATATATATCATCAGAATCTGTTTTAAGTATGTATATGTATATAGCAATAACGAAAGAATAACTTTACTATTCATCAGATCAAGAGTTTTTTGTTTTATTCACTTCTGTGCTATTTGAATATACTATTTTACAATAATTTGATGTTTAAAACTTAATTGCCAAAAATCTAAAGCAGTTGGGAAGCAAAATATTTCTGTTGGAAACCTTGAATCTTTCCAAACTATATCCAATGTTCCTTTTCTGTGTTCCCATTATGCAATCCTGTGTTCATATCTATGATTATCCATTTTTACCTCCACCTTGATCCTGGAAAATATCTAGGAAATTCCTTATCATCCCTCTACATGTAATTACAGTTGCTGATTTCCTTACTTGTCTCAACCACGGAACTCAAAGGTCCCTGAAAGCAGTAATTATGTTTTTCATATTTATTCATAGCAACTAGTATAGTTTTGGCCACAGCATAAATATTTGTTAAATGCATGGCTTCCCTGCCTTATTCTTTGTTTTTGCCATGTACTATTATACTTGTGGGCTTCCCTCGTAGCTAAGTTGGTAAAGAATCTGCGAGCAATGCAGGAGACCCAGAATAAGTCCCTGAGTCGGGAAGATCCTCTGGAGAAGGAAATGATAACCCACTCCAGTATTCTTTCCTGGAGAATCCCATGGACAGAGGAGCCTTGCAGGCTACAGTCCATGGAGCACTAGAGTCGGACATGACATAGCGTCTAAACCACCACCAATGACAATTTTTAAGTACAAAAGTTGTACATGCATAACGTTTGACAAATACAGAAGAGTATAAAGGAATAAAAATTACCTGTAGTCCACGACCCAGAAATAATGGCTCTTAAATTTTATTAATGATTTATTAAATGATTTAATAAATTAATGATTTATTTTATTATTAAAATTTATTATTCCTTTCAAAGATTTGTTCTTAGTATGTCTTTGTATCATCGTATATGTAAAGCTAACCTTTATAGCCCTTTTTATTCCATATGTTCAAAACTTCCTACATTTAAAAAATTCTTTCTTTGTCTATGGTTCATTTTAAGGATTAGCATAACATTTGATACCTAGTCTTTATGATCTGTTTATTTTAACACAATAAGGATGGTTATTATTTTTGAGCCACTTTTCTAACCTACCTTTCCCTAGAAAAAGTTCCTGTTAAGTTTCACTCAATTCATGATTATAAATTTAAATTTACCATGTATTTTCTCCTTTTGATGAGTTTTTCAGTTGTGACAGTGTTAGTCACTCAGTCGTGTCCAATCCTTTGCTATCCCATGGACTGTAGCCTGCCAGGCTCCTCTATCCATGGAACTCTCCAAGCAAGAATACTGGAGTGGGTAGCCATTTCCTCCTCCAGGGGATCTTCCCAACCCAGGGATCGAACCCAGGTCTCCTGCATTGCAGGCAGATTCTTTACTGTCTGCTGCTGCTGCTGCTGCTAAGTCACTTCAGTCATGTCCGACTCTGTGCAACCCCGTAGACGACAGCCCACTAGGCTCCTCTGTCCCTGGGATTCTCCAGGCAAAAATACTGGAGTGGGTTGCCATTTCTGAGCATAGAACTAATTGTTGAAGAACTGACCACTTACTCCTTACTCAAAGCCTATATGTGAATTGACAAGTATTCTCTGGGCTCCAGTTATAGGTGGCCCAGTTTTGTTAATTGGCACTTCCACATCTGTGTTCCTCTCTTTGTTATAGGACATATGGAGGAACACCATTAGCATGGGCACAATTGTCAACAAAATTTTTAAATGTTATCAAATGTGACTTTCAAAACACAGACTCTTCTTGCATGGTATCTATAATTTTAAACCTATAGCATGTAAATGCATGTAAATCACTGACAATAAAGTGAAGAAAACGCTTTGTAGAGTTTTTAAAAGTCTTGGAATCTGTTTCAATATGTTCCTCTGTGATCTCTGAAAATGAAATATAAGGAGCCCTGGAGGTAACAATAGCCACCATCCCCTGCACCTTGTTACTGAGTGACTTGAGAGAAACTGAGTCAAGAGCTGGGCTATTCTGCTACCTCTTGACTCTAGGTACAATAAATATGTGGGAAACTCCTTAGGAACATTCTCCATGATAGAATTTCCCTGGTGTTTTTCCTCTTAGGTTTCCAAGTTCATCTTGGGGTAGCTCCATCCTCTTTTGGCTCTGAATAGTCCTTCAGTGAAAGGAAATCCATTACATACTTTAGAAGGTCTATTGAATCAATAGCTTCCCAGGAAAAATGAGTGGCAACACCGTCCCCCCACCCCGCCTCACCCTGGCAAATAATTCTACTTAAATGCGTTAATGCCACTTGTAATACTAAGTCTAATTGCCTAATACGCATATAGGGATACAGACTGGAGGCTAAATGGCCTGGTCAAAAGTCAGTCAAACAGATCTGGAAGTAAAACTAAAGATTTCTTATTTAAGTTTCAGAATTAAGTAATACCGCTAAGTCAATTCAGTCGTGTCCAACTCTGTGCGACCTCATGGACAGCAGCCTACCAGGCTCCTCTGTCCCTGGGATTCTCCAGGCAAGAACACTGGAGTGGGTTGCCATTTCATTCTCCAATGCATGGAAGTGAAAAGTGAAAGGGAAGTCGTTCAGTTGTATCTGACTCTTTTTGACCCAATGGACTACAGCCTACCAGGCTCCTCTGTCCATGGGATTTTCCAGGCAAGAGTATTAGATCACTTCAACTTTGCTAAGACTAGAAGCTGTGCTCAAACTAACCAGCTTTTAAAACAAAATCATAGGAATTAATATGGTAATAGTTTATGTTATCAGAGCATCTTTTATATTTTCACTCTTCCTTTTTGGTTATGAAAATGATACAAGTTTATTCTAAAGTCAAACAATACAAAAGTATATAAATTGAACAACCATGTCCTACTATATAACACAGAGAACTATGTTCAATATCTTGTGCTCAGTCACTCAGTCGTGTCTGACTCTTTGTTGTAGCCCATCAGGCTTCTCTGTCCATGGGATTCTCCAGGCAAGAATATGGAAGGTTAAAGTGTAGTCTCAGTCGTGTCCGACTCTTTGCGACCCCATGGACTGTAGCCTATGAGGCTCCTCCCTCCGTGGGATTCTCCAGGCAAGAGTACTGGAGTGGGTTGCCATTTCCTTCTCCAGGGGATCTTCCCAACCCAGGGATCTAACCTGGGTCTCCTGCATTCCAGGCAGACACTTTAACCTCTGAGCCACCAGGAAAGTCCAAGAATATGGAGCCAGTTGCCATTTCCTCCTCCAGGGATCTTCTCCACCCAGGGATCAAAGCTGAGTCTCCTGCATAATAAACTGTAATGGAAAAAAATCCAAAAATATATATACGTACCAACTGAATCACTTTGCTATGTACCAAAAACTTAAAAAAACTGAAAATCAACCATACTTCAATAAAACATTTTAAAATTTTAAAAACCGAGTGGAGATAAAACATTCATGGAGGACTTCCTAAGCATCCATCTTCTGCATAGATGGCTCAGTGTATCTCAGGTCAAGGATCGTTGTGAGAACCTAATGATAATATAAGCCATCCCCCGGGGGAAAAAGCACATTTCTACGTACATGCAAAAGGTATATGCTCTGTCAGAGGGTACACAGTCAGTCCCCCGAGGCCCAGCTGACAAAGCTCTAGGAGAGTCAGGGGTGTCTCTAAACTAAGAATCTCAGTCCTACTTAAAGAAAACAAACTTGTAATTACCAAAGGGTAAAGGACAGGGGAGGGATAAATTAGGAGTTTGGAATTAACATATATACCCTGCTGCTGCTGCTAAGTTGCTTCAGTCGTGTCCGACTCTGAGCAACCCCATAGACGGCAGCCCACCAGGCTCCCCCATCCCTGGGATTCTCCAGGCAAGAACACTGGAGTGAGTTGCCATTTCCTTCTCCAATGCATGAAAGTGAAAAATGAAACTGAAGTCACTGAGTTGTGTCCAACTCTCAGCGCCCCATGGACTGCAGCCTACCAGGCTCCTCCATCCATGGGATTTCCCAGGCAAGAGTACTGGAGTGGGGTGCCATTGCCTTCTCTGATATACACCCTACTATATATAAAACATATAAGCAATAACGACCTACTACATGGTACAAGGAACTATATTCAGTATCTTATACTAACCTATAATGGAAAAGAATCTGAAAAAGAACAGATATACACGTATATATAACTGAATCACTTTGCTGTATACTTGAAACTAACACAACATTGTAAATCAGCTATACTTCAGTAAAGAGTTGTTTGTTTTGAAAAAATATATAAATGAGAAGATCCTACTATACCTCCAGAATGAAGCTTTTGTGAACAGTTATGATCCTTGTAGATTTTTTCTTATTCATGTATGTATCATATCCATATATATTTTAATAAAATTGGTCTATACATATTATTCTGCAACTTGTTTTTCCAACTTAGTAATATATGGTCATCTTTCTTTGTAGTTGCACTTAGTGCTAACTTAAGAAATGTATAATAATCCTTTGGAAGAATTTACCTTATTTAACCAGTATCTTATAGAAGAACATTTAGATTGTATCTAATTTTTACTTCTATCAAACTGTATAGTGATAAATGTTTCTGAATTTAGAGAGTGTGTCTGGAGAGGAAGGAAAGAGAAGTGTTGGAAAATTAAGGTAATATGCCAGAGGGTGACTCATTGAGCCAAAGATGGTAGTTTAAAAGGACGATTTGGCAAAATAACATTATTTATTGAGCATTTAAAATGAACCAGGTCCTGGTTACTTATGATCCATGCTTCCATTTTTCTTTAATCATGTTACTATTTTTACTTTAATAGACTCGGATTCATCTGGATTCCACATAATAGTGGAAAGATCATGGACTTTGAAATTAGGCAGACCTGGGCTTGAATACTAGCTCAATTCAATTCAGATTTAATTATATTTGGCACTGTTGTACATCTGTTGAGGATATAGAAATGATTAAGACACAATCACTGCTCCAGATTCTCATAACCTGAGGGGTAAAGCTGACCTAATATCTATTTTGTTCTCTACTGTATCCTCCAGTGCCTAAAACAGTGCTAGCAATAGTAACCACTCAATATTTGTCAAATGAATGGATCTCAAGACTTTGTGCCAAGTGTTATGTTAGAGGCATGCAGAGTGCTGTGAGGTGGCTTTCCAAGAAGAAACCTTTAAAAATCTGAGTCTGATGAGTTGAACATAATTCCAGGAGGGAAGGGCCTTCTAGTTAGAATCTGTTGCACAGTCAGAGGTACATGGATGAAAATAAGCCAGAGCAATGGGGTTACAAAGAGTCAGATACGACTGAGGGACTAACACACACACACACAAACACACGCAAGTCATTTCCAAAGATGCAAATGAAGTGACTGCCACCACATAGACTGCTAGGAACCATGAGGGAGAACAGGAGAAAAACACGGGAGAGCAAATCCCAAGGGCCTTGACTCTGTGCTAGGGAGATTAGGTGTTTATCCCGAAGGCTTTGGAGAGTCTTTAAGTAAGAAAGAAACATGTTGGATTCATGCTTTACAAAGAGCCTCCTTGTGATCCTCTAAAGACGAGATTAGGAAAATGAAAGTCCACGAAGATAAAAGTTAAAATGCTATGGCAGAGATGATATGGGGTGGGAGGTGGGAGGGGGCTTCGACATTGGGAGATCGTGGACACCTGTGGCTGATTCATGTCAATGTATGGCAAAACAAATACAGTATTGTAATGTAGAATAAAGTATCAAAAAAATAAAAAAAAAAAATGCTATGGCAGTCATCCAGGTGAAAGACAATGATGTCCTGACATTGCTGCGGCCATTTTTCAGTTTCTCTTACACCCCGTAATTCTCCTCCATGATCCTTCTAACACATCACAACTGTGTAAATGGTCATCACACAAACTTCCTTTTGGCTGGAACACAGGTGATCTCCCACTTTCTGCCAGTTCTCACAAGCTTTCAAGTTTCAACTTAAATATCACTTCCTTAGGTAGTCATCCCTGAACTCCTTGTTCCCCTTGTACTCATCCTTATAGCACTGATCATAACTATAAAGTTATTTTTATGGTTATTCATTTGATATATACCCGGCCCAGTGGACTCGAGATTTCTTGAGAAATTAAGTGAGTGGAGTAGGTGAATGGACTGGGAAAGATTTAAACAGATTCAAGGGTGGATGCAGAAAGTGTTGTGTTAAATGTTTGTGAAGATTGGCAAGTAAAAACTAGTTTCTAATTTAGTCATCTGTGTTGATGCTGGTGGCATTTTCTGAGTTATGAAATCAAGGCAGAGAAACAAATTAGGTGGAAGATGGGAATCCCAATTCAGACTGGGACTTACTGTGAGTTTGAATCTCAGATCACAAAATCCAGTGGACAGCAATGAGAACTCAGCTAGCTTTCCATAAAATTCCTTATATCCCAGTTAATTTCAGGATCTCTCGTGCTGACTCCAATGATAACTAAGACTACCAATTTTTTCAGTGATAACTATGCTGCTGCACTCTTGGAGTTATTTTGCATCTGTTTTATTTGTGTCTTTTTTTTTTCTAATTTTCTCTCTTTCCAAGCCATAAAGTCACTAAAACAAAGTTGTCATAGCTGTTTGACATCTCTATCAAGATTCCAACAGAAAAGTAAATTAGAGCATGAGTAATCTTGATTGGAACTAGAGATGATTTCTATAAAAAAATTTACTAAATACTAGAATTAATAACAGGATTCTTTAAGAAATTGCCATCTTTTAAGTGTCAAACTTGAAAGAAGTTTAAAGTGGAGACCCATAAAAAAATACTGATGGAAGAGTGGGGGTTGGCCAGTACTTTTTCCTTTGAAAACTTCTAGAATGCCTGTTTCGAAAGGGACCCATTCTGCGCAGTATGATTTGGGACCGACCCCACCCCTTAGCCATTAGCCTCCCCACCCCTCAGTTACAGGTAAGAAGCTGGATCCTATCCCTGACTAATTGGAATACTATCTCCATGGCTACAGTGCTGATTTGAGGCGCCTCTCTCAAGCTAGACTCATCACAACCTTCTCTGAGACTTTTCTACAGGAACTATCAAGAAAACATTCTCTTTCTACCAGGGTTACTAAAAACGGAAGGAGGGCAAATTTCCAGTGCAGAAACTCTGGAATTCTCACCCTGCCTACTATGTGGCTCTTAGAGGTAAACATAGTCAGAATCCTAACGTCCCCTCAGTCCTTAGATCTAGTCCTACCTGAAATAATGACCATCCCTGGACTTTATAGTAATGCAAATGAATTTTCTTTATTGCTTTACCAGTTTGTGTTACATTTCTGTCACTTTCAGTTTAGGAGTGTCTGTGAATTTAGGGTCTTTGTCCTGTAGGCTGGCTGATATTACGCAATGTTTTCTTTCATCCGTGATATCCAAAGTCAGTTGTGAAAGACCTTCAGTTTCTGGTAAAGGAACTGGCCATCTGAAACAACCAATGGGGTAAGTGTAACAATTCCAGTGTTCTTCTCCCTTTTGTGTCAACACTGTGGCTAACCCAAAGAAGAATCAAATTCACTTATCCTATCTATAAATAAGTTTCCCTTTAAAGCAGGATTTCTTTTGTGGAAAATAAATTGAAAAGGAAACAAGCTATCCTATCCAATTTTCCTCTGTTACCCAGGGCAGACACTCTTTTCACTTGCACAGAATGAAAGGGGCATCTGAGAGAGACTCTGGGAAGTCTCCCTACAGTCAGCATTCTTTGCTACTGTAAAGAATGAATTCAGCCAGACTTTTGGAGTGTAAAATGAATAGGTGAAGGAAGGCAATCACTTTAAGGGGAAAAAGTTGGTGACTCAAAGAGTGAGAGAAAAGCATAATTGGAATAAGAAAATAAACTGGATAAGAGAGAAAGAAAACTGAAACAGAAAAATAACCTTATTTAGAATTTTCTTTGTTGTTCTTTGCCTTAACTTACATGCAAAAAATTTATTTATCAATTCCATAATCATCCATCCATTAAAAACAAACAACAAAGTCTTATAAAGCCTACTCTGACCTAGGCAGAGGCTAAATGCTGAGGATGCAACAAGGAATAAGATACCTATGACTCCATCTATATTTATGAAAATCAAAGTTTGATTGTAGGCAGGATTGAGGAGAGGAAAGAAATAGATGAGGGAGATTAAGAGGTGCAAACTTCCACTTACAAAATAAGTCTCGAGTATGAAATTTACAGTGTGAGAAATACGGTTGATAATTATGTAATATCTCTGTATAGTAACATGTTAACTAAGTTTAATGTGGTGATCATTTTCAGCATATTATATGCAATATATAACATTTCATACAACATATATTGTATAATAATATAATCTAGTACTTTAATGCATAATTATGTGATCTATTATATGTAATAGATTACTTGTGTATGCATCTTTATATATAAATTTGTACTGAAAAAAGCAGATTATACATTCTTTTCAAGCATATACTGAACATCACTAAAAATCATCAAGTGGTCTTCCCAGGTGTCTTAGTGGTAAAGAATTTACCTGCTAATATAGGAGACACAAGAGAAGTGAGTTTGATCACTGGATCCCCTGGAGAAGGAAACAACAGCCCACTCCAGTATTCTTGCCTGGAGAATCCCCTAGACAAAGGAGCCTGGTGGGCCGCAGCTGAGCAACTGAATATACTCATCCTTAGCATTTAGCGTTAGATCACAGGCAAGTTTCAACAATTACAAAAAACTGAAATCCCAGTAGTTTGTTTGGGTCATTATAACAAAGTATCATAAACTGAAAGTAGTCAAAGTGAAAGTCGCTCAGTCATGTCCGACTGACTGAATGCTTCAGGCCAGAACACTCGAGTGGGTAGACCTGTCTCTTCTCCAGGGGATCTTCCCAACCCGGGATCAAACCCAGGTCTCCTGCATTGCAGGCAGATTCTTTACCAGCTGAGCCACAAGGGAAGCCCACATGGTTGGCCTTCCCAGAAGGCCACAGAAATGTATTACTCAAGTTCTAGAGGCTAAGTCCAAGATCAAGATACCAGAAGTTTTACTGTCTGCTGAGAGTCTGTTTTCTGGTTCAGTGTCCTCATATGATAGAAAGGTCATGGTGATCATACTGAAATGTAGAGAAATACAGAATCACTATGTTGTGTACCAGGGACTAAATAGTGTTGTATGTCAATTGTATTTCAAAACAAATAGACTCATAGAAGAAGAGATCAGATTTGTGGTTATCAGAAGAAGGAGGTGGCGGGGAGGGGGAACTGGATGAAGGTGCTTAAAGGGAACAAATGCCCAGTTATAAGGTAAATAAGTCCTAGCAATGTAATGTGCAACATGATAAACATAATTAGCACTGCTGCATTGTCATCCATACTAGCCCCTGAGATCTAAAGTATGCTTGTGTTAATTTATCCTCGTGTTTGTTTCTAAAGCACCTGGCATTTGACAGAGATGTTTTCCATCTGTGCTTTAAGAGAAATGCCGCGGTCAACTGCTCTGAACCAGCTGGCTCTGATTTGACTACAGAAACGTACCTGAGTAGATGAGACGTGGAGGTATCCGAAAGTTACCTTTGCTTCATTACCATGCTAAGATCTCTGCCCAAGAAGGGATTTGTTCTATACTAGGTACAATTTGTACCATGTGCAAAGAATTGTGGAAGACTGTGTGAGCCCCAGCTGCCCTTGGCTGCTCAAGGAATTCTATCTCCAACACTTTCCTAGAGCCCTGAAGACAAGTCTCCCTCCTACCCCTTAAAATTTCCTGGGGAAGAAGGTGTTTTTAGAGAATGAACTCTCTTGCCATTCCTTGGTCAATGAATAAAGTTTCTGCTCTGCTATGGAGAAGGAAATGGCAACCCACTCCAGTATTCTTGCCTGGAAAATCCCATGGACAGAAGAGCCTGGTAGGCTATAGTCCATGGGGTCACAAAGAGTCGGACATGACTGAGCGACTTTCTTTTTTTTTTTTTTTTAATACCAAAGTCAGTTTCCTTTGATTGGCATTTACAACTCCAGGCAAAGGACCCAAATTAAAGGATCTTTGATCCATCAGGGATTGGTAACAGTATGTTATATATAAAAGCTGATCAGAGAGTAAATCTTGTGAATTCTCATCACAAGGGAAAAATATATCTATACATCTATAAATATATCTATTTCTTTAATTTTGTTTCTATATGAGATGATGGATGCCCACTGAACTTACTGTGATAATCTTTTTCTGACATTCATTTTCATTTCAAATCATTATGCTGCACACTTGAAACATACAGAGCACCCTGTATCAATTATTTATCAATAAAACATAGAAGAAAAAAAGTTTAAATAAAGACCAGATGAGTTTTTAAAAAATTGATTGTAGGAAGAAAAAAGAAATGAATAGCAAGAGTCCACTGTATCATTGCATTGATGTTCTCCTAATCCCAGGAGGGTGCTTAGGCCATTCTGAAACCAACCAAGAAGGAAGCTTGGAAGACAGGACACTTGACTCAGGCCTGAGGGTCTCAGTGTTGCGGTGAGCTTTTCTGACAACAGAGTTAAGCAAGAGAACTCTGTTGGGAATGGCCTGAACCTGAAGTTTGGTGGGTTAGGGGGTGCATAAGTGACCCCCAAACCAGATGTAGACGTAAGGAAGGGAGCTGGACTTGGCCCAAGATGATCACCCGAAAGGGTGCGGTGACTTTAGCAAAAAGGTGGGTGGCCTGAATCCTAAAAACTATCAAAGAAAAACAAAGCCAGATGCTGGTTAAAGTGGTAAGGACAGATTTTAGTTAGTACTACACTGTTGCCATACGGAGAAGATGCCAGGGTAAACTGGGCCCGGCTTTTAGTGGGATTTGTGCAGAGGTGGCTGGGCAGTTAAAGGGGAGAAAATGGAATAGGGAGGGGGAGGGCCTTAGCAGAGTCAGGGACGTGTGGGTGGTGCCTGCAAAACCCATCTGTGTTTGTTAGTTGGCCCTTATCAAAGTCTTCTCCCACAGAGAGGGAGGCAAGGCTCTATCTTCAGGTGTTAGCTGCAACAGTCAATTCTTTTGGCAGTATGGAGTTTTCTAGGGAGGCACTTTAAGGGAGTGAGACTCATCCTAGGGAATGTGGCCTTGAGCTCTTAGAAAGTATGTTTGTGTTTGTTCTAATCTTTACAGGCCAAGGTTGAGGCCTACTCAGAGAGAGGGCTCAGAAGTGCCTGGCTGAAATGTAGTCAAGAAGAGAATCTTTGTCAGAACTCATGTGAAAGTGACAGTGAACATATTGCGGAGCATGCCCAAGATTTTGTGCTGAGACAGACAAGAGCCATTCTAGAGAGTTTAAGGGACTTCCTAGGTGGCACTAGTAAAGAAACTGCCTGCCAGTGCAGGAGACTTTAGAGACGTGGATTAGATCCCTGGGTAGGGAAGATCCTTTAGGGGAGAGCATGGCAACCCACTCTAATATTCTTGCCTGGGGAATCCTCATGGACAGAGGAGCCTGAAGGGCTATACTCCATAGGGTCGCAAAGAGTCAGACACGACTGAAGTGACCTAGCACGCAGCAGGAGGAGAGTTTAAACATAAGCCTGCAATAGCAAATGAAACAACTGACAAACAACTAATCTCAAAGATATACAAGCAATTTATCCAGCTCAACTCCAGGAAAATAAACGAACCAATAAAAAAATGGGCCAAAGAACTAAATAGGCACTTTTCCAAAGAAGACATACGGATGGCTAACAAACACATGAAAAGATGCTCAACATCACTTATTATCAGAGAAATGCAAATCAAGACCACAATGAGGTACCATTTCACACCAATCAGAATGGCTGTGATCCAAAAGTCTGCAAGCAATAAATGCTGGAGAGGATGTGGAGAAAAGGGAACCCTCTTACACTGCTGGTGGGAATGCAAACTAGTACAGCCACTATGGAAAACAGTGTAGAGATTCCTTTAAAAATTGCAAATAGAACTGCCTTATGATCCAGCAGTCCCACTGCTGGGCATACACACTGAGGAAACCAGAATTGAAAGAGACACATGTACCCCAATGTTCATTGCAGCACTGTTTATAATAGCCAGGACATGGAAGCAACCTAGATGTCCATCAGCAGATGAATGGATAAGAAAGCTGTGGTATATATACACAATGGAGTACTACTCAGCCCTTAAAGAATAAATTCGACTCAGTTCTAATGAGATGGATGAAACTGGAGCCGATTATACAGAGTGAAGTAAGCCAAAAAGAAAAACACCAATACAGTATACTGACACATATATATGGAATTTAGAAAGATAGTAATGATGACCCTCTATGTGAGACAACAAAAGAGACTCAAGGGTATAGAATGGACTTTTGGACTCTGAGGGAGAGGGAGAGGGTGGGATGATTTGGGAGAACGGCATTGAAACATGTATACTATCTTGTAAGAATGAAGCACCAGTCTATGTTCAATACAGGATACAGGATGCATGGGGCTGGTGCACAGGATGATTCAGGGAGATGATATGGGGTGGGAGGTGGGAGGGGGCTTCGGCATTGGGAGATCGTGGACACCTGTGGCTGATTCATATCAGTGTATGGCAGAACAAATACAGTATTGTAATGTAGAATAAAGTATTTTTTTAAAAAACAAAAACATAAGCCTGCAAAGGAATAAGGGTTGTTTTCTGTTTACACTGGTCCAATTTCAATAGTTTAGTAAATTATTCAAACACATTCATCCAGTACCTCCTCTTCCAAATGTCCCTTAAGAATGAATCTATTTGCATATACAAAGGGTAACGTGCTTATGCAAGTGTTTATGCTTATATGTAACTGTATAAGAAGTCTCCAGGTTTTCATGACGCTCTTAAAGGTCTATCGATCCCAAAGTAAAAAAAAAAAACTTACCCTAGGCTAACGGGTCTAAGCTCTACATATCTACATCCTCCTCCCTTTTTAAAAAATGTTTTGTGTCACCCCCTTACTTTAAAAAACTGGAAGTAATTTGTAATAAAACACACAGTTGGATGTGTAAATGCTTAGTCACAGTTTTACTGGAATGCATAATGGAATCGTCATATGTCTGTAGTGTTAAAAAGTAAGACAACAGGCCCAAAATGGAATCAGTTATGCCAAGGCCCATGTTGCCAAACCAAAACCTAATTACAGTTTCTGTTCTCCCAGAAACGGAATCTTAAACTAGTTAATCCAGAATCATCTGATCAGCACCAGTTGGGTAAACTGCTTGACAGACTCCTGCCATCAACTGAAGGAAAGTAACCCTGCAATAACAAAATCCTTCTCTTTTTTTGGCCTCCTCTAACTTCCTTGTTCTTCCATCCTTCTATGGATAAATCTTTCATGTTGTACAGCTCCTCAGAGCTCCTTTCTATCTGCTGGATTGGATGCTGCCCAATTCTAAGCGTTTTTGCCCAAACTTAAAATTTTTTATATAGCTCAGTAATTTCCTAACAGTTTCTGTATGTGGAGTTTTTGACTGCAAAAGCTATAAATGCAGACTAAAACAAGTGTATTATTTTGATTTAAATAACATTAGTTAACATGTTACTACTGGTATTATTTCAAAAGTTCTGAATATTTCTTGGTAAAGTTCTCCATAAAAGGAGGTACAATTTTCCTTCAGTATATTCAGTAGCTGCAACCCCAGAAAATTCAACGTACGTTAAAGTCAAGCAAGAAATACTTGGTGTTTGTCTTTTAAAAAGAAGTAACATTGAGTACATTTAGCTTTACTAAATGCTATCTTTGTAACACTCAGAAAACACTCACAAATTTCCAGCTCACCCTCAGGGGACTATCCTGCCTTTGGGTGCTGTTGCTCTGGGAGGGTCCTTGAAGGTCGTCTGCTCCCACTTCTCCCTCCGGCCTTTTCAGTTCCTGCCTACCCCTCCCTCCTACCTTTCCAGTTTAAGGGGAATTTCTGGATTAAAGAGAAACCACTTTGTAGTATTTTTCTTTTAGAAAAATTGAGACGATCTTGACATCTGATTATCTTATACTGAAAGCCAAATCTTGATTGTGTTTTAGATGCTCTATGTGTGTTTGGTCCCTCAGTCCTGTCTGACCCATGAACTGTAGCCCACCAGGCTCCTCTGTTCATGGGATTGCCAGGCAAGAATACTGGAGTGGAAAAAAAAAAAAGAATACTGGAGTGGGTAGCCATTCCCTTCTCTACGGGATTGTCACAACCCAGGGGTCGAACTTGGGTATCTTGCATTGCAGGCAAATACTTTACCATCTGAGCCACCAGGGGAAGCCTAAAACTCCCCAAGTCACTAGGTTCTCAACTCTCCCTTTTAGTGATTTTGCTTTTAGAAGATTCTCTGTCTGTATTTGGGGACTCTCCTGCAGAAAATCCTGGAACCATGCTAACTGACCTTATTACAGATTTACCTGTCTCCATTTCAGGTCCCTTGGAGCAGCGTATTTTCTCAGCTTCTCTAATTTTCCTCAGCCCTGATCCCCAAACCCTCTAACCAACTCATCACTCCAGCTGAACCGTCAGCTGAATGTTTCTTGGTAAAATTCCTACCTCAGTGAGATAAAGTTGTATAATGCTTCCATTTCCTTGCTTTTCTCACCTGCCAAAGCAACAACTTTCTACAGTAGCATGCATCCTAACATCCTGTTATGGAGGACAAGGTGGAATGCGGAATGAAGGTTTCTACTGCCAAGCAGGAGGATGCCAACCCAGCTGAGTCTGGTCTCCAGGGGATGAAATTGGAGCGAGAGAAAACGGAGTCCTATTTTAAAGTCAAAAGCCACAGTCTCTACCCTGTTTTAGGACAGGGTTGCTGTGCCCAAGGACTGGGTGGGGCTGGAGGGCATTTGCATCAGGAGCTGAACTTTCAGCAACTTCTGCTTCCAGCTAGCTGGTCAAATGCGATTTGAAACCTCCTTCCTTGGTGGCTCAGAGGTTAAAGCGTCTGCCTCCAATGCGGGAGACCTCGGTTCGATCCCTGGGTCGGGAAGATCCCCTGGAGAAGGAAATGGCAACCCACTCCGGTACTCTTGCCTGGAAAATACCTTGGATGGAGAAGCCTGGTAGGCTATAGTCTGTGGGGTTGCAACGAGTCAGCCGAGACTTCCCTTTCACTTTCCTCCTTGGGCTTCCCTTGTGGCTAAGCTGGTAAAGAACCCACCTGCAATGCAGGAGACCTGGGTTTGATCCCTGGGGTAGGAAGATCCCCTGGAGAAGGGAAAGGCTACCCATTCCAGTATTCTGACCTGGAGAATTCCATGGACTGTATGGTCCATGGGATCGCAAAGAGTCAGACCTGACAGAACAACTTTCACTCAATCATTCCTCCTTGTGACACCTCTAAGCCTCCATCTAGCAAGAACCAGAAACCCAAAGAGAAAGTAAAGTGGCAGAAATTTCTTAGAGATAACTTTATCATTCATAAATTGGGTAAATAAATTTGCAAAAATCATTTTGCTACTTACAGACCCAAAGGAAAAGCAAAATTGTTTTGAGTGTTTATGTGTGTGTGTGTATGTGTATATATATATACACACATTTTTATGTATTTTAATTTTTAGAGAGATTTTTTTTTTAATTGAAGTATAGTTGATTTACAATGTGGTGTTAGTTTCAGGTATACAGAACATATATACATATATACTCTTTTTCAGATTCTTTTCCCTTGTAGGTTATTACAAAATATTGAGAGTGTAGTTCTTTGTGCTACAAGTAGATCTTTGTTGCTTATTACAGATGGATTTTTTTTTTTTTTTGAGGTAAATGGTTCTACTAACTAAATGGCAGAGTTCTGAAACATGGTCATATGAAATTAAAAGTGTCATATAAGATTACGACCATTGTGTTGTAACGTTCTGCTCATCTGAGATTTTACCCTTCTGCATCTGTGTCAAGTACACTTATGGTCCCTGACTTTCTTTGAAGAATCTGATATCACTTGTTTTCAAGTGTAGTATTGATATTTTGCTTTCAGATGCCACCACTTTAACCTTCGTAAAATGCTTAGATGGTTGGTCCATTTTCCCTTCACTAAGAAATGGGTACTGACATTTAAGAGTAACCTCCAGGTGGTTAAATTATGAGTAATTATTTTACTATTTTGTATCTTCCAGATTTCAAATAATAAACAGGTATTGTGTGTTTTCATTTTTCACTTTGAGATGGTAAAAAGTACAGAAAAGTGCAGACAAAAACATAATACTCATGTTTCCATAATCTTAAGTTCATCTATATCATTTATATTAATAATTTACCAAGTAATATAAAATGAGTAACAGTTACAGAATGGAAGCATGAGATGATATGCTTATCTGACAGGCTGACAGGCTCAAATCCACCAGGTGGACTTGCAGCGTGACCTCCACTCTTTGTGCTGCTGATTTTTTTTTTTCTGGTTATAAATAAAATAAAACTTTATCTTATAGAACATAAAAAGCCAGAATGACAGCAGAATCTGAAGAGAGAGGTCATTACTAAGTGACTACTTCTCCGAGTACAGAGGTTCTTTGGGAATGACAGAAATGTCTTAGAACTAGATCGGCTGCATAGTTATTTAACTTCGTTATTTTTTTTGTTATTGTTTTTTTAGTCTTTTGCCCCTCAGCATGTGGGATCTTAGTTTCTGAACCAAGGATTGAACCTGCACCCCATGCACTGGCAGCATGATGTCTTAACCACTGGACCACCAGCCAAGTCCCTTATTTCACTTCTTGATATGCATACAGTCTATCAACACATTCTACCTGCAGCTTTCTGATAAGTAAGGAATGACTAAGAAAGAAAGAAAAAGAAATGTGAGTTGCCTTATGTTTCCTTTTCATTTTATGCCACCATTTTCACTTGGCTCGGAGAAGGCAATGGCACCCCACTCCAGTCCTCTTGCCTGGAAAATCCCATGGACAGAGGAGCCTGGTGGGCTGCGGTCCCTAGGGTTGTGAAGAGTCGGACACGACTGAGCGACTTTCCTTTCACTTTTCACTTTCATGCATTGGAGAAGGAAATGGCAACTCACTCCAGTGTTCTTGCCTGGAGAATCCCAGGGACGGGGGAGCCTAGTGGGCTGCCGTCTATGGGGTCACAGAGAGTCGGACACGACTGAAGTGACTTAGCAGCAGCAGCATACAAGAAGCTGGGCTTCTCAGGTGGCTCAGTTGGTAAAGAAGCCACCTACAATGCAGGAGCCATGGGTTCAATCCGTGGGTTGGGAAGATCCCCTGAAGAAGGAAATGGCAACCCACTCCAGTATTCTTGCCTGGGAAATCCCATGGACAGAAGAACCTGGCAGGCTACAGTCCATGGGGTTGCAAAGAATCAGACATGATTTAGTGACTAAACCACCACCACAGTACAAAGATTATTGTTTCTTAGAACAGGACTACCTTTTTTTTTCTCCTGTTTTGGAAACTAGTTCCAGTTCAAGCAGATAACCTGGCCCCTGGGGGCTGTCAGGGCTTCATTCCTTACTCAGTCATAAATGCAGTATGCTATCTTGCCCTTGGTTTGAGTCTTATGGAACTCCCACACATTGTGAACCCATGGAAATTTTGTGACCATGGGCCTCACAAATTGTATGTGCAAATAGAACAGTAACACGCAGCAGACACATCTATTGTACATATCTCTTCTGTTGATGCACAGGCTTCACTGTCTCAACAAATTTCTCTTGCAAAACACAAGTTCAATGATAAAATTTTTAAGAGTTTCAAGACTGTGACAGCAGAGCATTAAACTCTTTCTGAGCTCATTGTCCTGTACCACTGTATAGGTTGTATGCCCAGGAAGCCCACTCTCATTCCAGAGCCCAGATTCAGCCTTCTCAGGATGTTGACTGGGTCCTAAGCAAAAGGAAGAGCCTGGGAAATTACTATGATATTTGGGGACATCATCTGGAATCAAAATAAATTTTGAAAATCATTTTATTTCAACATGGGATAGAATATTTAATAGAATTATGAGTCAAAAATTTAGATATTGCTAACTGGCAACTCTCTCCCTTAACTCTTGTCACTGTTTGATTTTCTAATTTCTGTTTCTTTATATATTCTATTTCTCTAGATTAAATTGAAATATAATTGACATTTAGTACAAAACACAGATCTTAAGTGTACAGTTCACTGACTTTTACCTATATATCCAACTATGTGTGTATAGATACAATATGGAAAGTTTCCATCACCCAAGCAAATTCTCTTGTACCCGTTAACAGTCAGTAACCAAAAATCACTCTCCAAAGTTTGTGTTCTTTGCCTATTTGGGTTTTCTAGAACTTCACAAAAACAAAAGAAACAAAAAGTAATTAAAAACAACAACAGCAAGAAAATAATTCTTAAAAAGGAAAAAGAGAAAACAGAGTCTTACAGTGTATATTCATTTGTGTCTGTCTGCTCTGCATGATGTTTTCTGAGATTCATCCACGCTGTTGCAAGTAGAAATTGTTCATCCATTCCAGTGTTAATGGATGTTTGGGTTGTTTCTAGGTTAGAACTATGTAAATTAAGCTGCTATGAACATCTGTGTAAAAATCTTTGTGTGGATATTTGTTTCCATTTCTCTTGGATAAATACATAAGAGGGAAATGCTTTGTCATAGAGTGGCATATATTGTACTTGAGGAGAAATTGCCACAGAGTTTGCCTAAGTAGTTATATAATTTTACACTCTTGGACTTCCTGGTGGTCCAGTGGTAAACGGCATGCCAGCGGAGGGGATATAGGTTTGATCCCTGGTACAGGAAGATTCCACATGCCACAGAGCAACTAAGCCACTGGACCACACCACTGATTCCAGGCTCTAGAGCCCATGGATTACAACTGCTGAAGTTCATGTGCCTAGGGCCCATGATCCACCACAAGCTGCTGCTGCTGCTAAGTCGCTTCAGTCATGTCCGACTCTGTGTGACCCCATAGATGGCAGCCCACCAAGCTCCCCCGTCCCTGGGATTCTCCAGGCAAGAACACTGGAGTGGGTTGCCATTTCCTTCTCCAATGCATGAAAGTGAAACGTGAAAGGAAAGTCACTCAGTCGTGTCCGACTCTTCACGACCCCATGGACTGCAGCCTACCAGGCTCCTCTGTCCATGGGATTTTCCAGGCAAGAGTACTGGACGACCCACCACAAGAGAAGCCACCAAAATGAGAAGCCCAAGCACCACAACTAGAGAGTAACCCCTGCTTGCTGCAGCTAGAGAAAGCCCTCTCAAAGCAATGAAGACCCAGCATACCCAAAAATAAATAAATAAATAAAAATTTAAAACTTTTAAATACTCTAGCAATGTATAAAAATTCTTTTCATTTTCCCTTTTGTTTTGCCTCCTTGCTTCCCCAGCTTCATAATCATTTCTGTAAAACTGAGAGGAAAGGTCTTAATTTAGGAACAAACTATGTACATGGCTAAGAAGAGAAGGATTTGAAAATCTGAGGGTCCTAAGCAATTTATTTCTTCTTTTAAAAAATTTATTTACTTTAATTGGAGGCCTATTACTTCACAATATTGTGGTGGTTTTTGCCATACATTGACATGAATCAGCCAGGGGTGCACATGTATACCCCCGTCCCGAACCCCCTTCCGCCTCCCTTCCCATCCCATCCCTCTGGGTTGTCCCAGTGCACCAGCTTTGAGTGCCCTGTTTCATGCATAGAACTCACACTGGCCATCTATTTCACATATGATAATATACATGTTTCAAAGCTATTCTCTCAAATCATTCCCCCTCACCTTCTCCCACAGAGTCCAAAAAATCCGTTCTTTACATCTGTGTCTCTTTTGCTGTCTTGCATATAAGGTCATCGTTACCATCTTTCTAAATTCCATTTATATGCATTAATATACTGTATTGGTGTTTTTCTTTCTGCTTATTTCACTGTGTATAATAGGCTCCAGTTTCACTGACCTCATTAGAACTGACTCAAATGCATTCTTTTTATAGCTGAGTAATAATTCATTGTGTATATGTAGAAAAGGTGCACTCGTGTGTGTGTGTGTGTGAGTGTGTGCGTATGGAGGGAGCATGTGTATTTCATGTGTTCTTAGATAATTCATAGTGCCAACTAACTTTAAGAACAAATATTTCTAAAGTTCCTACTCAACTGAGAACTTTAAAAACATCGAGCATAGTCCCCTACTCTTCATATTTCAATTTAATCTTAAAATATTAGCCATTCCAGAATAATGCAAGAAATTATTGTATTTAAAACATTCAGATATTTATCAATGGTGATGATGTGCAACCTACAAGTGACATTTTTAGAAGAGATAAGATAGTACTAGATAATGTTATCTGTTTTTATTGAATTCACTTAATATTTATTCAGATTCCCAGGTGGCTCAGTGGTAAAGAATCTGCCTGCCAATGCAGGAGACTCAGGAGACACAGGTTAGATCACTAGGTTGGGAAGATTCCTTGGAGGAGGAAATGGCTACCCTCTCCTGTATCCTTGCTGAGAAAATCCCATGGACAGACGAGCCTAGCAGGTTACAGTCCATGGGATCGCAAAGAGCCGGACAAGACTGAGCGTGTTCACACACACACACACACACACACACACACACACACACACACACACACACACTGGTTTATTATTTTAGAGGACTCAGCATTTCTTTTTTTCTTCCATAAAAACTTTGTTGGTAAAATAGCTACAACATTTAAGAGGTGAATATACAGGTAAGATAGCATTATTAGATCTTATGGCAGCAGAAGAGTCCAAATACATGGTTGTGATTATCCCACCTGTCCCAGGTCAGAGGGAAGTTGGGAGAAAGGGACTTTCTGGCCCACAGCAGTGGCTGAGGGACCTGTCCCAGAAGAGGGCAGCCAAGAGCTGAGGAGAGACTCGGCTGAGACCGAGGGTGACTGTGAAAGAGACTCTTGTCCTTTATGGAAGTTTCCAGAGTCTGGGGCCTGATGAGCTCCAACTTGACTCGACCAGGAATAACGGTTAGTAGTGGAAGCTAGGGTACCAGCTTGGATAACCCAGAGTGAGATTAAGAGAAAGCAGAAGGTTGCTAGCCTAAATCAAAGTCAACTGAGAGATGATACAAGATCAAGATCCGCAAAAGAACGGACCAACTCACAACCTTTTTCTTTTTTGGCTTTTTCTATTTTTTAATAAAGTATTTTTCCTTTAAAAATATTCACAGTCATTATGATACACTGGAAATTACAAAGGTTTGTTTTAATGATGAGTTTGGGGATGCTTTCAGAAGATCATTGTGATCTATCACAGCACTAGGCCTTCAAGCTCCCTTGAAGTATGTTTGGGAGTAAGTAACGGCTAATGCTTAGTTAAAAGTGACCCAGATGTTAATTGAGGCCTCCTATATTTAATAGACAGGATTGGCCTGCTTACTGTGGAAAGTCCAATCCCTCTCTGAGATTGCTGGCAATCTCTGGGAGAGAAGAGGCAAGTGCTGGGTATTACATTCTCATGGTCACCCTCATCTGTGAAAAGCAAAGCATTTGGACAAATCTTGGCACACTTTACAAATGACCATTATTTCCCTCCTTCATCTTCCTTTCTCCTTCTCTTTTGCTTCTTCTTCCTTCCCCTTGTTACTGTGATGACCTCTGGTTCTGAGTTCCTGCTTCCACTGGACACCGGTCAGTTAACAGATTGTTTCACTATTTCTTACTCAAGTTGTCATGTTCTGCACCAGGCAAATCTATCTGTGAATCTCCCTTTCATAGTTGATACATACTAATAACACTACCATTTCCCTCTCCCCCTCAGTATACACAGATGTGTATATATCTGTTAACATGAGATATTTTTGTTTTTATCAGAATTCAGTGCAAATTGAGGGTGACAAATGGGGTATGAGCATTCACAGCTCAAAAATGAACTACTGTCCACCTGAAATTATTACATTATTAATCAGCTATAGTCCAATATAAAATTTAAAAAAATTTTAATGAACTCCTACCATTGAAAACTTGATTCTTCTTAAAAGTTCTTTCCTCAGGAATTGTTCTATTGGCTTTTCATCCATATAGGGGATCAGCAACACACTAGCTAGCTTGTTTCTCTTCCTCTCCCCCGGTGCTATCTCCTCAGCATCCTCTCCTTCCTGGATTGCAGCCTCCAGTGCAAAGTCTTTATTCTTTATGCAGAGCACACAGTTCTGGCTGTGGTCTACTTCAAGCTAAGGTCCAGACCCCTTTTGCAGATCCAAACCTATAGAAATATTCAACAAGGCAAAAAGGTTCTTGTTTACCATGCTCCATTCTCCTTCTTGGGCTTCCCCAGTGGCTCAGTGGCAAAGAATCCACCTGCCAATGCCGGAGATGTGAGTTCAATCCCTGGGTTGGGAAGACCCCCCTGGAGAAGGAAATGGCAACCCACTCCAGTATTCTTGCCTGAAAAATCCCATGGACAGAGGAGCCTGGCGGGCTGTGCAGTCCATGGGGTCGCAAAAGAGTCTGACACGACTTAGCAACTAAACAACAACATTCTTCTTCTTACACTGTGGTTGTAAATTTCATTTTCTACTTCTTCTTTGCTCCAGGCAAGTAGAGTGTTAAAGATTTAGTAGGAAGCAACAGGGAAGGCAATGGCACCCCACTCCAGTACTCTTGCCTGGAAAATCCCATGGACAGAGGAGCCTGGAAGGCTGTAGTCCATGGGGTCGCTGAGGGTCGGACTCAACTGAGCGACTTCACTTTCACTTTTCACTTTCATGCATTGGAGAAGGAAATGGCAACCCGCTCCAGTGTTCTTGCCTGGAGAATCCCAGGGGTGGGGGAGCCTGGTGGGCTGCCGTCTATGGGGTCACACAGAGTCAGACACGACTGAAGTCGGACACGACTTAGCAGCAGCAGCAATAGGGAAGAAGACATACTGGGAGAGAAGTGGAGCATCCTAGCGAAGAGATTAACATTTGGACAAAAGTATCTGCAGTAACATGACAGTTTCAGTCTGGAAGTCCCAAACTTAGAGGAATTCAGTTCGTAGGGAATAACAGACACTAAGGGCTTCCCTGGTGGCTCAGACGGTAAAGCGTCTGCCTGTAATGTGGGAGACATGGGTTTGAACCCTTGGTTGGGAAGATCCCCTGGAGAAGGAAATGGCAACCCATTCCAGTACTCTTGCCTGGAAAATTCCATGGATGGAGGAGCCTGGTAGGCTACAGTCCGTGGGGTCACAAAGAGTTGGACATGACTGAGCGACTTCACTACTACTAATACATACGAAGACTTTTATCCAAAGCAGATCAAAGAAAGAGTGGAGACAAGACCCCCAAAATAAGGCTAATAGGTAAGATAATCAACCAATTCCATGCAATTATAGTCTTCACTTGATAGCCATGGGGTATTGGTTCCAGGAGCCCCTGTGGGTACTAAAACTTGGTGGTGCTGAAGTCCCTTATATGAAATGGTGTAGTGCGATTGGCCTCCAGTATCCACAGATACAGAGGGCTGACTGCCCTCGGGGACCTGTTAAAGCTCATCCATATTCCTGGTATCTGTGTTGTGGGGCCAGAAGAAAGGGTGTGGAAGAAACCCCAAACTTGAAAAATCCATGTGAAAAGGATTTAAGTAAACAACCTAGCAGCTTGATATGGATTTGAAGACTCTCTGACACTCATGATGTAATCAATATTTTTTCCATTTTGTGAGAAAACAAGTGTCATTAAATGAAAGATTTATTGCTCTCTATTACTCTTAAAGAAGTGACACTAATCACTCTGCAGTTCCCTTCCCCATAAGATAAAGTGTTCCTAATACAACAAGGGTAAAGAAAATGTAGTGGTAGTATAACTTCACTGAAAATCTATGGTAATGATAGTATAGCGTTAGTGTAGGCAGACAGACAAAGCACAAGAGCACAATGCAGAGCTTAAAAATATAAACGTGGTATTTGACAAAGGCAGCACCACAGAACAATCTGGAATGGATAGATAGATGGCTCCTCAGGTAGTATGAGAAAACTGGATCACTGTACAAAGAAAAATTGAGCCTGATCCTGCATGTTTACTATATGCTAAGGGGATTCAAATTGGATTTTACAACCTATTAACGTAATAGAATATGAAAGGACTCTATGAACCAGGGGGAAAACTTTTTAAGCAAGACCCAAAAATGTAAACATGAGATAAAGAGACAATTATTACCACTGCATAAAATTTGAAGATTTCTGTTCAATGAAGTATAAACTTAGACAAATGACTAAGAGGAGATATCAGCAGTGACTAAAATCTACAGGGCATTAAAACTAAAATATACAATGAAGACCAACTGTATACACAGTGAACTATACTCAATATTTTGTAATAACCTATAAGGGAAAAAAAATCTGCAAAAGTGAGTGTGTGTGTGTGTGTTTTAAATCACTTCAGGTCTGTCCGACTCTTTGTGACCTTACAGATTGCAGCCCACCAGGCACCTCTGTCAGTGGGATTCTCTAGGCAAGAATACTGGAGTGGGTTGCCATTTCCTCCTCCAGGGGATCTTCCTGATCCAGAGATCAAACCCACATCTCAGGTCTCCTGCACTGGCAGGCAGATTCTTTACCACTAGCACCACCTGGGAAGCTGTCATAAAAGTATATATATATAACACACACACACACACACACACACACACACACACACACACACACACACATATATTCATATACAACTGAATCACTTTGCTATACACCTGAAACTAACATAAATATTTCAATTAAAAACAAAAAACCAGAGGGATTTTCCCAGTGGTCCAGACTGGGGTTAAGACTCTATGCTTCTAATGCAAGGGGCATGGGTTCAATCCCTGGTTGGGAACTACGATCTCACACACTGATATGCAAAGATGCATACATATCAGTTTGGCAAGGATATGGAGAAGTAATGTAAACTGGTACAGGTATTCTGGTGCAGCCAAAAAGGAAAAGCTAGAATATACGAAAAGTTTCTGTAAATCAGCAGGAATAAAATTGGAAACTGATTATAAAAATAGATAAAAGATATGAATAGGCAATTTGAAGCAAAGGAAGCCCAAAGGGCTAACAAATAATAACAAGATACTCAACATCACTAGTAAGCTGATATATCAAAATTGAAGCAAAAATGATACATCATTTTACACCCATCAAATTGGCAAAAATTGGAAAAGATGCATGTCAGTTTGGCAAGGATATGGAGAAGTAATGTAAACTGGTACAGGTATTCTGGAAGGCATTCTGGCAGAATTCAGTAAAAATGTCAGTGCATGCCTCAGACTCGCTTATCTCAGGGAATATACATACCAAAGAAATTCTTGCATGGATCTGAAGGAGAGTTATCCAGGGACATTTGTTGCAGTGTTTATGGTAGAAGTATGCTAGGGGATGGGTACATAAAATGTAGTGAATGTGAAATGCTATGCAGGTAGAAGCGAGATATATTCAGCAATATGGGTACTTCATAGAAAATTAATACTGAGGGAAAAAAAAGTAAGAAAAAGAACAGAAAACATAGCATGTATCATTTGTGTGAATTTAAAAGACAGAGATATACTGTATAAAACTATGTATTTCATAAGAACATATGCATATTTCATAATCTGTATTAAACACATTAGAGTGAGGAGAGGAACATGGGATTTGGATTGAGGTTAAAGAAACTAAAATAGACCAGGAATAAGCATTACATAAATGATGTTGATATTAAACAATGAATTGAGAGGTATGATTAAATTTTCTATAACTGAGGTCTAAATGACAGTAGAAGATAAATGATGAAAACATATGCTTACTGAGCAATAACCACCTTGAAAATATTATAGTAAAATGATAGATAATTACAACAAACATAGTAAAGATATATTTGGGAAAAACTGCATTACTAAATATTTAAAGATGACATGCACCAAAGGATTTTGAAAGGGGGAAAAAGAAAGCAAACAAATACCATAAATATGTTTTTCTTTCTAAGTCAATTTATAGCTTAATATCATTCCAATCAAAACACCAATAGGATTTTTCTTAGAAGAGGATAAAGCTGATGGAAAGTTCACTAAAGTGTACTAAATAGGATAAGATCTCAAACATACCTTCAAAAAGAAGAACAAAGAGAAGACAGTTTTCAAGATGGCAAATGATAGTATGATACAACAAAAATTTATATAATGGCACAAAACAGATCCACATAAGTGAATAGAAATTTCAGAAATAGAACATTGTTACATGCCATAATTAAATATAGAATGAAAATATACTGCAAAATAAAGACAAAGGAAAGAAAGATTTCATAAGACAACTAGGTTATAATCTAGTGAAAATTTAGTGAGAACCATACCTTATATAAGTATCAAAATAAATTTGAAGAATATTTTCTTTTTTAATCAATTCTTGTAAGTAATTTACATGTAGTGTTCCATTCGTTCTTAACAATAACTGTGGTGATGGTGATTTAGGCGCTAAGTCATGTCCGACTCTTGTGATCCCATGGACTGTATCCTGCCAGGCTCTTCTGTCTGTGGGATTCTCCAGGTGAGGATACTGGAGTGGGTTGCCATTTCCTTCTCCAGAGGATCTTCTTGACCCAGGAATTGAACCCTGGTCTCCTGCATTGCAGGCAGATTCTTTACCAACTGAGCTATGAGGGAACCCCCAGTAACTCTGTAAATAGGCATAATTATTATAATAATTTTATAGATGAAAAACTGAGGGAAATAAAATTTAAAAAATTTTTTTGACTGTATTTTTGGTTTGCTGTCTGCAAATATCATTAGTCAGCCTAACAACAATGTCTCCAAAGTGTCTTTATTCCTTTTGTTGGTTGGAATGAAAGTCATTCTATCCCAGAGGTTTTCTTCCTTCTATGCCCAATCTGTGAAGAAATCAATTTCTGCTGTCAATCCAGGCACTAATAATGACTATATAAATTGGCTATACCTTGAGGGGAAATTTACTGGAGATCTAAGTAAGATCTTTGGGATCTAAGTAAGATCTTTCATTTACATCCAGTCTTGAATACAAGTATTGTAATGGTATGCAGAGTGTTTCTTAGGGCTGTTTCCAAAGGAAAAAAATAGGTCTACTGAAGGTCCTAATAATGGGATTTTGTTCTGAAGACTGATTTTGGCAACTGAAGAAGTTTGTATGCCTTTGCTACGACGATTAAAAGAACCAATGCTATCATCTCTCATGAGATCCAAAAATCAATGTTCTTTAAATTTTGTTACTTTCCTTGATTATTCTACTAAATTGTTTTTTCCCCTCAAATTGTGCTTTAAATCTGTATCTTTTTGGCCAGGAGCTATGTGAGTTGTATTTGTCTGTGCTTTCTATAGGACAGATACCACAAATAATTGTTTCAAAGGAGAAATGACAGCATGAAAAACACATCAGAGTTCTGTTAGCTCATGGCCTCAGCTTCCCATTGTGTTTGTAGCTTTGCTTCCAGAAGAATTAGTTGCTTATAATTTAAGCATGCTGCTGCTGCTGCTAAGTCCCTTCAGTCGTGTCCGACTCTGTAGGACCCTGTAGACGGCAGCCCACCAGGCTCCTCTGTCCATAGGATTCCCCAGGCAAAAATACTGGAGTGGGTTGCTGTTTCCTTCTCCAACAACTTAAGAATATATAAAAATAAATTTAACCGAGCAGGTATCAGGTATCACTGAAATTGCAGTATGAAAATTCTCTCTCTCTCCTTTGGGGAGAAAAATTAAAATGAAAGTCCTGTGGTTAAAAACTAGAACAAAATTAAAAGAACTGGTAGAGTAAGATCAATGAAGCTAAAATATCATATGCATGGGGATTATAGCAAGGTACTTCCCAAATTAAAGTTAATGAGAAATGAAATTAGGTAGATTCAAGAATGTAATGAATGAGTTCAACCACTTGTACAAATGATATAACAAAGACATTGTCTTTAATATTAACTGAAGAATTCAGAAAATATCCAAATCCAGTCAAAGAGTCTTGTGTTTTAGGAAGGCATGTTAAGTGTTGTGACCCAGAAAATATCAGCTAGGGGTCAAAAATTCAAAGACTCAAAGAGAATATACTCAGACAGTTAATATAAATATAAATCAAGATGAAATTAAAAAAAAATAGCAACCCACTGGGGACTTCCTTGGTGGTCCAGTGGCTAAGACTTCTTGCTCCTAATATAGGGAGCCCAGAATTCATCCCTTGTCAAGAAACTAGATCCCACACACCACAGCTAAGAGCTTGCATGCCTCAGCTAAAGATCCCACACGCTGCAACAAAGCCATTAAAGAATAGCAACCTACAGACTGAGATATTTGCAAATCATAGATTCTATGAGGCTAATATCCAGAATATATTTTTAAAAAATCTGAGAACTCCCTGACAGTCCAGTGGTCTGCCTCTTTCCGCCATCTTTCTGTGCCACCAGAATGGTTGCTGATGCTCTCAAGAGCAACAATGCTGAAAAAGAGAGGCAAAGGCCAGGTCCTTATTAGGCCATGCTCCAAATTCCTCGTCAGGTTTCTAACTGATGATGAAGCATGGTTACATTGGTGAATTTGAAATCATTGATGATCACAGGGCTGGGAAAATTATTGTGAACCTCATAGGCAGGCTAAACATGTGTGGAGTGATCAGCCCCAGATTTGATGTGCACCTCAAAGATCTAGAAAAATGGCAGAATAACATGCTGCCATCCCATCAGCTTGGTTTCACTGTACTGACAACCTCAGTTGGCATCATGGACCATGAAGCAGCAAGACAGAAACATACAGGAGGAAAAATCCTTGGATTCTTTTGCTAGGGATGTAATACATACAAATAAAATGCCTCAGAGGACTCTGGTGCTTCCTTAAGTCATTTTGAACTTCGTACAGCAGAGTAGCAAGAGCATCTTCAGGAGTATACAGCCTTTGTGTTAACTGGTGAATGCTGTTTCCTTGAAGTACAAGAAAGTTTTGACTTGGTGTAACTTTCACCATCACCCTTGTGGCTCACCAGAGGAAGGTGTGTCTGGCCCTGGATGGTTGACTCTGGTTTGGGGTCCAGATGGTGAAGCTGCCTCTTCTGGAGTCTTAAATTAACCCTTGAATGAGTGGTGCCTTTCCTATTTTTAGCTTGATAGAATACACATTTCATGCCCTAAAAATATGATGACAGTTATAGTTGACTATGTAAGTACTCATAAGGAAGCAGATCATTAGAGCCCTACAGCTCGCTAAGACTCAAACTAAATTTGGATGGCATATCAGGGACATTCCAGCAGTATGTGCTTATAAAATGTCATTCTTTTTGAAAAACCAGTACTATAAACCTATCACCACGTGTATTCTGGAATTGGGCAGAATTAGGGTCGCTCAGAGTCGGACATGACTGAGCAATTTCACTTTCACTTTTCATGCATTGGAGAAGGAAATGGCAACCCACTCCAGTGTTCTTGCCTGGAGAAGCCCAGGACGGGGGAGCTGCTGTCTATGGGGTCGCACAGAGTTGGACACGACTAAAGCGATTTAGCAGCAGCAGTAGCAGTTAAGAGCAGTGCTGTGCAGTATGCATCTAACAAGAGCCACATGCGTATTCAAAACTTCTGGAAGCCACATTAAAACAAGTAAAGAGACACTTTTTTTTCTTAAAATAACATTTTGTGTTCAAACGTTCAAATTTCACCATATAGATAATGTGGGGAAAAAAAAAAAAGACTCTGTGGCTTCACTGCTGAGGGCCCAGTTTCAATCCCTGGCTCAGAAACTAAAATCCCGTAAGCCATGAGGCATGGTCAAACGAACAAACCTGTAACTCAACAAGAATTTAAAAACACAAATAATCCAGTTAGAAAAATGGTTAAAGAACTTGGGCTTCCCTTGTGACTCAGCTACTAAAGAATCCGCCTGCAATGTGGGAGACCTGGATTCGATCCTGGGTTGGGAAGATACCCTGGAGAAGGGAAAGGCTACCCACTCCAGTGTCCTAGCCTGGAGAATTCAATGAAGTGTATAGTCCATGGGGTCTCAAAAAGCCGAACATGACTGAGCGACTTTCACTTTCACTTAAAGAAGTTGACTAGATATTTCTAAGAATGTCTACAAAAACCCAATAAGTACATGAGAAAACACTCAATATTACTAATTGTTACAAAAATGTAAATTGAAACCACACTGAGATAGTTTTTCACACCCATTAGAATGACTACTATTTAAGAAGCAGGAAATAAGGATCGCTGGCAAGGATATGGAGAAATTGGAATTCTCGTGTACTGCTGGCAGGAATGTAAAGTGGAGTCACTGTGGAAGACAATATAATAGCTCATCAAAAAATTCAAAATAGAATTACCATATGATTTCAGCAATTCCACTTCTGGGTAAGCATATACCCAAAAGAACTGAAAGCAAGTACTCAAAAGATAGGGTGCTCCTGATGGCTCAGAACATAAAGAATCCCCCTGGACTGCAGGAGACGCATGAGACAGGGGTTCAGTCTCTGGGTCAGCAAGCTCTCCTAAAGGAGGAAATGCCAATCCACTCCAGTACCATTGCCTGGAAAATCCTATGGACAGAGGAGCCTGGTGGGCTAAGTCCATGGGGTCTCAAAGAGTCGGACACAACTTAGCAACTGAACACGCATGCACACAAACATTCATTCAAAAGATATTTGTACACCCTTGTTCATAACAGCATTATTTACAAGAGCCAAAAGATGAAGGCAACCAAGGTGTCAATCAACAGGTGACTAGATAAACAAAATGTGGTATATGCATACAATGGAACATTATTCAGCCTTAAAAGGAGGAAATTCAGACACATACTGCCACAGTGATGAATCTTAAGGAAACTATGCTAAGAGAAATAAGCCAGTCACCAAAAAGTAAATATTGGATAATTGCATTTATTTGAGGTACCTTGAGCAGTCAGACTCATAGAGATAGAAAGTGTAATGTGGTTGCCAAGAACTTGAGGAAGAGAGTAATAACAGGGACTTGTTTTTTAATGGGTGCAGAGTTTCAGAACCTGCAAGATGAAAAGAGTTCTGGAGATTAGCTGCCCAACAATGTGAATGTATTCAACACTACTAAACTGTTTACTTAAAAATAGCTAAGATGACAAAATTTATGTTCTATGCATCTTATCACAATTAAAAACAGCAGCAACAACAACAACATTATATCTGTCAGTAGACTTCAGTAAAGGAGAGACAATTAGAAGTGAGAAATAAGATCACACATATGTATTAGCTGATGATAAGCTAGTGTCAGAGGTTTTTGGGTTTAGATAATTTTTGCTGCACAGGAATGTGGGTCCAGTGTTGTCTAATGCTCTAGTATTTTTAAAATATCCTGACAATTATCATTAATCAATTTAAATATTTTAAAAATTCTGTGCAATGATGAGCAAAATGTTGACAAACGTAGAAGCTAGGTGATGGGCTTCCAGTGACTCACTATATACTCCTTCTCCTTTTCTGTATGTTTGAAATTCTTACAGTAAAAAGTTAAAAAAAGAAAGCCTATCTCTGCCAAATAAAATATGTCAACTAGCCATGGGCTATAAATTATAATTATAGTGCTAAGCACTATAGAACACAAGTTCTGTGAGGGCAGGGATCTCACCTCAGTGACTTGAATGGTGCTGGGAACACAGTAGAAAGTCAGTCCATGTTTGTGGAATTAAAAATGAAACATACCTTTTAATAGTGTCTGTGCAGGTGTTGTGTTAGACACTTAACACTACTGCTGTATAATTGTGCTTTATTTTTTTCTAAAGAAATATTTAGCATATATAGAATGGTTTGTATTGCCTGTATAAAAGATCAGTTAAGAAAAAGAGTTCAGAGTTCAGAGTTCAGAGTTCAGGGTTTTTCCTATTGCTTCATAAACTTAGTGGCTTAAAACAACACATATACATTATCTTAAAATTTTGGAGGTCAGAAATCCCAATTGGTCTAGAATGAGTCAGAATCAAGATGTTTAGTAGGGCTGTGTTCCCTCTGGAGGCCCCATGGGAGAATCTATTTCCTTGCCGTTCCCAGTTTCTACAAGCTGCTTGCAGTCCCTGACTTGTGGCTGCCTCCTTTATCTTCAAATCCAGCAACGGCTGATTCATTCTTTCTCACCTTGTGTCACTCTGACACTGAGACTTCCACCTGCTTCTTTCATGTTTAAAGACACTGTGAGTACATTGGTCCTCCAAGATAATCTGAAATAATTTCTCTCTCTCTTTTTAAGGTCTGCTGATTAGCAGTCTGACTAGTGTTGCACTCAATATGCCAGCAAATGTGGAAAACTCAGCAGTGGTCACAGGACTGGAAATGGTCAGTTTTCATTCCAGTCCCAAAGAAGGGCAATGCCAAACAATGCTCAAACTACCACACAATTGCACTCATCTCACGCGCTAGTAAAGAAATACTCAAGATTCTCCAAGCCAAGCTTCAACAGTATGTGAACTGTGAAATTCCAGATGTTCAACCTGGATTTAGAAAAGGCAGAGGAACCAGAGATCAAATTGCCAACATCCACTGGATCATGGAAAAAGCAAGAGAGTTCCAGAAAAACATCTATTTCTGCTTTATTGACTATGCCAAAGCCTTTGACTGTGTGGTCACAACAAACTGGAATATTCTGAAAGAGATGGGAACACCAGACCACTTGACCTGCCTTTTGAGAACTCTGTATGCAGGACAGGAAGCAACAGTTAGAACTGGACATGGAACAACACACTGGTTCCAAATCGGGAAAGGAGTATATCAATGCTGTATATTGTCAACCTGCTTATTTAATTTGTATGCAGAGTATATCATGAGAAACACTGGGCTGGATGAAGCACAAGCTGGAATTAAGATTGCTGGGAGAAATGTCAATAACCTCAGATATGCAGATGATACCACTCTTATGGTAGGAAGTGAAGAATTAAAGAGCCTCTTGATGAAAGTGAAAGAGGAGAGTGAAAAAGTTGGCTTAAAACTCAACATTCAGAAAACTAAGATCATGGCATCTGGTCCCATCACTTCATGGCAAATAGATGGAGAAACAGTAGAAATAGTGACAGACTTTATTTTGGGGGGCTCCAAAATCACTGCAGATGGTGACTGCAGCCAGGAAGTTAAAAGATGCTTGCTCTTTGGAAGAAAATCAACCTAGACAGCATATTAAAAAGCAGAGACATTACTTTGCCAATAAAGATCCATACAGTCAAAGCTATGGTTTTTCCAGTAGTCATGTATGGATGTGAGACTTGGACTACAAAGAAATCTGAGCACTGAAGAATTGATGCTTTTGAACTGTGGTGTTGGAGAAGACTCCTTGAGAGTTCCTTGGACTGCAAGGAGATCCAACCAGTCCATCCTAAAGGAAATCAGTCCTGAGTATTCATTGGAAGGGCTGATGCTGAAACTGAAGCTCCAATACTTTGGCCATCTGATGTGAACAGCTGACTCATTTGAAAAGACCTTGATGCTGGGAAAGATTGAAGGCAAGAGGAAAAGGGGACGACAGAGGATGAGATGGTTGTATGGTATCACCAACTCAACGGACATGAGTTTGAGTAAACTCCAGGAGTTGGTAATGGACAGGGAGGCCTGGTGTGCTGCAGTCCATGGGGTCACAAAGAGTCAGACACGACTGAGCAACTGAATTGAACTGAACTGATTAGCAATCTTAATTCCATCTATTATCTTTAATTCCCCTTTTACATAGAACACAACAGGACTTAAAGGTTCCAGGGATTAAGATATAGACATCTTTGGAGAGGGAATTATTCTGTCTTCTCGGGGATAAAATGGGTATCATGCCTCCATATCTGAGCAGCCAAAAGGGCACACTAGCCACTGAGAGGATCCCCCTATAATGCAGACTGCTGTCCCTGTCTTCCATACATAGATGTGTCTGTCTTTAATACATACATGTATCTTTCTTTCACAGATCTGTTGTTTGTTTTTTTTTACAGCTTGATCACAGTACATATTAAAGCCATGTAATTTCCCTTTTACTCATACCACGTTCAAACAGTTATATGTATATGTACTTATGCATATATATTTTCAAGATACAGAATATTCTGTCCAGGCAATATTAATACATTCTCCATTTGGCAGTTGCACATTTAGGATGCTGGTTCTAGCTTTTGTACATTTCCTGGACAATGAGAAGTTCATTCTCTTGGCATATACAAAAAGATGGAGTTTTTGAACTTGACTCAATTTTAGATTGTGGTGAACACAGCAAAGTTCTGCCATTATATGTGGCTATTCCCCAGTCACCATCTGTCTCTCTCACTGGGAAGTTCTTATAAACAAAGCAAAGACATCTTAAATGGAAAGTCATCTTAAATGGAGGTTAAAATGAGTTCTGGCTTTTATACAAAGATGACATCATAGACAAAGGATAACACAGCCTACTATGATATCAAAACAAAAGCAAGGACTTTTAAGGCCAAGAAGGCAAATGGAAAGACAGCCACAGCCTGCAGAAGGCCCACTAGTTACTTGTCTTCTTGAAGTATAACACACTGTGACTCTAAAGAAGCACAAGGGCCAAGGAATATACTAGGAACAACACACAAATAAGATGGGGAGCAGCACACTGGTTTTTCCTACAGCTGCCAAGGTCAAGCTGCCTTGGATCAAGCATTCTCTGAAAAATCCTCACAACATTGACATGGCTGAAACTGAAATTCTGATCAGGCTTGATGGAACATACATTCTGGCCCTTGATTCCGGTGACTTAGTGCTGCCAACAGGGACCTCACTGGTGGTCCAGTGGCTGAGACTCCGTGCTCCCAATGCAGAGAGCCCAGGTTTTATCCCTGGTCAGGGAACCAGATCCCACATGCTACAGCCTAGACCCAGAGAAGCCAAATGTTTTGGCTGCACTGGGTCTTCATTGCTGTGTGTGGGCTTTCTCTTGTTGCTGCGAGCGAGGGCTACTGTTCGCTACAGTGATAGGCTTTTCATTGTGGAGGCTTCTCTTGTTGCAGAGCACAGGCCTTAAGAGCATGGATTCAATAGTTGTGGTACAAGAGCTTAGTTGCTCTGTGGCATGCAGAATCTTCCTGGACCAGGGGTTGAACCCATGTCCCCTGCATTGGTAGGCAGGTTTTTATCACTGTACCACCAGGGAAGTCCCCAAACTCTTTAATAGGAGCAGCTCATAAAATTCTGAGATATTAGTTTCAAATTTCTCCCCATATTTTCCACTTGTTCTTTCCTCATTCAAGCAGATAGCTGGTTCTTCGTTTCTGCAACAGGTCAGAAAACACAAGCCCATCAGATATCCTATATATTTCCCAAATCTCAATCAATCCCATAAGGAAAAGAGAGTTTTCCAGAAGTAGAAAGGAAAGAGTGTGTGAGACAAAGGGTTTGGATAAAGCTGTTGAGAGAGGAGATAGTTCTTCATCCAGGGTGCAGAGAGATGTCACAGGCTGCAGGGTGGAGAGGGTACGTCTCTGGAGCTTGTTTGAGTAGCAGAGAGCCCCATGGTGGTCCCAGGCAGCATCTCCAGAGGATGTAGTAAGATTTCCAAGGGAAATGATTGCAGGGAACATGTAGGGCAGGGACTACAACCTCAGTTAGCTGTAGGGCCAGGAAGTTTTCACTAATCAGCAAAAGGCTCTCAAGCATGAAGCCACTACTTAGCTCCAGCCTAGTGTTGTGATGTGAGAATATGGAATCCAAATTACCATATCTCTCAATTAAAACAATTAATAAATCTGGATGTTACAAAACAAATCTCCTGAGTGTTAATGTTAATTCACATGTCTAAACGGCACTATGTGGGCCAAAATAAAATCATCCAGAGTCCCATATGTCAGTTGTGACAGGACTGCACAAAGCCACTGGACTGGAACAGCTATTTGGACAGGAATAAGGGCCGGCTCCACTGTGGTGTGCGCACAGAGAGCAAGTCAGTGACCAGAGGCCCCTACTCCACCTCTGCAGCTTTGACTTTGTTGGTGCTTTCTTTGTTGAATATACCTAGGTGAAACTAAAGAGCGACTGAGGTTCATTTCTTGTCAGCCCAACATGATCGATCTTGAAGAAATAATTAAATTCATTCATGAAAATTAATGGATTGTGACATATCTTTCAGGTGTGAGTTCATGGGCTGAGATTCATGCCTGTTACACAATTAAAGGTATCTAACCCCCCTGTGGTTTAAAAAAACTTCCCTGGTGGCTCAGATGGTAAAGCATCTGCCTACAATGAGGGAGACCCGCATTCAATCCCTGGGTTGGAAAGATCCCCTGGAGAAGGAAATGGCTGCCCACTCCAGTGTTCTTGCCTGGAAAATCCCATGGACAGAGGAGCCTGGTAGGCTACAGTCCATGGGGCCGCAAAGAGTTGGACACGACTGAGCGACTTCACTCACTTACTTAACCACCCTGTGATCGGACCTATGTCCTACTTACAACCTCCTCTCCACTTCAGGCTCTGGTTAACCGAACGCACTCATATCATATTCTTCGATGACAAAGCCAGAACGGCCATTCCCTTTATGTACCCTCACATTCTGCCCAGGGCTGTGCTTACTCTGGTCCTTCTCTTGGAATGCCCTTCCCCACCCTCATTTCTGCCTACATAAACCTGTCATCTTTTTTAGTTAACTGAAGGATAATTGCTTTACAATGTTGTGTTGGTTTCTGCTATATAGGAATCAGTCCTAACTATATATATATATATATATATATATAGTTATGATATAGTTATATATGTAACTATATATACATTCCCTCCCTCTTGAGCCTGCCCCCATCTCCCATCCTGCTCCTCGAGCTTGTCACAGAGCACTAGGCTGGGCCCCCTTGTGTTGTACAGCAGCTTCCCACTGGCTGTCTATTTTATACATGATGGTGCATGTAAGTCAACGCTACTCTCTCAATTTGTCCCACCCTCTCCTTCCCCCACTGTGTCCATAAGCCCTTTCTCTACATCTGCATCCCTATTCCTGCCCTGCAATAGAATTCTGGGCTTCTTCGGAAGGTGATAGGATATATATGAGCCCTATCATCTTTTGAAGAAACCCAGGATTCTATTCAGAATCCATCTTTTTCCTGTCTGTTCTCAAGAGCAAGTGGCCTTGTCTATACTGTGGCCCTTCAGGGAGTGGCCTTGCCTGACACTGAGTCATAAATGTTTCCCTGTGCTTTATGGATGAGCCTCGCCTTAAGATTTTTGCTTCTGCCATGGTCGCAGAACAAGCCTGACGGATGATGGCTGACTGGACTTGAATGACAAAATGTGTTGTGGCTTAGGAGATGCAGCAGTGTGATTTTCCTTGGAGTTTGGAAACCAAACAATGAGTTACATTGTTTCTGCAATGGACACTGCCATGCACCATGTAAGAATGCTTTCAGAAAGGAAGGATCTACTCCCCCAGCTGCCAGGGGTGTTGGGAGGAGTCAGCCCTGGGCTGTCAGCCTTCTTTGATGATTGCTGGGACTTCAAGAAAACTGTCTCTCTTCATATCACCTGTCCTTTCAGGGCTGCCCTGCAGCCAATGACTAATAAATGTGGAGCATACAGACTCTCTCTCCCCAGCTTTGGATAACCCTGAAGGGCCATCAAGCTACAGGATAACTTTGCAGGGCCCACTGACGCCCTTGCTGGACCTGAGTATCTGCTAGATTTCCCAATCTTGCTTTCCACCTTCCTCTCCTCAGGTGTTGATCCTGAGAGCATTCCCTAATGGAAATCACATGCTAACTTCTGCCACAGAGTCTATTTCTGAGAAACCCAGCTGGAAAAAGGTTCCATGTCAATTAGCTACTATTATCTTGTAAATTTAGTGCTGTTCATTCAGACAACAGACATATCAAATCCACATTAATTATGCTTATTTTGTAATATAAATTCAGTGAAAGAGTAAAAGGAAGGAAAGATGAAGACACAGAGTGGGAAAATAGGTAGTGATTACTGAATTGTAAAAGAACATAAATTAGTGTCATGAATTTAAAATTGTTTGTTACTATTTTGTTCCATGAAATAACTTGGTGTGTCAGTGATCATTTCAATAAAATTAACATTGTGTTCAGCAAAATTTACAGAGCATTCTAATAGTTGTGCCATTTGCTTTATGTTTCTCTCCTCAATTTTCTCCAATTGACAGTTCTTTGCCATGAAAGTTTGGGTTTTGATTTGTTCCCAGGAGCATCCAGGCCAAACATTTTTCGGGAAAAAAATTTAAGTGAATTCCTTTTCGTAGTTTCATCTCTAAATGTGCTTGAAAAGATAAGGAAGAAGACTCATCTATGTCAAACAAGTGGGCAACAAAGATGCTGGCAAGATCCTTCTACTCTGTTTTGCTCTTGACTGTGAGCAGTAAGAGCAGGGATAATGTGAAGGTGGCCCCATAGGCTAATGGTGAGCTGGGATGAGAGGCTGTGGAGCTACAGGAGGTGGACAGCCCAGGAGAGGCCTGGGTGCCAACAGGAAAACTGAAAGCTCTTCATTATTAACATTTAAGGGTACAGGTTCTAGATTAGTCTGCTTGGATATAGAACTCTGGTTCTCTCTCTAGCTGTGTGACCTTGAACAAGGTCATTTCACTTCTTTGAACTAGTTTCCTGAAACTTAAAATAAGGAGAAGGACAAGTCTTACTCTATAAATTAGTCGGGATGCGTAAATGAGTTGTTACCACTAAAGCATCTGGAGCAATGCCCGGCTATGAAGTTGCTTAATGAATGTTAGTGAAAGCGTTAATTGCTCAGTCATGTCTGACTCTTCGCGACCCCATGGACTGTAGCCTGCCCTGCTTCTCTGTCCATGGAATTTTCCAGGCAAGAATACTAGAGTGGGTAGCCATTCCTTTTCCCAGGGGATCTTCCTCATCCAGGGAACACGGGTCTCTCACATTTCATGCAGATTCTTTCCATGTGAGCCACCAGAGAAGCCCCAAATGAATGTTAGGCCTAGCCCTTCTAGACCGGGAGTTGGAGGCTGACCTCCCCAGGCTCCTAGGAATGAGCAAAGTGCATAGGAAACAGCATCAGCAATAGCAGAAGATGGCCTATCTTTTATTATATTAATTCAACCGACATTAATTAGCACCTAATAAATGGGGTGACCTGTGGGGACCCAAAGATAATTCAGACTGAGACCCTCTGTCCCAAAAGTCTAATGCCAGGTAAGGAGCATATGGTCAACTGGCTTCTGGTGCCCCATCCTTTGAGATTCACAGGGGAGTGAGGGTCAGGGTAACACTTCACCGGTCCATAGTCATTCTGTGCAGAAAGCCCTCCTTGCAGAGGCCATAGGGCAAAGGGCATGGCTGTTGGAGTAAGACTGGCCTGACTTTGAATTCCATCTGCTTTGGGCAAGTTTGAGCATTGCTGAACCTCAAGTATTAGCTTCATCTGTAAAATGCAAATGGCATTTTCCTTATAGGATTTTTGAGATAAAGTAAATTAAATGCCTGCACAGATACTCAGTGAGAATTCACTGAACAAACATTTGTTCAGTGAACATTTGTTCACCTATTCTTTTAGGTGGTATGCTAAATGATGGTGGTAGTTGTTGTTATGTCTGACTCTTTGCGACCCAATGGACTGAAGCAATAGTCTCCTCTGTCCTCCACTAACTCCCAGAGTTTGCTCAAATTCATGTCCACCGAGTCAGTGATGCTATCTAGCCATCGAATCCTCTGTCACTCACTTGTCCTTTTGCTTTTAATATTTCCCAGCATCAGGGTCTTTTCCAATGAGTCGGTTCTTTCCATCAGGTGGCCAAAGTACTGGAGCTTCAGCATGGTGGTCATATCAATCAAAGCAAAACATAACAAAACAAAAAGAAAAAAAGATCTGTTTCCTAGGGTATTTTGGAAGAAACAAAAATTCAGAGAGAATGTCCAGAAAAGTTTGCTGATAATATATTAGAGTGCTTATTGTTGCCAAGAACTGTGGCAAGTTGAATGCTTTATACAGGTTGCTGCTGCTGCTGCTGCTAAGTCAATTCAGTCATGTCCGACTCTGTGCGACCCCTTAGACGGCAGCCCACCAGGCTCCCCCGTCCCTGGGATTCTCCAGGCAAGAACACTGGAGTGGGTTGCCATTTCCTTCTCCAGTGCATGAAAGTGAAAAGAGAAAGAAGTCAGTCGTGTCCGACTCTTTGTGACCCTGTGGTCTGCAGCCTACCAGGCTCCTCTGTCCATGGGATTCTCCAGGCAAGAGTACTAGAGTGAGTTGCCATTGCCTTTTCTGGCTTAATTCTTGTACGATATGATTGTGTGTGTGTGTGTGTATGTGTGTGTGTGTGTGTGTGTGTGTGTGTGTTAGTCGCTCAGTCGTGTCTGACTCATTGCGACCCCATGGACTGCAGCCTGCCAGGCTTGTATGATTAGCAGTCATGAATCAGTCACTGTTATAGCTTGTTATGGGCTTCCCCGGTGGCTCAGAGGTTAAAGCATCTGCCTGCAATGCAGCGAGACCTGGGTTCGATCCCTGGGTCGGGAAGATGCCCTGGAGAAGGAAAATGGCAATCCACTCCAGTATTCTTGTCTGGAGAATCCCATGGGTGAAGGAGCCTGGTGGGCTACAGTCCACAGGGTCACAAAGAGTTGGACACGGCTGAGTGACTTCACTTTCACTTTCACTTTCTATAGCTTGTTATTGGCTTTCCAGGTGACTCAGTGGTAAAGAATCTGTCTGCCAATGCTGGAGACGCAGGAGACTCAGGTTCAATGCCTGGGTCAGGAAGATCCCCTGGAGGAAGAAACGGCAACCACTCCAGTATTCTTGCCCGAAGAATCCCATGGACAGAGGAGCCTGGCAGGCTACAGCCCACGAGGTCACAAAGAGTTGGACATGACTGAGCAACTAACATACATGCACACATCCTCTGTCATCCCCATTCGACAGGCCAGAAGAGGCAAGACAAATAAATGGAATCCAGATGAAACCAAGCAGGGCCCTGTGGCCCTCCCAGGCATGGAGGCCTTTCTGGCCCCATTTCTTGTAGGCAAGACTTCAGCCTCCGTGACCTTCCTTGAATTCCAAAGGGCAGGTTTCAACAGTTGTCAATCAAGGGAAGGACAACCAAGAAACCACCTGAGGCCAGATAGAAGGGACCAGAGAAGCACATCAAGATTTGAAGACCAACCACCTGAGATGGTGGGTCATCTTTGGGCTTCCCTTGTGGCTCAGCTGGTAAAGGCTGCAATGTGGGAGACCTGGGTTCGATCTCTGAGTTGGGAAGATTCCCTGGGGAAGGGAAAGGCTGCCCACTCCAGTGTTCTGGCCTAGAAGAACTCCATGGACCATATAGTCCATGAGATCACAAAGAGTCAGACAGGACTGAATGACTTTCACTTTCACCTGAGATGAGATCAAAGGAGCCCAAGCCCTGATCTTGTCAGAGATCCCACCTTTGACCCATTGTTATAAAAACCCTCATCAAGTTCTTTGGAGGTGAGATAGTTTTACAAAGCAGAAGCCCCTGTGTCTCCCTTTGCCTGGCAAAGCAATAAAACTGTCCTTTTCTACTTCACCCGAAATTTTGTCTCTAGGATCTAGTTCCACACCAGTATACAGAGAGGCTGAGCTTTCAGTAACAAGATTGCAGTGAACCTCATAACATAGAGGCTCATAACATAGGTGGCTTAGAGGTTAAAGCATCTGCCTGCAATGCGGGAGACCCACATTCGATCCCTGGGTTGGGAAGATCCCCTGGAGAAGGAAATGGCAACCCACTCCAATACTCTTGCCTGGAGAATCCCATGGAGGGAAGAGCCTGGTAGGCCACAGTCCACAGAGTCAGACACGACTGAGCTACTTCACTTTCTAACCTCATGACATAGGTCATGCTAAAGGCTTGAAGCCTGTGCTTAATACTGAGCTTGCACCTCTCAATGCTCTCTCCACCCTGCTCAGTGCCCAAGAAGCAGACCTGTGAGGCCTGTACTATGGGCTCTGTGCCTGTTTTTCACTGGGCTTCAGCCACTGGTTACCCCAAAGAGGACAAAAGGATGAGCTGGAGTCAGGGCACTGATTCCCTTGATTCCCTCCTGGTGAGCTGACTGAGCTCCTCACTAAAGGTCATTGCTTTTCTAAAGGAGGCCAATTTCACATGACTCTCCCCTCTGGCTCCCAGCTGATGCTCCCTCCTCTCAAATCTCCATGCATAAGGGACCCACCTCCAGGCTGCCACCAGCACTACACTATCCCTTGTGGGTTTTCCCACATCCACAACTTTGTAAACGGTACTGTCAATGAAAAAGCTAATCAGTCCAAGAAATGGAAATTTTTATTTGAGTTAAGATGGAGAAACAGTGGAAACAGTGGTAGACTTTATTTTGGGGGGCTCCAAAATTATTGCAGATGGTGACTGCAGCTATGAAATAAAAAGACTCTTACTCCTTGGAAGAAAAGTTATAACCAACCTAGACAGCATGTTAAAAGCAGAGATATTAATTTGCCAACAAAGGTCCATCTAGTCAAGGCTCTGGTTTTTCCAGTAGGCATGCATGGATGTGAGGGTTGGACTATAAAGAAAGCTGAGCGCTGAAGAATTGATGCTTTTGAACTGTGGTACTGAGAAAACTCTTGAGAGTCCCTTGGACTGCAAGGAGATCCAATCAGTCCATCCTCAAGGAAACCAGTCCTGAATGTTCATTGGAAGGACTGATGTTGAAGCTTAAACTCCAATGCTTTGGCCACCTGATGCGAAGAACTGACTCATTGGAAAATACCCTGATGCTGGGAAAGATTGAAGGCAGGAGGAGAAGGGGATGACAGAGGATGAGATGGTTGGATGGCATCACCTGCCTGACTGACATGAGTTTAAGCAATCTCCAGGAGTTGGTGATGCAGAGAGAAGCCTGCAGTGCTGCAGTCCATGAGGTCACAGTCAGACATGACTGAGCGACTGAACTGAACTAAGATTATATCTGGGAACAGCCTCTCAGAAACCTCCAAGAATTGCTCAGGCCTGTTAGAGGTCAAAGCACAGTTGTATAAGTTTTTGAGACACAGGGCTGTACATTAAATGATGTATTTTTGACAGCTTATATAATCCAGATCTATAGTACAAAGCCGGGTAGTGGGTCAAGGGTCATCATGGCCCTTTAGAAGATTAAGAGGGAAAGTTATCTCCTAAGGAATTATGACCCTTGATGAGATTAAGAAGGAATGTTATTTCCTAAGGAGCTCTGGTTAATGTGGATGCAGAATACACACTGACAGGAAGAGAGGAGGACAAAACAGGCAAAGAAAATTTTTATCTCTAAATTTTTCTCATCTTGTCATGAAATATGAATTCTATTTCATCAGTCCCTTTAAAAATGAACTTACGCGTTTTCCACTGCCACTCCCCCAGTCCAGGCTGTCCCTTCACTCGATGACGATATTGGTGTTCTCATTTGCTTTACTGTGTCTACTCTTTGAGGGCAGAGCATAAAAATGAAGTGTTGCCTTCACTCTGCTCTTGATACCCTGCAAGCTAGTCTCAAGATAACATCCAAGTGACTTTTAAAAATACGTAAATCAGATATGACCACTACACGACTCCTGCAATGCTTCAAAACCCTCAGGTGAGTCCCGTGGCTGTAAATCCAGAGATCAATGAACACGGTGTGCAGAAAACTGCTTTTCCATTTTAGTCCATTTTCATTTCAGTACGTTCACTGTATTCCACCCACACTGACCGTCTCTCCATCTCTTTGAATCATAGGCTCCTTCCTTACTCAAGGCTCCATAGCTTGGTGTTTCCTCTTACTGGGTCGTTCTTCCTTTTCCTCTTTGTCTAATTCACGTCTCCTTCTTCAGATCTCAGATCATCTCCGTTCCTCTGGAAGCCATCCCTGACTACCCAGTTAGGAGTCTTCACTTTTTCAGTTCCAAGTGCCAAAAAGAAAAAGAAACAAAGGAAGGACGGAAGGAAAGAAGAAAGAGAGAGAGAGAAAGAAAGAAAAAAAAAGAGCAGTCACTCAGTGAAATTGGCTTAAGCAGGAAGAAGGCAATGAGTTGGCTCACACCACTAAACTGCTTATTGTTTTATTGGTAGTTGATGTGATCTGGGGCCATGTGTTTAACTAGTATCTTTGGGATCTCACTTTCTTGGCTCTGCTCTCCTCAGTTAGCTTCATCCTCAGGTCTAGGCCTCATGTCTCAGGTTTCTTGCCTCATGTGGTGGCCACAGACGTCCCCAGATGCCTTGTTTTAACACTGCTAGTCGTTGAAGAAGTCTCGTTCTTAATGGTTCCAGGGAAAGTCCCAGTGCTCTTGGTCTGAGTTGCATGAAGCATTTTTTAAAAAAAATTATATTTATTTATTTTTAATTGATTGATGATTGTTTTGCAATATTGATTTGTCATACATCAACATGAATTAGCCACAGGTATACATATGTCCTTTTCCTATTTGGAATCAGTCTGTTTTTCCTTGTCCAGTTCTAACTGTTGCTTCCTGATCTGCATACAGATTTACAGGGTATGAGATGGTTGGATGGCATCACCAACTCAATAGACTTGAGTCTGAGTAAACGCTGGGAGTTGGTGATGGACAGGGAGGCCTGGCGTGCTGCAGTCCATGGGGTCGCAGAGTTGGACACGACTGAGCGACTGAACTGAACTGATACATATGTCCCCTTTCCTTTAGGTTGTCACAGAGCCCCAGTTTGAGTTCCCTGAATCATACAACAAATTTCCGCTGGCTCTCTATTTTACATATGTTAGTGTATATGGTTCCATGTTACTCTCTCCACTCATCTCACCCTCTCCTTCCTCTCCCCTGCCCTTGTCCATAAATCTGTCCTCTATGTCTGTGCTTCTGCAAATTGCTGCCCTGAAAATAGGTTCACAAGTGCCATCTTTCTAGATTCCATATATATGTGTTAATGTACAGTACTTGTTTTTCTCTTTCTGACTTACTTCACTCTGTATAATAGGCTCTAGGTTCACCCACCTCATTAGAATTGACTCAAATGTGTTCTTTTTTATAGCTGAGTAGTATTCCTTTGTATATATGAACCACAGCTCACATGTAGCATTTTTGAACCAGTCACTGTGGTCATGGTGCAGTACAGGCATTACTTAAAGACACTGCAGGTCTGGTTCTAAACTTCCACAATAAAGCAAATATTGCAATAAAGCAAGTTGTGAATTTTTGGATTTCTTAGTGCATATAAAAGTTATGTTTATACCATACTTTGGCCACCTGATATAAAGAACTGACTCCTTGGGAAAGATCCTGAGGCTGGTAATGATTGAAGGCAGGAGGAGAAGGGGGCAACAGAGGATGAGATAGCTGGATGGCATCACCAACTCAATGGACATGAGTTTGAGCAAGCTCTGGGAGACGGTGATGAACAGGGAGACCTGGCATGCTGCAGTCCATGGGGTCGCAGAGTCGGACAGACTGAGAGACTGAACTGAACTGAACTGAACTGATACCATACTGTAGGCTACTAAGTGTGCAATAGCATTATGTCTAAAAAATGTACATATCTTAATTAAAAAATACTTTATTGCTGAAAAATTCTAACCATCACCTGACAATGCTGAGTTCCCACAAGCTTTCAGTTTATTAAAAATGCAATATCTGGAAGCACTATGAAGTGAAGTGCATTAAAATGTGATATACTTCCACTTTCATGAGTCAGGACCAGGTCATGTGACCATCACTGAAGTCAGTGTTGAGGTCAGTTCCACCTGAAGTACCATCGGAAGATGAGGAAGAGAGGTTCTCTAGAAGAAAACTGAAGGGTAGTTTCTAGAAGAGGGAATGCTGAAAGGGTGAAAATAAACATTTACTCTGTTAGGTTAGAATCTTATTACACACTCTTATAGCATTATGGACTTTTCCTCTGGTACTATTCACAGCTGTAATTTTATACTTTTATTTGTGTGATGATTTGATTAATGTGTATTCTTCCACTAGGCTGTAAGATTCATTTGGACAAGTATGTTTTTGTTTTGTTTTGCCCTATTATTAAATCCCCAGTGTGTACCTGCTGCCAGTGGGAGCACAACAAATATCTTTTGAATAAATGAAAAACTATGTTTGGATATGTGTTTCCGGATATTACATCATGGTGATTTTGGAGTTAGATGAATCTGAATTTCAGTGTTGACTCTATCACTAATTTGCTGTTAGAATAATTAATAAGTTGACCTAAGATTTACTTTCCACATCTGTGAAATCAAAATAATTCATGGTTCATTGGACTATTTTGAGAATTCGATCAGGTCATGAATGCAAAGGGTTGGTATACCATAAGAACTGATTATTCTTTTCTTCCATCTGTTGCCAAGAAAACTGGTTATCCATACAGCCATGGCAGAATTGCCATATAGTTTACTCCCCAACCAGACACCCCTTTAACTGTAACCATGGCATACATCCCAGTATTTTCCATTCCATAGGGCACCACCCTTTAATCTGTTTCTGGAGAAAACTCAAGCTGCACAATAAGGTTCACGGACCATCCTTCAAGTGACTGCAAGAGACAGCGAGGGACAAGTCTAGTCCAAGCAACATGCAGTGGAGGGGCAGGAGGGTGGGGTAGTGGGGTGGGTTGGGATGGGGGTGATGGGCTGTTTTGGCTCTTGTCTCTTCCAGTCGGCAGTGGTTCATGCTTGTGCTCAGTCGTGTCCAGCTCTTTGTGACCCATGGACTGTAGCCCGCCAGGCTCCTCTGTGCATGGGATTTTTCAGGCAAGAAAACTGGAGTGGGTTGCCATTTCCTATTCCAGGAACTTCCTGTGCCAAGGACTGAACCAGTCTCCTGCATGGTTTTGTACATACCCAGCAATCAAACTGATTACACAATGGTCTTTTACTTACAGTCTCTACTTCTATTTGCATTTCTGTGCTTGTTTATAGCTTCATCTAACAGAGGGGGTCCATCCCACACCCAGAGTATCCCATCTGCTGTAATAAGCAGGGAAATGGGTAGGTTTTACACCAGCTTGGGTGCTAAGCACCACAGACACCCGGTGCAATAGTCAGTGAACTGTGAGAGCCTTCAGGCTGAGCGATGCTAAAGGAAAGTGTACCACACACCAGGGAGGTTCCCGGCTACCTGCAGTGACGGAGTTATACTTGTTTCTCCCTCACGCTGAGTGTATGGAGGTCAGTAGCTATTAAAACACCAGATCTGGATAAGAAGAGAATAAATTCCCTGAAAAGGACTGCTATGGGTATTGAAGTGGGTGGGACAAAACACTGTAAAGCTGGCATTGTATCAGTATAAGGAAAGAGCTATGAGAGGTTAAAGGTGCTGTAGGAGAGGAATGGAAATGACCCAAACAATTGCTATGACCCAGTCTGGGCCTTGAAGGAGTTATCAAAGGAGGCAGACATGAAAACTTCCAATAATACAAAATAAAAATTTTAATAAAAGTTTGTATAAAATTTTGTATTCCTCTGTTTGGAAGAATTAGAAAATTTTTAGTAAAGATTTCAAAAGCAGGGGACTTCCCTGGCAGTTCAGTGATTAAGATTCTGCACTTTCAATGCTGGGGATATGGATTTGATCCATGGTTGAGGAACTAGGATCCCACATGCCACACTGTGGGGCCAATGAAAAATAAAAATAAGCCAAATAAAAAGAAAAAAATATTTCAAAGACAGAAAAGTATTTGGGATAAACTTCAAGCAAAGTGAGGTTTCTTGCATATCTGGTGGACAAGGAAGGTTTCTTGCATATCTGGTGGGCAAGGGTGATCCGGTAGAAGGAAGAGTAAGGGAGTAAGAGTATGGGGCCATAAATGGCTAAGTGTTGGGCAGGGTATTTAGATATGGCTGAAAGTTAAGCTATGTTTGCAGGAATAGTAGGCATAGAGATTAGACACAGGACAGAGTTTAAGGCGAGGTTGTTCGGAGTTTGAATGTGGCAGCAGACCGTTTACGTTTTGGACTTGGGCTTTAGAGAAACTGAAATGCAGTGTCAGGATGACACACTGTCATTCCAGCCCCACATCTTAGAAAGTGACTCTCGGTGCAGGAAGTTGTTGAAGGCCTCACATTCACAAAACAGGTGCTCTTCTCACGGGTCAGCCCCATGAGAGCTGATCGCTAGTCAACGGTTCAGTGATTCAGGGGTGCTGTATTATTAACAAGGCTGATAGAGCCAGTCGGCCCTATATGTTAGATTTACCCTTTATGATTTCACTTCTTAGTGTCAAAGATTCAAAAAACATTCAGAAAGCAATAAGTTGGGTTGCACTGGTGAATGGATGCAATAGGAAGTGGAAGGCAGTGTTGCAACGGACAACATCTGCTACTTCTGCCTTTCTTTTATTCTTCTAAGCTTTACTTTCGTAAGCACTTACTTGGCAAATCCCTCTGTTCTTCCACAGAACTTTACCTCATGGGACCCCAACATCCTCATTTAGGCCAGGAAAAGCCTTATGGTACACTTCTGACTTTACCACTTACACTGATCTGGCACTAGACCTCAGATCTTCATTGCATTTGCCACGAGTGAGACCTCGGAACACACCGCCTGACACAAGACATTTGGGCACTATGTCGTTTGTGATTAATGTTTCACCCATGCTGCCAAGTACTTACACCTAAGATATCCTTTTCTATTTTATTCCTTTCTTATTCCAATTATTATTATTATTTTGCTAGAAACATGAGAGTAAGTTGCTGAGATCATGGCCTGTCACTCAGCTAGTATATCTTCATAAATTTTTTATTAAAATATAGTTGATTTACAATGTTGTATTAGTTTCAACTATACAGCAAAGTGATTTAGCTACATATATATTCTTTTACTATATTAATATACATATTCTTTTTAGATTCTTTTCCATTATATGTTATTACAAGATACTGATATAGGTTATTACAAGATACTGAGTATAGTTCCTGTGCTATACAGTAGGTTCTCGTCAGTTATCTACACTATGGAGTAGTGTGTATATTTTAAACCCAAACTCCTGACTTATCCCCTCCTCCCACTGATAGTAAATCTCAAGAACAAGAACATTCAGATACAAAACTGCAGAGTGAGGACTTCCCTGGTGGTTCAGTGGTTGAGAATCTGCCTTACAATGCAGGGGACATGGGTTCGATTTCTGGTCGGGGAACTAAGATCCTGCATGCCTTGGAGCATCTAAGCCCTTAACTTGCAACTACTGAGCTTTTGTGCCACAACTAGAGAGTCTGTGTCCAGCAACCAAAGATCTGGCATGACCAACAAAGATCCTGTGTGTTGCAGTTAATAAATTAATTAACTGGGGAAAAAAATCTAAACACTTAAAAATAACTGCAGGGTGATGATCTAACTCAAGAAACTTAATGTTGATAAAATACTATTATCTAATATATGTCCATATTCACTTTATGCTGATTGTTTCAATATTATCCTTAATAGTAACTCCCCTCTCCCCTAATCTAGAATTCCGTCGTGTCTTGTTACTCTGGAACACTTCAACATTTCATTGAAATCAAGATATATTAATAATTTTTATTAATAAACACAATACAAATAATATAAGTAATGAGATGTCCTGGGGAGAACATTTTTGGTATCATTTCATAACAGGAGACCTTTGCAAGAGTCCATGAAAGAGATGCTGAAGTTAAACCAACTAAAAAGATACAGTTTCTAAAATAGCCATAAAGAGGACTCCATTTAGTGGGAGAGGTAAATGAGAAAGATTTGTGGACTCCCCGAAGTTTCTAACATGATAGTCAGTGTGGACAATGATGTTGCACACTGCTAGAAAGAATACTGGAAGAAATCATATTGAAGAGGGAGAAGATCAATGAATTTCAGCTATGTTGAGTACTGCTGCTGCTGCTGCTAAGTCGCTCCAGTCATGTCCAACTCTGTGCGACCCCATAGACGGCACCCCACCAGGCTCCCCCGTCCCTGGGATTCTCCAGGCAAGAACACTGGAGTGGGTTGCCATTTCCTTCTCCAACGCATGAAAGTGAAAAGTGAAACTGAAGTCGCTCAGTCGTGTCCAACTCTTCGCGACCCCATGGACTGCAGCCTTCCAGGCTCCGCTGTCCACGGGATTTTCCAGGCAAGAGTACTGGAATGAGTTGCCACTGCCTTCTCTGATGTTATTAGGTGCCTCCAAAGTCATTCGAGTTATTTAATAGTAAGGTGACCAACTTATCTTAGCTTGCTTGGATCTTGCCTAGTTTTACCAATGAAAATTTATGTCCTGGAAGTCCCCTCACTCCTGGGCAAAATGCGATAGTTGGTCACTCTATAATCGGGAGGTTATCTGTGACATTAAGTCTATAGCTCAGAGAGTAGATGAAGTTAGTGACTTCATAGAGAGGGGCATATCCATGTAAAGGTTATAGTTGCAAACACTGGCAGGACTGAGACAATTCAGGAGAAAAGACAGATGAGAAGGCTTCAAAGCCTAGACTGAAGCTGAGACCCAGAGCATCTCTCTTTCCAGACAGGCAATTTCCTTAGCCAAGCAATCATAAAACAAGCACTGATTTCCTTAGTGTGTACAGGTTTCTCTTGCTATCCACAAGTAGAGAGTTCCTATGAAGCTTTTCCTAAATTGAAATGGCATAAAGTAAAGAAGCAATTACCTTACTTCACATCTTGCTAAAGGATGCACAAAATAAATGGAGAAAAAGCAAGGATGCTCACAGACACAGTTCAAAGCTAGGGCGGCTTGATGCTGAGATGATGAATGTAAGCTCCTGGGAATGAGCTTGGTGGTGTCACTCTAGCTGCTGGGGGCGTACTGCTTGCCTGAATACTGAATGCTATTTTTCTTTTCTTTTTTTTTTTTTCATATAAAAGGAAATTGTCATTGGATTTCTTTCAGTTATCAAAAATCTGTACTAAGTGGCATAAACTGAAGGACAACTGTATATCGCATTACTTCTCATACCACTGCAAACTGTTCATAAACTTGCCATCAGGAACAGAAATGGAATCAAATTCATTATGCATCAAGGTGGTTATCATCACCCCTTCAATTTTTGACTTCTTTACTAGACTCAATAGCAATTTGGGAGATGTCACTCCCTTTTAGTATCACTCATTCTTCATTCATTCACTCACTTTTCCACATAATAAATATCCCAGCCCCTGGACTTCTTGGAGGAGAACTGAAGTTTAAACGCTTCCATGCCCAGAGCGGCTCACCTTCATGTCCCCGCCCAATCAGGTCTGCTCGCTCCGGGATTGCGTGGTCACCTGGCTCTCTCGGTCATTTGCTTCCCCGGTCTCTAGGTCATGTGCACCCACACCCCAATCTCCGGGTCACGTACCCCTGGGATCTGTGTTACATGATTCCAATCTCCAGGAGTTGTGTAGTTCCACACTCCTATAACCGAGTCACAGGCCCCTTGACCTCCAGATTACTCCTCCACCCCCAACTTCCCGGTCATGTGCTCCCCTACACCTGTCTCGGGATTACATTCCACGTAGCATCCCGGTCACGCGCGCCACCCCTGCCTCCAGGTCATGTGCCCTCCACCCCCCTCTGAGGGTCACGTGCCTCCCTGGCCTTGGGTCACGTGCCTCCCTGGCCTTGGGGCACATGCCATCCCCTCTCACGACCCCCTACACACAGATGCACATGTGCGCCCGAGCACGCCTCCTCTGCTTCCAAGGTCACAAGCTTGCCTGGCCTCCAATCTCAGGGTCACATGCCTCTCACCCACAACCCCTGTTAAGTGTTTGCAGGCATAAGGTCAAGGGCCCCTCCACACCCTTCTCTGGCTCACCAACTCCACATCAATGTGGCCCAGCTCTGGTCAAAGGCTTCTCTCCTGCTGATACCTGCATGCTGATATGTGCACCCTGGCTGTGGGGTCACCTGAAGGAAAAAGGCATATATTTCACCCTGTTCTTAAATATTTTGGAGTTTTGAACTCAAAAGACAGGCATTGCTGCCTGATGGGAGGGACACTCGAGCCAGGATTGCAGGGCCCACCAGGACAACTGCCTAGATTCCAGGGGATGGCTGGGTCTGCCACATGTGGATCCCCAATTTTGAATTCCTAGCAAAACTCTTTGAATGACGCTTCTGAAGAAGAGACCATGACCCTCTAGACTGAAACCTTGGAGGATAAACATCCAGAAGACCAGTTCCATCCCTGCTGGATGGGACCTGTGACAAACACCGGTGAGAATGGAAAATGCGCTGCTAAAGAAAAACTGACCACGATCATCCAGACCTGGGCTAGTTCCGGAATCCAATGCTGACTTCTCACAGGGAGCAGATGAACTCTGACGGATTATAAATTACTTTCCTGAAACTGTGAGAAAGACACCAAGGTGAGTGGGTTTGCTGCAGCGGTGGCTTTGCTCAAGTCAGACTCTTAAGAAGGCAGTTTCAGTTGCTTGCTGGGGTATAAGAAAGTCTGGTGTTTTGTTAGTCTTTTTTTTTTTTTCTTAAGATGTATGTATTTAATTAAACTTTTGGCTGCACTGGGTCTTCACTGCTGCGTGTGGGCTTTCTCTAGTTCCTCGCGGTGCACAGGGTTCTCATTGCAGTGGCTTCTCTTGCAGAGCATGGGCTGTAGAGTGTGAGCTCAGTAGTTGTGGCCCTCGGGCTTAGCTCCTCCTTGGCCTATGGAATCTTAGTTCCCCAACCAGAGATTGAACCCAAGTCCCCTGCATTGGCAGGCAGATTCTTAACAACTGAACCATGAGGGAAGTCCTCTATTTGAGTTTCTCAGAATAGCCTTTTCTACAACACGGTCCATTTTCTGCATCAAGAAAAGTTCAGCAGAGTGGGACTTTGGTTGAATAAAATGAGAATACATTTAAAAAGCTTGCTAAACTCTGTACCTTATAAAAATCATAAGAACTATGATTTTTTATTATTTTTCAAAAAGAGTGAGCATACTTGGACCCCAGTCTACCTCTAGATTCACTGTATTAATATATTAAACACAGCTTTGTCATTTGTTAGTTGACCCACACTTCGTCAAAACTGTTTTAATTCATGTCAGGCATAAGTAATTTGTTGGTTCAGGGCCTCCGTTACAGATATGACAGGGCCTCAAAGGTCACAAATACTCTGCATTCCCATCCAAAGCTGTTCCTGCTTTTGCTTCTGTCCTTGAACCCTCTGAAGAAAACAGATGCTAACCTTGACACTTTCGTGGAGCACTGTAAAACCTTCTATTTCCATAGCAGTTTCTCATACTTAACCTTATTTGATTCCTCTAGTTGTCAGGTGAATAGGTCAAGGGTTGCTATCACTCTCATTTCAAAAAGGAGGGACTTGAGACCCAACGTCACCAAGTGTCACAGGATGAATCAGTGGAGATATCAGCAGTGTTTATGAGACAGGTGCTGCTCTCCATGCAAACAGGGCTGCCTCCAGCAACATTTACATGTGTTCAAGTTTCTCCCACCACTCTTAGCCCGCTGTGCCTTTTCACACTTGAATTACTTTACTTTTTATTATTTTTAACTTTAAAAAGTTAACATATACCCAAGAGTAATGAAAATATATGTCGACACAAAGATGTGTAAAAAGGTTCAGAGAATCTTGATTTATAATATCTCCACACTGGAAATGTTTGTCAATAAATCAAAAGATTAATGAATTGTGGTACATCCATACAATGGAACACTACCTAGAGGTGAAAAGGACCAAACTGCTGAAAAATGCTATCACATGGGATTATCTCAAAAACATTATACTAAGTGAAAGAAGCCAGACCACAAGAGTACATGGTGTATGCTTGGAGTTCCATAAAACTAAAACTAGTCTATCTCATGTCAGTTGTTGCCCAGAGCCAAGGAGCAGGTGGGGTTGATAGAAGCTTTTGAGAGTGAAGGGTATGTTTTGTATCTTGATTTTGTAATGGTAGCTACACAGCTTGTATATATTTCTTGAAACTCAAGGAACTGAGTCAAGGAACAATAGAATGGTACATTCTATTGTATGCTAATTATTTCTTAATGAAGTTGCTTTTAAAAATTAAAAATATTTTGAAATAATAAATACAGGAAAATGTACAAGCCATCAGAGAACAGTTTATTGGATTATCACAAAATAAAGTTGACCATCTTCCAGGTCAAAAAAGTGAATATTGCTAACAGCTTAGAAGCCCCTCTCATATTCCTTCCCAATTACTCCCCAAAGTAATCTCTTGACTTTAACTCCACAGCTTAGCTATGCCTGTTTAAACTTTATGTGAAATAAACTCATATTTTATGGCATCACAAGAAAAAATTTAAACATAAAGTTCTCTGCCCTTTGGCCTCCTTTCTCCCACTATGCAGTGTATATCTGCATTTTAAGTCTCAACCAGACCTTCTTTCCCATCAGCAAGAATACTTGCTCAACCATAAGGAGCAACATTCTCCCAGTTCCAACAAAATAACTCCTTAGAAGATAACATTCCTTCTTGATCTTGTAAGGGACACATGACCCATCATGACATGATGACGATTAGATCTGAATTATGTAAACTGTCAGTAAGATGCCATTTGATGTACAGCCCTGTGTGTCAAGGAATTTATATAACTGTGTCTTGACTTCTACCAAGCGGAACAGTTCTCAGAGCTTTCTGAGATGCTCTTCCAGGGTAATAATCCTTAAATTTAGTTCAAATAAAAATTTCTTTTCCTTTCTTAGTTCAACTGATTTGTTTTTCATCAACATTTATGTAAGCAGAATTATGCAGTACGTGATCAATGTCTGACTTTTTTTGTTACTCATTATGTTTGTAAGATTCATCCATATTGATTCATGTAGCTATTTCTATGTAGTATTTCACTGTATGTACATTCCACATTTTATTTATACATTACATTTTTGACGGGCATTGTGTTATTTCCAGTTTTTGGACATCATAAATATGTTGCTATGGACAATTCAGTACATGTCTCTTGGCTAATTTTCTATTGGATCTGTGTCTGGGAATGGAATTGCTGGGACATGGGTATGTGCATGTTTGGTTTAATAGAGAATGCCAGATATATCCCGTATTTCTGCCATTGTGCACTCCTACTAGGAGGAGCAGATACGTTTCCTTTGCTTCACATCCTTGTTAAAACTTTTGTTCTTGTTGTTCAGTCGCTAAGTCATGTCTGACTCTTTGTAACCCAATGGACCACAGCATGCCAGGCTCCAGCTCTTCTGTCCTTCACTATCTCCTGGAGTTTGTTCAAATTCATGTCCCTTGAATCAGTGATGCTTTTAACCATCTCATCCTCCATTGCCCCATTCTCCTTTTTCCTTCAATCTTTCCCAGCATCAGGTCTTTTCCAATGAGTTGGCTCTTTGTGTCAGGTGGCCAAAGTTCTAGAGCTTCAGCTTCAGCAAGTTTGTCTGCTAGAGTTAAGTTTGTTGAAACTTATACTGTGAATTATTTTAATTTTAAGCTATATTTAAAGGAGTGGTATAATGTTGGAACTTTACCGATGGCTCAGTGGGTAAAGAATCTGCCTGCAATACAGGAGACACAGGTTTGATCCCTGGGTTGGGAAGATACTCCGGAGGAGGAAATGGCAACCCAGTTCAGTATTCTTGCCTGGGAAATCCCGTGGACAGAGGAGCTTGGCAGGCTACAGTCCAATGGGTCACAAAGCGTCCACTATGACTGAGTGACTAAACACAATGAATATATCACTAGAGCTTTAATTTGGATTTCTTTGATTATTAACAAGTTCCAGCATATTTTCATATGTCACTGGCAATTTGTGTATCTTTTTATGTGATGTGACTTTCAAGTCTCCTGCTCATTTTTTCATGGAGATAACTTTTTAAAAATTGAGTTTTTAATGGGAGTCTTTTTTTCTTTAACATATCTGAGATATGACAACAAGCTTAGTTGTTCTGTGGCATGTGGAATCTTCCTGCACCAGGGATAGAACCCTTGTACCCTGCTTTGGCAGGCAGATTCCTATCCACTGTACCACCAGGGAAGTCCCTCCAGTCTTCTTAAATGGTTTTTGACTATTCTTAGCCGTTTGCAATTTCATGTAAATTTTAGTATTACCTTCTCAAGTTAGAAAATTCTTGTTGAGATTTTGGTTGAATTTACATTAAACTGAAAGTCAATTTAGGAAGACTTGAGATATTTTAACATTAAGCATGCTTATCTAAGAACATGTTATATCCCTTTATTTTGTTTTTAAAAATTTATCCCAATAACATTTCATTTGCTGAATTTGCTACCACATATTTGATGTTTTGAAACTGTAGAAAACTGTCTTTTCAAAAACTTAGTTTATATTTGTTGCTTGGGGATCGAGATAGAATTGAGCTTTGTGTATTGATTTCACACCCATCAATTTTATTTTATTAAAAAGTATTTATTTGGCTATGTAGGATCTTTGTATGTGGGTTCTTTCACTGTGGCGAGCAGGCTCAGTAGCTGTGGCTTGTGAGCTCTCTAGTTGTGGCGTGCAGGCTCAGTAGTTGCTGTTTGTGGGCTTAGTTGCTCTTGGCCATGTGGGATATTAGTTCCCTAACCAGGGATCAAACCCACATCCCCTGCGTTGAAAGGCAGATTCTTGACCACCAGGGAAGTCCTGTACCCATCAATTTTAATGAAATTTTATTAATTCCAATTTATCTATGGGGTATTTTGAATTTGTATGTTTAAAATCATATTATTGGAAATTATCACACATATTGGCTCAGTTCCAATCTTTGTAACTTATATTTCTTTTTCTTAGGGCTGTCAAAATCTTGGCTGTCTGTGCCCTGATGCTGAAGAGAAATAGGGAGACAGAGTTATGGAGGAGAAAGGGGGAACCAGTAGGCTAGTGCCTCAAGAACTGTGACCCCTCTCCCTGGGAAATAGGGAGAGGTTATATAGTCAGTCCGGCGAAGGCGATGGCACCCCACTCCAGTACTCTTGCCTGGAAACTCCCATGGATGGAGGAGCCTGCTAGGCTGCAGTCTGTGGGGTCGCACAGAGTCGGACACAGCTGAAGTGACTTAGCAGCAGCATATAGTCAGTCAGGGCTATGTGATAAGTGTTAAGGCAGTAACAGTCTTGTATTCTTTCTTCTGCAAAGTTTTAAAAGAATGGGCTTGCTGACAGGCTCATGGTGTGTGAAGAGTATCCGGTGGTTAGGTCTCCTAACCTTGATGAGATTGGTCCCTTTAATCTTGTCTCAGGTGGGTTCATGACTGTTCCTACCTTGATCAGCAACTGTTCTGTCTTTTGGAACTCAGAGAAGGTCATGAAGACTGAAGTTTTACCTGTAAGAAATGGGGGACGAAAAGTTCTCTGGGCCTGGGAGTTCCACAGGCCCTGCTTGGCATCACTGATTAGTGCAACATTGAATGGAGAGCAGACATCCCTTTCTCATTCTTACCTCAGAGAGAAATCTTTCAACATTTTACTAATAAGTATATAGTTGCTCTAGGTTTTTTTATAGATATCAATTGTCATATTATGTAAGTCTTTTTTAATCCCTAGTTCTCTTAGAGTTTATTATAGATATATAATTGCACATCTGCAGTCAAAGGCTCTCCCCACTATCCCTTATTTTGAATTATTTGAAAATAACTAGTTATTTTTTAATTGAAATTTTACGCAGAACTGTCACATAGAGAGGAAAGAAGTTGAACTTCTCCACTCACACTCCTCCCCCTCCTCTTCTGGCTCCTAATGCCCCGCCCCTTCCCCCCCCCCCCCCCTCCTTCCCCTTCTCCTTCCTCTCCTTCTCCTTCTTCCACCAAGCAGCAGCCTCAGCAGCAGCTCTATAGAACCATTGCTTTAAACCAGCTTGCTTTTTTCACATCCTTTCCTTACTGTTTAAAGCTCTTGTGTGTGTATCCTCAGTCAATCGTGTCCAACTCTTTGTGACTCCATGGACTGTAGCCCACCAGGCTCTTCTGTCCATGGAATTTTCCAGGCAAGAATACTGGCGTGAGTTGCCACTTCCTCCTCCTGGGGAGCTTCCCTGGTGGCTCAGACGGTAAAGCATCTGCCTGTAGTGCAGGAGACCGGGGTTCGATCCCTGGGTTGGGAAGATCCCCTGGAGAAGGAAATGGCAACCCACTCCAGTACTCTTGCCTGGAAAATTCCATGGACTGAGGAGCCTGGTAGGCTACAGTCCATGGGATCGCAAAGAGTCAGACTCGACTGAGCGACTTCAGTTTCAGTTTCCTCCAGGGGATCTTCCTGACCCAGGGGTCCAACCCGAGTCTCTTGCATCTTCTGTATTGGAAGGCGGATTCTTTACCACTGCGCCACCTGGGAAGCCAAAGCACTTACATATACAAATCAAAAACGTGGAATAATAAGTAGGTAACGTCTGTGGAACACTTACTTTGTGCCAGGTATGTTTGTTATTAAGGGTTTACATGGATTAACTTGTTTAATTGTCACAACTATCCTGGGAAGTACATACTATTATTAGAGATGATTTCTCATTTTATTTTAAAAATTATTTTATTTATTTTTGGCTGTGTTGGGTCTTTGTTACTGTGCATGGGCTCTCTCTACTTGCAGCAAGCAGAGGCTACTCTTGGCAGCGTGTGAGCTCCTCATTGCGGTGGTTTTCTTGTTGCAGAGCACAGGCTCTAGGCACATGCACTTCAGTAGTTGTGGCTCACCGGCTTAGTTGCCCCCTGACTAAGTCTCTTAGTTCCCAGACCAGGGACTGAACCAATGTCCCATATGTTGGTAGGCTAACTCTCAACCACTGGAGAACCGGGGACATCTTATTTTCTCATTTTGTAGATGAGAAGTCTGAGGCTTGGAAAGTTAAGTAACTTAGCTCAAGATCACATAACTAGCAAGTGGTGGGTTTTATTCCATTATCTACCAGTCTTAATGGATAAACTAAGCTGTTTTCTAGTGCAGACACCTTGCGTCTCCAACCAGTGTAGCTAGCCATGTTTGAAAACATCTCGTGCTTTAAGTTCTAGGAACATCTGTTATATGTTTGCTTCTGTTTGCATAGCAGCACAGCTGGCTAAATAGGAGACGAAAGACACATAATGAGAGGTGACAACAAGAAGTGCTGTTTATTATTTGAAAATTTGCATCCAGGATAACACATCCCATCTGAAAATGTATTATTGATGCTAAATATATTATTCGGATGTCATCTCAGATGTGGTATTTGTCAGAAACAGAGAGAACTGTTTTCTCAAAACACATCACACTCAGTGATCCTAATATCAGAAGCTGTTTATGTTCATTCTAAATTACTTCAGTGGTTCAGTTTGGACCTTATCTATTAAGTATGCATTACCTTAGGTGAATTATTTAGTTGTGTTAAAATATCTAGGGACTGAGATACTGATTTATTTTGTGTTCCAATACGTTGCAGTATCAATGGCACAGAACGTGGTCTTTTTTTTCTTTTTCCTGGTAGAATTTCTGAAGGATTACTTCGTCTCTGTCTCTCTCTCCCCTTCCCTTTGCCTCTTTTTTCCCCTCTCCTTTCTCTCACAGAAACCAGTTATTGTATTTACTTTCAGAGATTCATTCTTTGGTTTTGTTTGTTTTTGGCTGCACGGGGTCTTTGTTGCTGTGCTTGGACTCTTTGCTGCGGTTGGCAGGCTCTGGAGCACATGGGCTTAGTAGCTGTGGTGCACAGGCTTCTCTGATTGTGGTGCGTGGGTTTAGTTGCCTGGAGGTGTGTGGGCCCAGGGATTGAACCTGTGTCCCCTGCATTGGAAGGTGGACTCTTAGCCACTGGACCACAAGGAAAGTTGCACATTCTTTTTGCTTAACATATCCTAGCCTGGAGGTGTATAGTGCTGTGTATTTATTTATTTGGCTGCATCAGGTCTTCACTGCAGCACGTGGGACCTTAGTTGTGCATTATGTGGGATCTTTCATTGCAGCCTGGCTCAGGCTCAGCAGTTGTCTCCCGCAGACTCCAGAGTGAGAGGGCTTCAGGAGTTGCAGTACTCGGGCTTGGTTGCTCATGCTGCTGCTGCTGTCGCTTCAGTCGTGTCCGACTCTGTGTGACCCCACAGATGGCAGCCCACCAGGCTCCCCGTCCCTGGGATTCTCCAGGCAAGAACACTGGAGTGGGTTGCCATTTCCTTCTCCAATGCATGAAAGTGAAAACTGAAAGTGAAGTTGTTCAGTCATGTCCTACTCTTAGCGACCCCATGGACTGTAGCCTACCAGGCTCCTCCATCCATGGGATTTTCCAGGCAAGAGTACTGGAGTGGGGTGCCATTGCCTTCTCCATTGCTCATAATTCTGTGTATTTAGGTGTTACACTACAATGGCATCTTTCTATTTCTTTGCATTTGTGACCAACATTCTTCTCAAGACAAGGCAGAGAGCTCTTTTTTCTGAGCAAGAGGTATGCTGATGGAAGCCCCCAAAGGAAATTCCACAGGACCGCATCCAGGACACAACCCCCTTAATGTGTGAGTCATTCTCGATCCATTTCCTCCCGCCTTGGGCATTTCTAGTCTTTTTCACCCCTCTTCTACTCCTCTCTCTTTCCTTTACTCTGACAAAGATTCTTTTAGTTCCTCCTTCACGGGAAATAGATGGGGTAACAGTGGAAACAGTGTCAGACTTTATTTTTTGGGCTCCAAAATCACTGCTAATGGTGACTGCAGCCATGAAATTAAAAGACGCTTAAGGAAGAAAAGTTATGACCAACCTAGATAGCATATTCAAAAGCAGAGATACTACTTTGCCAGAAAGGTCCATCTAGTCAAGGTTGTTGTTTTTCCAGTGATCATGTATGGATGCGAGAGTTGGACTGTGAAGAAAGCTGAGCACCGAAGAATTGCTGCTTTTGAACTGTGGTGTTGGAAAAGATTCTTGAGAGTCCCTTGGACTGCAAGGAGATCCAACCAGTCCATTCTAGAGGAGATCAGCCCTGGGATTTCTTTGGAAGGGATGATGCTGAAACTGAAACTCCAGTACTGTGGCCACCTCATGCGAAGAGTTGACTCATTGGAAAAGACTCTGATGCTGGGAGGGATTGGGGGGCGGGAGGAGAAGGGGATGACAGAGGATGAGATGGCTGAATGGCATCACCGACTTGATGGACATGAGTCTGAGTGAACTCCGGGAGACGGTGATGGACAGGGAGGCCTGGTGTGCTGTGATTCATGGGGTCGCAGAGTCGGACACGACTGAGCGACTGAAATGAACTGAACTGAACTCTTTCTATCCTGATTGTAGGTCAAGGCCAAGAGAAATAAAGTCCTAGAAAAATGTATCCGTTTATTACTTGATGGGAATGAACAGGTGAGGTGATATACAAAAACAGTGCTTTGGGTGAAGATATGGCTAATCCAGACCTCTGCTGCTGCTGCTGCTGTTGCTAAATCGCTTCAGTCATCTCCGACTCTGTGCAACCCCATAGATGGCAGCCCACCAGGCTCCCCCGTCCCTGGGATTCTCCAGGCAAATCCAGGTCTCTATCAGTCTTTAAAACTGGATTCTCCACAGTCCACTGGCCATTCAGACCTTTCTCCTAGCTTTAGAAATACCTTTACTACTTAGACCCCTAAATAGTTTTGTATCTAATTATTTTAATGTTCTTTTAAAGAAAACAAATTGTTTTTGTTAACAGCTCATGTCAGGGTTTAACGGTTCTGCTTTGGTCACAGGTAATTATTTTCATGAAAAACACTTGGATCTGTATTCCAAGTTATGTACACATGAGTAAGAGTCAGTCTTGTTTGTATTTTGTCTGCCCTGGCTACACTTGGGGAATTAAAAAAAAAAAAAAAATACTGCACAAGTGCCTAGGAGGCTACCAAATAAAAATTATAGGGAAAACAAGACAGATTAGTAAATACAAAAATTGACAGAGGGATACTTCTAGGTACCAAATGAAAATCAAACATGAAGCTAAGTTTCTGGCGATGGGAGGTGGGTTATATACTACTCAGCAGGAGGGGAAACCTGTAAAACAACAGAACCAGAGAGGGGGAAGAAAAAAATTTCTTCTCTGTTCTCTTAGAGTCTCCAGCTCAGACTAAGAATTAAACTGACATAAGACAGGTTAACAAGAGGAAAACATACAAGTTTTATTAGAATTTTACATATACATGGGAATCTTCACAAGAAAATGAAAGCCCAAAGAAGTGACCCTTTAGAGAAAGAGACAGTACATTTCTGAAGAACTGATAAGTCAGAGAGGTTTGAAATGAAAGTGAAAGTGTTAGTCACTCAGTCGTGTGCAACTCTTTATGACCCCACATGCTATGGCCCACTAGGCTCCTCTGTCCATGGAATTCTTGAGGTAAGAATGCTGGAGTGGGTTGCCATTCCCTTCTCCAGGGGATCTTCTGGATCAAACCTGGGTCTCCTGCATTGCGGGCAGATTCTTTACCATCTGATCCACCAGGGAAGCCCAAGAGGTTTGCAGTAGGGGCATACACTGTGGGGAAGTGACCAAAGATACACAGGGGAAACAAGTGAAAGATGAAGGGTCATTTCGGTGAGTTTTGTGTCTGTTGTTGCATGCTTGTGTGCTCAGTCATGTCTGACTCTTTGCAACCCCACAGAGTGGGGCCCACCAAGCTCCTCTGTTCGTGGGATTCTCCAGGCAAGAATACTGGAGTAGGTTGCCATTTCATCCTCCAGGGGATCTTCCCAACTGAGGAATCCAACCCATGTCTCCTGGGTTTCCTGCATTGGCAGGCAGATTCTTTACCACTGTGCCACCTGGTAAGCCATTCTAGTAAGTTTATATAGATCCAGTTCAGCATCAGTTTCCAGTTTCTAGAGATAAGGATGGTCTTTTCTTTCTGCTATAGAAAGGGTACCTTTCTCATGGGAGATTTTATGGCCTGTTTTTCAGTAGAAAAAAGAGAGATCAGAGAGCCTTTCCTGCACCTGTTTTTTCTCAAGTGCCTTCAGTTCAAAACAATCACTATCCCAGAGTGGCGTATTTTGGGATGGTGTGTCCTAAATTATTTGGGGAGATGTCTGTGTGGAAGTCAGGGGATGTTCTGAATATCTATTACTCAATGTACCAAATCATCCCAAAGCTTAGTGGCTTTTAATAATATTAGTCATTTATAATTTCTTATTGTTTTCATGGGTCAGAAATTTGAGTGACTTGATCAAAGGGTTCTGGCTTAGGTGTCTCATGAGGTCACAGTCAAAGGATGGCTGGAAGTGGTGTCAGAGACAGACAGAGACAGAAAGAATTAGAAGAAAGGGAAGCCAAGCCTGGAGCTTTAAAAATTTCCACCATGTATAGATGATTTGGCAGTGAATAATGAGAAGCTGTGATTGAGAGACTGAAAGGCAGTCAGGAGAGTGTGATGTCATAGTAGCAGTGGAAGAGAATGGCTTCAAAGAGGATCTCCAACAGACGCTACTGAGAGGGCCAGTATGATGAACACTGACACACAGAACACATGTGATTTGTAGTATGGAACTTAATGGGGACTATTTTATTCAGGGAATGGGGGAAGGATTGAAGCAGAAATGAGAAACAAGGAAATGGAGACAAGAGTGTGGACACTCTTGAGAAGTTTGGCTCCGTGTAGAGTGAGAAGTGGATTCCCCTGGTAGCTCAGCTGGCAAAGAATCTGCCTGCATGTAGAAGACCTCAGTTCAATTCCAGGGAAGATCCCCTGGAGAAGGGATAGGCTACCCACTCCAGTATCCATGGGCTTCCCTGGTGGCTCAGATGGTAAAGAATATGCCTGCAGTGTGGGAGACCTGAGTTTGATCCCTGGGTTGGGAAAATCCCCTGGAGGAGGGCTTGGCAACCCACTCCAGTATTCTTGCCTGGAGAATCCCCATGGACAGAGGAGTCTGATGGGCTACAGTCCATAGAGTCTCAAAGAGTCGGGCACAACTGAACAGCTAAGCACAGCATAGTACAGAATGAGAAATAAGAGCTAGGCTCTTTGCCCTCAAAGGTTGATTCAAAGATTTGCAGCATCAGCATCTCTTCATTTCCTTATTAGAAATTCAGCGTCTTGCGCCTATCACAAACATACTAAATTTGAATCTGCTGTTTAACAAGTTGCCCAGGTGATTCTTATGTTTATGAAATTTTCAGAAGCACTGATCTGGGGAGGATTGTTTTTAATTTGTTAATGTATTTAAATACTGGTGAGAAGAATCCAGTAGAGAGAGAGGGATGGAAAATGAGCAGAGAAAATTCTATCTGGAATTTCCAAGAAAAATGGTCCATCTCCAGTGTTGTGTCTCAGTCTCTGGACTAGCACTGGAAGGAGTAATCATAAACCTGAAATTTCATAGAGAGTGTTGACTTAGGGGTCAACACTTAAGTGTGTCTACTTCAAGAAAACCAAAAAAACAGAAGTCCATCCTGATCCTTGAATCTAGTAAGAGAAAACTATAATTTAGGCTCAAACTTTGCAAACCTATTCCAAATTATGGAGAATGGCACATAATGGTTCAGTTTGTTTTTTATTATGGAAATTGCCAAAATTATTCAGAAATGTAAAAAGATTAACAATGTACTCTTCACTCAGTTAACAATCTTTTGAACAAGCACTTTTATATTTTTTTGCTGGAATATTTTAAAGCAACACTTAGGCATCATACCATTTCACCCCTAAATAATCCAATGTGAATGTGAAGTCGCTCAGTCGTGTCTGACTCTGTAGCCTACCAGGCTCCTCTGTCCCTGGGATTTTCCAGGCAATAGTACTGGAGTGGATTGCCATTTCCTTCTCCAAAGGATCTTCCCAACCCAGTGATCGAACCCGGCTCTCCCACATTGTAGACAGATGCTTTACTGTCTGAGCCACCAGGGAAGTCCACCTAAAAATAATAAGTTTTTGTAACTAACAAAATAAAAAGTAATTTCTTAACGTAATCTAACACTCATTTCTTATTTAAACTTCTCTGATTGTCAACAAAGTTGTTTTGTTTTTTTTCCTTTCAGTTAGTTTGTTCCCAAACAATAACCATATATTGTATTTGGGTATTATGTCTCTGAAGTATTTTTGTTTGTTTTGGCTTAGCTTTCCAGGTCGCTTGGCTTTCCAGGTCGCTTGGCTTGCAGGATCTTAGTTCTCCTATCAGGGATGGAACTGGACACCTGCCTTTGAAAGCGCCAAGTCCTAACCATGGACCACCAGGGAATCCCTTCTCTCAAGTATTTTTAATCCAGAACAACATTCCTCCCTTCTCTCCCCCTACTCGTTTATGCCATTGATTTGTTGAAGAAACTGGTGAGCTGTGCTGTGGGATGTTCAACAAAATAATCTGAATGGATATTTCTTCATGGTGTGGTTTAACTTGTTTCTTTAGCTTTTAAATGTTCCGTGTGTTGAAAATTAGATCTAATCCCTCGATAAGGTCTTTTTGGCAGGAATACTTCATAGGTACCACTATATACTTCATAATCCATCATATCAGGATGCACATAGTGTCAAATTATCCCACTTAAGGTTTTTTTTTTTTTTTTTGGCTGCACTGCAAAGGATGTGAGATCCTAGTCCCTTGACCAGGGATGGAACCCACCCCCTGCATTGGAAACATTGAGTCTTAACCATTAGACTTCCAGGAAGTTCCCAATTATCTCACTTTGACAGATAACATTTATAAGTGGATTCCAGCACTGAGAGCTTGAGTCTTTCATTATAAAGTTTCCTATTAATCATTTACTCATTTTTTTTAAACATCCACTGATTTTTACCTTAATTAGTTATTTCATTAGAGGTAGAAAAATAAAGCCTTTTTAAAAAAAAACTTTTATGTGGAAAATTTCAAATATGTACAAAATTAGAGAAAAGAATACAATGAATTTCCACATACCTATCACCTAGCTTCACTATTTATCAACACAGTGCCAATATCTATACCTTTTATTTCCACCACCCCAGATCATATTATTATTTTAAGACAAATCCCAAATGTCATAGAATTTTATCTGTAAATATTTAAATATGTATTACTGAAGATATAGAAGTCTTTTAAAAAACTTAACTGTATCGTTCTTCCACCTAAAAAGTTTTTAAAAGAATTCATTTATATCATCAAATAACATGTGTCTGAATTTTCCTTATCCTTTTCCTTAAAAAAATTGTACAGTTGTTTGTCAATATTAGAATTCAAATATGTTCCATTTAATATTGACATATGTCTTTAGTTAGTCTCTTTTATCCAGACTTACCCCATTGTGCTAGATAATTTTACATGTCAACTTGACTAGGCCATGGAGTTCCCAGATATTTGGTCAAATACTATTCTGTTGTTTCTGTGAGAAGCTTTTTGGTTTGTTTGTTTTTGGTGGTTGAGCTCAGGGGCAGAAACTGGGAGGACCCCTGCCTGAAGGGCGGCAGCCAAGAGGAGTTACTCTATGTCCGAGGTCAAGGGCAGCGGCCTAGTGTGCCAGGCTGCGACAGTGCAGGAATGGCCGAGAGGAGCTACCCTGCATCCAAGGTCAGGGGCGGCAGCCAGGGAGGAGCTGCCCTGGGTCCAAGACCAGGGGCGGCACCTGAGGCCAGGGGCGGCGGCCGGGAGGAACAACCCCACGTCCAAGGAGTGGTGGCTGCGTGGGCACAGGAGGGGCCTAGAGGAGCCATCCCACGTTGAAGATCAGGAAGGGCGGCGGTGAGGAGATACCCCTCATCCAAGGTAAGGAGCAGTGGCTGTGCTTTGCTGGAGCAGCCATCTTAAGAGATACCCCACGCCCAAGGTAAGAGAAACCCAAGTAAGATGGTAGGTGTTGCAAGAGGGCATCAGATGGCAGACACACTGAAACCATACTCAAAGAAAGCTAGTCAATCCAATCACACTAAGACCACAGCCTTGTCTAACTCAATGAAACTAAGCCATGCCCACAGGACAACCCAGGGCGGGCGGTCATGGTGGAGAGGGCTGACAGAATTTGGTCCACTGGAGAAGTGAATGGCAAACCACTTCAGTATTCTTGCCTTGAGAACCCCATGAACAGTATGAAAAGGCAAAATGATAGGATACTGAAAGAGGAACTCCCCAGGTCATTAGGTGGCCAATATGCTACTGGAGATCAGTGGAGAAATAACTCTAGAAAGAATGAAGGGATGGAGCCAAAGCAAAAACAATACCCAGTTGTGGATGTGACTGGTGATAGAAGCAAGGTCCGATGCTGTAAAGAGCAATATTGCATAGGAACCTGGAATGTCAGGTCCATGAATCAAGGCAATTTGGAAGTGTACAAACCAGAGATGGCAAGAGTGAGTGTCGACATTTTAGGAATCAGCGAACTAAAATGGACGGGAATGGGTGAATTTAACTCAGATGACCATTATATCTACTACTGCAGTCAGGAATCCCTCAGAAGAAATGGAGTAGCTATCATGGTCAACAAAAGAGTCTGAAATGCAGTACTTGGATGTAATCCTCAAAACGACAGAATGATCTCTTTTCCTCTCTAAGGCAAACCATTCAATATCACGGTAATCCAAGTCTATGCCCCAACCAGTAACGCTGAAGAAGCTGAAGTTGAACGGTTTTATGAAGACCTAAATGGCTGTCTGGGGAGGCCTTACAAATAGCTGTGAAAAGAAGAGAAGTGAAAAGCAAAGGAGAAAAGGAAAGATATAAGCATCTGAATGCAGAGTTCCAAAGAATAGCAAGAAGAGAAAATAAAGCCTTCCTCAGCTATCAATGCAAAGAAATAGAGGAAAACAACAGAATGGGAAAGACTAGAGATCTCTTCAAGAAAATTAGATACCAAGGCAACATTTCATGCAAAGATGGGCTCGATAAAGGACAGAAATGGTCTGGATCTAACAGAAGCAGAAGATATTAAGAAGAGGTGGCAAGAATACACAGAAGAACTGTACAAAAAGATCTTCACAACCCAGATAATCATGATAATGTGATCACTAATCTAGAGCCAGACATCTTGGAATGTGAAGTCAAGTGGGCCTTAGAAAGCATCACTACGAACAAAGCGAGTGGAGGTGATGGAATTCCAGTTGAGCTGTTTCAAATCCTGAAAGATGATGCTGTGAAAGTGCTGCACTCAATATGCCAGCAAATTTGGAAAACTCAGCAGCGGCCACAGGACCAGAAAAGGTCAGTTTTCATTCCAACGCCAAAGAAAGGCAGTGCCAAAGAATGCTCAAACTACCGCACAGTTGCACTCATCTCACACGCTAGTAAAGTAATGCTCAAAGTTCTCCAAGCCAGGCTTCAGCAATACGTGAACCGTGAACTTCCTGATGTTCAAGCTGGTTTTGGAAAAGGCAGAGGAACCAGAGATCAAATTGCCAACACCCATGGATCATGGAAAAAGCAAGAGAGTTCCAGAAAAATGTCTATTTCTTCTTTATTGACTATGCCAAAGCCTTTGACTGTTTGGATCACAATAAATTGTGGACAATTCTGAGAGAGATGGGAATACCAGACCACCTGACCTGCCTCTTGAGAAACCTGTATGCAGGCCAGGAAGCAAGAGTTAGAACTGGACATGGAACAACAGACTGGTTCCAAAGAGGAAAAGGAGTACGTCAAGGCTGTATATTGTCACCCTGCTTATTTAACTTCTATGCAGAGTACATCATGAGAAACGCTGGGCTGGAAGAAACACAAGCTGGAATCAAGATTGCTGGGAGAAATATCAATAACCTCAGATATGCAGATGACACCACCCTTATGGCAGAAAGTGAAGAGGAACTCAAAAGCCTCTTGATGAAAGTGAAAGAGGAGAGCGAAAAAGTTGGGTTAAAGCTCAACATTCAGAAAACGAAGATCATGGCATCTGGTCCCATCACTTCATGGGAAATAGATGAGAAAACAGTGTCAGAATTTATCTTCTTGGGCTCCAGAATCACTGCAGATGGTGACTGCAGCCATGGAATTAAAAGACACTCCTTGGAAGAAAAGTTATGACCAACTTAGATAGCATATTCTAAAGCAGAGACATTACTTTGACGACTAAGGTCCGTCTAGTCAAGGCTATGGTTTTTCCCAGTAGTCATGTATGGATGTGAGAGTTGGACTGTGAAGAAAGCTGAGCACTGAAGAATTGATGCTTTTGAACTGTAGTGTTGGAGAAGACTCTTGAGAGTCCCTTGGACTGCAAGGAGATCCAACAGGTCCATTCTAGAGGAGATCAGCCCTGGGATTTCTTTGGAAGGAATGATGCTAAAGCTGAAACTCCAGTACTTTGGCCACCTCATGCGAAGAGTTGACTCACTGGAAAAGACTCTGATGCTGGAAGAGACTGGGGGCAGGAGGAGAAGGGGACATCAGAGGATGAGATGGCTAGATGGCATCACTGACTCGATGAACGTGAATCTGAGTGAACTCCGGGAGTTGGTGATGGACAGGGAGGCCTGGCGTGCTGTGATTCATGGGGTTGCAAAGAGTGAGACACGACTGAACAACTGAACTTCACTGAACATTTAAATAAGTAAATGGAGTAAAGTAGATTACTCTCTCTAATGAAGGTGGGTCTCACCCAATCAGTTTCTGGTCTGGATAGAACAAAAGGCTGACCATCTCCTGAATAAGGGAGAATTCCTCCTACTTGACTGCCTTTCTGTTCAGTTCAGTTCAGTCGCTCAGTCGTGTCCGACTCTTTGCGACCCCATGAATCACAGCACGCCAGGCCTCCTGTCCATCACCATCTCCCGGAGTTTACCCAGACTCATGTCCATCGAGTCAGTGATGCCATCCAGCCATCTCATCCTCTGTCATCCTCTTCTCCTCCTGCCCCCAGTCCCTCTGAGCATCAGGGTCTTTTCCAATGAGTCAACTCTTCACATGAGGTGGCCAAAGTATTGGAGTTTCAGCTTCAGCATCAGTCCTTCCAATGAACACCCAGGACTGATTTCCTTTAGAATGGACTGGTTGGATCTCCTTGCAGTCCAAGGGACTCTCAAGAGTCCTCAACACCACAGTTCAAAAGCATCAATTCTTTGGCACTCAGCTTTCTTCATAGTCTAACTCTCACATCCATACATGACCACTGGAAAAACCATAGCCTTGACTAGACGGACACTGTTGGCAAAGTAATATCTTTGCTTTTCAATATACTATCTAGGTTGGTCATAAGTTTCCTCCAAGGAATAAGCGTCTTTTAATTTCATGGCTGCAGTCACCATCTGCCTTTAAGCTGGGTTATTTTTCCGCCTGCCTTTGGGTTCGAGCTTCAGCTTCTCCTGGGTCTAGAACCTGCTGGCTTTTGGAGTAGAATTATGCCATCAGCTTGCCTATGTTTCTAGCTTGCTGACTGCAGATCTTAGGACTTGTCAGTCACCTGTAACCACGTGAGCCAATTTCATAATAGTTCACTCTTCTCTATATCTGTGTGTCTATCTATCTGTACTATAGATTATGTTTCTCTGGAGAACCATGATTATACTTCCATAAATCTACCCCAACTCCTTCTTTTTGCCCTTGTAATATTTTTTTTGTTCAAGAAACTGGGTTGTATTTCCTGTATTTCCACTGCTCACTGGAGTTCGCATTCCAGTCTTGTCATTTAACATGTTTTTCTGTCCTTTATATTTCCTGTAAATTGAATCTAATGATTAACCAGATTGACAGCAGATTTTTAATTTCCAAGAGAATTTTGCGAGTGGTGGTGTGTGTACTTCTGTCATGTGGTAAAGAAAGTCCAGTTGTGTTCTTTGTGATGTTAGCAGCCTCACTGATGATCATTGACTAGATAAATTCATTAGAGATTGTAAGATGCTGATATTCTAATTCTGTTGTTCCTTTTTTCCATCTGTGATTCTGTAAAGACCAAATTTAATCATCAGGTATTGGTTACTCTGAGGTAGTGTGTACAGGAAATACAGGAGTAATGATGAATTCTTTGCTCTGTTTAACAGTTTCCAAATGTAATGAATCAGTTCACCAGCACCTTCCCAAAGTGACCAATTAGTTGGATTTTTGAAAGTATCATTTTAAACACAAGGCTTACATACATTTGATGTGTTTTAATCTGTTGCAGTTATTAACACCATTTTTGGCCAGTGAGAGCTTATTCTAGAAGGCTCCTAAGTTCTTTTGATATGAACCTAGTAGTTTTTGGAATCAGCCACTCCTCCACAGAACTTCTTAATAAGCAATGATCTGTAGCGAACACAGTCTGGCCACTAGGGTTCTCCTCGCTCCATGTGAGCTCGGAGACCTCCTTTCCTGACTCTTGGACTGAAGAAGTCTTATAGAAAGTCACTTTGCCTTATAGACAAAAATTTATCCAATGTTTAAGGGTTAGATAAGAAAGAGATTAGAGGTGAAGAGAGCTGGTGTGGATTCTGGCAGATACCTCCAGTTTATAATCCCTGTCTGAAAAATCAAGTGTTTCTGATCTGAAAATACCCTGGGGCAGAACTTAACTATGGCTTCCTGGCGAGTGGAGACAATGTAAAGGGGACATCCCATCGTCTACCTAGGCCATCCTCAGGGTCTGCGTGGCTTCAGACTGTGCCTGCAAGCTGGTGTCCACTTGGGATGAAAAGAATAAGGCCAAAGACTCAAAATTTAAAAATAAATATTTGTTGCTTCCAGTAATTGCATGGCAATTAGGAAGGAAGGAAGGAAATGCTTACCAGCAAGTAGCCCAAAGACCATCACAGCCTGGTTCCTTAACACACCAAGATTATATGATTCATTTTATTCTCAAAAGGACAACTTGAGATCCTGTGGTCAGTGGGGATATTGTAGCCTGAGACTCTCTCAGGTAAGGAGAAAAGGACATCCTGACACTTAGGAAGCAGAGATAAAATTCTGTGATATTCATCAAGGAAGAAGAAAGTGGACTTTATTTATAATTTGTAAGTTAGAAAAGGTGAAAGTGCTACTCTATTTTATTTTTATTTATTTATGGCTGCTCTGGGTCTTCATTGCTGCAACGTGGGCTTTCTTTAGTTGTGACAAGCACGGGCTACTCTCTGGTCGACGTGCATGGACTTCTCATTGTGATGGCGTGGGCTCTAGGACAACGGGTTTCAGTAGTTATGGCTCATGGACTCTGGAGAGAGGGCTCAGTATTTGTGGTGGATGGGCTTAGTTGCTCCGAGGTATGTGGGATCGTCCCAGACCAAGGACTGAACCTGTGTCTCCTGCATTGACAGGCAGATTTTTAACCATTAGGCCACCAGGTAAGTCCAAAAAAATGCTACTTTAAAAAGAAGCCTAAACATGTGTTTGAATAAGATCACAGTGTTAATCCCATAAAATATTAAGGATTTATTTTGTTGAGACTTCAGCTCTCTTTCTGTCATTGCAACCATTTACTTTCTTGCAGAGGGACTGATTTTATCTTCGTTTATCAATCAGACCTTGCATCCAAGAACTGCCCCTTCACCCCTTCTCTGGTACACTGATTATATTGCCCTTTCCCAAGACTTTCTGATTAGATGGCTCTTTTGGTCTTCTCATGAAGCAGGAAAACCAGTGTAGGCCGTCTTATAACCGGAAGGATTCCACTGTCCAGGATGCGACAGGGAGTGTTTTAATGTTGGTCACCTCTCTTTCTTAGGTTTGATCTACAGTTAGATAGCCCAAGTTTCAGATCCTTCTTCCGTATCTGCAGAGCTATCTCATCAGAGGAGCTGTGATCCTTTTAGATTACCTCCAAGAACCCAGGTCTGAGGAATAGTGACTGACACTCATGCACCCGCATGATAGGGAGGTGGGTTCTGGCATCAAATTGCCTAGGTTCAACTTCTAGCTCTGTCCCTTACCAGCTGGGTGACCTGAGCCACGTATTTAACTCTGTTTCGTGTGTTTTTGCATCCTCACCTCTAAAATGGCAATTATATTATTTCTCTGCCTTGTATGACTGCTATGAAGAATGAGCCAAACACTGTATGAAAAATTCTTAGCATGATGTTTTAAGTTCTGGTATATATATAAAAAAGTTTGATGAATGATATCTGTTATAATTTTTTAAATATTTGTTTATTTTTGGTTGTGGGTCTTGGTTCACATGCTCTTCATTGTAGCTTGTGGGCTTTCTAGTTGTGGCACACAGGCTTAATTGCCCCCCCGGCATGGGGGATCTTAGTTCCCTGACCGGGAACCCTAGTCCCCTGCATTGGAAGGCAGATTCTTTACCACTGGACCGCCAGGGCTGTCCTGATAATTGTTATTATTATCTTTCACATGGTAATGTAGTCTTCTGAAGCAGAAACAGTTCAGCATCCCTGGACAGACAATTCCAGCCTTAGTCATTGTCACAAGGGCTGCTTTGATATTGGATTACATTCTTTTGTTTGAATGAATAAACCTTTGTTTCTAGAAAAGAAGATTTGGCTTCTCTAATTTTACTTTTCAGAAATCTTTAAGGGGCCAAAGCTCCCTGTCTCTTGTAGATGGGGAAGCCCTCTATCGGACACCTGGTTTGGGAAAGTCCTCCTCATGTTTAGTATGATCCTCCCTGTACATCCTAAAGGAAATCAGTCCTGAATATTCATTGAATGACTGATGCTGAAGCTGAAGCTCCAATACTTTGGTCACCTCATGCGAAGAGCTGACTCATTTGAAAAGACCCTGATGCTGGGAAAGATTGAGGGCAAGAGGAGAAGGGGTCGACAGAGGATAAGATCGTTGGATGGCATCACCAACTTGATGGACATGGGTTTGGGTAAACTCCGGGAGTTGGTGATGGACAGGGAGGCCTGGCGTGCTGCAGTCCATGGGGATGCAAAGAGTCAGACATGACTGAGTGACTGAACTGAACTGAACTCCCTGTACAGAGCCAGTTTAATAAAACCCTCTTCTCCACCTTCTGCACTGACACAAACTTGCTGTTCCTGGTATCAAGAAGTGGCAGCATCAACCCACTCAGTCATCTGTGATTTGTCTCAAAACTAGAATCCAGCCTTGTCTGCCCTCACCAACATCACTGTGTTTCCAGCAACATTTTCGTCCACCTGGGTTTGGGGTAATAGCCTCCTCTGTAATGCATGTATCTGCCTGCAGTCTTGCCTCTTTCTCCTCCGCTGGCTTAGGCCATTAGAAGGTCATTTCAGTGGATGGTGAGGGTCTAAGTCAGACTGGAAACTGAAGAGAAAAAAGAAAATGGATACTGTGAATGTAAGGAACACCTAAGGAGTTTACCTGGGAGTGAGAGGAGAGAATGAATATAAAATAGATTTTCCTGAATGATCAACAGGAAAATTCCTTAAAACAAGCATGATTGTGGCCAGGGAGACAGGGATGAAGGATGAAAAAAGCAGCATGTGTCCCAGGATCTGGTGCAAGAAAAGAAAAGATAAAGTCAGTTAAGACTTTAGCGTGAATTTTTTGTGTGTTTTTAGACATCATGATAAAATATATACAAGATCATTTTGTGTATTATGATCCATACATATAAGTCAGCAATAGTTAGATAACATTAATACAGTACAAGGAAAAATTAGTGAACAATATATTATTTTTTATTCCTTATTGATGTACAAAAGGAAGATTTTCGAAAAATAGTGTAACCATCAATTTTAATTTGTTTTCAATTTCTTTACCCCAAATGAAAGGTTTTCTTGCCCTAACACCAGGGTAATAATTTTCTTCCAGTAATTGAGCACACCGACAGTGGCAACATTCACATGAATACCCCCCACCCTGAAGAGGACAAAAAAATTCTGCCCCTAAATACAAGATAAGTCTCATTCAGGCCTCCTTTCCTGTGCTTGGTTCCTGTTTTGTTTTAGATAATAGACTAAGGATTTTTGGTTTTGGTTTTTCCTTTGTTGACTCTAGGAACTCTTGAATCCTAATTCTAGATTGAAGCTTCCCACCAGGTAACACCATCACACTTTCATTCTTTGTGTTCTACATCAAAGACCACCTTTACTGGACTTTGTTATCATTTCATTTGATTTTTCTGGTTTATCACATTTATCTTTAGTCAGTGAGTTGAAACATTCCTTATGTACAATAAATCTCCCCAGTGGTTTAATACTTTACAGTTAATAAAACTGTTTCAGTGGGTTGTTTCCTGATGCTTTCCTGATGCTTTAGGTACCTATAGAGTTCTTTGTGGCTTCATTTTATATAAGAACAAACAACTACTACAGAGATATGGGGCTTGACTAAGTTTATATATCATTTTTAAAAAGCCAGTCTTGAAGATAAGCAACTATTATCTTCTGTAATTTTAAATACATGTTATTTATCTTTAATAACTGAATAAAAGATGCAAGGATAAGTTATGATAATATAATATCACTTATTATTAAATATAATAAACACATTTTTGTTTCTAGGGTTTATATGAGATAAACATGACTACTTATTCATTTTGGTTTATGTTTGATTTGTTTTATTTCAGATCTTTGTCTTATGAGTGAATGTTCATAGAACAATTTATACATTGGAATATAAAAGCATATATAAAATTTTTAACATCTTCTGTGAATCCTTAATATAATTTTGAACTAAGTGGGAAACAAAAAATAGTAAATATTTTTCTTTCTAGTTTACAGAAGAGCAAAGACTAAAGTAACTTTTAAATGATCTCATTAGCTTAAAAGTAGGAAATTAATTGTATAATTAAAACTGGAAACAGTTTGATTTGTGGTGGCATTGGGATTATGAGTGAAATTTTCTTCATTTTATTTCAATTTCTGTTAAGGCTGTACAGCTATTATATGTGACAAATAAATAAAATTAGCTATTGAAAAAACACAGGATTATATATGATATGTAAAGTAAATTATTTTTCAATTCTATGTTTAAAACATTGAAAACTATTAAAATGTCTCTTTTTATAATTGCATCTGAAGCTAATAATTTTCAAAAGATTGTTTTAACAAAAAAAAAAAATTTTTTTTATTTTATTTTTTAAAAACCCCAAAACTATTTAAATGGCTCTTTTATTGCGGTCGATGGTTTTTCATAGACAGTGTTAAACCAGGTAAAGAATCTGATTTGTCATTAATAATTGACTAGTAGAAAGATATAGCTATTATCTAAAGTAAATGATGAACCATTTTAATTTAGTTGCATAGCATAGAATACAGTGAATTCTCGATTGGAACAAAGTAAACCCACAAATAATCAGAGTTTCCTTTGGTCAATCTTTTAAGGAGAAGCAGGAAAAATTAAGAACATATGTATTCTGTGTGTCTATCTCCAAATTTCCAGTATGTGTTTGGCTCCATTAGAAACTGAGGTCAGTTGTTTTGTCTAGATTTAGAAAATGTTTTATAAAGTTTGAAGTTAAAGGTCAATACTGAGTTGAACAAAAATCCATTAAAAACACTGATGTCCTCAAAGAAAATCATTATTTTTTATTCAGTATGAATTAAATAATGTGTAGCAAGATAAACAGACTGGTTCCAAATTGGGAAAGGAGTATTTTGTCACTGTATATTGTCACTCTGCTTATTTAACTTATATGCGGAATACATCATGAGAAACGCTGGATGAAGCACAAACTGGAATCAGGATTGCTGGGAGAAATCTCAATAACCTCAGATATGCAGATAACAGCACCCTTATGGCAGAAAGTGAGGAAGAACTAAAGAACCTCTTGATGAAACTGAAAGAGGAGAGTGAAAAAGTTGGCTTAAAACTCAACATTCAGAAAACTAAGATCATGGCATCTGGTCCCATCACTTCATGGCAAATAGATGGGGAAACAGTGGAAACGGGGAAACAGTGGAAACAGTGAAACTTTATTTTGGAGGGCTCCAAAATCACTGCAGATGGTGACTGCAGCCATGGAATTAATAGACACTTGCTCCTTGGAAGAAAAGCTATGACCAACCTAGATAGCATATTCAAAAGCAGAGACATTACTTTGCCAACAAAGGTCCATGCAGCCAAAGCTATGGTTTTCCAGTGATCATGTATGGATGTGAGAGTTGGACTATAAAGAAAGCTGAGTGCAGAACTGATGCTTTTGAACTGTGGTGTTGGAGAAGACTCAAGAGTGTCTTAGACTGCAAGGAGATCCAACCAGTCCATCCTAAAGGAAATCAGTCCTGAATATTCATTGGAAAGACTGATGCTGAAGCTGAAACTCCAATATTTTGGCCACCTCATGTGAAGAGTTGACTCATTGGAAAAGACCCTGATGCTGGGAGGGATTGGGGGCAGGAGATGAAGGGAATGGCAAAGAATGAGATGGTTGGATGGCATCACCGACTCAATGGAGATGAATTTGGTTAAACTCCGGGAGTTGGTGATAGACAGGGAGGCCTGGCATGCTGCAGTTCATGGGGTTGCAAAGAGTTGGACACGACTGAGCAACTGAACTGAACTGAACTGTAGATAAACAGAAACACAGAACCACAGCAGCATTTTGTCTTTGACATGGAGTAAAAATGAGAATTTTAGATGTAGCCTGTAGGCCCTACAAGATGTTTACTCTTTCAAAGCATGTCACATTGCCTAGGCCAGTTTGGTTTAGCCAACAGTACTATATAGTACTGGGTCTTTTGCCTGGGGTAGACATTATACCAGGAGCTAGAGACTCCAAAATCTTTGAAGTTGGTCGTTTTCCCTCCTGTTCCCACTTCCCTGGAATCAAGCAATGGTATTTGGTTTACTTAGCCATTTAAGCAAGCGTGAAACATTGCAGAAAAAGATATAAAACATAAAAGTCTGTTTAATGAATAATTAGAATAATGCAGATATAATCACCCACAAGAAATAATACAAACAGTAGTGTGATCACTTCCCAAAGCAAAGGATAAGATAACACTAGCATCCCCAGAACACCTACAACTAACTCCCTGTGACCTTTCCCCTTAATATCCCTTGTCATCTTCCCTAGAGGTAACTTCTCTCCTCACTATGGTAATCACTTCTTTGTTCTACTTTCTAGTGTTCTTTTAAAATCATTTCAGTAGGTATTTCCTCAATAATATAGTTTAGTTTTGCTTACATTTGAACTTTATGTAAATGAACATTTTAAAAATACTATCCATATTATTTTTCTTGTTTCTGTCATTCAGCATTGTGAGATTCACCCATGTTGCTTCATGTAGTTGGTTTTTCCATTTTGATTATTCTGTACCACATTTTTACTTACCCATTCAACTGATGCTGGAAATTAACATTGTTTTTCTTTTGTGCCTCTTATAAACTATGCTTACTCTTGATATGTCCTCTGGTTCTCATATGTATAAGTTTCAGTCTTGAGTGTGTATGTATAGCCAGGTGAGGAACTGGGTGGGCGTATTGTTCACTTTATGTATCAGACTGTTTTTCACAGTCATTGTACCACTTCCGCAGTCCCGCTGCAATGTATGGGGGTGCTCACCATAGAGCAGGGGTGTGTGTGCTATGCTCCGCAGAGCGTTCTTCAGTGGCTGCAGAAGAGGGCAGGGCAGGAGTTGGCCAGTACTATGTTCCCACTTCAATTTACTCAGTGCAGCTTTCACGTTTCCATATTGAACATCAGCAAACTTTTAGTGGGGAAAAAAATTTGCATGACTTGAAAGGGATTGAAAATAACTGATCAGGAAGACAAATTATATACCTAAAACATAGGTTCAGTAAATGTTTGTTGAATAATGAATAAATGAATGAATGACAAAAAAATGAATGAATAGATTTTCAGAACTGAGAGCTGTAAGGCTTTCCAGTTGGCTCAGACAGTAAAGAATCTGCCTGCAATGTGGGAGACCTAGGTTCGATCCCTGGGTTGGGAAGATCCTCTGGAGAAGGAATGGCAACCCACTCCAGTATTATTGCCTGGAGACTCTCATGGACAGAGGAGCCTGGTAGGTCACAGTCTATGGGATCACAAAGAGTTGGACACGACCGCACAACTAACACATTCACAAGAGAATATCTAGCTCTTGCCAGCTCTGGCCGCTGTTCACAGGCAAATGGGCTGTAGGGAAAGGTTATGTGAAGAGCAGGGGTTTGTCTTGCTTTTATTTCTGTTTTCTAGTATCCAGAGAGGAACAGAGAGAGTCAGTGTGAGGTAGAGAGAATAGAGAGTGGATGGAGACAGAGATATTGAAAGGAAGGAGGGAAGAAGTGAAGCAAAGGGGTCATTTTTTTTCTCTATAAGTCATTCTCTTTCATTTTGCTGAGTGGGTTCCCAGAGCACAGTCTGAAAACCAGTGGCCACCAGAGAATCCCTTTCTTGGTCTCATCACAGCTCAGTTTCTCCACTTTTGAGTTATTTTGTTCTTGATGTTCCTTGGGAGCTTAGGTCTGTGTCAGTCTGGAGAACTTCACCACATCTCATTGGTCTCACCAGCTGCCCTTTGACAGATTCTTAAAACTCCTTAAACACAGCTGCAAGGACTTCCCCATAACTGGGTCTCAGGGTTGCTGAGGAGGTCAAGGGCCTCCAGAAACTGTCTTCATCGTTGATGTCCTACTTGCTGATGCCCTTCAACCACAACTAGCTTGTAGTCTCTTTTAGTTCAGGCAACCCATATATAAGTATGTATGCCTGCTATATACTTATATAATCCTTGATGCTATATTAACCAAAAAGGAAAACATTCAAGAATCCTGGGAGCTGTTTATTCCAAAAATGATTTAACTAAAAGGAATGTGATCTTAATAACATCTTTTCTGTCTTCATTTTATTCAGAGTGCTTACATAATTAAATTCTATTGGTGATGAAAGTGGTGAGCTACCTGAAAGTAATCAGCACTATCTACTTTAACTTTTCTCTTTGCTTTAAGGCTCTATTTCAAGTTCTTTCACTTGTGGGCATACACATTTCCCAATTTCAACAGAGACTTTTCTTCTCTTTAGGAAAGAACCTACATAATTTTCTTTAAGGTTAACATTAATATGGAATTCTATCATTCAAATTTATGGCTATAATTGAGAATCTTGCATTATTTGATCTAAGGATAATCAAAATGAATAGGACTGTGGGCAGATCAAAGTGGGTTTTCAACACATGCAACAGCAAAACTAAATAGGGTGATTTAATACTGCCTAATATAATATTCAGTATTCATGGAGTGCTTCCCTCGATTTCCTCAGACGAAGTCATTATTCCCTCTAACGGACAAATCTGAATAAAAAAAAATCACAGATGCAATTGCATATCAGTTTTGACACCTGGAAATTCTTACCATGTGTGAACTACTTTTCACAGACATTCATTCATTCTCTAATCATCTGTTGAGTGCCTATTAGGCACTGTGTTATGCACTGAGAGTAGAAAAGCAAATTAAAAGAAAACGAGAAGTGATTGGTCCCTTACTGATTATTTGAGTGGCAAAGAATTGAGAAAAAGACTAGAAAAGAAGTGAGACAGCAATTAAAATTACTAAGTAGTGGGATACATGCTATGATTGAGGTAAATGGAAGGGGAAATGAGAATTTGGGATCAGACAGCATACAGCAATGATGGATGGGACTTGGGAAAACTTTCTAGAGTCCCTGAATCTGAAAAATTGTAAGAGCCAGGCAAAGGGAGATGGCAAGGACATTCTAAACAGAGGTGGGCAGGAAATGCAAAAATCCAGAAGTAAGTCTTTCTTGTGTCTTATGGCCCCAGAATTGCAAAAGGGGCCATAATGATTAGAGATTATATGAGGGCTGGAGAGTGATAAGAGATGAGGCTGGAGAGATGAGTAGACACCATATCATGAAAGGCCTATAGCCCATCGAACTGCGTTGAGTAGTGTCCCCTAAAAGGTCATGATGGGTTAGAGTTCACGTAGTCTTAGTGAGTCATATATTGGCAGAAAAATCTAGTTCACAGAGGGAGGAGACAGAAGAAAGTTTAAAAAAAAAAAAAAAAAAAATTCAAGTGAAGTTGTGTTGGGAAATACAGAGTTTGAGGAAAGAGATTCCTTTGGGAACCGATTATACCTTGAACTCAAAATGTGAGCTTTTGGAAATAGGGTCTTAGCTGATGAGGTTAGTTAAGGATCTCAAGGTGAAATCCTTCTGGATTAAGTGTGGGCCTTAATCCAATGACTGGTGTCCTTAGAAGAAGAGGAGAGGACCCAGACACACAGAGAAGGAGGTCACGTGAAGCTGAAGGTGGAGCTTGGAGTGATGCAGCTCAAGCCAAGGAATGCCAAAGATTGCTGGGAGATACCAGAATCCAGAAAAGAGGGAAGAAAGATTCTTTCCTAGAGACTTCAGAGAGAGAACGGCCCTGCCAACATATTGATTTTGGACCTTAGCCTCTAGAACTTTGAAAGAATACATTTCTGTGGTTTTAAGTCATTAAATTTGTGGCAATCTGTTACATCAGCCCTGGGCAACTAACATAATCATAATAAGGAGTTTGAACTAACATACAGTCATGTATGTCAGGTGTCAGCCTTAACATGTCCTATGACAAGATTTAAGCAAAGAAGTGACATTATTGGTACTTTAAAAAGGTCACTTGTCTACATTGTAGAGGTTGGATGTGAAGAGAGACTGAATACGGGGTTATGTTGGGAGGATCTAGAAAAGGGCAACGTTAAGTTGAAAAGTGAGGGGGGATGAAAAGAAGTGGCTGGATTTGTGAAGTGGTAGAAAAGGTAGATTTGACAGAATTTCATTATTTCTTAGATATGAAGGATTTGTGAAGAGTAAAATATCAAGAACTCTCAACATAACAGCCTATCTTTCCCACAACTCATTCGAAAAAGCATCTATTCCTATCTACAGCTCCAGTTAAGGCAGAGGACATAGGCATGACATATTTGCACCATTTGAGTCAGTTAGGTTGGGGCAATCTGAGTCTCTCCTGGTATGAACAGTGACATCAGAGAAATGCTGATGTGGCCTTAGCCTGAAAGGTCATGCTGGGTTAAAGTAGTCTTGCTGCTACTGCTGCTTAAGTCACTTCAGTCATGTCCAACTCTGTGCGACCCCTTAGATGGCAGCTCACCAGACTCCCCCGTCCCTGGGATTCTCCAGGCAAGAACACTGGAGTGGGTTGTCATTTCCTTCTCCAATGCATGAAAGTGAAAAGTGAAAATGAAGTTGCTCAGCTGTTTCCGACTCTTCACGACCCCATGGACTGCAGCCTTCCAGGCTCCTCCGCCCATGGGATTTTCCAGGCAAGAGTACTGGAGTCTTATTGAGCCATATATTATCAGAAAAATCTAGTTCACAGAGGGAGGAAACAGATGAAAGCAAAAAAAGAAAGAAAAACTCAAGTGAAGTGGGAAATACAGAGTTTGAGGAAAGATCCTCTTTGAGAGCTGATTATAATTCTTACAAATGCCTTCCATGAGATTATTCTTAAGCATGTGATAAATCTTCTTTTTGCAAGATCCAGTGGTTTTTCTATTTTGTAATCACACCATCTCATACTGTCATACAAGATCTCTGGCATGGATCACTGGATAGATGGCAGTACCATTTATCAAGAGGGAAGAATGGGAGGGAAACAAGTTTTGAGGAAAAATAATGAGTTCAGATTTGGACACCTTACCTTTTGGGTGCTTATATAACATGTAGGCAAGTCCACTGTGGACACAGAAGATCTTATGAGAATGTTTTGGATTAGAGTTCAGCTCTGGAAGCCATCACACTGTAAATATTAATTGGCACCTTTTTTTTCCAAGGTGAGTGGGAAAAGAAGGCTCAGGGTGCCAAGAAGTCTGACATCTGAAGGTCTTCCCTATTCCAGAAAGAGGAATCCACAGAGGCGGATAAGAAGTAATAGCTAGAAATGTAGAAGAATAGTCAGAAAAAGTGTGAGGATCGGGTTGGGTGGGGTCTTAGAAAGTTGAGAAAGGAAAGTACTTCAAAGAGGGCAAGAGCATCGTCAGCTGCTGGGGTGAGTACATATTGGTCTTTAATTTATTTATTATTTTTAAATCAAGGAAGAAGCCACTGCTAACTTTGGTAAGAGGAGATTTGAGGAAGTAATGAGAGTAGAAGACCATGAGTGGAAACTACAGATTACATTTTCAATGGGCTGGCTGTAATGGGGAGAGAGACATGTAGCGGTAACTAGACGGGAACATAGGACAAAAGGAGGTATCTATTTGCCTAAGATGGCAAAGACTTAGACTGAGGGAAGAAAGTCGGTAGCATTTGATGATAATTTAGAATCATTAATTAATCAAGGTCTCTAGAAACGTTAGAGAGATAGATGCAGTGCCCTCTTTCATTGTGGTGAAAGGGAATGGGAATAGAGGTTTTTTTTTTTTAAGGCAAGAATGCAAATAAATTTGTTGACAAGAAGAGTAAAAAGCAGAGGAATTTTTTTCCTAATGATTTCTAATTTGTTTCTGCACAGAAAAGTGAGGTTGCATCAGTTGTGTCTGACTCTGTGCGACCCCATAGATGGCAGCCCACCGGACTACAGTACCATTTATCAAGAGGGAAGAATGGGACGGAAAACAAGTTTTGAGGAAAAATAATGAGTTCAGATTTGGATACCTTACCTTTCGGGTGCTTATATTACAGGTAGGGATTCTGTCCCTGGGATTCTCCAGGCAAGAACACTGGAGTGGGTTGCCATTTCTTCCTCCAATACGTGAAAATGAAAAGTGAAAGTGAAGTCACTCAGTTGTGTCCAATTCTTAGCGACCCCATGGACTGCAGCCTACCAGGCTCCTCCGTCAGTGGGATTCTCCAGGCAAGAGTACTGGAGTGGGTTGCCATTGCCTTCTCCATAAAGTGAGATACTGGAAGTTAAATCTGTGCTGAGGAAACATAACAGAAAGGTAATTTGGAACTACAAATTACCTGAGAAATTCCTTCTCCACCCTCCAGACTAATTCCAAATGTGAAACAGGTGTGAGTACTTAGGAAGTGACCTATAGAAGGGAAAACAACTTCTGGGGTCATCAAAACTATATAAAATCTAAATTAGTTCTTTGTAAAGATCAATAAGAATGCAAACACAGATGTGAGCATGTATGTGTGCACACACATATGTTTACACATACATATGTTTACATATGGGCTCCCCCGGTGGCTCAGCGGTAAAGAATTCGCCTGCAATGCAGGAGCCACAGGAGACTCAGGTTCAGTCCCTGTATTGGGAAGATCCCCTGGAGGAGGGCAGGGAAACCCTCTCCAGTATTCTTGCCTGGAGAATCTCATGGACTGGGGAATCTGGCAAGCTATAGTCCACAGGGTCGCAAAGAGTAAGACATGACTGAAGTGATGGAGCATGCAAGCATGTATACACATACCATTTTAAGTTTGAAAAAGGAAATACAGTAGGAGTCAAAAGAATTATACAAGAAAATCTTGTGTAGTCCATGGTAATAAACTGAAAATGTGAAGGGAACAAATTTTTTTCTGGCAAAATATAAATAACTTAAAGTTAAAAAAACCCAAATACCAATATCATAGGAAGTATTGGACAAGTTAAATCTACTACTTAAGAAAAGGTTCCAGCCTGTCTTTTTTGTTTGAACTGTATTTTAGAGTAACTAAAGAGTTGATAAGGGAAGATTCTTCTTTGTTGAGGAATTTTAATTAATCAATGCAGAAGGAATGATAGAATAAGAAAGTCACCATTTTTATAAACCCTAATAAAACAGTGGCTTTAAGGAATGCTCATTAACGGCTGCTAAAACTATGCCGTGAAAGGTTGATGGGGAGCTTTATAATGAATGGATCAGGCTGTCAATACTGGAATCCATGCACCAATCTCAATGTCATGGTAAGTGGGGCAACTAGACATTAAGGACAATCATCATGTGATGTAGTATGAAGTGTACCTCACCACATATGAAGAATCCTCCATGGGAAAAAAAAAATGAGCTTAAATATAATCAGGCCTCTATCTAATTTTCAGTCTACAAAAAATGAGAAAAGAGGAGCAAGTTAAGCAACACTAAAAGGAAGCAATAGGCTTCTCTGGTAGCTCACATGGTAAAGAATCTGCCTGCAGTGCAGGAGACCCGAGTTTGATCCCTGGATCAGGAAGATCCCCTGGAGAAGTCACTGGCTACCTACTCCAGTATTCTTGCCTGGAGAATTCCGTGGACAGAGGAACCTGGAGGGCTATAGTCTGTGAAGTTGCAAAGAGTTGGACACTATTGAGCAAACCAACACAGTCTTCTCAGTTTGTAGACCTATTTAGCCTTCAGGTACTTAAAATCCAGTTCTTTGAATTTTAGGGCTTCCCTGCTGGCTCAGATGGTAGAGAATCTGCCTGCAGTGCAGGAGACTGGGATTCAATCCCTGGCTCAGGAAGATCCAATGAGGAAGGGAAGTCTAGAATCTGGAATATTCTGTAAAACAAATAATCATTTATTTCAACAAATAAATGATATGGCAGGCCAGAGAGGGGGTGGTTGAGAAGGTAAGAGGGAACTTTTTAAACTGAGAGAATCAAGAGACAGAACAGCCAACATACAATGTTGTAGGTCTTCTTTGGATTCTGATTCAAATAAATTAATCATTAAAGGATCTTTTTTAAACAATTGAACAATTTTTGTTAGGTGTAATAAGGTGGCCATGGAAAGGAAACTAGAGTGGGGACTTACAGAAAAAGAAAAGGAAATGGGAATAGCAGTAACAGAGGAAAATATAAAGCAAAAGAAGGGTATTGAAGGAACCAGTAATGATAATATGTAATATACTGCAGAGTATGGCCAGTTCAGTTAGGTACACGTAACGTCTCAAAAATACAAATATCTTATTTGTTGATACTGTAATCCCATGTTTAATAATTTTGCAGAAAATTAGTTCTAAGGGGAACTAATTTCATATAAGGGGATATATGAATCGGGTGTTTATTGTAATCATTTTTGGTTTAGCTGAAATTAGGACTTGTATTATATCCATCAACAGGCAAATGACTGAATAGTTTGCAGTCGGTCCATATAATGGAATATGCAGCTATTGAGAAGACTTAACTTAGTGTTATATATGGAGAAAGCAATGGCACCCCACTCCAGTACTCTTGCCTGGAAAATCCCATGGATGGCGGAGCCTGGAAGGCTGCAGTCCATAGGGTCGTGGAGAGTCGGACACGACTGAGCAATTCACTTTCACTTTTCACTTTCATGCATTGGAGAAGGAAATGGCAACCCACTCCAGTGTTCTTGCCTGGAGAATCCCAGGGACGGGGGAGCCTGGTGGGCTGCCATCTATGGGGTCGCACAGAGTCGGACACGACTGAAACAACTTAGCAGCAGCAGCAGTGTTATATATATTGATCTGGAAAGAAGTCCATGAAACAAGTGAAAAAATGCAAATTTCAAAGTAATGGACATGGATTATTCCACTTATTGTAAAGCATACATATATGAGGAGAAGAAAAAAATCCAATATGTGTATATTTCTGTGTCATTGTCTAGTTATCAGAAGAGAGATATAATATAGTTTTATATGATTTTATATATGATTAAATATAAAATATTAATTGTGATGAACTAGCATGATTAATTGGAGAAGGCAATGGCAACCCACTCCAATACTCTTGCCTGGAAAGTCCCATGGACAGAGGAACCTGGTAGGCTGTGGTCCATGGGGTTGCTGAGGGTCAGACACAACTGAGCGGCTTCACTTTCACTTTTCACTTTCATGCATTGGAGAAGGAAATGGCAACCCACTCCAGTGTTCTTGCCTGGAGAATCCCAGGGATGGGGGAGCCTGCTGGGCTTCCATCTATGGGGTTGCACAGAGTTGGACACGACTGAAGCAACTTAGCAGCAGCAGCAGCAGCATGATTAATAGTTATGAAGGAGGTACAAATTTGCTAAGTAGATAACTGAAAGAGAACTTGGAAAAGTCTAGGTTAGGAGATGTGATAACTCTGGTTCTGCAATTGTTCGAAAACCAATTGGGTTCAGCTACTGTCTAGGGTCATGGCTGAGGCTGCAGGACTGAAGAAGCATTGGTCAGATGATTCTCCTGGGGTCCATTAGCAAACCAGAAAGATACAAGGATCCTAACAGGAATCTAAGGAATAAAGGAGAAATGTAGTTTTCAGAGTTACAATCCCAGCATCCTGAAACAAGGAGAGTTTGGAACTGAGAGAAAAGGGCTTAATAACTAGTACCATGTGTTTGCATGTAATTGTGTGGATATGCAGAAAAGTGTTAAATGATACAACTCAACCTGTTCATGTGAACCATCAGTACCTCAAAGGTAAGAAGAGACTGGGAACTTTAAAAAAGAAAAAATAACAACTCCCACATAGTGAATGATGGATTACAATGTGGATATACTATTTATGTAGTAATAATTTTTAGAAATCCACATAACAATGAAGCAGAAAAATTTAAAAAAAAATGGCAATTAGAAGTAGGAATACCCTGGAGTGTGCTCTTGGGAGAGAATAGATCTGTTTCTTCACAGAGCTGTTAGTGTCCTTGGACCTGAGAGGTAGCTGCTTCAAGAGACTGGTTTGTACTCTTAAATACACAGCTAAATTTATGCTTAATTTTCAAATGTATCTAAACTGTGGCAACTTCTTAATGATATTGAATCTGGATGATGGGTAACTGGAAGTTCATTGTGCTGTTCATGCTCTTTTTGTGTATGTTGACTTTTTTTCTTTAAAATATTTATTTATTTATTTGGCTTCACCAGGTCTTAGTTCCAGCACATGGGATTTTTGTTGCGGCATACAGGATGTTTTGTTGTGGCTTTCTATCTTCTCTCTAGTTGTGGTACTCAGGCTCAGTAGTTGTGGCCAAGGGGCTTAGTTGCCCTGAGGCATATGGGCTCTTAGTTCCCTGACCAGGGATCAAACCCATGTCCTCTGCACTGAAAGGTGGATTCTTAACCACTGTACTACCAGGGAAGTTCCTAGGTTGATATTTTTCCCAGATAAATACCAACAAAAGAAGATTCTGACTTTAAAAAATCATGATTTATTTTACAATCATAGCCCATGAAAGGAAGAAAATAGATGTATTTTTCCTAACTCCAAGAGAATTTGTAGAATCCATTATACTTTTTGAATTAATTACAATAAGACCAGTTACAATTTGATGAGTTTAATTCAAGTAATAAACAATGAGGAAATAAAATTTCTCAAACAAACAAGTAAAGCAAGCATCATTATCCTCAAAATTAAGGATAATTTTACGATAAATTATTGTAGGTAAAAATCAAGAGATAGCTGGTGAACTTCTCAAATGTACATGAGCCAGAAATTTCGTCATGATAAGAAACATAAATCTGTCAAAAGGGACTTTCACCCCTACCTGGCTAATGTTTACATTTATAGTTGTCCTCAAAATATCTGATTGGTTCATAGAGTCTGCCTTTGATCTTTATCTCTCTCATAAGCTGCAATGATCAGCTCAATATTTTATAACCTTAAATGTCTGTGTCAGCATCTCATCTGCCCAAGGTTCCTATTATTGAAATATGTATTTATATATGGCATCTCTTCTTTTATCTGGAATTCAATTTAATCAAAGTGGAATCAAAGATATTTGGATATTTTTATTTATTCCTTTCCTCTTGCTTTAAGTCTGTAAATTTGTCAATCTTAAGAATGGAGGAGGCTTGGAAGAGATTATTATTATGTGAAAGAGATGCCTGTTTTTGTTGACTCCAGATAGCGCCTTCAGGATCGTCATAGAACTAGTTAGGTTAAGTATCAGTAATATGTGTGCCCGAAAGAGGTCAGGAGGTGGGTCCTAATCAGACTCCAGAGCCATGTCTACTGGGATGTGGGAGGCAGACTGACATTCAGTGACTGTGAAAACCCTTAGGGCTTTAATTCAGAGGAAATGTGGAGACTTCACGAAGGAGATACTGAGGTTCCCTCTAACAGCGTTTATGCGCTGTGGACTGTGCAGCGCCACGATCCTCCACGTATGTGGGCCACCTCCAACCGAATACACTGGCGAAGCGCCATCAGTGTCCTGTCCTGAGTCTGTGGGGTAGGGGAGTCAAGGACAGTGGCAGAAGTTTGAAATAGCTACCAGATGGGAGAAATAGCTACCAGATGGGAGAAACATCTGATAAAAATATTCACTGGAGAACTTTGGGGCTGTGAGGAAGAATAATCCAAGGTTGGAGGACCTTAGTAGTAGTAGTTTGTCGCTCAGTCGTGTCCGACTCTTTGCGACCCCATGGACTGTAGCCCACCAGGCTCCTCCCTCCATGGGATTCTCCAAGCAAGAGTACTGGAGTGGGTTGCTATTTCCTTCTCCAGGGGATCTTCCTGACCCAGGGATCGAACCCCGGTCTCCCGCATTGCAGGCAGACGCTTTAACCTCTGCACCACCAGGGAGGACCTTAGTACATGATTTTCTCAGCAGCCCCAAAGCAGCCTGCATCCAGGGACTGAGAGGATGGATGAATGAAGTGACGAGAGGCATAGGGGCAAAGATGTTGAGCTCACGGATGAGACTGAACTGATACAACCTGGCCTCTAGCCTGAGTAACAGAAAGAAAGAAGACAGAAGGGAGGAAGGTTAGGGGGAAACACAAGAGACAATCCAGTGTGAGGGGGTTACTTGATTAGATCAAAGGCCAGGGGGTGGAGTAAGATGTGGAAGAACTGGAAGGCTGTGGTCAGTGAGCAATTCACTGGGATTCATTATATCACAGGTGGAGCACATAGGTGTGCAAAGGTCCCCAGGTGTGCCCATGGGAGGAGGTAGTTGTTATGGAACAAAGGTCAGTGAATATATCAAGCCATGGTGAAGCTAGAGTGTTGGATGACTTATCCATGTGGGTGTTAACACTGATGGCAAGTAGCAAAGAGAAAGACTCTCTGGTATGAATTTAGGAAAACACCAGAAGTTTAATAGATTAAAGGTCGCTTTTGTTTATTTTTAAATTTTTTATTTATTTTTATTTATTTGGCTGTGCCGGGTCATAGTTGCAACACTTGGGATCCAGTTCCTTGATCAGGGATCGAATCTGGGCTTCCCTTCATTGAGAACACAGAGTCTTCACCATTGGACCACCAGGGAAGTCCCCAGGCAGCTTTTATTTGGGACTATCAGTCCCAGCCTCTGATCTCTATCCACTGATTTTTGGACTACTGCAAAGGAATTCAAGGACCTTGGTCCTCTATTCTCTGAATATTCCCCACCATAGCCACACCCATCTCCCCCTTCACACACACACACACACACACACACACACACACCTCCAGAAGCCCCACCACACCCACACCCCACACCCATCTCCCCCTTCACACACACACAGACACACCCCCAGAAGCCTCTCTCATTCTAAATTAGCAAAGAGTAGTGGAAAGTTCCTAAATATAAATCTCTCATTAAATCAAAAGAGAAAAGAGTGAAGATGACAATAATTTATGAGGAAGATGAATGGTTTATAATATTACGATGAGTCAAGAAATCTGGATATTTATCACAGGTCTACTTTGTGCTTAGCTTAGAGTTTAAGTGTAAGGGTTTTGGAGTTCAACAGTCCAAAGACCAGATATTCTGCTTAATAGCTGCTTGAGGAAACAAATTACCTCTGGAAACTTCGGATTGTTGTCTTAAAATTATGATCATACCGCCTACTTCATAGAATTGCTATGAGGATTAAATGAGATGTTCCTTGTAAACTATGAAGTGTTTGGTAGAGTAAGGGCTCGACCTCTGCTCGGTATTATCATCCTTCTCCTTCCTTGTTCCTGAGTTGTTGGTTTTTTTTTCCACATGATCCCCTTTCCTCATTCCAGAATAAAGAGAAATTCATCCACCCGTGTGTCAGAGGATGTGATAGGTTCAACTTATACCAATACCAGAGTTGTCTCTCTCCCCAGCTTGTGGTTCAGTGATACTGATAGCTGAGATCCACCAGAATGGGAGTATTTATACTATGGGAATTGTCAAATATTTGAGAATAGGGCTCTTGAAGGGTCTGGTTTTCCAGCACACGACTGCCGTTGGGTTTCTGGTTGGGTGTTTCCCTGTCAGATCAGGAGCTAGATGGCAGGCTGGTATGCAGCTCCTAGGCAGTTCCCGGCCTCTTGCAGATTTTCGTTAGTGAGACTGCTAGCATGAGATATCTGCTATCTTCTCCTGCCTCGGTGCGTCTATCACCTTCTGACTGTGGACTCTGAAACATCCCCATTGCCAGATCCCTGTATTTCACAGCCCTTTCCTGACGCCTCTACAGTGTTCACTTGTGTCAGTCGCTCAGTCATGTCTGACCCTGTGACCTCATGGTCTGTAGCCCGCCAGGCTCCCCTGTCCACGGCATTCTCCAGGCAAGAATCATAGAGTGAGTTGCCACTCCTTTCTCCAGGGGATCTTCCCGACCCAGGGATTGAACCCAGGTCTCCTGCATGGCAGGCAGATTCTTTACCATCTGAGCCACCAGGGAAACCCAGTGTTCACTTAGGGAACCACAATATCTCCAGTGTTATCCCAGCTTATGCCTAATTTTTATCACGGAATTCAAATATTTTTGAAAGAGAAGGGAGGAAGGACTAATAACACACTCCAGATCCCTCAAACACAGCTCCAATATGAGGGAAGTTTGGCCATCTAAATTTTCTAATTTCTTCAGTTTTTATTTTTTTTTCCATCAGAGGCAAAATGCTGGGCTTTTCCACCTGACATTTTGCTTGCAAGTTTGCCATTTTCCCCAGCGGCCTAGAAAGGAGAGCAACTGATTAAACTTTCTAGGTGATTCTATCTGACTTATCCTTACTGGAGTTTTCCCTTTGCTTCTGGCCTATAGATGAATTGTCAGTTTTTATTTTGATTTGGGTGTTCATCTTCTTTCTTCTTCTTAAGTATTTTGATCAGAAGTTGAAAAAGGTTATGTCAGGATCTGCTGGTTGAATGTCATTTTACACTGGAAATCATCCTAAGAGAAACTCAATTTTGCTTATAAACTTTGTTTGTTTGGTTCCTTTTCACACCCCACCCCTCCACAAAGTTGTTATTAAATAGAATTATTTTGCATTATATTCCCTTATAGAAAGTACAGATAGCAAGGACAGGATCCAATTCAATTTTGAGTTTCTAGGAATTTCTTGGACTGTACCACAGTGCCCTGTCTAAAAATACTCCTTCAGTATCTGCAAATAAATGAACAGAATTATGATCCTTGAGAGCTCAGAGGCAGGACATACTCAGATACAGTAAAGTATGCTTTCAAAAATTACCTTTTGGAACCGTCTTACACTGTTGGAGGGAATGCAAACTAGTACAGTCACCATGGAGAACAGGGTGGAGATTCCTTAAAAAACTGGAAATAGAACTGCCATATGACTCAGCAATCCCACTGCTGGGCATACACACCAAGGAAACCAGAATCGAAAGAGACATGTGTACCCCAGTGTTCATCGCAGCACTGTTTATAACAGCCAGGACATGGAAGCAACCTAGATGCCCATCAGCAGACGAATGGATAAGAAAGCTGTGGTACATATACACAATGGAGTATTACTCAGCCATTAAAAAGAATACATTTGAATCAGTTCTAATGAGGTGGATGAAACTGGAGCCTATTATACAGAGTGAAGTAAATCAGAAAGAAAAATACCAATACATTATACTAATGCATATATATGAAATTTAGAAAGATGGTAACGATAACCCTGTGTGAGAGACAGCAAAGAGACACAGATGTATAGAACAGTCTTATGGACTCTGTGGGAGAAGGCAAGGGTGGGATGATTTGAGAGAGTAGCATTGAAACATGTATATTATCATCTGTGAAACAGATCACCAGTCCAGGTTTGATGCATGAGACAGGGTGCTCAGGGCTGGTGCACTGGGATGACCCAGAGGGATGGGATGAGGAGGGAGGTGGGAGAGGGGTTCAGGATGGGGAAGATGTGTACACCCATGGTGGATTCATGTCAATGTATGGCAAAACCAATACAATATTGTAATTAGCCTCCAATTAAATAAATTAAAAATAAATTTTAACATAAAAAATTACCTTTTAAGCTCAATAGATAAAACATGTATAAATTTTTAAAATCCCCTCCAAACTAGTGGCTTTAGCAAGAAACAAAGTCCCAATCTGAGCATGCACTGGATACCATCTACCAACATAAGTTCTGGCAGAGAAAACATTTTATCAGAAGACCTTTCTCTACCAGAAAGACCTGTATTTTAGGGCCATCCTTAGGAATGTGTTGATAGTGGATATTTTCTGAATAAGAAGGTGAGCAGAAGAGGCAGTGAGGAGGCTGACAGTGATTATTTGAAGGCTGCTGTTATGCTGGGGATCTCCGTGGACTGTATGTGGGTGCTGGGAAACAACAGGGGTGAGTCTACACCCCTCTTCCTGCTTCTCTGGTCAATGGGCGGTCTGGAGGGTGAGTAATATCAGCTTGATTTATTTCACCTGTATGCTGCCAGGTTGTGATTAGCTGTCACAGGGGAGTAACCTCACTCGTCTGAGTGAGTCATCAAGTTGTTTTATTTCTGGAGAAGTAATGCCTTTCCTTTCCATGTGGGGAGAGTCAGGTGAGCATGAGTGTTGGGCTTTGTTAAACCAATCAGAATCCTTTTATATGGCAGGAGGCGCCAGCCTGGGTTCATCAGGAGCAAGGCATGCTAAAGTAAGCTCATTTACTTCCTTACAGGGGATTGTAGAAGAAAGGTGATAACTTTTGGTAATTATTTGTTGGTTAGGGAGACACCAGACAAATATATGATATCTTTAAACATGAATCCAGGAAATGTGATGTGGAAAATAATACAGTGGATTATGTGGATTTTATTTTTAGCTAATTTAATAATAGCTAATTAGTCATCTCTAATTAATCAATCCATGTTGGCTTAGAGGTTTTTTTTTTCCAATGTGTGCAGTTTTATGCAGGATTCATGAATTATAGTTTTATAAGCTACCTCAATGAAGACAGATGACTAAAAGCTGAATGCATGGATTATTGGTTGGGTGATAGAATTAAGATCTCCATAGACTACATGATAGACTTTCAAAAGATAAAACTTGGCATGGATTAATGTCCACACTTAAATTTTAAAGAACTAGCCTCACAAACAGAAGTTGAGGGAGATGTAGAACAGAATAAACTTCTTAAAAAATAAAGCAAAGAGTTTTGTTGATTTTAAAGCTTATGCTAAGATCCAACCCGTCCATTCTAAAGATCAGTCCTGGGTGTTCTTTCGAAGGACTGATGCTAAAGCTGAAACTCCAATACTACTCTTCGCTACTTCATGCGAAGAGTTGACTCATTGGAAAAGACCCTGATGCTGGGAGGGATTGGGGGCAGGAGGAGAAGGGGACGACAGAGGATGAGATGGCTGGATGGCATCACGGACTCAATGGACGTGAGTCTGAGTGAACTCCGGGGAGTTGGTGATGGACAGGGAGGCCTGGCGTGTGGCGAAATGAACTGACCTAATAGTTTGCTGCTGCTAAGTCGCTTCAGTCATGTCCGACTCTGTGCGACTCCATAGACGGCAGCTCACCAGGCTCCCCGGTCCCTGGGATTCTCCAGGCAAGAACACTGGAGTGGGTTGCCATTTCCTTCTCCAATGCATGAAAGTGAAAAGTGAAAGTAAAGTCGCTCAGTGCATCCGACTCTTAGCGACCCCATGGACTGCAGCCTACCAGGCTCCTCCACCTATGGGATTTTCCAAGCAAGCAAAATGAATTACTAGATTGTGTTATTAAAATTATAACAAAAGAGGAATGGAGGCTAGTCTTTCTGTGATGATCAGAACACATTCATGCTTATTTATTACTATGGCTCAGGTCATCATTCCAGAAATTATGGGGATTTAAAAATGTTTTAGAGATAAGCCTGTTTTTAATAACCACAACAGAAGATAGGAATTGAGGTATCATAAGAGAGGTAAAGATATAGGTGAATTCAGAGAAGCCAATCAAGATTGCTGGGAGAAATATCAATAACCTCAGATATGCAGATGACACTACCCTTATGGCAGAAAGTGAAGAGGAGCTAAAAGGCCTCTTAATGAAAGTGAAAGAAGAGAGTGAAGAAGTTAGCTTAAAGCTCAACATTCAGAAAACGAAGATCATGGCATCCAGTCCCATCACTTCATGGGAAATAGATGGGGAAACAGTGGAAACAGTGTCAGACTTTATTTGGGGGGCTCCAAAATCACTGCAGATGGTGACTGCAGCCATGAAATTAGAAGATGCTTACTCCTTGGAAGAAAAGTTATGACCAACCTAGATAGTATATTCAAAAGCAGAGACATTACTTTGCCGACTAAGGTCCATCTAGTTAAGGCTATGGTTTTTCCAATGGTCATGTATGGATGTGAGAGTTGGACTGTGAAGAAGGCTGAGCACCGAAGAATTGATGCTTTTGAACTGTGGTGTTGGAGAAGATTCTTGAGAGTCCCTTGGACTGCAAGGAGATCCAACCAGTCCATTCTGAAGGAGATCAACCCTGGGTGTTCTTTGGAAGGAATGATGCTAAAGCCGAAACTCCAGTACTTTGGCCACCTCATGCGAAGAGTTGAGTCATTGGCAAAGACTCTGATGCTGGGAGGGATTGGGGGCAGGAGGAGAAGGGGACGACCGAGGATAAGATGGCTGGATGGCATTACAGACTCGATGGACGTGAGTCTGAGTGAACTCCGAGAGATGGTAATGAACAGGGAGGCTTGGCGTGCTGCGATTCACGGGGTTGCGAAGAGTCGGACACGACTGAGCGACTGAACTGAACTGAACTGAGGGATTATTTCTAGGAGTAGAAATTAAGAAGCACTCATTGAGGAGAAGGCATGCATATTAATACCTGGAGGAGAGAACACGGTCACATCTCTAGTGTCTGAATCTTATGGGGGCGTAGCCATCAGATACTTGGCACATGAGTACAAAGGACCAACCTGAAGTGTCAGAAACAAAAGGAAACTAATCAGAAATCCCAAGTGTAGAAATGGTGGAGAGAGTAGGTGAGTTGGGCTGAGTTTGTCAACGACAGTAGTTTAAAAGAAGATTGGAAAGGTGAATTGGAGCCAGATATTTGTGCCTTGTTAATATCAATGGGAAGTAGCCACAAGTCTTCAGAGAGGTCATTTCCTCTCAAACAAAGACTGAATTTCCCAGCTATGTCTCTGCTCTCTGACCGTCACATTCTAACTCTGGATTATTATTCTCTAGATCGTGCCATTGGGGGTTCTATACCTTCTGTCTATGTTCTAGCCAAAACCAACCCAAATCCATCTGTGTGTTATCAATATTTGTAACAGCTGCAGTTCATGCAGAATGTGTTTGCATTTTACAGAAGTGATCTGAACAACTAATCAATCATAAAGGGAAGCTAGAGCAGAAGGAAAAAGAGTGAGGCAGAGAAAGAGGCTGTGAAAGTTAGACTTAAAGTTGTACTTATAGGAATATAGAGGAGGGAGCACTTTTAAGAGATACATGTAATTTCCTCTGGAGCAGGATCTTATTAAAAAACTATACATATCCCTGTTTGAGTTAGGAACCAGGTAAGAACGATCCCCGGGCTTTGCAGGTAGCTCAGTGGTAAAGAATTCGCCTATAATACAGGATACACAGGAAATGTAGATTTGATCCTTGGATCAGGAAGATTCCCTGGAGAAGAAAATGGCAACCCACTCCAGTATTCTTGCCTGGAAAATTTCACAGACAGAGGAGCCTGGTGGGCTACAGTCCATGGGGTCGCAGAGTCATACACAGCTTAGTGACTGAACACACAAGAATGATCACCATCTCCACAATAAATTAACTCCATCAATCAAAGTGGAAAATCATTAGAAGGTTAAAATTTGAAAAGGAAGAAGCAGAACACTCTCTTCCCTCCCCCACCCCCCAGCCACATTATGTAGCATGCAGGATCTTAGTTCCCTGACCAGGATCAAACCATGCCCCTTGCAATGGAAGCACCTAGTTTTAACCAGTGGATTATTTTCAGATTATATGATAGTTTACCTGAAAAAAAAAACACAAAAAACTCTAAAATTGAAAGCAAAATGAAACAAATTAATCTAAACTGTATATCAAGTTGGTGATACAGCCATAAAGAAAAAGGGATTATTTCAACTGTCTTTAGAAAAAGGACTCTGATTATATATCCTTAGTGAGATACACCATAATACTGAAAAACAGGGCAAAGTAATCTTGTACTTTACTTAGTAATAACTATGGTATTGCTTTTGATGTCATAGTTTTGAAACTAGCTCATGTGTATCACAGGGCAAAACAAAACAAGTTATGTTTACATTATTAGGAACCAGTATTTTCAGTGTGAGAGAAGAGATATAAATATGAATCCAAAGAAATTTTTAAACGCCTGTGTCATTCTCATCAAACTAGACAGGGAACTTCCATCAGTTTGCTAAGGCACACACCAAAACGTCAGTGTGAACTTTAATAGTGAACTATTTAACATTTCTCTCGTAAGCTGGGGACAAGACAATAATATGTATTTTTACCACTTCTATTCACATTGTTCTGAAGATCCAGTACTAGAAATTGTACTAGAGATATTGTCAGTGCAATAAAACAATAAAAAGAAATAAAAGGCGTTCAATTGGAAACGTGAACATGAAAGTCACTCTGTTGTGTCTGACTTTTTGCGACCCCATGGACTATACAGTCCATGGAATTCTCAGGCCAGAATACTGGAGTGGATAGCCTTTCCCTTCTCCAGGGGATCTTCCCAACCCAGAAATCAAACCCAGGAAGAAGTAAAACTCTCTTTACTCACAGAAAATCCACTTGAGTCCACAGATAAATAATAAGTTTGAATTTTGCAAAGGTATCTGGATACAAGGTCAACAGGAAAAATATTTTTACATATTAGCAACAATCAACTAGAAAATAAAAATGATAAAACTACCATTTATGACAGTACAAGGTAGTGGACACTTAGGAATGACAAAGATATGCAAACTTCTACATTGAAAACTATAAAACATTGTCAAGAGAAATTAAGGAAGACTTAAGTAGATACTTTATTTTGGGGGGCTCCAAAATCACTGCAGATGGTGACTGCAGCCATGAAATTAGAAGATGCTTACTCCTTGGAAGAAAAGTTATGACCAACCTAGATAGCATATTCAGAAGCAGAGACATTACTTTGCTGACTAAGGTCCATCTAGTCAAGGCTATGGCTTTTCCTGTGGTCAGGTATGGATGTGAGAGTTGGACTGTGAAGAAGGCTGAGCACGGAAGAATTGATGCTTTTGAACTGTGGTATTGGAGAAGACTCTTGAGAGTCCCTCGGACTGCAAGGAGATCCAACCAGTCCATTCTGAAGGCAATCAGCCCTGGGATTTCTTTGGAAGGAATGATGCTAAAGCTGAAACTCTAGTACTTTGGCCACCTCATGCGAAGAGTTGACTCATTGGAAAAGACTGATGCTGGGAGGGATTGAGGGCAGGAGGAGAAGGGGACGACCAAGGATGAGATGGCTGGATGGCATCACTGACTCAATGGACCTGAGTCTAAGTGAACTCTGGGATTTGGTGATGGCCAGGGAGGCCTGGCGTGCTGCGATTCATTGGGTTGCTGAGTTGGAAACGACTGAGTGACTGAACTGAACTGAACTGAATTAGAGAGAGACACCATTTCAAGCATTGGAAGACTCGGTATTGTTAAGGTGACAATTCTCAAATTTACCTATTAGATTTAATGCAATTACATAAACTCTCAACAGGTTTTTTATAGAAATTCACAAGTGATTAAAAAATTTATAAGAAAAAAAGCAAAATATCTAAAATAGTTAATCTTGAAGAAAAATGGATTTGCAGGACTAACCTGCCAGACATCAAGAATTAATCTAAAATCTTGTTTACAAGAGTAAGTTTATGTGCTATTGGCACCAAGTCAGACAAATAGATCAATGAAACAGAATAGAGAGTCTGGAAATAGACCCATGTATACGTGTTTACTTGATTTACAGCAAAGTCACCAATGCAATCCAGTGGGAAAAGAGTGAATGTCACTGGGACAATTTAATATTTACATGGAATAAAAAGACCCTAGTAATAGGCTCTTCATTATAACGTGCTTAAATTAAGAGATTAAATCATATATATAAATGTGAGAGGTAAAACTGCAATATTTCTAGAAGAACACAGAAGATAGTATATTCATGGACTTAGGGTAGGCAACAGTCCATAATTAGGACACCAATGAATTAACCATAAAAAGAAAAGTTGACAAATCAGCCTTCATCAAAATTAAAAGCTTCTGTTCATCAAAGCACCATTTAGAGAGGGAAATAAAATCATATATCCAGAAAGAGAATTATACTAGAATATTTATGGCAGTTTTACTCGTAACAGCCCCAAATGAGAATGGCTCAAATGTCCATCAACAGAAGCATGGACAGACAAACCACGTGTGTATTCACTTGGACAATT